>CM060412.1:145043448-146348071 GCA_030545235.1 Helianthus tuberosus
TTTCTGGGCATCAGACTTTGTGTCAGTTGTTCCTTTAGTTCCAAGCCGTTCTGTACATTTAGACTTCTTATGTCCTGGCTTATAGCACTTACCCTTGTGAATTTTTCCACAAAATTTACACTGATATAACCCACTTTTTGTAACTCCTTTCTTGGGAGCTTTATAAGAATTGGATTTCTTTACGGAACTTGGATTCACATCCAACACCCTTCTTTCTTCTCTTTCTTGTAAGATACTGTTTTCAGTTCAGCCATCATATCGTCCACCACCGGCATGATTGTGGTTTGTAATTTATCAATAAACTGCGATAAACTGTTTTCTAAGGATTTTCCGACTTCTTCTGAAATTTTAGCTTTCATCTCTTCAGTTAAACGAGATGTTGATTCATTTCCGGTTACACCGGCCATTTCTTTAACTGAAATGTTTACAATAGTTAATCAATAACTATTTAATTCATTTCCATCTTGTTATATGGAAATTTATATCACACATACTTAATCACAAGTAATGTGTTATTTGTTTTTTGGTTTGGTCAAGTACCTATCTTGCCTTACCTTTCTTATTTAGTATATTTCCCGGGTTCGAGCATTTTCATACATTCCTCCCATACACTTTTCTCATACTTTACAACATTTAAATCTTTAAATCTAGAATCATTTATAAGTAACTCTTACCGGATGTCTTGATCAAGCTTTGAACCAAACACACTTTGTCCTAACTAGGCTCTGATTACCAACTTGTAAGACCCATATAAAAAACATAGAATATTTGATATATTATATTGTGCATTTAAAAATTTAAATGCCAGATTAGCAAAAACATCGGTTTAAAGATGTTACTTAGCTTTCAAAACATTCAACTATATTTACAAAGGTTAAAAACCTCCCAATAGACGCTTATAATAGTTCTACATCAGTTTTTATAACAAAAGAGACTATTATAATTGCGGAAGCTTCATTATTTCGTGTGTTCAGCCCTTGCATACGCTTGATCACCATCCGCAAGTTCATATTAGTGAACTATAACCAAAAACATTAAAATTGTTAGTTATAATATGTTATAATATGTTTTAACAAGTCCATGAGACCAAAACACATTAATAGAAACAATTTTTCCAGCTTATAGAGTTGTCGCGTGCCGCGACAGCATTCACAACTTTCGTCGTGTGCCGCAACAATCATCGCGTGCCGTGACTACATAAGATCGTTCTTGTCGCGTGACGCGAGGACCATGTTTCGACAGCAGGTTTTGTTTTCAGATATGCATATTCCCAACTCAACCAAACTTTATGAAAATGGTTATAATTTCTTCGTTATTGATCCGAATTAGGCCTCGTTTCTTCCTACGTGGCCGTAATTCGGTATTCTATAACATGAACTCAAAACCCGACTTCTGAATTTACAAAATTCTTAAAATTATGCTCCCGGCTTATAATAAATTCCATTTATTTTGACCCGTTTAGATCTCTAGCCACAACTTGTCTTATTACTTTAAGTTTTTGTATAGGCTTGATCTATATGGCCATTTCTAAAATTCTGGGATGTTACCCGTATGGTTTACACATCGTTATTTATGTGTTTGTCCTTTATTTGACCCGTTTAACTATTTATTAATTAAACAATTTAACACCAATCCTATATTTGGAATTCATGCATATTTAAGTCATAACCACAACTAAGTTTATGACTTATATTCGGCATTGCCCTTTCTCAGCTAACGACTAATATATATGTTATTTCAATATTCGGCATTATTTCGACGTCTTTAATCATGTAATCTTACCGGTTTACATCAAGACATCATATTGACCCATTTAGCTTTATTAGCGACATCCCTCGCTTTGTATCACCAAAGTCTTACTACTTTGGTTATTTTGACCCGTTCGGTTTCATTAGCGACATCCATCGCTTTATATCACCAAACATTGATTACTCGAGTCGATTTGACCCGTTTGTCTATTATAGTGAAATCCATCACTTTTACTTTCTAAAGTCAAGTAAATTTCTTAATCAATTCATCCGGTTTAATCATACGGAATCCACCATTTTATATTAACCGAAATTCCCAATTATACTTCTATTATTCAATATAATTGAACATAGCAAAATAACAAAATTTACGAAGCATATAGCCACGTACCTTTAATGCTTTCCTTTAAACCGATTATCTACTCCGCCTTGGTTACTAGAAGATCCACCCAAATTGCCTATCAAATCCAATTCGGACATATCGCTTAGTATTCCGTAATTATATATTAAACTTCTAATGTTTCAACTAATCAAATAAGTGATTATTTCATAATTCTCACTTATTTCAAGTTCATTCAAGCATTTTATCAAACATCTTGTGTGCATAATTAGTATCCTAACATTATCATGTTCATGATTACTAACTTTAACCATATTTAAGCATAGTAGTTCGATTCTTATATCAAGAATAGCATAACCACAATTAAACTTACTTCCAAACATTCAAGTAACACTAAATCATCATTACAATTTAAGTGTTCTTCACTCTATTGAAAACCCCATTTGATAACCATTGAAATCAATGGATTTTAACGTGAATCTACCAATTTCTTGTCTAAGACTTGTTCTTAGACCTATAGTCATCCTAATTAAATCATAACATCAATCAATTCTAAACTAATTTCAATTATGAGAATTCAAGAATCATCAAAACTAGGGGTGTTTAACGGGTCGTGTTTGCGGGTTGGCGGGTTCAACCTGACCCGAACCCGAAAATTTTACACAAACCCGAAACCGACCCGAACCCGAAAATCATATCATACATATGAACCCGAACACGACCCGGTCAACCCAAATTTTTAATTTTTTTTTTCTGAAATTAATATATTAAAATTTACATAAGAAACACAAATGTATATAATAATATCATATTTAAATTATAAAATCTATGTTAATTTCTCTTATTAAGTTATAATCATGGCATAAAATACACACCCCATTTAATTTATGACATAAAAAATATTGTAAAAAAATATAATACAGTATAAATGTGTTATACGGGTCAACCCGCCAACCCGACCAGGTTGACCCGAACCCGACCCGTTAACCTAAACAAGTTCGCGTGTTCGACCTGAAACCGACCCGAACCCATTTAGACTAAACCTAAACCCGCAAATTTTGTGTTAGGTTCGTGTCGGGTTTTCGGGTCGTGTCATAAATTCACACCCCTAATCAAAACATCATCATATATCAAAATTTAGCATACCTTTTGATCCCCTAAAGTTAGTGATCAAGATTCTAGCTTGAAATTGCTTCCTAATCGAATTCTTCTTTGAGAATTGAAAGGATTTGAGTGAGATTAGGGTTTTGAGATGAACCCTCCGGTTCTCCTGTGGTTTGGTCAATCCCAGCTCACACACAAGTTGCGTGAGTTTTGATTTTATCCAGTGTTTTAAAACACTTGTTTCAATTTGCCTAACTTTAGTCCCTCTAAGTTAATATTTTATAAAAGTGGCTAAACTTCTTTGATTTCCCATCTTTTTATAACAAGATTCTAACTAGGTTTATTATTCCTAATTTAAAATCTTATTATTTTATTTTCGATATTTATATAATTATACATGTATACAAACATATATAATTTGATATTTTAGGGGTGTACAATTCTTGCCGTCTCGATAAGCGTTCTATTCTTCCTCTCAGCGACACCATTTTGTTGAGGAGTATAACGAGAACTGTATTCATGCAGAATTCCCTTAAAAGTACAGAACTCGTCCATAACCTTATTCTTGAATTATGTGTCGTTGTCACTTCTGATTCACTTTACCTTCAAAGTGTACAAATTCTCAAGTATAGTGAGCAATTTTTTTAGGATTCCCGGAGTCTCACTCTTGTGTGCCACCACTGCTACCCATGAGAATCTTGAATAGTCATCAGTAACAACCAAACAATAAGCATCTCCAAACATAGTCTTGTGCTTCATAGGTCCAAAGAGGTCCATATGAAGACATTCAAGAGGCATGTTGACGGTGTTGACTTTCTTGATTGGATGGGACTTCTTCGGTTGCTTTCCTTTTCGGCACGATACACAGACGTCTTGTAAATGAAAACTCTTGACTGCAACACCATTCACAAGATTATTTCTCACCAAATGGTTCATTTTTCTCAAGTGAATGTGACCCATACGTCTGTGCCAAGATATAGACTCCTTTTCAGTGGCCTTTGAGACAAAACATGTAACTTGTGTAGACGTGGTAATAGCCTGGCTCATGTCAAGAATATACAAATCATTAATTCTTAGAGCCGTCAACAGAATCCATTCTTTGGGAATATTGAAACCGGGTTTCAGCACATAACAACCGGTATCATCAAAATGAACCGTGAACTTCTTGTCACAGATTTGCGAAACACTAAGAAGATTGTGATCAAGTTGTCGGACATAATTAATCTTGTCAAAACTCACAAGACCATTAAATCATTCCTTGTCCAGTGATGTAACCACCTTTATCGCCAGCAAAGGTAACATAACCTCCCCTAATGATTTTCACATCATACAGGAGCCTTAAGTCGCCTGTCATGTGCCAGGATGCTCCACTGTCAACAATCCAAATACTATTCACAGTTCCTCCTGGAACACCCTGCACAACATACTACATGATCAGTTTGAGATGGGGACCCATGCCTTAGTGGTCTTGGGTCGACCCTTATCATCAAGAAATGTGATTTCTATTTCTTAATGATTTGGAAATGGTGTGCCTCCCCCTGAAACTGTACCGGTTTTAGGTTTCCAAGATTGTTATCGTTTACCAGATTAATTATTATTTACAGATTTAGACACATCTGGTTTTGACGAGTTTGAAGAACTTGGTTCGTTTTCTACAACATCCGGTTTTAACGCTTTCTCGATTACCTTAACATTTTTATATCATTGTTTTGCTTCTTGTTCCTTAACAGTACATTTGTCTTGTTTAGGTGACACAAGACGACGTTGGTAATCCTTTTCAGGAGGGGATTTTTCAACAAACTTTGGTTTTGGTGGGTTTGTACAATTTTTTATTATATGACCAAACTTCCCACACTTAAAACATGATCTCCTTTCAACGAATTTAGGAGATTCTGTTCGATGTCCCGATGTTGAACTTGTAGGCCTTGAGGTACTTGCTTCATTATCACACCCATTTGTATGTTGAGTGTAATTGTTATCACTGTTACGTTTCAAAATTTTGACTTGTTGGACAAAAGCAATATTAGATTTGTTTTCAAAAGTCTCAATTTTGTCAGTACCGCTAGAGGCCACAAATCTAACATCCATTCCCTTTTTCTTGTTTCGAGCTCCTTTTGGTTCAAACTTAGGTTTTTGAGCTCGTTTTTCCTGTTGTTTACCTTTAGGGGCGATTGGTGGTTTCTCAGTTGGTAATTTTTTATTCCCGTATTGTTTTCTAACTTAAGATTTTGGAATAGGATCAGACTAAGTTACTGTAACTCTCAGGATCGCCTTACCCAAAAACTTACTGGTAGAGTCTTCCAAAACTCTATCAATCATGGATGGATTAACGTTTTTAATTGGGAAATCCTTGTTTGAGTAAATTTTATCATCACCAATCAAAGTATACAACACATTATCGCCCTTAAACGTAGACACAGATTCCTCCACAGATTTGATCGAATCAATCTCTTGTTTTGCAGCCGATTGTGCAACAGGGACAATTGGAGTAGGAGGATCACACAAGATATGATTCTCAAATGGAATTTCTGCTCCTTTCTTCTTATCAAGAGATTGATCCTGATAAATCGCATCTGTTTCATCTGATTCATCATCTGATAAAACATAATCCTCAATTATTGGAGGACTTTGTTCCATAGCACAAGACACATTTTCTGTCTTTTCAGATTCCTTTGATGAATCAACCAGTTTGAACCCTAAACCTGCTGCAAACTCTTCAAGATTAAGAGGTACAGACGGTTCAAACCGTGGCATTTCTTCCTCATCAGGAAACTTGGTATAATTGTGTCTCAACAGAGGTGAACTCGATTTATACCCAATGCACTTAACATCTCCTTTCAGCTTTTGAACCTCGATGATATGATCAAGTACATATCAGGAGTTAGAATAACTCTCCAATTTGAGCTTGATCGCATCATGCTCGCATTTGGCAATGGCTAACTCCTTTTTTAATTCTTCAATGATATTAACATAGTTATTAATACCCGTTTGCTTGTTCAAAACTATTTTTGTTAATTCAGATACACTTTTCTTAAGCGTTTCAATTATAGATTTGAATTCTTTTTCATTATGAGTTATAGCCATATTTGCCTCCTTGAGTTTCGAAAGGTCAACTACCAACCCCTGATTATGACTAGTAACTACTTCTAGCTTACGTTTCAATTCTACACAATCATTGCATACACTAGAAGTTTCGTTGTATACCTTACTAGTCGAAGCTGCAGCAGTTACCATAAAAGCAGTTTGATAAGAGAAAGATCCATCCTCAGTGAAGAATTTTTCCATTTCTTTGGATGCGACTTCAGCTTTCCTTATCAACACAGATTTATGATTTTTAAGCTCCTCGGCTTCTTTCAGATCCTCAGCTTCCTTCAGCAAACTGTCAACCTCAACATCAATATTTTCCTTTACATTTGAATCTGAACCATAACCACCCGCATTGGAGCTTTCCTCATCCGAGCTACCGCTATAACCAGAACTATCATCATCTTAAGAGAACGCCTCACTGTGAACATGTTTGGTATACTTGATAATCTTAGCATAACAAGCAGTTCCTTCGTTTCCTTCAGTTCCCTGATTTCCCAGTTGAACTGACCAGTCACATCCTTCATCTACATGAACTACTAAGGCCCTGTTAGAATTGGAAGGCCCCGACTGGTTTGAGTTACCCGGGTTGTTAACTGCTACAATGCTCCTTTCATTGTTTACTTGATTGGCATTGGATGAGCTTGACTGGTTTCGGAAAGGATATTGATTTCCTTGTCTGTTGGGTCGAGTGCATTCCCGCTTGAAGTGACCTTTCTCACCACAGTTGAAGCATGTAACTGCATCCTTATCAAAACCATACTTTATATCCCTTTTACTCTCCAAGCTTGTTCTACCCGTTCTTCTCATGTAGTCCTTAGCTCTTCTCACCGCACTTGCAAACACCCATTTAATATCCATCAGTTCTATTTCCTCCCTGTCTATTTGTTGATAGTCTTCATCTGTCAAATTAATGTTCCCAATTTGACCGACGACTAATCCATAATAAGCACTCACCATTGTGTTTAGAAGTTCTATATGTTCCCGAGCACCTTCCACACTGACTTTGGTGAAGTTTGAGGTATCAAATCTGACGGTGTTAAGGTTTGATTGTTGAGAGTTGTTGTTTCCATAAAAGGCTTTTTGAGGAGCTGGTTGAGAAGGTTGTTGAGCAGCTTTTGTGAAGGGAAAGTAGGCTTTTGGATCAAATGAAGATGGTTGTTGTTGGGTTTGTTGAGGAGCAGCTTGCGAAAACGGAAGGTAGGCTTTCGGAGGGAATGGTCTCCCATAAGGATCTGTATTTGACACAAATGCGGTTTGAAGCTTTGGCTGCTGACTGGTACTAACTCCGGTGTTAATACCTCCAAAGTATATCTCAGGATTCTGGGAACTGGAATTCGTTTTGCCTTTCGAATTTCTTCTTCATCCTTGTTTTCAAGCTTTTGAACGAATTCATAAATGCTAAGCGTATCTAAAACATCGGTATGCTTTAGCAAGTCAATGAATTGACTCCACTTGGGTGGTAAAGCTTCAGCAAAACGCATGACCATTTCTTGTTGGGTAGCAGTAACCTTGTATGAGTGCATCTCTCTAAGCAAGTGATAGTACCGAGTAGCCATGTCGTACAAAGTTTCATTTTCCATGAACAGAAATCCTTCAAATTCCTTCTTCAACAAGTCATGACGAATCTTTCTCGTTGCGGCATTTCCTTCTCCCCTAGCTTCCAAGACGTCCCACAAATTCTTTGTACTTGTACAATACGCGAATTAATGATAAATATCCTAAAGAAGTGCTTGAGTAAGGATAGCAAAGGCTTTCTTCTCGAGATCATAAGCCTTCTTATCATTATCGCTCATTCCCGCCAAAGAAACTGGATTGGAACCTGCCTCTTCGAGAGCTACGGTGTACGGTGTAATAAAGCATGTCCACAATTCAGTATTTTGCCCTAGAATGTACGTATGAAAACGACATTTCCATGTTGGATAATCGTTCATGTGATTTAGCTTGGGTGGACGATTGTTGCTTCCCGTTTCACTCTCGCTTAAGAGAAGGTTTTGAATGCTATGATTTTGATTTGCGACACATGCCCATTGATGTGCGGTAATTTCTGGTTTGGGCATTAATCCTTTGACCCATTGTGAAGGATCTTGTGGTGTATTTGAGTTATCACTCCAATCCCCAAGGATTTGAGCTCATTTTTAAAGGTTGTTTTAAGATTAGTACTTAAAATTTTGAAATGGTTAACAATGTGGGAGATAAAAACCTTCGGTGAAAATTGTTCAACTGTGGTGTCACGAAGAACTACTTCACACGAAGAACTATATCACATGAAGAACAAGCTTCACGTAGAACCAGTTTCAACGAAAAACCAGTTTCTTCCTTGAAAAAGGTTCTTCGCAGGGAGAGGTTCTTCGTGGGAAGACAGCACACGAAGAATAGGTTCTTCATTGAAGATCAACTCACGAAGAATAGTTCTTCTCCTAATGGTTCTTCGTCGTTGAGCTTTTCCAGAAAGGGGTTTTTCGTAAATTGGTTGGTGAAAAGTTACTTATAATGGCAAAATCTTATCACTGTCATTTTGAAAAATGTTTGGTGAATGACTGAAAGTGGTTAACAGACAAACATTCGACAGATTCAATTTTTGAAAAGGTACAGGAATATCCTTTAACAAAAAGGAATATTCCGGTGATTTCTCCGGTCAAACCCCTTGTCGGAAAAGTTATCGAGCCAAAGTTTTGAAAGAAATTTCAATAAAACCCGTATTTTAGCATGTTACCATGTATTTTAACAAGGTTTTTGTAAAAATTCTCAGCAAAACACTAAGATTTCTTAAGTTTTCAGGCCATTTTTCAACAAAAACTTCAAAAATCTTGTTTTAAGCTCAAGAACACTTCCAAGATTCTTCACAACTTGTTCAAACACACTACTAAGCTTGGTTTTCAACAAGAAAGAGAGCCAAAGCTCTGATACCACTTGTAGATCCACTTGAAGGATCAAGTTTTCCTACTTCCTTGTTGTTAAATCACAAATACAAGTGCGGAATCCTTGTATGTATGAAACCAAAGCAAAGTAAAGAACACACACGTAACCAAAGATTCACTAACTTTAATTAAATGGAAGAGAACACACAAACAAATACACACAGTGTTCTTACAGACTCACCAGCTCTCTTACCTGTTTTGCACACAATAAGCTGTTATATATAGGCCCCAGCCCAGTAACCTCACGAAGAAGGTTACTGGGCCTACGAAGAACCAGGCAGCCCATGAAGAACTAGTTCTTCGTTGAACAGTCCACAAAGAATCTATTATGAGCACGAAGAACGTTCTTAGTGATGACCATCTCCACGAAGAATGGGTTCTTCGTGGAGAGCTGCAAACAACAAACAACTATAACAGACAGTTTGTGAAGATAGTTAATGAGAGATCAAATATGTGCAGACTGCATTCAGTGCAACTGCATTAGAAACAAACATACATTAACTATGAACTATCGTACCAAGTCAAGATAGGAGGATATCTTGACTTGGTCGACTCGACCAAAAACATACAGACTCGATTAAATGGAAAGACCGTTTCATTAGATTACAACGCATACAAAAATAAGAACAAGCGACAGACACCAAAAGTGCATCAACAAACATGTGTCGACAATTTTTTGGCATATCGCGACTTAATTTTTTTCTCTTTCGGTTGCTATATATAGTGAGTACCGAAACAAATGGAACCGATAGTGACTGAATTACCGCGACGTAGCGCAGAGAATTCCTATTGGTTGTCTATAACTCTGCATACACAAAACAAATATGAATAAAAGTCTCTATGTTATAATGGTTTTAATCACTTGAATCAAAAATAAAAAAAATTTAACGCTATGAGTCCCTAACCACTCATTTTATAACGTTTTGAGTCCAATTTTTAAAACTTGTACTTTTGACTTTGGACTCAAGTGGTTAAACCCACTAAAACGCAAAGACTCAAGACGTTATAAAAAAAGCGATTATGGGCTTGAAGCGTTAAACTTTTTGATATTAAACTCAAGTGGTTAAAATCATTAAAACACAGAGACTCAAAAAGTAATTTACTCTAGAATCTATATCAATTTTCTTTTTATGTAAAGTACCTCAATTTTATTATTTGGGTCTAAAAATTTTTAAGTCGACCTTGACTCCGACAACGGCTCATATTTCCCGATCAGTCGGTTCTCATATCTAGGTAACCTTTTAATTTTAAAGGGGAATTGGCCTGTAATAATCCCAACTAGAGGTCATTGGCCATTGACAGTCCCACCTTTGAATATTCCCCCCACTAGTCCAACCTTTCACATATTTTTCCTACACCGATCCCCCGTTAAAAAAACTTAACAGAGTTATGTTTTTTTTCAAATTACAAACAGGTTTTTCTATGGCTTTTGATCAGAACGACGATACGAGTCCATTGATGTAAAATTTACTTAGAAACGATGCTCCAAATGACTTGATTTTTGTTAATTGGAAATTTAAACACCCGAATTGAAGCGCCATTTTCATTGTTTGGTGTACCGTTTCGATGTAAGTTTTACATCAATGGACTCATATCGTCGTTCTGATCAAAAGACATAAAAAAAAACTGTTTGTAATTTGGAAAAAAACATAACTCTATTAGGTTTTTTTTTTTTTAATAGGGGATCAGTGTAGGAAAAATAGGTGAAAGGTGGGACTGGTGGGGGAATATTCAAATGTAAGACTGTCAATGATCAATGACCTATAGTTGAGATTATTACAGGTAGGGGTGTTCATCGGTTCAGTTTATGGTTTACTTGGTTTAATCGGTTCGGTTTGTTCGGTTTTCAAAATTTTATACCCCAAACCAAAAACCAAACCAAACCAAATAAGGAATATGCAAACCGATCCAAACCAAACCAAATTCAATTCGGTTTGGTTTCGGTTAGAAACCAAATAAACCAATTAAACCAAATCTAACCAAATTGCACTTAAGTACTTTTTTTCCCTAATTTATATTTATGTTTGTGTTCAAACTTCTGAACATCACAACTAATTTACACCTCACAATATATGAATACAAGAAAGTTTCATTGCAAAATAAAACAAACACATCCATAAAGTAGTAGTAGACACAACCACAAAGTTAAAGTTTCAAAACATAGATCATAGAAACTATTGGATGACTTAAAGAGTGGTTTTGAGTTGGGCTTTTAGATTTACATTTGGTATTTTGGGCTGCATAAAAAAATAACTATTTTGGGCTAATAAATTGTATATGATTTATAAAATATTATTATTTTTATTTAATAATTAATTAAGTTAAATGGTTTATTCGGTTATCCAAATAAACCGAATAAACCAAATAAAATAAAATGTGGATCCATAAACCGAACCAAAAACCATATTCACAATTCGGTTTCGGTTAGAAACCAAACCAAAAACCGAATTCGTTATTCGGGTCGGTTTATTTGGTTACGGTTACGGTTCGGTTTACGGTTTTTATTTGGTTACAGTTTTTTCTGAACACCCCTAATTACAGACTAATTTCCCAATTTTAAATGCTTGTCCTTTTCCTTTGGTTTATATATATACTTAAAACACATGTAGTTACAAATACTGGAAATTTCCTCGAATCACAGTTCTTAATATGGGAGATGAACGAAAAAATAGCACTAAATAAATTTGGATTATCCGATTTTGGATTCTCTTGTTAGCCGCCTCAAGTTTGTATGCATATAATTATATTATATTAGATACAAAGAAATACATCTTTATGTTTAGTGTTATAAAAAAAAACTCTTCCTAAACATACACAAAAGATAAAATACAAATAGATTTTAGAGAAAATTGTCAAAATCGTCCTTAAGATTTGTGAGTGTTTGTCAGTTTCATCCAAAACAACTTTCTTGTATCATATTCCCTTTCACTTTTAGGATTTTTTTTTTCTGTCATTTTCATTCAAAGGTCTAACTTTTTGCCAAAATCGTCTTTGGGATTTGCGATTTTTTACCATTTTTATCCAAATGTCTGACAGGAAAAATAAAACAAATTATACCTTTAGATGAAAATGACAAAAAATCTCAAAAGTGAAGTCTTATATGATACAAAAAAGTTGTTTTATATGAAACTGACAAATATGTCCAAATCTCATGGACGATTTTGGCAATTTACTCTAGAATTTAACTTAAAAAACACTGGAAATCAGGTCAAATAAACTCCGAAGTCCGAAGTTATTCAAGCGTCGTTAGATTCGGCTCGTGGAACCCTAATAAAATATATTAGGCTTTAGCTTTTAAGATTTAGAGTTTAACTTTTAGGGTTTAGCTTTAGAGTTTATGGTTTAGCTTTAGGGTTTTTTATTTAACTTTAGGGTTTAGGGTTGAGAGGTTAGGGTTTCAAGTTAGGATTTGGCGAACCGGTTCTCATGTCGCCTGAATGAATTGAATTGGAGTTCGTTGGACCTGGTTTCTTTACGTTTCTTAGGTTACGACATTGTGTACCGGAACCAACCATATATGTGTGTGTGTGTAGGAGAGAGGTTATCTTGAGAACACTAAGTATTTTGAGAACACTAAGTATTTTGAGAACCGTAAAAACGGATAAAAAAACCACGAGAACTTGATAAAAACAATTCAAATTCATTTTTTTTACATTTATCATTATTATTCGAATACAATATTAGAAATTAAATTTACACGTTTAAATTTACATGTATTCGTAAATAAAGAAAATTTACACATGTGTAAGTTTTCCATTTACGCATACGTAAATTTGTTATATTTACGTATGTGTAAAAATTTTATTAAAAGTGATTTTGAAAGGAGAGATAATTTTTTTAAAGATAAGGGATATTTATACGAGTTGATTTGTTTATTTGGATATCTTGGTAAATTAAAAGATTTAAGAACTTCAAAAGCTGCTAACAACTATTCATTTTGTTTATTGAGTTAATTACTGTTTTCATCCCTATGGTTTGTCAAAAATCATTATTTTAGTTCATTAGTTTAAAAATTGCAATTTCAGTCCATGTGGTTTCACTTTCATAACCATTTCAGTTCACCTCGTAACCATTTCAGTCCCTGTACTAATAGAATAAATGGATTGAAATGGTTACGAAAGTGAAACCACAGGGACAGAAATCATAAATTATAAATTAATAGACTGAAATAATGATTTTTGACAAATCACAAGGACGAAAATAGTAATTAACTCTTGTTTATTTATTATATGTTTTTAATATTATCTTAGGTTAGTTTTGTTATTTTTTATGTCATTTTGTAATTACACACACACACACACACACACACATATATATATATATATGAGGGTTATCTTGGTAATGCTAAATATTGCGAGAACCGTAATAATAAACGCAAAATCAGTTATTAATGCAAACCTCATTATAATTAAAGTACGACATAAAAAATCAAATTACATTTATGTGTAATAACCGATTTACATGTGTAAATATATATGTAGTCATGAATTACATATATTATTGAGTAAATTACACATATTGTCCTTTAATTATACTTCAAATTTCACTCCCTGACCTTTGTTTTTAATTTGTGCAGTGCATGTCCTTTAAATAACAAATTGGCACACATCTTGTCCTTTGCTCTAAACCGTATCCACCTACCCAGTTAAATGCATCCATGTGCCCCTCACATGAGGGGAAAAATTATCACAAATTAAAAACAAAGGTTAGTGAGTGAAATTTGGTGTATAATTAAAGGACAATCTATGTAATATACTCTATATTAAATGTTAATTGCCTTAAAATAATATTTAATTCTACAAAGTAAATAAATGAAATGATTGATTGTTAAAAGTTATTAAAGTTCTTCTCAAAATATTTTTTCCTATAATTACATAATCACATTTACCATGCAGTTAATAATCTTGTACAAAATATATGTATAAGTTCTTGCATCAAACATGGGTTGAGTTATAATACAAAAGATTTAAAAATAAGAAAGGTAAGAAGGCACCAGAGAGTGACAAGTGTCCTATGAGTAATTAAATGGAAAGGGTAATTTTGTCTACAAAAGGAAAGAGAATATGCACATGCAAGTCACATGCTATTTCCCCCCTAACTTTTAAACGTCCGTAACTTTTTTATACATCATTTGTTTTAAAAAAAAATTATACCATAAAATCGAGCGTTTTTTTATCTTTAATATGAGTACCATATTGTTATATTTTTCAAAAAAATTTCAAAAACCCAGTTGCATATTACACAATGGACGTGATGTAAAACACAATGTAAATTAGATTAAAAGCACAATCAATGACAACAGATAAAGACACAATGGACAACATACTAAAACACAATGAACATAACGTATAACACAATGACGATAACATATAACACAATAAGAATCAGACTAAATAAAAACACAATTGATGACAACAGATAAAAGACACAATTAATGACAGCAAATAAAAGACACAATGGAGAGCAGATGAAGACACAATGAAAAACAAACTAAAAACACAATACTTAACAAACTAAAACACAATGAACAAGATAATAAAAAAATTGAACAAATTATTAAACCACAATGGACAACATATTAAAACACAATGAATAACATATTACACAATGGACATGATGTAAAACACAATGCAATTAGATTAAAAACACAATCAATGACAACAGATAAAGACACAATGGACAACATACTAAAACACAATGAACATAACGTATAACACAATAAGAATCAGACTAAATAAAAACACAATTGATGACAACAGATAAAAGACACAATTAATGACAGCAAATAAAAGACACAATGGAGAGCAGATGAAGACACAATGAAAAACAAACTAAAAACACAATACATAACAAACTAAAACACAATGAACAAGATAATAAAAAAATTGAATAAATTATTAAACCACAATGGACAACATATTAAAACACAATGAATAACATATTACACAATGGACATGATGTAAACACAATGTAAATTAGAATAAAAACACAATCAATGACAACAGATAAAGACACAATAGACAACATACTAAAACACAATGACCATAACGTATAACACAATGGCGATAACATATAACACAATAAGAATCAGACTAAATAAAAACACAATTGATGACAACAGATAAAAGACACAATTAATGACAGCAGATAAAAGACACAATAGAGAGCAGATGAAGACACAATGAAAAACAAACTAAAAACACAATACATAACAAACCAAAACACAATGAACAAGATAATAAAAAAATTGAACAAATTATTAAAACACAATGGACAATATATTAAAACACAATGAATAACATATTAAACATAATGACCTGAACTAATAACACAATTTATAGAAAACCCAAATATAACAAAATCTTCATTGTATCATATATTGTGTTATAGGTTTTTATAAAAACGCAATGGATAGAACTCAAATTAACATTGTGTTATAGGTTTTGATAATAACACAATGTATAGAAACTCTACTGACCAAAACCCAGTTAAAAGACACAATGACCTGAACCTTTAACACAATGCCAAAAAAACCCAGTAAAAATGAAAATTTTTATTTTATTTTTATATGATAATATGGTACTCATATTAAAGATAAAAAAACGCTCGTTATTATGGTGAAATTTTTTTTGAAAAAAAATGTCGTATGAAAAAGTTATGGACGTTTTAAATCAATGGGGGAATTGGCATGTGCCTTGCATGTGGAGAGAGAAAATCCATAAATATAAGATTCCTTTTATGCCTTTCTATTATCTTCTTTTCCCTATAACCAATCTCAACTCTTCAAATCTAAGATCAATGGACTAGAATCCTTCTTACACTTCTTATTTATTTTATCCTTTGTATTTGATCCTAACCCCATCAAACATATCTAAATTCAAATTCATGACATTTAAATCAATAATGTTAACTAAGATTTTTATTGCCATCAAACCTTTTCTTTTTTTTTTTTTTTGGAACCCTCTATTCCTCTAATCGTACTTTTCTATTCCATAGTCCACTAGTATTTTTAGAAGTGAACATGAAAACAAAACTTTACTCTCGTTTATAATGAATTATGTCCGTTTGTGTGGAATATGCAAAATAATTATAGAAAATGAATAATTTTAAATTATAACTTTACACTTGTATTATTTAATTCTCCTAACCAGCCAAGCTCGGCACTATATATATGGTTGGATCCCGATACACAAACTCCATAAACTATTAAACTGAACGTCATGGCATTAAATCTCCTACTTCTCGGTCTACTCATAAACATCTTCGTTTTCACTGCAGGTCTCCCTCTATCCATATCTATCTTCCCATTCTTCTCTCTACATATATGTCATGTATATGTATACGTGTGTGTAATGAATATACTATTTATACTCAAACCACGTAAAGTTGTATGCGAATATATTTTGTGTACCTAATCCGTTTAGAAAACAGTTTTTTTTGTAGGTTGTACAATTATATCATTTTTATTATACAACATCGTGTAATACATTAGTCAATAACCTAGTACAAATATATTTTGCTACTTCCTATCTCTTATGTATATGAGATTTGGTTTTTGGTTTTAACTGTAACACGTTAGACAAATCTCATATCGTTTTGTTATGTGTTATCCACACGAGAGATTTTGGATCATAAGGAATGTCTCGACTCAAATACCATTAACGTGTTTTAAGACATGCAAGTTCGGCATTGTATATTCTCAAATCAGACAGATTAAGTTGTACCTTAATATACATTAAAAGTGATCATCTTATTTTTTTATGTTTGTAGATCGTATATATTAAGATGTTAACTACTTTGAAAATGTTTTATCATGTTTAATGATTTTAATCTTTGTGCAAAACAGATGCACAATCAGTAGGTGTATGCTATGGAACAATAGCTAACAATTTGCCTTCGCCACGAGAAGTTGTTAGCCTTTACATAAGGAACCGCATAACCAGGATGCGAATCTATGCTCCGAGATCAGACATTCTTGATGCCCTCAGGGGAACCAATATCGAGCTCATTCTTGATGTTCCTAACGTTAGTCTTGAGAAACTCACAAACCCAAATCTTGCAACTGATTGGGTTAGAAACAACGTCCTAAATTACCCTGATGTTAAATTCCGATACATCTCTGTCGGAAACGAAGTTGATCCAAATAATGGTGACACTCGTCAGTTTGTCCCTTTCGTGCTTCGAGCAATGATAAATGTCCAAAATGCCCTTGAAGCCGCAGGCAAAGCTAACCAAATCAATGTCTCAACCGCAACCTACACGGGCCTATTAAAAGATTCATATCCACCGAGTATTGGTGTATTTCATGTCAATGTGGCGGATTTTATCCGACCAATAATCACATTTCTAGTAAAAAATGGTTCACCAATGCTTGCTAATATCTACCCTTACTTTGCTCATATTGGTCCCCCTGCATTGCCTGATCTCCCATTTGCATTATTTACCAGAACCACACCCGCTTATAAGGATGGCGATCGACCGTACTTTAACCTTTTTGATGCCATGTATGATGCTCATTATGCAGCCCAATCGCGTCTTGGTGGAGCCGATGTCAAGATTGTTGTGTCGGAGAGTGGATGGCCATCTGCCGGACACAATTCTGCGACGCCTGGAAACGCTGGAACATACTATAGAAACTTGATTTCACATGTGAAAAGTTCAAGAGGGACTCCTGTAAGGTCTGGAAAACCCATAGAGACATATTTGTTTGCAATGTTTGATGAAAACGATAAAACAGGAGAACCGACAGAAAAGAATTTTGGGGTTTTCACTCCTGGTCAAGTATCCAAGTATCAACTAAGCTTCTAGTTACAAAAACATGTAATGTTTGCCTTCAATGATAAATAAGACAATGGAATAAGACTTTTACCTTATTAGAGAAAAAAAGGGAGAAACTCGTGTTTACCAATTATGTCAACTCGTACGTCATATCATAATACTAGAATGAAACGAATGTGTGGTTTAATTTCAGTTATGTCTCTTATTAATATTGTGAGTGTGGTAACAGTGTTACCGGATGCAATGTGACGGGTTTGGAACATATATTGGTAAGTTTTGATCCTATATCTGGTTGTAAAATTGTCTTATATCAAGACTAATACTTGTCAGGTAACTACCCGTCACGAATCAGGCACACCAGCGGGTAACATGTATACTCATTAATTTCTTCAAAAAAATATATGTTGTGATATCGAAGTTCATTGAATGATCTAAAATATGTAAATGCATGACCATATAGATCTCAAAAGATAAGTTACTATATCATATCATAAAAAAATATAAATAATATTATCAAAAACATATACTCTAAATGCAAAGAGAAATCATTTTTCACATGACCAAACAATTTGTTTAAATCATTACTAGACCATGGTTGATAGAAATAAAAAAAAAAAAAATCATGCATATTCTTCGAGTAAACAAATATATGTTTTTAGGTAATAGGACCGGATATCACCTAATCTCATACCTACAAATATTTTAGAAAAAATCTTATACCCAAATACATATCCCAGATATTTCAGATTTCAAATTTATGGATGAAGTTCAGATTTAATTACCATCCCTACCTTTCACATATTCTGTTAACAAAATACTTTATTTTTTTGAACGACAATATTTTATTAACCACAAACAGACTAGCGAGAAGCTAGGCCAAACACAACATCATAAAACAACAAGAACAATCATAAAAATTTGAAGGTGCACCAATTCGATCAATCCGTCGAGATCTTCTTTGCTCTATTTGTGATCCAGAGAAAGCTTGTACATTTGATATCAGCCATTAGTCTTGAGATGTCTACCCGACTGCTTGAGAAGACCACATCATTCCTTAGTTTCCACACACACACCATGTGGTGAGAATGTTTGCATTAACCATTATTTTTTTTTTCTTTTGCATCCGAACCGCTCGAAAGCTTGTGGACCTGCAGCAAATCTGAGATAGAGAAGGCGTATATGGGGGACATCGATATCCATCGGGATACCATATGCCAAACAACCAAGCACACATATCATGAGGTGAAAAGGTGTTCTACGCTTTCTCGTATTCTCGACAAAGGGGGCAGAGGTTTGAAGATAAAAAGATTTCTTCTTTGCAACGTTGTTCTGGTTGGTAAACGATCCAGATGCATCCTCCCCCCAAAAATGTTAACTTTACAAGGTACCCATTTGTTCCAAAGGTAGTATGTGTCACCTTTTTGCATGGACGGTCCGTTGAGAAGGCTTTTGACGGATTTGACCGAAAAAACTCCGAATGGGTCAGAAGCCCACTGCCATGCATCGCTTGTACCCGAGAACGACACCCCCGACAGGATCTGAACCAATAACCCATATTCTGTAAGTTCAAGAACAGAATTGGGCTCACGAAGCCAATCCCATGTCACATTCAATAATCACTCGATCTCGAACCATGCATCCTTTTTTCCTTTCAAGCTGATAGATATTTGGAAACAAGACCTGAAAAGGTTTGTCCGCAGCCCATGAATCTGTCCAGAACTGTGTGTCCGCGCCATTACCCGCCTTACATTTAATAAGGTGGCTGAGGTTAATATTGTTTTTTTCTAAGATCAATCTCTTTCTTGATTATGTTGTTCCACACGCTTTTTAAACCCTTTTTTGTTGGAAGAAAATTGCCATGTTTTGGGCTGAAATGAATACTTGTGATAACCGCTCTCCAAAGTCTTGTTGATTCCGTTTTATACCTCCAAGCCCATTTCATTAAGAGGCTACAATTCATATCCCGAAGAGACCCCAATCCAAGACCTCATTTGTTACGGGTTTCAATACTTTTTCCTATTTCACCAAATGCATTCTACTTCTCGTATTCGTGTCTCCCCAAAGAAAATTCCTTCTAATACGTTCAAGCTTATTGATCACATTACAAGGTGCAAGATACAATGAAAAGTAGTATAATGGTAGAGAATAGAGTACCGATTTAATTAGGATCATCCTCCCACCAATGGATAAAGTAGAAGCCTTCCATAGCGAGAGACGAGATTCGAAAGAATCAATGACCAATGCCCAATTGTTGTAGCGATTCATATTACCCCCAACTTTGAGACCAAGATAAATGAATTGTAGTGTCCTGGACTTGCACTCCAAGAGATTAGCCATATTGTCGATATCTTCGAATGAGACCTCCCGCCATAGAGACATGACTTATTGAGATTGATTTTTACACCCAAGATAGGGTAAAAGCATCTCATAAGTCGTCTAATATTGATGATATTATGTTCCGTCCAAGCCCCCAATATCATTACGTCATCCGCAAATACAAGATGTGATACAAAAGGACCCCCGTTGGGCAAAGAGATACCTTGAATCAAGCCGACGGTAGTGGCACTAACCATGAAGCTAGAGAGAGCCTCCATAGCTAATATTAAAATAAAAGGTGATAATGGATCACCTTTCCGGACTCCCCTAAAGCATTGGAATTCTTTTGTCGGTGAACCGTTAACCAATACCGAGGAGCGAGAAGAGGGAAAGATACCCTTAACCCATAACATCCACTTGTCGGGAAAATTCATATGATGAAAGACCAAGTCCACAAAATTCCGGTTGATGCTATCGAAAGCTTTTTCAAAGGCAACCTTGAAGAGAAACTCCATGGACTTAGAACGCTTAGCCCAAGAAATGATTTCATTAGTGATAAGAGGACCGTCCATAATGTTTCTATCCGAAAGGTATGTTGATTGTTTACGAGACAATTACTATATATGTGTGTGCAAGTCTATACATCCCAAGAGTGAAAAGGCTGAAAAGCCATTGAATTAAGTATTATATTAATAAATTAATAAAAAAAAGAGAAGCAATTTCTGTGTGCCAGCTCTATTGTTTCCACTGACCCACTTCTATATCTTAGACCATGCGTAGTGGGCGTGTTTTTTTCAAAAAAAGCCCTAAATCCCGCCCGATCACGCCCACATGCCACCCCCTGGGCGTTATTGGCCTGTTTTTTTTTTTTTTTGTTTTGGCATGCTTTAAATCACGCTGCTTGGGCAATTTGTTGGCCAATGACTATGCACCTGTTCTTTGTTTGGCCATTAACAATTTTTCATGGTTTTTTTATTTAAATTCTAATACACCTCTTTTAATAATGCCCCACATCCCCACTACACCCATTTTAGAAAACGCCCCATAATGCCCCATTGCTGACTGGGCTGCCAAATGGCACAAAACGCCCAAGGGTGGGGTGTTAACCACTACACATGGTCTTATCTTCATTAGACCATGCGTAGTGGACGTGTTTTTTTTTTTCAAAAAAAGCCCTAAATCACGCCCACATGCCACCCCCTGGGCGTTATTGGCCTGTTTTTTTTTTGTTTTGGCGTGCTTTAAATCGCGCTGCTTGGCCAATTTGTTGGCCAATGACTGTGCACCTGTTCTTTGTTTGGCCAATAACAATTTTTCATGGTTTTTTTCATTTAAATTCTAATACACCTCTTTTAACATAATGCCCCTCATCCCCACTACACCCATTTTAGAAAACGACCATAATGCCCCATTGCTGACTGGGCTGCCACGTGGCGCAAAACGCCCAAGGGTGGGGTGTTAACCACTACACATGGTCTTACCAACTGTGTTTTTCCATTACCACTCTTCAACCCTCTCTCAACTCTCTCACACATAAATTGTGAAGAATCAAAAACTAAACAATGATATTAGTTTTTGTTGGTGATTTGTTCAAAGAAATTTGAGAATCGATTTTGTGACTTTGATGCCTATCTCTCGAGAATTAGAGGCAAGAAACGAAGGTGGTGGACGGTGGCGGTGGATGACGGCGACGGACAAGGCGGTAGTTGAAGGAGGCTTATTGTACACGGGTTATAGCATGTTTTACTCTTCACTTTTCAGCCTTCAATATGAATAACAAGAATCCGTACACGTTCTGACCCGTTGGTCACCTGCCTCAACCCATTGTGACCCGATCTTCCAGATTAAGAATTTGTTAGAAGTCCACTTTGACCCGTCCTCTACATTTGATATACCCAACGGAACCCACAGATGGAAAAAAAATTACCCAAACCTACCGGTAAATGGCATTCAGGTTGTTATTGCCAGCTCTAATTATATCCTTATACCATGTTTGTTTATGTTTCAAAGAACGGTTTGATTAAATGGAATGTATTTCTTTTTGGTGGTGTTACAAATAGCGTCTGTATGAATAATGAGCATTAATTAGGCTCCTTTTTGGTTAACCCAAAGGAGAGATGTGACTGAAGTAGTGTTTGCTACATCTCAATACAATGGGGTTAGTAGCTTACATATTTCTAATGTAAATCATTTGGTGCATATGTACAATGTACTTTGTGCGTGACGATCTGGAAATAGCGGATCACCAATTTACAGATAGTTTTGTGGCTATGGCGATTTGGCAATTCAACTTTTTTCAGCTAAAATATATTGTTTCTATATTGTATGCAATGAAGACTTCTGTTATGTTTTTGGTGCATATGATCGCCCTCCTGAAGAACCAAATGTTGTACTCCTCAGGGAGATGCTTTATAGAAGGTTCTTTATCCAGACATCAATATTATAATTGATGGTTATATAATTGGTTAACTTGATTAAATGATGACCATGACAGTCGTACACGAGGATGTTAGCTGGTTTGTTCTAAACTCAACATCCAAAGACTCCGATAAGCAAGGTTAGTAGCATTTAACCGTCTAAGAAAGGGGGACATCGGAGATCCTAGAATATGACTTATTGTAATTTTTAAACTAGAATAAGAATTAACGATTTTCCATTTAACAAAACAGGAGGGATATGATGCTGACCAAACGTCATCTTTGTTTATGCCTTTGTATGATAAACTAAATTGTAATCAAGTTACTTACATTTCTGCAGGGATTTTGAATCTAATCGTAATCGAATTAGTTAAGTTTTTACGCCGCCGCAACGCGCAACGGGTAAAAAATCAATATAATTATTAAGTTAAATAAAAAAAGTATTTACGTAAAAGTAAATTTAAATAAGTGACAATAATAAATTAATATTTTTTATAGTAAATTGTCATTTTAGTCCCTGAGATTTGTCCAAATTTGCCATTTTAGTCCAAATAGTTTTTTTTCTCCTCTGGATCCCTGACGTTTCCTTTTTGTTGCCATTTTGATCACATACCCTAACTCCGTCCAAAAACCTCATTTTTAACTAGGGGTATTTTGGGGATTAACTTTTTAAATCTTTTCATCTGCCATTTTGATCCATTCTTTTATTACAGTATATAAACACATTTTAACCTTTTTAAAACCCCATTTCACCATAATCATCCATCTTCTTTCATCTTATCCTCCAAAATCATCAAGTAATCCAGCTTTATGTTGTTTTGAAGGAGCAGTGGTGGTGATGAAGTCCGGTGGTGGTGTGCACGGTAAAGGTTTTGAGGGTGTGGTGGTGCGGGGTCCGGTGTGGTAGAGTTTTGTGGTGAAAGACCCCAAGTTGCAGGTTGTTTGAAGGAGTTGTGGCGGTGATGAAGGCCGGTGGTGGTGTTTATGCTGAAGGTAGTGTTTCGAGAAAAACCCCCTCCCTTAAGTTCTTGGCTCCCGATGATGATGATGCCCGATGGTGGTGTTCACACTGTTGCGGTGGTGATGAAGTCTGGTAGTGGGTTTGTCGGAAAACTTGTCACACCCGTGTCAGAGGCGGAAGGGCGTAGTGTGACTTGATCGGTTTTCATAGCATACGATGTAAGTAAACAAACTATATGATATAAAACATTCACGATGTTCATCCATTCCTTAATATAAAGATACAAGTCATGAGTTGTTTTGTTGCAAAAGACAAGATAGGTTTATAAGTTTTACAAACAAGACTTGTTCACAATAAAGTTTTTAAAATAAAAAGGTTTTGTATCCTATATCCCGTTCCAAGATTTGTTTTATACCGATGTGAAGTTGTTTCAGGACCAGACGCAATCCGACGCCGTTTTGGATGACGTGTCGTGTATTTTGGGGTGCACTCGGTCGTCATTGAATGTTCTTGCTGCTGAAAAAGGAGTGTGTAACACCTGTGTCACTTCAACAATCAAACAAATGCCAAACTAATGAAATATTGTATTTCATACTTGGGATTTGTAAAATTATGTGTATCTTTTACACATATCAACTCTTGTTTGATTTTAAGCTTTAAATCGCTTTCGGGAGGGTTATACGCGCTCTGATGCGTAAATATAACCAGTTTAATCCAACGAACACTCCGGAATAGTGAAATAGGCTTAACATACCTTAAATAACCTTTACATAACTTAGAAATAAGTTTTAAAGGCTTTGGTATGGCAAAAACAAGTTAATTCGCTTACAGGGACTAAACTTGACAAACTGCGAAAGTATGCCAATTTGAACTGTAACAGACATTCCGGAACATGGCCATAAGTTAAACACACCTTAAATATCCTTTACATAGCTTAGAAATAGGCTTTGAGGGGTTCGGTGTGCTAAAATAAACTTTTGGGTCATTCAGGGACTAAAAGTGTCAAAAAGTGCACAAGTTTGCATTTTCGCGCATAACTTACGTTCTGAATACATCCGGACATCCAAAAATTTATGTAAGTACTATAATATTTTATTTTAGTGTTTGGCATGAGAAAAATCCATTCGTTGCGTCATTTGGGTCGTTTTTCGCACTTATGCGCATTCTGTCGTAATTAACCGAACATCGCAACCGTACGGCTAAACGAACCGACATCCGAGATATTTTTGAGCACATTTTAAGTTCCCTATACTTTAACTTCATTTTAGAGCTTTGAAATGGGGTTAACGGGGCTTAAACGTGTCAAAAATGCATCGAAAACCAAGTTTAGGGGCTGCAGGGACCAAAACTGTAATTCTGCCAAACTTGTGCCCTACGATGCGCATGCATTTTTTGCCCTACGGTGCGTATGGGATCTGCAGACCAGATTCAGAGTACTTAACAGCCTGTTATCAGCTGTTTGATCCACCACCACACATTCTAAGATGCTTAGTCAGCTGATAAGGATGTATTTGAGCCACCATAAGGTCCCGACACTTGTACGGGTGGGATTAAGGCACGTTTTCCATGAAACGATCTCAACGGTGGACCAAAAACTATAAATACCCCAACACCCCATGCTTCAAAATCACAAGAACTTTGATTTGAGAAACTCTAAGTTGAAACTATTGTTTCATACCTGAGATTTTTGAATCGAAGTTAGCATTCGGGGACCCTTCGTAAGTATTCTTTCGTTCTTTTCCTTATTTTACTGCTTTTTGAGTCAGAAAGTCAAACTTTGTTTGACTTTCAGCGTTGACCAGCTTATGGTCAATGCGAAGTTCGTTTGAACTTCGCAACGTGATTGTAATCACGATGGTCATAGTCCCTTGGGACTATGCCTACTGATTACCACGTTGTCTAGGGTCGTAGGGTAAGCGATCTAATAAATCGCTTATGCCTCGAACCCGACCCATTTGGTCGATCATTAGGATCCGACCAAACACATTAGGTGACCATAGTAGGTAGGGAATAACCTTCCGAGGTTATACCCTATGGTCATATCGTTTGAGTAGTTGTATGATAGGTAGTTTATATGCCTTAGGTAAATTACCAGGATACCCTTTTCATGTATAATTGGTAATTAAGCATATGTAACCTAAAATTTTGTCACATAACTGATTATGTAACATGTTTAGGCATATAACACTTGTCATAGGACTAGTTAGACGGTCCGAACGCGTTTCACTCGCACGACGCGTTAAAGTAGCATAAGCTACCTTAATGGGTCGCGATGGGTCGAAAGCACTTAGGTTAGGTTTCATTTAGTATGTAGGCTTTGTTAAACCATATGACACGAGTCTCTATACTCGTTTGGTTTACGAACCCTCATTCTATCTAAATCCTCCGATTTAGGTCCGGTTTATTAACATAGCTACCTATATTAGGTGTCGTTTGATATCCGTGATCTCTAGCATTGTTTGGTTGTTACACAAGGACTCCTAAGCACTCTCAATGTGAGTACATAGTTCCCCTATTTTACTGTTTTCCAAACTGTTTTGGGGTGAAGCATGTGTACCTATCTGTTACTTTCATGTTTTCCAAAAGTATAATTGATTATACATGTTATTACTTATCATTTGACAAACTGAATGACTAATTATGGTTTAAACATTGATTTCTAAAAGAACATAAAATAAATTGTTGAATTGTACTTATTTTATGTTCACCAGACCGATTGTGTCAGACCCCGACCGCGTAGAACATACAAATCGCGGCGGAAACATCGGGGAGTGTGGTAACAGAATTAATGTTTCACAACCATGGAAATTTAAGTTTCGTTTTATTGATTAAAAATGTTACAATGTCTTAACAAACAAAGAAATACAACATAATTAACTAGTCTTGCATCTTTTATTGTCACTAAAGCCCAAGTCTGCCTATGTGTATCTTGATCATCTTATGCTTCATTTCCTGAAAAACACATGTGAAAATATGGTACGTCAGCATAAAAATGCCGGTGAGATACATAGGTTTTGTGAAAATAGGTTTCATGACTTATGTTTGAGAAAATGTTTAGTCATGAACCTTGTTATTTGCTTTGTTTTGTAAATCATTTGAAAATCGATAAGATCAGATGATATGTATAAATAATGTATGGTTAAATGAATAACCATGTAAAATGAGTTTGTATAAGATAAGTTGTTTGTAAATCAATGTCTTGTGAAAAATATGATATTTGCATAAAATGTTCTATGTCTCAAACTGAAATGATTCAAATAACGCTACGACATGTAATACCATACAAACACTTATATATAGGAAGTACCAGCGGCGTATCCACCATGCTTGTATCATATTACACCCGCATCGTTACTTAATCACTTAATCAAACCAAACCAACAATGTAAATTTGTCCATGTATAAATGAATTTGTCAAATGTATTGAATAATATGTCAAAATGCATGATCAATGTAAATCATGTAATGTGTAAGCTAAATGATATGTATGGCTAGTGAAAACGCATCAACTAAACCATAGGTGAAATGCACAAAAACAAGGTATTGAAGTAAAACTGTGTTTAAATCAACATTATGTTTTGTGTAAATGCATGATCAATGTCAATCATGTTAAAATGTCTATGTCTAATGTCTATGTCAAAATGTCCTGTATGGCTAGCGAAATGTCTCAACTAAACCATATGCACAAAAGCAAAGTATTGAAGTAAAACTTGGTTTAAATCAATATTATGTCTTGTGTAAATGCATGATCAAGGTCAATCATGTTAAAATGTCTATGTCTAATGTCTATGTCAAAATGTCCTGTATGGCTAGCGAAATGTCTCAACTAAACCATATGCACAAAAGCAAAGTATTGAAGTAAAACTTGGTTTAAATCAATATTATGTCTTGTGTAAATGCATGATCAAGGTCAATCATGTTAAAATGTCTACATGCATGCTATACTGAATATGTACATTTATGTGGTGTTGTTCCAATGCATACATCCAAGCCTTGTGACTGAGGTGATAAACCCTTAAACAAATTAAAGGTCTATCTGTGTAAATATCAACGAATTCGGTCATTCCTTTACTGTCCCCTTTCCCTGGGATGTCCGGAACGGGAGTTGTCAATTCCTATGGTACCACTACCTACTAACGAACGGCGTAGCTAATGTTAATGAATGTATTGTCCCATTTAACAAACCAAATGTCATACCAAAATGTAAGCATGTGATGAAATGAATCTGTACTAAGTATGCAACAAATGAACATACATAGCATGTGATGTGATGTGATGTAAAACAATGTACTAAGTATGAACTAAATGAACATACATAGCATAAAATGTCATGTAAAACGATGTACTAAGTATGCACGCTATATACATACATAGCATAAAATGTCAATGTAAAACGACGTACTATAATGTACTAACAAACATAGCAGGTATATGATATGAAAACAGGAAAGCATGAAAGTAACAAGTAGGCACATGTGTTCCACCCCAAAACAGTTTGGAAAACAGTAAAAGAGGGGTCTATGTACTCACTTGAGAATGCTCAGTAGTCCTTGAGTGACAACCAAACCATGCTAGAGATCACGGAATCAAACGGCACCTAATATAGGTAACTATGTTAATAAACCGGACCTATATCGGAAGACTGGGTAGCATTAGGGTTTGTAAACCAAATGAGTGTAGGAACTCATATGATATGGTTTAACAAAGCCTACATGCTAAATGAAACTTAACCTAAGTCTTATCGACCCATTACGACCCGTTTAGGAAGCTTATGCTACTTTAACGCGTCGTTCGTGTAAAACGCGTTCGGAACGCCTAACCAGCCCTATGACAAGTGTTATATGCCTAAACATGTTACATAATCAGTTATGTGGCAAAATTTTGGGTTACATATGCTAAATTACCAATTATGCATGAAAAGGGTATTCTGGTAATTTACCTAAGGCATATAAACTACCTATCATACAACTACTTAAACGATGTGACCATAGGGTATAACCTCGGAAGGTTATTCCCTACCTACTATGGTCACCTAATGTATTTGGTCCGATCCTAATGATCGACCAAATGGGTCGAGTTCGAAGGTATAGGCGATTTATTAGATCGCCTACCCTACGACTCTAGACAACGTGGTAATCAGTGGGCATAGTCCTAAGGGACTATGACCAACGTGATTACACTCACGTTGCGAAGTTCAAACGAACTTCGCATTGACCATTACTGGTCAACGCTGAAAGTCAAACAAAGTTTGACTTTCTGACTCGAAAAGCAGTAAAATAAGGAAAAGAACGAAAGAATACTTACCCAGGGTCCCCGAATGCTAATCCCGATTCGAGAATCTCAGGTATGAAACAATGGTTTCAACTTAGAGTTTCTAAAATCAGAATTCTAGTGCATTTGAAGTAATGGGGGGTGGGGTATTTATAGTATTCGGTCCACCGTTGAGATCGTTTCTTGGAAAAGGGGAAACGATCAAGGCCGTACATGTGTTGGAACCTCATGGTGGCTTAAAATGGTTCTTATCTTCATGACTAAGCAATTAGGAACTTGTGGTTGTGGGTAAAACTGCTGCAAACAGGCTGTTTGGTACTCTGCATCTGGTCTGCAGACCCCTAGCGCACCGCTACGCTTAAAGTGTAGCGCCCCGCTAGGCACTATTTCGGCAGAATTACACTTTTGGTCCCTGAACTGTATTCAGCCCATTTTCGACACGTTTAAGGCCCGTTAACCCCATTTCAAAGCTCTAAAATGAAGTTAAAGTATAGGGAACTTAAAACATGTTCAAAAATATCTCGGATGTCGGTTCGTTTGGCCGTACGAACGCGATGTTCGGTTAATTACGACGGAATGCGCATAGGCGCGAAAAACGATCCAAATGACGTGACGAATGGATTTTTCTTAAGGCGAACACTAAAATATAATGTAGTCATGCTTACATAAATTTTTGGGTGTCCGGATGTATTCAGAACGTAAGTTATGCGCGAAAATGCAAACTTGTGCACTTTTTGACACTTTTAGTCCCTGAATGACCCAAAAGTTTATTTTAGCACACCGAACCCCTCAAAGCCTATTTCTAAGCTATATAAAGGATATTTAAGGTGTGTTTAACTTATGGTCATGTTCCGGAATGTCTGTTACAGTTCAAATTGGCATACTTTCGCAGTTTGTCAACTTTAGTCCCTGTAAGCGATTTAACTTGATTTTGCCATACCAAAGCCTTCAAAACTTATTTCTAAGTTAAGTAAAGGTTATTTAAGGTATGTTAAACCTATTTCACTTTTCCAGAGTGTTTTTTGCATTAAACTGGTTATATTTACGCATCAGTGCGCGTATAACCTTCCAGAAAGCGATTTAGAGTTTGAAATTGAACAAGAATTGATATGTGCAAATGATACACATATTTTTACAAATCCCAAGTATGAAATATAATATTTCATTGGTTTGGTATTTGTTTGATGGCCGTGGAGGCACAGGTGTTACAGTCTCCCCTACTTTAGGAAATTTCGTCCCGAAATTTATTTAGAGGAAACTTGTAAGAGCTTGAAAATATGAAGTTGAAAAGATCAAACAACATTGGTTAGGGTTCTGAACTTCTAGTAACCTTAATAACATTATGTTTGCAATGTAAGAGGGATACTTATATACAAGTATATGAAGCGTCATTGGTGCGTCCACCATACCTCCATTACATCGTTCCCATTCCGTTATTGTTGTCACTATCGATTCTTACACATAATAAATCTTACTGGGTTTACCGTGCACTGAATCTCATAATTATGTGCGCTTCCATAATTAGACAATTCCTTGCATAGTTCACACAGTGTATTCAATAGTGTGCAGGGAAAAACCAAATGAACAATCCTGTGATGAGTGTGACTAGACCGCCATAGAGTCCCGTAGACTAAATCAATAAATGATCTAAATAGACTATCAAGGAGTCTGTCCAGCTACATCACTAGATGTCCTTCTTTAACCAAATTGTGAATCAATCCTTTAGACTAGACCACTAAAAAGGGTCTCTTATGAACCATGGAGCAGTACTATAAAATCCAAGGGTCTTAACTATTACATAGAAGCCCATTAAGGAATTAAGATAGTACCTTTGAATATCCTGCTACGAATCTCTCATATGAAGATATGAAAGATCCTGCGAGGATTTGGATAACGAATTATCCAGAGTATAAAAACACAAAAAATACTTAAATGAAAACTCAAGATGCATAAACACATAGTCACATAACCACAAAGATTGTTTGTTAATTTGTCTTGTTACTTGCGTACATGCATTTAAAGCACACTAGGAATCCATTCAACGGATTTCATTTGGTACTTTAAACGTTATCAAGAATCTAACTATAAAGATAGAAAGATTATTGAAGAGAAAATTCGATTTCGATTATAAAGAACCGAAATGCTTCGAATTAAGGTACATAAGGAATCCAATTAAGGACTCTGATTTGAATGATGATCATCCACAAAGATCTAAATGTGAAGATAAAAAGATCCCATATGGATTTTAGAAGTTGAAGATGTTTTGAAACCTTGCACTGGACGTGCTTAGATCAAAACATGATGTAAAAACGCTTATGAAGTTGAGATGCTAGATATGTCAAGGCGACATATGAAGCAGAATTTGAAGGTTAAGTAAATGTGTGAGGAAAATATATTTGGAAAACTATGCATGGGAAAAATGTTTTTGAAACCTTATATATAATATTTTGAAATCATAAAGTAGGTGTATTAGATAGATATTTTTACTAAAATATTTTAAAATCATGCGAGATAAATTTTGAAATTATGTATAAGGTTTTTGAAAATATGAATGATGCTTTTCGAAATCATGCACTTGATCAGAAAATGTATTGTGTTAATATTGTCTTCAGACTATATGAAATATTTTGAAATTAGAAAGGTTGGTTTTGATAACATGGCCAATGTTTTTGAAATAACATAGACAATGTATCTAGAAAAATTGTTTTCAAACTATATGAAATGTTTTGAGATCATGAAGATTGTTTTGAAATACTGGTACTGTGTATATTGAAAAATCAAAACGTAATGGGTATGAGATTTGGAAATACCCTTAGTTATCTAACCAAGGATTCAAAGGCACAGATGTGCAGAAGCATGATCACTCATAATGTCACTTTATTTTCTGTACTTTGTTTCTTAGAATGAAACGAGTACTTAAAATGTTCGAAGGAATCATGAGCGATCATTTGAAAGAGAGAATCACAAGAGTAGTTTGTAAGGAACATAGTTCCTTGATGTAGGCATCATAGGAAAAGTCATACACACTTAGCAGGGGGTTGAGCTGGTTGGTTGGGGACGGCTTTACCATTGTGAGCGACCATGGCGAAGTTCTGAGAAGCCTTTCGCTTCTTTGACTTCTTAGGGGATCGTTCATCCATGGTCTTTGATTCCTCGATTGGTTTATTGGCTGATGGTGCTGTCACCTGACTAGGTCCTGCCTGTCTTGGTGACTCTTGAGTGGCTTCATCCTGGAGATGATACTTCGCCTATTCGCTGAGCGAATTTGGCTGCTTGCTCAGATATCTGAGCGTCATCGTGATGAAGAGACATTCTTGAAGGAAAAGAAAGGCATAGGGAGAAACAGGTGAAAGGTTATTGGACAATCAAAACAGAATGATAACGCATGAAAATTGCGATCATTTGTTTGTTACCTAAGGCAAACAAATGAGACGGTGACTAATCAAGGTAAACAGGTCTTTATTAATGTATCACTGAAGACATGCTCGCCTATAAGTGAACACTCATCCCAAGAATTCCCAGGTAAGCACAACTGGTCTCGCGTCTGATGAGATGTATACGAAGTGCTTGCCTAGACAGAAAACCCAGAATACAGGCATTCACCCTTCCAGTTTGCACGTGTTCACATTATTTAAAACCCAAAACCTTGACGAGATTTTGAAAATTCAAAGGGATTCAAAACCTTATAACTGAGGGTTCAAAACCTAGTAATTAATCATCCTAGAACAGATGATTAGTTTTCAAAGTGGTTTTGAAATTTATTTTCTTGTTGTGGTTGTCGCCTAAGGATAGGCGACAGTATTGTTTTATGACTAAACGCAAGTAAACTCGCGTTAGGGTCCTAAGAAGGTTATAGACTAGGTCAAAGCATTACTAATAACCTAATTCCCTATAACCATTGGCTCTGATACCATCTTTTCTGTCACACCCCGACCGCGTAGAACATACAAATCGCGGCGGAAACATCGGGGAGTGTGGTAACAGAATTAATGTTTCACAACCATGGAAATTTAAGTTTCGTTTTATTGATTAAAAATGTTACAATGTCTTAACAAACAAAGAAATACAACATAATTAACTAGTCTTGCATCTTTTATTGTCACTAAAGCCCAAGTCTGCCTATGTGTATCTTGATCATCTTATGCTTCATTTCCTGAAAAACACATGTGAAAATATGGTACGTCAGCATAAAAATGCCGGTGAGATACATAGGTTTTGTGAAAATAGGTTTCATGACTTATGTTTGAGAAAATGTTTAGTCATGAACCTTGTTATTTGCTTTGTTTTGTAAATCATTTGAAAATCGATAAGATCAGATGATATGTATAAATAATGTATGGTTAAATGAATAACCATGTAAAATGAGTTTGTATAAGATAAGTTGTTTGTAAATCAATGTCTTGTGAAAAATATGATATTTGCATAAAATGTTCTATGTCTCAAACTGAAATGATTCAAATAACGCTACGACATGTAATACCATACAAACACTTATATATAGGAAGTACCAGCGGCGTATCCACCATGCTTGTATCATATTACACCCGCATCGTTACTTAATCACTTAATCAAACCAAACCAACAATGTAAATTTGTCCATGTATAAATGAATTTGTCAAATGTATTGAATAATATGTCAAAATGCATGATCAATGTAAATCATGTAATGTGTAAGCTAAATGATATGTATGGCTAGTGAAAACGCATCAACTAAACCATAGGTGAAATGCACAAAAACAAGGTATTGAAGTAAAACTGTGTTTAAATCAACATTATGTTTTGTGTAAATGCATGATCAATGTCAATCATGTTAAAATGTCTATGTCTAATGTCTATGTCAAAATGTCCTGTATGGCTAGCGAAATGTCTCAACTAAACCATATGCACAAAAGCAAAGTATTGAAGTAAAACTTGGTTTAAATCAATATTATGTCTTGTGTAAATGCATGATCAAGGTCAATCATGTTAAAATGTCTATGTCTAATGTCCATGTCAAAATGTCCTGTATGGCTAGCGAAATGTCTCAACTAAACCATATGCACAAAAGCAAAGTATTGAAGTAAAACTTGGTTTAAATCAATATTATGTCTTGTGTAAATGCATGATCAAGGTCAATCATGTTAAAATGTCTACATGCATGCTATACTGAATATGTACATTTATGTGGTGTTGTTCCAATGCATACATCCAAGCCTTGCGACTGAGGTGATAAACCCTTAAACAAATTAAAGGTCTATCTGTGTAAATATCAACGAATTCGGTCATTCCTTTACTGTCCCCTTTCCCTGGGATGTCCGGAACGGGAGTTGTCAATTCCTATGGTACCACTACCTACTAACGAACGGCGTAGCTAATGTTAATGAATGTATTGTCCCATTTAACAAACCAAATGTCATACCAAAATGTAAGCATGTGATGAAATGAATCTGTACTAAGTATGCAACAAATGAACATACATAGCATGTGATGTGATGTGATGTAAAACAATGTACTAAGTATGAACTAAATGAACATACATAGCATAAAATGTCATGTAAAACGATGTACTAAGTATGCACGCTATATACATACATAGCATAAAATGTCAATGTAAAACGACGTACTATAATGTACTAACAAACATAGCAGGTATATGATATGAAAACAGGAAAGCATGAAAGTAACAAGTAGGCACATGTGTTCCACCCCAAAACAGTTTGGAAAACAGTAAAAGAGGGGTCTATGTACTCACTTGAGAATGCTCAGTAGTCCTTGAGTGACAACCAAACAATGCTAGAGATCACGGAATCAAACGGCACCTAATATAGGTAACTATGTTAATAAACCGGACCTATATCGGAAGACTGGGTAGCATTAGGGTTTGTAAACCAAATGAGTGTAGGAACTCATATGATATGGTTTAACAAAGCCTACATGCTAAATGAAACTTAACCTAAGTCTTATCGACCCATTACGACCCGTTTAGGAAGCTTATGCTACTTTAACGCGTCGTTCGTGTAAAACGCGTTCGGAACGCCTAACCAGCCCTATGACAAGTGTTATATGCCTAAACATGTTACATAATCAGTTATGTGGCAAAATTTTGGGTTACATATGCTAAATTACCAATTATGCATGAAAAGGGTATTCTGGTAATTTACCTAAGGCATATAAACTACCTATCATACAACTACTTAAACGATGTGACCATAGGGTATAACCTCGGAAGGTTATTCCCTACCTACTATGGTCACCTAATGTATTTGGTCCGATCCTAATGATCGACCAAATGGGTCGAGTTCGAAGGTATAGGCGATTTATTAGATCGCCTACCCTACGACTCTAGACAACGTGGTAATCAGTGGGCATAGTCCTAAGGGACTATGACCAACGTGATTACACTCACGTTGCGAAGTTCAAACGAACTTCGCATTGACCATTACTGGTCAACGCTGAAAGTCAAACAAAGTTTGACTTTCTGACTCGAAAAGCAGTAAAATAAGGAAAAGAACGAAAGAATACTTACCCAGGGTCCCCGAATGCTAATCCCGATTCGAGAATCTCAGGTATGAAACAATGGTTTCAACTTAGAGTTTCTAAAATCAGAATTCTAGTGCATTTGAAGTAATGGGGGGTGGGGTATTTATAGTATTCGGTCCACCGTTGAGATCGTTTCTTGGAAAAGGGGAAACGATCAAGGCCGTACATGTGTTGGAACCTCATGGTGGCTTAAAATGGTTCTTATCTTCATGACTAAGCAATTAGGAACTTGTGGTTGTGGGTAAAACTGCTGCAAACAGGCTGTTTGGTACTCTGCATCTGGTCTGCAGACCCCTAGCGCACCGCTACGCTTAAAGTGTAGCGCCCCGCTAGGCACTATTTCGGCAGAATTACACTTTTGGTCCCTGAACTGTATTCAGCCCATTTTCGACACGTTTAAGGCCCGTTAACCCCATTTCAAAGCTCTAAAATGAAGTTAAAGTATAGGGAACTTAAAACATGTTCAAAAATATCTCGGATGTCGGTTCGTTTGGCCGTACGAACGCGATGTTCGGTTAATTACGACGGAATGCGCATAGGCGCGAAAAACGATCCAAATGACGTGACGAATGGATTTTTCTTAAGGCGAACACTAAAATATAATGTAGTCATGCTTACATAAATTTTTGGGTGTCCGGATGTATTCAGAACGTAAGTTATGCGCGAAAATGCAAACTTGTGCACTTTTTGACACTTTTAGTCCCTGAATGACCCAAAAGTTTATTTTAGCACACCGAACCCCTCAAAGCCTATTTCTAAGCTATATAAAGTATATTTAAGGTGTGTTTAACTTATGGTCATGTTCCGGAATGTCTGTTACAGTTCAAATTGGCATACTTTCGCAGTTTGTCAACTTTAGTCCCTGTAAGCGATTTAACTTGATTTTGCCATACCAAAGCCTTCAAAACTTATTTCTAAGTTAAGTAAAGGTTATTTAAGGTATGTTAAACCTATTTCACTTTTCCGGAGTGTTTGTTGCATTAAACTGGTTATATTTACGCATCAGTGCGCGTATAACCTTCCAGAAAGCGATTTAGAGTTTGAAATTGAACAAGAATTGATATGTGCAAATGATACACATATTTTTACAAATCCCAAGTATGAAATATAATATTTCATTGGTTTGGTATTTGTTTGATGGCCGTGGAGGCACAGGTGTTACAGATTGTTAGTATGATATAGCGCTATAGGATTTGACACCCCATCCCTGTTGTCATGGAATGTCTGAAACCAATTTGTTGCTCCATCCAAATAGGGATTGCCTTTGTGGTATTTCTATAGTCTCAAAGGTGTATTTTGATGCACCAGGTCTGAATGAATTCTCAAATCACACTATTAAAGTATAGTTTGATATACTCTCATGTGTGGTATTGTACAAAACCAACATATATTTACAAAACCAAAACATAGTTTAATATGTTATTTATCACATCTAAAGCATATTTTGATATGTTATTTACAAAACCAAAACATAGTTAATATGTTACTTACAAATCCAAAGTATACTTTTAATATGCTACTACAAGGTTATTTATTTAATCTTACATTTATTTATACAAATCACATTGATTACACATTACATGATTTACATTGGACACATAAACATTATTGACATTGGTTATACATTAAATGACTTACATCTTGACATAAACATTTGACACATTATTCAATACGTTTGGCAATTGGTTTAAACATAGACATCTTACATTGTTGGTTTGGTTTGAGTAAGTGATTAAGTAACGAGGCGTGTGTAATATGATACAAGCATGGTGGATACGCCGCTGGTACTTCCTATATATAAGTGTTTGTATGGTATTACATTTTGTATCGTTATTTGAATCATTTCAATTTGATACATATAACATTTTATACAAATAACATACTTTTCACAATACATTGTTTTACAAGCAACTTAACTTATACAAACTCATTTTACAATGGTTATTCATTTAACCATACATAATTCTCTTATTTATACATATCATTTGAACTTATTGTTTTATTTCAAACGATTTACAAGACAAAGCAAAGTACGGGGTTCATGACTAAACATTTTCTTAAACATAAGTCATGAATCCTATATTCACAAAACCTATGTATCTCACAGGCATTTTTATGCTGACGTACCTATTTTTACACATGTTTCAGGTACTGCTTTGCAATGATTGTTGATACATGCTACATTTAGGATGGACTCGTGCCTTAGCAACTTTAAAACTTGGAAGATCATAGTTGTATTTATTTGATTGTATTAAAACAATGAGTTTATTTATTCAATAAAACAGAATTTATTTATGCCATGGTTATGAAACAATAATTCTGTTACAACACTCCCCGACGTTTCCGCCACGCCTAGTTGCTTTACGTGGTCGGGGTGTGACAGAAAAGTTGGTATCAGAGCCAATGGTTATAGGGAAATAGGTTATTAGTAATACTTTGACCTAGTCTATAACCTTCTTAGGACCCTAACGCGAGTTTACTTGCGTTTAGTCATAAAACAATACCGTCACCTATCCTTAGGCGACGACCACAACAAGAACATAAATTTCAAAACCGCTTTGAAAACTAATCATCTGTTCTAGGATGATTGATTACTAGGTTTTGAACCCTCTGTTATATGGTTTTGAACCCCTTTGAGTTTTCAAAATCTCGTCAAGGTTTTGGGTTTTAAATAATGTGAACACGTGCAAACTGGAAGGGTGAATGCCTGTATTCTGGGTTTTCTGTCTAGGCAAGCACTTCGTATACATCTCATCAGACGCGAGACCAGTTGTGCTTACCTGGGAATTCTTGGGATGAGTGTTCACTTATAGGCGAGCATGTCTTCGCGATACATTATTTTTGATCCATTTACTTTGATTAGTCACCAGGGTCATTCGTTGCTTTGTAGTAACAAACAAATGACCACTATCCTTGCTTTCATCAGATTTGTTTCATCTCATTCTTTTCGTCTAAATATCTCACTCGTTTCCTTTCATGTTTCCTCTTTTAGAATGCCTCCTCGACGCGACAATCAGATGGAAAATGCCGAACTGGCGGAAATCATCGCGCAGCAAATGGCTGTTGCCTTCCCAAATCTTTATGCTTAAATGATGCAAGCCATCAACAACAACAATGCTCCATGCAATTTCAAGAGTTTCAACTCGGCGAAATCGCTCAAGTTTAGTGGTTCTGAGGGAGCAACTGGGCTTCTTCAGTGGTTCGAGAGCATTGAGAATACCTTCCGTCACGTTCAGTGTCCTGAAAATCGCAAGGTTGAGTTTTCTTCAAATGTGTTTCAGAAGAGGGCTCTCACATGGTGGAACGGGGTGATGAGAGACCGCGGTGCTGAGGTTGCATTAGCACAGACTTGGGCTGCGCTTAGGGCTCTTATGATGAAGGAGTTTTGCCCTCGTCATGAACTGCGAGCTTTGGAGAGGGAGTTTGATGATTTGAAGCAAGACAGTGGTGAACATCGAGCCTATACTGACCGTTTTGAAGAATTGAGCCTGTTGTGTCCTGCTATGGTTACTCCTGTTGATAAGGCGATCGAGAAATATACTGATGGTCTTCCTGACCTAGTTCAGGATATTGTTACTGGCAGCAACCCTACTACTGTCAGACAAGCCATTGAATTGTCTGCTACTCTAACTGAATCCCACATCAGAAAGAAAAAGCTTTTTCGAAAAGGTGACCCAAGACCATCTGACAAGACTGCTCAAGTGGAACCAAAGGAAGAACATGCTGAGGTATCCAAGAAGAAGAAGCGCAAAGCCTCTCAGAACTGCGCTGTAACTGCTCAAGACAAATAGGTTGCACCAAACCAACCAGCACAACCTCGCAAAAGGCAAAACTATGTTGGTACTGCACCTTTGTGCAACAAGTGCAACCGTCATCATCTAGAGCAAGAGCAGTGTCACAAATGTACCCACTGTGGGCGGTTGGGACATTTGATCAATGTTTGTCGTTATGCAAATCAAGCTGCTGCAAACCCTGCTGCTGTTCAAGCACGGTTCCCTCCAGGGTCATGTTATAACTGTGGTGACCTTACCCACTACAGGAACAATTGCCCAAGACTTGTTAACATACCTCCAGCACGTGGACGAGTGTTTAACATCAATGAGGCAAACATGAACAATGATGCGACAGTGAACAACTAGTGTTTTGTTATTTCCTTGGTTGTTATCTTATAATGTTTAAAGACAAGTCAGTTGTAATATAAATAAAAATTCGTCGTTTTTATGTTTTGCAAAACTGATACAATTGTGTGAATGTTTGATACAATCTTATGATGTCAACCCAAAGACAAACTACTCGTATGGTTCTGTCATTTTATGAATATTTGTGATCTCCCCAAGAACCTTAAACACTCGTTTCTTTTAAGAAACAAAGCCAAACTTTTATTGAGAATCCTTCTATCTTTATAGATGGATCCTTGAAAATGATTAAAGTACCTAATGAAATTCATGGATTGGATTTCTAGTGTGCTTTAATTATCCATGCTCAAAGACAACAAATTAAAGAATCAAGTTAACTAATTTTTGTGCTTATGTGTTTTCTTACATGTTTGTGGTTGTATGTGATCCATCCAAATCCTCGTAAAATCTTTCATATCTCATACGAAAGATTCATAATAGGATATCCAAAGTTACTATCTTAAATCCTTAATGGACTTCTACGTTGTAGTCAAGTCCCTTGGATTTTAAAGTACTATTCTATAATTAGATCCCTTAAGTGGTCTATTTAAGGAGATCGTACGACGGTTTAGTTAATAAGATCATATGTTGATCTAGTTAAAAAGATCGTTCGTTGATCAAATTAAAAGGACCCTTTGGTGGTCTAGTCGAGTCACTTCATGTTTATTCAATTGATTTTTCCTCTACGCATTCTGAAATGAACTGTGCGGACTGTGCAAGGAATTAAGTAATTATGGAGGCCTACATAATTATGGAATTCAGTGCACAGAAACCACAGGAAGTTTTGTCATGTGTTAAGACCTATAGTGACAAGAATAATGATACGGGAGAAGTCTTGGACCTTGACCGATGTCATTTTATCTTACACTTCCCAATTCTGATCTCAATCACACACCAAGTTTCCTATGATAAGTCTTCATAAGAAACGTTCTTCTGTCCGTAGTTCAAAAATTCCATGTTTTACTGCTACAAGGAATTCACTTTGAGGGTTAACAAATTCGCTAAGAATCCTAACATGGCCCAGAGTTTTACTTAAGGGTTCAATGGATCTATTAGAAGGCGAAACCGTCACAGCTGTCTTCACAAGTTTCCTCTAGAATTAAATTTCGGGACGAAATTTCCTAAAGTAGGGGAGACTGTAACACCTGTGTCACTTCAACCATCAAACAAATTCCAAACCAATGAAATATTGTATTTCATACTTGGGATTTGTAAAATTATGTGTATCTTTTACACATATCAACTCTTGTTTGATTTTAAGCTTTAAATCGCTTTCTGGAGGGTTATACGCGCTCTGATGCGTAAATATAACCAGTTTAATCCAACGAACACTCCGGAATAGTGAAATAGGCTTAACATACCTTAAATAACCTTTACATAACTTAGAAATAAGTTTTAAAGGCTTTGGTATGGCAAAAACAAGTTAATTCGCTTACAGGGACTAAACTTGACAAACTGCGAAAGTATGCCAATTTGAACTGTAATAGACATTCCGGAACATGGCCATAAGTTAAACACACCTTAAATATCCTTTACATAGCTTAGAAATAGGCTTTGAGGGGTTCGGTGTGCTAAAATAAACTTTTGGGTCATTCAGGGACTAAAAGTGTCAAAAAGTGCACAAGGTTGCATTTTCGCGCATAACTTACGTTCTGAATACATCCGGACATCCAAAAATTTATGTAAGTACTATAATATTTTATTTTAGTGTTTGGCATGAGAAAAATCCATTCGTTGCGTCATTTGGATCGTTTTTAGCGCTTATGCGCATTCCGTCGTAATTAACCGAACATCGCAACCGTACGGCTAAACGAACCGACATCCGAGATATTTTTGAGCACATTTTAAGTTCCCTATACTTTAACTTCATTTTAGAGCTTTGAAATGGGGTTAACGGGGCTTAAACGTGTCAAAAATGCATCGAAAACCAAGTTTAGGGGCTGCAGGGACCAAAACTGTAATTCTGCCAAACTTGTGCCCTACGATGCGCATGCATTTTTTGCCCTACGGTGCGTATGGGATCTGCAGACCAGATGCAGAGTACTTAACAGCCTGTTATCAGCTGTTTGATCCACCACCACACATTCTAAGATGCTTAGTCAGCTGATAAGGATGTATTTGAGCCACCATAAGGTCCCGACACTTGTACGGGTGGGATTAAGGCACGTTTTCCATGAAACGATCTCAACGGTGGACCAAAAACTATAAATACCCCAACACCCCATGCTTCAAAATCACAAGAACTTTGATTTGAGAAACTCTAAGTTGAAACTATTGTTTCATACCTGAGATTTTTGAATCGAAGTTAGCATTCGGGGACCCTTCGTAAGTATTCTTTCGTTCTTTTCCTTATTTTACTGCTTTTTGAGTCAGAAAGTCAAACTTTGTTTGACTTTCAGCGTTGACCAGCTTATGGTCAATGCGAAGTTCGTTTGAACTTCGCAACGTGATTGTAATCACGATGGTCATAGTCCCTTGGGACTATGCCTACTGATTACCACGTTGTCTAGGGTCGTAGGGTAAGCGATCTAATAAATCGCTTATGCCTCGAACCCGATCCATTTGGTCGATCATTAGGATCCGACCAAACACATTAGGTGACCATAGTAGGTAGGGAATAACCTTCCGAGGTTATACCCTATGGTCATATCGTTTGAGTAGTTGTATGATAGGTAGTTTATATGCCTTAGGTAAATTACCAGGATACCCTTTTCATGTATAATTGGTAATTAAGCATATGTAACCTAAACTTTTGTCACATAACTGATTATGTAACATGTTTAGGCATATAACACTTGTCATAGGACTAGTTAGACGGTCCGAACGCGTTTCACTCGCACGACGCGTTAAAGTAGCATAAGCTACCTTAATGGGTCGCGATGGGTCGAAAGCACTTAGGTTAGGTTTCATTTAGTATGTAGGCTTTGTCAAACCATATGACACGAGTCTCTATACTCGTTTGGTTTACGAACCCTCATTCTATCTAAATCCTCCGATTTAGGTCCGGTTTATTAACATAGCTACCTATATTAGGTGTCGTTTGATATCCGTGATCTCTAGCATTGTTTGGTTGTTACACAAGGACTCCTAAGCACTCTCAATGTGAGTACATAGTTCCCCTATTTTACTGTTTTCCAAACTGTTTTGGGGTGAAGCATGTGTACCTATCTGTTACTTTCATGTTTTCCAAAAGTATAATTGATTATACATGTTATTACTTATCATTTGACAAACTGAATGACTAATTATGGTTTAAACATTGATTTCTCAAAGAACATAAAATAAATTGTTGAATTGTACTTATTTTGTGTTCACCAGACCGATTGTTAGTATGATATAGCGCTATAGGATTTGACACCCCATTCCTGTTGTCATGGAATGTCTGAAACCAATTTGTTGCTCCATCCAAATAGGGATTGCCTTTGTGGTATTTCTATAGTCTCAAAGGTGTATTTTGATGCACCAGGTCTGAATGAATTCTCAAATCACACTATTAAAGTATAGTTTGATATACTCTCATGTGTGGTATTGTACAAAACCAACATATATTTACAAAACCAAAACATAGTTTAATATGTTATTTATCACATCTAAAGCATATTTTGATATGTTATTTACAAAACCAAAACATAGTTAATATGTTACTTTCAAATCCAAAGTATACTTTTAATATGCTACTACAAGGTTATTTGTTTAATCTTACATTTATTTATACAAATCACATTGATTACACATTACATGATTTACATTGGACACATAAACATTATTGACATTGGTTATACATTAAATGACTTACATCTTGACATAAACATTTGACACATTATTCAATACGTTTGGCAATTGGTTTAAACATAGACATCTTACATTGTTGGTTTGGTTTGAGTAAGTGATTAAGTAACGAGGCGTGTGTAATATGATACAAGCATGGTGGATACGCCGCTGGTACTTCCTATATATAAGTGTTTGTATGGTATTAGATATTGTATCGTTATTTGAATCATTTCAATTTGATACATATAACATTTTATACAAATAACATACTTTTCACAATACATTGTTTTACAAGCAACTTAACTTATACAAACTCATTTTACAATGGTTATTCATTTAACCATACATTATTCTCTTATTTATACATATCATTTGAACTTATTGTTTTATTTCAAACGATTTACAAGACAAAGCAAAGTACGGGGTTCATGACTAAACATTTTCTTAAACATAAGTCATGAATCCTATATTCACAAAACCTATGTATCTCACAGGCATTTTTATGCTGACGTACCTATTTTTACACATGTTTCAGGTACTGCTTTGCAATGATTGTTGATACATGCTACATTTAGGATGGACTCGTGCCTTAGCAACTTTAAAACTTGGAAGATCATAGTTGTATTTATTTGATTGTATTAAAACAATGAGTTCATTTATTCAATAAAACAGAATTTATTTATGCCATGGTTATGAAACAATAATTCTGTTACAACACTCCCCGACGTTTCCGCCACGTCTAGTTGCTTTACGTGGTCGGGGTGTGACAGAGTGGTTGTTGGGAGACTCATGTGTTTAGTGATAATGATGATATGATTGCACAAAAATGGGGATCGGAGGTAATAATATTGTAATTTGTGTATTACTAATTTGTGTAATTTGTGTATATTGGCTAAGTCGGTTCGGAATGCTTATATGTAAACGATTTGCCTGTTGTTGTGATTATTTATTCATCATAGAAATACCTATACATAAACTGTTTCTTGCATAGTGATTTGATTTTGTAGTGATGATTTGATTTGTGACATCCAACAGGTAAAGCGATTCCTCCAAACATCGATAGAGTAGGTGATACGAGTTGAATATGGTTGAAAAGATGTCTGGGTTTGTTGATCCATTTGGTGAAGATGATGATATGATTTTTAAATTAAATGATGATAATAATAATAATAATAATAATAATAATAATAATAATATATTCTTTTTCTTTTTTAGTCCCTGTGTTTTATAGGGGTAATTTGGTCATTTAACAAAACTTAACAACAAAATTCTAACTGGGTTAGAAATTTGAACTCAAATGGTTAAAGAAAATGCTTATGGGGACTCAGATCGTTAAACTTTTTGCTTTTGAACTCAACTAGTTAAAACTCATAAAACACAGTGACTCAAAAAGTAATTTACCCTAGTTTTTAAGAAACATTATTTTGATTAAAAAAAATTCCACGAACACTAGTTTAGGCTCATGATTTTAGTATAATTAATTCCACTTTAGTTTAGCTAGATTCACTTTAGATTAAAAATAAATGTGAATAACCATCTATATATGATAAAAAATAAACAGAATGAACAATGGATTGATTATTAAATTAATATTAGAATTAGATTAGAATTATTTAAAATTAGTAACATGATTAAGAGATGAGCAAATGGTATCGGGTATAGGTACCGGTACCAAATTTACCAAACCGGTGTATTTTTTGTACCGGTTCCGCACAGGTATTCACCTGTTTTTACCCTCAAATACCGGTGCCGTACCAATACCGACCTGTACCAAACCGTGCCATACTAGGTATATTCGGGACCGGTACCCACTTTTGGGGATTTCGGTACCGGTTGGTAACGAGCTCATCAAATCATGTAGCAACGCAACAATGCAAGTAATTGCACCGTTTAGATTACTTTTCATACACACAGTAAGTAAACTGTATTTCGTTTGAATGAGGTTTTATATACACAACAACTTATTTTGCTTTCTTTTTTGTCTTTTTCTGTAATGAATGAATTGTAGCATGTAAAAATTAACTTGGATATTTAGAATATTGATGAGCAAATCGTATCAAATCCTGTAAACGAACCGGTATCGTATCGGTACCAAATTTACTATACCAAATCATTTTCGGTACCAATTTGGTACCCACCTTTTGACGTTTTCAGAATCGTTACTTTCGGGTCGACACCGGTCTAGCACCATACCTGTATTTATTGATTTTTACCTTCAAATACCATACCGTATTGTACCGAGCATTTTCGATGCCGGTACCTAATTTCGATGATTTTCTGGATCGGTACTTTCACTGCCGTTACCAGTACCGAGCTCATCCATATTTTAACGTGTTAGCACCGTAATAACTGAACTGAAAACAACCGAATTTCCAACGTGTAGGACGTGTCAGTCCTATTATTATATATTAGGTTATTTAAAATCGTTTTTTTTATGACGGAGTGACTATCCTTACCATGTCATTTTATTTATGTTTTGATATTCGGTATCTGTTTGCCGTTGCTGACACGCCTTTTGTAGTCATTGGGTCCCGCCGCAACGCGCGGGCGGAAAATAACTAGTTGTTATAATTTAGAAGGTGTGGAATACATACTGGTACAAAGCTACTCTCATTTCTGAAGCCTTCGAGCCTGGTAGTTCAACAAAACTACTCTCATTTCTGACACCTTCGAGCCCGGTGGTTCAACAAAACTACTCCCATTTCTAACACCTTTGAACCCCGTGGTTCAATAGTGTGGGCATCCCCATAACAGGTCCAAGAGCCGAACCCCTAGCAAGAGCCATCATCATCGTCTCGTCATCGTCATCGTCATCTTCATCGTCATCGTCATCGTCATCGTCATCGTCATCGTCATCGTCATCGTCATCGTCATCGTCATCGTCAATGGTGATTGGCATTAATAGCAACTTAGTCTGTCAATAACAAAGTAATCAACAATAACTACTTGTGATAAGGAGTAAATGTCATTGGTGGTAACCAAACATTAGCAACAACTTGGGCAAGGCAAACATAGCTATTGATGTAATCAACTGATTATCAACGGTTTTAACCACCAACTAATATACTAGTTCACAAAGAGCAGAGCTGGCCCATTAGTGTAATTGGGTTAGGCAATGACTTAGGGCCTCCGAAAAAATAGGGGCTCCAAAATAAAAAAATAAATCTATATTTATAAAAAATGAATATTATATTTACGGTGATATTTATTAACATTAATACAAGTGTAGTCTGGTGGTAAGAACAAAATTTGGTTTTTGTAGAGGGTTGGTTTTGAATCCCACCTGTTAGCCATTTTCAAAATTATTAATCAACTCACCCACTCTTTTAATAAAGGGTTATAAATGCATCTTTTTTAATTACCTCTGTTAATTTAATAAGCTAAAATATTTTGTCCACACAATATTTAACATGATACGTCCATATAAAATTTTATTTAAAAAAAATCGTTTCTAACTAATAACACTAGTATACTTAAAATTCGTAGCATGTTTTAATTCCTTTCACACATAATATACGTAGTTATTTGTTAGGTTAAACTCTTTTGAACTCAGATTTGATTTATGTATTAGATCTCAATATTATTTGATTAGGGAAATCATCTAGTTTACATAATGGTTTAACCGAAATTACGAGCCTAAAAAAATTAAAAAAGGGCATCGAATTCTTAATTCGTTTTGGGCCTTCAAAATTCTAGGACTGGCCGTGATAAAGAGTTATGTCCTTTCAACTTAAAGGTTGTGATGGCTCACCAATTATAAATTTATGATATTTTTGATATGTTTTTCAAAACAGATAATCACATACTGGTTCTTGTTTCTTTTTTGAATTAAGGAATGAATTTTCGAGATATTATCAAAATATATAAATCTGACGCCTTACGAATACAATACCTTTCTGCCCTTTCATTGGTCTAGTGGACTCGTTATATTAATCAAATTAGTTTTTTTATTTATTTTTTAATTATAGGGGTAATTAAGAAAACTGCGAGTTGCATATACAAAACATTTACAAAGGCAAGAATAGTTGTTACGTGTAAAATTTGCTATAGTTTTTTAGTTTTATATAAACCTAAAAACAATAGCAAAAATTCCTTTGCCGTTCAAAAAAAAAAAGATTTAAAAAAAAATCCCTCCCTCGGATGAATACGATTAGTCATATATTTAAAAGTCATTTTACAGTAATCTGAACAATAATTATTTTATTTAAATAGATTAACAATTGGTTCTATTACAATAATTATTTTATTTAAATAAAATAATTATTGTTCAGATTACTGTAAAATGACTTTTAAATGTATGACTAATCGTGCTCATCCGAGAGAGGGAATTTTAGGGAATTTTTTTAAATCTTTTTTTTTTTTAATGGCAAGGGAATTTTTTTTAATCTTATTTATTAATAATTTGACAAGGTAATTAAGAAGATACGTCACTAAGAATGTAAAAGTTTTGCCCGTTGTTGTTTTAAAACATATAAATTTGCACAATGATAATTAGTTGAGCGACTTGTCGAGTTTTATATGCACAACAAAAAAAAGTATGTTCAATACAAGCGTGTGAACAACGAGTTTAGACTAAATAAATGGGTTAAAAAATATTGCCGTTTGGTTGATTTGATAACTTCTTACTTGATGACTTATTTGAAAATATTATAACTTGAATGTTTAGTTCTGCCTTTTTTTTTTTTTTTTTTGAATTCGCATTAAAAAACTAACGACCTTAAGCACTTGCATGTTTACTATTTTTAATCAGAATTTGATTACGTTATGCTAATATCAATAAGTAAAAACGTCTTGTTTTGACAAGTGTTGAAAATAAAAACACGCATCTATACTATTTATATATTTGTAAAACAATTAAGGCAAGTAAAGCATTTATACTTAAGCTTAATACTTATCATATCAAAGAATGTGGTTTAGAAAAGAAAAAAAAAAGGAGGATAAGGAAGAGGAGGGGGCCGGCGGAAAGGCTAAATCTTACACACAAAACCTGTTGGCGGTAATTCCCGACTCATCACAAGTCGGTGATGTGAAAGGGTGACAAAGGAGTTCAAGTCACAAGTCGGTGAACTTGAGGGATCAATGTTAACAAGTTGGTCATAATTGATTAAGTTTCCTAATTAAATTATAATTATATTTGGTAATGTCTTGGTCACCAAGTTAGGGTAAGCCTATATAAACCAAGGTAGGGTTAGACATTATTAAGATAAGAGTCAAGAGAAGATAAACTGAGTTATGGTTTGAGAGTCTGTAATCAGTTTTGAGTTATTTTCTGATTAATAAGATTGAGAGTTATTCGATCTAATTTCTTTTCTTCATCTTTTCTATTCGATTTGATTATCGACTGGGACTTGAATTGGTATCAGAGCCAAGTTCAATCGTCGATATCAAACGGGTACTCATGTTCTTGATCAGCGCCTAAGAAGTTACGAGTCCGTGATCGGATTGCAAGATTCTATTGACGGAGCGGAGTTATCGTTTCCGTAGATCAAAGACAATCGGAGTTCACATGGAACGACCGAATCACTTACATCATCGTTTCTCCAACGTCTAAAGGAAAAGACAAAGAGGACACCAGTGGCAGAAGTCTGCAAGGGTTTCAAACGTGTGGGTTTTGAACAAGTTTTGCAGAACCGTGAGTTTTTTTTGGAACGGGAAGGGCGGCTTGCTTTGAAAAGTAGCAGGTCTGCATGTTTATTACTACGTAATTATTATTGCTTTCGTAGCCATGCTTTAAATAAAGGAAAAGAAGATATACAACAAAAGTTAAACAATTAGTTGTTTTCTTTTCTTTGAAACAACGTTCGAGACATAAAGAAATATATATATAAAAAAAACAAGTTGGTTTTTATTATTTTTCTTTTTGCTGGTTTAGATGAAGTTGTGGTTTAACCATTAAACGTTGTCTGTGTTGAACAAGCAGGTTCAATTCAGGATTTTTTTTTTATCCGGGTTTTTCGAGAGGTATTCGTGACTGGGGTTTCTGCTAGTAAACGCGTTCGGTTCTGAAAAGTTGTTCAGAAATCAATAACGGACGGGAACAGACCACCGCCGGTTGTGGCTAAGGATCAAAGTAGCACAACTTTACAATGTCCAATATTAACAGAAACTAATTACAATATTTGGGTTATTCGTATCAAAGCGATATTCAAGGTTTATGGAATACAGATAGCTTTAGAACCAGGTGAAGAAGAGGTAGAAGCCAAAAATGATGACATGGCGGTTGCACTTCTACTTCAAGCAATACCCGAAGAGCTCGTGTTTCAGGTAGCTTAGTTTCAGTCTGCAAAGGAAATCTGAGAAGCGTTCAAGACACGGAATGTTGGGGTTGAACGGGTTCGAGAGGCAAAGCTTGAGCAACTGGAAAATGAGTTCGAATCTTTAAAGATGAAAGAAACAGAGATGATTGATTCTTTCGCGGGCAGAATAAGTCAGTTGGTTACCAAAGCAGCCAGTTTGGGAACCACCTATGAAAACAGAAAGCTTACCAGAAAGTTATTAGGCTCTGTTCCAGCAAAGAATGTTCCAATTATAGCTTCAATTGAACAATTCGCAGATTTGAAGGCCATGACGTTTCAGGAAGCGATCGGTAGACTGAAGACGTTCGAAGACAGGATTAAGGGTATCGAGTCTTTAGCAGAAAATCAAGGTAATCTAATGATTGCCAATGGTGAGTCATCCTCGAAATCCAAATCCTATGAAATTACGCGTGGGCGTGGGCGAGGCGGTTCAGTTATTGAGGCAGACGTCAAGACCGGGATGATGAGGGCCAAGATGGAAATCAAATCCGAGATGGTCAAGATCATGGGTCAAAACAAACGGGTCAAAGAAGAACCAATGATCGTCAAACGGAAAGGAAGGATAGATCACAGATTCAATGTTACCGTTGTGATAAATTTGGTCACTTCGCGTCAGGATGTCCGGATCGTATGAAGAAACAAGATGAAGCTAACTTAGCTAAAGACGATGATTTTGATCCATCATTATTAATGATGAGATGTGATCAAGAGACGGTTTTTCTAAATGAAGAATAGGTGAATCCAAAGTGTTTCGAGACTGAGCCAATGGAGAAAGACACTTGGTATCTCGACAACGGAGCATCGAATCACATGACGGGTAATCGAGCTTATTTCTTTGAACTTAATAAACGTGTCACGGGAAAGGTGAAATTCGGAGATGGATCTTGCATTGATATACGGGAAAAAGGATCGGTATTACTTGAAGGGAAAACAGGGGAGAAGCGCCTGTTAACCGATGTTTACTACATACCGAGTTTGCAAAGCAATATCATAAGTCTTGGTCAAGCAACGGAAGGTGGAAAAGGTTCAGGACCGTGGCCTACGGTTCGCTCAGCTCAAAACAGAACTGCCAGACTGTGAGCCACGGTTCTGGACCGTGGCCTACGGTTCGCCCAGCTCAAAACAGAACTGCCAGACTGTGAGTCACGATTCAGGACCGTGGCCTACGGTTCGCCCAGCTCAGCCTTCTTATATATATTTTTTCGCTTAATTCCTCATAACTTTTTATTTACATATCCGTTTTAGCCAATGCTTTTTCCTATATGTCCGTATTAAAATTATGGATCTAACCATATAAATTTCACTTAACGAAACCCGGATTATGAACGAATGGCCCACAAAATCCTTGTTTCGATTATTCGACCCATTAACTATGTGTGCAAATTGTTCGCCAATTTATTCTTTGGCATTCAAATCTTATTTACCCATTCCCCGGGCTTGAAATTATTGGCGTATCCATACCATTACATGGCTTTACGCTCGTATTCGAATTTCATGCTTGTTTTCTATAAATTTAAGCATTGCCACTTTATGCAATTCTTGCAACTAGTTTCTACCATTCGACCCGATAACACGAATTCATAAACTTAACTTAGTATAACCATTCATTGCTAAAAATGCTATCTAGCACCAGCGCAATATGAGGCTTTCAAATCTTTACGCGCAAGAATCGATATAAGGACATAGTTTTGACCTGTTTGGTTGACGAGTGAAAATCCTCACTTTAATGTCAAGCCAAACTATTTCTAACCAATATTTGACCCGTTTATTTATCTAGTGATCTTCGTCACTTCAACTAAATATTAATTTCATATATTATGCTAATTTTAAAGTCTACCAACGAAAATACATAATCGAGCATAACGTAACAAATATCGTAGTTACGTACCTTCAAAGCACACCTTTTAAACGTGCGTCGCCACCGGCTTGTCCACTTGACGCTCCGGTTTCCTTTCCTATAGAGTTCAACCACAACATGTTTAGAACTCTTTTCTTAACATATATCGCATAGTTTGCCGAAACTTTACAATTATACGTTTCAGCTCAAATTTCAGTTTTTAAGCTTTCTTTGAGGCATTTTTACAAACACCTTAAGGGCATAATTTCTCAAAATTTATAATCAAGTTCATGGCTTGTTATTTAGCCAATATTAGCATCAACTAAGCATGTTCATATCAATTTTCATATTATCAACATCTGAATTTACTTCCTAGAATTCAAATTATACTAGAAAAACAATCAAATTCTAGTGTTTAACATGCTCCTACAAAACCCACTTATCACCTTCAATGGTGATTATGGAATTTACTAGAATTAAGCATGATTTCAACATATAATTGTCTAGGGTTCACTCCTAGACACTATATTGTTCCTATTTCATCCATATAACATTCATGCAACAACGAATTTCGAATTCTATAAATTCATCCAGAAATTTAAGTAGAGATTTCTCGTAAAATTTGCATACCTTATGATCCCTTTGATGAGGAGATCACTAAACTAAGCTCTAATTTCGCTTTGGAACCGATTTAATCCTTCAATTTGAATGATTTGTAAGAACTAGGGTTTGATGGAGGTTCTTGGTCGCCCCCTGTATTCTATTCGATCCAGACACACACTTAATGTGTGTGTTTGGTGTTTTTATTTTGTTTTTAATAAGTTAAGTTTCAAACTTAACACCTTTAGTCCCCCATCTATTATCAGGTTTTTATCTTAGGTGCTTTAACTTACTAGCATGTCACTAAAAGACATTTTCCTCTAACTAGGTTATTCTGTTCCTAGTTAATTCATTTTTTTTATTTATCAATATTGTATTTATAATAACTAATTTATATTTTCGGGGTGTTACAAATTACCCAGATTGTATCATTACCTTTTCGTGTCTTGGGTAATTTAGTAACAAAATCCATTGTTATCAATTCCCATTTCCATATTGGCATTTCAAGTTGCTGCAATAAACCTGAGGGTTTCTGATGTTCAGCTTTAACCTGTGAACATGTTAGACACTTGGCAACATAAGCTGCTATATCCTTTTTCATTCCTATCCACCAGAAATTCTTTCTTAAGTCTTGATACATCTTATCACTTCCAGGGTGTATCGTATACTTAGACTTATGGGCTTCTTCTAATATTCGGTGGCGTAGATTTCCTTGTTTGTGTATCCAAATTCTTTTATTATGGAATCTCCAAATTCCATCTGTTCCTTGTTCTAATTCCTTAATCATTCCTTTCAATTTTTCAGTATCGTCCTTGATTACTGATTCCTGTACTTCCCTAATCTGATCATTTAAATCTATCTGCAGATTTAATTTAAGAGAACGTACTCTTTTTGGCTTTTCGTGATACTTTCGACTTAAAGCATCAGCTACTACATTAGCCTTTTGATGTGTGTAAAATGCAACATATAAATTACATCAAATGAGGCATAAAACTAACCCTTTTTTAATACTAATGTTGGAAAAAGTGTGCTTTTGTCTTCCTTTTGTATTTTCAGGATTAAATGAGCGTAAACGAACAAAAGGAACAAATATGCAGCAAAATCTAACATAATTACAAGAAAAGGAACAAACGTGGCATACCCGACCCCTCGACAGCATCTTCCCAACCAAAAACAAGAAAACAGAAGGCTGACCACAGCCCCGTGCCCAGCGGACACGGGGTCGTGGCCAGTTGTCTGCAGAAAGGACAAAGCTATAGAAGCTTCTATTCCAAACACGGGGGGGGGGGGGGGGGGGGGGGTGCCCAGCTCAACACAGGGCGTGGTCAATGCTAAGATTCGCAGAATCTAAGCAAATCTTGATAGTACAGATACGCTTCTGCACATGGGTCCGTGCCCAGCGGACACGGGGGTGTGTGGAGCTAATGCAGACAAATTGCAATTAATGAAGAAAGAGAAAGTGGATGGACACGGGGCCGTGTCCGGGCTTCTGTGCAGGCTATAAATGGTGGTGCTTGGTTCACTTCAAAGGCATCTGATGTGTGTAAAATGCAACATATAAATTACATCAAATGAGGCATAAAACTAACCCTTTTTTAGTGCTAATATTGGAAAAAGAGTGTTTTTGTCTTCCTTTTGTATTTTCAGGATTAAATGAGCTCAAAAACGCAAAAGAAGCAAAAAGACAGCTAAATCCAACATAAATACAAGAAAAGGAACATTAGTGGACTGCCCGAACCCTCAACGGCACCTTCCAAAGCAAAATAGAGAAAACAGAAGACTGAACACGCCCCGTGCTCAGCCAGCACGGGGCCGTGCCCAAGAAGCAGCAGAAAAGACAAACCTATAGAAGCTTCTATTGCCCATCACGGGGCCGTGCTCAGCGGACACGGGGGCGTGTCGAAAGTACAGCAGGCGCATTTATTGTAATTGCGAATTACAATTAATGAGGAGAGAGAGTGTCAGACGGACACGGGGCCGTGCCCAGCGGACACGGGGCCGTGTCCAGCTCTCTGTTCAGCCTATAAATAGGAGTGCTTGGATTCATTTCATCTCATCCCTTGGCACACCACCTCTCTCACACTTCATCCACCACCCACCACCATCACAACACCATCATCCACCACCATCATCCATTGTCCATCATAGAGTGTGTGAGTCGTCTCGGGATCCAAAATTGATCGTAAGAGTTCTTGACAATCAAGGCCATGTTTGCCTAAGTCTCTTACATCACTTGGTGAAGACAAAGTGTCTAGTATAATACTTTTTATTTCTAATCTTTTGCACTTTTTATTTGGTTTTGTATTAATGACTTTAATAACTAGTTACTTATGTTGAAGGTGATCTTTCCTTATCGTTTGTCCGTGGTGTCTTGGCATTATTTTACTGTCTATATAAAATTAAGGATTTTCACCATTCATATCTCCACGGTCTATATGGAGATATGTTGGCTACCTGGTAGGGGGTTAAGGGAACGGTTTGGTAAAGGTCTTGCCATTGTTCAGCGTTTAGAGGTCCTGCAATGGACCTGGGTCAAATTTAGTAGGACCTCCTTCAATACTTCCCGGTATTGGATGGCGGGGGTCCAAACTCTTTGATCCCCTCATAAGTTAACTACTATTAATATTATAACCCGGCTATTTAGGACTGTATCCCTGCTGACTCAGACTACTTAGCCGAGGGTAACGTCACCGCCAAAAGCGGGGCCTACCACAATACTGCATTAATAACTTAATTCATTATCTTCCAATAATCCACCCTTTTAGGATTGTATCCCTGCTGACTCAAACTACTGGGGTGAGGGTAACGTCGCCTTCAAAAGAGGGGCCTACTACAATAACTAAGATAATCTCTTAATTATGTGCAAAAGTGCGGAAATAATCAAAGGTTATACTAGATACGAGTCGGAACCAAGTGATTCATCTTGTCTATCTGTTTTTATTTTTATTTTTATTTTCAGCATTTTAGTTAGTTTTATTTTTCTTAGTTTAAAACATTTTTCTAAACTTTTATTTTGGTTAGACGTTGAGGATAAACCGGTACTAAACGCTCTTGTGTCCTTGGACGACCTCGGTATCTTACCAACGCTATACTACACTCAACGATGGGTGCACTTGCCCATATGTGTGTTTAGTGTTAGTGAAATATCGTGTTTTATAAATTTAAAACTTGGCTAAAATAAGTGTTAAAAAAGGGCTTAAAATATACACCTAATATATACGACACTTCACACGCATCAGCATCCCTTGGCAAACCACCTCTCTCTCACTTCACCCACACTCCACCACCACTACAACCCACATCCACCACCATCATCCATCATAAAGTGTGTGTAGTAGTTTCGGGATCCAAGATTGATAGTAAGAGTTCTTGACAATCAAAGGCCATGTTTGCCTAAGTCTCTTACATCACTTGGTGAAGACAAACATTTAGTGTAATACTTTTGTTTTGTAATCTTTTCGCACTTTTTATTTGGTTTTGTATTGATGACCTTAATAACTAGTTTCTTATGTTAAAGGTGAAACTTCCTTATCATTTGTCCATGGTGTCTTGACGTTATTTTACTGTCTATATAAAATAAAAGATTTACACCATTCATATCTCTACGGTCTATATAGAGATATGTTGGCTACCTGGTCGGGGGTTAAGGGAATGGTTTGGTAAGGTTCTTGTAACAACCCACGGTAAAACCAACACCCTCATAATTATTATAACACTCTAGTATATCTTAAAATACCCTTATATGTCTTATATTACACCCCGTATGTGAAAACCGAGCCCGAAATAGGTTATAATATATAAAATAAATTAAAAACAATAAAAGTTAAGCTGAGGCGGGCCGCATAGACCCACCCCAACATCTCACGCGGGCGGTATCAATGCTGGAATTGACTCCGCTGATTTCATTAGTTCAAGCGGGCCGCGTAAGCTTAAGCTTGCATTGACGCGGGCCGCGAGAGATTGACGCGGGCTAAGCTATAGTGTTGACCAGGGTTGACGCGGGCTAAGCTATAGTGTTGACCAGGGTTGACGCGGGCCGCGTAACCCTTGGCCTATGTTTTACGCGGGCCGCGACAGGACTAGAATCAGCAACTATAAAAGCAGGCCATCGGGTTTCACTTTCCGTCGTTCACAATTCAATTCTCAATCTCAATTTCTGTAGAAAAGTTATTATAGTCGGGTATTATACCCCTAATTAGCGAGGTTCTACTCCGTTGTAAGTATTATAACCCCAGTTTCGTAATAGTTACGCTGCCCGATTGATTTAGGGTTCCGTAACAACTGTCGTGGTTCTGCCCGACGTAGTTGTTGGAATGCCGTCTCGGGGAGGGTATCATTAATAATTTCAAAGGGTTATGATACTAACCAATGTACATTTGTATAAATTATAGATTATATCCAGGAAACCCTTACGCGAAGTCTAAGATAGCAAAGTGAGTTTATCCTCTTTTTGTTAATCTTTTTGGAATACTTTACAAAACCTTAATTATTTTACAATGTAATTAAGCGGTGATTGAGTCTTTGTAGTTCTTCAATTACTGCCGGTATTATGGGGTTTTGTATACAAAATTTATTACTTGCGAGTAGTAAGTCGGAATGACAGTACGTTATCATTGGACAACGAGTTAGCCAATGTGTAATATGACCCCCAAGTCAAGGATTGACAGTACTGAATGAGTAATTGTGTAGAAATAAACAAAGTGATCGCCCTCAATACTGTGTTAATTAATAAAATGTTTCTTGATTAAACTGGGATTCACTCACCAGTATTTCCCGCTGACAAAATATTTTTAAAACATGTTTCAGGTAACACAATGTGAAAGCCAACTGGGAAAAAACCAGCTCAAGAGCACTGACGGCTTGGAAAATAAGTGGCTATAAAAGTTATCTAAAACAAGATGTTTTAAATTTAATAAAATAGGGTCTGTCCCTATAAATGTATTGTAATAAGAAACTTGGGTTTTGCCCATGTGTTCATTAATATAAATTATGGTGGTTTTACTCTAATAAACATTTCCTAACTACGGTCCTGATGTAAATTCCGCTGCCAAATTAACGAAACCTGATACCACCACTACTGAGTTCGCGTCCGCCCGTTCCCGGGACATATAAGGGATCGGGGGTTGCGACAGAAGGTGGTATCAGAGCCTAGCCACTGGTCTGAGCCAAAGAAGTGTTCTGCTGACACTTAAAATTCTAAAATTTGTGTTAGGAAATAAATTAGGGAAATACGTGCATAACTGTAATTATTTGTTATGTGTTATTTGACTATTTGTTAGTTTTCTGTATGAGTGATCAAGGACCCTCAGATCTGAATCGTCAGTTATCTGATTCACCTAAGAGTGAAGGTACATCATCACAGCCTGCCCTTTCGGGGTATTCTGCTGATCAGGAGGAAGGAATATTTGCCTTTAGAGCTCAATCTAAAGAACCATTTCCTAATAAGAAACGAGGATGGTTCAGTAATGAAGCTTTTGCTTGTAGGAAGAGAATACGAAAATTGCAACAGCAAAGAGCTTTAGCAGCTATTAAGCGAGAGACAGATGCCCATACGCAAGATATTCTTAATAGAAGCCTAGCTAATTTCCATATCCTAGCTACAACTGCTGCTGACCCAAGTCTGGAACAACTAGTAGCCCCACAACCCCAAAACCCAGAACAACCCATGGAGATAGAAAATCCTGAAAACCAGGTGGAGATGCATGACTTTAACCTCGATGAAATTCCTAGGATACCTGCACCAAACCCCCTAGACCCGAATTATGATCCCTTGTGGGACAACAATAGGGACTTTGTGCAACGTTACCCTATCCAGGAATATCCACCCATACAGAACATAGAAGCCTACCCAGGTATGGACCCTTTAGATCCCTATTACCATGATAACTATATTAGGGAGATTTTAGAGGATCCTTACCAATTTTAGGAACTGTCACCCCCATATCAGGAACCCGCACCCCAGATTCCAAACCCAGTCCGAGAACCTGCACCCCCAATGAGTGCAGAAAATGTCCAAGAACTTAGGACTTTTGGGGAGGAAATTTTAGAAACCAGTGAGAGAATGCGTCAGGTGGGAGAGCGTCTCGTATGGAAATACAATGAACGTAATATGGATTTTTGGATAAATCCATATCCATGAATGATATGGTGAAACGATGGTAGTAATAATAATATAATAAAATAAAATATGTGTGTACGGATGCATATTACTATTAGTGTGATTCTATTTCTGTTGGTATTGTAATTTTTATTTCAGTACTAGTGTGTAATAGATACATAATAGTATATGAATAGAGTAAAAGTAGCAATGATCTACGTTTTTGGTTAGATTGAGTGTCATGTGATTAACTATATTAGATATTAATTGTGATATTAATATGGGATAAATGTTTAAAATTCAGATGGCCGATGAAGGAAATTAAAGAAATCTGAATAATGATAACCAGAGTAACATTAACGTGGTTAATGAAAATCCGAGCATCAATAACAATGGAAACCAAGTGGATAATAGTGCTATCCAACACATAGTGGCACAAGGAATTATAGATGCAATGCCATTTATTCTTCAAACTGTTAAGGATGCTGATAATAAAAGTAAGCATAGCAGTAAGCGACCAATCGAACCAGAAAACAGCGTGAACAATGGACCTGTACTTCAATTGCCTATTCCCAAAAGAAGAAGAACCATGCCTTATGGTTGTTCTTATAAAGAATTATGGTCTTGTAAACCAATGGAATTCTCGGGCAACGAAGTGGCCAATGCAACCTTACGCTGGATAGAGAAGACTGAGGCAGTTTTAAGGATAAGCAAGTGTGCTGAAGAAGATAAGATATTATTTGCTTCTAATCTGTTTAAGAATTCAGCGCTAGAATGGTGGAACACTATCCTTCAATCAAGAGGAAGTGATAGAACCTACAATATGGAATGGGAAGAATTTAAGAATAAGGTAGAAAGGAAATTCTGCCCACCCAATGAAAAGGAACAGATAGCAAACAAATTCCTAAACCTTAGGATGACTAGTGTGGATAGTAAGGGATACACTAAAATATTCTTTGAATATGCTAGAATAGTGCCAACTCTTGCTTCACCAGAACCAGTGTTAATTTCCCGTTATATTTGGGGATTAATTGGGGAGATTAGACACGTAGTCAAAGCAGCTAGACCTCAAACCATAGAAGAAGCTATAGAACTAGCCAATACCTTGACAGATGAATTAGCCCGTACCCGAGAAGAGGATCAAAGAAGGAACCTACCCCAAAAGCTCACACAAGAATTTCGTTCTGGAAATTTTAATCGTGGGAAAAATATAGGTTCTACCTCTACACCTTACTGTAGGAATTGCATAAGAAAGCATTCAGGAAGATGCTCTATATACTGTAACTTTTGCAAAATATCAGGACACAAGGAAGAAGACTGCAGGAAGAAAAACAGCAGGATATGCTACAACTGCGAAGAACAAGGTCATATTAAGCCAAACTGTCCGAAATTAGCTCCAGCTACAGACAACAAGAATACCAAAAATGCTAGAGCATTTGTTCTGACTGCAGAAGAAGCCAAGATGATTCCAGATGTCATCGCTGGTACGTTTTTAGTTAATGATGTTTTTGCTAAAGTATTATTTGACTCTGGTGCAAACCAAAGTTTTATTAATACATCATTTTGCAAATTTTTAAATCAATCATTAACTAAACTACCACAAGAATGCTTAGTAGAGACAGCCAATGGAGAAACCGTTAGGATTTCTGAAATCTTGCAGGGAGCAAGAATAGAAATTTTAAATCAGAAATTTATTGCAAACCTGTATCCCATGAATCTGGCAGGATTCGATGTTGTTTTAGGAATGGATTGGTTAATAGCCAATAAAGCCAGTATTTTATGTGATCAAAAGTTAATTCAAGTAAATTCACCAAAAGGTAAAATGATCACAATTAAAGGAGATGAGCCCTCTAGATCCACTAAATTTATCTCTGTGATGAGAACTGCAAGTTGTATAAGAAAAGGTTCTATAGTGTATTTGATTTCTATAATCACTAACACTAAAGGAAAGGATTTAAAGGATATTCCAGTAGTATCTCAGTTTTCAGATGTCTTTCCAGAAGAATTACCAGGACTACCTCCGGATAGAGAAGTTGAATTCAGAATCCATTTGCTACCAGGAACATCACCGATTGCCAAAGCACCTTATCGTTTGGCACCCGCCCAAATGCAGGAACTGAAGAAACAATTAGACGAATTGTTAGAGAAGGGATTTATACAGCCAAGTTCATCACCATGGGGAGCACCGATATTGTTTGTTAAAAAGAAGGACGGATCAATGCGTATGTGCATTGATTACCGTGAATTAAACAAAGTCACGATTAAGAATCGGTACCCATTACAGAGAATCGATGATCTGTTTGATCAATTGCAAGGAGCTCGATTTTTCTCTAAGATCGATTTAAGATCAGGATATCATCAATTAAAGGTACAGGAAGAGGACATTCCTAAGACCGCATTTAGAACAAGGTATGGTCATTATGAATTTACTGTCATGCCATTTGGTTTAACCAATGCCCCAGCTGCATTTATGGACATGATGAACCGAATATGTAAGCCATATTTGGATAAATTCATAATTGTCTTTATAGATGATATTCTAATTTACTCTAAGAGTAAAGAGGATCATGCAAAGCATTTGCACGCACTTTTAAATTTATTAAGAAAGGAAAAGCTTTATGCTAAGTTTTCAAAGTTCGAGTTTTGGTTAGAACAGGTACAATTCCTTGGACATTTAGTTAATCATGAAGGAATTCATGTAGATCCAACAAAAATCGAGGCGATTACTAAATGGAAAACCCCTGAATCACCAACTGAGGTTAGAAGTTTCTTAGGATTAGCCGGTTATTATAGAAGATTTATTCGAGATTTCTCTAGAATAGCCATTCCCTTAACTAAGCTAACCTGTAAATCTGTTAAGTTTGAATGGGGAGTAAAACAAGAAGAAGCCTTTAGAATTCTTAAGCAAAGATTAACCCATACACCCATACTAGCATTACCAGAAGGAAATGAAGACTTTGTAGTCTATTGTGATGCTTCTAGATTAGGTTATGGATGTCTATTGATGCAACGACAAAAGGTTATAGCTTACGCATCTAGACAACTTAAGAATCATGAAGAGAATTATTCAACCCATGATTTAGAATTAGGAGCTATAATTTTTGCTCTTAAGATTTGGAGACATTACCTTTATGGTAGTAAGTTTACTGTATTTACCGATCATAAGAGTTTAAGGTATATTTTCAAACAAAAGGAGTTGAATATGAGACAAAGACGTTGGATGGAATTTCTTAGTGACTATGATTGTGATATTCAGTATCATGAAGGAAAAGCAAATGTAGTGGCAGATGCTTTAAGCCGAAAGTATCATGAAAAGCCAAACAGGGTACGTTCTCTTAAATTAAGATTTAAATGATCAGATAAGAGAAGCACAAGAATCAGTAATCAAGGATGATTCTGAAAAATTAAAAGGTATGCTAAAAGAATTAGAACAAGGAACAGATGGAATTTGGAGATTCCATGAAAAGAGAATGTGGATACCTAAATTAGGAAATCTACGTCATCGTATACTAGAAGAAGCCCATAAGTCTAAATATACGATGCATCCAGGAAGTGATAAAATGTATCAGGATTTAAGGAAAAATTTCTGGTGGATAGGAATGAAGAAGGACATAGCAGCCTATGTTTCTAAATGTTTAACTTGCTCACAAGTTAAAGCTGAACACCAGAAACCCTCAGGTTTGTTACAGCAATTAGAAATGCCAGTTTGGAAATGGGAATTAATAACAATGGATTTTGTTACTAAATTACCCAAAACTAGGAAAGGAAATGATACAATCTGGGTGATTGTAGATAGACTAACCAAGTCAGCTCATTTTCTACCAATGAAGGAAACAATTAGTATGGAACAATTATCTAAATTGTATGTAAATGAAATTGTTTCTTTACATGGTATTCCTTTATCAATTGTTTCTGATAGGGATAGCCGCTTTACATCTCATTTTTGGTTAAGTTTCCAAAAGGCAATGGGAACCAAGTTAAAACAAAGTACAGCTTATCATCCACAAACGGATGGACAAAGTGAAAGGACAATTCAGACAATGGAAGACATGCTTAGAGCTTGTGTAATTGACTTTGGAGGTAATTGGGATGATCACTTACCTTTAATAGAATTTTCTTATAATAATAGTTATCACACAAGTATCAATGCTGCACCATTCGAAGCACTTTATGGACGAAAGTGTTGAACCCCAGTCTGTTGGGCAGAAATTGGGGAAAAGCAACTATCTGGACTTGAGATAGTGCAAGAAACAACCGACAAGATTATTCAAGTCAAGGAACGACTGAAAGCAGCACGTGATCGACAAAAGAGTTATGCCAATAACTGACGCAAACCGTTGGAATTTCAAGTAGGAGATAAAGTGTTGTTAAAGGTCTCTCCTTGGAAAGGAGTGGTAAGATTCATCAAACGAGGGAAACTAAGTCCAAGGTATGTTGGACCTTTTGAGATTATTAGAACAATAGGACCTGTAGCCTATCAGCTACAACTGCCAGAGGAAATGGCTGGAATACATGACGTGTTTCATGTATCTAATCTCAAAAAGTGTTTAGCTGATGAATCCCTGATAGTACCTCTTAAGGATATAGAGGTAAATGAACAACTCAAGTTTGTAGAAAGGCCTCTACAGATTGAAGACAGGAAAGTCAAGAATCTCAAGCATAAGAGACTAGTTCTAGTCAAAGTGAAGTGGGATTCCAAAAGAGGACCTGAGTACACATGGGAGCTTGAATCTGAAATGCAAAAGAAATATCCGCACTTATTCCAGTAGATCTCGAGGACGAGCTCTAATATAAGGTAGGGAGAATGTAAGAACCCTCGGTAAAACCAACACCCTCATAAATTTTATAACACTCTAGTATATCTTAAAATACCCTTATATGTCTTATATAACACCCCGTATGTGAAAACCGAGCCCGAAATAGGTTATAATATATAAAATAAATTAAAAAAAATAAAAGTTAAGCTGAGGCGGGCCGCGTAGACCCACCCCAACATCTCACGTGGGCGGTATCAATGCTGGAATTGACTCCGCTGATTTCATTAGTTCAAGCGGGCCGTGTAAGCTTAAGCTTAAGCTTACATTGACGCGGGCCGCGGGAGATCATGAAACGCGGATGCATCCTGAGCTGACACGTGTCGACATCGTGTCGAATCTACTTGGTGACCGGGCTAAGCTATAGTGTTGACCAGGGTTGACGCGGGCCCCCAAGTCAAGGATTGACAGTACTGAATGAGTAATTGTGTAGAAATAAACAATGTGATCGCTCTCAATACTGTGTTAATTAATAAAATGTTTCTTGATTAAACTGGGATTCACTCACCAGTATTTCCCGCTGACAAAATATTTTTAAAACATGTTTCAGGTAACACAATGTGAAAGCCAACTGGGAAAAAGCCAGCTCAAGAGCACTGACGGCTTGGAAAATAAGTGGCTATAAAAGTTATCTAAAACAAGATGTTTTAAATTTAATAAAATAGGGTATGTCCCTATAAATGTATTGTAATAAGAAACTTGTATTTTGCCCATGTGTTCATTAATATAAATTATGGTGGTTTTACTCTGATAAACATTTCCTAACTACGGTCCTGATGTAAATTCCGCTGCCAAATTAACGAAACCTGATACCACCACTACTGAGTTCGCGTCCGCCCGTTCCCGGGACAGATAAGGGATCAGGGGTTGCGACAGTTCTTGCCTTGTTCAGTGTATAGATCCTGCAAGGACCTGGGTCAAGCTTACTAGGACCTCCTTCAATACCCACTGGTATTGGATGGTGGGGTGCGAATAGCTTGATCCCCTCATATGTAAACTACTATTAATACATTAACCCGACTACTTGGGATTGTATCCCTGCTGACTCAAACTACTTAGCCGAGGGTAACGTCACCTTCAAAAGAGGGGCCTACCACATTACGCATTAATAACTTAATTAATTATCTTTCAATATTCCGACCCTTTAGGATTGTATCCTTGCTGACTCAAACTACTGGGTTGAGGGTAACGTCACCTTCAAAAGAGGGGCCTACTACTATAACTAAGATAATCTCTTAAAAAGTGCAAAAGTGCGGAAATCATCAAAGGTTACACTAAAGGCGAGTCGGATCCAAGTGATTCATCTTGTCTCTCTGTTTTTATTTTATTTTTATTTTTCAGCATTTTTGTTTTTATTTTCATGTTTAAAACTTTTTCTAAACTTTTGATTTGATTAGACGTTGAGGATAAACCGGTACTAAAAGCTCTTATGTCCTTGGACGGCCTCGGTATCTTACCAATGCTATACTACGCTCACGATGGGTGCACTTGCCCATATGTGTGTTTGGTGTTAGTAAAATATCGTGTTTTATAAATTTAAAACTTGACTAAAGTGTTAAAAAGGGCTTAAAATATAACTAAAAATATATTTACACCGACACACATCAAGTTTTTGACGCCATTGCCGGGGGCACAAGGATTTTAAGAAAGCTTAAAATCGACGGCCTAATCAGTTTTTCAAAACCTTTTTAAATCGCGCGCACATTTTCTGCATTTTAGTTAGTTTTTGCATTTACAGTAGACTGAACACGGGGCCGTGTTCACTGAACACGGGGCCGTGCTGCATATTTTTAAAACAAACTCCTAGATACAGAGTCTGAACACTGGGTCGTGTTCGCTGAACACGCTTCCGTGCTGCACAAAACCAGTCACTTTTATTAAAACGCCCATATATAGAAGCTGAACACAGGGTCGTGCTCACTGAACACGGGGCCGTGTCCAGCCTCTGTTTCTGTTTCCGTTTTTATTTTTTGTTTTCTAGTCCCGAGACTCTGTTGTGGTCTACTGAGTGATTCTTATGGATCAATACTCAAGAGATTACAATTACCACTATGAGGTTGATGATTATAGGGAAGACTATTGCACCATTTGTGGTAACCCTCACTCGGTATAATATTATGACCTCTTTGAACCATCCACCTCATACAACTACTATGAGGGGCCTAGGTACGAGCCATCCACTTCATATACATCCTATGAAGACCCAAGGTATGAACCTTCTCCCTCATACTCATATTTTGATGAACCAAGGTATGAACCTTCATACTCATACTTTGAGGAACCAAGATATGAGCCTCAGTCTTCATATACTTACTATGAGGAACCATGGCGTGAACAACCCACCTCATATGAGTATTATGAAGAACAAAGTTACGACCCTTATTCATCATATACTTACAATGAGGAACAATGGTGTGAACCATCTACCTCATATGAGTATGATGAGGAACCAAGGATCGAACTTCCGAATTCAAGCTTTGAAGATCCTTATTCTATCACCCCTATAGCCGATAAGATAATAGAACACCTTAAAACTATCGAGCGCTACATAAAAGAAGCCCGCGCAAGGGAAGAGGAATCCCGCGCAAGGGAAGAATTAACTTGTAATAAAGAAGAGATAGTTGAAAAGGTAAAAATGGAAGAACAAGTAAGTGAAAAGCCGACACATGAGTTAAACAACGAAAAAGGTGAGTCCGACATCGTTAAAATCCAAGAAGTGTCTAATTTTAAAGAAATTAATCTCTTGTCACCTTCTTTCGAAAATCATTGTTTAGTACCCACTCATGCTAAGTTTTTAAAAGAGTTAAACACTAATACTAAAATTGACGAAAGGGTGAGCATTAAGTTAACAAACGATCAAACTACACTAATAAAAAAAGATCCATTTGAAATTAACATCACACCGTTTCCATGTTTCTTTCAAAATTCCTTTATTAGTAATATTACAATTGATAAAGATCTTTGTGTTAATATACTGCCAAACTACATTTTCGAAAAAATAAGTATTAGTGATTTTTCTCCACTTCAAATGCCCATTTTTCTATCGAATCGGAAAACGGTAAAATCAATAGGGATAGTTGAAGATGTGTTGGTCCAAACCAATCAAATGGTAACCCCAACCGACTTCGTCATCCTTAATGACGCTCCACGTGTTGGGACGACCTTTTGTAAAGTCCTACGAAGCTTTGAAAAATCGGAAGTATAACAATCTACCCATTCAATTAGGGGCATTCAAAAAAAGTGTCGATCTTGAGCATTCAATGAAATATCCATTCGGCAATAATGACCCCCTAACTGAAGATGAAGATGAACCACTCGATACAAGAGAAAAGATTGACCACTTTGTTGAAGAAGAGGTCGCCATAGAACAAACCATTTTGGTTCTTGACCAAAATGAGTAACCAAATAAGGAGTCTCCTAAAGACCCACATCTTGAGCTCAAAGAACTTCCAAAAGGTTTGGAATATGCTTTTCTCGACAAAGATGGTAAATTACCTGTAATTATTTCGTCAAAATTAACTAGTTTAGAAAAAGAAAAATTAGTCACACTTTTGAAAAAACACAAAAACGCGATCGCTTGGAAGCTTGTATATATTAAAGGAATATGTCCTTCCATGTGCACGCACAAAATTTTAATGAATGATGACTATAAATCGGTAATACAACCACAACATAGAGTAAATCCAAACATCCAAGAAGTGGTAAAAAACAAAGTCATCAAATTACTTGACGCCGGACTCATTTATCCAATCTCCGATAGTCCTTGGGTAAGTCCCGTCCAAGTAGTTCCTAAGAAAGGAGGTATGACGGTAGTAACTAACGAGAAAAATGAATTAATACCAATAAGAACCGTCACAGGATGGAGAGTATGTATAGATTATCGTCGATTAAATGAAGCAACAAGGAAAGATCACTTTCCTTTACCTTTTATTGATCAAATGTTAGAAAGATTATCCGGTCACAAATTTTATTGTTTCTTAGATGGTTTTTCAGGTTACTTTCAAATACCGATAGCACCCGAAGACCAAGAAAAGACAACATTCATGTGTCCCTACGGAACTTTTGCTTATCGACGCATGCCTTTTGGTTTATGTAATGCCCCCGCAACCTTTCAATGTTGCATGGTGGTCCAAGACATGATAGAAAAGACAATGGAAGTCTTCATGGATGACTTTTCTATCTTTGGAGATTCATTCGACCAATGCCTCGATAACCTTGAACGAATGCTATCCCGATGTGATGAAACCAACTCCGCCCTTAACTGGGAAAAATGCCATTTTATAGTAACGAAGGGAATAGTACTCGGTCACAAAATCTCAAGCGAAGGAATGGAGGTTGATCGAGCAAAAATAGACACTATTTCTCGATTACCACCCCCATCCTCCGTTAGAGCTATCAGAAGTTTCCTTGGGCACGTCGGATTTTATAGACGATTTATCAAAGACTTTTCAAAAATCTCAAGACCTCTAACAAAATTACTTGAAAAAGTTGCCCCTTTCAACTTTGACAAGGATTGCAACCAAGCATTCCTAACACTAAAAGAAATGCTAGTCAATGCACCTATCATGATAGCACCTGATTGGAAATTACCCTTCGAAATCATGTGTGATGCAAGTGACTTTGCAGTTGGAGCTATCTTGGGACAACGAAAAGATAAGCATTTTCACCCAATTTATTACGCTAGTAAAACACTTAATGATGCACAAGAAAATTACACAACAACAGAAAAAGAATTACTAGCTGTGGTATATGCTTTTGATAAATTTCGTTCTTATCTTGTTCTTTCAAAAATGATAGTTTATACAGACCATGCAGCCATTCGATATCTCTTTAAGAAACAGGATGCTAAACTGCGCTTAATTAGATGGATTCTACTCCTCCAAGAATTCGACATTGAAATAAAAGACAAAAGAGGGGCAGAAAACACCGCTGCGGATCATCTTTCCCGCTTGGAAGACCCAACTTTGGAGGCAACTAGGGACGAGCAAATCAATGAAAAATTCCCAACGAAATCCCTAAAAATGGTGGAATACTGAGAAGAGCCATGGTACGCCGACTACTTAGCTAGCGGTATAGTCGCAAAAGGATGGTCACATCATCAAAGAAAAAAATTCTTTGCCGATGTAAAGCATTATTTTTGTGAAGATCCTTTTCTTTTCAAAATGTGTGCCAACTAACTCATCCGTCGATGCGTACATAGTAGTGAAGCAAGGAGAATTCTCCGCCATTGTCATGAAGGTCCATACGGAGGACATCATGGTGCCGCTAGTACCACACAAAAGGTATTTGATTTAGGATTTTATTGGCCAACCAGTTACAAAGACGCCCAAAGTCTTATCAAGACATGTGACGCTTGCCAAAGATCAGGTAATATTTATTCCAAACACGAAATGCCACAAAATGGCATTCTTGTTTGTGAAAATTTTGATGTGTGGGGACTCGACTATATGGGACCCTTCCCACCGTCAAAAGGAAACAAATATATACTTGTGGCGGTAGATTACTTGTCTAAATGGGCCGAGGCCGAAGCACTTCCAACAAACGATGGAAGGGTTGTGGTAAGATTTCTGAAACGCTTATTCTCTCATTTTGAAACTCCGAAAGCATTAATAAGTGATAGAGGCACCCATTTTTGTAATCATCAACTTGAAATTTTTTTAACAAGATATGGGTCTATCACCGGGTCTCAACAACATATCACACTCAAACAAACGGACAAGCCGAAGTGACTAATCGAGGTTTAAAAAGAATACTTGAAAAATCCGTAGGGTTAAATAAAAAGGAATGGGCTTTGTGTGCTGGGCAATTAAAAACGTAAACTTAGACTTAGAAATTGCCGGTAAAAATCGATTTTGTCAATTAAATGAATTAGACGAATTAAGAAATCACGCATACTCTAACTCCGAAATTTATAAGGAAAGAATGAAAAATTTGCATGATAAACACAATAAACCAAATGAATTTCGGGTAGGAGATCAAGTTCAATTGTTTAATTCACGACTTCGATTATTTCCTGGTAAATTAAAGACTAGGTGGTCGGGACCTTTTTCCATCACCCACATTTTTCCACACGGTGCAATTGAAATTAAATCTCGAAACGGAATTCCATTCAAAGTCAATGGCCAACGGCTAAAGCTTTATCAAGGATTTATTGAGGATGGAGAGGAAGAAATATCGCTGCAAGCGGCCAAAGAATAAAACGAAAGTTTAAGCATCAACATCATATCTTGTAAGTTACGAACATCGGGAAAGCATCTAAATCGGTAAGATTTCTAAAAACCAAGCTTCGGGAAACAGGGCACTCACACGAGCACTTAAATATATATATACACACAAATATATTTGCCCGCCCACGAGGCCATGTCCGCGCAACTGTCGGGGATAAAACCCCTTTTTCTTTCATTTTCTCATTTCAACACGCCCAGTTTCCCTAAGAACTCGCTGGTTCCGGCGAAATTTTCTGCAGATTTTAACGTTCCCCGACTTCTAACAACGTCAAGGTATGATTCTATCATCATAATTAGTTAGTTTAATCACTTGCATGTAGTTTAACATCAAAAATTTGGGGAAAATCTAGGGTTCTTCAACTTAAACCGAATCAAACCTAAATTTTTTTATTAGATCTGTTAGTATTAGTATAGATTCATGTTATAGGAAGTAAATCAACTTGAATTGTTTGTAGATTTGCCCGATTTCTCACAGAAACCTCAAACCCTTGTTTTTTAACCGAAAAAGATGAAATTGAAGGGGTAAACGGTTTGTTTTGGGAAAAACGGCACTTGAGGTTTCATTTTCGGGGAAAACCGCCCCTACTTAACCAAAAATTTTCAAGTTTTCAGAACCGGGTCGAAAAATGAAGTTTTTGGGAAACAGACGCATGAGCACGGGGGCGTGTCCAACAAAATTCTGGTGAACATGGGGAGTGTCCACTGAACACGTTGTCGTGTTCAACTGACTGTTTTCAGTTTTCTTCAAAATTTTTACTGTTTCATGCTAATTGTTTGGTGTTTTCTTTCAAATGGCCAAGAAGTTTACTAGGTTCAACCCGAATGAGTATGTTGCTCAAGCACGGTATGAAGTTCTCAAGACAAGGCCCGAAGAAAACTCCCGACAAGTTTGCTTGGATACTCTAGAAGCAGTAGGCCAAATCGACCGCTTCAACAACCTTGTTACTGGTCCACTACGAGCAGCTCTTTGCACTCGGCTTCACTCAGTGCACGAGTATAAAACGGAATTTATAGCACATTTGCCTTCAAGGCAAAAGCGGAGCCGTTTGACAATGAGGGGGTGGAATTCCGTTGTGGAGGGGGTATGTACTCTATCTCAATTGCACAATTTGGGGCAATCGTCGGGTTGTAGTCGGAAGAGGATGCTGGAGAGGAAGAGAACACTGGTGGTCTCCGCGAACTTCCACAAGATCAACGCCAAGCTGCATGGGCTCAGATTGGGGAGGGACACTATAACCCGAGCCAGACCAAGAGCACATAGTTGAGGGACCCTCTCTACCGCTACTTCCATAGGGTCCTCAGCTACTCCCTTTGCCAGAGATATGACAGTGGTGGTGTTGTATGGTTGCGTGATCTGATAGTCCTCCATTGCATTCACAACCGTATCAACCTTGATGTTCCACACCTACTACTTCGCAACATGCACTTGAACCAACTTGCCACTCCCCCGACTCCTATCCTTTTTGGAGGGCGGATCTACCGCCTCTTCAAGTATTTTGTGCAAAGGATGCCAAGTTCCTTGAAAAGGGCCCATGGTCGGGAAAAGTGGACTTTGTCATATGTCGCTCCATGAACTTAATCAACGAAGCAGATGACAGGACGGTTAGATTTCAGACGGTTCAAGGGCATGTGTGGAACCCTCAAGAAGCTCTCATCCTTCACGCTCCACAGATCCGTCCTCCTCCCTAGTTCCACAACCAGCCTCATGGTGATCCAGGCCAATCCTCCTCTCAAGGAGGTGGTTTTCCTAATTTCCAAAGTTTACATGATTTATTGCAGGAAAATCTCATGTGCACGCTGAACACCTACAATATGGCAAGCAACACGTACGCTCGGGTTGGAGTTATAGAAAGAAACATCTCCGGCATGTAGGATGACATCAGCCACATCCGAGAGTACATGGCGGACCAAGGAGGGGATGATGACGAGGATGACGACGAGGATGATGACATGGATTGAGCGGGAGGCATTGGAGGTGGCATTACACGGTTGGAGGTCATAACAGGTTAACCCTTTATCTCTCTCAAACAATTTCATGGCATGTGTGCCATTGTTGAACAATTTACTTTTCTTAACACTTTTAATTTCCTGTATTTTTCTTTTTTTTTTTTTAGTTTGTGTTGTGGATGTTGAAACTATGGTAAAGTAGGATGTTTGTTATTTTGTGTGGTGTGTTATTTTAAGTAAAGCAGGTACCTACGAGGCTTGAAGCACTAAATATTAGTGCTACAAAAGCCGGGAAAGCAGAACCGAAAGCCGAAACCTGTTTTCAATAATTGCAGATTGTCCACACGGGGCCGTGCCCAGCCGGCACGCCCCCGTGTCCACCGCCCAGTACATGCTGTTTGTTTAATTTCTGCCCAACACGGGGTCGTGTTCACCAAGCACGCCCCGGTGTCCACCTTCTGTAAGTTTTCATTACTGGCAGTCTGAACACGGGGCCGTGCTCATCCGACACGGGGCCGTGTCCAGATGCCCAATAACACCAAAACCTTGTTTTTAAAAACTTTTTACACATCAAATCAACCTAAAAAACTTATTTTTGGGACACATTGAGGACAATGTGTAATTTAAGTGTGTGTGTGGGGGGGGGGGGTGCTAAAACCTTGAATCTTGCAAGTCCTAATAACAAGCCTTACACAAAACTCTATTGGAATCGCTAATCACCCCAAATTTTTTCAAAAAAAATTTCATTTTTTTACTTGTCTCGGTTTAATTTGGGAATAACAAGTTCTAAAAAGGTTATATTTTTACAAATTTACAACCAATAGCGTCGTGATAAAAAGAACCAACATAAGAAAATTATGAAACGGCATGACAAATCTAGTTAAAATTTGATTATATATACTTGATCACATTAAAAACCCATTCCCACAAAAAGTGAGTTTTGAGCCTTTATTGAGCATACAAGCATATATCTTTAAATTAAATGCTCAATTTTCGTTTCTTTTGTGAATAGCCGCTTGGTTTCTTACGACTCTAGAACTTGCCATGACGATACATTCCCGGTCCTTACCAACTTAAACCCAAGTAAGTAAATGATGGAGGCATTAGGACTAACCCTTTTTCTTTTCTACACCATTATTTTCAATTTTTTTTCACCTAGCCAAAATCCCCCTAGTTAACCCCTTTGAGCCTAAACCTTTTCGTTTCTAAACCCACAAAACAAACAACCTTTACCCACCAAAACCCTTTTTATTTTTAACCATTGATTTTAGTAAAAAGCTCGGTTTTCATGTGACATCTCCTATAAAAAAATGAAGTGTAGCAATAAACAAACAAGTTCCTCAAAGAAACTTTGTTTGAAAATGCTTTATTTTAATAAAAGTCACAAAAATAAAAAAGTTTTACGACAACCGACGCTTTTTACGCTTTTAGCCCTTTTTACTAACCACTAACCCAAAACCACCTACCTTTAACCCAAGCCTATCCCTTCCCCAAGTCCTCTTGATATTTACAAAGGTTTATAGTTAAAAAGGAGGAGGACTGATTGCTTGGCAAGCATATGGTAGAAGTAAGCTCCATGCCGGTCTCGAGTGTTTCACAAAAATACATCTTCGGCCTAGTGTTGAGTGATCTCCCGTGAGGTATGTGAACTTGTATATAAGTGGAATTTTAAAGAGGCATGTTATGCCCAAATAAGTAATTTCTCTTACGAAATGTTCTAAATAAACCATAACGAATAGGATTGTAAATAACATAAAAATAAGGCCTAATAAAGATCTTGGATTCCCGAAACTAAAGACAAGACCAAAAATTCTCTTCTACCCATTCCATTTGGGAGTGTAAGCCACATTATAAAGAGTTTTGCTTGAGGACAAGCAAAGACTAAAGTGTGGGGGTATTTGATGTGTGTAAAATGCAACATATAAATTACATTAAATGAGGCATAAAACTAACCATTTTTAGTACTAATGTTGGAAAAAGTGTGCTTTTGTCTTTCTTTTGTATTTTCAGGATTAAATGAGCGTAAACGAACAAAAGGAACAAATATGCAGCAAAATCTAACATAGTTACAAGAAAAGGAACAAACGTGGCATGCCCGACCCCTCGACAACATCTTCCCAAGCAAAAACAAGAAAACAGAAAGCTGACCACTGCCCCGTGCCCAGTGGACACGGGGGCGTGGCCAGTTGTCTGCAGAAAAGACAAAGCTATAGAAGCTTCTATTCTTGACACGGGGGCGAGCCCAGCTCGACACGGGGCGTAGTCAACACTAAGATTCGCAGAATCTAAGCAAATCTTGATAGTACAGATACGCTTCTGCACACGGGCCGTGCCCAGCGGACACGAGGGCGTGTGGAGCTAATGCAGACAAATTGCAATTAATGAAGAAAGAGAAAGTGGATGGACACGGGGCCGTGTCCGGGCTTCTTTGCAGGCTATAAATAGAGGTGCTTGGTTCACTTCAAAGGAATCCCTTGGCAAACCACCTCTCTCTCACTTAAACCACACTCCACCACCACTACAACCCACATCCACCACCATCGTCCATCATAGAGTGTCTGTAGTAGTCTCGGGATCCAAGATTGATATTAAGAGTTCTTGACAATCAAAGGCCATATTTGCCTAAGTCTCTTACATCACTTGGTGAAGACAAGCATTTAGTGTAATACTTTTTATTTTTAATCTTTTCGCACTTTTTATTTGGTTTTGTATTAATGACTTTAATAACTAGTTTCTTATGTTGAAGGTGAAACTTTCTTATCATTTTTCCGTGGTGTCTTGACGTTATTTTATTGTCTATATAAAATAAAAGATTTACACCATTCATATCTCTACGTTCTATATAGAGATATGTTGGCTACCTGGTCGGGGGTTAAGGGAATGGTTTGGTAAGGTTCTTGCCTTGTTCAGTGTATAGATCCTGCAAGGACCTGGGTCAAGCTTAATAGGACCTCCTTCAATACCCACTGGTATTGGATGGCGGGGGTGCGAATAGCTTGATCCCCTCATATGTAAACTACTATTAATACATTAACCCGGCTACTTGGGATTGTATCACTGCTGACTCAAACCACTTAGCCGAGGGTAACGTCACCTTCAAATGAGGGGCCTACCACATTACGCATTAATAACTTAATTAATTATCTTTCAATATTCCGACCCTTTAGGATTGTATCCTTGCTGACTCAAACTATTGGGTTGAGGGTAACGTCACCTTCAAAAGAGGGGCCTACTACTATAACTTAGATAATCTCTTAAAAAGTGCAAAAGTGCGGAAATCATCAAAGGTTACACTAAAGGCGAGTCGGATCCAAGTGATTCATCTTGTCTATCTGTTTTTATTTTATTTTTATTTTTCAGCATTTTTTGTTTTTATTTTCATGTTTAAAAGTTTTTCTAAACTTTTGATTTGATTAGACGTTTAGGATAAACCGGTACTAAAAGCTCTTGTGTCGTTGGACAACCTCGGTATCTTACCAACGCTATAATACGCTCACGATGGGTGCACTTGCCCATATGTGTGTTTAGTGTTAGTAAAATATCGTGTTTTATAAATTTAAAACTTGACTAAAGTGTTAAAAAGGGCTTAAAATATCACTAAAAATATATTTACACCGACACACATCACCTTTCCCGCATGATACTGGATATTACAATCATAGTCACTAAGAATTTCCATCCAATGTCTCTGTCTCATATTAACTCCTTTTGCCCAAAAACATATCTTAGACTCTTATGATCGGTGAAAATGGTAAACTTACTACCGTAAAGGTAATGTCTCCAAATTTTAAAGGCCAAAATTATGGCTCCTAACTCTAAATCATGGGTTGAATAGTTATCTTCATGATTCTTAAGCTGTCTAGAGACATAGGCTATAACCTTTTGACGTTGCATCAACACACATCCATAACCTAACTTAGAAGCGTCACAATAGACTACAAAGTCTTCACTTCCTTCTGGTAACGCTAGTATGGGTGCGTTGGTTAATCATTGCTTAAGAATTCTAAAGGCTTTTTCCTGTTTTGGTCCCCATTCAAACTTAACATATTTATAGGTCAGTTTTGTTAAGGGAATGACTATTTTAGAGAAATCTCGAATAAACCGTCTATAATAACCGGCCAGTCCTAGGAAACTTCAAACCTCCGTTGGTGATTCAAGGACTTTCCATTTGGTAATCGCCTCGATCTTTGTGGAATCCACATGAATTCCTTCATGATTAACTAAATGTCTAAGAAATTGCACTTCTTCTAACCAAAACTCACATTTCGAAAATTTTGCACAAGCTTTTCTTTTCTCCGTAAACTTAGGAGTGCATGCAGGTGTGCTGCATGTTCCTCTTTACTCTTAGAGTAAATAAGAATATCATCTATAAAGACAATTATGAATTTATCCAGATATGGTTTACATATTCTTTTCATCATGTCCATAAATGCAGCTGGGCATTGGTTAAACCAAATGGCATGACGGTAAATTCATAATGACCATACCTTGTCCTGAAAGCGGTCTTAGAAATGTCCTCTTCCTGTACCTTAAATTGATGATATCCTGAGCGTAAATCGATCTTAGAAAAGAATTTAGGACCTTGCAGTTGATCAAACAGATCATCGATTCTCGATAATGGGTACCGATTTTTAATCTTGACCTTATTCAACTCTCGGTAATCAATGCACATACGCATTAGCCCGTCTTTCTTCTTGACAAATAAGATTGGTACTCCCCATGGCGATGAACTGGGCTGTATGAATCCTTTTTCCAAAAGTTCATCTAATTGTTTCTTTAGTTCTTGCATCTCTGCGGGTGCTAAACGGTAAGGTGCCTTGGCAATCGGTGTTGTTCCTGGTAACAGGTGAATTCAGATTTCGACTTCCCTGTCCTACGGTAGTCCTGGTAGCTCTTCAGGAAACACATCTAGAAACTGAGATACTACGGGAGTATCTTTCAATTCTTTTCCTTTACTGTTGATGATTTTGGAAATCATATACACTAGTGATCCTTTTCTTGCATAACTGGCTGTTTTCATCACAGAGATGAATTTCGTGGATCGAGTTGGCTTATCTCCTTTAATTATGATCTTTTCACCCTTTGGTGAATTTACTTGTATTGACTTTTGATCATGATGCGTGTGAAGTGTTGTATATTTTTAATGTATATTTTTAAGCCCTTTAACACTTTTTAGCCAAGTTTTAAATTTATAAAACACGATATTTAATAACACTAAACACACATATGGGCAAGTGCACCCATCGTGAGCGTAGTATAGTGATGGTAAGATACCGAGGTCGTCCAAGGACACAAGAGCTTTTAGTACCGGCTTATCCTCAACGTCTAATCAAATCAAAAGTTAAAAAAAAGTTTTTAAACTAGGAAAATAAAACTAACTAAAATGCTGAAAAATAAATAAAAATAAAAACAGATAGACAAGATGAATCACTTGGATCCGACTCGTGTGTAGTGTAACCTTTGATTATTTCCGCACTTTTGCACTTTTTAAGAGATTATCTTAGTTATTGTAGTGTGCCCCTCTTCTGAAGGTGACGTTACCCTCAACCCAGTAGTTTAGGTCAGCAAGGATACAATCCTAAAGGGTTGGATTATTGAAAGATAATTAATTAAGTTATTAATGCATATTGTGGTAGGCCCCTCTTCTGGAGGTGACGTTACCCTCAGCTAAGTAGTCTGAGTCAGTAGGGATACAGTCCTAAGTAGCCGGGTTAAAGTATTAATAGTAGTTTGCATATGAGGGGATTGAGGAGTTCGGACCCCCGCCATCCAATACCAGTGGGTATTGAAGGAGGTCCTACTAAAGTTGACCTAGGTCCTTGCAGGATCTATACACTGAACAAGGCAAGACTCTTACCAAATTGTTCCCTTAACCCCCGACCAGGTAGCCAACATACCTCCATATAGACCGTGGAGATATGAATGGTGAAAATCTATTATTTTATATAGACAGTAAAATAATGCCAAGACACCATGGACAAATGATAAGGAAGACTCACCTTCAACATAAGAAACTAGTTATTAAAGTCATTAATACAGAACCAAATAAAAAGTGCGAAAAGATTAAAAATAAAAAGTATTACACTAGACACTTGTCTACACCAAGTGATGTAAGAGACTTAGGCAAACATGGCCTTTGATTGTCAAGAACTCTTACGATCAATCTTGGATCCCGAAACTACTTACACACTCTATGATGGATGATGGATGATGGATGATGGTGGTGGATGTGGGTTGTGATGGTGGTGGTGGGTGGGTGAAGTGTGAGAGAGGTGGTTTGCCAAAGGATGATTTGCAAATGAGCCAAGCACCCCTATTTATAGCCTTCACAGAAGCCCGGACACGGCCACGTGTCCATTGGGCACGGCCCTGTGTCCATCCATCTTCTCTTTCTTCATTAATTGCAGTTTGTCTGCATTAGTTGACCACGCCCCTGTGTTCGCTGGGCACGACCCCGTGTGCAGAAGCATATCGGTACTATCAAGATTTCCTCAGATTCTACGAATCTTAGAGTTGATCACTGCCCCATGTCCGCTGGGCACGTCCCCATGGTGGGTGATAGAAGCTTCTACAGCTTTGTCTTTTCTGCAAACACTTGGGCACGCCCCCGTGCTCATTGAGCACGGGGCGTGTTCAACCTTCTGTTCTCTTGTTTTGCTTGGGAAGATGCTATCGAGGGGTCGGGCATGCCATGTTTTATTCCTTTTCTTGTGTTTATGTTAGATTTAGCTTCCTTTTTGCTTCTTTTGTTCATTAGAGCTCATTTAATCCTGAAAATACAAAAGGAATACAAAAACACACTTTTTCCAACATTAGTACTCAAAAAGGGTTAGTTTTATGCCACATTTGATGTAATTTATATGTTGCATTTTGCACACATCAATCACATAGAATACTGGGTTTATTGGCTACTAACCAATCCATTCCTAATACAATGTCAAATCCAGCCAGGTTCATTGGGTAAAGATTAGCAATAAAATTTTGGTTTAAAATTTCTATTCTTGCTCCCTGCAAGATTTCAATGATCTTAATGGATTCTCCATTTGCTGTCTCTACTAGACATTCTTGTTGAAGTTTAGTTAATGGTTGATTGAGAAGTTTGCAAAATGAAGTATTAATAAAACTTTGGTTCGCACCAGAGTCAAATAATACTTTAGCAAAAGCATCATTAACTAAAAACGTACCAGCAATCACGTCCGGAATCATCTTTGCTTCTTCGGCTTTCAGAACAAATGCTCTAGCATTTTTTAGTGGTCTTGTTGTTCATGGCTGGAGCTAGTTTCGGATAATTCGGCTTAATATGCCCTTTTTCTCCACAATTGATGCATACTCCGTTACTGGGTTTCTTCCTACAATCTTCTTCCATGTGTCCCGGTATCTTTCAGAAATTACAGTAGGTGGAGCATCTTCCTGAATGCTTCTTCTTGCAGGCCTTACAATAAGGTGCAGAAGTAGAACCTACGTTCTTCCCACGGTTGGAATTACTGTAGCGAAATTCCTGGGTAAGCTTTTGGACTAGGTTCTTCCTCTGGTTCTCTTCTTGTGTACGTACTAATTCATCAGTCAAGGTATTTGTGTAACAACCCTCGGTAAAACAAATGTCCTCATAATATTTCTGACCCTCTATTATATCTTAAAATGTCTCAATATGTTTTATATTACACCCCGTATGTGAAAACCGAACCCAAATTATGTTATAGTTTATAAAAAAAAAATAAAAATCTGAAATTAGAGCTGAGGCGGGCCGCGTAGACCCACCCCAAACTCTCACGCGGGCCGTATCAAGACCAGACTTGACTCCGCTGACTTCTTTAGTTCAAGCGGGCCGCGTAAGACCTCGTCTAAGTTGACGCGGGCCGCGACAGATCATGAAACGCGGAAGCATCCGGTGCTGACACGTGTCAACATCGTGGCGAGTCTAGTAGCTGACCCAGCTAAGCTACAGATTTGAGCAATGTTGACGCGGGCCGCGTAAGGGTCCCTTGACTTTTACGCGGGCGCCGCGACAGGACTATAATCAGCAACTATATAAGAAGGACATCATTCTACGTTTTTCGTCGCTCACATTTCAATTCTAAATCTCACTTTCTGTAGTAGAAGCATTATAGTCGGGTACTATACCCCTAATTAGCGAAGTTCTGCTCCGTTGTAAGTATTATAACCCCAGTTTCGTAATAGTTACGATGCCCGATTGATTTAGGGTTCCGTAACAACTGTCGTGGTTCTGCCCGACGTAGTTGTTGGAATGCCATCTCGGGGAGGGTATTATTAATATTTTCAAAGGGTTATGGTACTAACCAATGTACATTTGTATAAATTATATCCAGGAAATCCTTACGAAAAGACTAAGACAACAATGTGACTTTATCCTCTTTTTGATAATGTTTTTGGTAATGTTTTACCAAACCTTCAATGTTTTACTATGAAATTAAGCGGTGATTAAGTTTTTTAGTTCTTCAATTACTGCCGGTATTATGGGGTTTTGTATACAAAATTTATTACTACGAGTAGTAGTAAGTCAGGAATGACAGTTCATTACCATTGGACGACGAGTTAGCCAATGGGTAATTTGACCATAGCCATAGATCCGCTCGAGTGGAAAATACTGAATGAGTAATTGTGTAGAAATAAACAATGTGATCGCTCTCAATACTGTCTTAATTGATAAAATGTGTCTTGATTAAACTGGGATTCACTCACCAGTATTTCCGACTGACAAATGTTTTTAAAACACGTTACAGGTAACACAATGTGAACAGCCAATTAAGTGAAAAGCCAGCTGGAGAGCACTGAAGGCTTGGGAAAAATGTGGCTATAAAAGTTACCTAATAAACGATGTTTTAAATTCAATAAAATAGGGTTTGTCCCTATAAATGTATTGTAATAAGAAACTTGGGTTTTACCCATGTAATTATTAATATAAAATATGGTGGTTTTACTCTGATAAACATTTCCTAACTACGGTCCTGATGTAAATTCCGCTGCGAGATTTAATAAGCTGATACCACTAAACTCTGAGCTCATGTCCGCCCGTTCCCGAGGATCAGGGATCGGAGGTTGTGACAGAAGGTGGTATCAGAGCCTAGCCACTGGTCTGAGCCAAAGAAGTGTTCTGCTGACACTTAAAATTTTAAAATTTTGTGTTAGGAAATAAATTACGGAAATATGTGCATAACTGTAATTATTTGTTATGTGTTATTTGACTATCTGTTAGTTTTCAGTATGAGTGATCAAGGTCCATCAGACGTGAATCGTCAGTTATCTGATTCACCTAAGAGTGAAGGTACATCATCACAGCCTGCCCTTTCAGGTTATTCTGCTGATCAGGAGGAGGGAATATTTACCTTTAGAGCTCAATCTGAAGAACCATTTCCTAGTAAGAAACGAGGATGGTTCAGTAAAGAAGCTTTTGCTCGTAGGAAGTGAATGCGAAAATTGCAACAGCAAAGGGCTTTAGCAGCTATCAAACGAGAGACAGATGCCCATACTCAAGATATGCTAAATAGAAGCTTAGCTAATTTCCATATCTTAGCTACAACTGCTGCCGACCCGAGTCTGGAACAATTAGTAGCCCCACAACCCCAAAACCCAGAACAACCCATGGACATAGAAAACCCGGAAAACCAAGTAGAGATGCACGATTTTAACCCAGAAGAAATCCCAAGGGTGTCTGCACCGAATCCCCTAGACCCGAACTATGACCCCTGGTGGGACAATAATAGGGACTTTGTGCAACGTTACCCTATTCAGGATTATCCACCCATACAGAACATTGAAGCTTACCCAGGTATGGACCCTTTAGATCCCTATTACCAAGATGATTATATTAGGGAGATATTAGAGGATCCTTACCAATTTCATGAACTGTCACCCCCATATCAGGAAAACGCACCCCAGATTTCAAACCCAGTCCGAGAACCTGCACCCCCAATGAGTGCAGAAAACGTTCAAGAACTTAGGACTTTCGGGGAGGAAATTTTAGAGAACAGTGAGAGAATGTGTCAGGTGGGAGAGTGTCTCGTATGGAAATACGATGAGCGCAATATGGATTTTTGGATGAATCCATATCCGTGAATGTTAGAATGGAGGAAGTGGTAGTAACAATAATAAAATAAAATAAAATAAGATATGTGTGTACGGATGCATATTATTATTTTATTTCTGTTGGTATTGTAATCTTTAATTCTGTACTAGTGTATAATAAATGCATAGTATATGAAAAAGAGTATAGTCGCAATGATCGACGGTTTTGGTTAAATTGCGTGTCAGGTGAATTGTGATATTACTTATTATCTTGTGATATTAATATGGGATAAATGTTTAAAATTCAGATGACCGACGAAGGAAATCAAGGAAATCTGAATAACGATAACCAGAGTAACATTAACGTGGTTAATGATAATCCGAGCATCCATAACAACGAAAACCAAATGGATAATAGTGTTGTTCAACATATAGTGGCACAAGGAATCACAGATGCTATGCCATTTATTATTCAAACTATTCAAGAAGCGAATAATAAAAGTAAACATAGCAGTAAGTGACCAATTGAACCAGAAAACAGCGTGAACAATGGACCGGTACTTCAAATGCCTATTCCCAAAAGAAGAAGAACCGTGCCTAACGGTTGTTCTTATAAAGAATTCTGGTCTTGTAAACCAATGGAATTCTCGGGCAATGAAGGGGCCATTGCAACTTTACGCTGGATAGAAAAGACTGAGGCAGTCTTAAGGATAAGTAAGTGTGCCGAAGAAGATAAAATATTGTTTGCTTCTAATCTGTTTAAGAATGCAGTACTAGAATGGTGGAACACTATCCTCCAGACAAGAGGAAGTGATAGAACCTATAATATGGAATGGGAAGAATTTAAGGACAAGGTAGAAAGAAAATTCTGCCCACCCAATGAAAAAGAACAGATAGCAAACAAATTCCTAAATCTTAGGATGACTGGTGTGGATAGTAAGGGGTACACTAAATTATTCTTTGAATATGCTAGAATAGTGCCAACTCTTGCTTCACCAGAACCAGTGTTAATTTCCCGTTATATCTGGGGATTAATCGGAGAAATAAGATATGTAGTCAAGGCAGCTAGACCACAAACCATAGAAGAAGCTGTAGAACTAGCTAATACCTTGACTGATGAATTAGTCCGTACCCGAGAAGAGGATCAAAGGAGAAACCTAACCCAGAAATTGACTCAAGAATTTCGTTCTGGAAATTCTAACCGTGGGAAAAATGTAGGAGCTACCTCTGCACCCAACTGTAGGTATTGCAAAAGAAAGCATTCAGGGAGATGCTCCATATACTGTAACTTTTGCAAAATGTCGGGACACAAGGAAGAAAACTGCAGAAAGAAAGCTAACAGCAAGGTGTGTTACAATTGTGGAGAACAAGGTCATATCAAGTTGAATTGCCCAAAATTAGCTCCAGCTACAGATAACAAGAATACTAAAAATGCTAGAGCATTTGTTCTGACTGCAGAAGAAGCCAAGATGATTCCAGATGTCATTGCTGGTACGTTTTTAGTTAATGATGTTTTTTCTAAAGTATTATTTGACTCTGGTGCAAACCAAAGTTTTATTAATACATCGTTTTGCAAATTTCTAAATCAATCATTAACTAAACTACCACATGAATGCGTAGTAGAGACAGTTAATGGAGAAACCGTTAGAATTTCTGAAATCTTGCAGGGAGCAATAATAGAAATTTTAAATCAAAAATTTATTGCAATTCTTTATCCCATGAATCTGGCAGGATTTGATGTTGTTTTAGGAATGGATTGGTTAATAGCCAATAAAGCCAGTATTTTATGTGATCAAAAGTTAATCCAAGTAAATTCACCAAAAGGTAAAACGATCACAATTAAAGGAAATAAATCTTCTAAGTCCACTAAGTTCATCTCTGTGATGAAAACTGCAAGTTGTATAAGAAAAGGTTCTATAGTGTATTTGATTTCTATAATCACTAACACTAAAGGAAAAGAACTAAAAGATATTCCAGTAGTATCTCAGTTTTCAGATGTCTTTCCAGAAGAATTACCAGGACTACCTCCGGATAGAGAAGTTGAATTCAGAATCCATTTAATACCAGGAACGTCACCAATTGCCAAAGTACCTTACCGTTTGGCACCTGCCGAAATGCAAGAATTGAAGAAACAATTAGATGAATTGTTGGAAAAAGGATTTATACAACCAAGTTCGTCACCATGGGGAGCGCCAATATTGTTTGTTAAAAAGAAAGACGGATCAATGCGGATGTGCATTGACTACCATGAATTAAACAAGGTCATGATTAAAAATCGATATCCATTACCAAGAATCGATGATCTGTTTGATCAATTGCAAGGAGCTGAGCTCGATTTTTCTCTAAAATCGATTTGAGGTCAGGATATCATCAATTAAAGGTACAGTAAGAGGACATTCCTAAGATCGCATTTAGAACGAGGTATGGTCATTATGAATTTACTGTCATGCCCTTTGGTTTAACCAATGCCCCAGCTGCATTTATGGATATGATGAACCGAATATGTAAGCCATATTTGGATAAATTCATAATTGTATTCATAGATGATATTCTAATTTATTCTAAGAATAAAGAGGATCATGCAAGACATTTGCACGCACTTCTAAGTCTGTTAAGAAAGGAAAAGCTTTATGCTAAATTTTCTAAGTGCGAATTTTGGTTGGAACAAGTACAATTTCTTGGACACCTAGTTAACCATGAAGGAATTCATGTAGATCCAACAAAAATTGAGGCAATTATGAAATGGAAAACCCCTGAGTCACCAACCGAGGTTAGAAGTTTCTTAGGATTGGCTGGTTATTATAGAAGGTTTATTCAAGATTTCTCTAGAATAGCTATTCCCTTAACTAAGTTTACTTGTAAATCTGTTAAGTTTGAATGGGGATTAAAACAAGAAGAAGCCTTTAGAATTCTTAAACAAAGATTAACCCATACACCAATATTAGCATTACCAGAAGGAACTGAAGATTTTGTAGTACATTGTGATGCTTCTAGATTAGGTTATGGATATGTATTGATACAACGCCAAAAGGTTATAGCTTACCCATCTAGACAACTTAAGAATCATGAAGAGAATTATACAACCCATGATCTAGAATTAGGAGCTATAATTTTTGCTCTTAAGATTTGGAGACATTACCTTTATGGTAGTAAGTTTACCATATTTACTGATCACAAGAGTTTAAGGTATATTTTCCAACAGAAGGAGTTGAATATGAGACAAAGACGTTGGATGGAATTTCTTAGTGATTATGATTGTGATATCCAGTATCATGAAGGAAGAGCAAATGTAGTGGCAGATGCTTTAAGTCGAAAGTATCATGAAAAGCCAAGAAGGGTACGTTCTCTTAAATTAAATCTGCAAGTAGATTTAAATGATCAAATAAGAGAAGCACAAAACTCAGTAATCAAGGATGATTCTGAAAAATGAAAAGGTATGATAAAAGAATTAAAACAAGGAACGGATGGAATTTGTAGATTCATGAAAAGAGAATGTGGATACCTAAATTAGGAAATTTACATCATCGTATATTAGAAGAAGCCCATAAATCTAAGTATACGATGCATCCAGGAAGTGATAAAATGTACCAGGATTTAAGGAAAAATTTCTGGTGGATAGGAATGAAAAAGGACATAGCAGTCTATGTTTCTAAATGTTTAACTTGTTCACAAATTAAGGCTGAACATCAGAAACCCTCAGGTTTGTTACAGCAATTAGAGATGCCAGTTTGGAAATGGGAATTGATAACAATGGATTTTGTTACTAAATTACCCAAAACTAGGAAAGGAAATGATACAATCTGGGTGATTGTAGATAGACTAACTAAGTCAGCTCATTTTCTACCAATGAAGGAAACAATTAGTATGGAATAATTATCTAAATTGTATGTAAATGAAATTGTTTCTTTACATGGTATTCCATTATCAATTGTTTCTGATAGAGATAGTCGATTTACATCTCATTTTTGGTCAAGTTTCCAAAAGGCAATGGGAACCAAGTTAAGGTTAAGCACAGTTTATCATCCTCAAACAGATGGACAAAGTGAAAGGACAATCCAGACAATGGAAGACATGCTTAGAGCTTGTGTAATTGATTTTGGGGGTAATTGGGACGATCACTTACCTTTAATAGAATTTTCTTATAATAATAGTTATCACACAAGTATCAATGCTGCACCATTTGAAGCACTTTATGGAAGAAAATGTCGAACCCCAGTCTGTTGGGCAGAAATTGGAGAAAAACAACTATCTGGACCTGAGATAGTACAAGAAACAACTGACAAGATTATTCAAGTCAAGGAACGACTAAAAGCCGCACGTGATCGACAAAAGAGTTATGCTAATAACCGATGCAAGCCATTGGAATTTCAGGTAGGAGATAAAGTATTATTGAAAGTCTCTCCTTGGAAAGGAGTAGTAAGATTCATCAAACGGGGAAAGCTAAGTCCCAGGTATGTTGGACCTTTTGAGATTATTAGAAGAATAGGACCTGTAGCCTATCAGCTACAATTGCCAGAGGAAATGGTAGGAATACATGATGTGTTTCATGTATCTAATCTTAAAAAGTGTTTAGCTGATGAATTACTAATAGTACCTCTTAAGGATATAGAGGTAAATGAACAACTTAAATTTGTAGAAAGACCTCTACAGATTGAAGATAGGAAAGTAAAGAATCTCAAACATAAGAGACTAGTTCTAGTCAAAGTGAAGTGGGACTCCAAACGAGGACCTGAGTACACATGGGAACTCGAGTCGGAAATGAAGATGAAATATCCGCATTTATTCCAGTAGATCTCGAGGACCTGAGTACACATGTAACAACCCTCGGTAAAACCAATGTCCTCATAATATTTCCGACCCTCTATTATATCTTAAAATGTCTCAATATGTTTTATATTACACCCCGTATGTGAAAACCGAACCCAAATTATGTTATAGTTTATAAAAATAAAATAAAAATATGAAATTAGAGCTGAGGCGGGTCACGTAGACCCACCCCAAACTCTCACGCGGGCCGTATCAAGACCAGACTTGACTCCGCTGACTTCTTTAGTTCAAGCGGGCCACGTAAGACCTCGTCTAAGTTGACGCGGGCCGCGACAGATCATGAAACGCGGAAGCATCCGATGCTGACATGTGTCAACATCGTGGCGAGTCTAGTAGCTGACTCAGCTAAGCTACAGAGTTGACCAATGTTGACGCGGGCCGCGTAAGGGTCCCTTGTCTTTTACTCGGGCCGCGACAGGACTAGAATCAGCAACTATATAAGAAGGCCATCAGTCTACGTTTTTCGTCGCTCACATTTCAATTCTAAATCTCACTTTCTGTAGTAGAAGCATTATAGTCGGGTACTATACCCCTAATTAGCGAAGTTATGCTCCGTTGTAAGTATTATAACCCCAGTTTCGTAATAGTTACGCTGCCCGATTGATTTAGGGTTTAGGTAACAACTGTCGTGGTTCTGCCCGACGTAGTTGTTGGAATGCCGTCTCGGGGATGGTATTATTAATATTTTCAAAGGGTTATGATACTAACCAATATACATTTGTATAAATTATAGATTATATCCAGGAAATCCTTACGAAAAGACTAAGACAGCAATGTGAGTTTATCCTCTTTTTGATAATGTTTTTGGTAATGTTTTACCAAACCTTAAATGTTTTACTATGAAATTAAGCGGTGATTGAGTCTTTGTAGTTCTTCAATTACTGCTGGTATTATGGGGTTTTGTATACAAAATTTATTACTACGAGTAGTAGTAAGTCAGGAATGACAGTTCATCACCATTGGACGATGAGTTAGCCAATGGGTAATTTGACCATAGCCATAGATCCCGTCGAGTGGCAAATACTGAATGAGTAATTGTGTAGAAATAAACAATGTGATCGCTCTCAATACTGTCTTAATTGATAAAATGTTTCTTGATTAAACTAGGATTCACTCACCAGTATTTCCGATTGACAAATGTTTTTAAAACACGTTACAGGTAACACAATGTGAACAGCCAATTAAGTGAAAAGCTAGCTGGAGAGCACTGAAGGCTTGGAAAAAATGTGGCTATAAAAGTTACCTAATAAACGATGTTTTAAATTCAATAAAATAGGGTTTGTCCCTATAAATGTATTGTAATAAGAAACTTGGGTTTTACCCATGTAATTATTAATATAAAATATGGTGGTTTTACTCTGATAAACATTTCCTAACTACGGTCCTGATGTAAATTCTGCTGCGAGATTTAATAAGCTGATACCACCAAACTCGGAGCTCACGTCCGCCCGTTCCCGGGGATCAGGGATCGGGGGTTGTGACAATTTGCTAGTTCTACAGCTTCTTCCATGGTTTGTGGTCTAGCTGCCTTGACTACGTGTCTAATCTCACTGATTAATCCCCAGATGTAGCGGGAGATTAATACTGGTTCTGGTGATGCTAGGGTTTGCACTATTCTAGCATATTCGAAGAATACAGTAGTGTAACCCTTACAGTCTACTCCAGTCATTCTATGGTTTAAGAATTTATTAATTATCTGTTCTTTCTCATTGGGAGGACAGAATTTCCTTTCAACCATATTCTTAAACTCAGTCCATTCTATATTATAGACTCTGTCACTTCCCCTAGACTGGAGAACAGTGTTCCACCATTCAAGAGCGGCATTCTTAAAAAGATTGGAAGCAAACATGATTTTATCTTCCTCTGCACACTTGTTAGAACAACCAAAAGACATGGTTCTTCTTCTTTATGGAATAGGCAATTGAAGTAATGTTCCATTGTTTACGCTGTGACTAGGTTCAGTAGGTGGTCGTTTACTTCCACTATTACTTTTATTATTTTCTGCTTCCTTAACCGTTTTGATAATATGGCATAGCATCTATAATCCCTTGTGCCACTATGTGTTGGATGGCACTGTTATCTAATTGGTTGCTGTTATTATCGTTATATGAGTTTTCCTGATTCACTTCATTGTCCATCTGGATTATAAACATTTACCATGTATTAATATTACAAAACAATATTTAATGCGAACAATCACACAACAACACATTGATCAAAATCGTCGTGCATTGCGACATTTACTCTATGTTATAGATATCTATATCTATTACAACTGCAACTGGAATTTAAAATACAGTACTAGTTGTTTTGGTCAAAAAATCTGATGAGGATATTGCAACCAAACTCTCTGTTACGGGGTGTGATGCTAATAATGTAGAACAATGACAAGGATCACTTCAATGTAAATTGCACAAACGACACAAGGATTTATACGGGGAAAAAGCCCTTGATCAAGAGTTGATCTCCGGCACAAAAAACCCTGGGTGATGAAAACTACCGATCACCAAGCTCAAATAAATGAATAAATGTTTACAACTTCGGATAGTAACGAGCTAGGTACAAGGATCACTATCGTGAAATGTGTAAAAGTGAGTGAAAACGAATGAATGTTCGTCGAGAGCTTCAGGTGTGCGAGTATATGAGTGTGTGTAGCTGAAAATGGCTAAGTGTTCTAAATTCTAGCTCGTTACCCCTTTTAAAAATAGAAGTTAACTACAATAACTAACTCTCCGACTTTTGTGCCAAGCTCCCACGTTCTCCACAACGTCCATTTCTGGTCCATCATGTGCGAAATACCCGTGCAATATTCCTTAGTACCGTTGCCAAGACCAAGTCATGCTTATTACTCTTGCGAAGTAATACAAAAATTAAACAAACAATCGTTAGTATGAGGATCCTTAAGGTGATCCATGATCCTGATCCTGAAGCTCTTCTGAGGATCACTATCTGTCACAGAAGTAAGGATCATTAATTAGGATAACAAGTAAGGATCACTAATTGTTAGAAAATCCTCCCCTAACAATTGCCCCCAAAATATAAGGAGTGATATGTAAAAATGAGCGAGTTATGTTTTCCTGATCTTATCCGCAACTAACTATCGTAAATATAGCCGTTATTGTTGAACTATCCGTTGCAACCGGCAGGATCATCGAGCAGGAAGGGATAGACCCTTGAAAGGATCATCGAGCAGGAAGGGATAGACCTAGGAATGTCAGAGCTGGGAGAGCTGTATGATCTTACTACCTTTGGTTCTCATCGCTATTTGTTTAAACGTAAACCCGGTGAGGAACACCCGATCTTCAAAGCCACCAAGAACGATGCTAATTGGAAGCGGCGTTTCTTTTTTATCAAGAGAGATTCTATTGAGGATGGAAAGGATCTACCCAAGAAATGGGCTACCCATGGTAGGGTGGTGGATCCTGAGAAGGATCACCAGAAACTTTCTTTTGATGTAAGGATCACTTATATTTTTGCTTTCTTGTTATGCAGCTATCACCGTCTCACACCTCAGATTGTCCCCTGCTACTAAGGAGAGGCTCCTTGCTTTCAAGAAACTTGATCCTGAGACAAGATCTTTCAAGACAACAACCCAAGATTCACAGGAGGTATCCTCAGGCTCTGTCACGATGTCAAGTAAGTATCCTTGTTTAAAATTTAAATAAATAGTAAAATATAAATTAAGAAAAGATACTTATCTTGTTTTGGTTGTGTAGGTGCTGGAAAATCCACCAAGTCTGCTTCTAAGTTCAATGTCACTGATCTCACTACTGTCAGATCCTCCAAGAGAAAAGCTCCTACCAGTCCGACAGCTTCGGTCCCCAAGGCACCCCTCAAAGGGAAGGCAATCAAGAAGAGAAAAGCCTCTGAAGCTGAGGATCTGCAGGGTCTGCCTCTGATCTGCCACCAATTCCTCGAGTACTCCAATGAGGTAAGGATCACTGTCTCTGCTCGTATATCCTGTTGACATATCCTGCTGATATATCCTGCTGATATATCCTGCTGATTTGATGATCACTTAGTCCTGACCTTATCTTTTATCCTTTTTGCAGAAATTCTCTGAGATTGAGGATTATGTTGGCCACGTTGAAGATCAGGATAAGAAGATTGCCGATCTTCAGCAGGTTGCAGTGCTTAAGGACCTTGCAATTGCTGATCTTCAGAAGGAAGTCCGGAATGCCAAACAGGAGACGGCCAAGGTGCTGATCAATGTTGACTATGAGAAGCGTGAGATCACCGAAGACGCCAAAGTCTCTGCCGCCATAACAATGTACAAGACCAAGCTGCAAATGGCCTTGGAAGCTCAAGATCCTGCTTTTGACAAGAGCACCTGGGATGTTGAAGGCTGGAAGGCAAGGCTAGCTGAACTGGACGATGAAGAGGCTGAGGAGGTTGAAGAGATCCTGACGATTGAAGCTGGAGGCAAGGGTGAAGGTGGTGAAACAAGTGGTGCTGGAGGTGGTAATGCAGCGAAGGTTTAGGCTGCATGATTGGGCGATGATGGACATTCTTAGACACAGCCGGAGCCCAATTTTTAAATTTGGTAGTAGGTCTTTTGTGGTTGTGATGTCGAACAATTTGATGGTTTGTACTCGAACAATAGATTTTTAGGATTAAGGATCATGTATGATCCTTTGGACAATAGGCAGGATTGCAATTGGTGGAGGGATCCTCTGTTTGGGGGATGAAGCCATTGTGATCCTGGCGCCTTTATATTCCTGCACTACTTTTGAACTTATTATCATGGACACCCTTTACCTACCCCAGCGGACGGGCCACGTTTTGCTGGTAGATGCTCGGGTAGGTAATTTTGACAACCTTTTAAGGGTTAGTCTTTTGTTAATAAATAAAATCTTAACCTTTTATCGCTTATCTTGTGTTGTTATCCTTTTTAATATCTTACTTTCCAACTGTTGTAATGTTCATTCTGTTTATACTTACCAAGCCTTGAAAAATTAAAAAAGATATCCAAAAAGTTTAGGATATGATCAAGGATCACATATCCGATAACCGATAAGTTCTAAAAAGTGATATGGTTTAAGAATCACAAGTTCAGTTGTCAAGTATAAGGGTTATTCAAATAAATAATGAATAGAATTATTAATAATTAAGGATCATACCTGAGGATCCAAGTTAGGATCCTAACCATAATAAGGATAACTATAAGATAAACCTTAGAATAAAGTAAGGATCAAGGATCCCTAGTTGCCTATCTTCAAGAACCTGAAATAGAGCATAACTTGGGACTAAGCCAACATAAGAAAAGAGTTAGCAACTGGGGACAAGCCCAAGGATAACTGGGGACGAGCCCAAGGATAACTGGGGACGAGCCCAAGGATAACTGGGGACAAGCCTAAGGATCGTATGTAAACTGGAGTATGGCCCTAACTGGCGACTATCCAAACTTAGTGACATGAAAATGCCAAAACCTTAGCTAACGTGAAAACGTTAGAAACCTTAGCTAACGTGAAAACGTTAGAAACCTTAGGAACGGATGTATGGTACGTCTACCATTATACGTAGGATCCTAGGCATAGCCAGTACAATGGAATTATCAGCCCCTAAAGCGAGTACTGGTCCCACTGCCTTGAACTATACCAGGATCATCATGCGCTACAGGCGGAACTGGGGTCAAGCCCAAATAACTGGGGTTAAACCCAAGGAACGGATTGCTTCTGTGGATAACCAATGTTATGCTAAGGGTACCTGAACTTTCAAAGCTTAAACTCACGTGAGAGATGGATGAAGGACACATGATCCTTATCCTTATATGAGAAAATATAGAAATGAAATAGTTCAAGTTTAGAATATTACCTAAGTAAGGACCACTGATACTTTAAGGATCCTTTAAGGATATTCCTATCGTGAGGATCATCTGTGCCATGAGGATCCTGCTCACATGAAATATTTCTTCAAGTGGACAGCATTCCAAGCTCTTGGTAGTAAATCACCTTCCATGGTTAGCAATCTATATGCCCCCTTTCCTGCTTCAGCTTCAATCAAATAAGGGCCTTCCCATTTTGGAGCCAATTTTCCATCAGCAGGATTGGTGGTATTCTGAAATGCTTTCCTTAATACCATATCTCCAACTTGAAACCTCCTGATCCTGACATTTTTTTTGTAAGCACCAGCCATTCTTTGCTGATAACTGGCCATCCTTATCCTAGCCATATCCCTGATTTCTTCAATAGTATCCAGGTCTTGAGCCAAGTTCTCATCATTCTCCTCAGGATCACGGGTACTTGTTCTAGCAGTTGGAACCACCATTTCTGTTGGGATCACTGATTCTGCCCCAAATACCAAAGAGAATGGCGTTTGACCAGTAGCGTTTTTAGGGGTTGTCCTATCAGCACAAAGCACATAGGGTAGTTCTTCTGCCCATTTCCCTTTCTTGGATCCAAGCTTCTTCTTCAAATTGTTGATGATGATCTTGTTGGATGATTCTGCCTGACCATTAGCTTGTGGGTGGACTGGTGTTGATGTTATCATCTTAATCCCCCAGCTGTCACAAAAGTTAGTGGTTCTGCCCCCAATAAATTGGGAACCATTATCACATATAATCTCAGAAGGAATTCCAAATCTAGTTATAATATTTCTTTTAATGAAGGATATAACTTCCTTTTCTCTGACTTGGACAAAAGCTTCAGCCTCTATCCACTTGGAGAAGTAATCAGTCATAGCTAACATGAATACTTTTCCACCAGGTGCCTTAGGGAGCTTACCAACTATATCCATACCCCATCTCATAAATGGCCAAGAGGAGGATATAGGATGCAATAATTCAGCTGGTTGATGAAGGATATTGCTGTGTCTCTGACAAGGATCACATCTTTTAGCATACTCCACAGCATCTCTCTTCATGGTTGGCCAGTAGTATCCTGTCCTCAGGATCCTTGAGAATAACGCCCTGCCCCCAGTGTGGTTTCCACAATTTCCTTCATGGAAGTCTTTTAAAACTTCTTGGATTTCAGGATCCTCAATGCATCTCAAGTATGGTCCTGCAAGAGATCGTCTATACAACATACTATTTAAAATTGTGAATTGAGATACCTTAGATTTGAAAGCCCTAGGGTTTTCTCCTGTAGGAATCTCTCCATGTTGTAAGTATCTCATAATTGGTGAGATCCATGATCCTGATCCTGAATGGGATTGAGTATCCTCACAAGGGATAATTGCAGAATCATTTCCTATCTCCATAGCCTCGTGATCCTCGATAGCCGGGGTCAGGATATGGATAATAGGGATCTTGATATCCTCCACGATCTTCAAGGATGATCCTAAGTTAGCCAATGCATCAGCCTCTGTATTTTCTTCCCTTGGTACCTGCGTCAAACTAAAGGAAACAAAAGAGAGTGCCAAACTTTTGACTATCTCTAAATATTTGGTTAGCTTTTCACCTTTAACAGCGTAGGATCCATAAAAGTGGTTTGTAATTAACAATGAATCTACATGTACCTCAAGATACCTGATCCCCATATGCTTAGCAATTTGCAAAGCAGCAATTAGGGCTTCATATTCAGCCTCATTGTTAGTGGTTTGGAACTCACAAGCTATAGAGTGGGGTATTATGTCCCCCTGTGGCGATTTTAGTAGTATTCCAAGCCCTGTGCCTTTGACATTTGAGGATCCATCAGTATAGAGTATCCAAGGATCCTTGGTCTCCTCTAGCTGCTGGACTTCTAACTCAGCTTCTTTTTGTAAATCACTACTGAAATCAGCCACAAAGTCAGCTAATGCTTGGGATTTGATGGCTGTCCTAGGCTCATATCTTATATCATATGCGCTTAGCTTCACTGCCCACTTAGCCATCCTTCCTGACATCTCTGGTTTCCTTAGGACATTCTTAATTGGAAAATTAGTTTTAACAACAATAACATGAGTTTCAAAATAATGTCTCAACTTAGTAGATGCCATTATTAATGCAAGAATAAGCTTTTCAAGGTGTGAATACCTGGATTCGGCATCAAGTAAACTTTTACTTACATAATAGACAGGATGTTGTGTACCTTCATGATCCTTAACAAGGACCGCACTTACTGCTTTTGAGGATACTGCAAGATACAAGGATAGCACATCGCCTTTTTCTGGTTTCATCAAAGCCGGGGCTGAGGATAGGTAATCTTTGAGGGCTCTTAAAGCATTCTCATGCTTCTCAGTCCACTCAAATTTCTTGTTCTTCCTTAGGATATCATAGAATTCTTTGCACTTCTCTGAGGATTTGGATATAAATCTGTTCAAAGCTGCTATCCTGCCTGTTAGCCTTTGAACATCCTTAGCATTGGCCGGAGATTTGATGTTCACTATTGCTTTGATTTGTTCCGGGCTAGCTTCAATGCCTCTCTTTGTCACCATATATCCTAAGAATTTACCTGCTTTAACACCAAAGTGACATTTTGAAGGATTAAGTTTCATGTTATATTTGTCAAGGATATCGAATGCTTCCTCCAGGTCCCTTAGGTGATCCTCAGCTTTTATGGATTTTACCACCATATCATCTATGTAAACCTCCATAGTTTGTCCAATCTGATCCTTGAACATCATATTCACCAGCCTTTGATATGTTGCACCTGCATTTCTTAGTCCGAACGGCATAGCAATATAGCAGTATATACCAGTTGGAGTCATGAAGGTTGTATCCTCTTTGTCGGATGGTTCCATTTGGATTTGTTGGAATCCAGATGAAGCATCCATAAAAGTTAACAGTTCATGACCCGCAGTTGTATCCACCATGGAGTCAATGTGGGGTAATGGGAAAGGATCCTTGGGACATGCCTTATTTAAATCGGTAAAATCGACACATACCCTCCACTTTCCGTTTTTCTTTTGAACAACAACCACATTGGCCAACCATCTTGGATACTTGACCTCCCTAATCATACCTGCCCGGAGCAATTTCTCTACCTCTTCCTGGATAATAGCATTTCTTTCCGGTGCAAACTTTCTTCTCCTTTGATGGATTGGTTTGAAGGATCTGTCAATCCCGAGTCATGTCTTCGTGTTTCCATGCAAAGGTAGTCTTTCTCCTTTTGAGGAAGGATACGAGGTCTTCTTTCATTTCGCCAAGGATCCCTGATCCGATATAGATTTTGGATTCAGGATCATCAGGATCCATGAGGATTTCTACCACATCCTGCTCTCTTGCCTCCAAGACATCCCTTGGAGGATACCTTGATTGCTATTGCTCCCTTAACTTCGAGGCTGGTTTCATCGATGAAGTGTAGCAATTCTTAGCCTCCTGCTGATCACTATCAATCTTCACTATTCCCCAAGGACTAGGGAGCTTCACACATTGATGGTAAGTAGATGGGACTGCTTTCATATCGTGTATCCTTCAATGTATATTGGGAGTTTAATGTCCCCCAGGGTATTCTTAGTTTCGCCACTAAATCCCACGAGCACGGAGGATCTTGGTATGATGTCCGATTCAGGAATACCCATCTTCTTTAGAACATCAAGCTGGATAATGTTCACTGAGCTTCCTCCGTCTATAAGGATCCTGCGGACAAAATGGTTAGAAATGAAAAGAGTAATAACTAAACCATCGTGATGAGGATCCTGGATATCAACACGATCATCCTCATCAAAGGTTATGACTTTTCCTTCGGAGACACTTGATGTTCGAACAGGTCTTTCTCCATTTTCCATTTTAGTTTCCTTTGCATGCCTTTTAGCTGCGGAGAAGGATGTGCCGCAAATGTCTGATCCTCCAGAAATAAAGTTTATTACTTGTGCATCTGCTGGAGGGACTGGAGCCTTCTCAGGGATCCTTTCAGGATCCTGAGTCCTTGACTTTTTTCTTCCCAACAATTCTTTTAAATGCCCCTTGCTCAACAAGTATCCAATTTCCTTTCTTAGTGCAATGCATTCTTCTGTGAGATGCCCAAAATCTTCATGGTATGCACACCACTTTGATTTATCCTTAGTTGCAGCTGGCCTATCATTTTTTCTCGGCCATCTAGCTTTATCACCTAGGTTCTTGATGTCGAGTTAAAATAAGCGTTGTTTATATTAGTAATTATTGTTTGTTAGCTAGTTAAATATATTTAGTCATAACAGTTTCTATGGTTATAATGTTAAATGTAGAGTAGAGATATTATAATAAATCATAGAGAAATTTATGACATGTAAATATGTAATTTATGTTTGTTTATTTGTTGGGCACATGCAGAGTTGAATTTATGGGGCTGACAACATTCATGTGGGCATTGGACTTTGAAGTGAATTGGAACAATTTAAAAAGAAGTCGGTCAACATAAACGTGAAAAGCAAAAGTGATCATCGCCCGCGATACGCGGGATAATACATTATTTGTGCCGCGACTCGCGGCTGGAAGTGCCGAGAAGAAAACATATTTAAACATTCTGATTTGATGTTTTAGGGTTTCACTTCTTGTTTTTCGACTGGCAGCCATCGACCAGAGCCTGAGACGAACGAGGAGCATTATTGTTGCATCATACATTATCATTTGAATCCAGTCTTCATGTTAGGCAATTTCCAAATCATTACGGAAGTTAGAATGACAACGATGCGCGGCTAAATCTTTCGTAACTTCTATCCGGATGAACTTTTACATTGTTTTGCATTAATTCTTGTTTGCGGATTCGTATAACTGATACAGCTTGATCACTCGTGTTGAATTCGTGGTAAACGTTTCTTGTGTTTAAACTACTTGTCGTTTATTAAGCGTATTGGCAACTTACTTGCGTTGTTAGCGGGTTAGTAAATTGGTGGGTAGTTGATACAATTTAACGGGTTATTAGGTTGCATAGTGAATCTTAAAAACTATCGTTGATAACTAATCAGATTCATTAATTCCGAGGCCATGTCTATGTGGTGTTTTGAATCGGTAAACAGGTTTTGATGTTAAACGGGTAATTGGGATTCCGGGTAGAGGTTATTCTTTCTCATATTGATTACAACTTTATTAATTAGCTTTCTAGTTTTTATCATCAAATTCACAATAAACCCCAATTTAGTTAATTTAGTTCTTAGTTAAAAACGTGACACTGACCACAAATTCCCCGTGGATACGATACCCTACTTACGCTATCTACGTAGTTTAATTAGGTTTTTGATTGACTCTGACGACAGTCATCAAAATGGCGCCGTTGCCGGGGAGTTCGTGCGCTTAGTGTTAGTTTAGTAGTAGTTGTTTTTTCTTATTGTTTTTGAAAAAAAAAAAACATAAAAACCCAAAAATATTTCTTTTTGTTTATTTTTTCTTGTTCGGTATTACGCTTTGTTTTCTTGTTTCCTTGTGTGCAGGTGATCTTTTTGCATGCATACTCGGTTTTCAGGAAGATCTTCTCCGCTCTTGTTCGACCCTGAAATTGAAAAGACCGCACGCCAGAATTTGCTTCTTCGTTCAGCTTTGAAGGGAAAAGCAATTCAAACCACCATGAATCCCTCAGAAAACCAATCCACCCCACAACAACAAACACCACAACAAACAACGACGACTGAATTGCCACCGATGCCACCGCCTCCATTTACATCTGAACCACCACAACAAACCCCACCCAATGCACCATCATCAAGCACAACCACCCAACCAACTTCTGCTCCAAATGAAGAATTTCATTTTATTGGTGAACCACTTTACCATCTAGAAAGCCGACTACCACCACAGCCCAATCCTTTGCGGACCGTGAATCAACCGAATCTAGTGCCACACCCGAACCGGTCGGGTGCTATGTTTGAGCAAGTGGACAATAGGGCGAGAACAGAGACGTGGGATGATGGATACGGAGATGAGGAGTGGGAGGTAAATGATGGGTATATGGGATATCCAGGTGGGTACCAAAATCGGGCATTTAATCGCAATCAACCGGTGTATCAGCAACAGAGACAGCCACGGGGGGTAGATGCTTATCAGACCCCGCCACAGGTTCATAGAGCACTAGTTGCACCTCGTCAAAGGTAAAGAGATCCTCGATTTCCGGATCCGACTATTCGAGGGGTTGAGAGTCACTTCAGACCACACATTGCTGAGCATGCATCCCCGATAGTGATGCAAGTAGCAGCGGGTAATGTGGAACGTTCGTTTGAAGCAAAACCACATATTCTGAACATGCTACCTACCTTTCATGGGAAAGGTACTGAGGAGCCATATGCACACATAGCGGATTTTGAAGCAGTTTGTGGTATGATTGCTGGACACGGGTTCACGGCAGATCAGGTGAAGTTAGTGTTATTTCAGTTTTCACTAAAGGATGCTGCGAGGGATTGGTTTACATCTTTGCCATATGCTAGTATTTATACATGGCAAGAGCTGCAACAACAATTTTTGGATGAGTACTATACCCCGCAAAGAACTAAATCGGGGAGAGCAGCAATTAGAGAATTCCAACAATTACCGAGTGAGCTTCTATACGAGTCTTGGAAACGGTTCAATCAATTGATCCGTAATTGTCCTCACCACGGTATTCAGAGATGGGAATTAATTACCGCATTCCACGATGGGATTTCAAATGAGGATAGACGAGATATTAAGGCTATCACCGGGGGTACCTTTTTGAGAAACCATGTGGATGTAGATTGGGAGTATTTGGATACTGTTGCAGGGGATTCAAAGAGGCAAGCACAATCGGATAGGAATAAAAAGTATCCGATTGTGTCACCATCAAGTGCGGGAGCTTCTAATGCAAGAGTTGCTCAGCTAGAGAGAGAAAAGGAGGCGTTAGAACGCCAGTTAGCGAAGTTTAAGGGTCTAGGAGAACGGGATGCATTGCATGCGGCGCAAACCTTTCCGGTATGTGATTCATGCGGAGATGTGGGACATACGTTGGATGCATGCCCTGGTCAGTTTGTAGCGGCTGAGGAGGACGTGAACATGTTGTATGGAGAGCAAAGGAATTATGATATGAACTGAAACACATATCATCCAGGTTTGCGTAATCATCCAAATTTTCGGTACAGTAATACTAATCAATTGAATCCTCATTTTCAGGTACCAAATCAAGGAAGTCAGCCGTATCAGAACCGTCAAGCAAACTATAATCAGAATTATAATCAAGGAAATTACAACAAGGGAAATCAAAGAAGCTATCAGCAACAACACGAGCAAGGCAAGTCAAATACTTCAAACGAGGAGATTTCCAATCGTGAGATTATGGAAATGTTGAAGCAAATGAAAAAGGACCAAGAAGTGCAAGCTAAATCTCATCAAGCGTTGGAAAAGCAAGTCGCCCAGTTGGCGACCGAGATGGCAGAAGGGAGAAAAGATTCGAGCCGATTGCCTAGTGATACCACGAAGAATCCACAGCATCAAGGGAGCTCGTCTAACGCCAGAATTAATCAGGTAAGTATTCTTCGTTCTGGGAAAGTTTATGATAATCAGGTTGGGACTCCTCCACAGTTGGTTGAGGGTATTGTGGAGGAAGTTAATGAGGAAAATGAGTCTGATGCTGAACCGGAACCTATTATCCCTAAAAATAATAAAAAAGAAACTCTTGAAAAAAATAATAGGGTGATAGATATCGAACCGGGTGACAAAAAGGAGAAGGGTATGGAGGGTAATACCGTCCCATTTCCTAAAGCGTTAATTAATCCCGAAACAAAAGTCGTTAATAAACGGGACCCACAACAGGATGAGATGTGGGAAGTTTTTAAACAGGTGAAAATTAATCTCCCGTTATTAGACGCAATCAAACAGGTTCCGGCATATGCAAAATATTTGAAAGAGGTTTGCACCCAAAAACGGCACAATAAATTTCCAAAAAAGATAGCTTTAACCGAAAAAGTTAGTGCCGTTTTGTCGGGTGATCTTCCACCAAAGCTCCGAGATCCAGGTGCTCCTCTAATACCCATTCAAGTGGGTGAATTTAAGATGAGTCGAGCCTTGCTGGATTTGGGAGCTAGTGTTAGCATCTTACCGGGAAGTTTATACGATCAATACGACTTCGGACCATTGAAACAAGCCGACACCACCGTGGTGTTGGCCGACTTGACGTTAAAACTACCCCGGGGGATCTTGCGTGATGTCATTGTCAAAGTTGATGAGTTTTATTACCCGGTTGACTTTTTGGTTCTAGATTATATGCAAATTGAAAATAATAAACAACCTAATGTCATACTCGGTAGACCATTTTTAGCAACTGCTAATGCACTAATTGATTGTAGAAATGGTACGGTTGACATCACGTTTGGAAATCGTAAGGTTCGATTAAATGCTTTTTCCCGTGCATCTGATTCTCTAGTCAATGATGAATGCTTCATGGCTGACATTATTGACGGGTGTCATCCTCACGAAAGCGGGGAAGGCACTATAGAGACGTGTTTTGTTTGTGACAGGGAATTGGCAGAAATAGAGTTGGAATTGGAGTATGCGGAAGAAGAGTTGGAGGTGATGGCTGCTAGGGAATTGAAGCCGACTTGGACACATCAAGTCGAGAATTTACCGGATCATATTGATACTCAATTGAAGCCATCACTTGAATCACCTCCACAAGTCGAGTTGAAGACATTGCCAAAGCATTTGAAGTATGCTTTCGTTGGCGACAACAACACCCTACCGGTAATTATTGCTTCCAATTTATCACCTGAACAAGAAAAAGCTTTGATGGAAGTGTTGATAGCCAACCGGGCCCCAATTGGGTGGACAATCGCTGATCTCAAGGGGATTAGTCCATCCATTGTTATGCATAAGATCATCACCGAAGAGGGAGCAAAACCGGCTCGGGATGCTCAACGAAGACTGAACCCGAACATGCGGGAAATTGTGAAAAAGGAAGTCTTAAAGTGGTTGGATGCAGGGATCATCTATCCCATATCGGACAGTACTTGGGTGAGTCCGACACAGACGGTGCCTAAAAAGGCGGGCATCCAGATTGTTATTGGTGAAGACGGTAAGGAAGTCACCACCCGGCCGGTAACCGGGTGGAGAATTTGCATAGATTATAGAAAGTTGAATGCTGCAACTTCAAAGGACCACTTCCCACTGCCCTTTATTGATCAGATTGTGGAAAAACTAGCAGGTCAGAAATTTTACTGTTTTCTTGATGGTTATTCAGGTTATAATCAGATTGCTATTCATCCTGATGATCAACAAAAGACCACGTTTACCTGTCCTTACGGCACTTTCGCGTTTAGGCGAATGCCGTTTGGACTGTGTAATGCCCCGGCCACCTTCCAAAGGTGTATGATGAGTATCTTTTCAGATATGGTCGGGGAGTCTTTGGAGATTTTTATGGATGATTTCTCAATCTTTGGCACATCTTTTGAGGCCTGTTTGGAACAACTGTCACGAGTGCTAAAAAGATGTGTCGAAACAAACCTGGTATTAAGTTGGGAAAAGAGCCATTTTATGGTTCAGGAGGGCATCGTGTTGGGACACGTTGTCTCGAGTAAGGGGATTGCGGTAGACCACGCTAAAATCCAAGTAATTTCGACCTTACCACCACCTACAAGTGTCAAAGGCGTTCGTTCCTTTCTTGGACACGCTGGTTTTTACAGACGGTTCATTAAAAACTTTTCAGTTATCACTAAACCGTTGTGTAATCTTTTGCTAAAAGATGTCCCATTTGTGTTTGATAAACATTGTAAACGATCTTTTGAGACACTAAAACAAAAGTTAGTTGAAGCACCTATCCTACAATCCACTGATTGGTCACTTCCGTTTGAAATAATGTGCGATGCTAGTGACTATGCAGTAGGTGCAGTTTTGGGACAGAGAGTTGACAAGAAACCAGTGGCGATCTACTATGCGAGCAAGACTCTCGCGGATGCTCAGTTGAATTATACCACCACGGAAAAGGAGCTTCTTGCTGTTGTCTATGCTTTAGACAAGTTTAGACCTTATATCTGTGGTAGTAAAGTAATTATGTTTTCTGATCACTCTGCAATCAGGTATCTTATGGAGAAAACGGACGCAAAGCCAAGGCTTATCAGGTGGATCCTTTTATTGCAAGAATTCGATTTGGAGATACGAGATAAGAAGGGAAGCGAAAACGTGGTGGCTGACCACTTGTCACGAGTGGTGAATGAGATTGAAGGACCTGAACATGATATTCTGGAAACTTTTCCAGATGAGCATTTACTTACTATTGATACTCAACCATGGTTTGCTAACTTTGCTAATTATGCTCATTCAGGTATCATTCCGGATCATTGGTCGAGATCTAGGAAGGCTCACTTTCTTTCACAGGCAAAGCAGTATATATGAGATGAACCGGATCTGTTTAAAGTGGGAGCTGATCAGATTATCCGGAAGTGTGTTGAGGATGAAGAGATTCCATCAGTTTTATCCTTGGTGCACGAGTCCGCATGCGGTGGACATTTCAGTGGGCCGGAAAATCCTCCTATGCCGGAAGCACCAATTCTTCTGGTCGATCAAAGGGTGTTACGGGATCATACGCTTTTGGATTTTGAATTGGGCACAAACGAACTATTGCGAAAAGATAAGTTTTGTGGAATGCAATTGTACAAGCATCGAACGTTTAACTGGGAAATGTTAGAAGCAATCGGGGAAAGGCAAAGAATGGAGGAATTCTTGGGCCCGAGATGGTTAGATGCGCTTAGATGTAATAATCCGCAGTATGCTGAGCTGACAACGGAGTTTCATTCCACATTCAAATACGACATGGATCGATATATTGAGCCATACACATTGTCGTTCAGTTTAGGTAGGCAGCATTATGTATGGAATGTGGCACAGTTTGCACGCGCGGTTGGGTTTTATGCTGAGGGAGAGTTATTTCAGAGTGCGTTACGTGGGTCGTGCAAGAAGAAGAAGGATTATAGGTTGGAGTATGTGCTGGAGTCTGAGTTGGCACTGTTTTGGAGCACGATTGCTGATAGTGTGTGGTCAGGGGAGGCAATAGAATCATCGATACGGGATCCATTTTTGAGATATGTTCATCGGATTTTGGCATGCACGCTGTTGGCAAGGAAGAGTGGGCAGGATAAAGTGAATATTATGGATCTGTTCTGTTTGTATTGTTTGGTATTGAAAAAGGAGGCGAATCTGGGTACGATTTTGCTGTCACAGTTTGCGAAAGGACGAAGGCAAGGTGCAGAGTTGGAGTTGGGAACTTATGTCACTCGGATTGCGATGGCAACCGATGTGTTTGCACGATATCCGGAGGTGCATTTGACGGAGGGGCCGGCTACTGAGCCGTTTGAGATAGAGAATTTGAAGTTGACAGGGGTTGTTGAGTTGGATGATCCGATCAGATGGAAGCCGGTGAAGATGTCACCGCAAGTATTACCACCGGGGGGAACACCTGCAGCTGAGGCTATGCAGGCTGGGCATTCCACGAGGCGTCAAGTTATTGTTCCTCGACTTGAGAGGCCGAGACCACAGCATCCATTGAGGCCTCCGCGGCCTGATCCGTTGACATTGGAGACGGTTTATGATAGGATGATGGATGTGTTTGGGATGCAGTCAAATATGATGAGGTATATGTTGGAGCAGCAGCAGATTCCCATTCCGGATTGGTTTCCGCCACATCAGCCGATGCAGAGGGATGGTGATGACGAGTAGATGGTTCTAGCAGTATCAGCGCCGGTGATTTTGGTTATCTTTTGTATTTTTTCCCTTTTATTTTGTTTTTAGCTGATGATGGTCTGTACTTAACTTGATATTTGACATATTTGGGGAAAATTGTAAGGGTTAACCGGTTGGGCTGATATATATATTATGCTATGATTATGTTTGGTGATGTTGCTAGAATTATTAATGGGTCGTATTTGGCTGGGAACTATGGTTGGAGTACTAGTGCGTTTTGGAAGGCATGGAACTAGACAGATGCAGAGCGGCAAGGAAATCAGGGGAGTCTGTTCCATTTGTTGTTGTATTTTTATTTCTATTTTTATTTTCATTTTGTTTGAGTCGTAGTTTCCTTCTTCATTGAGGACAATGAAGGAAATAAGTGTGGGGAGGGGGAAACTAGTGTCTAGTTTAGGTTGTCGTGTCATAGTTAGTTCAGTCGTTTTGAAAAAAAAAATGAAAAAAATAAAAAATCAATAAAAATAAAAAATTAGAAAATGTCCTGTAAAGGTGTTCGCACGAAAATGGAAAATGATAGGTGTAATTAAATCAGTGGCTTTTCGATTACTATATATATGAGATAATACACAATCGGTCACGCGTCTGATTTAGGATATGTGGGTAGGCCCAGCCGGTTGAAAGGTTCCTTAGGCTTGATATAAAACAACTTAAAATAGGAGTCTTGTGGGTTCCCGCCTTAGGAGCTGGGGTAAAACTGAAACTGTGGAAAGTATAAGGGGTACGTCATAAGTAAAAAACTTATAAGTTTCTCCGATTAAGCTGGCACACCTGTTTCTTTTTGTAAAAACAAATCCGAAACAGTGTGGCGCCCAATTAAAAAAAAAATTCCATCCATTCATCTGAGCACATGTAAAAAGAAAAGAAAAAAAAAACAAAGCCTATGGCATTGCCGCGGGGATAGCGACTCATGCGGTACATACCCTCTAGGTGGAGTTATGAAAAAAAAAACGTGAAGTTTATGGCATTAACCATGGGGATGGTGACTCGTGTGGCGTATGTCCGCTAAACTGATCGTATACAAAAGCATGTAAGCTCGCAATATCATCCATCTATCCATCATAAAGTTTAATCGGACTAACATAAGAGTTTTTTATATAAGACGGTAGATATTATATCTTTTAATCTCATAAGCTTGAAACGGGAATAGGTGGAGTCGTAGTCTTTTGAGTGTGGGATCCATAGGCAACTATATATTACTTGAATTTAATGGATCGAAAATAAGGGCTTTGAAACCGGTGGTTCGGTTTAAGTGGACCGTATATTCACAATCTTGGGTTAACGTGTGGTTAGATTTGTGCTAATAAAATAATGAATATATTGAAAGCCATTTGTTTTAATTGTGATTCCATTGCGAATAATTTTTTCGGGGACGAAAAAAAGATAAGTGTGGGGATGTGATGTCGAGTTAAAATAAGCGTTGTTTATATTAGTAATTATTGTTTGTTAGCTAGTTAAATATATTTAGTCATAACAGTTTCTATGGTTATAATGTTAAATGTAGAGTAGAGATATTATAATAAATCATAGAGAAATTTATGACATGTAAATATGTAATTTATGTTTGTTTATTTGTTGGGCACATGCAGAGTTGAATTTATGGGGCTGACAACATTCATGTGGGCATTGGACTTTGAAGTGAATTGGAACAATTTAAAAAGAAGTCGGTCAACATAAACGTGAAAAGCAAAAGTGATCATCGCCCGCGATACGCGGGATAATACATTATTTGTGCCGTGACTCGCGGCTGGAAGTGCCGAGAAGAAAACATATTTAAACATTCTGATTTGATGTTTTAGGGTTTCACTTCTTGTTTTTCGACTGGCAGCCATCGACCAGAGCCTGAGACGAACGAGGAGCATTATTGTTGCATCATACATCATCATTTGAATCCAGTCTTCATGTTAGGCAATTTCCAAATCATTACGGAAGTTAGAATGACAACGATGCGCGGCTAAATCTTTCGTAACTTCTATCCGGATGAACTTTTACATTGTTTTGCATTAATTCTTGTTTGCGGATTCGTATAACTGATACAGCTTGATCACTCGTGTTGAATTCGTGGTAAACGTTTCTTGTGTTTAAACTACTTGTCGTTTATTAAGCGTATTGGCAACTTACTTGCGTTGTTAGCGGGTTAGTAAATTGGTGGGTAGTTGATACAATTTAACGGGTTATTAGGTTGCATAGTGAATCTTAAAAACTATCCTTGATAACTAATCAGATTCATTAATTCCGAGGCCATGTCTATGTGGTGTTTTGAATCGGTAAACAGGTTTTGATGTTAAACGGGTAATTGGGATTCCGGGTAGAGGTTATTCTTTCTCATATTGATTACAACTTTATTAATTAGCTTTCTAGTTTTTATCATCAAATTCACAATAAACCCCAATTTAGTTAATTTAGTTCTTAGTTAAAAACGCGAAACTGACCACAAATTCCCCGTGGATACGATACCCTACTTACGCTATCTACGTAGTTTAATTAGGTTTTTGATTGACTCTGACGACAGTCATCAGTTCTGCATCGCAAGGATTAGTTCATTGTTATCAACACAAAAACAGTATTCAGAAATTGGAGGATAATCCTCATCATCCTCTTCTTGATCAACAGAATGCACGTTCTGGTTATCAGATCTATTGTAGGATCTGAACTTGTTGTTCCTGGATGAAGATCCTTGCTTATCCTGCTTTGAGGATCCTGCTAACCTCTCCTGGATCCTCTTGTCGTCCTCTAGCCGAATGAACCTAAGTGCTCGTGTTCTTACCTCATCTAAGTTCCTGCATGGTGTCATAACAAGATCATCATAGAACGACGAATCCCTAAGCAATCCCATTTTAAAGGCCTCAACAGCCATAGCTATATCTAAGTTGGGAATGTCTAAAGATTCTTTACTGAATTTGGTAATGTAATCCCTTAATGATTCATTATGACCCTGGGTTATCCTATATAGATCACTAGTTAATCGTTCGAATTTTCTACTACAAGAAAACTGATTATTAAACAAGTTAACTAGATTAGCAAATGAGGTAATAGAATAGGGAGGAAGACTTAGCAGCCATTTGAGAGCTGATCCTGTAAGAGTGGATCCGAATCCCTTGCACAGGCATGCTTCCTTTAACCTTTCTGGAATTGGATTGATCTTCATCCTCTCCCTGTATTGTGCTATGTGTTCTTCAGGATCCGTCGAACCATCATACAGCTTCATTGTTGGCACATGGAACCTCTTGGGTATCTTAGCATCACAGATTGGTGGTGCAAAACGAGATATCTTGTGGCTCCCATCTGCAATCTCCGGGATAGGTTTGACCACTCCTGGAACACTTGATATCATGTCCTTTAGCTTTTGCAATTCTCTAGCCATGGCATGATTGATACCTGGATCCTGCATAAGACCATGGTTAGTAGTATAAGAATTATTAAAAGTGTTACCTCCCATTGGATTCAGATTAGGAAGATTGGATGTTAATCCATATTGTTGGGGCTCTGGAATGATCGAGGGACCAGTAGAAGCATTGGTCTGCATTGGAATAAAATCTCCCTGATGGACATCTGAACTTCCTGTTTGCAAACCCCTCAAGGATCCTGGCATCTGGAAGGATCCCTGAAACTGGGACGATCCTAGAACAAAGGAGGATCCTTGAACCTGGGATAATCCTGGAACGAAGGAGGATCCTTGAACCTGGGATGATCCTGGAACAAATGAGGATCCTTGAACCTGGGATGATCCTGGAACAAAGGAGGATCCTTGAACCTGAGATGATCCTGGAACAAAGGAGGATCCTTGAACCTGGGATGATCCTGGAACAAAGGAAGATCCTTGAACCTGGGTTGATCCTGGAACAAAGGAAGATCCCTGAACCTGGGATGATCCTGGAACAAAGGAAGATCCTTGAACCTAGGATGATCCTGGAACAAAGGAAGATCCTTGAACCTGCTGCGCTCCTGAATATCCTCCTGAATTCGTGAGGGATCCCATATGCTGAGGATAGGATCCCGCTGGCTGGAAATATGAACCTGATGCCTGGGTCACTGTTGTTGTTCCGTAGTGCACTCCTTTTGGTCCACCCACATATTGAACATCTGGAACCACTGATGGCTGGGAAGTAATCACCAGAGTATCAAAGTTCAAAGATTTTGGCATCAGTGGGGAATGATCCTCTGCCGTTTTCTTTTGTTTCTTGAGATCTCCGATTTCTTTGAGAATCCTTTCATTGGTCTTATCCTGTTGCCGTATCTGATCCTTCATCTGCAAAATCAAAGTAAACATGTCACTAGTAGTGGGAGTGTAAGAAGCAGAAGAAGTTGGAGGTTTTGAGAAAATGGGAGTTGGTTTCTTCGCAGCATTCTCAGCATTCTTCTGGGATCCAGAAGGTGGTGGAGGCAAAGGGGGAACGCCTTGTGAAGAAGTGAATGAGGGCATCAAATTTGAAGCATTCTTCGCTGAGGAAGCCATTTGCTCGGTTGTAGTGAACTGAAATGAGCACAGAAATGCGAATTTTTCTAAGGATGAAGCACCAATTGCCCCACGGTGGGCGCCAAACTGTTTTGGTCAAAAAATCTGATGAGGATATTGCAACCAAACTCTCTGTTATGGGGTATGATGCTAATAATGTAGAACAATGACAAGGATCACTTCAATGTAAATTGCACAAACGACACAAGGATATATACGGGGAAAAAGCCCTTGATCAAGAGTTGATCTCCGGCACAAAAAACCCCGGGTGATGGAAACTACCGATCACCAAGCTCAAATAAATGAATAAATGTTTACAACTTCGGATAGTAACGAGCTAGGTACAAGGATCACTATCGTGAAATGTGTAAAAGTGAGTGAAAACGAATGAATGTTCGTCGAGAGCTTCAAGTGTGCGAGTATATGAGTGTGTGTAGCTGAAAATGGCTAAGTGTTCTAAATTCTAGCTCGTTACCCCTTTTAAAAATAGAAGTTAACTACAATAACTAACTCTCCGACTTTTGTGCCAAGCTCCCACGTTCTCCACAACGTCCATTTCTGGTCCATCATGTGCGAAATACCCGTGGAATATTCCTTAGTACCGTTGCCAAGACCAAGTCATGCTTATTACTCTTGCGAAGTAATACAAAAATTAAACAAACAATCGTTAGTATGAGGATCCTTAAGGTGATCCATGATCCTGATCCTGAAGCTCTTCTGAGGATCACTATCTGTCACAGAAGTAAGGATCATTAATTAGGATAACAAGTAAGGATCACTAATTGTTAGAAAATCCTCCCCTAACACTAGTATGCATCAGTAGGTATTGGATTTTTTGTTGATTTTTTTAAACTACACACACACACACACACACACACACACACATATATATATATATATATAGGAATAAGTTAAAACGAGAACCACCTCGAGTTGTAAGAACCCGCGAGAACCACCCCCGTAGGGGGCCGTTGACCACGATTTTTTTTTTACAACTAGATGTGTATATTTTAACACCCTACGCAAAGTTTGGGTTTAAACGGCGCGCCCGAGGGGGTAGTTTTTTACGCCCAAAGTTTGGTTAAAAAAAAAGAAAAATTAAAAAAAATTAAAAAAACCCAAACTTTGGGCGTAAAAAACTACCCCCTCGGGCGCGCCGTTTAAACCCAAACTTTGCGTAGGGTGTTAAAATATACACATCTAGTTGTAAAAAAAAATCGTGGTCAACGGCCCCCCGCGGGGGTGGTTCTCGCTGGTTCTTACAACTCGAGGTGGTTCTCATTTTAACCTTCCCCTATATATATATATATATATATATATATATATTAGTATTATTATTATTGATAGGGGTTCATCCAGTATTGCATGTTACGCTCGTCGTACTTCCAAACGAGCCTCTCCCCTATTTGCCTTATCTTTTCACTTTCATCTAATAACTCCTCACCAAAAGTGCGGAGTTCTTGCACGTTTTCGGTACTTGTTATGGGTGAAATCCTGAGCCCATATCCTAACACTATATCTTGATTTTATGATAGCTGATTACGATCAGGATACCAGACCAGGATATTGGTAACATCCTAAGGCAGTATCCTAACTATTACTAACAATTTGCTTGTAAATGTTGGTTACAAGGGACTAACGTTCATGAGGACCAAGTCATCCTGAAGACCAGCTCAAATTGGTTAGGATAAGGACGTTGATGGCGGAAGAATAGCTCTTGTAACGGTCAGCATTGAAGAAAGGCGTATTTTATGGGAGTTACGGATGCTGGTCAATGCTATTAATGTTGTAACGGTTATAGGAGCTTAAATCCCGGATTTATAGTTAATATGCACGTCGAGAACGAGTTAAAACAGCCCCCCAGTGTTCAGAAGGGAGTATTCTTAGTATCCCGGAATAATAGGGGAATATTCCAAGTATCCCGGATTTTTAGCATAGTTAGTTATTTCCTTTGCTATATATAGGAATGATCGGATCAGTAGGAACACACAATCTTTTCACACACTCTTGCTTTCTACTATCTGCAATCACTCTCAAACACTAACACTTGTACTCGAATCTCATTGTAACACTTAGTTGATCCGCATCATATCCTGCACTGTATCCTGATATTTGAAGTAATAAGAAGAACAAGGCAGCCGACGATTGTCAGCTCCCGAGGTTTTATGCCAGAGATCTAGATTGATCAAGGGCTTTTCTCCTACATCCCGTGTCACACTTTACATTTTTGCTCATTGTTTGATTGTAGATACAGCTCGATATCCTGAGCCGTATCCTGATAACTGTTTTTGCAAACAACTAAATTAGCATATTTTCAACACACGATCTTAGCACACTACCTCACTTAACTAATTTGATCACTTAATTGCTTCGGTAATTTTTGACCAAAACAATTTGGCGCCCACCGTGGGGCAAGTGGTGCTATTTCTACTAAAAGTTTTTGCAAAATCATTACTTGGTTTTCTATTTTCAAAACTTTTTGCTACACTATTTTCAATGGCCTCAAGATCAAACATGAGCTCTTCTACCGTGTCTGTTACAACCTCTGCAACAATTGGTTCGGTGCTTCCACCACTTCCTCCAAGGACGCAAGCCTCTTCACAACCTCACGATATTATCCCCACTCAGAATGTTCAGGGATCTGCTCCTGATTTGGCCTCTAATGATGAAATTCTAACTTTATTTTGTGACAACTGGCACCAAACCGGTAATTTCCGTACACTTTAACCATTATTTAATAACTGCAATTATGTGCTTAATTGTCAGCAATGTCTGAACACATACTAAACAAGTGAATTCATGCACGTTGTATACTATAAAATATTGCTTTATGCATAAACGAGAGCGTTGCGTCAGAAATAATAGTAAACTCACCGGTAAGACACACTGTGTCAACAGAACTGCAGAAAGCAGTCAGACAATAAAAGTGGAGCCAAGGTGTAGGTCCAACGACAAGAATACATTAAAACCCAAGAATACATACAAGGGTTTACATATATACCTTGCGGAAGCAAAAATAAGCAATAAAAAAAAGCACCCGAAACGCACTTTAAGTGCAGAATTTTGTATAATTCAGCAATAATTCAGCTTTTAGCACACGAATATTATGCAGAAAATATAATTTTTCAGTCAGAATATTTCCCTAAGTGTCGGGAATCAAAAGTGTTACAAAAGGATACGTTAAAGTCACCAAAAAAAGTGTAATTTAGCACTTTAACGGATTAATATCCGACCGAACAACCGGACTTTACCCGGAACATAAAAATATTGTCAATAACATAGTTTTTCTTTTTCTGAGCTAGTTAGGGTCCCCGAATACCCTAACACCCGTTATAAATTACAACACACATAATACCTTATTTTTAATTCCTAACTAGAACTTTAACTTCCAATTGGGATGTAACTAGACCCCCCCCCATGTAATGACCGATTACATGAGTCACACACTTTAGATTTTCTTGATTTATTAAATAGATCATGCTCCCTTGATTTTGGGCATATGGACCAATGAGTAAAATAATGTTGGGAGTTAGCTCATAAAAACCCCAAGATTATACCCTTATCATTCTAACATTCACCAACTCACAAAACCACCTCTCCTTCTCCTTTAAAGCTACGGCCAACACCCCTAAGAATATTATCAATTTTTCTAGCAACTTTCCAAGTATTCCAAGGTGATATTGAGGTGTAAGAAGGTCACTAACGAAGCTCGGTGCATACGGAATCGCAAGGACCTCTCTACGACGCTATTAACCACCCATTTTTCGTCTAGTTTCTTCCCTAGCCTCGAGCTAGTAGTAAGTGACTCTAAACATCTTCTTGTTCATGTTTAAAGTGGTTAATAAGAGATTTAACGGGTAAAAACTATGAACACTAGAGATCAAAGTTTAAAGTCTTGTTAGAATGATGAATATGGTGGTTAATGAGTAAATATTAGTGTAAAACTTATGGAACTTGTTTTGTTATGGTTATTTATTATTGTTGGATGCTAGTAGGGGAACGGATCGTCATCTAACCATGCTAGGTCATGTTCATGAAACATGAACTAGCACTATGTTTAGTGTAAAAATAACTAGATGACGAACCCTTTCACTCACAAACATGAACTTGTGTAAAAATAGTTTTTCTTGTAAAATGGAGTTCTAAACTAGTGGATCTAAAGATCTTCAAGTGGTTTTTCGGAAGAACCAAGCGGAAAATGCTAGTTTTGTTAAAACCCGAATCTTACACACACTAAAAGCATTTTAGTGAATAAACAAGTGTGTAAACACTTGTGTCACAAGAAAAATTTAACAAGAAATATGTTTGGTAAATCATGACTAGAAGTTGTGAAACTTCAAGATCTTTAAAAATAAAGTTTTTAAGAAATTAAACTTATTTTTAAAGATAACAAGACTTACTAAATGTGCTAGTAAGTTACTACACATTTTTATAAATATTCAAGTTCATGAAATGGAGGAATTAGTGATTATTGTTGATGATTATTGTTGATAATTTTTGTTGATGATTGTTGACGATTTAAAAGAAAATAAACACATGTTTTGAAAACATGGGAAACCTCCATTTTTAGGGGAAACTCTGTCAAAATTTTTATAAATTTTGACACTTAGAAAATATAAGTTTTTAAGAAACTTATTCCCTAAAAATGTGTTTAAAAATATTACCAAGGTTTCCCTAATTTTTGGTGATAAGAAATAAGGATTTCTTCAAAAATAAAAATGGATATTAAGTATATATATTTTTGAGAGAAAAGTATATATTATTTTATCACCAACTTTTGTGCTAAGTGTATATAGTAAGTGTTATACGTGCTAGTGTATTAAGACTTAAAAATACACTAAATACTCATGAGGAGTATAAACATAAAAATACACATACAACATACAAGATACATAATTCGGGTGCAAAGTGCAAAACACGGGATACTTATATTAATTTTTGAGAAAATAATATAAGTAAGATACTTAGTTAAAAATATAAAATATTTTTAACACAAGAATATATACACAAAAGAGAGTGACTGTACTTGTGCGACACAAGTCTAGTGACTAACGTTAAGAAAACGCGTATAGGTTACTGTTATGGGTGAAATTCTGAGCCCATATCCTGGAAAGTATCTTGATTTATATCTTGGTTATATAGTATCTGTTTACATCCGGGATGCTGATTCAGGATATTGGTAACATCCTGAATGGTATCCTCAGGATTACTAACGGATTATGTGCGGGTACGTTGGTTAGAAGCTAGCAACATTCACAAGGACTCATTCCGCGGAAGACTCGGTCCAAGTTGTTCAAGGAAAGACATTAAGCCCGCTTTATTTGGTTCCAAACGGCTATTTATGGAATATTCGGGAGCATCCCATATTTATAGGAATTTTAGTTTCTAATTTGTAACTATATATAGGTGGGTATACAAGATCGAATAGGACATCACATTGACACTCGCTACACTCTAACACTCGCTCTCTAGCAATTTTCACTTTCATACAAAAGCATTGTAACACTTAGCGATCTGGTCTATATCCTGCACTGTATCCCGAAGTTGAAAGCAATAAGAAGAACAAGGCAGCTGCGATTGTCAGCTCCCGAGGTTTTATGCCGGCGATCCAGATTGATCAAGGGCTTTCCTTGTACATCTCGTGTCATTTACTTTACTTTTTGCTCATAGTTTGATCATAGATATAGCTCAATATCCTGAGCCGTATCCTGAACACTGTTTTCTTAAACAAGTAATCAAGCCTATTTTCAATACACTTTCTTAGCACACTACCTCACTTAACTAATTTGATCACTAAATTGCTTCGGTAATTTTTGACCAAAACAATTTGGCGCCCACCGTGGGGCAAGTGGTGCTCTCTTTACTAAAAATTTTTGTGAAATCGCTAATCGGTTTTCTATTTTCAAAACTTTTTGCCACATTGTCCATAATGGCCTCAAGATCAAACATGAGCTCCTCTACTATGTCTGCTATGACTTCTGCTACTACCGGTTCGGTGCTTCCACCACCTCCTCCAAGAATGCCAACCTCTTCACAACCTCAGGATATTATCCCTACTCGGAATATTCAGGGATCTGCTCCCATTTTAGCTTCTAATGATGAAATTTTAACCTTATTTGGAAGTGTGCAGGAACAAATGAGGCATCAACAGGAAACAAACCAAATGCTGTTGAGGGAAATACAACTCTTGAAGTCTGGTTCGAGCAGATCTGCTGAGGATGTTGTCACTCCACTACAAACCAGAACTCTAAACTTTAGTTTAGTCGTGTATACCGAGGATAATAGGGGGAATATTGTGCCCAGCCTTCCTCAGGATCATACTCCTGAAATACCCTCCTCGGTCAGGATGTCAACCATGAGGAGCTCAGGATATGCTTCAGGATATGGGCAAAATCCTCCAACGGGTAACGTGTCAAATAATAATAATACTCATGCTACTAACAATAGTGGATCTTTGCAGGATACAGGTGTAACATCAGCACTTACTAGGGAACTTCAGAAGTTGAAGGACATGATATCTAGTGTACCTGGGGTGGTCCAGCCGATCCCGGAAGTGTCCCAAGAAAGCCACAAGATATCTCGTTTTGCATATCCTATCTGTGATGCTGAGATCCCAAAGAGATTTCAAACCCCCAATATGAAGCTTTACGACGGAACTACGGATCCTGAGGAGCATATTGCTCAGTATAGGGAAAGAATGGAGATTAACCCTATCCCTCCGGATCTCAAGGAAGCATGCTTGTGCAAGGGTTTTAGTTCTACCTTAACAGGATCAGCCTTGAAATGGCTCTTGAATGTTCCTCCGCATTCGATTACATCTTTTGCTCACTTAGTAAATTTATTTAATAGTCAGTTTTCTTGTAGTAGAAGCTTTGAAAAACTAACAAGTGACCTCTACAGGATAACACAGGGGCCTCAGGAATCCCTTAGGGATTATGTCAACAAGTTCAGCCGGGAATCCCTAGACATACCGCATCTTGATGTTGCAACAGATGTGCAAGCTTTCAAGATGGGGCTGCAAAAAGATTCTCAATTTTATCAAGATCTTGTAATGAACCCATGCAGGAACTTGGATGAAGCTCGAAACAGGGCCCTAAGATATATTCGATTGGAGGATGACAGGAAGATGCAAGAGAGAATGAACTCATCCAACACCTATGAGTCAACTAACAGGAAGTCTGAATCCTCATTCATGCCATATCAGCCCAAGCCATATGGTAGAAATGAAAATAAGAGAGTGAATGCTGTCGAAGATAAGGATCCTGAAGAGTATCCTGAGTGGTCTGAATATTGCTTTTCTGTTAACATTCCTGAGTTGATGTATGCCATGCTGGGTCTAGGAGACAAGGCTAGATGGCCTCGAAAGAGCCAGCAAAAAGCTGATTGGAAAGATAAGTCAAAATGGTGTGCTTTCCACGAAGATTTCAGGCATGTGACTGAGGATTGCATCGCTCTAAGGAAAGAGATAAGCTATCTTCTAAGCAAAGGATATCTGAAAAATCTCTTAGGAAGGAAGAAGAATAAGGGTCAGGATATTGAGAAGGATCCTGAGCGAGCAGTGTCACCTCCCGCAGATGCCAAGATAATCAACTTTATTTCGGGAGGATCCGACATTTGTGGGACTTCGTATTCGGCGGCGAAGAGACATGCAAAAGAAGCTAAGGCCGAAAGGGGAGACAAACCTGTCAGGATGGCTACCCTCACAACTGACAAAGTGATCACATTTGATGCTGATGACAGGGATACTGTCCAGGATCCTCACCATGATGCTCTGGTAATAACATTATATGTGGCTAACCATTTTGTACGCATGATATTGGTTGATAATGGCAGCTCTGTCAACATAATCCAACTGGAGACTCTGAAAAGAATGAATGTATCTCCAATGGATATCACTTCGAAATATACAGTGCTTGTTGGATTCAGTGGAGAGGCTAGAAACACAGTAGGAGAAATAAAGTTTCCAGTATATGTTGAAGGAGTCAACTCAATACAACGTTTCTGTGTGATGGATTCCCTATCCTGCTATAATATTATACTAGGAAGACCATGGATTCACGATATGAAGGCTGTGCCATCGACGTATCACCAATGCATCAAGATCCCTACCCCTTGGGGAGTGGTCAAGGTCGAAAGTGATCTGCAGGAGGCGAAAGAATGCTACTCATCCTCGATGAAATCCTCAACCAAGCCTAGTGCAGCATAGCAATTAAAGACGCGGGCCCAGGATATCGTGGGGGATCCGGAGCAGGATGTGAAGAAAATTATCCTGGACCAGGATAACCCCGATATTTCGGCGCTCGTAGGAACCAATATCCCTCGGGATATTGAAGAACAGTTAATTAACTTTTTGAAATGCAGGATGTCAAAAAAGAAGGAAGTTTGCTCCTGAGCGGAATACGATTATCCAAGAGGAAGTTGAGAGATTATTGAAGTCCAGGATGATCAGAGAGGTTAAGTTCCCAAGGTGGCTAGCAAACGTGGTTGTGGTACAGAAGAAAAATGGGAAATGGAGAGTTTGTGTAGACTACACAGACTTGAACAAAGCTTGTCCTAAAGACCCATTTCCTCTTCCCCACATTGATGCAATGGTAGATGCCACTGCCGGGCATGAAATGCTGACCTTCATGGACGCAATGGTAGATGCCCTCAGGATTTCAACAGATCCAAATGGAGCCTTCTGACCAGGAGGATACTGCCTTCATGACACCAACAGGTATTTATTGTTATACAGCTATGCCTTTTGGTTTGAAAAAATGCAGGTGCAACATACCAAAGATTGGTAAACATGATGTTCAAAGACAAACTGGGGGACACCATGGAGGTGTACATTGACGATATGGTGGTAAAATCAAAGAAAGCTCAGGATCACCTCCAGGATATTAAAGGAGCATTTGATATCCTGGATCAGTATAACATGAAGCTAAATCCTGCTAAGTGCCATTTTGGAGTGGGGGCAGGAAAATTTCTAGGATATATTGTTATGGGTCATTTTCTAAGTATACATATCCTTACTAATATCCCGCTTTTTATTGTTTATTTGTGACTAGGATACTGGACGGGGATGTTGCTAACATCGTGGGCGATATCCTAAGTTTGACTGAATTAAACACGTGCAGGTTAATGGCTTTAAGTTACTAACGGTCATCAGGACTTCTTCTCCTCAAGACTCGGGCGAATTTGTTATGAGGAAGCCGTTGAACCCGAAAGACTTGGTCCTCAACGTTCGAGTGGGAATATTCGCTGGATCCCGGAAGTTTAGGATAGTTTGTTATATTATCTTTAATATAAACAGATGGGGGCGGATCAGTTTAAGGCACACAATTTACACTAACACTCTCGAACACTTTCCCTCTCTAGCTCATTGCAAACACCACACTTGTATTCAAATTTCATTGTAACACATAGTCGATCCGCACCACATCCTGCACTGTATCCTGACGTTTGAAGTAATAAGAAGAACAAGGCAGCTGCGATTGTCAGCTCCCGAGGTTTTATGCCGGCGATTTAGATTGATCAAGGGCTTTCCTCGTACATCCCGTGTCGTTTACTTTACTTTTGCTCATAGTTTGATCATAGATACAGCTCAATATCCTGAGTCGTATCCTGAATACTGATTTTCTAAATAATTTAACAAGTATATTTTCAATCCACTTTCTAGCACACTACCTCACTTTACTAATTTGATCACTTAATTGCTTCGGTAATTTTTGACCAAAACAATTTGGCGCCCACCGTGGGGCAAGTGGTGCTTTCTTTACTAAATTTTTTTGTGAAATCGCTAATCGGCTTTCTATTTACAAAACTTTTTGCCACATTGTCCATAATGGCCTCAAGATCAAACATGAGCTCCTCCACTGTGCCTGCTATGACTTCTGCTACTACCGGTTCGGTGCTTCCACCACCTCCTCCAAGGATACCAGCCACTTCACGACCTCAGGATATTATCCCTACCCGCAGTGTTCAGGAATCTGCTCCTGTTTTAGCTTCTAACGATGAAATTTTAACCTTATTTGGAAGTGTGCAGGAACAAATGAGGCAGCAACAGGAGACAAACCAAATGCTTTTAAGGGAAATACAACTCTTGAAGTCTGGCTCGAGCAGATCTGCTGAGGATATTGTCACTCCATTAGATCCCAGAACGTTGAACTTCAGTTCAGCTGTGTATACTGAGGATAACAGGGGGAATATTGTGCCCAGCCTTCCTCAGAATCATACCCCTGAAATACCCTCCTCGGTCAGGATGTCAACCATGAGGAGCTCAGGATATGCTTCAGGATATAGGCAAAATCCTCCAACGGGTAACGTGTCAAATAATAATAATACTCATGCTACTAATAGTGGATCTTTGCAGGATACAGGTGTAACAACAGCACTTACTAGGGAATTTCAGAAGTTGAAGGACATGATATCTAGTGTACCTGGGGTGGTCCAGCCGATCCTGGAAGTGTCCCAAGACAGCCATAAGATATCTCGTTTTGCATATCCTATCTGTGATGCTGAGATCCCGAAGAGATTTCAAACCCCCAACATGAAGCTTTACGACGGAACTACGGATCCCGAGGAGCATATTGCTCAGTATAGGGAAAGAATGGAGATTAACCCTATCCCTCCGTAGCTCAAGGAAGCATGCTTGTGCAAGGGATTTGGTTCTACTCTAACAGGATCAGCCTTAAAATGGCTGTTAAACGTTCCTCCTCACTCAATTACTTCGTTTGCTCATTTGGTTAATTTATTTAACAGTCAATTTTATTGTAGTCGGAGTTTTGAGAAACTAACTGTTTTGGTCAAAAAATCTGTTGAGGATAGTGCAACCAAACTCTTTGTTACGGGGAATGATGCTCAAAATGTGTAACAGCGATGAAGATCACTTCAATGTAAATTGCACAAACAACACAAGGATTTATACGGGGAAAAAGCCCTTGATCAAGAGTTGATCTCCGGCACAAAAAAACCCCGGGTGATGGAAACTACCGATCACCAAGCTCAAATAAATGAATTAATGTTTACAACTTCGGATAGTAACGAGCTAGGTACAAGGATCACTACGGTGAAATGTGTAAAAAGTGTATGTAATTGCTTAGTGTTTGAACGAGAGCTTGTATGAGTGTTTGTACGAGTGTGTGTAACTGCCAAAATGACTAAGTGTTTTTCTCCAGCTCGTTACTCCCTTTTTAAAATAGAAATAACCACCTAAACTAATTATCCGACTTTCGTGCCAAGCCTCCACGTTCTCCATAACGTCTATTTTTGGTCAAGCACGTGCAGAATAGTTTAGGAATATTCTCCAGGAATGTCGCTAAGACTTGGTCAAGCTTGTTATACCTGCGAGATGCTACAAAATATAAGTAAACAATCGTCAGTACGAGGATCCTTTAAGTGATCCATGATCCTGATCCTGAAGCTCTTCTGAGGATCACCACCTGTCACAGAAGTAAGGATCACCAGTTAGGATAACGAATAAGGATCACTAATTGTTAGAAAATCCTCCCCTAACAATTGCCCCCAAAATATAAGGAGTGAAATTGTAAAATTAGTGAGTTATGTTTTCTTGATCTTATCCGTAACAAACTAACGGATATATAGCCATTAAAATAGAACTAGCCGTTGCGATGATGATGTCACGGAAGTGACAATCCTGCAGAATCATAATTATAAATAGAGATATAGATAGGATCAATATGCATTCAAATCCGAAAGAAACTCCCTTTATAATCTCAGTTGAAGATCAATCAGGTATCTCTTTCTCCTCTTTCTTCCTCTCTTACTCTGTTTTTCTTTCTTTATCTTCATCACTTCGAAAATGTTGCTCCGAAGTTCTCCGGCCAAGGATCACAAAAAGGATAGTCCTTTGAAGAGTTAGAAGATCATCAAGGACTCAGTGAACGAGAGGTGTTGCTTTAACGATGCATAAATAGACAACATCCGTCACCGTTTTCCGGCGAATGTCTTTTTCAAACCTTTCGATCCAACTGCCCTGAGCGACTATGTTTCAGAAACATGGGTTGCCTTTCCAGTTACTCCATTTGCTATAGGGTACACCTATCCTTTCCCGGAATTCACACAATCCTTCTTTTCCCTTACCGGCATATCTTACATTCAAGCCATGCCGATGATTTGGAGGGTTTTATACACCCTAGAGAGGATCATCGAGCAGGAAGGCATTGATTTAGGAATGTCAGAACTGGCGGAACTGTATGATCTTACTACCTTTGGATCCCACCGTTATTTGTTCAAACGAAAACCCAGTGCAGATCATCCTCTTCTCAAAGTTACCAAAAACGACAAAGATTGGAAACGTCGCTTCTTCTTTGTAAGAAGGGATACCATTTCAGATGGAGAGCATTTACCAAGAACATGGTCCACCCATGGTAGGCCGGAGGATCCTGGGAAGGATCACCAGATAGTCATGTTTTTGTAATAGGATCACTAACCCCTTCTTTGTCTTGTGTCATGCAGCCATCTCTGTTTCACATCTCATCACAACACCCGCAACCAGGGAAAGACTCGCTACTTTCTGGGGACTCGACCCTGAAACTAGAACTTTTAAGACAATAACCCAAGACTCACAGGAGGTATCCTCAGGCTCTGTCACAATGTCAAGTAAGTATCCTTGTTTAAAATTTAAATAGATAGTTAAATGTATATTAAGAAAAGATACTTATCTTGTTTTGGTTGTGTAGGTGCTGGAAAATCTGCCAAAGCTGCTTCAAGGTTCAGTGTCACCGATCTCACCACTGTCAAATCCTCCAAAAGAAAGGTTGCTACCAGCCCCACAGCTTCAATCCCCAAGGCACCCCTCAAAGGAAAGGGAATCAAGAAAAGAAAGACTTCCGAGGCTGAGGATTTGCAGGGTCTGCCCTTAATTCGCCACCAGTTCCTCGAGTACTTTAATGATGTAATGATTACTGTCTCTGCTCGTATATCCTGCTATCATATCCTGCTGATCTAAGGATCACTTGGTCTTGAACTGCTTTATCCTTTTCTTTTGCAGAAATTTGCTGAGATTGAGGATTACGTAGGCCACGTTGAGGATCAAGATAAAAAGATTGCCGACCTCCAGCAGGTTGCCGTGCTCAAGGATCTTGCACTTGCTGATCTTCAGAAGGAACTCCAGGATACCAAACAGAAGATGGCTAAGGTGCTGGTTAACTTTGACTATGAAAGGCAGGAGATCACAGATGATGCTAAAGTTTCTGCCGCCATAGCAATGTACAAAACCAAGCTTCAAATGGCCTTGGAAGCTCAGGATCCTGCCTTTGACAAAAGTAGCTGGGAAATTGAAGAATGGAAGGCAAGGCTGGCTGAATTGGGTGATGAAGAGGAGGCTGGAGAGATCTTGACAATCGAGGCTGGTAGCAAGGATGAAGCTGGTGAAGCAAGTGGAGCCGGAGGTGGTGATGCAGCGAAGGTTTAGGCTGCTTGATTGGGCCATGATGGATATTTCTAGACGTAGCCGGGGCCCAATTTTTTAAGTTTGATAGTTTGTTTTGGTGATGGTGTTTTTTGTTGAACAATGATGGGTTGTACTAAACAATAGGTTTTTAGGATTAAGGGTCATGTATGATCCTTTGGACAATAGGCAGGATTGCAATTGGTGGAGGGATCCTCTGTTTGGGGGATGAAGCCATTGTGATCCTGCCGCCTTTATATTCCTGCACTATCTTTGAACTCATTATCATGGACACCCTTTACCTACCCCAGCGGACGGGCCACGTTTTGCTGGTAGATGCTCGGGTAGGTAATTTTGACAACCTTTAAAGGGTTAGCCTTATGTTGATAAATAAAAACTTAACCTTTTGTCGCTTATCTTGTGTTGTTATAGTTTTTAATATCTTCCTTTCCATCTGTTATAATGTTCAATCTGTTTATACTTATCAAGCCTTGAAAAATTAGAAAAGATATCCAAAAAGTTTAGGATATGATCAAGGATCACACATCCCATAACCGATAGGTTCTAAAGTGATATTGTTTAAGAAACACAAGTTCAGTTGTCAAGTATAAGGGTTATTTAAAAGAATAATGAATAAAATCAAAAGAGTTAAGGATCAAACCTGAGGATTCAAGTTAGAATCCTAACCATAATAAGGATAACTATAAGATAAACCTTAGAGTGAAATAAGGATCAAGGATCCCTAGCTGCCTATCTTCAAGGACCTGAAATAGAGTATAACTTGGGACTAAGCCAATATAAGAAAAGAGTTAGCAACTGGGGACAAGCCCAAGGATAACTGGGGACAAGCCCAAGGATCATGTGTAAACTGGAGTATGGCCCTAACTGGCGACTATCCAAACTTAGTGACATGAAGATGCCAAAACCTTAGCTAACGTGAAAACGTTAGAAACCTTAGCTAACGTGAAAACGTTAGAAACCTTATGAACGGATGTATGGTACGTCTACCATTATACGTAGGATCCTAAGCATAGCCAGAACAATGGAATTATCAGCCCCTAGAACGAGTACTGGTCCCAAAGCCTTGAACTACACCAGGATCATCGTGCGCTACAGGCGGAATCTGGGGACAAGCCCGAATAGCTGGGGTTAAACCCAAAAGACGGATTGCTTCTGTGGATAACCAACGTTATGCTAAGGATACCTGAACTTTCAAAACTTGAACTCACGTGAGAGATGGATAAAGGATACATGATCCTTATCCTTATAAGAGAAAATAATAAAATGAAATAGCTTAAGTTTAGGATATTACCTAAGTAAGGATCACCGATACTCTGAGGATCCTTTAAGGATATCCCTTTCGTTAGGATCACTTCTGCCATGAGGATCCTGGTCACATGAAATATTTCTTCAAGTGGACAGCATTCCAAGCTCTTGGTAGCAAATCACCTTCCATGGTTAGCAATCTATATGCCCCCTTTCCTGCTTCAGCTTCAATCAAATAAGGGCCTTCCCACTTTGGAGCCAACTTCCCATCAGCAGGATTGGTAGTGTTTTGGAATGATTTTCTTAATACCATATCTCCAACTTGAAACCTCCTGATCCTGACATTTTTGTTGTAAGCACCAGCCATTCTTTGTTGATAACTGGCCATCCTTATCCTAGCCATATCCCATATTTCTTCAATAGTATCCAGGTCTTGAGCCAATTTTTCATTATTTTCCTCAGGATCACGAGTACTTGTTCTAGCAGTTGGAACCACCATTTCTGTTGGGATCACCGATTCTGCCCCAAACACCAAAGAGAATGGTGTTTGACCAGTAGCATTCTTAGGGGTTGTCCTGTCAGCCCAGAGCACATAGGGTAGTTCTTCTGCCCATTTCCCTTTCTTGGATCCAAGCTTCTTCTTCAAATTATTGATGATGATCTTGTTAGATGACTCTGCTTGGCCATTAGCTTGTGGGTGGACTGGTGTTGATGTTATCATCTTAATCCCCCAGCTGTCACAAAAGTTAGTGGTTCTGCCCCCAATAAATTGGGAACCATTATCACATATAATCTCGGAAGGAATTCCAAATCTAGTTATAATATTTCTTTTAATGAAGGATATAACTTCCTTTTCTCTAACTTGGGCAAAAGCTTCAGCCTCTATCCACTTGGAGAAGTAATCAGTCATTGCTAGCATGAATACTTTTCCACCAGGTGCCTTAGGGAGCTTGCCAACTATATCCATACCCCATCTCATAAATGGCCAAGAGGAGGATATATGATGCAATAATTCAGCTGGTTGATGAAGGATATTGCTGTGTCTCTGGCAAGGATCACATCTTCTGGCATACTCCACAGCATCTTTCTTCATGGTTGGCCAGTAGTATCCTGTCCTCAGGATCCTTGAGAATAGTGCCCTGCCCCCAGTGTGGTTTCCACAATCTCCTTCATGGAAGTCTTTTAAAACTTCTTGAACTTCAGGATCCTCAATGCATCTCAAGTATGGTCCTGCAAGAGATCGTTTATACAACATATTATTCCTAATTGTGAATTGAGATACCTTAGATTTGAAAGCCCTAGGGTTTTCTCCTGTAGGAATCTCTCCATGTTGTAAGTATCTCATAATTGGTGAGATCCATGATCCTGATCCTGAATGTGATTGAGTACCCTCACAAGGGATAATCGCAGAATCATTTCCTATCTCCATAGCCTCGTGATCCTCGATAGCCGGGGTCAGGATATGGATAATAGGAATCTTGATATCCTCCGGGATCTTCAAGGATGATCCTAAGTTAGCCAATGCATCAGCTTCTGTATTTTCTTCCCTAGGTACCTGTGACAAACTAAAGGAAACAAAAGAGAGTGCCAAACTTTTGACTATCTCCAAATATTTGGTTAGTTTTTCACCTTTAACAGCGTAGGATCCATTAAAGTGGTTTGTAATTAACAATGAATCTACATGTACCTTAAGATACCTGATCCCCATATGCTTTGCAATTTGCAAACCAGCAATTAAGGCTTCATATTCAGCCTCATTATTAGTGGTTTGGAACTCACAAGCTATAGAGTGGGGTATTATGTCCCCCTGTGGCGATTTTAGTAGTATTCCAAGCCCTATGCCTTTGACATTTGAGGATCCATCAGTGTGGAGTATCCAAGGATCCTTGGTCTCCTCTAGCTGCTGGACTTCTAACTCAGCTTCCTCTTGTAAATCACTACTGAAATCAGCCACAAAATCAGCTAATGCTTGGGATTTGATGGCTGTCCTAGGCTCATATCTTATATCATATGCACTCAGCTTCACTGCCCACTTAGCCATCCTTCCTGACATCTCTGGTTTCCTGAGGACATTCTTAATTGGAAAATTAGTTTTAACAATAATAACATGAGTCTCAAAGTAATGTCTTAGCTTAGTAGATGCCATTATTAATGCAAGAATAAGTTTTTCAAGGTGTGAATACCTGGATTCGGCGTCAAGTAAACTTTTACTTACATAATAGACAGGATGTTGTGTACCTTCATGATTCTTAACAAGGACCGCACTTACTGCTTTTGAGGATACTGCAAGATACAAGGATAACACATCGCCTTTTTCTGGTTTCATCAAGGATGGGGCTGAGGATAAGTAATCTTTGAGGGCTCTCAAAGCATTTTCATGCTTCTCGGTCCACTCAAATTTCTTGTTCTTCCTAAGGATATCATAGAATTCTTTGCACTTCTCCGAGGATTTGGATATAAATCTGTTCAAAGTTGCTATCCTGCCTGTTAGCCTTTGAACATCCTTAGCATTGGCCGGAGATTTGATGTTCACTATTGCTTTGATTTGTTCCGGGCTGGCTTCAATGCCTCTCTTAGTCACCATGTATCCTAAGAATTTACCTGCTTTAACACCAAAATGACATTTTGAAGGATTAAGCTTCATATTATATTTGTCAAGGATATCAAATGCTTCCTCCAAATCCTTTAGGTGATCCTCAGCTCTTATGGATTTTACCACCATATCATCTATGTAAACCTCCATAGTTTGTCCGATCTGATCTTTGAACATCATATTCACCAGCCTTTGGTACGTTGCACCTGCATTTCTCAATCCGAACGGCATAGCAATATAGCAATATATACCAGTTGGAGTCATGAAGGCTGTATCCTCTTGGTCGGATGGTTCCATTTGGATTTGTTGAAATCCAGATGAAGCATCCATAAAAGTTAACAGTTCATGACCCACGGTTGCATCCACCATGGAGTCAATGTGGGGTAAAGGGAAAGGATCCTTGGGACATGCCTTAATTAAATCTGTAAAATCGACACATACCCTCCACTTTCCGTTTTTCTTTTGAACAACAACCACATTGGCCAACCATCTTGGATACTTGACCTCCCTAATCATACCTGCCCGGAGCAATTTCTCTACCTCTTCCTGGATAATGGCATTCCTTTCCGGTGCAAACTTCCTTCTCCTTTGATGGATTGGTTTGAAGGATTTGTCAATCCCGAGTTTGTGAGTGATTACATCCTTGGATATACCAGTCATGTCTTCGTGTTTCCATGCAAAGGTAGTCTTTCTCCTTCTGAGGAAGGATACGAGGTCTTCTCTCATCTCGCCAAGGATCCCTGATCCGATATATATTTTGGATTCAGGATCATCAGGATCCATGAGGATTTCTACCACATCCTGCTCTTTGGCCTCCAAGACATCCCTTGGAGGATACCTTGATTGCTATTGTTCCCTTGACTTCGAGGCTGGTTTCATCGATGAAGTGTAGCAATTCTTAGCCTCCTGCTGATCACTATCAATCTTCACTATTCCCCAAGGACTAGGGAGCTTCACACATTGATGGTAAGTAGATGGGACTGCTTTCATATCGTGTATCCAAGGCCTGCCAAGGATAACATTACAACAAGATAAACAGTTAATAACACAAAATTTTTTATAAGAGTGTAAGCCTTCAATATATATTGGGAGTTTAATGTCCCCCAGGGTGTTCTTAGTTTCGCCACTAAATCCCACGAGCACAGAGGATCTTGGTATGATCTCTGATTCAGGGATACCCATCTTCTTTAGAACATCAAGCTGGATAATGTTCACTGAACTTCCTCCGTCTATAAGGATCCTGCGTACAAAATGGTTAGATATGAAAAGAGTAATAACTAAACCATCGTGATGAGGATCCTGGATATCAACACGATCCTCTTCATCAAAGGTTATGACTTTTCCTTCGGAGACACTTGATGTTCGAACTGGTCTTTCTCCATTATCCATTTTAGTTTCCTTTGCATGCCTTTTAGCTGCTGAGAAGGATGTGCCGCAAATGTCGGATCCTCCAGAAATGAAGTTTATTACTTGTGCATTCGCTGGAGGGGCTGGAGCCTTCTCAGGGATCCTTTCAGGATCCTGAGTCTTTGATTTCTTTCTTCCCAACAATTCCTTTAGATGCCCTTTGCTCAGTAAGTATCCAATCTCCTTTCTTAGAGCAATGCATTCTTCTGTGAGATGCCCAAAATCTTCATGGTATGCACACCACTTTGATTTATCCTTAGTTGCAGCTGGTCTATCATTTTTTCTGGGCCATCTAGCTTTATCACCTAAACCCTGCATCGCAAGGATTAGTTCATTGCTGTCAACAGAAAAACAATATTCAGAGATTGGAGGATAATCCTCATCATCCTCTACCTGGTCAATAGAATGCACGTTCTGATTATCAGATTTGTTGTAGGATCTGAATTTGTTGTTCCTGAATGAGGATCCTTGCTTATCCTGCTTTGAGGATCCTGTTAACCTCTCCTGGATCCTCTTATCATCCTCTAGCCGGATGAACCTAAGGGCCCGGGTTCTTACCTCATCTAAGTTCATGCATGGTGTCATAACAAGATCATCATAAAATAACGAATCCCTAAGCAATCCCATTTTGAAGGCCTCAACAGCCGTAGCTATATCTAAGTTGGGAATGTCTAAGGATTCTTTACTGAATTTGGTAATGTAATCCCTTAATGATTCATAATGACCCTGGGTTATCCTATATAAATCACTAGTTAATCGTTCAAATTTTCTACTGCAAGAAAACTGATTATTAAACAAGTTAACTAGGTTAGCAAATGAGGTAATAGAATAGGGAGGAAGACTTAGCAGCCATTTGAGAGCTGATCCAGTAAGAGTGGATCCGAATCCTTTGCACAGGCATGCTTCTTTTAACCTTTCCGGAATTGGATTGATTTCCATCCTCTCCCTGTATTGTGCTATGTGTTCTTCAGGATCCGTTGACCCATCATACAGTTTCATTGTAGGCACATGGAACCTCTTGGGTATCTCAGCATCACAGATTGGTGGTGAAAAACGAGATATCTTATGGCTCCCATCTGCGATCTCTGGGATAGGTTTGACCACTCCCGGAACACTTGATATCATATCCTTTAGCTTTTGCAATTCTCTGGCCATGGCATGATTGATATCTGGATCCTGCATAAGACCATGGTTAGTAGTATGAGAATTATTAAAAGTGTTACCTCCCATTGGATTCAAGTTAGGAAGAATGGATGTTAATCCATATTGTTGAGGCTCTGGAATGATCGAGGGACCAGTAGAAGCGTTGGTCTGCATTGGAATAAAATCTCCCTGATGGACATCAGAACTTCCTGTTTGCAAGCTCCTCAAGGATCCTGGCATCTGGAAGGATCCCTGGAACTGGGATGATCCTGGAACGAAAGAGGATCCTTGAACCTGGGATGATCCTGGAATGAAGGAGGATCCTTGAACCTGGAATGATCCTGGAGCGAAGGAGGATCCTTGAACGTGGGATGATCCTAGAACGAAGGAGGATCCTTGAACCTGGGATGATCCTGGAGCGAAGGAGGATCCTTGAACGTGGGATGATCCTGGAACGAAGGAGGATCCTTGAACCTGGGATGATCCTGGAACGAAGGAGGATCCTTGAACCTGGGATGATCCTGGAACGAAGGAGGATCCTAGAAACTGCTGCACTCCTGAACTTGTGAGGGATCCCATATGCTGAGGATAGGATCCCGCTGGCTGGAAAAGTGAACCTGATGCCTGGGTCATTGTTGTTGTTCCGTAGTGCACTCCTTTTGGCCCACCCACATATTGAATGTCTGGAACCACTGATGGCTGAGAAGTAATCACCGGAGTATCGAAATTCAAAGATCTGGGCATCAGTGGGGAGCGATCCTCTGCCGTTTTCTTCTGTTTCTTAATTTCGTCAATCTCCCGGAGGATCCTTTCGTTGGTCTTATCCTGCTCTTGTGCATGATTCCTCATCTGCAAAATCAAGGCATAGAGATCATTAGTAGTAGGATTAGTTGAAACAGAAGAAGTAGGTGGTTTTGAGAAAATGGGAGTTGGTTTCTTCGCAGCATTCTCAGTATTCTTCTGGGATCCAGAAGGTGGTGGAGGCAAAGGAGGAACACCTTGTGAAGAAGTGAATGAGGGCATCAAGTTTGAAGCATTCTTCGCTGAGGAAGCCATTTGCTTGGTTGTAGTGAACCGGATTAAGCACAGAAATGCGTATTTTTCTAAGGACGAAGCACCAATTGCCCCACGGTGGGCGCCAAACTGTTTTGGTCAAAAAATCTGTTGAGGATAGTGCAACCAAACTCTTTGTTACGGGGAATGATGCTCAAAATGTGTAACAGCGATGAAGATCACTTCAATGTAAATTGCACAAACAACACAAGGATTTATACGGGGAAAAAGCCCTTGATCAAGAGTTGATCTCCGGCACAAAAAACCCCGGGTGATGGAAACTACCGATCACCAAGCTCAAATAAATGAATTAATGTTTACAACTTCGGATAGTAACGAGCTAGGTACAAGGATCACTACGGTGAAATGTGTAAAAAGTGTATGTAATTGCTTAGTGTTTGAACGAGAGCTTGTATGAGTGTTTGTACGAGTGTGTGTAACTGCCAAAATGACTAAGTGTTTTTCTCCAGCTCGTTACTCCCTTTTTAAAATAGAAATAACCACCTAAACTAATTATCCGACTTTCGTGCCAAGCCTCCACGTTCTCCATAACGTCTATTTTTGGTCAAGCACGTGCAGAATAGTTTAGGAATATTCTCCAGGAATGTCGCTAAGACTTGGTCAAGCTTGTTATACCTGCGAGATGCTACAAAATATAAGTAAACAATCGTCAGTACGAGGATCCTTTAAGTGATCCATGATCCTGATCCTGAAGCTCTTCTGAGGATCACCACCTGTCACAGAAGTAAGGATCACCAGTTAGGATAACGAATAAGGATCACTAATTGTTAGAAAATCCTCCCCTAACACTAACCAGTGATCTTTACAGGATAACTCAAGGGCCTCAGGAATCCTTGAGGGATTATGTGAACAAATTCAGTCGAGAATCCTTGGATATCCCACATCTTGATGTTGCAACAGCTGTGCAAGCTTTTAAGATGGGATTACAAAAGGATTCTCAGTTTTATCAGGATCTTGTAATGAATCCCTGCAGGAATCTCGACGAAGCTCGTAACAGGGCTTTGAGATATATCCGTCTGGAAGATGACAGGAAGATGCAAGAGAGAATGAACTCATCCAACACCTATGAGTCGACCAACAGGAAGTCTGAATCCTCATTCTAGCCATATCGGCCTAAGCCATATGGTAGAAATGAAAATAAGAGAGTGAATGCTGTCGAAGATGAGGATCTTGAAGAATATCCTGAGTTGTCTGAATATTGCTTTTCTGTTAACATTCCTGAATTGATGTATGCCATGCAGGGTCTAGGAGACAAGGCTAGGTGGCCTCGAAAGAGTCAACAGAAAGCTGACTGGAAAGATAAGTCAAAATGGTGTGCTTTCCAATAAGATTTCGGACATGTGACTGAGGATTGCATTGCTCTAAGGAAAGAAATAAGCTATCTTCTAAGCAAGGGATATCTGAAAGATCTCTTAGGAAGAAAGAAGAATAAGGGTCAGGATACTGAGAAGGATCCTGAGCGAGCAGCATCACCTCCTGCGGATGCCAAGATAATCAACTTCATTTCGGGAGGATCCAACATTTGTAGGACTTCGTATTCGGTGGCAAAGAGACATGCAAAGGAAGCTAAGGCCGAAAGGGGAGACAAACCTGTAAGGATGACTACCCTCACAACTGACAAAGTGATCACTTTTGATGCTGATGACAGGGATACTGTCCAGGATCCTCACCATGATGCTCTGGTAATAACGTTATATGTGGCTAACCATTTTGTACGCAGGATATTGGTTGATAATGGCAGCTCCGTTAACATAATCCAACTGGAGACTCTAAAGAGAATGAATGTATCTCCAATGGATATCACTTCAAAGTCTACCGTGCTTGTTGGCTTCAGTGGAGAGGCTAGAAACACAGTTGGAGAGATAAAGTTACCAGTATACGTTGAAGGAGTCAACTCGATACAACGTTTCTGTGTCATGGATTCTCTATCCTGCTATAACATCATACTGGGAAGACCGTGGATTCACGATATGAAGGCTGTGCCATCAACATATCACCAACGCATCAAGATCCCTACCCCTTGGGGAGTTATCAAAGTTGATAGTGATCAGCAGGAGGCGAAAGAATGCTACTCATCCTCGATGAAATCCTCAACCAAACCTAGTGCAGCATAGCAATTAAAGACGCGAGCCCAGGATATTGTGGAGGATCCGGAGCAGGATGTGAAGAAGATTATCCTGGACCAGGATAATCCCGATATTTCAGTGCTCGTAGGAACCAATATCCCTCAGGATATTGAAGAACAATTAATTAACTTTTTGAAATGCAGGATGTCAACGTTTGCATGGAAGCATGAGGATATGACTGGCATATCCAAAGACATTATCACTCACAAGCTTGGAATTGATAAATCATTCAAGCCTGTTCAGCAAAAAAGAAGGAAGTTTGCTCCTGAGCGGAACACGATTATCCGAGAGGAATTTGAGAGATTACTGAAGTCCAGGATGATCAGAGAGGTTAAGTTCCCAAGGTGGCTAGCAAATGTAGTTGTGGTACAGAATAAAATTGGGAAATCGAGAGTTTGCGTAGACTACACAGACTTGAACAAAGCTTGTCCTAAAGACCTATTTCCTCTTCCCCACATTGATGCAATGGTAGATGCCACTGCCGGGCATGAAATGCTGACCTTCATGGACGCATCCTCAGGATTTCAACAGATCCAAATGGAGCCTTCTGACCAGGAGGATACTGCCTTCATGACACCAACAGGTATTTATTGTTATACAGCTATGCCTTTTGGTTTGAAAAATGCAGGTGCAACATACCAAAGATTGGTAAACATGATGTTCAAAGACAAATTGGGGGACACCATGGAGGTGTACATCGACGATATGGTGGTGAAATCAAAGAAAGCTCAGGATCGCTTCCAGGATATCAAGGGAGCATTTGATATCCTGGATCGATACAACATGAAGCTGAATCCTGCTAAATGCCATTTCGGAGTGGGGGCAGGAAAGTTTCTTGGATATATGGTGACAAAAAGGGGGATAGAAGCAAGCCCGGAGCAGATTAAAGCCATTTTGGATATTAAATCGCCCTCAAATATGAAGGAGGTTCAACGATTAACGGGGCGGGTGGCAGCATTAAACAGATTTATCTCAAGATCCTCAGAGAAATGCAAAGATTTTTATGATATCCTGAAGAAGAACAAAAAATTCGAGTGGGGTGAGAAGCATGAAGCGGCCCTACAGGATTTAAAGCAATATCTTTCAACCGCACCTCTATTGATGAAGCCTGAAAATGGTGAACCACTATCCCTATACCTTGCTGTATCAGGGAATGCTGTAAGTGCCGTTCTTATAAAAGACCATGAAGGTCAGCAATATCCTGTTTATTATGTTAGTAAAAGTTTGTTAGATGCTGAAACTAGGTATTCTCATTTAGAAAAATTAATACTAGCTCTAGTCATGGCGTCGACAAAACTTATACATTACTTTGAGACACATAGGATTCATGTTAAAACAAATTATCCTGTTAAAAATGTACTTAGGAAATCAGAAATGTCAGGCAGAATGGCTAAGTGGTCGGTAAAGCTGAGTGCTTATGATTTAGTATATGAACCTAGAAATGCCATAAAGTCTCAGGCTTTAGCTGACTTTGTGGCTGATTTTAGTAGTGACATTCAGGACGAGGTAGACCTAGAAGTTCAACAGTTAGGAGAATCCTCAGGATCCTGGACATTATATACTGATGGTGCATCTAATGTAAGAGGAGTAGGATTAGGAATACTACTAAAATCGCCACAGGGGGACATATTACCCCAGGCTATTAGGTGTGAATTTCCTGCTACCAATAATGAGACAGAATATGAAGCTTTAATTGCAGGATTAGAATTGGCTAAGAATATGAGTATCAAGAATTTGCGAGTATATGTTGATTCCTTGTTAATTACTAACCATTTTAATGGATCCTATGCAGTTAAGGGTGAGAAATTAATCGAATACCTCGATATTCTCAAAAAATTAGCAGGATATTTCGATGTTTTTACACTTGAACAGGTACCAAGAGAGGATAATGCTGAAGCAGATGCCTTAGCAAATCTGGGATCATCGATCAGGATACCAGAAGAAACCCAAATACCAATATTACATGTCTTGTATCCTGCAACGAATCCTCGGGATAAAGAAGTAGCGGGTATTCAGGATCCTGGAGCAGAGTATCCTGAAGAGGATCCTAATTCTTGGATGGCTCCAATCATGAGATATCTCAAGGAAGGACACATCCCCGAAAATGAAAATCCTAAGGCATTTAGGATGAAGGTATCACGATTCACTATTATAAATAATGTTTTATATAAGAAATCTCTTGCAGGACCGTATTTGAGGTATTTGGAGGATCCTGAAGCCAAAGAAGTACTTCAGGATATACATGAAGGGGATTGTGGTAACCATACTGGGGGCAGGTCGTTATTCTCAAAAGTATTAAGCACAGGATATTATTGGCCAACAATGAGAAAAGATGCCGCAGAATATGCTCGAAGATGTGACACATGTCAAAGACATAGTAACATACTGCATCAACCTGCTGAACCATTATATCCTATTGTTTCCCCTTGGCCATTTATGAAGTGGGGTATGGATATAGTGGGAAAACTACCAAAAGCTCCGGGAAAAGTCTTTATGCTAGCAATGACGGATTATTTCTCTAAGTGGGTTGAAGCTGAAGCATTTGTTCAAGTTAGAGACCAAGAAGTAGTATCCTTCATAAAGAGGAATATCCTGACCAGATTCGGAGTACCAGCCGAGATAATCTGTGACAATGCTTCTCAGTTTATAAGCAAGAGAACTACTGACTTTTGCAAGACTTGGGGAATCAAAATGATAACATCTACTCCAGTACATCCTCAAGCGAATGGACAAGCAGAATCCTCAAACAAGATAATTGTCAATAACTTAAAGAAAAGGCTTGGAGCCAAAAAAGGAAGATGGGCAGAAGAATTACCCTTTGTTTTGTGGGCTGATAGGACAACGGTAAAGAATGCGACAGGCCAAACCCCATTTTCCTTGGTATTTGGAGCAGAAGCAATGATTCCAACGGAAATGACAATACCTACTGCAAGATCTACCCTAAGTGATCCTGAGCAGAATCCTGAAGCCTTGAGTCAGGATTTAGACACTATAGATGAGAAGAGAGATGCGGCAAGGCTAAGGATGGCAGCATATCAGCAGAGAATATCCAGGGCATATAACAAGAATATTAGGACCAGAAGATTTAAGGTTGGAGATTGGGTGTTAAGAAAGGCTTTTCAGAATACTACTAATCATGCCGATGGCAAGTTAGCTCCAAAATGGGAAGGACCATACGAAGTTGAATCAAAAGCAGGAAAAGGAGCATACAGACTCAAGAATATAGAGGGGGATATGCTACCGAGATCTTGGAATGCTATACACCTTAAGCTCTATTTCAAGTGAGTTTAGAATTTAATTTCTAACTTAGGATGGTATGAATTCTACCTTTTTTAAATATGTTTGGTTTAATTTGTTCTTTGTAACCCAATACTGACTTAAGCATCGGAGGGGTGTTAGCCAAGCTAACACCCACCTTAGTGTAAGGATGTTTTGCAGTATATGCTTCGGGATATAGCTCCGGGATGCTCACTCAGGATATTTCGGAAGATTAGAGGATTGGCCCCCTCTCTCACGTACAAGGGATCCTGATCCCTTCACAGGTTTAAAGGTATTCACCTTTCTTCCGAATTGGGTTTAAACACCCCGCCTGGAGCGCAAGTTATTCAGGGATAGTTCAAGGTGGCGGGACCAGTCCATGTAAAAGTGGCTGACAATTTCGTTACTGTTGGCTATATCCTGAATCCTAAAGGTATATGAGGATTGATCACCCTCTCTCACAAAAGGGTATTTTCATACTCTCTAAGGTTTAAAGGTTTTCACCTTTCTAAGTCTTGGAGTTTATACACTCCCGCCTGTAGCGCATGAAAATTTGGGATTTTCCCCAGGATACAAGGGATTTATCTCCAGTACATCCTTGGGTTTTACCCTTGGGACATAAAAAATTGCCTATACAATGGAAACTGACATTCAGAAGATTTCTGAAGTATTTGAAGACATTGTACACAGGGGACATTCCTACCAAGGTGGTGATGTAAAGCTAAAAGGATAAGGCTCGGAACTAATGCACTAAGTACCTCGCACAGGGGACATCTTCATTGAAGAAGTTGCAAAGAGATTGAGGTTTGGTAATAGGGTTATATACTAATCCGGGTATGATCTTTCCTTTGTAAACATCGTCTAAGTTTTTAGTAACACTGTGTTTTATAAAAGGTTAAGTATCCTGATATATTCTCAAAGTCCTTTTCAGGATATTTGATTAAGGTGTTTGAAACTCGTATTAGTTTGGAACTTTGATCATTTAAGTATTATCGAAAACTGGTTTTCGAGAAATAGATTGTTTTTCAAAAAGCTTTCTACAAAATTGAACGAGCATTTGGGGGTCCTATCTAATAAAAAAGTTTTTTGTAATATATTGCTGAGTATACTGATCAGGATATAACAATATAAAATTTTTTGCAAAGCTAAGATTTATACTTAGGAAAAACGGAAGATGATGGCAAGAAAGATAGAAAGATGAAATTATTCTTGAAGCAATTAATACTGGTTGATAACCGAAGGTTTCATCCTGAAACCCAGGACCCATCCACCTTCGGATATCAAATTGTTTCGACACAGAAATAAAAATTGTTCATAAAAACATAAAATTGTTCGAATGATTTAAAAGAAATAAGCTCTAGGGGGTAGTGCCTTCTCCGTCCATAGCAATTTCAGCAGCATCCGTCTTGGGATCCGCCTCAGTATCCTTCTCAGCATCGGTTGTTTTTTCAACTGCTTTGGAAGATTCTTCGACAGCTGATTTGAAAGAAATGCCACCGAGGTTCTTGAGCTTGGTCTCCCAGGCACCAACATCCCAAGAAGGGCATTCAAAGCCTAATGATTTGGCTTCATGGGCCATCTTCAACCTGGCTTGAAGGAGAGAAATGATGACGGAACTCTTGAGGCTTTCCCGGTAGCTGACCATATCCCCCTCATACTGCACGTGGGCAGCTTCAAGATCGGTCTGGGCTTGAAGAGTAGCTTTTTTGAGAGCAGTTTGGTGTTCTTGAGTCATGGCTTTAAATTTCTGCTCGTAATGACGAGATTTGGCGGCTGCAATCATGCCTTGATCGGAGATTGTGATTTCAGCTTCCTTTAGCTTGGTTTCAAGCGTCTTGTTGAGCTTGCAGGATTCTTGATATAGGTTAACCAAACGCTCAAGACCCTACAAAGGTAAGAGGACAGGTATTAATATTGGTAAATCTTTGAAAATAATGTGAGCCGCAGGAAGTGATATGAGAAAACTAACCTGGTTGAGAAAGGAAGTCATAAACCCGCTGGCTTCAATGAACCCGTGTTTCTCAAAAGGAAATGTGTCAGAGATGACAGGGGTATCAGGCTCTTTCCTTTTGCGGGAACTTGAACTCCGGGGCTTGGTAGCCGGTGAAGGTTTGGGGATAATGATGGCTTTGGAGCTGCTGGGTTTGGATGTGGCTGTAGTCTTGGGGCTAGGTTCTTTCTTGACCTGGATCTGATCAAAATAACTGTCCAATTCGTCGAGGTCAAAGACTTCAGGGATCTTGGCCGGTGCTGCATAAAGGGAAAAGTTTTACTCTTCGTTTTATTATTTTACTGTCTTGACTAATTATTTTGAAAGTAATGCTTACCAGACATTTCGGATGGCGAGTATTGACTGGAACTCGGGACGTGTGTGGTGAAAGTCCTGTCTATTGCAGGTAACTGGTAAACAGTATTGATTCTCTCTTCTGACTCGGCGGTAGGGGGAGCGACTTCCTTGAAGTTCACTGCATAAAGATCGAAAAGAAGGATATTAATAGAAGATAAGAATTAAATGGTCTATGAGAGTATTTATGACCCTACCTGTGGTTAACCACTAAACCGGAAGGTTGGCACCCTCAGCAATGGAGTCTCGTTTGACAAAGAAAAATTTACGTTGCCATCCGTCTTCGTTTTTGGTGGCTTTGAGAATTAGGGCTTTGCTGGAGGTAGAGAAGAGCAAGAACCGGCTAGAGCCATGGGATCGGAGGCGATAAGCAATAAGCAAATCCTCGATACGGAGGTCGGAACAATGGAGGTTTTTGATTTGGTTAAGTACAATTAGTACTCTCCAAACCATGGGCATGGTTTGAGCAAAAGAGATGCCGGTGGTTCGAAAGAATTGCATCATGAATTCAGGAAAAGGGTATCGAAGACCTAGCGAAAAAGGATATGCTGGAAAACAAACCCATTCAGTGGAAGAAACATCCGATCGGATTGACCGATCGAATGGTCTGAAGACCGTGTTATCAGGGAAAGCGCCGGAGGCTCTTAAAGCTGCAATGTCTGCGTTGTCAAAAGCACAGATCTCCTTTTCGGGATTTTTAAGGAGATTCTGCTGGGAGAAGGTCTCGGCATCCATTGCGAGTAAGGCGATGTAAATTGATAGAAAGTAAATCAGAAATGGAGAATTACCTGAAGGTTCTGTTGAAGATATCTGCTTTTCAAACAAGAAAAGAGAAGATATAGGGGCATTGTGGATCTCCATTGAGCAAAAAGCGCGTTGGAAGTTACGATGTGATCTTGACCGTCGCTTCGTTTTAAATGCCTTGAGTTATGGGATAAGATTTTTGAAATATATCCGTTGGATTGGTATACCAACCGATATATTTGGGGACAATTGTTATGGGTCATTTTCTAAGTATACATATCCTGACTAATATACCGCTTTTTATTATTTGTGACCAGGATACTGGACGGGGATGTTGCTAACATCTTGGGCGATATCCTAAGTTTGAGTGAATTAAACACGTGCAGGTTAATGGCTGTAAGTTACTAACGGTCATCAGGACTTCTTCTCCTCAAGACTAGGGCGAATTTGTTATGAGGAAGCCGTTGAACCCGAAAGACTTGGTCCTCAACGTTCGAGTGGGAATATTCGCTGGATCCCGGAAGTTTAGGATAGTTTGTTATATTATCTTTACTATAAATAGATGAGGGTGGATCAGTTTAAGGCACACAATTTACACTAACACTCTCGAACACTTTCGCTCTCTAGCTCATTGCAAACACCACACTTGTATTCAAATTTCATTGTAACACATAGTCGATCCGCACCACATCCTGCACTGTATCCTGACGTTTGAAGTAATAAGAAGAACAAGGCAGCTGCGATTGTCAGCTCCCGAGGTTTTATGCCGGCGATCTAGATTGATCAAGGGCTTTCCTCGTACATCCCGTGTCGTTTACTTTACTTTTGCTCATAGTTTGATCATAGATACAGCTCAATATCCCGAGCCGTATCCTGAATACTGATTTTCTAAATAATTTAACAAGTATATTTTCAATCCACTTTCTAGCACACTACCTCACTTTACTAATTTGATCACATAATTGCTTCGGTAATTTTTGACCAAAACATTTATGGTGACCAAAAGAGGAATAGAAGCGAGCCCGGAGCAGATTAAAGCCATCTTGGATATTAAATCACCCTCAAATATGAAGGATGTTCAATGATTAACAGGGCGAGTGGCAGCATTAAACAGATTTATCTCAAGATCCTCAGAGAAATGCAAAGATTTTTATGATATCCTGAAGAAGAACAAGAAATTCGAATGGGGTGAGAAGCATGAAGCGGCCCTACAGGATTTAAAGCAATATCTTTCAACCGCACCTCTGCTGATGAAGCCTGAGAATGGTGAACCATTATCCCTATACCTCGCAGTATCAGGGAATGCTGTAAGTGCCGTCCTTGTAAAGGACCATGAAGGTCAGCAATATCCTGTTTATTATGTTAGTAAAAGCTTGTTAAATGCTGAAACTAGATATTCTCATTTGGAAAAATTAATACTAGCATTAGTTATGGCATCAACCAAACTTAGACATTACTTTGAGACACATAGGATTCATGTTAAAACAAATTATCCTGTCAAAAATGTGCTTAGGAAACCAGAAATGTCAGGCAGGATGGCTAAGTGGTCAGTAAAGTTGAATGCTTATGATTTAGTATATGAACCTAGGAATGCCATAAAGTCTCAGGCTTTAGCTGACTTTGTGGCTGATTTTAGTAGTGACATCCCGGATGAGGTAGACCTAGAAGTTCAACAGTTAGGAGAATCCTCAGGATCCTGGACATTATATACTGATGGTGCATCTAATATAAGAGGAGTAGGATTAGGAATACTACTAAAATCGCCACAGGGGGACATATTACCCCAGGCTATTAGGTGTGAATTTCCTGCTACTAATAATGAAGAAGAGTATGAGGCTTTAATTGCAGGATTAGAGTTGGCTAAGAGCATGAGTATCAAAAATTTACAAGTATATGTTGACTCTTTGTTAATTACTAACCATTTTAATGGATCCTATGCAGTTAAAGGTGAGAAATTAATCGAATACCTTGATATTCTTAAAAAATTAGCAGGATATTTCGATGTTTTTACACTTGAACAGGTACCAAGGGAGGATAATGCTGAAGCAGATGCCTTAGCAAATCTGGGATCGTCGATTAGGATACCAGAAGGGACCCAAATACCGATATTACATATCTTGTATCCTGCAACGAATCCTCGGGATAAAGAAGTAGCGGGTATTCAGGATCCTGATGCGGAGTATCCTGAAAAGTATCCCAAATCCTGGACGGCTCCAATCATGAGATATCTCAAGGAAGGACACATTCCCGGGGAGGAAAATCCTAAGGCATTTAGGATGAAGGTATCTCGATTTACTATTATAAATGATGTGTTATACAAGAAATCTCTTGCAGGACCATATTTGAGGTGCTTGGAGGATCCTGAAGCCAAAGAAGTACTTCAGGATATACATGAAGGGGATTGTGGTAATCACACTGGGGGCAGATCATTGTTCTCGAAAGTATTAAGGACAGGATATTATTGGCCAACGATGAGGAAATATGATGCAGAATATGCTCGAAGATGTGATGCATGTCAAAGGCATAGTAACATACTACATCAACCAGCTGAACCACTATATCCTGTAGTTTCCCCTTGGCCATTCATGAAATGGGGGATGGATATAGTAGGGAAGTTACCAAAAGCTCCGGGAGGAAAAGTCTTTATGTTAGCAATGACGGATTATTTCTCTAAGTGGGTTGAGGCTGAAGCATTTGTTCAAGTTAGAGACCAAGAAGTAGTATCCTTCATAAAGAGGAATATCCTGACTAGGTTTGGGATACCAGCTGAGATCATTTGTGATAATGTGTCCCAGTTTATAAGCAAAAGGACTACTGATTTTTGCAAGAATTGGGGAATCAAAATGATCACATCTACTCCGGTACATCCTCAAGCGAATGGGCAAGCTGAATCCTCAAACAAGATAATAGTCAATAACTTAAAGAAGAGGCTTGGAGCCAAAAAAGGAAGATGGGCGGAAGAGTTACCCTTTGTTTTGTGGGCTGATAGGACAACGGTAAAGAATGCAACCGGCCAAACCCCGTTTTCCTTGGTATTTGGAGCGGAAGCAGTGATTCCAACAGAAATGATGATACCTACTGCAAGATCTATTCTACAGGATCCTGAGCAGAATCCTGAAGCCTTATTTCAAGATTTGGATACTATAGACGAAAAAAGAGATGCAGCAAGACTAAGGAAAGCAGCATATCAACAAAGAATATCCAGAGCGTATAATAAGAATATAAGGACTAGGAGATTTCGAGTTGGTGATTGGGTGTTAAGAAAGGCTTTTCAAAATACCACTAATCCTGCCGATGGCAAGCTAGCTCCGAAATGGGAAGGACCTTATGAAGTCGAGTCAGAAGCAGGGAAAGGAGCATATCGACTCAAGAATATGGAAGGGGATATGCTACCAAGATCCTGGAATGCAATACATTTAAAGCTCTATTTAAAGTAAGAGTAGAATTTATTTTTTATTTTGGAATGGTATGTATTCTATTTTAAATATATTTGTTTATTATCTTAAACCAAATACTGACTTAAGCATCGGAGGGGTGTTAGCCAAGCTAACACCCACCTTAGTTTACAATTGTTTTGCAGGATATGTTTCAGGATATAGCTCCAGGATATGTACTCAGGATAACTCGAAAGATTAGAGGATTGGCCCCCTCTCTCACGTTTAAGGGATCCTGGTCCCTTCAAAGGTTTAAAGGTATTCACGTTTCTTTCGAATTGGGTTTAAACACCTCGCCTGGAGCGCAAGTTATCTAGGTATAGTTCAAGGTAGCGGGACCAGTTCATGTAAAAGTGGCTGACAATTTCGTTACTGTTGGCTATTGTTAGGGGAGGATTTTCTAACAATTAGTGATCCTTATTCGTTATCCTAATTAATGATCCTTACTTCTGTGACAGGTGGTGATCCTCAGAAGAGCTTCAGGATCAGGATCATGGATCACTTTAAGGATCCTCATACTGACGATTGTTTGTTTGTGTTTTGTGTTGCTTCGCAGGAGTAACAAGCTTGACTTGGTCTTGGCAACGTTACTATGGAATATTCCACGGGTATTTCGCACACGATTGACCAGAAATGGACGTTGTGGAGAACGTGGGAGCTTGGCACGAAAGTCGGATAGTTAGTTATTGTAGTTAACTTCTATTTTTAAAGGGGTGACGAGCTAGAATTAGAACACTTAGCCATTTTTCAGCTACACACACTCTCATACAAAAGCACTCTTGAAGCTCTCGACGAACACTTATTAGTTTTCACTCATTTTTACACATTTCACGATAGTGATCCTTGTACCTAGCTCGTTACTATCCGAAGTTGTAAACATTTATTGATTTATTTGAGCTTGGTGATCGGTAGTTTCCATCACCCGGGGTTTTTTATGCCGGAGATCAACTCTTGATCAAGGGCTTTTTCCCTGTATAAATCCTTGTGTCATTTGTGCAATTTACATTGAAGTGATCCTTGTCATTGTTCTACATTATAAGCATCATACCCCGTAACAGAGAGTTTGGTTGCATTATCCTCATCAGATTTTTTGACCAAAACAGTTTGGCGCCCACCGTGGGACAATTGGTGCTTCACTCTTAGAAAAATTCGTATTTCTGTGCTCATTTCAGTTCACTACAACCAAGCAGATGGCTTCCTCAGCGAAGAATGCTTCAAATTTGATGCCCTCATTCACTTCTTCACAAGGCGTTCCCCCTTTGCCCCCACCACCTTCTGGATCCCAGAAGAATGCTGAGAATTCTGCGAAGAAACCAACTCTCATTTTCTCAAAACCTCCAACTTCTTCTGCTTCTTACACTCCCACTACTAGTGACATGTTTAATTTGATTTTGCAGATGAAGGATCATATACAGCAACAGGATAAGACCAATGAAAGGATTCTCAAAGAAATCGGATGTGACAACTCGAGTTTCCAAGATTCTATCTTCGCATTTAGTGCACGTTAATTTTTTTTTATTATTGTTTATGTGTTTGTTTACACGACTCGTTGTTTCACAACGCTTACCTTTGTAATACGTTATATCGTATTTCGATTAATATTATGTACTTGGAAATCCATAATTTTTGTTAATATGTGAGTGTATGTTTATTAGGATTTGTGCTAAGTAACATGTTAAATAAAAATGGAACCTTTACTGAAAATGAAAACAAGTATCCATGAAATCACTTAAAGTGGTGAAAACACTTTAAGTGTTTTCGTCCATGTGGCTGACGAAATCACACAGATGGGCTTGGCCCAGTGTCCAATCTTGAGATATTTTATATATATAATCATTTTATAAACAAACTTCTCTGGGAAGTTTCACACTTATCAAAACTGATCATATCACATTGTTTCTCTCTCTATCCTTGAAAACCCACAAAGAGTTCCTCATTTCAAGCAAAAACCTCTGTTTAAACCCTTGGTTAGTAATTTCATGATTCAAGTTGTTTCTTGTTGCATATCGTATGATTTCGGATGTTTAAATCATGATGTATGTATACCTTTATATATGTGATTAGGTGATTGATCATTGTGTGCTTGTTAGATAATTATTATCCATGAACTGTATGTATATTTGAAGTTTTGATTAACAGTGGGTGTATGTTATGAATGATAAACTGATGGAATCATGTTCTAGATTTCACAATGATTTGGTAATGTATTTGTTGCATATTTGATTAAATGATTTCAAGTATATAAGATCATGTATCTGTATTGAGATTATAGTTACTGGGCTTTAAGTTACAGTAAGTATTGTTGATGATGATGACTAGTAACGAAAACCCCCACAAAGGAAGGTGGACGAAATCACTTTAAGTGATTTCGGCCCAAACAGTTCTGGCCCAAACTTGGATTTCGGCCCATGTGTTTGGTTTTCGGCATAAAGGGGATTTCGGACATAAGTTGGTTTTCGGCTATAAGGGTGTTTTCGGCTCATGTTTGGTTTTCGGCCCATATAGGTGATTTCGGCTCTTATGTGTTTTCGGCACTTTTGTTTGTTTAGCAACAAGCTACTGTTAATAATTAATGTTATTAATTATGTTATTTAGCTTAACTAATCATTGGAATAACTTAGTTAGTTTATTTAACCTTGTTAAATATGTAAGTTTATAACTTCATTATTTGAGAACTCTGTTAGTTGACAAATTCTGTTAAGTTGATTAACTGGGTTAACTGACTTACTCTGATTATTTATTATTCCAAATTAAGTGGATTAATTCTGTTATTCCATTGAACTCTGTTAACTTTATTTGTTTGAGTAACTCAGTTAATTTGCTAGATTTGCTAGATGTCAACTCTGTTAAATGTATGGATGCGATTAACTGCTTATGTGGCATGATATGAACTGTCAAACACTCTGTGATATAATTGTGACTATAGTTAAATGTGAAACTTTACAAACAATGTGAACTGATTGAATATACGTGCACTATAGGACTTGACTGATTTATTTGTGAGCACTTAACTTAGCATACCGAGCAAACAAGGTGAGTTCACACTTCTACCAAGGCATGGGATTCCCGGGGTTGGGAATGGGTTGATTAATTGATTATTTATGCTTAAGAGTTATCGGAATTACATACCATTGGCTTCGGGAGAGGAAGGTCAATGGTAGATACTACTAGACTAGTGATACATATACTTCTCTTCGCAAACATGCCGGGATCGGCCGCGATACTAGAACAATCTTCGCAAACATGCCTGGAATGGCCGCGAACTATACTTTAATCTTCGCAAACATGCCTGGAGGGCCGCGATACGAATATACCTAGTCTAGAAAACTTGGGAAACCCCCACTAAACTTCGCAAACATGCCTTGAGGGCCGCGATGCTATTACATACGATACATGATTGCTAAACGAACATACGATTTACGATACGAACAATATAACTAAGTAACCAACTGTGAACTCGCTCAACTAGTTGTTGACTCTCTGTTACATGCCTTGCAGGACCTTAGGTACTTTTGGAGCTTGCACGGGAGGCACAGTCGTTGTGGACATGGATCGTGAATGTGTTGTTAAACATTATGACATTTTGTACTTAAACTTATGTTGGGTTTTACATTAATGCTTCCGCTACACACTTGTTTGTATTTGGTTTTGGAAACACCTATCGTATTGATGAATGATTTTTACTTTATACTTATGTTCAATATGATTGGTGGCTTGATCCTGGTCATGTCACGCCTCCAAGCGGTGGTACTCCGCGTGTGGATTTTGGGGGTGTGACATCGGAGATCTCAAGAAACAAAAGAAAATGGCAGAGGATCATTCCCCACTAATGCCCAGATCTTTGAATTTTGATACTCCGGTGATTACTTCTCAGCCATCAGTGGTTCCAGATGTTCAATATGTGGGTGGACCGAAAGGAGTGCACTATGGAACAACAACAGTAACCCAGGCATCAGGTTCCTATTTCCAGCTAGCAGGATCCTATCCTCAGCATATGGGATCCTTCATGAATTCAGGAGGATATTCAGGAGCGCAGCAGATTCAAGGATCTTCCTTTGTTCCAGGATCATCCCAGGTTCAAGGATCTTCATTTGTTCCAGGATCATCCCAGGTTCAAGGATCCTCCTTTGTTCCAGGATCCTCTCAGTTTCATGGATCCTTCCAGATGCCCGGATCCTTGAGGAGTTTGCAAATAGGAAGTTCAGATGTCCATCAGGGAGATTTTATTCCAATGCAGACCAATGCTTCTACCGGTCCTTCGATCATTCCAGAGCCCCAACAATATGGATTAACATCCATTCTTCCTAATTTAAATGCAATGGGAGGTAACACTTTTAATAATTCCCATGCTACTAACCATGGCCTTATGCAGGATCCAGTTATCAATCATGCCATGGCCAGAGAGTTGCAAAAGTTGAAGGATATGATATCAAGTGTTCCAGGAGTGGTCAAACCTATCCCAGAGATTGCAGATGGGAGCCACAGGATATCTCGTTTTGCACCACCAATCTGTGATGCTGAGATACCCAAGAGGTTCCATGTCCCAACCATGAAGCTGTATGATGGTTCAACGGATCCTGAAGAACACATAGCACAATACAGGGAGAGGATGGAGATCAATCCAATCCCAGAAAGGTTAAAGGAAGCATGCCTGTGCAAGGGATTCGGATCCACTCTTACTGGATCAGCTCTCAAATGGCTGCTAAGTCTTCCCCCCTACTCTATTACCTCATTTTCTAATCTAGTTAACCTGTTTAATAATCAGTTTTCTTGTAGTAGAAAATTCGAACGATTAACTAGTGATCTATATAGGATAACCCAGGGTCATAATGAATCATTAAGGGATTACATTACCAAATTTAGTAAAGAATCCTTAGACATTCCCAACTTGGATATAGCCACGGCTGTTGAGGCCTTTAAAATGGGATTGCTTAGGGATCCGTCGTTCTATGATGATCTTGTTATGACACCATGCAGGAACTTAGATGAGGTAAGAACCCGAGCACTTAGGTTCATTCGGCTAGAGGATGACAAGAGGATCCAGGAGAGGTTAGCAGGATCCTCAAAGCAAGATAAGCAAGGATCCTCATTCAGGAACAACAAGTTCAGATCCTACAACAGATCTGATAACCAGAACGTGCATTCTGTTGATCAAGAAGAGTGTAACACCTGTGCCTTCACGGCCATCAAACAAATACCAAACCAATGAAATATTATATTTCATACTTGGGATTTGTAAAAATATGTGTATCATTTGCACATATCAATTCTTGTTCAATTTCAAACTCTAAATCGCTTTCTGGAAGGTTATACGCGCACCGATGCGTAAATATAACCAGTTTAACGCAACAAACACTCCGAAATAGTGAAAAAGTCTTAACATACCTTAAATAACCTTTACATAACTTAGAAATAAGTTTTGAAGGCTTTGGTATGGCAAAAACAAGTTAATTCGCTTACAGGGACTAAATATGACAAACTGCGAAAGTATGTCAATTTGAACTGTAACGAACATTCTGGAACATAACCATAAGTTAAACACACCTTAAATATCCTTTACATAGCTTAGAAATAGGCTTTGAGGGGTTCGGTGTGCTAAAATAAACTTTTGGGTCATTCAGGGACTAAAAGTGTCAAAAAGTGCACAAGTTTGCATTTTCGCGCATAACTTACGTTCTGAATACATCCGGACATCCAAAAATTTATGTGAGCATGACTATATTATATTTTAGTGTTCGCCATAAGAAAAATCCATTCGTCACGTCATTTGGATCGTTTTTCGCGCTTATGTGCATTCCGTCGTAATTAAGCGAACATCGCGTTCGTACGACCAAACGAACTGACATCCGACATATTTTTGAGCATGTTTCATGTCCACAATGTTTAGGCAACATTTTAGGGCCTTAAATTTGGCTTTACGGGCCTTAGAAGTGTCGGGAATGGCCTTAAACACGTGCAGGGGCTGAAACTGTCATTTTTGAAACTTATTTTCGGATCAGAAGCCCCAAGCGGCCCGCATTAGATTTGTCTAATGCTGAAGCGGGCCGCCTCAGCCTCTGCAGACCAGATTCATTGTTTTTACAGCTGGTTGCAGCTGTTTAGCACCTCCAATCCCTCTTCCACATGTCAATTCCCTATGGTGAGTGGCCATTTGACACACCACAACATTCCAACACATGTACGGCCTTGATCGTGCCCTCTTTTCCATGAAACGATCTCAACGGTTACCCGAAAACTATATATACCCATCCACCCCCATTGCATTTTCTCACAAGAATCTTGATTTGAGAGCTCTAAGTTGAAACCATTGTTTCATACCTGAGTTCTTGAATCGAGATTAGCATTCGGGGACCCTGGGTAAGTATTCTTTCGTTCTTTTCCTTATTTTACTGCTTTTCGAGTCAGAAAGTCAAACTTTGTTTGACTTTCAGCGTTGACCAGTAATGGTCAATGCGAAGTTCGTTTGAACTTCGCAACGTGAGTGTAATCACGTTGGTCATAGTCCCTTGGGACTATGCCCACTGATTACCACGTTGTCTAGGGTCGTAGGGTAGGCGATCTAATAAATCGCCTATACCTTCGAACTCGACCCATTTGGTCGATCATTAGGATCCGACCAAATACATTAGGTGACCATAGTAGGTAGGGAATAACCTTCCGAGGTTATACCCTATGGTCACATCGTTTAAGTAGTTGTATGATAGGTAGTTTATATGCCTTAGGTAAATTACCAGAATACCCTTTTCTTGTATAATTGGTAATTAAGCATATGTAACCTAAACTTTTGTCACATAACTGATTATGTAACATGTTTAGGCATATAACACTTGTCATAGGACTAGTTAGACGGTCCGAACGCGTTTCACGCGCACGACGCGTTAAAGTAGCATAAGCTACCTTAATGGGTCGTGATGGGTCGAAAGCACTTAGGTTAGGTTTCATGTAGTATCTAGGCCTTGTTAAACCATATCATATGAGTTCCAATACTCATTTGGTTTACCAAGCCTCATCCTATCCGATCTCCCGATTTAAGTCCGGTTTATTTATATAGTTTTAGATTGCCGACTGATTCCGTGCTCCCTCAAGCTTTGTTTGGTTGTTGTTCAAGACCTCTAAGCATTCTCAGGCGAGTACATTATTCCCCTCTTTTATTGTTTTCAACTGTTTTGGGGTGACTCATATGTGCTAAATGTGTTATCAATGATTTCAAGAACGATAACAATGATTTCAAGAACGATTACAATGGTTTCAAAAACAATTACAATGGTTTCAAGAACAATTTCAATAAAGTGAACAAACTTGTTGGTTGTAGTTACATAACCAATGACATTCATTAGCAATGATCAAGCCGACCAGCATTAGGTTATGGTACCATAGGATCTGACAAATCCCGTTATTCTCTATACCCATGGTTATGTGTGGGTATTTTGGGTGACGACTGAATCTGTAATTATTAATTTACCCTTTGGTCAGGGTTTGTTAAGAATGAGAACGAGTTGGAACGATGAACGAGTCAAGAAGGTTTGAATGTTATTAGAGAATCGACCATTAAGTAGTTCACAATTAAAACAAGGACGATCTGAACAATTAAGACAAGGACGATTCGAACGATTAAAACAAGAACGATTTGAACGAATGGGTAACGATTGGGTAAACATCTGGACATGATTTACATTTGATCATGCATTTCCACGAAACATAGTATTGATTTAAACCAAGTTTTACTTCAATACTTTGTTTTGTGCGTTTCACATATGGTTTAGTTGATGCATTCCACTAGCCATACATATCATTTTCGTTATACATGACATTTTGACAGGGTTTTGACATAAACATTATACATTGTTGGTTTGGTTTGATTAAGTGATTAAGTAACGAGGCGTGTGTAATATGATACAAGCATGGTGGATACGCCGCTGGTACTTCCTATATATAAGTGTTTGTATGGTATTACATATCGTAGCGTTATTTGAATCATTTCAGTATTGAGACATAGAACATTTTATACAAGTAACATACTTTTCACAAGACATTGATTTACAAACAACTTATCTTACACAAACTCATTTTACATGGTTATTCATTTAATCATGCATTATTCTCTTATTTAAACTTATCATCCGAACTTATTATTTTTCAAATGATTTACAAAGACAAAGCAAATTACAAGGTTCATGACTAAACATTTTTCAAAAACAGAAGTCATGAATCTTATTTTCACAAAACCTATGTATCTCGCCAGCATTTCTTTGCTGACCTCGTTTTCACATATGTTTCAGGTATTGTTGAATGATATCGATTGATAAGATGCATGCTCACATAGGATTGGACGAGGCCTTAGTGACTCAATAACAATGATAGACTATGTTTAAATTGTGTATTTAGATTTCAAGACGATGTAATTATTCAATGTTTAATAAAACGAAACACTCTTTGGTATCCATGGTTATGAAACATTAATTCTGTTGCAACACGCCCCGATGTTTCCGCCGCGATTTGTTGTTTTACGCGGTCGGGGTGTGACAAAGAGGATGATGAGGATTATCCTCCAATTTCTAAATATTGTTTTTCAGTTGATAACAATGAACTAATCCTTGCGATGCAGAATCTAGGTGATAAAGCTAGATGGCCCAGAAAAAATGATAGGCCAGCTGCAACTAAGGATAAATCAAAGTGGTGTGCATACCATGAAGATTTTGGGCATCTCACAGAAGAATGCATTGCACTAAGAAAGGAAATTGGATACTTGTTGAGCAAGGGGCATCTAAAAGAATTGTTGGGAAGAAAAAAGTCAAGGACTCAGGATCCTGAAAGGATCCCTGAGAAGGCTCCAGCCCCTCCAGCAGATGCACAAATAATAAACTTTATTTCTGGAGGATCAGACATTTGTGGCACATCCTTCTCAGCAGCTAAAAGGCATGCAAAGGAAACTAAAATGGATAATGGAGAAAGACCCGTTCGAACATCAAGTGTCTCCGAAGGAAAAGTCATAACCTTTGATGAGGATGATCGTGTTGATATCCAGGATCCTCATCACGACGGTTTAGTTGTTACTCTTTTCATTTCTAACCATTTTGTCCGCAGGATCCTTATAGACGGAGGAAGTTCAGTGAACATTATCCAGCTTGATGTTCTAAAGAAGATGGGTATCCCTGAATCAGATATCATACCAAGATCCTCCGTGCTCGTGGGATTTAGTGGAGAAACTAAGAATACCCTGGGGGACATTAAACTCCCAATATACATCGAAGGCCTACACTCTTATCAAAAATTTTGTGTTATTGACTGTTTATCTTGTTGTAATGTTATCCTTGGCAGGCCCTGGATACACGATATGAAGGCGGTCCCATCTACCTACCACCAATGTGTGAAGCTCCCTAGTCCTTGGGGAATAGTGAAGATTGATAGTGATCAGCAGGAGGCTAAGAATTGCTATACTTCATCGATGAAACCAGCCTCGAAGTCAAGGGAGCAATAGCAATCAAAGTATCCTCCAAGGGATGTCTTGGAGGCAAGAGAGCAGGATGTGGTAGAAGTCCTCATGGATCCTGATGATCCTGAATCCAAAATCTATATCGGATCAGGGATCCTTGGCGGTATGAAGGAAGACCTCATATCCTTCCTCAAAAGGAGAAAGACTACCTTTGCATGGAAACACGAAGACATGACTGGTATATCTAAAGATGTAATCACTCACAAACTTGGCATTGATTGGTCCTTCAAACCAATCCATCAAAGGAAAAGAAAGTTTGCACCGGAAAGGAATGCCATTATCCAAGAAGAGTTAGAGAAATTGCGTCGGGCAGGTATGATTAGTGAGGTCAAATATCCAAGATGGTTGGCCAATGTGGTTGTTGTTCAAAAGAAAAACGGAAAGTGGAGGGTATGTGTCGATTTTACCGATTTAAATAAGGCATGTCCCAAGGATCCTTTCCCATTACCCCACATTGACTCCATGGTGGATGCAATTGCGGGTCATGAACTGTTAACTTTTATGGATGCTTCATCTGGATTTCAACAAATCCAAATGGAACCATCCGACCAAGAGGATACAGCCTTCATGACTCCAACTGGTATATACTGCTATATTGCTATGTCGTTCGGACTAAGATATGCAGGTGCAACATATCAAAGGCTGGTGAATATGATGTTCAAGGATCAGATTGGACAAACTATGGAGGTTTACATAGATGATATGGTGGTAAAATCCATAAAAGCTGAGGATCACCTAAGGGACTTGGAGGAAGCATTCGATATCCTTGACAAATATAACATGAAACTTAATCCTTCAAATGTCACTTTGGTGTTAAAGCAGGTAAATTCTTAGGATATATGGTGACAAAGAAAGGCATTGAAGCTAGCCCGGAACAAATCAAAGCAATAGTAAACATCAAATCTCCGGCCAATGCTAAGGATGTTCAAAGGCTAACAGGCAGGATAGCAGCTTTGAACAGATTTATATCCAAATCCTCAGAGAAGTGCAAAGAATTCTATGATATCCTAAGGAAGAACAAGAAATTTGAGTGGACTGAGAAGCATGAAAATGCTTTAAGAGCCCTTAAAGATTACCTATCCTCAGCCCCGGCCTTGATGAAACCGGAAAAAGGCGATGTGCTATCCTTGTATCTTGCAGTATCCTCAAAAGCAGTAAGTGCGGTCCTTGTTAAGGATCATGAAGGTACACAACATCCTGTCTATTATGTAAGTAAAAGTTTACTTGATGCCGAATCCAGGTATTCACACCTTGAAAAGCATATTCTTGCATTGATTATGGCATCTACTAAGTTGAGACATTATTTTGAAACTCATGTTATTGTTGTTAAAACTAATTTTCCAATTAAGAATGTCCTCAGGAAACCAGAGATGTCAGGAAGGATGGCTAAGTGGGCAGTGAAGCTAAGTGCATATGATATAAGATATGAGCCTAGGACAGCCATCAAATCCCAAGCATTAGCTGACTTTGTGGCTGATTTCAGTAGTGATTTACAAAAAGAAGCTGAGTTAGAAGTCCAGCAGCTAGAGGAGACCAAGGATCCTTGGATACTCTATACTGATGGATCCTCAAATGTCAAAGGCACAGGGCTTGGAATACTACTAAAATCGCCACAGGGGGACATAATTCCCCACTCTATAGCTTGTGAGTTCCAAACCACTAACAATGAGGCTGAATATGAAGCCTTAATTGCTGGTTTGCAAATTGCAAAGCATATGGGGATCAGGTATCTTGAGGTACATGTAGATTCATTGTTAATTACAAACCACTTTAATGGATCCTATGCTGTTAAAGGTGAAAAGCTAACCAAATATTTAGAGATAGTAAAAAATTTGGCACTCTCTTTTGTTTCCTTTAGTTTGACGCAGGTACCAAGGGAAGAAAATACAGAAGCTGATGCATTGGCTAACTTAGGATCATCCGTGAAGATCTCGGAGGATATCAAGATCCCTATTATCCATATCCTGACCCCGGCTATCGAGGATCATATGGCTATGGAGATAGGAAATGATTCTGCAATTATCCCTAGTGGGGATACTCAATCCCATTCAGGATCAGGATCATGGATCTCACCAATTATGAGATACTTACAACATGGAGAGATTCCTACAGGTGAAAACCCTAGGGCTTTCAAATCTAAGGTATCTCAATTCACAATTTTAAATAACATGTTGTATAGACGATCTCTTGCAGGACCATACTTGAGATGCATTGAGGATCCTGAAATCCAAGAAGTTTTAAAAGACTTCCATGAAGGAGATTGTGGAAACCACACTGGGGGCAGGGCATTATTCTCAAGGATCCTGAGGACAGGATACTACTGGCCAACCATGAAGAGAGATGCTATGGAGTATGCTAAGAGATGTGATCCTTGTCAGAGACACAGCAATATCCTTCATCAACCAGCTGAATTATTGCATCCTATATCCTCCTCTTGGCCATTTATGAGATGGGGTATGGATATAGTTGGTAAGCTCCCTAAGGCACCTGGTGGAAAAGTATTCATGCTTGCTATGACTGATTACTTCTCCAAGTGGATAGAGGCTGAAGCTTTTACCCAAGTCAGGGAAAAGGAAATTATATCCTTCATTAAAAGAAATATTATAACTAGATTTGGAATTCCTTCTGAAATTATATGTGATAATGGTTCCCAATTTATTGGGGGCAGAACCACTAACTTTTGTGACAGCTGGGGGAATAATATGATAACATCAACACCAGTCCACCCACAAGCTAATGGTCAAGCAGAATCATCCAACAAGATCATCATCAACAATTTGAAGAAGAAGCTTGGATCCAAGAAAGGGAAATGGGCAGAAGAACTACCCTATGTGCTTTGGGCTGATAGGACAACCCCTAAGAATGCTACTGGTCAAACACCATTCTCTTTGGTATTTGGGGCAGAATCAGTGATCCCAACAGAAATGGTGGTTCCAACTGCTAGAACAAGTACCCGTGATCCTGAAGAAAATGATGAGAACTTGGCTCAAGACCTGGATACTATTGAAGAAATCATGGATATGGCTAGGATAAGGATGGCCAGTTATCAACAAAGAATGGCTGGTGCCTACAACAAAAATGTCAGGATCAGGAAGTTCCAAGTTGGAGATATGGTATTGAGGAAAGCATTTCAGAATACCACCAATCCTGCTGATGGAAAATTGGCTCCAAAATGGGAAGGCCTTTATTTGATTGAAGCTGAAGCAGGAAAGGGGGCATATAGATTGCTAACCATGGAAGGTGATTTGCTACCAAGAGCTTGGAATGCTGTCCACTTGAAGAAATATTTCATGTGAGAAGGATCCTCATCACACAGATGATCCTTATGTTAGGAGTATCCTTGAAGGATCCTTAAAGTATCGATGATCCTTACTTTGGTAATATCCTAATCTTGAACTATTTCACTTCTTTATTTTCTCATATAAGGATAAGGATCATGTGTCCTTCATCCATCTCTCACGTGATTTTAAGTTTTGAAAGTTCAGGAATCCTTAGCAAAGTATTGATTATCTGCAGAAGCAATCCGTTCCTTGGGTTTAACCCCAGTTATTTGGGCTTGACCCCAGTTCCGCCTGTAGCGCATGATGATCCTGGTATAGTTCAAGGCAGTGGGAGCAGTACTCGCTTTAGGGGCTGATAATTCCATTGTACTGGCTATACCTAGGATCCTACGTATAATGGTAGATGTACCATACATCCGTTCCTAAGGTTTCTAACGTTTTCACGTTAGCTAAGGTTTTGGCATTTTCATGTCACTAAGTTTGGATAGTCGCCAGTTAGGGCCATACTCCAGTTTACATACGATCCTTGGGCTTGTCCCCAGTTATCCTTGGGCTTGTCCCCAGTTATCCTTGGGCTTGTCCCCAGTTGTCCTTGGGCTTGTCCCCAGTTGCTAACTCTTATCTTATATTGGCTTAGTTCCAAGTTATGATCTATTTCAGGTCCTTGAAGATAAGCAACTAGGGATCCTTGATCCTTACTTCTCTCTAAGGTTTATCTTATAGTTATCCTTATTATGGTTAGGATCCTAACTTGGACCCTCAGGTATGATCCTTAACTATTTTGAATTCTGTTCATTATTTATTTGAATAACCCTTAAAATTTGACAACTAGACTTGTGATCCTTAAAACATATTGCTTTTTGGGATTCTTTAACTATAGGATATTTGATCATGGATCATGTCCTAAATATTTTCAATATGACTTATTCAAAATTGTTTATTCAGTAAATGTGCATCAAAACAAAGGAGAATTAAAGAAGTAAAAGGATAACAACACAAGATAAGCGACAAAAGATTAAGGTTTTATTTATTAACAAAGGATTAACCCTTAAAAGGTTATCAAAATTACCTACCCCGAGCATCTACCAGCAAAACGTGGCCCGTCCGCTGGGGTAGGTAAAGGGTGTCCATGATAATAAGTTCAAAAGTAGTGCAGGAATATAAAGGCGGCAGGATCACAATGGCTTCATCCCCCAAACAGAGGATCCCTCCACCATTTGCAATCCTGCCTATTGTCCAAAGGATCATACATGATCCTTAATCCTAAAAACTATTGTTCAGTACAAACCATTAAATTGTTCAACATCACAACCACAAAAAACTACTACCAAATTTAAAAATTGGGCTCCGGCTGCGTCTAGGAATGTCCATCATCGCCCAATTGTGCAGCCTACACCTTTGTTGCATCCTCTTCCCCTCCAGCAGTGGTATCCTTCATCAGATCCTTCCCACTACCTCCAGCCACGATCGCCAAAACTTCCTCAGTCTCCTCATCATCCTCAAGATCGGCCAACCTTGCTTTCCAGCCTTCAACATCCCAGCTGCTTTTGTCAAAGTTAGGATCTTGAGCTTCCTGGGCCATCTTCAGTTTTGTCTGATACATTGTGATGGCAGCAGAGACCTTAGCATTTTCTATGAGATCATGCTTCTCATAGTCTAGGTCAATCAGAAGTTTAGCCGTCTTAGTCTTGGCATCTTGGAGTTCCTTCTGAAGATCAGCAATTGCAAGGTCCTTAAGCACTGCAACCTGTTGGAGGTCAGCGATCTTCTTGTCCTGCTCCTCGACGTTCCCCACATAATCTTCAATTTCAGCAAATTTCTGCAAAGAAAAGGATAAAGCAGTTCAAAATCAGGTGATCCTCATACGAGTAGGATACCTAGGCAGAATTGGTGATCCTTACATCATTGAAGTATTCAAGGAACTGGTGGCGGATCAGTGGTAGGCCTTGAAGGTCCTCAGTGTCAGAAGTTTTCCTCTTCTTGCCACCCTTTCCTTTAGTGGGTGCCTTGGGAATGGAGATGCTAGGACTGGTAGTGGACCTCTTCTTCCTGGATCGAACAACATCAAGGTCAGCCGTGTTGAACTGGGATACAGGCTTGGCAGATTTTCCGGCACCTACATATTCAAAGCAAGATAAGTATCATTATCCTATTTCAATTTACTTATTTATTTTAATATTTAAACTGTGCAAAAGGCAGGATACTTACTTGACATGGTGATGGAACCTGAGGATACTTCTTGTGAGTCTTGGGTATCTATCTTGAATGTCCTTGTTTCAGGATCAAGCTTCCAAAAAGCAGCAAGCCTATCCTTGGTTGCAGGTGTTGTGATGATGTGTGAGACAGAAATAGCTGCATAATACAAGACAAAAAGGGGTTAGTGATCCTTATATAAAAATAGGACTACCTGGTGATCCTTCTCAGGATCCTCTGGCCTACCATGGGTGGACCATGTCCTTGGTAGGTCCTTTCCGTTTGGAATGGTATTCCTCTTGACAAAGAAGAAGCGACGTTTCCAATTTGTGTCATTCTTGGTGACTTTAAGAAGGGGGTGTTCTCCGCCGGGTTTTCGTTTGAACAAATAATGATGAGAACCAAAGGTAGTAAGATCATACATTTGTGTCAGCTCTGACATTCCTAAATCAATGCCTTCCTGTTCGATGATCCTCTCCAGGGTGTACAAAACCCTCCAAATCATCGGCATAGCTTGGATATAAGAAATGCCGGTAAGGGAAAAGAAGGATTGTGTAAATTCCAGGAAAGGATAGGTGTACCCTATGGCGAATGGAGTAACTGGAAAGGCAACCCATGTTTCTGAAACATAGTCGCTCAGAATAGTAGGATCGAAGGGTTTGAAAAAGGCACTAGCCGGAAAGCAGTGACGAATCTTGTCTATCTGAGCATCGTTAAAGCAACACCTCTCATTTGTGGAGTCTTTGATGATCTTTTGACTCTTCAAGGGACTATCCTTCTGGTGATCCTTGGCGGGGGAGGACCGAAGCATCATTCTTGAAGAGATGACAGAAAGAAAGAAAAACAGAGCAAGAGAAGGAAGAAGATGAAGAGAGAATACCTGTTTATCTTCGGAATGCAGTTATAAAGGGAGTCTTTCTGAAATTTTAAATGCATTTGATCCTATCTCTATCTCCTATTTATAATCATGATCGTGCAGGGTTGTCACTTCTGTGACGTCACGATTGCAACGGATAGTTCAACCATAACGGCTATATTTACGATAGTTAGTTGCGGATAAGATCAAGAAAACATAACTCGCTCATTTTACATATCACTCCTTATATTTTGGGGGCAATTGTTAGGGGAGGATTTTCTAACAATTAGTGATCCTTATTCGTTATCCTAATTAATGATCCTTACTTCTGTGACAGGTGGTGATCCTCAGAAGAGCTTCAGGATCAGGATCATGGATCACTTTAAGGATCCTCATACTGATGATTGTTTGTTTGTGTTTTGTGTTGCTTCGCAGGAGTAACAAGCTTGACTTGGTCTTGGCAACGTTACTATGGAATATTCCACGGGTATTTCGCACACGATTGACCAGAAATGGACGTTGTGGAGAACGTGGGAGCTTGGCACGAAAGTCGGATAGTTAGTTATTGTAGTTAACTTCTATTTTTAAAGGGGTGACGAGCTAGAATTAGAACACTTAGCCATTTTTCAGCTACACACACTCTCATACAAACGCACTCTTGAAGCTCTCGACGAACACTTATTAGTTTTCACTCATTTTTACACATTTCACGATAGTGATCCTTGTACCTAGCTCGTTACTATCCAAAGTTGTAAACATTTATTGATTTATTTGAGCTTGGTGATCGGTAGTTTCCATCACCCGGGTTTTTTTGTGCCGGAGATCAACTCTTGATCAAGGGCTTTTTCCCCGTATAAATCCTTGTGTCATTTGTGCAATTTACATTGAAGTGATCCTTGTCATTGTTCTACATTATAAGCATCATACCCCGTAACAGAGAGTTTGGTTGCATTATCCTCATCAGAGTTTTTGACCAAAACAGCTATATCCTGGATCCTGAAGGTATATGAGGATTGATCACCCTCTCTCACGAAAGAGTAATTTCATACTCTCTAAGGTTTAAAGGTTTTCACCTTTCTAAGAATTGGAGTTTATACACTCTCGCCTGTAGCGCATGAAATTTAGGGTTTATCCCCAGATATCAGGGTTTATCCCCAAGAAATTAAGGGTTTATCCCAAGTATGCTAAGGATTCATTTCAGGATATCAGGGGTTTTGCCCTGGGGTATTCGGAGTTTATTCAAGTCAAAGTATGAATACATTTACGTTTATGTGTCGAACACAGGGGACATACATCATACTGTTCAAAGGATGGATCCAAGTTTATAAGTACGCACTGGGGACAAACTTATAATGGAGGATTGAAATTGATTCTCTAAGAATCTCTGGTATGATCACTCCTTTTTATTTGGACAATTTATAGGTTGTATTTCAATATTCTGATACCTTTCGGGATATCTTCTAGGATACGTTTATAATATATTCCTAAAAATGTTCAAACCAAACAGTTTTCACAAGTAAAATTTGTATATCAATGACAACAATAATAAAGTCAAAAGAGAAGTTATATTATTAACATACCAAAAGATGTGCTCTTAGTTTCACCTCAAAACAAGGCCCATCCACTAAGAGCACTAATAGTTCCTTACCATATTTACCCAACAGTTGAAGGTTTCATCTCAAACCGAGACCCATCCACCTCCAACTGTTGTATTGTTCAAAAAGCATGCAGGAAATGTAAATTGTTCAGGTGCAGAAAAGTAAAGTGCAGAAAAGTAAATTGTTTAAGGGATTACAGACCAACATTCAAATTTAAAAAGGTGGGCTCTGGCCTTGGCACGTATATCCGTCATCGCCCACCTAAATGCCCTCACACAGCGGCATCCTCTCCAACCTTCTCAGACTTCTCAACACCAGCATCCTGAGCAGCATCCTCACCAGTATCCATCCCAGCATCCGCTCCAGCATCATTCTTGTTTCCAGCCTGGATCACCACCTCTGCTGACTTAGAAGACTCACCAGCTTCAACAGGAAGTGGCACAGCTTTGCCTCTGAGCTCCTTTAGCTTGGCCACCCAGGATTCAACTGGCCAAGATGGACAAACAAGGCCCGTCTCCTTGGCCTCGTAGGCCATCTTGATGCGTGCTTGTAACAGGGAGACGATAGCGGAAGCCTTGATTCCCTCCCGGAAATTGACCATGGCTTGATCATGATCCATTTGAACGGTGGCAAGTTTGAGCTCAGCGTCTTGGGTGACCTTCTTCAGCATGCTTTCGTAGTTCCGGGTCTTCGCTTCGGCGATGGCACCTTGGTCAGCAACGGTGCTTTCAAGCTGTTTGATCCTGGCTTCATGGAGTGCAGCAGTACCACATGCATCATTATACAAGTGGAGCAAATGCTGGAGGCCCTGCACATCAATTTCAGGTATGAGTTAGAATATATTGACCAGGGTATCCTGTCAGGATATCCTATTAGGATATACGTGCAGGATATATGTGCAGGATATGCGTCAGGATATTACCTTGTTAAGGAAGGATGTCATTGGCTCTAAGGAATCAGAGAAACTGAGTTCGTCATATGAGAACCCTTCTGAACCTGGAGCACTAACTTCAAGACCTTTCCTCTTTTTTGCTGTGGAAGCACGAGTCCTTGGATTGGACTTGGGAGCCGGGAGTGGCTTGGAGCTAGTAGCAGCAGGAGTCTCTTTCTTGACTGTGGTTGGAGTTGGGTAGCTGTCGAGTTCGTCGAGGTCTAGATAGACTGGAACTTTGCTGGAGTCTGCACACAGGGAGTAAAATTCTAAATCTCTCCTAAGGATATCAAATGAAAACATATATGTACAGGATATTTTGCAGGATTCTTACCAGACATGTTTGCACTTGAAAGAGGACTTGGAGTTGGTGGGGATGGATTGAAACTTCTTTCAGCCTCTGGAAGGAGTCTGATGGCGTCTATTCTTTTTTGAGAATCAGCAAGAGGAGGTGCAATCTTCCTGAAATCAGCTGCATACACAACAGAGAAAATAAAATTGGTCAGTTCAGGATATAAAGCAGGATAAGAGGTAGGATCATCTTTAAACCCTAAATCCTACCCTTCTTCAACCATCTCATCGGATAATCCGTTCCACCAGAGATTGAATCCCTTTTTACAAAGAAAAACTTGGATTGCCAACCATCCTCATTCCTGGTGGCACGAAGTATCAATGGGTCACCGGAAGTAGAATAAAACAGAAATCTACATGATCCATGGCATCTAAGCTTGTAAGCTAGGGGGAGATCATGGACGGAAAGATCAGGAATGTGGTTTCTCTTGATCTGGTCAAGAACAGACAAAACACGCCATAGCATTGGCATGGTTTGGCTGAAAGAGAATTTTGTGATATTAAAGAATTCGGTGATGAAGTCCGGAAAGGGGAATTGTAGCCCTAGGGTAAAAGGGAAAGCACTGAAGCATATCCACTCGCTGGAGACCATATCTGACCGGATTTCCCGGTCAAACGGTCTAAATACGGTTCCTTCCGGGAAGATACTGGAGGATTTTAAGGCCGATAGGTGGGCACTGTCAAAGGTGCATATCTCCTTCTCCGGTTCTTGGAGAAGGTTCTGTTGGATAAATGTGGGAGCCGAGTCGCCTGAACTAGATCTTGTTTGTCTAGGCATTTGGTCACCTGAGTTTTTTACCGGAGAATGAAGATGAATATGAAGATGAGAGAGAGAATGTTACCTTTTCCTTGTCGATTATGATTAAAAAAGAGATGAGGATGAGAAGATATAGGGTATGATGAGTAAATATAGGTCGGGTAGTTGAAAACTGTCACATCATTGGTCTTATCTATTAATTACCTCGGTCTTCGTAAAAATGTAACCGTTAGTGCAGGATGACAAACGGTAACATTTTTTGGGACAATTGTTATAGGTGAAATTCTGAGCCCATATCCTGGAAAGTATCTTGATTTATATCTTGGTTATATAGTATCTGTTTACATCCGGGATGCTGATTCAGGATATTGGTAACATCCTGAATGGTATCCTCAGGATTACTAACGGATTATGTGCGGGTACGTGGGTTAGAAGCTAGCAACGTTCACAAGGACTCATTCCGCGGAAGACTCGGTCCAAGTTGTTCAAGGAAAGACGTTAAGCCCGCTTTATTTGGTTCCAAACGGCTATTTATGGAATATTCGGGAGCATCCCATACTTATAGGAATTTTAGTTTCTAATTTGTAACTATAAATAGGTGGGTATACCAGATCGAATAGGACATCACATTGACACTCACTACACTCTAACACTCGCTCTCTAGCAATTTTCACTTTCATACAAAAGCATTGTAACACTTAGCGATCTGGTCTATATCCTGCACTGTATCCTGAAGTTGAAAGCAATAAGAAGAACAAGGCAGCTGCGATTGTCAGCTCCCGAGGTTTTATGCCGGCGATCTAGATTGATCAAGGGATTTCCTCATACATCTCGTGTCATTTACTTTACTTTTTGCTCATAGTTTGATCATAGATATAGCTCAATATCTGAGCAGTATCCTGAACACTGTTTTCTTAAACAAGTAATCAAGCCTATTTTCAATACACTTTTTTAGCACACTTCCTCACTTAACTAATTTGATCACTAAATTGCTTCGGTAATTTTTGACCAAAACAGTTACGACGTTAATTAAGCAAATCTGGTGAAGTTTACGACGCAAGGAACGCAAAGTTGTGAGTTCATGCTCCCCCTTTTCTTTTAACTGTTTTCAGTTTTATAACTTTGGGGGTGAAATACATGTACAAATATTATAATGTTTATTAATGGTATGATAACAAGAAACGCACTTGGTGAGGACGAGAACCAAGTAGGATGCGTTATGAGAAATGATAACAAGAAACGCACTTGGTGAGGACGAGAACCAAGTAGGATGCGTTATGAGAAATGATATGAGAAATCGTGTCACGAATAGGGTACATAAGCACCATTAATCAACAATATACCTAGACCGCAGAACAAAAGGTTAGATCTAACGGGTGCCGGGCAGCTACACTCTCGGTGAGGGCGAGAATCGAGTAGTGCTTTTGTGTCTTAAGTTTAATCCCAATAACTACTATAAATAGCGGTAAAAGGGTATCGAACTCAGGGAGTATGTGGAAAGTGTGTTGATTTTATAGCTTTGCGATTAAACTACAATTAACCTAATTTGCAGAAAATAAAGATCGATAAATTGGATTGTTGTTTTATAAACCTAAATTAATAACTAATTGCAAATCAAATATTGGTTGTAAAACAGATTAGGAGAAAACAATGACCATCTTAGGATTCAGTTTCTTTAAACAATTGTGTGAAATTCCAACTAGAAAGAGTTACATAGACATAACTCCTGCATAAATAATCGAAGTGATAAAAGGGAACAAAGTACTCGGATTTATAAATGCGAGGTTGTTTCCCGATGATCAATTAATCAATAACCAACCCTAACCCTTCCCGTGATATCTCGATTGCCAACGGCACCAAGAACGTACGATTGAGATTAGAAATTGCACTATCGATTAACAAGCTACAAACAATTATGCATACACCATGATATTCAAGCAACGCAAGTTATCATTCTAGAAATTCAGAAATAAACACACAAAAGTTCAAGAGAAACCTTCACCTAAGATGATCACCGAAAGTTTTAGCCACACATAGCTTGGTGAATCATCATAGCAACGAATTCAATGTTCATACGAATCGAAATCACAAACCGAATGTTAGCAATTGTTCAAAACCAAGCAAAGATAGCCAAATTCGCCCCCAATGTGTTCTCTAACCGACCAATGATGAGAATATGTGAAAAGGCACCATAAAACTAATTTTAATGAGGCAGTTACGGTTCTTCGCATCATGTCCACCGTAAATTACGGTATCGCCGTAATTTACGGTGACCTTCAAGGTGTTACGGTGGAGACAGTCTGAGTTACGGTGAGATTCAAGTGAATTTCAGGTCCACCGTAAATTACGGTGGGACCGTAATTTACGGTGACAACCTGAATTTTGTGCTTTGTTCCATCTTTTGTTCCACGCGTGACCCGTTCAACTCCAAACCCTCCAAAGCTGCATTTTATCCACTTTAAGCTCCCGAACTGCGCCTGAAACATAAACAACTGTAGTTATCTAATTCAAGATAATTACACAATCAAATGAGGGATAAACTTGTCTTTTAACATCATAAAGGGTTGTCCAATGGACCACCCGTCAAATATACCAACCTAAGGTTTGGTGACTTCCTATGTCGTGTCACATGTTAATGGCTTTGCAACCCATTAACAATCCTGATACTTACAGGAATACTTTACTTACATAAAATTCATACCATACTAAACCTTGATTAATACTTGAAGTACGTGGGGTACTCAAGAAAACATGAGTTATACTTGAGTACGTGGGGTACTCAAGAAAACGGGAATTATACTTGAAGTACGTGAGGTACTCAAGAAAAACTTGAATTAAACATGAGTACGTGGTGTACACATGAATACTTGATGTATATATGAAAACTTGATTTATACATGACTCAAACTATGTTTTCATACAAAGTATACAAACTTGAAATACAAAAACTGCATGAATTCACACCAACATTATGTTGACGTTTTTCCAAAACTCACATGTATTTCAGGTAACTAGGATGGATGTGCGCGTGGTCTTAATCATGCTTGTGGATATCGCTTGTGTTTATCTTTAAATAAAGTTGTAAACTTTTAAGACAATGTTTTATGCTGTCTAGCGATGTAAACGCTATCTTATGTTTCAAATTATGGTATTTGAAGTTATTTTCATGATCATGTAGTATGTTTACTCTTCGTATGCAATGAGAACCTTTCATGATCACACCTCGTGCTTCCACCGCAGAAAGGGGTGTGACAGATTGGTATCAGAGCCAGGTTGTAGTGAACCAGGATTCCTTCTCGAGTCTAGTCTACAATCTCTAGGATCCTTTCACGAAAACAATTTTTTTCAAAGAGTTTTCATTGCATAAAACGTCCCGCGACATCCACTGCCTGAAACTGTCTACATGAGTCTAGAAAAGACACTACGAGACTTAGAGAGCACTTGAGTAGCACCTGTTATTGACTAGAGATTACTTGCAATTATGTGTGATAATTAGCATGTACTAGAAGTAGAATGTCACAAGTAAACGTGACTGTATCTGAAAGCGATGGCCCATCTGAAGGAAGAAATACGAGGATGAAACAAACTGTGCGGACTGTGCAAGGAGTTACGTAATTATGGATGCATACATAATTATGGAATCCAGTTCACAGAAATCACAGCAAGTCTTGTCACATGTAGATTCCCTCAGTGCAAGCTTACTAAGTACTCTGCTAGAGTAATAATTGTTTGATGTCAATTATGTGGTATATACCTGTGAATATATATATACTACTACTGTCTAGTATGACAATATCAAACAAATGTTTAACCCTGTTGTGTTATGTTCTGTCAGAACATGGCACCCAGGAAAGCTGTGAATGCTCGCAATGATGATCAACCTCCTCCTCCCCCACTGCCAAGAACTGATGAAGAGCTGAACGCTCTACTGGAAGAAAGGATCTCCGCTGCTATCGCCCAGTACGAGGCAAACTGTACTCAAGACAGTGGTGGCCCAAGCAACGCTAGACGTAATGGGAACGGAGATTCATCTGGAGGCAACGCAGCTCAAGGTAACCTTAAGACAATGTACTAAGCATGGAGAAATTTATGAACGGTCCTTGTTTCATTATTTCTTCGATTGCTCACATGTGAATTGGTTGAATCAATTCCAGGCTGCACTTTCAAGCAGTTCCTCGACTGCAAGCCGATGAACTATGATGGCACAGGAGGTGCAGTAGCATTTGTGCGCTGGACGGAGAAGACTGAAGCTACTATCCGCATGAGCAAGTGTACCGCGGATCAGCAAGTCACTTTTGCTACCGAATTGTTTGTCGATGAAGCTCTGACTTGGTGGAACCTGCAAGCCCAAACTTTGGGTGATGATGCCGCTTATGGGTTAACTTGGGAGGAACTGAAAGAAAGAATGAGAGAGAAGTATTGCTCTCGCGCTGAACTCCAAAGGCTAGAAACGGAGTTCTGGCACTTGACTATGGAAGGTGCTGACATTAATGGTTATACTCGAAGGTTCCACGATCTGTCCAGAGTGCTTCCCTACATGGTGACTCCCGAATTCAAGCGCGTTGAACGCTACATTTGGGGACTGGCCCCAGAGTTTCGTGGCATGGTGACGTCGGCCAAACCACAAACAATCACTGAGGCTGTAACTCTGGCTGTCAGTCTGACTGAAGATTGTGTTCGTATCAAGAAGTTATCACTGAACCCAACAGAGAAGACCGAGACACATGCTGAGTCGTCCGGCGACAAAAAGAGAAAGCATACATGTTTGAACCAAGCAACTCGTAACAACAAGGGTTTCAGCAAGAAGCGCGACGCTAACCAGTCTCAGGAGGCGAAAACCCATGTAACCAAAGCATACCAAGGCTCCATGCCTAGATGCCAAAAATGTAAGTATCATCCTGATGGAGCTTGTCGCATTCCAAGGTGCGACAAATGTGGTAAGTTGGGTCATCAAACAGAAGACTGTTGGGGAAAAGGAAAGAACCGGAATGGAAATGGTGCTGGTAACAAGAATGGTAACGGGAAAGGGCGGAACCAAGGATGCTTCAAGTATGGAAGCAATGATCATTTCATGAAGGACTTCCCAGAGGGAAACAATGCTCAGGCTAGAGCATTTGTAATTGGAGCAAAGAACGCACGCGAGGACCCTAACGTGGTCACCGGTACGTTTCTCATTAACAATCACTTTGCATCCATATTATTTGACACTGGCGCCGATTATAGCTTCATGTCTGTGGAATTTAAACGCATACTCGGAATAGAATCTAGTAGATTAGAAATTCCTTATTCCATAGAACTAGCCAATGGTAAACTTGTTGAATCGGGCGAAGTTGTTAGAGGCTGCACACTAGAACTTGGTGAACGAAGATTTAGCATTGACCTCTTATCTATTCAATTGGGTAGCTTCGATGTAGTAGTCGGGATGGACTGGTTGTCCAAGAACAAAGCTGAAGTTATTTGTCATGAGAAAATCATTCGCATCCCTTTAGCGAATGGTGAAACTCTCATCGTGCATGGAGAAAAATGAGACGCACCTCTTCGAATCATCAGTTGCATGAAGGCACAGAAGTGCTTAAGGAAAGGATGTGTCGCTTTCCTAGCACACGTTATAGACAAGAAGGCTGAGGAGCCGAAACTCGAAGACATTCCTGTGGTGAAGGAATTTCCTGATGTTTTTCCCGAAGATCTGCCATGACTACCTCCACAACAACAAGTCGAATTCCGTATAGACTTGGTTCCAGGAGCCGCACCTATAGCCAAGGCTCCCTATCGGCTTGCACCATCCGAAATGCAAGAATTATCTACACAACTCCAGGAGTTGTTGGATAAAGGATTCATAAGGCCAAGCTTCTCGCCCTGGGGAGCTCCTGTATTGTTCGTAAAGAAGAAGGATGGAACACTGCGGATGTGTATCGATTACAGAGAACTGAACAAGCTCACGATCAAGAATCGGTATCCACTACCGAGGATTGATGACTTATTTAATCAATTGCAAGGATCAAGCTACTATTCCAGGATCGACCTTCGATCTGGATACCATCAGCTGAGAATCCAAGAGGAAAGCGCACCAAAGACTGCATTCAGAACACGCTATGGGCACTACGAATTTCTTGTGATTCCATTTGGATTGACGAACGCGTGAGCTGTCTTTATTGATCTGATGAACAGCGTATGCAAACCATATCTCGATAAATTCGTGATTGTATTTATCGATGATATCCTGATTTATTCGCGAATGAAAGAAGAACATGAGCAACATCTCAGAACTATTCTGGAACTACTGAAGAAAGAGAAGCTTTATGCAAAGTTCTCGAAATGCGAATTCTGGATTCACGAAGTACAATTTCTTGGTCACGTTGTGAATGAGAAGGGCATTCATGTAGACCCGTCCAAGATAGAAGCAATAAAGAATTGGGAAGCTCCCAAGACCCCAACTGAAGTTCGACAATTTTTGGGCTTAGCGCGCTATTACCGACGTTTCATCGAGAACTTCTCAAAGATAGCTCAACCGCTAACGACCCTTACACAGAAAGACAAGAAATACGACTGGGGTCACAAACAAGAAGAAGCCTTCCAGTTACTTAAAAACAAGCTCTGTGATGCACCAATACTATCATTACCCGAAGGCACTGAAGACTTCGTGGTATACTGCGACGCCTCACGACAAGGCTTGGGTTGCGTGCTCATGCAACGCCAAAAAGTCATCGCTTACGCTTCAAGACAACTGAAGGTACATGAAAGAAACTATACAACTCACGACCTAGAGCTGGGCGCAGTGGTATTCGCCTTGAAGATCTGGCGACATTATTTATATGGTACTCGATGTACAATTTTCACAGATCACAAAAGCTTACAACACATATTTGATCAGAAGGAATTGAATATGCGCCAGCGGCGATGGGTCAAGCTGCTAAATGATTACGACTGTGAGATCAAGTACCATCCTGGAAAGGCAAACGTTGTAGCGGACGCGTTGAGCCGAAAAGAAAGGGTTAAGACCCTAAGGGTTCGAGCGTTAGAAATGACCATTCGAACGAACCTCACTACACGGATTCGTGATGCACAACAAGAAGCTCTTAAAGAAGAGAACCGTAAAGCTGAATACCTGCGGGGTATGCTGAAATACATGGTGCCAAACGAAGAGGGAGCCTTATACTTCAAGAAGCGTATTTGGGTTCCACTCTATGGTGGTATACGAGAAGTCATCCTTGATGAAGCCTACAAATCGAGATATTCGATCCATCTAGGATCGGACAAGATGTATCAAGACTTGAAAGAGTACTATTGGTGGCCGAGACTCAAAAGCGACGTTGCTGTTTATGTGGGAAAATGCCTAACCTGTGCTAAGGTTAAGGCTGAATATCAGAAACCATCCGGCCTACTACAACAACCAGAGATTCTCGTGTGGAAGTGGGAACAAATCTCGATGGACTTCATAACGAAATTACCCAGGACCCCGAGAGGGCACGATATGATATGGGTAATAGTTAATCGATTAACGAAGTCTGCGCACTTCCTACCGATCCGAGAAAAAGACAGCACTGGAAAGCTTGTTGAGATATACATAAGAGAAATTGTGGCACGTCATGGAGTGCCAATCTCAATCATTTCAGACAGAGATGGGCGCTTTGTCTCAAGAATCTGGCAATCATTTCAGGAAGCCTTTGGATCTCAATTAGATCTGAGCACGGCATTCCATCCGCAAACAGACGGCCAGAGCGAACGAACTATACAAACGTTAGAAGATACACTTCGCGCATGTGTCATGGATCTAGGCGGCTGTTGGGATACTCATCTACCTTTAGTTGAGTTTTCCTACAATAACAGTTATCATACGAGCATAAAAGCCGCACCGTTCGAAGCTCTGTATGGCCGCAAATGCTGATCGCCCTTATGTTGGGCAGACGCTGGAGATAAACGTATGGTTGGTCCTGAACTTGTACAAGAGACAACCGACAAGATTGCGCAGATCCGAGAGCTCATTAAGGCGGCTCGAGATCGACAAAAGAGCTACGCTGATCCGAAAAGAAAATCTGTAGAATTCGAGGTGGGAGACAAAGTGTTGTTAAAAGACTCACCTTGGAAGGGCGTAGTCAGATTTGGAAAGCATGGAAAGCTGAATCCACGATACATCGGACCATTCAGAATATTGAAAAGAATTGGTATCGTGGCATACAAGTTGGAGTTACCGGAAGAACTTAATGGAGTACATGATACGTTTCATGTATCCAACCTGAAGAAGAGTCCAACACAAGAAAACGTGATCATCCCGATGGATGAAGTACATATTGATGACGCCCTCCTATTTACAGAACAACCCGTTGAGGTTACCGACTGGAAAGTCAACAAGACCAGGAGGAGCACTGTTAAACTTGTCAAAGTACGTTGGAACTCTAAGCACGGACCCGAGTACACATGGGAACGTGAAGACCAGTTCAAGGAAAAGTATCCCCACCTATTCAAGAAGACTCCAGCGAGAGTTAGTTCAGCCTGAATTTCGGGACGAAATTCTTTTAACGAGGGGAGACTGTGACAACTGGCACAAAACCGGTAATTTCCGTACACTTTAACCATTATTTAATAACTGCAATTATGTGCTTAATTGTCAGCAATGTCTGAACACATACTAAACAAGTGAATTCATGCACGTTGTATACTATAAAATATTGCTTTATGCATAAACGAGAGCGTTGCGTCAGAAATAATAGTAAACTCACCGGTAAGACACACTGTGTCAACAGAACTGCAGAAAGCAGTCAGACAATAAAAGTGGAGCCTAGGTGTAGGTCCAACGACAAGAATACATTAAAACCCAAGAATACATACAAGGGTTTACATATATACCTTGCGGAAGCAAAAATAAGCACTAAAAAAAAGCACCCGAAACCCACTTTAAGTGCAGAATTTTGTATAATTCAGCAATAATTCAGCTTTTAGCACAGGAATATTATGCAGAAAATATAATTTTTCAGTCAGTATATTTCCCTAAGTGTCGGGAATCAAATGTGTTACAAAAGGATACGTTAAAGTAACTAAAAAAAGTGTAATTTAGCACTTTAACGGATTAATATCCGACCGAACAACCGGACTTTACCCGGAACATAAAAATATTGTCAATAACATAGTTTTTCTTTTTCTGAGCTAGTTAGGGTCCCCGAATACCCTAACACCCGTTATAAATTACAACACACATAATACCTTATTTTTAATTCCTAACTAGAACTTTAACTTCCAATTGGGATGTAACTAGACCCCCCCCCCCATGTAATGACCGATTACATGAGTCACACACTTTAGATTTTCTTGATTTATTAAATAGATCATGCTCCCTTGATTTTGGGCATATGGACCAATGAGTAAAATAATGTTGGGAGTTAGCTCATAAAAACCCCAAGATTATACCCTTATCATTATAACATTCACCAACTCACAAAACCACCTATCCTTCTCCTTTAAAGCTACGGCCAACACCCCTAAGAATATCATCAATTTTTCTAGCAACTTTCCAAGTATTCCAAGGTGATATTGAGGTGTAAGAAGGTCACTAACGAAGCTCGGTGCATACGGAATCGCAAGGACCTCTCTACGACGCTATTAACCACCCATTTTTCGTCTAGTTTCTTCCCTAGCCTCGAGCTAGTAGTAAGTGACTCTAAACATCTTCTTGTTCATGTTTAAAGTGGTTAATAAGAGATTTAACGGATAAAAACTATGAACACTAGAGATCAAAGTTTAAAGTCTTGTTAGAATGATGAATATGGTGGTTAATGAGTAAATATTAGTGTAAAACTTATGGAACTTGTTTTGTTATGGTTATTTATTATTGTTGGATGCTAGTAGGGGAACAGATCATCATCTAACCACGCTAGGTCATGTTCATGAAACATGAACTAGCACTATGTTTAGTGTAAAAATAACTAGATGACGAACCCTTTCACTCACAAACATGAACTTGTGTAAAAATAGTTTTTCTTGTAAAATGGAGTTCTAAACTAGTGGATCTAAAGATCTACAAGTGGTTTTTCGGAAGAACCAAGCGGAAAATGCTAGTTTTATTAAAACCCAAATCTTACATACACTAAAAGCATTTTAGTGAATAAACAAGTGTGTAAACACTTGTGTCACAAGAAAAATTTAACAAGAAATATGTTTGGTAAATCATGACTAGAAGTTGTGAAACTTCAAGATCTTTAAAAATAAAGTTTTTAAGAAATTAAACTTATTTTTAAAGATAACAAGACTTACTAAATGTGCTAGTAAGTTACTACACATTTTTGTAAATATTCAAGTTCATGAAATGGAGGAATTAGTGATTATTGTTGATGATTATTGTTGATAATTGTTGTTGATGATTGTTGACGATTTAAAAGAAAATAAACACATGTTTTGAAAACATGGGAAACCTCCATTTTTAGGGGAAACTCTGTCAAAATTTTTATAAATTTTGATGACACTTAGAAAATATAAGTTTTTAAGAAACTTAATCCCTAAAAATATGTTTAAAAATATTACCAAGGTTTCCCTAATTTTTGGTGATAAAAAATAAGGATTTCTTCAAAAATAAAAATGGATATTAAGTATATATATTTTTGAGAGAAAAGTATATATTATTTTATCACCAACTTTTGTGCTAAGTGTATATAGTATGTGTTATACGTGCTAGTGTATTAAGACTTAAAAATACACTAAATACTCATGAGGAGTATAAACATAAAAATACACATACAACATACAAGATACATAATTCGGTTGCAAAGTGCAAAACACGAGATACTTATATTAATTTTTGAGAAAATAATATAAGTAAGATACTTAGTTAAAAATATAAAATATTTTTAACACAAGAATATATACACAAAAGAGAGTGACTGTACTTGTGCGACACAAGTCTAGTGACTAACGTTAAGAAAACGCGTATAGGTTACGATGTTAATTAAGCAAATCCGGTGAAGTTTACGACGCAAGGAACGCAAAGTTGTGAGTTCATGCTCCCCCTTTTCTTTTAACTGTTTTCAGTTTTATAACTTCGGGGGTGAAATACATGTACAAATATTATAATGTTTATTAATGGTATGATAACAAGAAACGCATTTGGTGAGGACGAGAACCAAGTAGGATGCGTTATGAGAAATGATAACAAGAAACGCACTTGGTGAGGACGAGAACCAAGTAGGATGCGTTATGAGAAATGATACGAGAAATCGTGTCATGAATAGGGTACATAAGCACCATTAATCAACAATATACCTAGACCGCAGAACAAAAGGTTAGGTCTAACGGGTGCCGGGCAGCCACACTCTCGGTGAGGGCGAGAATCGAGTAGTGCTTTTGGGTCTCAGAATATACCAATTAGATGCCTAAGGTTTGGTGACTTCCTATGTCGTGTCACATGTTAACGGCTTTGCAACCCATTAACAATCCTGATACTCACAGGAATACTTTACTTACATAAAATTCATACCATACTAAACCTTGATTAATACTTGAAGTACGTGGGGTACTCAAGAAAACATGAGTTATACTTGAGTACGTGGGGTACTCAAGAAAACAGGAATTATACTTGAAGTACGTGGGGTACTCAAGAAAAACTTGAATTAAACATGAGTACGTGGTGTACACATGAATACTTGATGTATATATGAAAACTTGATTTATACATGACTCAAACTATGTTTTCATACAAAGCATACAAACGTGAAATACAAAAACTGCATGAATTCACACCAACATTATGTTGACATTTTTCCAAAACTCACATGTATTTCAGGTAACTAGGATGGATGTGCGCGTGCTCTTAATCATGCTTGTGGATGTCGCTTGTGTTTATCTTTAAATAAAGTTGTAAACTTTTAAGACAATGTTTCATGCTGTCTAGCGATGTAAACGCTATCTTATTTTTCAAATTATGGTATTTGAAGTTATTTTCATGAGCATGTAGTATGTTTACACTTCGTATGCAATGAGAACCTTTCATGATCACACCTCGTGCTTCCGCCGCAGAAAGGGGTGTGACATATTTGGTAGTATACAGGAACAGATGAAGTAACACAGGAGACCAACCAAATGCAGATGGGAGAGATACAACTCTTGAAATCCAACTCAAGCAGGCCCGCTGAGGATACTGTCACTCCCTTGCTGCCCAGAGCTTTGAACTTCAGTTCTGCAGTATATACTGAGGATAACAAGGGGAATATTGTGCCTAGCCATTCCCAAAGTCATATTCCTGAGATACCCTCTTCAGTTAGGGTGTCAACTGTGAGAAGTTCAGGATATGCTTCAGGATATGGCCAGAATCCTCAGACTGGTAACGTATCTAATAATAATACTCTTGCTACTAATGGTATTGGATCTTTGCAGGATGCAGGTATGACATCAGCACTTTCCAGGGAGCTTCAGAAGTTAAAGGACATGATATCCAGTGTACCTGGAGTAGTCCAGCCGATCCCAGAAGTATCCCAGGATAGCTACAAGATATCTCGGTTTGCATATCCTATATGTGATGCTGAAATCCCAAAGAGATTTCAAACCCCCAACATGAAGCTCTATGATGGAACCACGGATTCTGAAGAGCATATTGGCCAGTATAGGGAAAGGATGGAAATCAACCCTATCCCTCCAGATCTCAAGGAAGCATGCCTCTGCAAGGGTTTTGGTTCTACCTTAACAGGATCAGCCTTAAAATGGCTCTTAAACGTTCCTCCTTATTCGATTACATCATTTGCTCACTTAGTCAATTTATTTAATAGTCAATTTTCCTGCAGTCGAAGTTTTGAAAAACTAACCAGTGATATCTACAGGATAACTCAAGGGCCTCAGGAATCCTTAAGAGATTATGTGAACAAGTTTAGCTGGGAATCCTTAGTTATCCCACATCTTGATGTTGCAACAGCTGTGCAGGCTTTCAAGATGGGATTGCAAAAAGATTCTCAAATTTACCAGGATCTTGTAATGAATCCCTGCAGGAACCTGGATGAAGCTCGGAATAGGGCTTTAAGATATATTCGACTGGAGGATGACAAAAAGATGTAAGAGAGGATGAATTCATCTTCGACCTACGAATCAACCAACAGGAAGTCAGAATCCTCATACAAGCCATATCGTTCTAAGCTATATGACATGAATGACAGCAAGAAAGTGAATGTTGTTGAAGACGAGGATCTTGAAGAGTATCCTGAATTGTCATAATATTATTTTTCTATTAACATACATGAACTGATGTATGCTATGTTGGGCTTAGGAGACAAAGCAAGATGGCCTAGGAAGAACCAACAAAAAGTTGATTGGAAGGATAAGTCCAAGTGGTATGCCTTCCATGAGGATTTCGGGCATGTCACTGAGGATTGCATTGCTCTGAGGAAAGAAATAAGCTATCTCCTGAGCAAGGGATATCTGAAGGATCTTTTGGGAAGAAAGAAGAATAAGGGTCAGGATAGTGAGAAGGATCCTGAACATGCAGCATCACCTCCTGCAGATGCCAAGATAATTAACTTTATTTCAGGAGGATCCGACATTTGTGGGACTACATACTTTCCTGCAAAAAGACATGCAAAGGAGGCTAAGGCAAAAAGGGGAGATAAGCCAACCAGGATGTCGACCCTCACAACTAATAAAGTGATCACGTTCGACAGTGATGATAGGGATACTGTCCAGGATCCCCACCATGATGCTTTGGTAATAACTTTATATGTTGCTAACCATTTTGTGCGCAGGATACTGGTGGATAATGGCAGCTCCGTCAACATAATTCAGCTGGAAACATTGAAGAGGATGAATGTATCCCCGATGGATATTACTTCGAAATCCACTGTGCTCGTTGGTTTCAGTGGAGAAGCCAGGAATACCGTGGGAGAGATAAACTGCTACAAAGTTATATTGGGTAGGCCATGGATCCATGATATGAAAGTTGTGCCATCAACCTATCACCAGTGCATCAAGATTCCTACCCCTTGGGGGGTTGTCAAAGTAGAAAGTGATCAACAAGAAGCGAAGGAATGTTATTCTTCTTCAATGAAATCCTCGACAAAGCCCAAAGCAGGATAGCAATTAAAGATGCGAGGGCAGGATATCATGGAGGCTTCAGAGCAGGATGTAAAGAAAATTATCCTGGATCAGGATAATCCAAATATCCCGGTACTCGTAGGAACCAATATCCCTCAGGATATTGAAAATCAATTGACTAACTTTTTGAAATGCAGGATGTCAACATTCACATGGAAACATGAGGATATGGCAGGTATTTCCAAGGATATTATAACTCACAAGCTCGGAATTGATAGGTCTTTCAAGCCTGTCCAACAAAAACGAAGGAAGTTTGCTCCAGAGAGGAACACAATCATTCAGGAAGGAGTTGAAAGATTGTTAAAGAGCAAGATGATTAGGGAAGTGAAATTTCCCAAATGGCTGGCAAATGTAGTGGTGGTGCAAAAGAAAAATGGGAAATGGAGAGTCTGTGTAGATTACACAGACTTGAACAAAGCTTGTCCCAAAGACCCGTTTCCTCTACCTCATATTGATTCAATGGTGGATGCTACTACCGGCCATGAGATGTTAACCTTCATGGATGCATCCTCAGGATTCCAGCAGATCCAAATGGAACCTTCAGATCAGGAGGATACTGCTTTCATGACACCAACAGGTATTTATTGTTATACTGCTATGCCTTTTGGTTTGAAAAATGCAGGTGCAACATACCAAAGATTGGTGAACATAATGTTTAAAGACAAGCTGGGGGACACCATGGAGGTGTACATTGATGACATGGTAGTAAAATCTAAGAACACTGAAGATCACCTCCAGGATATTAAGGGAGCATTTGATATCCTGGATCAGTATAACATGAAGTTAAATCCTGCCAAGTGCCATTTTGGAGTGGGGGCAGGAAAGTTTTTAGGATATATGGTAACTAAAAGAGGGATAGAAGCAAGCCCAGAACAGATCAAAGCCATCTTGGATATCAAGTTGCCTTCGAACATGAAAGATGTACAAAGACTGACGGGACGAGTAGCAGCATTAAATAGATTTATCTCAAGATCCTCAGAAAAATGCAAGGAATTTTACGATATCCTGAAGAAGAATAAGAAATTCGAATGGGGAGAGAAGCATGAAGCATCCTTGCAGGATTTGAAGCAGTATCTCTCAATTGCACCTCTATTGATGAAGCCTGAGGATGGTGAACCATTATCCCTGTATCTCGCAGTATCAGGGAATGCTGTAAGTGTTGTTCTTGTAAAGGATCATGAAGGTCAGCAGTATCCTCTCTATTATGTTAGTAAAAGTTTATTAGATACTGAAACTAGATATTCCCATTTAGAAAAATTAATATTGGCTTTAGTTATGGCATCGACAAAGCTTAGACACTATTTTGAGACACATAGAATCCATGTTAAAACTAATTATCTTGTTAAAAAGGTGCTTAGGAAACCCAAAATGTCAGGCAGGATGGCTAAGTGGTCAGTAAAATTAAGTGCCTATGATTTAGTATATGAACCTAGGAATGCTATAAAGTCTCAGGCTTTAGCAGACTTTGTGGCTGATTTTAGTAGTGATATTCAAGATAAGGCCGACCTAGAAGTACAACAACTAGGTGAAAGTTTAGAATTTCGGATATTACATACTGATGGTGCATCCAACATAAGAGGTGTAGGATTAGGGATACTACTAAAAACGCCACAGGGGGACATATTACCCCAGGCTATTAAATGTGAATTTTCTGCTACCAATAATGAAGCTGAGTATGAAGCTCTGATAGCAGGATTAGAATTGGCTAAAAATATGAATATTAGATGTTTACAAGTATATGTTGATTCCCTGTTGATACTAACCATTTCAATGGATCTTATGCAGTAAAAGGTGAAAAGTTAGTTGAATATCTTGAAATTGTTAAAAAATTAGCAGGATATTTCGAAATTTTTACACTTGAACAGGTACCAAGAGAAAAGAATGCTGAAGCTGAAGCTCTAGAAAACTTAGGATCTACTGTCATGATACCGGAGGGAACACAGATACCAATAGTGCACATCTTGTATCCTGCAATGGAACATTTCAAATCTCAGGATAAAGAAGTAGCATGTATCTAGTATCCTGGTGATGGATATCCTGAGAAGGATCCTGAATCCTGGATGACTCCAATTATGAAGTATCTTCAAGAAGGAGATATCCCAAAGGATGCAAATCCTAAGGCTTTTAGGATGAAGGTATCTCGTTTTACTATTATAAATAATATTTTGTATAAGAAATCCCATTGCAGGTCTGTACCTAAGGTGCTTGGAAGATCCTGAAACCAAGGAGGTACTTCAGGATATACACGAAGGAGACTGTGGCAACCATACTGGGGACAGATCTCTATTCTCGAAGGTGTTGAGAACAGGATATTACTGGCCGACCATGAGAAAGGATGCCACGGAGTATGCTCGGAAATGCGATGCATGTCAAAGACACGGCAACATCCTGCATCAGCCTGCAGAACCATTATACCCTATCGTATCCCCTTGGCCATTTATGAAATGGGGTATGGATATAGTGGGAAAGCTTCCAAAGGCTCCAGGAGGAAAGGTTTTCATGTTGGCAATGACGGATTATTTCTCCAAGTGGGTTGAAGTAGAAGCCTTTGTCTAAGTTAGAGATCAAGAAGTGGTATCCTTCATAAAGAGGAATATCCTGACAAGATTTGGGGTACCAGCTGAGATAATTTGTGATAATGGCTCTCCGTTCATCAGTAAAAGAACTACTGCTTTTTGCAAAAGTTGGGGAATTAAGATGATCACGTCAACACCAGTGAATCCTCAAGCAAATGGACAAGCAGAATCCTCAAACAAGATAATCGTCAACAACTTAAAAAAGAGGTTAGGTGCCAAAAAAGGAAAATGGGCAGAAGAACTACCATTTGTCCTATGGGCTGATAGAACAACTGTGAAGACTGCTACTGGGCAAACCCCATTTTCTTTGGTGTTTGGGGCAGAAGCAGTGATCCCGACAGAAATGGTGATACCAACAGCTAGATCAAGCCTACGGGATCCTGAATCAAATCCTGAAATCTTATGTCAAGAACTAGATACTGTTGATGAAACAAGAGATGCATCAAAGCTAAGGATGGCGGCATACCGGCAGAGGATAGCCAAATCATATAATAAAAACCTAAGGACTAGAAGGTTTCAAGTTGGAGATTGGGTATTAAGGAAGGCTTTTCAGAACACTACTAACCCTACTGATGGAAAGTTGGCCCCAAAGTGGGAAGGACCTTATGAGATTGAATCGGAGTCTGGGAAAGGAGCATACCGGCTTAAGAATATGGATGGGGATATATTACCAAGATCCTGGAATGCTATACACCTTAAAGCCAATTTCAAGTGAGTTTAGAAATTAGTTTCTAACTCAGGATGGTATAAATTCTAACTCTTTTAAATATAATTTTATTTTATTCCTATTGAACCCAATACTAAGTTAAGCATCGGAGGGGTGTTAGCCAAGCTGACACCCACCTTAGTTTAAGGCTGTTTTGCAGTATATGCTTCGGGATATAGCTCCAGGATATATACTCAGGATACTTCGAAAGATTAGAGGATTGGCCCCCTCTCTCACGTTTAAGGGATCCTGATCCCTTCACAGGTTTAAAGGTATTCACCTTTCTCTAGAATTGGGTTTAAACACCCCGCCTGGAGCGCAAGTTATCCAGGGATAGTTCAAGATAGCGGGACCAGTCCATGTAAAAGTGGCTGACAATTTCGTTATTGTTGGCTATATCCTGGATCCTGAAGGTATATGAGGATTGATCACCCTCTCTCGCGAAAGGGTATTTTCATACTCTCTAAGGTTTAAAGGTTTTCACCTTTCTAAGTCTTGGAGTTTATACACTCCCACCTGTAGCACATGAAAACAAGGGTTTATCCCCAGGATACTAAGGGTTTATCCCCAGAATATTAAGGGTTTATCCCTAGTGAAACAAAACTTTTTGACAAAGTTCCAAAGATATGACAAACTACTATTGTGTTTACACATGTTCTTCTGTTGGTGAAAAGTTACGAAGTTTAATCACTAAGTGAAGAGATACTCAAGTGTTGGGATTGAACCCTACCAGAGGAACAGATAATGAAAGCCAAAACCGGATCATAACAGTGGATTCACAATAAGCAGCAGTTTACACTAAGTCTTCTCCCTTGACAGTGATTATAACATCTGATGACCTTATATCTACTGTCCGGATACAACTACTGTTTTGCATAACCACTGATGAAGCCTAGAAGACTGCTGGAAACTAAGCACTGCTGGTACAAACTGCTGATGACAAAGCACTGCCCAATCAAGGACTGATCAACCTTGAGGAAAGCACTGATGAATAGAAAGAGCAGTGGTTTAGTATATCATCTGTTTATGTATAGTCAGTGGTTAGGTTTAGCAGTGTTTGTATGTGGACAGTAGATAAAGGTTGTGAGGCTATTAGACGTCGCTTTCATGGTGACGTCAGCTGAGATGCCTCAGCGGTTTGGTTTGTCTATAAATGGAACAGTACTCTGTACTGTTACATTTGATTCATTTTGAGAGAGTTCTTCTCCTCAATTCAATCATTTCATCTTGTGCAACCAACCACTGTAGTATCAGGCTGAGGGGGAGCTTAGTTTGTAAGCATGCTTGTAATCTTTTGAATTACTTTGTAATCTTTTGACTGATGAAAAGCATTTGTTTATCTAAACTATTTTCTTCCTTGATTGTGTTTATAAAGTTTGTAATCATTTCCGCTGCACTTTACATTATTTCATAATCATTCATTGTTCAAATCATACAAACAAACACAATCATGAGAGCCTCCGATCTTAACAATTGGTATCAGAGCCTGGACAGTCAAATTCGATCTAACAATCAATTTGACATAACAGTTCGGCTCAAAATTCATTGATACTAAGGTTGGTTGTATTCAGTTGAAAAACAGAGTAACGAGTAAATCATGATCAAAATGGTTATTCAAAAACTCTGTAAATCAACCAAGATGTCATATCACACACAAATCTCACACAACAAGTGATATCATGCACAAGTCACTCATAGTCTACAGATCTGCAAACATGTCTGTTAAACTATGGAATTATATTTTTTTTAAAATTAATTTCAGCTGTTGATTTGATATTTGTGGTGTTTTCATTAAATACTGAAGTATGAACCTCAGATTAACAAAAGCCTATGTTCATAAAAACATTAGTGTTTTTGCTAACATAAAAAGTGGGAAATGAAAACTTTAGTCATAAGGACTTATGTGTTGAAAAACAGGTTGAGATCCTCAAAAGGAACAAATCAACTCTGTTAAAATACATTAAGAAAACAGGATTGTCCGTATCATATGTAATGTGAGATTGGTCAAAAATTTGAACAAATATGGCTAATCCTCTTAAAGCATTACTGCAAAATGATTCTGGATTAAGTATTTCTTCAATAAAGACCTCCCAGTAAGTATTTCTTTACTTATAAATGGGAAGGGTAAAAAGGGAAGAAGAAAATTCACAAAAAGTCATAAGTGTGTTTATCTCAGAACTTTTGAAGTCGGAAGAAAAGAGTATAAACACAAAACACTCATGAGTCAAAGTTTGGGATAATTATGGTCATTTAGCAACTGTGTGCAATCAGTGGTTCAGGAAAAGGTTCAAGTAACCATGGTATTTCCAGTGAATAAGCGTTCAAAAGAAGACTAGACAAACTTTTCTAAATAATCACGTAGTAACAAAGTCTATAACAGGATTTTGAAAAACTCATGTGATCATGTGTCTTCATTTCTGTTGTCAATCAATCTACAAGAAAATGGTACCAAACAGTGGACAAAGTACAGTTAAAATTCATATCACTCTCTTCAACCACTGACCATTCTCATAAACTTGAGCATGAGATGATTACGTGCTTTATTATTGTGTTACCAGGTTCTTTTGGTACTGGTTTTTAGAAAATCCTTTAATTATTTTTCCTTAAAAAGGATTTTCTGGAATAAAACAGGATATATTATTCTCAATTTTGTAGAATAATATATTTTTGAATTTTTACTGGTTTTTTATAGTAAAAGTTTAAATCTCCTGTCAGGATAGATAACCTTTATTTTTGTTGGTTATATTGTCCTTAAAACAGATCAAAAGGAAGTGGTATATTTGTCAAGGTCATATCTAACTCAAGTTTGTTCTTACACTAAGCAAAAGATTGATTGTCAACAGACTTTAAAATACTTGGGCACTCATGTTTTAATTCAAATATTATAACAAGAATGAGTTGCTTTGGTAAAAAGTCTACATCATCTGGGGTACTAAACCACTGTCAGAAATTTGTATAAGTTTCAAAATTTGTAATTGACATGTGGCAAAACCTTGAATGAAAAATTCTCAAAACTGTTGCTGACATAATTGTCCTTCAAATCAGTACCATCATTTTAACCCTAACCACTGTTTTGTTCAAACGACTGCTTACTAAATACTGTCCACTGCTGAAAGTCAGCCACTGATCCTTCATTTTCTTGACAAGCACTGATGTTCAAAATCAATGTCCTTACCACTGATATGTTATCCACTGATAGTAAAAATCATCCACTGTTATCACATTATTACCGTTGTAACCACTGATGCTTATTTCATTAGTGGCTCTTAAAACAACTGTCCTTCACTCTTCATCCATTTCATCAGTGATTGACACGTGGTCAGTTTTTAGCCATCAGACCATAATAACCGCTGCCACATCAGCGATCATTTTTTAATAAAACCCTGATCAAAACCCCCAAACAGGGTTTTACACTGTCGAATTGAATTCTAAAATTCTCTTCTCAAAGCAGTTTCTAACCCTTCTTCCCAAAATCATTCTTCAATAACCACACCTTCTTCGATCATCTCCTCCGCAAAAATGACAAAATCAAAATCAAAATCTAAACCAAAATCAACACCATCTTCCAAAGAGGGCGCTCAAACGGCCGAAGAATCCATCAAGATACCATACAAATCTCCCCACAATTATCTAGGTTTGCTCACAAAACCCACCAATAACCACACCTTCGACTCCATCATTAATACAATTTCTGCATCAAAGTACAAAACTTTGTTGACAGCAGATGCACCCATTTATCTACAAACCCAGAGAGTGTTCTGGAAAAAGGCGACGCTTGAAAAACAAGGAGACAAAGTCATTGCCATCAACTCTTCGATACAGGGTAAAGCGATTCAAATAACCCCAAAATCAATCTCAGAAGTCTTCAAACTTGATGACGAGAACGGTAAAATCTCATTTGATAAAGCTGTGATGAAAACTGATTTCGTAAAAAGGGGATATGCAGAACAATCAAAGGTAGATACCTTACAAAAATTTTATTTCCCTTCTGCACCTAGGTTTTTATTTCACACACTCTTGAGTTGTGTTTCAAATAAAACAACAGCTTTTAACGAAATACCATTAAAGATTCAATGCCTGGGTTATGCTATTTTAAATGGTGAAAATTATAACTATTCCCAGGAGATCTATAATGACTTGGTAAAAAATGTTGATAACAAATCATTTTTACTTTTTCCAAGATTTCTGAGCTATTATTTTAAACAAAAATTTGTCAAAGAAAATGAAAACTTGCCAAAACAAGGTGTTTATTTTCAAATAAAAAGTTTAACACCTGAAACATTCACTAGAATGTTGGCACCAATAAAAACAAAAGCAGAGATGTCTGAGCAGAATTTAGCGGTTACCACTGCTCCTCAGACATCTGCTGCTGAGCCCACTGCTCCAGGTGATCATAGCAGCACTACCACTGCTTTGAAACCCACGCCTGACATTACCAAAAAGACCAAAAGAAAATCTTACAAAAAGCCCACCAAACCCAAGAAAAAGGCAACTCTGGAAGATGAGATCCCAGAGCAACTGCCTGTGACAACACAAATGTCACCACAAACCACTGCTGCTACTTCCTCACAGCAGTTGGTAGAAAGATCTCCACCATTGGCTAAAACTCCTCCTGTATCCTCACAAAAGGATCAGGTTGTAATCACAGGGACTCCACAATATGAAGCTTTGGATCCACTTGGCTCCATCTTCCACAGTCCTGATCCCAAGGACATGTCTCTTTCAACTCCCATGCCCTCACCTATCATACTACCACAATCCATGCTACCTTTGTTGCATGCAGTTGATATAGCTCAGACACAAACCAGTTCCTCTCTATCACCTGTCACTGAGAGTATTCCCGCAAGTGACTGGGTCTGATGCTACTACTCCTTCTATCCCAGCAACAATTGAGGAGGTTGCACCCCCTGAGTTACAAGTAACTCTCGGTGGTAGTTCAAGTGGAGCAGCAACTATAACTGGTGGATCAACAGATCTTCAGTTGGACAGTTGTTTCATTAATAAGACTCCCTTGAAGGCAATTTCTTCTATAGCACCATCGATAATCACCAGTGAGTTGGTTCTAACCACTGGTACCATCAAAGATTTATCTAGTGCTGAAGAAAGAAGTCCCTAGTACCAAGAACAAGGGGCATCAATGAGTGATTTTTGGGACTCTGTTCCTAAGTCACACATTGATACAACCACTGCTGGTGGGGATTCAGATGAACCTACTAATGTGGGTGATGATTCAAAATATCAGGAATTGACGGGCAGAGTTGAAAAACTTGAAACTTCAGTTGCTGAAATAAAAGACATGGTGCAGCAGCTATTAAAAGCCCAAAAAGCACAAACCACTGCAGTTCCACCTCAAGCACCTGCTCCACCACAAGCACTTGCTGCAAATGAGCTCTGGAATCTGTTTCAACCCTTGCTAGAAAAGCAAAAACAAGCAGCTGATCAGCAGCATGAAATGCATATAAAAATGCTGACAAACATGGTGGAGTCAAGGTTCAAAGACACTCAAGCAGACATCAAGGCTATAAAGGTCAGCATAAAAAAGACTGCCCATGGTGAAAAAGTTCCCTCCACTATCCTCTTCATGGATAACCCCCTTGCAGATAATGCCAAAAAGGGGGAGAAAATCAAGTTGAGGAAGAAAGGAATAGAAGATGGGCTGTATATTGAACCAGAACAAGCAAAACAGCCATCCAAACCACCTCAAATCACAAAATCCCAAACTTCCATCCAAACAGCTGATACAACAGTAGTTACAAAAACTACTAGCCAAACAGCTACCATCTCTTCAACACACACCACCAAAACCACTGCCCTCACATCATCATCATTACCTCCTGCCATAAAGCAGAAGACAGCAGATGTTATAACATCTGCTGTAATGACAACAGTGGTTGAATCACCAGTTGTTTCAACTGCTGTTAGTCAATCACAAACCACTGCCACTCATATCACCACCACTGATCCACCCAAAACATCATCACCCTCTCCTACAACAAAAAGGAGAAGGATCTTCATACCCTATGACTCACCATCATCATCACCACCATCAAAAACAACCTCCCCATCTTCAACCCCTGCTCAAAAGTAGAAGACATCTACTGATACATCAGTAGTTGTAATGACAACAGATGTTGAGACACCAGTTGTTTCAACAGCTGTTAGTCAGCCATCCACCACTGTTTTCACCAGTCTCACATCAAAACCAGCAAAGCTCTACACCAGAAAGAGAAAACTTACTCAGCCAGATGAGGACCAATATGATCCCATTGCTGCAAAATATATGTTGGAACTAGAAGCTATAAAAAATAAGATGAGGCAATTGTACACTGATGATGATCCTTCAAACAGAAGATTTCCTTCACTCGTTGGCTTCATGGTTCCAGAAGACATGGATGAGTATCTTCAGCTCAAAACAAGACAGTCTAAGATAAGAGCAAAGGTTGAATGTAAAGGTCAAGGTGATGAAGCCATTGCTGAAAGATTGGATTTTTTTCTCACAAAAGTCAAACAAATAAAAGACTTTGCACAAGAGCTGAGCAAAGAAAAGGCAGAACAACGAAAAGAGATGAGAAGAAAACTTCTTGCATACATAATGCAAGAAAAATTTTATCCTGCTGAAGAAAACCAATTTGAAGAATGGCCAATAGTGCTTTTAAAGCATGAAGCTGATAGGATTGATAGAATCAAGAACGATCCTAAAAAGAAGAAAAATGCTCCAAATTGGAGAAAATACAAAAAATACATCACTGACCTAACAGCTGAGTACAAAAGAAAGAAACAGGAGTTGGTGGATGCAAAAGTGGATACTGGCAATGCCATTTCAAAATGGTCAAAGCAGCAAACTGATGAAGCCTATGAAAGGCTAAAGAAAAGGAAGATAACTGTTTCAGGCACTTCAAAGAAACATGAACAAATGATGAAGCTTGAACAACATATTGAAAACCTCAAAACACTGTTCAGGTCAATGAACCGAGAAGAAAGAGAACAGCTGACTAGTGAAGAGGAAAAGGAAAGGGAAGTTGAGTACTTCACAGAAACCATCATGAAAATGGGTCTAAAAGAAGAGAGCTCCGAAAAACTTCAAAACCTTTTTAAGAAGGTGTTAACTAAGCCTGCATCACCAAATACTTCAGAAGTTTCAGACATTGAGCCAGATCAACAAAGAGGACAGGAACAGATAGAAAAGGAGACTGTAGAAAACATAGTTGCAGCAAACAATGTTATTGAAATGGCCTTCAAACGAATGTCTGAAAGTCTGCAAGTTTTCACAAGGCCAACATTCCCCAACTCATCAGGAAATAAATCTCTCCCAAGAAACCCATTGGGTTCAAAAGTACTAAAGTGGATGTCTGAACAAAAGACCCACGTATTGACTCTGGTCAGATCCAATGGCGAAGTGAAGTACATATCAAGGAAAGAAGCACTAGGCCTTAGTGTTGAAGATTTGCAGGATCTCCTTGAACTTTCACTGTGCAGGGATGAGGATGATTTAAGTTCCAAAGAATTTGAAGAAGAATTCAAAAGACAAGCTAAGGAACTTCTGATGAGGAATAAAGATCCAGAATAATGAAGGGTTTTGGCATTATCTGTTCCAGGGGGAGATTGTTGGGATTGAACCCTACCAGAGGAACAGATAATGAAAGCCAAAACCGGATCATAATAGTGGATTCACAATAAGCAGCAGTTTACACTAAGTCTTCTCCCTTGACAGTGATTATAACATCTGATGACCTTATATCTACTGTCCGGATACAACTACTGTTTTGTATAACCACTGATGAAGCCTAGAAGACTGCTGGAAACTAAGCACTGCTGGTACAAACTGCTGATGACAAAGCACTGCCCAATCAAGGACTGATCAACCTTGAGGAAAGCACTGATGAATAGAAAGAGCAGTAGTTTAGTATATCATCTGTTTATGTATAGTCAGTGGTTAGGTTTAGCAGTGTTTGTATGTGGACAGTAGATACAGGTTGTTAGGCTGTTAGACGTCGCTTTCATGGTGACATCAGCTAAGATGCCTCAGCAGTTTGGTTTGTCTATAAACGGAACAGTACTCTGTACTGTTACATTTGATTCGTTTTGAGAGAGTTCTTCTCCTCAATTCAATCCTTTCATCTTGTGCAACCAACCACTGTAGTATCAGGCTGAGGAGGAGCTTAGTTTGTAAGCATGCTTGTAATCTTTTGAATTACTTTGTAATCTTTTGACTGATGAAAAGCATTTGTTTATCTAAACTATTTTCTTCCTTGATTGTGTTTATAAAGTTTGTAATCATTTCCGTTGCACTTTACATTGTTTCATATTCATTCATTGTTCAAATCATACAAACAAACACAATCATGAGAGCCTCTGATCTTAACATCAAGTGTGTCATATATTGATGCAATATCCTGCACAGACAGGGGACATCCATGCCATGGACATTGCAAAGGAATCAAAGGTTGAGGTTGGAAATTATTTCCTAAGTGTTTCTGTATGATTTTTTTTTAAGTCTTGAAAACCTTATCTAAATGATCTAAGTTTTCTAAAAAGTCATATTCAACCAAGTTTTGTCTAACATTTTGATAACAAAAGTATTGAACATTGCATCAGTATCCTGACCAGGATATTTGATCAGGATATTCAAAACATACCTTTCAAAATAAAAACATAACAATAACAAATAAGGCTAAACTGTTAGTTTATTATTAATGGTCCAATAGATTGTATTCTTGGTTTCATCTCAAAAAGAGACCCATCCACCAAGAATACAATTTAGTTTTTAAAGCATATTTACATAAACAGTTGAAGGCTTTGTCATGAAAACACAGGATCCTTCCACCTTCAACTTTCAAACTATTCTACTTGCAAGAAATTAAAATTGTTCTAAGTGCAGGACGACCAGATGATTTAGACCCTACAAAATACAGGTATCATTAAAGAGAAACTAACCAGGATACAGGTTCAGTATATGTGTACGGGATACAGGATCTGGATATTTACCTTATTAGGGAAGGAAGTCATGGGCTCGATGGATTCCATGAAGCCAAGGTCATCATAAGAGAAACCTTCGGCAGCAGCAACAGCAGCAGCAAAGGGCTTAGAGCTGGTGGTAACAAATGGCTCCTTTTTTTAGGACAGGCTTGGGGTAGCTGTCAAGCTCCTCAAGGAATGTTCGAAACAGATATCCTTACCAGACATGTTGGAATGACTAAAAAATATATCCGTTTGAATTAGGATATCCAACAGTTATATTTTTGGGGACAATTGTTATGGGTGAAATCCTAAGCCCATATCCTGACACTATATCTTGATTTTATGATAGCTGATTACGATCAGGATACCGGACCAGGATATTGGTAACATCCTGAGGCAGCATCCTGACTATTACTAACAATTTGCTTGTAAATGTTGGTTACAAGGGACTAACATTCATGAGGACCAAGTCATCCTGAAGACCCGCTCAAATTGGTTAGGATAAGGACGTTGATGGCGGAAGAATAGCTCTTGTAAAGGTCAGCAATGAAGAAAGGCATATTTTATGGGAGTTAAGGATGCTGGTCAATGCTATTAATGTTGTAACGGTTATAGGAACTTAAATCCAGGATTTATAGTTAATATGCGCGTGGAGAACGAGTTGAAACAGCCCCCCAACGTTTAGAAGGGAGTATTCTCAGTATCCCAGAATAATAGGGGAATATTCCAAGTATCCCGGATTATTAGCATAGTTAGTTATTTCCTTTGCTATATATAGGAATGATCGGATCAGTAGGAACACACAATCTTTTCAGACACTCTTGCTTTCTACTACCTGCAATCACTCTCAAACATTAACACTTGTACTCGAATCTCATTAACACTTAGAGTATCCGCATCATATCCTGCACTGTATCCTGATATTTGAAGTAATAAGAAGAACAAGGAAGCCGACGATTGTCAGCTCCTGAGGTTTTATGCCGGAGATCTAGATTGATCAAGGGCTTTCCTCGTACATCCCATGTCACCCTTTACATTTTTGCTCATTGTTTGAATGTAGATACAACTCGCTATCCTGAGCCGTATCCTGATAACTGTTTTTGCAAACAACTAAATTAGCATATTTTCAACACACGTTCTTAGCACACTACCTCACTTAACTAATTTGATCACTTTATTGCTTCGGGAATTTTTGACCAAAACAGTACTCATGGGTGGTGCTGGTGCTGGTATCGGGTCAGGGTACTGGGGCATCGGTTCTTCGTATGGGTATGGGTTCCCTAGGATCTCCCGAATATACTGATCGTTATCCAAGTATGGATCTAGGGGGCCAAGGTTAGGGTATGGTGCTACAGGGTTTTGTATGGGTTCCTCCTGTGGGTAAAGTTCTCGATAATCCCTATGGTCGTCATTCCATGGATTGTAATCTAGAGGATGGGGTGCTGGGACTCTAAGGATTTCGTTTGGGTCGAAGGCAGGTACGGGAATCTGGTCTCCTGGGTTAGGTTCTATTTCCATGGGTTGAGTTGGGAACAAGGGTAGTGGCTGTGGTGCAATGATTTGTTCTAAGTTTGGGTCTACGGCTGTGGTAGCTAGTATGTGGAAATTGGCCAATCGTCTATTAAATATATCCTGAGTCTGGGCATTCATCTCCCTATTTGCAGCCGCTAAAGCTCGTTGCTGCTGTAACTTCCTCATTCTTTTCCTACGCTCGTGTGCTCCCCGACTGAACCATCCTCTCTTTTTGGTAGGGAATGGCTCTTCGGATTGTGCCTTAAATATGAAAATCCCCTCTTCTGTGTCAGCTGAATACCCCGAGGGGGTAGGCTGGGAAGAAGTTTCTTCATCTCTAGGAGAACTAGATGGTTGACGATAAGCGTTCGATGGTCCTTGATCACTCATACTGTAAACTAACAAATTGTCAAATAACACAAAACAATAATATACAGATATGCACGTAATCACGTAGATTATTTCCTAACGTAATGGATAAAATTTTGGTGTCAGCGGAACATTTATGTGGCTGAAATTAGTGGCTGTGGCTCTGATACCACTCTCTGTCGCAACCCCCGACCCCTATCTTTGGGAACGGGCGGCCGCGAACCAGTATCAGTGGTATCAGTGTTTATCAATTTGCCAGCGGAATTTACATCAGGACCGTAGTTAGGAAATAGGTTATCAGAGTAAAATACCACATTTTTATAATATTAAATACATGGGAAATTCCCAAGTTTCCATTACAAACATGTTTATAGGGATAAACCTTATTTTATTGAAATAAGACATCTTCTTTATTTAGGTAACTTTTATAGCCACTTTTCCAAGCCTTCAGTGCTGTCTAGCTAGTTTCTAATTGGCTTTCACATTTTGTTACCTGAAACGCGTTTAAAAATATTTTATCAGCAAGAAATACTAGTGAGTGAATCCCAATTTAATCAAGAAAAGTTTTATCATTTTACAGCATTGAGGGCAATCCAGCAATTACATTTGTTGACATCTACTTTAATTATCACCGACGGTACTGTCAATCCTGACTGGTGGTAATGTTACTACTCATAGTGTAGTAACAAATTTTGTATACAAAACCCCAACATACCGATGATAATTGTAGAATTACAAATACTCAATCACTGTGAAATATAATTTAAAACATTTGAGGTTTTGTAAAAACAGTTTACAAAAAGAGAAATTACTCACATTGCTAATTTAGGTATTTCCCTTGTGACTTCTTGGTTATAATCTAATAATTTAAACAATGCACACGCGTTAGTATAATAACCCAATTTACATTAGTTATACTCTCCCCGAGACAGAACTCCAACGACTGAGTCAGGCAGAGCCTCGACATGCGTTACGGAGCACTAGACCAATCGGGCAGCGTATCTAATACGTAACCGGGGATTATGATACTTACATCGAGGCAGAGCTTCGCTATTTTAGTGGGTATAATACCCGATATTATTATTGCTATTCAGAAATTTAGAGAGAGAATCGAATTTTGAACGATTTCAACTGAATGCCGATCGATCCTATTTATAGTGCTGATCAGTGGGTCTCTTGCCCCCCCCCCCCGGTGTGCCACACATGAATTTTCATCAATATTAACACACACACACACATATCCATCCCCCCCCCCCCCCCCAAAAAAAAAATTCACGTTCATGATCAAGTATTGAGTACATAATGTTATAACAAATACATAATACAACGTACTCAGCTAGGCATTTAAACATATAAATGACCATGCATATAATATAATAACAAGATGATCATTTCCTAAAGGCAAGCATAACAGAATTAAAATCCAAAATCAGAGTTTTCAGATATGGTAATATAACGAAACAATATAGTTATACTTAACATAAAAATGTAGATAGACGTATAATATTCATACCCTAAGATCCTATCTCTAAACGATCTTAAACTTTATAAACTTCCATGGATTTACATATAATTGTTATACTCCAAATTTGGAGAGTGATTAATTAATGGTGGAAGTCGGAGGAGTATTTTGCTCAGTGGCCCAGCTTTGAAGGGATCGGTGGTGCACATGTCCCCGAATGTTTCGGTTAGAAATGTAATATTTTCGTTTTTTCGTCCGAATTAATATTATATAGATCTGCCATCGCCAACTATTTTGCCTAAAATTCCCCTGCCCCTACCAAGTTTATTGTCAAAAATATTTATACATATTTTCGTATTGAGTTGAAAAACATGTGAACGGGCTAAACTTTAAGTAAAGTTTGTTACTACTTTATATATAAATCAAAGTTGATGGTTCTTTTTTATCTTAAAGGTCTTAAAGGTAGTTACCATTTATCTTAAAGATCGTTGGGCTTAGTTGTAATTTTTCTTCCAGGCACTTAACATTTATCTCGCATCATTATAAATATCTGGTCTTTATTTTTGTTAAACAATATATAGCATTTTTATGAGTAAGAACGACTCATTTGAATAAATGAAGATTATGTAGTTTTATTTGGAGTTATTATTGTTTAACCCGAATCGAATATCCGACCTGAATAATTTGGATTATGTTATTATTATTAGAGGCTACAACTACAAGGGTTTATGTGGATACCATGGTTTAGTTCATCTTCTTTTTTAAGGACAACAGGCTTTATCTTAGTTTATATGTGACCTCATCAAGGAAAATCTTTATCAAGGGTTGAATTCTATCTCAAATATTCAGTTTTCTCACATGGTCAGTTTTATGTTGCGTTATCAAGAGTTAAAAGCAGAGGCGGTGTGAAGTTGCTTATACTAGACAAAGATGGGAATGTAACGAGTAAAACAACAAATGTAGTCTACAAGGAAGTTTTTTCCCGGCATTTGAATAGTTTTCTGTTTTTTTCTTCCAATGTATGCGTTTGTACAAAATATTATATTTCAAAGTAAATAATATGGTTTTGGATGAAGCCGTGCATCGCGCGTGCATTAACCAAGTTTATATAAAACTCAAAGTTGATGGTTCTTTTTTATCTTAAAGGTCTTAAAGGTAGTTACCATTTATCTTAAAGATCGTTGGGCTGAGTTGTAATTTTTCTTCCAGGCACTTAACATTTATCTCGCATCATTATAAATATTTGGCCTTTATTTTTGTTAAACAATATATAGCATTTTTATGAGTAAGAACGACTCATTTGAATAAATGAAGATTATGTAGTTTTATATGGAGTTATTATTGTTTAACCCGAATCGAATATCCGACCTGAATATATAACCCGAAACTTAGCGATAGGAAAAAAAATATGGTCTCAAGACCCCCCCCCCCCCCGCACAACTTTTGGTCAAGCTCCCGCCACTGATTTTGCTTTCCATGTTTCAGATCTTTTAGACGTTCACGAAATCTTGGGCCGCTCGAAAACTAGGAAAAGAGTTATTTAAGCCATTGTTTATACGGTTCTTTAGAGCATTTGGAGAGCTAGGAATAATGCCATTTTCAACGCTAAATCTGCATCAATCGCGAACGTTGTCGAAGAGTTCAAAATAGTTGGCCCAGCTTTGAAGGGATCGGTGGTGCACATGTCCCCGAATGTTTCGGTTAGAAATGTAATATTTTCGTTTTTTCGTCCGAATTAATATTATATAGATCTGCCCTCGCCAACTATTTTGCCTAAAATTCCCCTGCCCCTACCAAGTTTATTGTCAAAAATATTTATACATATTTTCGTATTGAATTAAAAAACATGTGAACGCGCTAAACTTTAAGTAAAGTTTGTTACTACTTTATATATAAATCAGAGTTGATGGTTCTTTTTTATCTTAAAGGTCTTAAAGGTAGTTACCATTTATCTTAAAGATCGTTGGGCTAAGTTGTAATTTTTCTTCCAGGCACTTAACATTTATCTCGCATCATTATAAATATCTGGTCTTTATTTTTGTTAAACAATATATAGCATTTTTATGAGTAAGAACGACTCATTTGAATAAATGAAGATTATGTAGTTTTATTTGGAGTTATTATTGTTTAACCCGAATCGAATATCCGACCTGAATAATTTGGATTATGTTATTATTATTAGAGGCTACAACTACAAGGGTTTATGTGGATACCATGGTTTAGTTCATCTTCTTTTTTAAGGACAACAGGCTTTATCTTAGTTTATATGTGACCTCATCAAGGAAAATCTTTATCAAGGGTTGAATTCTATCTCAAATATTCAGTTTTCTCACATGGTCAGTTTTATGTTGCGTTATCAAGAGTTAAAAGCAGAGGCGGTGTGAAGTTGCTTATACTAGACAAAGATGGGAATGTAACGAGTAAAACAACAAATGTAGTCTACAAGGAAGTTTTTTCCCGGCATTTGAATAGTTTTCTGTTTTTTTCTTCCAATGTATGCGTTTGTACAAAATATTATATTTCAAAGTAAATAATATGGTTTTGGATGAAGCCGCGCATCGCGCGTGCATTAACCTAGTTTATATATAACTCAAAGTTGATGGTTCTTTTTTATCTTAAAGGTCTTAAAGGTAGTTACCATTTATCTTAAAGATCGTTGGGCTGAGTTGTAATTTTTCTTCCAGGCACTTAACATTTATCTCGCATCATTATAAATATTTGGTCTTTATTTTTGTTAAACAATATATAGCATTTTTATGAGTAAGAACGACTCATTTGAATAAATGAAGATTATGTAGTTTTATTTGGAGTTATTATTGTTTAACCCGAATCGGATATCCGACCTGAATATATAACCCGAAACATAGGGATAGGAAAAAAAATATGGTCTCATGACCCCCCCCCCCGCACAACTTTTGGTCAAGCTCCCGCCACTGATTTTGCTTTCCATGTTTCAGATCTTTTAGACGTTCACGAAATCTTGGGCCGCTCGAAAACTAGGAAAAGAGTGATTCAAGCCATTGTTTATACGGTTCTTTAGAGCATTTGGAGAGCTAGGAATAATGCCATTTTCAACGCTAAATCTGCATCAATCGCGAACGTTGTCGAAGAGTTCAAAATAGTTGGCCCAGCTTTGAAGGGATCGGTGGTGCACATGTCCCCGAATGTTTCGGTTAAAAATGTAATATTTTCGTTTTTTCGTCCGAATTAATATTATATAGATCTGCCCTCGCCAACTATTTTGCCTAAAATTCCCCTGCCCCTACCAAGTTTATTGTCAAAAATATTTATACATATTTTCGTATTGAGTTAAAAAACATGTGAACGCGCTAAACTTTAAGTAAAGTTTGTTACTACTTTATATATAAATCAAAGTTGATGGTTCTTTTTTATCTTAAAGGTCTTAAAGGTAGTTACCATTTATCTTAAAGATCGTTGGGCTAAGTTGTAATTTTTCTTCCAGGCACTTAACATTTATCTCGCATCATTATAAATATGTGGTCTTTATTTTTGTTAAACAATATATAGCATTTTTATGAGTAAGAACGACTCATTTGAATAAATGAAGATTATGTAGTTTTATTTGGAGTTATTATTGTTTAACCCGAATCGAATATCCGACCTGAATAATTTGGATTATGTTATAATTATTAGAGGCTACAACTACAAGGGTTTATGTGGATACCATGGTTTAGTTCATCTTCTTTTTTAAGGACAACAGGCTTTATCTTAGTTTATATGTGACCTCATCAAGGAAAATCTTTATCAAGGGTTGAATTCTATCTCAAATATTCAGTTTTCTCACATGGTCAGTTTTATGTTGCGTTATCAAGAGTTAAAAGCAGAGGCGGTGTGAAGTTGCTTATACTAGACAAAGATGGGAATGTAACGAGTAAAACAACAAATGTAGTCTACAAGGAAGTTTTTTCCCGGCATTTGAATAGTTTTCTGTTTTTTTCTTCCAATGTATGCGTTTGTACAAAATATTATATTTCAAAGTAAATAATATGGTTTTGGATGAAGCCGCGCATCGCGCGTGCATTAACCTAGTTTATATATAACTCAAAGTTGATGGTTCTTTTTTATCTTAAAGGTCTTAAAGGTAGTTACCATTTATCTTAAAGATCGTTGGGCTGAGTTGTAATTTTTCTTCCAGGCACTTAACATTTATCTCGCATCATTATAAATATTTGGTCTTTATTTTTGTTAAACAATATATAGCATTTTTATGAGTAAGAACGACTCATTTGAATAAATGAAGATTATGTAGTTTTATTTGGAGTTATTATTGTTTAACCCGAATCGAATATCCGACCTGAATATATAACCCGAAACATAGGGATAGGAAAAAAAATATGGTCTCATGACCCCCCCCCCCCCGCACAACTTTTGGTCAAGCTCCCGCCACTGATTTTGCTTTCCATGTTTCAGATCTTTTAGACGTTCACGAAATCTTGGGCCGCTCGAAAACTAGGAAAAGAGTGATTCAAGCCATTGTTTATACGGTTCTTTAGAGCATTTGGAGAGCTAGGAATAATGCCATTTTCAACGCTAAATCTGCATCAATCGCGAACGTTGTCGAAGAGTTCAAAATAGTTGGCCCAGCTTTGAAGGGATCGGTGGTGCACATGTCCCCGAATGTTTCGGTTAAAAATGTAATATTTTCGTTTTTTCGTCCGAATTAATATTATATAGATCTGCCCTCGCCAACTATTTTGCCTAAAATTCCCCTGCCCCTACCAAGTTTATTGTCAAAAATATTTATACATATTTTCGTATTGAGTTAAAAAACATGTGAACGCGCTAAACTTTAAGTAAAGTTTGTTACTACTTTATATATAAATCAAAGTTGATGGTTCTTTTTTATCTTAAAGGTCTTAAAGGTAGTTACCATTTATCTTAAAGATCGTTGGGCTAAGTTGTAATTTTTCTTCCAGGCACTTAACATTTATCTCGCATCATTATAAATATTTGGTCTTTATTTTTGTTAAACAATATATAGCATTTTTATGAGTAAGAACGACTCATTTGAATAAATGAAGATTATGTAGTTTTATTTGGAGTTATTATTGTTTAACCCGAATCGAATATCCGACCTGAATAATTTGGATTATGTTATAATTATTAGAGGCTACAACTACAAGGGTTTATGTGGATACCATGGTTTAGTTCATCTTCTTTTTTAAGGACAACAGGCTTTATCTTAGTTTATATATGACCTCATCAAGGAAAATCTTTATCAAGGGTTGAATTGTATCTCAAATATTCAGTTTTCTCACATGGTTAGCTTTATGTTGCGTTATCAAGAGTTAAAAGCAGAGGCGGTGTGAAGTTGCTTATACTAGACAAAGATGGGAATGTAACGAGTAAAACAACAAATGTAGTCTACAAGGAAGTTTTTTCCCGGCATTTGAATAGTTTTCTGTTTTTTTCTTCCAATGTATGCGTTTGTACAAAATATTATATTTCAAAGTAAATAATATGGTTTTGGATGAAGCCGTGCATCGCGCGTGCATTAACCTAGTTTATATATAAATCAAAGTTGATGGTTCTTTTTTATCTTAAAGGTCTTAAAGGTAGTTACCATTTATCTTAAAGATCGTTGGGCTGAGTTGTAATTTTTCTTACAGGCACTTAACATTTATCTCGCATCATTATAAATATTTGCTCTTTATTTTTGTTAAACAATATATAGCATTTTTATGAATAAGAACGACTCATTTGAATAAATGAAGATTATGTAGTTTTATTTGGAGTTATTATTGTTTAACCCGAATCGAATATCCGACCTGAATATATAACCCGAAACATAGCGATAGGAAAAAAAATATGGTCTCATGACCCCCCCCCCCCCCCCCCGCACAACTTTTGGTCAAGCTCCCGCCACTGATTTTGCTTTCCATGTGTCAGATCTTTTAGACGTTCACGAAATCTTGGGCCGCTCGAAAACTAGGAAAAGAGTGATTCAAGCCATTGTTTATACGGTTCTTTAGAGCATTTGGAGAGCTAGGAATAATGTCATTTTCAACGCTAAATCTGCATCAATCGCGAACGTTGTCGAAGAGTTCAAAACGCTCTCTTATCTTTGGATAAAGAGTAGATCGAGTAGCACAAGCATGTCTTGGGCGAAATGGAAACGATTCAATATAGATAGTATGGGTTAATGTTTCCTTGTTTGTTTGTTTTTTTTTTTTTTTTTTGGTCGTTTTCGGATGAATGTGCTAGTTTCTTGCTAGTTGGCTTTTTTCGGAATGATAGTTTCGGTTTCACTACTAGAAAATTGGGCAATTGCCACCCATAATTTGCCACCAAAAAAACGGTCACAAAATTAGCTACCTTTTTTAACCCGAAATCGTATTGGTAGCAAATACATCCGAAAAATCCTAAATAACAATAAAAATTAAGAAAATAGTAGTAAAATGGTGTCAAATATGCAAATATAAAAAGTTTTATGAAAGTTGCCACCATTTTTCGACTGCCATTCAGTTTGCCACTGTCACATGGTCGCAATATAAAGTAAAAATTTAAGCGGAAATATCAAGTTTTTTACCCGCTATCCCAAAATTTAAGCGAGATGTCAATTTTTTTTAACGGAAAGCGGGATATCAATTAACTTGTCACATCTAGGGTTCTGATTTTGAACTTTGCTCCCCAAAATCTCTAGAAGCATCACCTCCACTCCACCATCACTAATCGAATCATCCTCCGATCCAAAACCCTAATCGCTCCAAAACCCTAATTGCTCCCAAAAGTGGCGACCGTTGGACTTCAGCAATGAGCTAATGATTTCTTAGGGTTCGGTTTGTTGTGAACTATGACCAACATCTTGTTATTCTTAATCGAAGGTATGTATTTTGCTTTTGGCCAAATTTCAAGATTCTATTTTCATTGCTGATGAAGTATTTATGAGCTTCTTTTTTTCGTGTTTATTATTTATTTGTTTGCCTTTCAATTGATTCTGGCTTTAATTTCTTACTTTAGAAGATGATAAAAAAAATAAACAAATCTTTGATCGTAGATGCTTCTTGTTTATTACTCATTCTAGTTCTTATCTATTTTGTGTGTGAGTGAATTTAATCAACAAAAGGTGCATATTGCATCTTTGAGTTTATAACTCCCAAGTTTTTGTCTTGTTGCTTTGAAATCGTAATGTACGTGACATTAATAACCTTAATTCCAACATTAAAATGTGAAACTTAGATTACAGGGAGTGGTGTGGCTTGGGTTGTGGGCTTTGCTCGACACATTGCGATAGTGGGGTCCACCGGACCACCAAAAAAAAGTGGGGTGTGGAATCGGCATGTGTTAGCGGCGTTGGGTAGCGTGGGCTAACGGCTATAGCTAACGGTAAAAAATGAAGGTCCAATCCTGGCTAGCCAGCTCACCCCGCCCCCCGCCGGGCACCATAGTGACGCTGGCTGGGCAACACCAACACCAACGCTGGCAGAGAGTGGCTTAGCCAGCGTTGGCTGGCTTCCCCCACCCAACCAATGCCACCAGTCCCCGTAGTCTTATGTTATTTAGAATCACCACACATGATATATGTTTCTTAAGGAAGACACTTGTAGGTTAATCGGGTAAGGCATTATTTAATTAATACCTTCTGTAAACAAATTGAAGTTATCAGCTCTGTATTTGCAAAAATACAAGCTGATAGAGATCAAAATGATGTTGGGGAGGCTTACACTAGCTTCCATCATTATTAGGTACGACGTTATTTGGAGGGCAGAACTTGATGGTAGTGACTACTATAGAACTAGGGGTGGGGTTAAAAGCTCGAATGAGTTGCCTTGACAACCCCGAGCTTGAGCCGGAACTACGAAGCTCATTTAGGCTAGCGAGTCTAAACGAGCCAAAATAATTTTTAGTTTTAATATATATTGGGTACGCTTGTTTGTTTGATTATTTGATTCTGATTATTCAATATCAAATAATCTCATTCAAAACTCATCCAAACACCCCCCCCCCCCCCCCCTTAATTCATACATAATCACTAGAATTAACTAGTTCTAACCTTTGTCGTGTTTATATGAGTATATTATAAATGGATTATCAGCAATTCAAGGGATATTCTATATGGGATCAAAATGTAGGTTATCTATGGTTTATCTCCTAATGATATAAAAGAAACTATTTTAAGTTTCCTCTTTTATTCTGTGAAATTGTATATTCATGTTTAACATTTTATATTTTCTCTTTTAAATAGAAAACATAAAAAATGAAGATCTACACAAAGTCTTCGGAAAATCATTTGAATTGAGAGACTCAGCTGCTCAGATATTATCAGGATCAAACCCAAATATAGAAAATCAGAAGAGTCCCTCTAGTTTTATTGAGGCAGCAATCGATGCTGCAGGCTGTAGGCCTGTAGCTACGAGTATGGTACACAATGGGGCAAAAACGTAAAAGGATATTAGTATAACTTAAGAGTAAAATGTCATGTTCGTCCATAAGGTTTGACCAATTTTACGACATTCGTTCAAAGATTTATTTTTCCGTATCTAGATCCAAAAGATTTGAAATCTTGTCATTTTCATCCGGCTCGATAATATGCTACTTGGTTACACTTTTGGTGACTCTTAGCCTTTGGCCCATTCAACTTTAGATAAAGAAACCCAAGCCAACCCATTGACCTATATATGGGTCGAATTTACCACATCTGACAAGTTATAAATAGATAATAAGCAACAAACTACTTTTAGTTTACGCAAGTATTTAACTTTTTTCATTAAAGCCCACCTAAGAGTTTGTGTGTATATGTTTACACCATTTCCGACTTACAACTTTTTTCGTATGCAATATATTATGAAATGAATAAAATACCTGTAACTTATAGAAAATGGAACAATATAAATAACAATTAGGTGTGAAATACCCAAATATACCTTTCCAAATCTCTTTTGGTAGCAGAAAGAAGCAACTATATGAAGTATATGACTGATTTATATTTGTATTAATATTATGTTTTTTTAAGTTACCAAATCTCTTTAGCTACATATTTCAAGTTACCCGGTACAACTCCTTTCTCAACTGTAGCCATGAGCCGGGGGCAATAATAGAGGAAAAGTGTACTGTTTTGGCAATGTTAGTGACCCTCGTGCACATAGCAGAGAGAAGACCCTAAGGTATGTTTAATCATTTATAGACTATTTTTTTAAATATAAATAAAACTATTTACTCTTTGGCATTTTGGCATAAGTGGAATCAAATACAATAGTAATTTGTGTCCATTTGTATCGTTTCCCACTCTATTGTGTTTGTTTAGTTTGTGATGTTTGTTTTCTTTTATTGTTAGGTTTGATGCTTTTAATTTAGTGAGAATTTTAGGAATTTTTTATTGAGTTGATTACACTTTTTCTACAGGTTTTTTTTAATACAATTTTTTTTTTGAAATAAAGTATACTTTCATTCTTAACTATAAACATAATGAATCATGCTTTTTAGCTTCTAGCACTTGAATTGTAGCTCAGAATTGGATATTGTTATCTTTGCAATCAACTTGACCCATTATTAGTTTTCGTTAATTCTGACTTCTTGATTCAATTCATTGGTTGTTTTGTAGATTGAAAAGTTGAACTTAGTTATAAGGAGCTGATTAAGGAAAAGAAAAGTTAAATGGGATTATTGCGGGGTTGTTGGCTGGAAAAGAAAAAGATAAAGTGGATAAATATACTATGCTCGATAGGATGTCACAAATTGAAGCTGTGTTAACAAGTACAATTCGAAGATAGGCTACAAACACTTGGTGTTAAATGTTTCGATGTTTATCATATTAGGATAATTTTAGTTATCTGATGTTTTAGCTGGTATTTCTATTAGAATGTTTTATATGCTTTTGATACAAAGATGTTTTATATAATTTTGGGTTTTCGTGATCTTGTTAGACTTTAATATAATTTTGTGATTTTATTGATATGTAATTTTTATGAAAAAAGCAAGGAAAAATGGAAAATCAATCTGAATCAAAAATCAACATTCAAGCAATAACAAAATGGTAGCAAATAATTCAACAAGTTCATTAAATGCTATCGATTTTCAATGAAAATGGTGGTTAAATTGTGGCAAATGGTTGGTGGCTAAATGGTGGCAATATCAAACGGTGGCAATAAAGTGGCAAAAAATCCGTCACAACTCGGTAGCAAACAAGGCGGACCGTAGCAAACAAGAAGCGGTGGCAAATAATTTTGACCAATTTTGTGATGGCAAAATATAAAAATGGTCGCTATTTGGTGGCATTAGGGCAATTGACATGGTGTTTTTGTCATCACATCTTTGGTGACAAAATGGTGACAACATGAAAATTGCTACTGTTTTGTGACCAAAAGTTTCATGACAAAAACCCTCTTTTCTAATAGTGTTTCGTTGGCCGTTCAAAAAAAATTATACTCCTAAGTTAAATATATATTTATGTTTCACGGCCATTAAAGCAAAGGTTTTAAATGATATTGTTATTTATCACGACATATATGTAGATGACTCATAACTTTTGGTGGTTTCTTTCATGTATGAATTTCTGTATTTCTAGCTCTATTTTATTTGTTATTTAACAACCATGATTGTCAAGAAATACAAATTTTGTATCTTTTAAGTGGCTTTACTATAACAAAAGGTCTAACTAGTTCTTTTTATATTCATTTTTATTGATCAATTGTATGCAATTACTTTGCTTAAGAATTCATAACTTAAGCAAATTCATAACTTAAGAATTCATAATTTTGTATCTTTTAAGTGGCCGCTTTACTATAACAAAAGGTCTAACTATTTGATTATTAGCTTTTTATTAACTTGAAATGTTAATTTGAAGTTCGAAATATTAAACAAAAAACAAAAAAAAAATGTTTTCAAGTTTGCTAGTTGATCATTATAATAATTAAAGTATAGATAGTTGCCAATCATGAAGTATTCTTTGAGGAATGGGCAAATTTGAGCAAAAACAAAATAAAATGATATCGGTTTATATATTTGGATAGTCTCAAGTTAGTTAAGCGCGAGCAATTTGAATTCAGTTAGTTAACGGTCCAAATGGCCATACCACATGCATGCATGCTTGTTGTCAATAGCACCTCCATCGCCACTCGACCAATACCGCACCCACCTCCGCAATCGCGGTGGACACGCCATTGCTGCCATCGCCTCCCACCACCCACGTCACCATGACAACTACTACCACCACCCTGTCACCGCCACCATTGTTGTCGTCGACGCCGCCCTAGACACGTTTGAATATAGCGGATGGACCTATGTTGATAAATTTTTGTTAACCGACTCATTTCATTCTAATTGCATTTTGGATTATTTCGTTTCTCCATAACCAAATTGATATCTTTTTTGAGATGGTGTGTTTTTACCTGAACTCACTTTGCTCATAACGTGTATTAACCGAAACCCATTTTAACCCGTCGCCCGAACCTACCCGATTTGTCAGGCTTAAAAGTAACTTACACTGACATGATGGTTACGTGATAAACCTATATTGTTGCTTTGGTCCTTTTATCTCTAAAAATTACGAGATTTACTCAAGTGTTTGCTAGTTGTAATATGATTGCTACTTGAAATGGATGAACATCTATTTTTTACGTTAAATATTTCAACATTACCAATTTATCCATTTAGGTAAAAAAAGTAATAAACTATAAATTTCCCAAAACACATAAACCACCTGACGAGGTATGACCCGAATCGGATAACCCGACCCGGTCATTACCTATTATTTTATCCTAAATAATTAATCATAGACATTCTTTCTAGAACATTCCATCTTGCACGGATAAGTCACGCAACCAAATCTCCAACTTTTTTGGAAGATCATGCAAATCCCTAACTCATCGGAGACCATCCTAAGTTAGGGGAAACCCTAATGATAAACTATAAATAGAGGTAAACATCTAAGGTATTGATCATCTTACTCTCGTACAACTCTTCTCCCTACACCTTCTCTTTTACTCCCAAAACCGAGACTTATTCTCACGCCGGAAGGTGGTTACAGGAATAACCCAATTCCTATAACGAGTCCTAACGGTGTTCTGTTTTGCAGCTAATCGTTCGGGTCACTGAGAGTTGAAGTCCTAGTTGGATACTACAGCAAAGGTTAGTGTTTCTTCATTGGCGCCATCCGTGGGACCCTTTCGGTAACAATTCGATTGAACCCCATGGCAAGTGATCAGAACGTTGCAGTTACCCCAAGCCAAGCAATGATAGACAATAATCTGGTGTCAGGAACAGGCCCTATCCCCACCGCACCGGTCTCACCGGCTGTCACCAGGTCACTTGACCTGGAGTTCGAGGCGGAAGGGCCACCACCAGGTTTTACAGGCAAATATTGCCGCTTCTTCTGGGACCACCGAGGCAGATTTGTTCCCTTACACTTCCCTGCGGTTACAGTCGGTTGAACCAAGTGTAACCGGCGTTAACATGTTCACCCTAGTGGCAACTACCAGTGCACAGGTGTCACGCCTTAACGATATGCCAGTTATTACATCGGCAAGCCCAAGCACTGTTATACCACAGGCAAGCATGCCCCAGTATTACCAACCTTCAGTTACGTACGCCATGTCACCCTTGTATTCCGCAGCGCTAACAGCTGCACTGTCTATGCCACCTCACCAACCGGTGATCATGCCAGCAGGAATTATGAACGCCCCAGTCACGCCGGGAAATCAAGCTTATTTCCCCGGGTACTATTACGCACCCCCATACGGGTATTTACCCCAATACGGTAACTCAACATACACACCCCAGGGAGCCACACAGGGCCATGCACACCAATCGCCATACGGGGCTTACATGTCGCCTTGGTTGACTTTTCCAGCGTCACAACCGGTTTACACTCAAACCCCGCCAACAGCGGAACCTGTTTATGACAGAGGGAACACATCTAGACCTAGATTTTATCCTGGTAGAGGCCCAGCTCCACGCTAAACATCACTTCGGCTCAACCCGCTGCCACTCAGGGTATAAGCCAGAACGGGGTCATCCCTCCAATACAACCCATCAATGTAGAATAAGATGAACTCACCAGACCTTACAAGCCAGTGGATGCAACTTTCAAATCCAAGTTCACCAGAAGAATAGCGGAAGCTCCTATCAAGGAAAAACCCAAGATGCCTCAAACCGTAGGCAAATATGATGGTCTAGGTGACCCCGATGACCACCTTAATCTATTCAAAAGCGCGGGGGAGGTAGCCTGTTGACCTATGCCCCTATGGTGCAAAATGTTTGTGCAAACGCTGGTAGGCGCGGCTCGGGTTTGGTGGGACAGTCTGCCCATTGGGGAGATTGACAGTTTCGAAGATCTAGAGTCCAAATTCATCTTGCAATTCAGCCAGCAGCGCAGGCACACGAAGGATCGGAACGAACTCCTCCATATACGCCGGCGAGACAATGAAACGGTGGAGAATTTTATTGTTAGATTCAACAAAGAAAGCCTGGCAATCCCGGGTGTAACGAATGATCTAGCGTGTGGAGCTTTCCTACAAGGAGTAAACGATGATGAGTTATTGAGAACACTTCATGGAAGGGATAGCGTACCTCCCACCATTGATGAAATATTCAGGATAGCTAAAGTGTACGTTACACAAGAAAAGGCCGTAGTCGCCAGTCACGCGGCCAACAGGAAGAAAGAAGCTCTGAAAAACCAAGAAGACAGGGAGCAGCAAGGCTCTAAAGGTAAAGGCAGAGGAGACCAATACCAAAGGAACGACAGGTCGGACTCGCGGTACGACAGATCCAGGAACGCCTATTCAAGGAATGAATCCTCGAAACCGCGATCCGACTACCCCAACCTAAGCAAGACACCAGCAGAGATCCTAGCTTCAGAGAACCTCAAGTTCAATCCTCCAAAGCCGCTGAAAGACAACCCTAACAAAGATACAAGTAAGTACTGTGAATATCACAAAGGAAGCGACCACGATACAAACGACTGCTTCCAGCTAAAGAAGCGGATCGAATACTTCGTGAAAGCGGGTAAGTTGGCACATCTGGTGAGGGATATCAAGCAGGGCCCGCTCCCTGTTAAACAAGAAAATGATAACGCAGCGGGTAAAAGACCGCGAGAGCTAAATATGGTGCACGCGGATAAGGGGAAAGGAGCAAAACGGAGTTTCTCCATGCTCGAACCCTGGATGTTGGCAACCATGACCATTGAGCCTCGCGTGTAAGATTTACACCTCACTACGGATGCTCTAATCATATCCGCTGCAGTTGGGGATTATCGCATGAGAAGAATCCTGGTAGACACCGGGAGTTCAGAAGACATCATCTATGAGCACTGTTTCAATAAAATGCAACCAGAAGATAGAAAGCTGCTTGAATCGGTGCACGCCCCCATTAAAGGTTTCACTGGAGAAAAGGTTGCCCAATTGGTCAGATTACCTTTCCAGTTACATTTGGACAAGAACCCAGAGAAAGAACCATACTCCTAACTTTCCTCGTGGTACGCGCTGAGTCATACCACAATGTGATCATTGGAAGGTTCACTATGGGAAAATTGGATGCTATAGTCTCTACGGCGCGGGGTTTTATGAAGTTCCCGACCCCACGGGGTATTGCAACAGTGTTTCGTGACAAGCTAGGGGGGGTATTAAACGCCAAAAGATGTCGCCAAGGCCCTACCGGAGTCGTTGGTCCAGAAAGATGGGTATTGAGCGCACGCCATCCAGATCAAACAGTTACAATCGGCGACAGCCTCTCTCCCGAGGTTAAAAACGATTTGAAACAGCTGCTGAGAAGGAATGTCGATATCTTTGCCTTCGAACATTCCGACATGACAGGAATACCCCGCGATAAGGCAGAACATAAGCTAGCAACACTCCCAGGTATTAGGCCAGTTGCACAGGGGAAACGCAGTATGGCTCCAGATCGAAAGGCAGTAGTTGTTAGAGAGGTACAAAAGTTGGTGGAAGTCGGAATCCTCAGGGAAACACACTACCATACGTGGGTATTAAACCCGGTGATGGTAAAAAAGCCCGACGGCACATGGCGGATGTGCATTGATTTCAAAGATCTAGATAAAGCATGCCCCAAAGACACATACCCACTGCCTGAGATGGATTTCAAGGTTGATTCCCTGGTCCCTTACAGGTATAAGTGCTTTTTAGACGCTTATAAAGGGTACCACCAGATCAAGATGTCCAAAGCAGACGAAGAAAAAACGGCGTTTCACACTGATGTTGGCATTTTTTGTTACACGAAGATGCCTTTCTGTCACACCCTGGCTTTGCGGAAGCGTGGTTAATTTTTGGTGTGACTTCTTAATACCATAGCTTAACCATAACAGCTATATGAATTAAAAACCATGCAAGTCATCCATTAAGTTTTGAAAATCAAACACAATACCATTGTTTTAACATACAACCATAACCTTGTTCAGTAGACATTACAACTTATAACATAACATAAACGTGGTTTAAGGACTGTGTCTTGTCCAGGAAAGAGACACGTCCCCTAAACCCTGATGACTCCATGACAAGTGCAGCGGAAAACGTTCCATACCGTGCCAGATCCGTTTAATTTCCTGAAATACATGTGAGTTGAAAAATCAACAATAATGTTGAGCGAGTTCATGTGCAAGTGAGTAAGTAAAACACTTGTAAGTATAAAAGTTTCCTGGTATGTAGCAGTGTAAGAGGACTTGTGATCACCAATGGTTTGCAAGGCCATTAGCATGTTGTGAAATGCAAGTAAGTAGACACAACCCTAGCCGATTTTTGCGTTGGGTACCAAGTCACTCCAGGTCCGTTCTGTTGGTCCTCCGAGAGGTCCGTTCTGTTGGGCCTAGAGCTGGGCTCGCTACACCCAGATAGATCTACCGCTCGAGTCCCTCGGTGTTCTAACTACCCATTCACATGATCTAAACCTCCTTACGTAAATCATACCGTGTATAAAGTACTTGTAAACAAAGTAACATGTATTCCACCCCCGCAGTTAAGAAAACTGAAAACAGTTAGAGAAAAGGGGGACATGAACTCACAGTGAATGCGCGTCTCTACCAAGTGTCTCCAATACAGTAAGCTGTGCAACGACCTACAAGTGCTAATTCTATTAGACGGACGGCCGTGCTTTAGCTTTATAGTTTAAGTCTTTGGGAAATAGTTAGACAACTATTTCGTGTTTATGTTCAGTATACACTTGGTAGTTAAACTTCTTCCCAAGGATGGGGGATACAATACATGTGCGTAAGTTACGTTTTATTAGTCGTGTGGTAATGTAATTACCGGTGTAACTTATATGTTTGTGGAAGCGTTCGTAAAGTTTTGGAATCATTAACGCTTGTAAATATTATTTTTGCTCTAAAATAATATTTATGTATTTTCACAAAATAATCCTAAACAGTGTTGTGACAAATATATTTATCACGTTAATCTTTGTGAAAATCCCACCTCCGAATATTTAGTAAAATATAGTGCTGGCGAAATTTATGTTTCGAAAATATGTTCAAAAATAGCTCTAACACTTGTTGTGTAAATAAGCCTAAGTGTTAGGTTTTTAGAAAATTTCGCCAGAGTTTCCTCTGTAACTGGAGGTGGCCACGCTTTCAAGCGTATCATTTTCTTTTAACAAATCAATTCAACAACTTCTTTATTCAAACAAACAATTTCCGACACATCAAACTAGTTTTCAACACATCAAACTTACCGACTAGTATGTAAACCGCATTACTACGTGAACTTGTTGTTTTTCCGAATCTATAGTGTAAATCCCCTTTATATATGTAGATCTTTATATAAAGTAACTTTAATCTCGTAAAAACCTCGTGACTAGAGAAATCCGTCTTTACAACTTCTAGTCATTTTTCCCAAAAATAGTTATTTGTCGGATCTTTTCATTTCACAAGTGTCTACACACTTGTGGTTTATAAAATCATGTTTGTTAGTGTAAGATCCTTTCTTTAAAATACATGGTTTCTTAAATGTGTGGTTCTTCAAAAAATACCACTTGCAGATACGTAGATCTGCTAGTTTTAAACATCATTGTACAAGTTAAATCACTTTTACACAAGTAAAATATTTCTACACAAGTTCATGTATCTTGTGTGGTAGAGTTTCGTCTTTTAACCCTTGTAGTGACCAAAAACGAGCTTATGTGAAGATCCATGATCTTACAAAGTCGGGTTAAACGGAGATCCGAGCTACCACATCATAGATCGGGTCTCAAAAATCACAAATCCCAAATACTACAACTTTTACACAAGTTATGAGCTATTAACCACCATCTTTATAGTTTTTACTAGACTTTAACGCATCAAAATGTATGTTATCGATATTTAACCGACAATATTCCTTTTAACCACCTTAGATAAGCTTAAAAACAAGTTTTAAGTGTTATACCTCTAGCTCAAGGCTAGGGAAGAATTCTGACGAAAAAGTGGTGGATAAAAGCTAACGGTAGAGGTCCTTCGTGTTCCGAGTGCACAAGAGCTCCTACTACGCAACCCTTAGAGCTTGTATGATCTTGGAATGATGAGGATGAAAGTCGAAAGTGGGTGGGTGGTTCTAGGGGGGTTCGGCCGAGAGTTTTAGAGAAGAGAAGAGAGAGTAAGTTGGTGATTTGTGAAGTGATAATGTTCTTGTTAGTTTAAGTGTGTATTTATAGAAAATCTAGGTGTTATTAACCATTGGTTAATATGTCCCCAAGATGCTTAGCAATCTAGATTAGCCAAATCAACAAGTACCATGTGTGTCCCCATGGTTTTGGGGCCGGTTATGAGAAGGGGTGGGGGTTGGTTCGATTTAAACTAGTAATTAGGGGGTTTAGTTTGGTTAAATAGGTTAACTAAGTATTTAACTTAGTTAGTTAATATATAGCGTGTTATGACGGGTGTTAGGGTAATCAGAGACCCTAACTGGCTCAGAAAAATATAATTAGTGAAAATAGTAATATTTTCATGTTCCGGGTAAAGTCCGGGTGTCCGGTTGGATAGTAATCCGTTAAAGCGTTACAAAAGCTTTAAAGTGTCGTTATTGTTATTTTTAGTGACACAATTTGTTTTCCCGACACTTTAGAAAGTGTGTAGTGTTATTTTTCTCATGTTCTGGCACTTTACTAGTCAGCTAGAAGCTGGTTTATTTATTAGAGTGTTGTGTTTGGTACTTAAAGTACGTTTTTAGGCACATCCGAAACAGTGTATCTTATCCCTAGAGACGCAGTACCACAACCCTTATATCCCTACACTCACTACCAGTGTAGCCAAAGTATTTGAGGTTCTTAACAGGCCTTAGAGGCAGTGTCTGCCTGATGCTGGTCATATCAGCATGTTCACTGTGTATCCGTTTAGTGCTACTGTGCTTTTTGTGCATCATGTTTGTCACTAGGGTTCAGCATGTAAATAATGTAGTGACAGCAAATAAAGTATGATGCAAGTAAGTGCATGTATCAGTATGCAGGTAGCAGTTTATCAGCTAGTTCAAACAAGCACAGTAATTAAGCAGTAATTAATCATTAATTAAGTTGTACGGATACCTGGTTTAGTGCGGGTTGTCACATTCTCCCCCCGTTAAATAAATTTCGTCCCGAAATTTAAGTTCTGCTTGTAGATGCAGAGTTCTTAGGAAATAAGTGGGGGTATTTCTCTTTCATCCGGTCCTCACGTTCCCAGGTAAATTCAGGACCATGTCTGGCATTCCAACGTACTTTGACGAGTTTGACACTGCTCCGGCGGGTCTTGTTAACTTTCCAATCCGTGACCTCAACAGGTTCTTCAACGAAGTGGAGCGTGTCGTCAATATGAATCTCGTCGATAGGAATGGCAACGTCAACTTGAGTTGGACTTTTCTTTAGATTGGATACATGAAATGTATCGTGAACACCATTTAGTTCAGCAGGTAGGTCCAACTTGTATGCTACTGTCCCAATTCTTTCCAGAATTCTGAAAGGACCAATGTAGCGCGGATTTAACTTCCCACGCTTTCCAAAGCGTGCCACCCCCTTCCAGGGTGAAACTTTCAATAACACCATTTCTCCAACTTGGAAATCCACATGCTTCCGGTTTGGATCCGCGTAGGCCTTTTGTCTGTGGCGAGCGGCTTCGATGCGTTTAAGAATTTGCGCGATCTTGTCTGTCGTCTCTTGGACGATCTCGGGACCAGCAAGTTGCCTATCACCGGCGTCAGACCAACATAGTGGTGATCGGCACTTGCGTCCGTATAGGGCCTCAAATGGCGCGACACCAATACTGGTGTGGTAGCTGTTGTTGTATGAAAATTCGACCAAAGGTAAGTGTTTATCCCAGCTACCGCCCAAATCCATAACACATGCCCTCAGCATGTCTTCCAAAGTTTGTATTGTTCGCTCGCTCTGGCCATCAGTTTGCGGATGGAACGCAGTGCTCAGATTCAATTGTGAGCCAAAAGATTCTTGGAAAGGTTGCCATATTCTTGACACAAACCTTCCGTCTCTATCAGAGATGATCGAGAGAGGTACTCCATGGCGTGCGATAATCTCTCTCATGTATATTTCCGCAAGTTTACTAGTACTGTCTTTCTCCTTGATTGGCAGAAAGTGTGCGGACTTTGTTAGGCGGTCAACAATCACCCAAATCATATCGTGGCCTCTTGGCGTTCTTGGCAGTTTTGTAACAAAATCCATGGAGATTTGTTCTCATTTCCACTTGGGAATCTCAGGTTGTTGCAGAAGTCCCGAAGGCTTCTGGTATTCCGCCTTGACCTTAGCGCACGTTAAACATTTGCTCACGTAAACAGCAACGTCGCCTTTCATCCTAGGCCACCAATAATAATCTTTGAGATCTTGGTACATCTTATCCGATCCAGGGTGGATAGAGTACCGTGACTTGTGCGCTTCATCGAAAATAACTTCCCTTAATCCACCAAACAGAGGAACCCAAATCCTTTTCTCAAAACATAACGTTCCTTCCTCGTTTGGTACCAAAAGCTCCTCCATTCCACGGAGATATTCTTCCTCAAGGTTTCCCTCCTTGAGAGCTTCCTTTTGTGCGGCACGAATGCGCAAGGAAAAATCGGTTCGTATAATCATTTCCAAAGCTCTAACCCTTATGGGCTTGATTCTTTCTTTACAACTTAGGGCATCGGCGACTACATTCGCCTTCCCCGGGTGATACTTTATCTCGCAGTCGTAATCGTTCAGCAACTCAACCCATCGTCTTTGCCTCATATTTAACTCCTTCTGGTTAAATATATGTTGTAGGCTCTTGTGATCTGTGAAAATTGTGCACTTCGTACCATATAGGTAGTGTCTCCAGATCTTTAAAGCGAAAACCACCGCGCCAAGCTCTAAATCGTGTGTGGTATAGTTCTTTTCGTGCACTTTCAGTTGACGTGATGCGTAAGCAATAACCTTTTGGCGTTGCATCAACACACAACCCAAACCTTGTCGCGATGCGTCGCAGTATACCACAAAATCGTCAGTACCTTCTGGTAGAGCTAAGATTGGCGCGTTACAAAGCTTATCTTTCAGTACCTGAAATGCTTCATCCTGTTTGATTCCCCAATCAAACGTCTTATCCTTCTGCGTGAGGAGCGTCAAAGGTTGAGCGATTTTCGAGAAATCCTCGATGAACCTTCGATAGTAGCCAGCCAAACCCAAGAATTGTCGAATCTCGGTTGGCGTTGTAGGTGTTTCCCAATTCTTGATTGCCTCGATCTTTGTGGGATCAACATGAATTCCATTTCCATTAACCACATGTCCAAGAAACTGGACTTCGCGTAGCCAAAACTCGCACTTGGAGAATTTGGCGTACAACTGTTCCTTCTTTAGCAGCTCCAATATGGTTCTAAGATGTTGTTCGTGTTCAGCCTTCGTCTTTGAGTAAATCAGGATGTCGTCGATGAATACAATCACGAACTTGTCTAGGTATGGCTTGCAAACCCTATTCATTAGATCCATAAACACTGCAGGTGCGTTTGTCAAACCAAATGGCATAACCAGGAACTCGTAGTGTCCATAACGAGTTCGGAAGGCTGTTTTCGGGATACTTTCCTCCTGTATCCTTAATTGATGGTATCCAGATCGAAGATCGATCTTAGAGTAACAGCTTGAACCTTGAAGTTGGTCGAACAGATCATCGATTCTTGGCAGAGGATACCTGTTCTTGATCGTCAGCTTGTTCAATTCTCTGTAGTCAATACACATGCGGAAACTTCCGTCCTTCTTCTTGACAAATAGGACCGGAGCTCCCCAAGGCGAGAAGCTTGGTCGGATAAAACCCTTGTCTAACAACTCTTGAAGTTGTGTTGATAATTCCTGCATCTCAGACGGAGCAAGTCTGTATGGTGCCTTAGCCACAGGCGCGGCGCCTGGAACTAAGTCAATGTGAAACTCCACTTGCCTCTGAGGTGGCAGTCCAGGTAAGTCTTCCGGGAAGACTTCTGGATACTCTCTTACGACAGGGATGTCTTCGATCCTTGGCTCGGCAGCCTTTTTATCCACGATGTGTGCTAGAAAAGCAACACATCCTTTCTGTAAACACTTCCTTGCTTTCAAGCAGCTGATAAATCTTAGCGGCGTGTCACGCTTCTCTCCGTGAACCACAATTGTCTCACCATCATCAGTTGGGATACGAACAACTTTCTCGTGACATACTATCTCAGCCTTGTTTCCGGATAACCAATCCATTCCTACCACCACGTCGAAGCTTCCCAATTGGACTGGTAGTATATCCAAAGTAAACTCGCGTTCTCCCAATTCTATCACGCAGCCTCTGATTACTTCGTCGGCTTCAACTAACTTCCCATTAGCTAATTCGATCGAGTAGGGAATGTCTAACTTATTAGCGGCTAACCCAAGCATATTCTTAAATTCTAATGATACGAAGCTATAATCGGCACCAGTATCAAATAAAACGAATGCATAGCGTTGATTGATAGGGAACGTACCAGTAACAACATTTGGATCTTGGCGTGCTTCCCTAGCTTCGAGTTGGAACACTCTACCACGGGCTTGATTCAGTGTTGGGCAATTCTTCTTAAAATGCCCGATTTCCCCGCAGTTATAGCATCCGAGTCTCTGCCCATTACCACCAGCTTGATCATTCCCCGGATTACGATTCACTGCGCCCGCTTGGTTAGCATTGTTGCCTTGATTTCTGTTACCCCCAAAATTTCCTTGTGGGCGGTTTCCGTTTCCACCACGGTTATCATTCCTATTTCCATATCCTCCCTGGCCTCCGCGACCGGCAGGGACCCAACAAGTATCCTTCGAGTGTCCACGTTTCCCACATGCTTCACATGTTTTTAGCCCACATTGACCGGAATGGTGACGCTGGCAGGCATTACACTTGGGCTGGGTGCCCATATATCCCCTTCCTTTCCTTCCACTGCCAGCTGTACCCTGAGCTGGCGTGCTTGGGGCTCCTCTCTTAACATCACCGCTAACACCTTGTTTGAAGTTCGAAAACTTTCTTTTGTTACTTCCTGACGACTCAACATGAGTCTCTTTCTCCTTTGCCTTAACATCACCAAACCTGTTTAGACGAATCGCCTCCTCGGTGAGAGCCACGCTCAAATCGATGGCTTCAGTGATAGTCGCTGGTTTGGAGGAGGTTACCATGCTTATTATTTGGGGAGCCAAACCCCAAATGAAGCGCTCGATTCGCTTGTATTCTGGCGTAACCATGTAAGGAACCACTTGAGATAAGTCGTGAAACCTCTGGACGTACTCTGCAATCTTTGGTCCATCCATCTTTAAGTGCCAAAATTCAGTCTCCAACCTTTGAATTTCTGCGCGAGAACAGTACTTTTTGCGCATCAGTTCTTTCAATTTGGCCCAAGTCAGGGCGTAGGCGGCAGCTTCGCCTAGAGTTTGTACTTGTAGGTTCCACCAGGATAGGGCTCCATCTAGAAACAGCCCTGAAATGTATGTGACTTGCTGATCCTCTGCACACTTGCTCATGCGTAAGACAGAATCGGTTTTCTCAGCCCAGCGGGTAAAGGCAACTGCACCTCCTGTGCCATCGAAGTTAACTGGTTTGCAGTCTAAGAACTGCTTGTAGGTGCATCCTGCACGTATGTTAAAACATGTGTTTGGCATTAGCATCATCGCTAAAATCTCCAACTAGTTCATGGTAGGTTCGAATGGCGTGGTATTACCGTGAGGTGGATTGTTATTGCCTTGGTTAACACTTCCGCTCGCTCCTGGCTGAGAAGCTGCATACTGTGCTATGGCAGCAGCAATAATCTGCTGGAGTTCTGCCTCGTTAGTTGGCATGTTTGGTTCGCGTCTTGGCGGCATCTTCTAAAAGATGGTTTACGTTGGTCAGGCCATAGCGAAAAGTACGTATATAGTAATAGTAATAGCACGTAATATCTCATGTCATCAATACATCACAAATACCAATCATCCATATCTCATACCATACCAATGCAAATAAGTAATCAAGCGAAACAGATATGATGAGAATACTGCGATTGCCATACATCAAGACCACAGAGTAAGTGTATCAGTACATCATAGTGTCATACAATCATCCATCAACTAGGGGCTACATCACCCCTGTCCAAAAATCATAACAAATCAGTGTCAAATACAACATCAAGTACATGTCAACAAAAGTCAAAGTCAATAAGTGGTCTCCAAAATGCTGTGCAGTCCAACAATCGCCGTCTTCTCATCCTCGTCTATCTAATCAGTAACTGGTGAGCTCTATGTAGATGGTGGTGGAGGAGGGGGAAAGTGAGTATAGAACAACCGGCGTAACTGGAGCCAGTCCTCCTCCTGGGCTCGCTGTGTACGGATAATGGAAGCAACCTGCTGCTCCAATGTAAAGAGACGAGCAGCAAAATCCGGAGGTAAAGGTCGAAACGGCTGTAGAGGGGAGGGTGCCTGTCCATGGCACTGACACGGTGACAACCGAGCTCTCTCGAGCTCCTGGATACGCTGTGTGTGGGACTCGTGCTGTGCAACAAAGGACATCAAGACGTCCTCAATAGTGTGTCCCCTGTGAAAAGCATGATAGGGGTCAGTGGGTGGCATACCAGAGCCAGGTGCCCAAAGAAATGGCTCGCTAGTGGGGTCGAAAGGTGCCACGTGAAACGGTGCAACAGCGGGTGGAGCAAATGACGTCTGAGGCATGAAAGGGATAGGCATCGGTACATGCCCATCAGGGTGTGCTGAAGAACCCTCTCCAGGCCCTGCTGGAGGTACAAACATAGGAACCTGAAATGGAAAGTCAACATGTGGTGCAACAGGAATCTGTGGAGGAAAAGGTGGAACATCCTCATCAGCCGGTATCCAACCGTGCTGTGCGGACTCATCCGGTGGATCCATATGTGCCGCGAACAGTGCATGTCCGGGCTCTAGGGGAACGGGATCAAATAAGGGAGCAACAACAGGGTGAACGGGTGCAAAGTGCTCTATAGGGTGGTCAACAGGTACATCACCAACGGGTAAGGGAACAATGGGATCAACACAGCAACATGATCGCCCTCAATCACAGGAACATCTACAGGGAGATCAGCAACAATAGGCTCAAAAGGGATATCAGCATGTACTAGGTCATGCTCTGGTATAGGGTCTAGAGCGGCTTCCTGCTCAGGAGCAACGGCAGGCTCGAAGTCATCAAAAGCCATCTCAAACTCAAAATCTGGGTCAATAGGCTCAAATAGGTCAACAGCGTCTACTGGATCCTCCATAAACTGATCCATCGGAACATACTCAATGTCATGATCAGGGTCGAATCCTGGGGGAAACATAGGGTCGGAATCCCCCTCATCATCATGGTCAAAAGCGAAACTGGGGATAGGAGCAACAGAAGATGCCTGATCAGGCTCTAACTCATGAGAGAAGTGCTGTGCACTCTGGACATGTGAGGGTACAGAAGCCACAGACTCAAAGGAGTCCGCGACTGGGGAGTGAATAGGTGACTCCGCGACGGGTGCGTCCGCGATCAACAAGGGATCGGCAGCAGGAAGGGCCTCGCCCTGAGCGTCATCCTCGAAAGGCTCCTCCTCAAACATATCGATGTCATCCTCCTCATCGTCAATGGGTAAATCGTAAGCTGGGTACGCAGCAAGCGGTATAGGAGCAGGGATCAGTGCCAATGGTAGATCCCCTGCGATAGGACCATCTGCGAGCTCGCCAGCACCGTCAGGTAGTGCAAAAGGCTGGAAATCGTCCTCATCTGTGCTAGTGAAGTCGGACGTGTAAACCTCGTGCTCCGATGACTCAATGTCGTCTGAAACTATAGGCCTCGGGCCTGTGGTGCCTGAACCACCAGTGTCTGCAGCATCCATGTGTCTGTAACATATACACAATCATGCACAAATAGTCAATCATAAATCGAGTACTCACATAAGTCATCAAGTAAGGCATCACATAATCCTCCTAGTCTTACTAGCCCATTTCATCCAGTCTACAAGACTGCTCTATCCTTCACTTAAACCAAACCTCGATCCTCCAGACCGATCCTCAGCCCTCCAAGCTGAGCCTTTTCTTCCTAGCCTTGCTAGCCCACTACCTCGGTCACCTAGACCGAGCCTCGATCCTCCAGATCGATCCTATAACAAACCAACATGCTTAACTACCTCGATCACCTCGGTCCTCCAGACCGATCCTCAGCCCTCCAAGCTGAGCCTATAAATAAATAAAATGTGCTCAACATTTGTTTGTAAAAAGTTTTGGATCTGGACTTAAGTGGTATGCAGAAAAATGTTTTCGTGAGAGCCCTAGTGATCATAGTCTAGACTCGAGAAAGAATCCTAGTTCGCTATGATCAGAGCTCTGATACCAAGCTGTCACACCCTGGCTTTGCGGAAGCGTGGTTAATTTTTGGTGTGACTTCTTAATACCATAGCTTAACCATAACAGCTATATGAATTAAAAACCATGCAAGTCATCCATTAAGTTTTGAAAATCAAACACAATACCATTGTTTTAACATACAACCATAACCTTGTTCAGTAGACATTACAACTTATAACATAACATAAACGTGGTTTAAGGACTGTGTCTTGTCCAGGAAAGAGACACGTCCCCTAAACCCTGATGACTCCATGACAAGTGCAGCGGAAAACGTTCCATACCGTGCCAGATCCGTTTAATTTCCTGAAATACATGTGAGTTGAAAAATCAACAATAATGTTGAGCGAGTTCATGTGCAAGTGAGTAAGTAAAACACTTGTAAGTATAAAAGTTTCCTGGTATGTAGCAGTGTAAGAGGACTTGTGATCACCAATGGTTTGCAAGGCCATTAGCATGTTGTGAAATGCAAGTAAGTAGACACAACCCTAGCCGATTTTTGCGTTGGGTACCAAGTCACTCCAGGTCCGTTCTGTTGGTCCTCCGAGAGGTCCGTTCTGTTGGGCCTAGAGCTGGGCTCGCTACACCCAGATAGATCTACCGCTCGAGTCCCTCGGTGTTCTAACTACCCATTCACATGATCTAAACCTCCTTACGTAAATCATACCGTGTATAAAGTACTTGTAAACAAAGTAACATGTATTCCACCCCCGCAGTTAAGAAAACTGAAAACAGTTAGAGAAAAGGGGGACATGAACTCACAGTGAATGCGCGTCTCTACCAAGTGTCTCCAATACAGTAAGCTGTGCAACGACCTACAAGTGCTAATTCTATTAGACGGACGGCCGTGCTTTAGCTTTATAGTTTAAGTCTTTGGGAAATAGTTAGACAACTATTTCGTGTTTATGTTCAGTATACACTTGGTAGTTAAACTTCTTCCCAAGGATGGGGGATACAATACATGTGCGTAAGTTACGTTTTATTAGTCGTGTGGTAATGTAATTACCGGTGTAACTTATATGTTTGTGGAAGCGTTCGTAAAGTTTTGGAATCATTAACGCTTGTAAATATTATTTTTGCTCTAAAATAATATTTATGTATTTTCACAAAATAATCCTAAACAGTGTTGTGACAAATATATTTATCACGTTAATCTTTGTGAAAATCCCACCTCCGAATATTTAGTAAAATATAGTGCTGGCGAAATTTATGTTTCGAAAATATGTTCAAAAATAGCTCTAACACTTGTTGTGTAAATAAGCCTAAGTGTTAGGTTTTTAGAAAATTTCGCCAGAGTTTCCTCTGTAACTGGAGGTGGCCACGCTTTCAAGCGTATCATTTTCTTTTAACAAATCAATTCAACAACTTCTTTATTCAAACAAACAATTTCCGACACATCAAACTAGTTTTCAACACATCAAACTTACCGACTAGTATGTAAACCGCATTACTACGTGAACTTGTTGTTTTTCCGAATCTATAGTGTAAATCCCCTTTATATATGTAGATCTTTATATAAAGTAACTTTAATCTCGTAAAAACCTCGTGACTAGAGAAATCCGTCTTTACAACTTCTAGTCATTTTTCCCAAAAATAGTTATTTGTCGGATCTTTTCATTTCACAAGTGTCTACACACTTGTGGTTTATAAAATCATGTTTGTTAGTGTAAGATCCTTTCTTTAAAATACATGGTTTCTTAAATGTGTGGTTCTTCAAAAAATACCACTTGCAGATACGTAGATCTGCTAGTTTTAAACATCATTGTACAAGTTAAATCACTTTTACACAAGTAAAATATTTCTACACAAGTTCATGTATCTTGTGTGGTAGAGTTTCGCCTTTTAACCCTTGTAGTGACCAAAAACGAGCTTATGTGAAGATCCATGATCTTACAAAGTCGGGTTAAACGGAGATCCGAGCTACCACATCATAGATCGGGTCTCAAAAATCACAAATCCCAAATACTACAACTTTTACACAAGTTATGAGCTATTAACCACCATCTTTATAGTTTTTACTAGACTTTAACGCATCAAAATGTATGTTATCGATATTTAACCGACAATATTCCTTTTAACCACCTTAGATAAGCTTAAAAACAAGTTTTAAGTGTTATACCTCTAGCTCAAGGCTAGGGAAGAATTCTGACGAAAAAGTGGTGGATAAAAGCTAACGGTAGAGGTCCTTCGTGTTCCGAGTGCACAAGAGCTCCTACTACGCAACCCTTAGAGCTTGTATGATCTTGGAATGATGAGGATGAAAGTCGAAAGTGGGTGGGTGGTTCTAGGGGGGTTCGGCCGAGAGTTTTAGAGAAGAGAAGAGAGAGTAAGTTGGTGATTTGTGAAGTGATAATGTTCTTGTTAGTTTAAGTGTGTATTTATAGAAAATCTAGGTGTTATTAACCATTGGTTAATATGTCCCCAAGATGCTTAGCAATCTAGATTAGCCAAATCAACAAGTACCATGTGTGTCCCCATGGTTTTGGGGCCGGTTATGAGAAGGGGTGGGGGTTGGTTCGATTTAAACTAGTAATTAGGGGGTTTAGTTTGGTTAAATAGGTTAACTAAGTATTTAACTTAGTTAGTTAATATATAGCGTGTTATGACGGGTGTTAGGGTAATCAGAGACCCTAACTGGCTCAGAAAAATATAATTAGTGAAAATAGTAATATTTTCATGTTCCGGGTAAAGTCCGGGTGTCCGGTTGGATAGTAATCCGTTAAAGCGTTACAAAAGCTTTAAAGTGTCGTTATTGTTATTTTTAGTGACACAATTTGTTTTCCCGACACTTTAGAAAGTGTGTAGTGTTATTTTTCTCATGTTCTGGCACTTTACTAGTCAGCTAGAAGCTGGTTTATTTATTAGAGTGTTGTGTTTGGTACTTAAAGTACGTTTTTAGGCACATCCGAAACAGTGTATCTTATCCCTAGAGACGCAGTACCACAACCCTTATATCCCTACACTCACTACCAGTGTAGCCAAAGTATTTGAGGTTCTTAACAGGCCTTAGAGGCAGTGTATGCCTGATGCTGGTCATATCAGCATGTTCACTGTGTATCCGTTTAGTGCTACTGTGCTTTTTGTGCATCATGTTTGTCACTAGGGTTCAGCATGTAAATAATGTAGTGACAGCAAATAAAGTATGATGCAAGTAAGTGCATGTATCAGTATGCAGGTAGCAGTTTATCAGCTAGTTCAAACAAGCACAGTAATTAAGCAGTAATTAATCATTAATTAAGTTGTACGGATACCTGGTTTAGTGCGGGTTGTCACACTTTCGGCCTACGAAATGCCGGGGCAACCTACCAGCGACTCATGGATAAAGCTTTCGAAAAACAAATTGGCAGAAATTTGGAAGTATACGTCGATGATCTTGTGATCAAAAGCAGGGAAGAGAAACAAATGCTAGAAGACATTGAGGAAACTTTCCAAAAGCTTAGAGAATACAACATCAAACTTAACCCCAAGAAATGCTCTTTCGGGGTAGAAGAAGGAAAGTTCTTAGGCGTGATAGTCACCCGGGACGGCTTTAAAGCTAACCCGGAAAAGGTAGCCGCCATAACGCGGATGCCCTATCCAAAAACGTTGAAAGAAGCGCAAGCGTTAAACGGGCGTTTAGTGGCGATCAACAGATTCTTAGCAAGACATGCAGAAAGATCTTTGCCATTTATAAAGACGTTGAAAGACTACCTCAACAAAAAAAATTAATATGGACCGGGGAAGCGGAAGAAGCCCTGCAAGACATGAAACGTTTCATTGAAAAGTTACCCATGTTGACAGCTCCATCCCCTAACGAAGTGCTTAAAATGTATTTGGCAGCAGCCCATAATGCGGTAAGCGCGGTACTCATGGTGGAAAGCGATGGGAAGCAGACACCCATATACTACATCAGCCGAGTATTGGCGGGACCCGAAACGCGGTATCCAACCCTGGAAAAGCTGGTCCTTACACTAGTCCACGCCACTCGGCGATTGAGAAGATATTTTCAAGCACACTGCGTACAGGTCTTGACAAATTACCCGTTGCAGCAAATTTTGCACAAGCCATAAATCTCCGGAAGATTGGCCAAATGGGCGATCGAACTAGGCGCTTTGGATATTGAATACCGAAAACGAACAGCAGTCAAAGGGCAGGTAATCGCCGACTTTTTAGCTGAGATCCCTGAAGGAGAAACTATACTGGACCCCGCCATCCGGGACATCCCGGAATCCAGCACTGCCCGACAGACCTGGAAACTTTATACCGACGGGTCGTCAAGGGGAAAAGGGTCTGGGGCGGGTTTAATGTTGATAAGCCCAGACGAGATAAGACTGATGTACGCCTTATGTTTCGATTTCGAATGTTCCAACAATGAAGCAGAATATGAAGCGTTGCTCGCGGGTTTAAGAATGGCCCAATCTATGGGAGCCACACGGGTTGACGCATATGTTGATTCTTTACTGGTTAACAATCAAGTAAATGAGACATACGAGGCCAAAGATGAATCAATGGAGAGATACCTGGCAAAAACAAAGGAGCTCATGGCTTCTTTTGATAACGTCACACTCAACCACGTTCACAGAGGCAAAAACCAAATAGCTGATGCTCTAAGCAAACTCGCCACTTCGGGCATGGAAAAAGAAGTCAAAGTGGAAACACTACAGATACCCTCAATTGAACCACAGAATGTCTCCGCCGTCACAGCGGAAGAACCTTGCTAGTACACCCCGGTACTGAAATTCCTCACCAAGGGGGAGTTACCTCCTGCCAGGGGTGAAGCACAGAAGATACAGACGAAGGCGTTGCAATACGAAGTGAATAACGGCGTCTTGTATCGAAATTCATACTTGGGACCACTTTTGCGGTGTGTCTCTCCAATAGAGGCGAAATACTTAATCAGCGAGATTCATGCAGGCATATGCGGCATTTACGCCGGACCCCGAGTAGTTGTAGCCAAAATCCATAATGCCGGGTACTATTGGCCCGGGATGCACGAAGATGCCGTACAAGAACTCAGAAAGTGTCGTAGCTGTCAAAAATTCGCCCCCAAACACTCAGGCCCAAGAACAACTTAATACCGGTTACAGCAGCATGGCCATTTCAAAAATGGGCAGTGGATATTGTTGGACCATTCCCGCTAGCTCCCGGAAGGCTAAAATACTTAATCGTGGCGATTGTTTACTTTACCAAGTGGGTGGAAGCCAAGCCCTTGGCCAAAATCACGGCAGAGAATGCCAAAAAGTTCCTTTGGGAAAACATAGTATGTCGGTTTGGATTGCCGTTGTACTTAGTAAGTGACAATGGAACATAGTTCACCGTCAGGGTTTTTCAAGAATGGTGCGCCGACCTCCAAATCCAGCAAATTTTCACGTCCGTGGCACATCCCCAGGGAAATGGACAGGTAGAGCGGGCGAATAGGAGTTTGCTGGATGGTATAAATAGAAGGTTAGGTTATGAGGGAAGCTCCTAGGTGGAAGAAATGCCAAATGTCCTTTGGGCACACCGAACAATGACTAAGACAAGCAATAATGAAACCCCCTTCAGCTTGACCTATGGCGCGGAAGCAATGATACCCGCGGAAGCGGGATTGCCGTCACTACGCCGCCTCACCACAGGCGATGACAATGATAGGCTCCTAAGGGAAGGCCTAGACCTACTTGAAGAAAGGCATGAAGCTGCCGCCATCAACGAAGCAAAATACAAGAAGACATTAGAAAAGTACTACAACAAACGCGTGGCACAGCATACTTTCAAGGAAGGCGACTACGTCATGCGCGATAACGAAGCCAGTAGGGCGGAACCCTCAAGCAAACTGGGACCCAACTGGGAGGGCCCCTACATCATTCAAGAAGATCTGGGCAAAGGGACCTACCGCTTGTCCAGACTAGATGGTACCGCCGTGCCGCGTAGCTGGAACATAGCCCAATTGAAAAAATGTTACCTGTAATGTCTTGCTCCTAACAGCAAGCGTAGACTTTTTTTTTCTGACAAATAAGTGTAATCCATCCATAGCGATGTCGCTTCTTTTCATTTAAGCTTTGAGTTTAATAAAAAGTTATTTCCTTTTGCTTTTCCTTACTACTTAAACATACAACAAAATTTACCATCGCATTTTAACTGCACATAACGGTAAGCAATAAAAGTACCCTTAAACACGAAATCTTTTCACATACAAGTCATAGGGTCAATACATACGGCGCTAAGAGCGGGTATCTTGGTAATAGATACGTTAACCGCTACAAAAAGATAGGTATTTTGGTAATAAATACATACGAACTATCTTACACAAACCAAGTACTTGTCCCTGTTGCTAACAGCCAACACATGGGAACCAAAAAAGAACATGTTCTAACACCTAATTGTGGGAACAGGTTGCCATCACCTCTGCAGGGGTATGCAGCACCCTACCACCACAGCCCAGCACACAATGATCAACGGCCAAGTCATCGGTCGATCCTCCAATCACTGGTGGAGCTACCATCCCCAGATCACCAACAGGAGTCCTAACGGAACAACCACTGTGACGACGCTCATACACCAAACGGCAACGTTGAACACGATCAACCGGTATGACCTCCATCAAGGTGTCAGCTGATAGTAATGGTACATTCGTATCAGCTGGCAAAGGGTCCTCGTAAATGACACTCTTGCATGCTCGGTTTGCCCGGAACGGGACAGCATGGGAAGGCAACCCTCTCCTCCGGATCATCGATTTCGTTACCAGAATTTGCAGTTCAACCAAACCGTCAGCGGCATCTAAGCGTCGAAAGATGTCAGAAAGTCTTTGTCTATAACTTCTCCGACTCATTTTTTCAAGTTACCAAATTAGGAAAAAGAAGCCCAATTTATAGAGGGGTAAACAGTTTTGACAGAAACAATAATAGCAACAATAATGGAAGATAATCATTACACATCACGTCGCCACATTTCAGAAGAACGGCGGCGTTGCTCATCATGACATTAGCATTAAATGTCTGACAAACTACTTAGATATTTTCACAAAAACCAAGCAAAAAACAGTGTCATTACAAGTGATGTTTCATACATGTTAAACAAAACAAATTAGTTATTCCTCCTCGGACTCCTCCGTGGGGTCCAACATTACACGCAGGGACTCGACACCCTCTTCATTTACCTTGTCCATCAGGTCGGCATACCCAGGCAATGGCTCGTTGTACGCTGCGTCCAGTGCATCAGCCATGTCACCCTGGAGTTTGCCCCTCGCCGTATGGAAATCAGAAGCCATCTTTTCCGACTGCTGACAATCGAAGTATCCTTTGTAAACACCATCATAGTGACCAGATTGATATGCAACAGCAGAGAGGCGATCTAGTAGCGCTGTAAAAGGCGCCGATTGGCGAAGATATTCGAACGCCCCTACCAACCCGTTTGTTATCAACCAATTCCTGTCACCCCGCACAGCAGCTAGTTGGCTAGTTAAGCTATCCACTTCAGCATTTGCTTGCTCCAGGGCGCTCTCCACCTCCTTCAGGCGTGCAGCAGAGGATTGGGCAAGTGCATTTCTTTCAGAAAGAAGGGAATCACAACGCTGTTGAAGTTCCCTAAGTTGCCCCTCCCGCTCCTCCAATTCTGCTTGTTTTGCTTGAGCTCTAGCATTTGAGGCATCCACCTCAACAGTCAAAGCTTGGTAACGCTCCTGTACCTGAGACACAAAGTCTCTGTCAATTCGAAATTTTTCCACTTGAGCGGACATTTCAGACCTCACCTTCTGAGCCTCAGTAATAGCTTTACGCCTAACTCCTCTTGCACGTTTTTAGCATGAGCAAGGACATGGTCCTTCTCCGCTATATCGCGAGACCATATAAGTCGCTCTTCAGCAAGGTGGGCAGTCACCCTTTTCAATTCATCCTCATCTTTGTTCTTCTCTGATAAAAACCGGCTTTCCCTTAACCCAGCAGCCTGGAGTTGACTCTCCATGCGGTACTTCTCATCCTTGAGTTCTTCAATCATGGCCCGCGCCTGGTGGAGCTCATTGTTGTCATGCATCCACCTGCGCCGAATCTATGTAAGCCGCCTGGGCTGACTAACAGAATCCACAATCGCGGAGTTCATCAAATTCTCGTTATTCAGACCCTCAACATACGCCGCCTCGGCTGGGGGTAAGCCCGCTCAACCCAATGCTGAACCACTTGGGGAAATATCAACCTAGAAGACTCCGCAATTTTCCATTGGGGCTAGTAGCGTTTATCCCGGGTATTGGGATCCCAGTTGATGGTGGGCAAATAAAGGTCATCACCCAGACGAGCCCCATCGTCAGCAATGCCACTGCTGGACCCCCCAGTATCGCCAGCCGCGTGATCTCTAGCACTAGTTGCCTCGTGAGCAAAGGATACAACAGGCATTTCTTTCTTGGTAGCGGAAAATATGCTCAATGGAGAATCGAACAAAGAAGAAGGGGCGACACTGGAAGTCAGAGGCGTAGAAACAGGACTAGCTGTCACAGTTACAGCGGCGGTAAGTGTAGGCGGTGGCATGGCACAACTAACGGCGGCGGTAACACTAGCCTGAGGTATAAGTTCTGGAAGGCTGCTCCCGCTAGCGATGGGAAACACTACCCCCACAGATGAGAAGGGGGAAGGTGTCACATTTTCAGCGTGAGCCCCGCTAGTAGTACCTGTATCAAAAGCAAGTTTTCATAACACGAAGCTCATAATTTATAATAGCATGCGAAGACAAAGCATACATACCAAGTGGCAGGGCATAGGCGGCTTGTACAGCCTCGAACGCGGTCAGCGTAGGAGCAACAAACGTTTTCCGTTTTTTCGACACATGAGTAGGCCTTGTCATTGCAACAGTGGTAGGGATCTCACCCCTAGTGAGCACTGTTCCACCAGCGGTAGACGTGGCCGAATTAGCTGCCATATATTTCCTCCCAGAACTCTTTATACGGGTTGGTTTTCTCTCGGGAGCATTAACACCACTTCCCCCACTAAGGGAGATGGGGGATAGGTAGATAGTGGGATCCGCCGGCAGGGCGGGTAACAAATGATGTTCAAGATGAATTTTCAAAACATCTGGCTCCTGTTCATCAAGTACGCGGTCCGCGGCCCTAAGCTCAAGGTGACGTGGCAGATCCATGAAGTCAAACAAACTCCACTCCCCTGAGACATACACACATGTTATTTTCGAAACGACAACACACATGATTGACAAAAAAAAACAGGCATACCTTCATCATCCCTTCGAAATGAAGGGTACTGTTTGATGTTGTGCCACAACAGACTCATCCCCGCCATTACCAGGGCCCCTTCTGGGATTACTGTACACTCGAAAGGGCGGCCACACAACTTTGTATACAGGGCATTTGACATATACGCATCTTCAGAAGGGCCATCGTCCTTAACCTTGTCTTTTGGTCCCATTTCTCTCCAGTGCATTTCGCCAGGGATCACACATGCATCAATATAGAAAAAATTCTTTTTCCAATCTTTGCCTTTGGAACTAGTAGGAATATCCCTCAAACAAGACACATCGGTATCTCTACGATCGAAGGTGAAAAGGGGGATTTCCAGACAAGAATAAAGAAAGCCCTAAACACAACGAGTTCCGAAATATGCCCTAGGGCCGTACAAGCAAATTCGAACTGTCGAAGTTTCACTAATCCCAGTGGATGCAGTTGGGAAATGTGAATACGGTAATGGTCAAGAACCGATTTGCAAAACTTGGTAATAGGCAATCGAAAATTGCAAAATTTGAAAAAATCACTAAACAACGTGATTTTACCTTCCTTCAACGGGAATGATGTGTCCGTCTTTAATGGTAACACGGGATTCCACTCAGCCCTTATACCATAATCTTGCACAAGGTTATTGTAAGACACAACCCCCCATTTGTAGAACAGGGCATCAGAACTGGCTGATGCAGAGGAAGAGGAATCATCGGTCTTAGGGGCCATTTGTTCGAAATAAGAGAAGTGGCCGAAAAAGCTGTGAGGAAATGGAGATGGAATTCCGATCTCATGAACAGGGGTGCTATTTATAGAAGAAGGTAACTTTTCAAATTTGAAAAGATGAAGGGACGGACATACGCGTCAAAGCAGGGTAAATACAGTTGTCATCCCAATGATGACTTAACTGTCATCTCCTATCCCATCGCCGCCATTTTTCTCATAACACACAATGGCACTTCCATCGGTAAAATTTACCCCACATAAAGTGTACTGACTTTTCTCTCTTTTTAGTCCGATCTCATGAATTTCATTTCTTAACTTCGGACTGGGGGGACATGACGATGTATGACCCGAATCGGACAACCCGACCCGGTCATTACCTATTATTTTATCCTAAATAATTAATCATAGACATTCTTTCTAGAACATTCCATCTTGCACGGATAAGTCACGCAACCAAATCTCCAACTTTTTGGGAAGATCATGCAAATCCCTAACTCATCGGAGACCATCCTAAGTTAGGGGAAACCCTAATGATAAACTATAAATAAAGGTAAACATCTAAGGTATTGATCATCTTACTCTCGTACAACTCTTCTCCCTACACCTTCTCCTTTACTCCCAAAATAGAGACTTATTCTCACGCCGGAGGGTGGTTACAGGAATAACCCCATTCCTGTAACGAGTCCTAACGGTGTTCTGTTTTGCAGCTAATCGTTCGGGTCACTGAGAGTTGAAGTCCTAGTTGGATACTACCGCAAAGGTTAGTGTTTCTTCACCACCCATGTCGAACCATCATGCATGGGGAGAATCTTAATTAGGGTCAAGGTATATCTGGCCCCTCTGTTTTCTCGTTTCAAAGTGTATATATTTTACCACGAATTTTATACGTATTGAATCCGGCCCTCCATATTTAAAAGTGGGATCGATAAACAACGAGAAGAGGAAGAGTTGGGGTGGTTAATTAGGGTTTTTTAATTTTTTTTTGCTTTGGTATATTAGTTATTTTTATATTGAATCTTAAACGTTCTTAAATATGACTTAGTATTAAGTACCAAACGTGTTATCAAATATCAACAGTGAAGATGATGGATGCTATAAAGAAGAGATCCGTGTAGTTGAATGTATAATAATTACAGAAAATAAACAATTTTAAATTATGATCTTACACTTGTATTATTTAAATCCCGTAACCACCCAAGTTCGTCACTATATATATGGTTAGATCTTAATGCAAAAAAATCCAAAAATTAAACCTTATGGCATCAACTATCCTACTACTCGGTATACTCATAAGCTTGTTCGCTTCCACAGGTCTCCCTCTATCCATATACACCTCCCCTTCTATAAACTTATAAACGTATGCGTACGTGTACGTGTATGCGTTAGTGTATGATTATCTGAATTTTATGTTTATGTTTGATTAGTAATGATTATGTTGTTGTTGAAAACAGATGCACAATCAGTTGGTGTGTTCTATGGGGAATTCGGCAATAACTTGCCCTCCCAACAAGATGTGGTGAACCTTTACACAACCAACGGCATAACTAGGATGCGAATCTACGCTCCGAATCCAGCCACCCTTCGCGCCCTAGGGGAAACAGATATAGAACTCATTCTCGACGTCCCAAATGGTTCTCTCGAGTCCCTCACCGATCCCAATGCAGCGACCACTTGGGTTAGAGACAACGTCTTAAGTTACCCTGATGTCAACTTTCGATACATCGCTGTGGGGAATGAAGTCGATCCAAATAACGATAACACTCGTGGGTTCGCCAGTTTCGTGCTTCCGGCAATGAACAATGTTCACAACGCCCTTCGAGCCGTTGGCCTCGACGAAGATATCAAGGTCTCGACCGCAACCTACACGGGCCTATTAAAAAAATCATATCCACCTAGTGAAGGTGTATTTGATGACAATGTGTTGAGTTTTATCCAACCAATAATCACATTTCTAGCCCAAAATGGTTCACCAATGCTTGCTAATATCTACCCTTACTTTGCTCATGTTGGTCCCCCTATGTTGCCTGATCTCTCATTTGCTTTATTTACCAAATCAACACCCGCTTATAGCGATCAAGGTCGACCATACTTTAACCTTTTTGACGCCATGTATGATGCTCATTTTGCGGCTCAATCGCGTCTTGGTGGGGGCAATGTTGAGATCGTTGTGTCGGAGAGTGGATGGCCATCAGCCGGAGGAGATGTAGCGACAACTGAAAACGCGGGAACTTACTATAGAAACTTGATTTCACATGTGAAAAGTTCGTCAGGGACGCCTGCGAGACCTGGAAGATCTATAGAGACGTATTTGTTTGCAATGTTTGATGAAAACCTGAAACCAGGAATAGAGACTGAGAAGCATTTTGGAGTTTTCTTTCCTGATCAAATACCTAAATATCAACTAAGCTTTTGATTATAAAATTTGTAACCTTTTGCCTTCAATAATGATTGAATAAATCAAGAAATATAACTCTTGATTGTATTGTATATATTTCTTACTATGATATGTGATATCGAAACTTGTCATTAACTTTTTAACTGGGATGAGTTTTTACAAACTCTATGATTAATTTCTCATTCTCGTACAAGTTATTAAAAGTCCTTTGAGAAAATCAAAAGATGTGTCTAACTATTTTATAATGAAAACTTTAATAGATAGACATCAAAATATTAACTTAGTGATCTTACACGTTTGTATAAGTTGATACTATGTTCGTCAAATAGGTAGATAAAAGTTTTGAACATTCACACTAACCACAAGTGATCAAGAATATTTCTTAGTGTAAGTCACACCGGCCACCGTGTTCCCGAGTCTCATTTAACAACGGGAGGGGAAGGAAAATGAATTAAGAGAGAAAATGAAGGAAAATATGTGATTTTTTTCGTGTTCACGAGTTTAATGAAAAGTAAAGGAAAAGAAAATAAATCAAGCATTTTATGTGTTCCCGAGTTAGGAGGAAAAGAAAAGAAAGAAACAATTTTACCATTATACCGTATATTGATGTTTATAACAAGGATTAGATATGAGGGTAATTTAGTAATTGATAAAGTTTTCTCTTCTAATCTCTCCGATTAGATATGAGGGTAATTTAGTAATTGATAAAGTTTTCTCTTCTAATCTCGAGAACATTGTTTTTTTTTATATTTTCTTCTCTTTTCTTTCCCCTCTCGGCTCCCCCTGTTAAATGAGACTCGGTAACAGAAGGGTCGGCCCAGAATCGTTTCTATGTTTGTTACACTCGATGAGCTCGAGCTTCTCAAAGTGTAAGTCATATTAACCCTTTTGATCGTCATGATGAATCTTCCTAGTGTATGTTACACTCACCTCGTTTGATTATACCAAGTGATACCTTTTAAGTTGATTGCTACATACTTCAAGCAAGCACTTCAGTATTGATAGAATCTAAGCCTTGAAGTGGGTCACGAATCCGGTTACTTGTTAACGAAGAAGGTCATGTATTTGGAAGATCTAACATATATTTCGCAAACCTAACAAGATTATATGAAGCCAACACACAAAGTGATCTTGTGGATCTCGAACATCGGTCACAGTCTAGATTTTTATCGCCAATAGTTTAGAAGACTTGTCAAAACTTAGTATAAATCAGGAAAACATACAATAAGATAACCAAAAAATTTGTGTATAAGTTATGAAGTTCACTCTTTTAGGCTTGTGTTCTTTATTTTCATGTTGTAATCCTGATGAAAAAAACTATGGATGTTAGACATTTTGTAAATTTGTTCAAAAAACAAAAGACATGTAAATTTTTGGTTTAGTATGGACAATTTTTTAATTTTGCTAATTTGTAGCAATTTTTGGTTTTATTAGTACTCATGCATTTATGCCTAAGAAAAAATTGATAAAACAAAAAACAGTTTCAAAAAACTTTATATACATGGTAGTATTAACTAAATATGCGATGGAATTCAGTCGTAATTTAAAAAAAAAAAAAAAAAAAAAAAAAAAAAAAAAAAAAAAACTGGAATTTTATAGCAATCGTCACAAAACCACTGCTAACAATTTAGTCGCAAAAAGCATTCCAATATTGTGGGAAACAAACTCGGAATTCAAAGTGTAATTAAGTACACATTCTTTTTATACATAGTTACACAATACTATGGGAAACATTGTTTTATTTACAAGATTGTATCTTACTTAGTTACATATTTTCAGCTAAACTATCTTTTTGATCCATAGCGCGCCTATGGGAAACCCTAGTGACGGAACTAAAATTTCTTTATCAGAGATTATAATAAGGCTATATTCTCCACTGGCTATTAAAGCGTCTAAATCATGTTTTTTTTTTTCTAAAAGAAAATCTCATATTTATATGTATAAATCTAATAAATTCTTAGGGCCATGGGGCCGGGTCAGCGTACTCTTGTCTCCTATTTTTTTTTTTTTTTTTTTTTTTGTTTCGGGCCTGGATCGTCATGCGTAACAAAGGCCTTGTGACCTCTTCCGAGGTGATTAAGATTCATTATTTGTTTACTTGCATGTTAGCGTCCTCTTATTATTTATCAAAAAAAAAAAAATGCAAGAATAGTTCTAATTGCATCTACAAGTTGCTATATTCAATTTCTGTTTCATAAATTCATTTGAGATACATTAATATAAAATAATTATGTTTGGATTATTGTAAGGTGACTTCTAATATATGACTAATTATTTCGGACCAGGTAATCCTGGGAAATTAGAGTCGTTTGGTGTTGGCTTGAAAACTTCTAATTTGGTGGCCAGTTTGAACACTTTTTAAAACTCAAATGCTTAGTTATGTTATTTGTTGGTCAATTTGAACACTTTTAAAACTCAAATGTTTAGTTATGTTATTTGTTTGTTTAATTAGAACACTTTTAAAACTCAAATGTTTAGTTATGTTATTTGTTTGGTCAATTAGAACACTTTCTAAAACTCTAAAGTTAGTTATGTCATTTGTTTGTATTTAAAGACTGATAACCGTGTATGTTTCGGGTTAAAAGTAAAAGAAATGGAGTACGTGTTGTTAATAGTTTTTTGATGGTTGATTGGTGATTTCAATACAATGATTTAGATATAATAAATAAAATGGAGTTAGGTCAATACTACAAGGATATGACTCTATAGCGACGACAATAATCAGAGTTAGTCGTTGCTGTAGGGTTTTTTGAGTCGCTATAAATTTTATGTTCATAGGTTCGGTTCTCCTTATAGTCACTATAAGTATTGTCGTCAAAGATGACCTTGTAAGCAAGGCCGGCTAAGCCAAGGTGCAGAATGGGCCTGTGCAAAGGGCCCAACCCAGTATGAAGCCCAAAAAATGAAAATTTTATATATATATTTAAAAAAAATTCTGTATGTCTTTATAAGAAATAAATTTTGTAAGTTTAAATAGGCCCAGGTCAATAAAACTCAATTGAAATAGGCCCAAGTACAAAAAATAAGGGCCTGCCCTGCAGTGACTCTGATATCGCATGCACAGGAGGGACTGAGGGAAACAAAAAGTCACTGATATCGCACACACAGGAGGGAAACAAAAGGTCGACTCTCGGAATCGGAGGTATATGAGTAGTTGAAGTGTGATTCTTCCAGTCGTTGATCGTTTTCGTTCCTAATATCATTCGCAATTATCATCAGACTTTCGGAATCGCAATTATCATAAGACTTTCGGAATCGCAATTATCATAAGACTTTCGGAATCAAAGGTATATCAATCGTTGATTTCATATGTTTTTGTCTTTTTGATTCATTTAGTCGTTGATCGTTTTCGTTCCTAATATCATTCGCAATTATCATCAGACTTTCGGAATCGCAATTATCATCAGACTTTCGAAATCGGAGGTATATCAGTCGCTGATTTCATATATTTTTGTCTTTTTGATTTCATATGAATGTTTTTGATTCAATGAATGTCTTTTTTTATTTCATATGAATGTTTTTGATTGAATGAATGTCTTTTTTATTTCATATGAATGTCTTTTTTATTTAAAACTTTAACTGATGTCTTATGATTGAAATATTGAATGAATGTTTTTTTGTTAATATTTAGAAATTATGCCTCCCGTTCCTAAATACAAACACCTATCTGGCAATCAAAAACGTAAGAAGAGGAAGATAGAGGAAGAGAAAAGAAAGGCAGACGAAGTAAAACAAAACCGAATACACAAGTTTTTTTTTCAAAAGAAACTCAAAATTCTAGTTCTAACTTGAGTGACGATAATGTGGGTGAAGAAGATGTGAACGTAGATGAAGAAGCTAATCTGGGCGAAGACAATGTGACCGTAGGTGAAGATAATGTTAATGCTACCGTAGATGAAGATGATGTTAATCCGTTTCTGGATATTGATATTTTTTATCCTAGAAATTGGGGTGGGCTTAGTAATGACATGATTAAAGAGTTGGTTACGAAAGGTCCAAAAAGAGATATGGATGTTGTTAAGGGCCTCGTGGATAAATTTGGAAGACATTTTTCTAATACCATGTACACTAGAATTCTATCAAATAGGGAGACGTGTGTTAGAGAATGGCTAGTGTATTCAAAAAAACTTGACAGGCATTGTTTTTGTTGTAAAGTTTTTAGAACGGGGCATCCGAAAGGTGGGTTGGATGATGAAGGTTATAAGGATTGGAGACATGCTAGTGGTAGACTTAAAGAACATGAAGTTGGTTTAGAACATTTCAAGAATATGAATGAATGGTTTGAATTGCGCCAAAGGTTGAAATGCAAAGAAACAATTGACAAAGTGGCATATGAGCAATTTAAAAAAGAAAAGTATTATTGGAAACAAGTCATTATACGGATTGTTGCGCTTGTGAAATTTCTTGCAAAATATGGCTTAGTGTTTCGTGGGACAAATGAGAAGTTGTATAAAAAAGGCAATGGAAACTTTTTGGGTTTGGTTGAGATATTGAAAGAGTTTGACCCGATTATGAAAGAACATGTGCGCCGTGTTTTGAATGAAGAGTGCCATGTACACTTTCTTGGCCACAATATTCAAAACGAGTTAATACAATTATTAGGGAATAAAGTTAGAACCGAAATCATCAAGAAGGTTAAGCAAGTAAAGTATTACTCAATCATCCTCGATTGCATGCCTGATACAAGTCACCAAGAGCAAATGTCCATAATTGTGAGGTACGTGAATTGTAACTCTAGTTCTGTGACCGTTGAGGAATCATTTTTAGGTTTTTTGGTTGTTGATGATACCACGGGTTTAGGACTTTTTGAAGTTACATGTAAGGAATTAGAGTCGCTTGGTCTTGATATTGGTGATATGCGTGGTTATGGCTACGGTAATGGGGCAAACATAAGAGGAAAAAACAAATGAGTTCAAACTAGATTTTTAGAAAAAAAAAATCCTAGAGCTTTCTATAGTGCTTGTGGTTGTCATAGTCTAAATTTAGCATTGTGTGACATGGCTAACACAATTACTAAGTCTAAAGAATTTTTTGGAACAATACAATGGTTATATACTATCTTTGCCATTCTATTAATAGGTGGCAAATTTTGAAAGACAATGTTAAAGGATTAACTATTAAATCATTGTCTACAGCTCGTTGGGAAAGTCGTATAGATAGTATTAAGCCTATAAAAAATCAACTTGGAGATGTAAGAAAAGCTTTGCAAGAAATTAGGGAGACGGATAGAGATGCTAAAATCATAAGTGAATTTAAATCATTAGAAGAGTATGAACTTGGTGATTTTGAATTTTTGGCACAAATTGTCATTTGGTTTGAATTATTATCAAAGGTGAATGTGGTGAGCAAACGGTTGCAATCAAAAGATGTTGTTCCTGATGTTGCTATTGATGAAATAGACAAATTAATTAAATTCTTTAAGAATTATAGAGAAGTGTGGTTCTCTAAGGTGCTTGATGAAGCTAGAGAAATTGCAAATGAAATAGGTGTTAATGCGGAATTCCGTCAAAAACACGTGATATATAGGAAAAAACAATTTGATGAATCGTCAAGTGTAGAAGAAGTAACATTTCACCCGAGGAGGATTTTAGAGTAAATTATTTTTTATGTATTGTTGATCAAGCTATTTTTTCACTTGAAACAAGATTTGAACAATACTAAAAATTCAAAAAAAAATATGTGGGTTTTTGTTTCCTAAAAAGTTGAAGACTCTTGATGAAGCCAAGCTTAAGGAGTGTTGCTATCGCCTTCAAGATGAATTGAAATATGAAGGAGAGTCCGATATTGATGCTAAAGAATTATGTACGGAGTTGAACTTGATTAATACATTTTTACCGAGACACATTGACAACCCTTTTGATGTTTTAGACTATATCTTCCAACGTAGTACTACTTATCCTAATGCTATAAATGCATATAAAGTGTTGTTGACAATTATGGTAACCGTGGCATCGGCAGAAAGAAGTTTCTCAAAGTTGAAGTTGTTGAAGACCTATTTACGTTCTACACTGTCACAAGAAAGGCTAAAAGGGATGGCGACAATTTCTATTGAAAGTGAAATATTAGATACTATGGATTACAAGGAGTTGATCGAGAGCTTTGCTTCAAAAAACGCTAGAAAAACCACATTTTTCGCTTAGCAAGTAGGTTTGATAACTTGATCATTTTTGCTACACTATTTTTGTTAATTTGTTTAATCTATTTGATAATAATTATCGTAGTATTATGGGTTTTTAGTATTTATATATTTGATTGAATAATTGATAAATTTATATTATATGAAGATTTGCGAATAGGACCCAAATTTTTTATATCAAACAGGGCCAAAAACATTTTTTGTAACTTTCGGAGACGGCCCTGTTTGTAAGTTTGATGTGAAAAACCACTACAAAATAAATAAAAAAAGTTGACTTATTATATTATATTATATTATATTAAAAAACATTCATTATATAATTAGTTTTTTGACCTATAGCTAGGGTTGTAATCGAGCCAGCTCGGCTAGTTTATTTTATCGAGTTGAAAAGTCGAGGTCGAGTTTAGCTCGTAAAATGTTCGAGCCAACTCGAGCCCAATAGAGCTAGCTCGTTAATTTTTATAGTTTTATTTATCTTTTTATAAATATTGATAACTTAAAAACAATACGATAAATAAAAAATTAACATAAACTTATGTATTATTTTTTGTTTTTTTTTCTAATATTTTAAAGACAAAAGACATATTAAAAATATTATATGCATTATTTCTAATTTTTTTGTGATATTTTTCATATGTTATTTAATTATTTTAAATTTAAATACATTTGAAAAAAAAAATTATTATAGTATAATTCGAGCCAGATCACGAGCTCACGAGCCAGGCCTGGCTCGAGCTCAGCGCATTTACAAATCGAGCAAGCTGAACCGGCTTGTTTATAAATGAGCTTTTCTTTAACCAAGTTTTTTCTGATCTTCAAGCAAGCCATAAATTGCGAGCTTTTTGAGCATCCATATCCTATAGCGACTAGAGTTGTGAAAAAAAAACATTCAACTAATAATAAAAACAACTAATTAAACCTCAAACCCTGTAGCGACGACTTTCGTTGCAACTTATAGCGATAGAAGTTGCATAATTAAATAAAAGTTCCAGGTTTTTAAACCACAAAATCACAATAATCAAACAAAACTAAACGTGTAAAAACATGTTAAACCAAAGTGTCAAAAATTAAATCATGCAAAACCAAAGTATCCCGAATTACAAAGTAGCTAATCATCTTCATTCTCACCACTACCATCACCAGTTCACCACCTAAATATTTTCTTTCAAAATCTTTTTGTATGTGTTTCACTCGTCAAACTCTCGTTTCATGTCTTCTTGCATTATTTTTCAGCACTTGTTCTTCTATTTGTTTTGCAAGATGTTCTTCCAATTCTAGACCAACATGTTCTTGCGAATTTTGTTGTGGGATGCATCTATACTCGAAGACGCATCGGGGGTTACCTTAGGCCGTGGGGTATGGTGGGGCGAGGGTTTGGGGCGTGGGTTTGGCGGGCTTCGCTGGGCTGACCCGCTGGGCGATTTGAATATTATTTAAAACAAAAAATTTATTTTTTTAATATTTTTAAATAAAGAAAATTACAAAAGCAAATTCCTAACTTTTATATTTGTTTTTTATCTCTTCTCTCATCGCCAAGATTAGTTGTAACTCTTCACCCTCTAGGTGATCAATGGGCTGGGATAAAAATTTCAAATCATCCCGTTTTTGTTTCTGGGCATCTCTAGCGGCATCTCTAGCTTCTTTGCTCCTTCGTATTTCGGCCCTTTGTTGTTGGAATACGTTGAATGTATCCAACTTGCATGAAATGTCATCCAACTGCTCGCTGTATATTCCCCTACGCGAGCCCGAACTCCCAGCTGAAGGCGATGTCGTACCAGATCTTGATTTTTGAGCACGCCTTCTTGAGGCATTTCTTCTATACTCGGGCCGGTTTGGGCTTGGCGAATCATCCAAAAGGTCCTCAAACTCTTGATCTCGTGCATCAGATTGGGCTTGGGACGAGGCCCTTGACCTTTTGGAAGACGAGTTAGTTTAGCTACCAATGGGGATATTCGCCCACTTTAGATGAAACTTACAAATCTCCCAACAATGCATGAAACGGAAGTCGGTCCCCACATTTGATTTGAATGTGCACACTGCATTTGTCAAAATGTCGACTTCGGTTTCACCACTTTTTGGGTTTTGCTTTGCTTTATTTAAAAAATCACTATATTTTGTTAGTTGGGTGCTTATCTCGCTCCACTTTGAGGATAAGCTATCGTTTTCACGATAAGCCTCCCTTCCCATTTCTTCATGGAATAGTCTACTAACCGATTCCCACAGGGCGGTTCGATGTTGCGAATTTCCTATTTTAATAAAAACAAAATTTAATATATTACAAAGTTATATAAAAAATAACCATTAATAAAAACAAAGGTTAAGAATACCTAAAGTTGAATGTTGAGATTGTTGACACCAAGCCCTCGCCAATGCAACTTCTTCAGCAACGACCCATTTTTGTTGTTTTCGTTTGACGGTTTCAACTACTTTATCTGCCTCAGTTTTTTTCTTATGACTTCTCTTTTTGATGGGTTTCGATGCGGAAGGACCATCATCGGGTGGTTGAGTTTCGGGAACGGTTTCGTTTTGTGAAAGGTCGATGGAGGTTGGTGAAAGGTTGATGGGCGATTGTGTAAACGGGGTAGGTATCGAATCATCGGAGTGTGGGAAGTTAGTAAACAAACGATTCCCAAGAAGCGATGCGTAACTCGCTTCATGGGGCAAAGAAGAGTGTATGAAAAATGGACGAGGCATTGGACGATTGGGTGGTGGGCTAGGATTATTTTCTTGGAATGCATACGGGTTGATCGGGTCAAAAGGACGGTTATAAGGATGCATTTTTTCGTTTTGTAGAAGGAGAATTGAAGATGATTTTATAGAAGATGTGGTTGAATGTGGTAAAAAATGGAAGAAAAATGTGAGTTTTATAGTGAAAAATTAATTTTTTTTAACATAGCCGTTGGCCAACGGCTATTTTCTTTTGGCCATACACAACCTGCCATGTCAGCTCGCTTCCCCCGCCCCACACCCGGCTTGAAACCCAAGCCCCAAGGGCCACACGCGTTATGACACGTGGCAACACCGGGCTGCGCCTTGGTGACCATCTGTCGTGGCCCGCGTTAGACGAAGAGCAAGTCTTCGCGGCCCGCCAGAGACTCCAGAATTTTGTTTTTATTTTAATTAAATAAAATTAAGTTATTTAGGGCTATTATACATATACGGGGTGTGTTTTAAGACGTATAGGGATGTTATAAATATATTAGGGGTGTCAGAAATATTTTAGGAGGGTTGTTATATCCTCCTCACCTTGTTTTAGAACTCGTCCTCGAGGTCTACTGGAACAGGTATGGGTATTTCCTTTGCATTTCAGATTCAAGCTCCCATGTGTATTCTGGTCCTCTCTTGGAATCCTATTTTACTTTGACTAGAACCAATCTCTTGTGTTTGAGATTCTTGACTTTCATGTCTTCAATCTGTAGAGGCTTTTCTACAAACTTAAGCTTTTCATTTACCTCTATGTCCTTAAGAGGTACAATTAGTGATTCATCAGCTAAGCACTTTTTTGAGATTGCATATATGAAATACATCATGTATTCCTGCCATTTCCTCTGGCAGTGGTAGCTGATAAGCTACTAGTCCTATTCTTCTGACAATTTCAAAAGGTCCAACATACCTGGGGCTTAGCTTTCCTCTTTTGATGAATCGTACCACTCCTTTCCAAGGAGAGACTTTTAACAGTACCTTGTCTCCTACGTGAAATTCCAACGGCTTGCGTCTGTTATCAGCATAACTCTTCTGTCAATCGTGTGCTGTTTTCAGTCTTTCCTTGACTTGAATGATCTTGTCCGTGGTTTCTTGCACGATCTCAGGTCAAGACAATTGCTTTTCTCCAATCTCTGCCCAACAGACTGGAGTTCGGAACTTTCGTCCATAAAGTGCTTCGAATGGTGTGGCATTTATGTCGCAACCCTCGCCCCCTATCTGTCCCGGGAACGGGCGGCCGCGAGAATCAGTTTCGGTGGTATCGGTGTTTGTCATTATTTGGCAGCGGAAATTTCATCAGGACCGTAGTTAGGAAATATTTTATCAGAGTAAATACCACAATTTTATAATATTAAATATATTGGGATAAAACCCAAGTTTTTCATTACAAACTGATTTATAGAGATAATCTCCATTTTATTGAATAAAACATCTTCTTTTATTTAGGTAACTTTTATAGCCACTTTTCCAAGCCTTCAGTGCTGTCCAGCTGGCTTCTATTTGGCTTTCACATTTTGTTACCTGAAACGCGTCTAAAAACATTTTGTCAGTGGGAAATACTGGTGAGTGAATCCCAGTTTAATCAAGAAGAGTTTTATCTTTTAACAGTATTGAGAGCGATTACAATGTTTACATCTACACAATTACTCATTTAGTACTGTCAATCCTGACTGGTGGGTCATATTACCCATTGGCTAACTCTTTGTCCAATGGTAACGTTTTCCATATTTTGTATACAAAACCCTAACATACCGGCAGTAATTGAAGAATTACAAAGACTCAATCACTGCTCATCATAATTTAATAAATAAAGGTTTTGTAAAAACAGTTTGTAAAAAGGAGATTACTCACATTGCTGTCTTAGGGTTTTCTTTAAGGGTTTCCTGGTGATTATCTATAAATTACACAAATGCACACGCGTTAGTATAATAACCCAATATTTACATTAGCAATACCCTCCCCGAGACGGCATTCCAACGACTACGTCGGGCAGAACCTCGACAGCCGTTACGGAACCCTGGATCAATCGGGCATCGTATCTAATACGTAACCTGGGTTATGATACTTACAACAAAGCAGAACTTCGGTATTATGCCCGAAAATCACATTATCTATGCAAAAATTCGAGAGAGAGAAAGAGTTATGAACGATTAGGAAGTGAAACTGATCGACCCTATTTATAGTCGTGATCTCGGACTTCGTCGCACCCCGCGTAAGAGAAGGAGGGGTCCTTCGCGGCCCGCGAGGGTGGCTAGGGTAGGACCTAGCTGATCCGACTCACACCCTAGCTTCGACACATTGCACGTCATGTGGCAGTACCGGGCTGCGGCTCATGTCCCCTCGGACACGGCCCGCGTAAGAACACACGGGGGTCTTCGCGGCCCGCCACAGCCCTAAAAATTTGATTTTTAATTAATTTTAATATAAATAAAGGTATTCGGAGCCCGTTTTCGTATACGGGGTATGGTTTAGGACATATTGGGTCATTTTAAACATATTAGGGGTGTCAAAAATTATTTTGGAGGGTTGTTATATCCTCCCCACCTTGTTTTAGAGCTTGTCCTCGAGATCTACTGGAATAGGTGTGGGTATTTCCTTTGCATTTCTGATTCAAGCTCCCATGTGTATTCCGGTCCTCTTTTGGAGTCACATTTTACTTTGACCAGAACTAATCTCTTGTTCTTGAGGTTCTTAACCTTTCTGTCTTCAATCTGTAGTGGTCTTTCCACAAATTTTAACTGCTCATTTACCTCTATATCCTTAAGAGGTACCACCAGTGATTCATCAGCTAAGCATTTCTTGAGATTAGATACATGAAATACATCATGTATTCCCGCCATTTCCTCTGGTAGTTGTAGCTGATAAGCTACATGTCCTATTCTTCTAATAATCTCAAAAGGTCCAACATACCTGGGGCTTAGCTTTCCCCTCTTGATGAATCTTACTACTCCTTTCCAAGGAGAGACTTTCAATAATACTTTGTCACCTACCTGAAATTCCAGTGGCTTTCGTCTGTTATCAGCATAGCTCTTTTGTCGGTCACGTGCTGCTTTCAATCATTCATTGACTTGAATAATCTTGTCCGTTGTTTCTTGTACTATCTCAGGTCCGGATAGTTGCTTTTCTCCAATTTCTGCCCAACAGACTTGGGTTCGGCACTTTCGTCCATAAAGTGCTTCGAATGGTGCAACATTGATACTTGTGTGATAACTATTATTGTAAGAAAATTTTATTAATGGTAAGTGATCGTCCCAATTACCTCCGAAATCAATAACACAAGCTCTAAGCATATCCTCCATTGTCTGAATTGTTCTTTCGCTTTGTCCGTCCGTTTGAGGATGATAGGCTGTGCTTAGATTCAACTTGGTTCCCATTGCTTTTTGAAAACTTATCCAAAAATGAGAGGTAAAACGGCTATCCCTATCAGAGACAATTGATAAAGGAATTCCATGTAATAAAACTATTTCATTTACATATAGTTTGGCTAATTGTTCCATACTGAAAGTTTCCTTCATTGGTAGGAAATGAGCTGACTTAGTTAGTCTGTCTACAAACACCCAGATTGTATCATTACCTTTCCTTGTCTTGGGTAATTTGGTAACAAAATCCATTATTATCAATTCCCATTTCCACACTGGTATTTCTAGCTGCTGCAATAGACCTGAGGGTTTCTGGTGTTCAGCTTTGACTTGTGAACAGGTTAAACACTTAGAAACATAATCTGCTATATCCTTTTTCATTCCTATCTACTAGAAATTCTTTCTTAAATCCTGATACATCTTATCATTTCCCCCGTGCATCGTATACTAGACTTATGGGCTTCTTCTAATATACGATGGCGTAGGTTTCCTAATTTAGGTATCCACATTCTTTCCTTATGGAATCTCAAAATTCCATCTGTTCCTTGTTCTAATTCCTTAATCATTCCTTTCAATTTCTCAGTATCGTCCTTGATTACTGATTCTTGTGCTTTTCTAATCTGTTCGTTTAAATCTACCTGTATATTTAATTTAAGAGAACGTACTCTTTTTGGCTTCTCGTGATACTTTCGACTTAAAGCATCGGCTACTACATTTGCTTTTCCTGCATGATACTGGATAATGCAATCATAATCACTAAGTGTCTCCATCCAGCGTCTTTGTCTCATATTCAACTCCTTTTGCCCCAAAACATATCTTAAACTCTTATGATCTATAAAAATGGTAAACTTACTACCGCAAAGGTAATGTCTCCAAATTTTTAGGGCAAAAATTATAGCTCCTAATTCTAAATCATGGGTTGAATAATTCTCTTCATGATTCTTAAGTTGTCTAGATGCGTAAGCTATAACCTTTTGACGTTGCATTAACACACATCCATAACCTAACTTAGAAGCCTCACAATAAACTACAAAGTCTATAGTTCCTTCTGGTAACGCTAGTATGGATGCATTGGTTAGTTTTTGCTTAAGAATTCTAAAGGCTTCTTCCTGGTTTGGTCCCCATTCAAACTTAATGGATTTACAGGTTAACTTAGTTAAGGGAATGACTATTCTAGAAAAATCTCGATTAAATCTCCTATAATAACCGGCCAATCCTAAGAAACTTCTAACCTCGGTTGGTAATTCAGGGGTTTTCCATTTAGTAATTGCCTCGATCTTGGTGGGTTCTACATGAATTCATTCATGATTGACTAAATGCCCAAGAAACTGTACCTGTTCTAACCAAAACTCGCACTTTGAAAACTTAGCATAAAGCTTTTCTTTCCTGAATAAACTTAGAAGTGCATGCAGATGCGCTGTATGTTCATCCTTACTCTTGGAGTAAACGAGAATATCATCTATAAAGACAATTATGAATTTATCCAAATATGGCTTACATATTCGGTTCATCATGTCCATAAATGCACCTGGGGCATTGGTTAAACCAAATGGCATGACAGTAAATTCATAATGGCCATACCTTGTTCTAAAAGCGGTCTTAGGAATGTCATCTTCCTGAACCTTTAATTGATGATATCCTGAGCGTAAATCGATTTTAGAGAAAAATCGAGCTCCTTGCAATTGATCGAACAGATCATCGATTCTCGGTAATGGATACCGATTTTTAATCGTGACTTTGTTCAATTCGCGGTAGTCAATGCACATACGCATTGATCTGTCTTTCTTTTTAACGAATAAGATCGGCGCTCCCCATGGGGATGAACTTGGTTGTATGAATCTCTTCTCCAACAATTCGTCTAACTGTTTCTTCAATTCTTGCATTTCTGCAGGTGCCAAACGGTAAGGTGCTTTGGCAATTGGTGCTATTCCTGGTAGTAGATGAATTCTGAATTCAACTTCTCTATCTGGCGGTAGTCCTGGTAATTCTTCTGGAAATACATCTGGAAACTGAGATACTACTAGAATATCTTTCAGTTCTTTTCCTTTAGTGTTAATGATTATAGAAATCAAATACACTAATGATCCTTTTCTTATATAACTTGTTGTTTTCATCACAGAGATGAATTATGTGGATCTAGATGGCTTATCTCCTTTAATTGTGATCTTTTCACCTCTTGGTGAATTTACTTGGATCGACTTTTGATCACATAAAATACTGGCTTTATTGGCTATTAACCAATCCATTCCTAATACAACATCAAATCCTGCCAGATCATTGGGTAAAGGTTTGCAATAAATTTTTGATTTAAAAATAGTATTCTTGCTCCCTGCAAGATTTCAGAAATCCAAACGGTTTCCCCATTCGTTGTTTCTACTAGACATTCTTGTGGGAGTTTAGTAAATGGTTGATTGAGAAGTTTGCAAAATGAAGTATTAATAAAACTTTGGTTCGCACCAGAGTCAAATAATACTTTAGCAAAAACATCATTAACTAAAAACGTACCGGCTATCACATCCGGGATCATTTTGGCTTCATCTGCAGTCAGAACAAATACTCTAGCATTTTTAGTATTCTTGTTTTTCATGGCTGGAGCTAGTTTCGGACAATTTGGCTTGATGTGGCCTTGTTCTCCACAGTTGTAACATGTCCTGTTGTTAGGTTTCTTCCTGCAGTCCTCTTCCTTGTGTCCAGATATTTTGCAGAAGTTGCAATATATGGAGCATCTTCCAGAATGCTTCCTTTTGCAATACTTGCAACGGGTGCAGAAGTAGAACCTATATTTTTCCCACGGTTAGAATTTCCAGAATGAAATTCTTGGGTAAGCCTTTGAGCTAGGTTCTTCCTTTGATCCTCTTCTCGTGTACGCACTAAGTCATGTGTCAAGGTATTTGCTAGTTCTACAGCTTCTTCTATAGTTTGAGGTCTAGCCGCCTTAACTACATGCCTAATCTCACTGATTAATCCCCATATGTAACGGGAGATTAATACTGGTTCTGGTGATGCAAGGGTTGGCACTATTCTAGCATATTCAAAGAATAACGTAGTATACCCTTTACTATCCACTCCAGTCATTCTAAGGTTTAGGAACTTATTTGCTATCTGTTCCTTTTCATTAGGAGATAGAATTTTCTTTCCACCATTACTGATATGGGTTCATCCAGAACTCCATATTACGCTCGTCATACTTCCAGACGAGTCGTTCTCCGACCTGCCTCATCCTCTCGCTACTTTCTAAAATCTCCTCTCCGAAGGTTCGGAGTTCTTGCACATTTTTTGCACTCATTGGGGGTGCAGGTGCTGGGACTAGGTTTGGAAACTGGGGTATGGGTATGGGTTCCTGTTAAGGGTTTGGATTCTCTAAAATTTCCCTAATGTATTGATCGCTATCATAGTAGGGATCTAGAGGGTCCAAACCTGGGTAGGCTGCTAGATTTGGCATGGGTTCATATTCTGGTATTGGGTAGCGTTGCACATAATCCCTATTGTCATCTAACCACGGGTCGTAATCTGGGTCTAATGGATTGGGTGATGGTATCCTAGGTATCTCATCTGGGTTAAAATCAGGCATTTGGATTTGGTTTTCTGGGTTGTTCTTGATTTCCATTGGCTGGGTGGGAAACAGTGGTAAAGGCTGGGGTATTATAAGTTGCTCAAGGTTAGAGTCGGCAGCTGTGGTTGCTAGGATATGGAAATTTGCTAGACTCCTATTGAGCATATCTTGTGTGTGAGCATCTGTTTCTCTTTTAACGGCTGCTAAAGCACGTTGCTGATGTAACTTTTTCATCATCTTCCTACGTTCATGTGCTCCTCTACTGAACCATCCTCTCTTTTTAGGAGGGAATGGCTCTTCAGACTGAGCCTTAAACACGAATACCCCTTCTTCATTGTCAGCAGAATACCCTGAGAGGGTAGGCTGTGAAGAGGTACCTTCTTTCCTTGGTGAGCTGGACAACCGACGGTAGGCGTCGGAAGGTCCTTGGTCGCTCATACTGTCAACTAACAAATAGTCAAATAACACACAACAATAAAATGCAGATATGCACGCATTTTCGTAATTTATTTCCTAACATTTCGATTAATACTTTGGTGTCAGCAGAACACTTCTGTGGCTGAATCAGTGGCTTAGCTCTGATACCACCTTCTGTCGCAACCCCCGCCCCCTATCTGTCCCGGGAACGGGCGGCCGCGAGAATCAGTTTCGGTGGTATCGGTGTTTGTCATTATTTGGCAACGGAAATTTCATCAGGACCGTAGTTAGGAAATATTTTATTAGAGTAAATACCACAATTTTATAATATTAAACATATTGGGATAAAACCCAAGTTTTTCATTACAAACTGATTTATAAAGATAATCTCCATTTTATTGAATAAAACATCTTCTTTTATTTAGGTAACTTTTATAGCCACTTTTCCAAGCCTTCAGTGCTGTCCAGCTGGCTTCTATTTGGCTTTCAAATTTTGTTACCTGAAACGCGTTTAAAAACATTTTGTCAGTGGGAAATACTAGTGAGTGAATCCCAGTTTAATCAAGAAGAGTTTTATCTTTTAACAGTATTGAGAGCGATTACAATGTTTACATCTACACAATTACTCATTCAGTACTGTCAATCCTGACTGATGGGTCATATTACCCATTGGCTAACTCTTTGTCCAATGGTAACGTTTTCCATATTTTGTATACAAAACCCCAACATACCGGCAGTAATTGAAGAATTACAAAGACTCAATCACTGCTCATCATAATTTAATAAATAAAGGTTTTTTAAAAACCGTTTGTAAAAACCGTTTGTAAAAAGGAGATTACTCACATTGCTATCTTAGGGTTTTCTTTAAGGGTTTCCTGGTGATTATCTATAAATTACACAAATGCACACACGTTAGTATAATAACCAATATTTACATTAGCAATACCCTCCCCGAGACGGCATTCCAACGACTACATCTGGCAGAACCTCGACAGCCGTTACGGAACCCTGGATCAATCGGGCAGCGTATCTAATACATAACCGGGGTTATGATACTTACAACGAGGAAGAACTTCATTATTAGGGGGTATTATGCCCGAAAATCACTTTATCTATGCAGAAATTCAAGAGAGATAAAGAGTTATGAACGATTTGGAAGTGAAATTGATCGACCCTATTTATAGTTGTGATCTCGGACTTCGTCGCGCCCCGCGTAAGAGAAGGAGGGGTCCTTCGCGGCCCGCGAGGGTGGCTAGGGTAGGCCTTAGCTGATCCGACTCACACCCTAGCTTCGACACATTGCACGTCACATGGCAGCACCGGGCTGCGCCTCATATCCCATCGGTCGCGGCCCGCGTAAGAACACACGGGGGTCTTCGCGGCCCGCCACAGCCCTAAAAATTTGATTTTTAGTTAATTTTAATAAAAATAAAGGTATTCGGGGCCCGTTTTCGTATACGGGGTATGGTTTAGGAAATATTGGGTCATTTTAAACATATTAGGGGTGTCAAAAATTATTTTAGAGGGTTGTTATAATTGATACTGGTATGATAGCTATTATTATAAGAAAATTCTATTAATGGTAAGTGATCGTCCCAATTCCCTCCGAAATCAATTACACAAGCTCTAAGCATGTCTTCCATTGTCTGAATTGTCATTTCGCTTTGTTCGTCCATTTGTGGATGATAAGCGGTGCTTAGATTTAGCTTGGTTCCCATTGCTTTTTGGAAACTTGTCAAAAAATGAGAAGTAAAACGGCTATCTCTATCAGAAACAATAGATAAAGGAATACCATGTAATGAAACTATTTCATTTACATATAGTTTAGCTAACTGTTCCAAACCGAATGTTTCCTTCATTGGTAGGAAATGAGCAGACTTGGTTAACCTATCTACAATTACCCAGATTGTATCATTGCCTTTTCTTGTCTTGGGTAATTTGGTAAAAAAGTCCATTGTTATCAACTCCCATTTCCATACGGGTATTTCCAATTGCTGTAACAAACCTGAGGGTTTCTGATGTTCATCTTTGACCTGTGAACATGTTAGACACTTGGCAACATAAGCTGCTATATCATTTTTCATTCCTATCCACCATAAATTCTTTCTTAAATCTAAATACATCTTATCACTTCCAGGATGCATCGTATATTTAGACTTATGGGCTTCGTCTAATATTCGGTGGCATAGGTTTCATAATTTAGGTATCCATACTCTTTTCTTATGGAATCTCCAAATTCCATCTGTCCTTTGTTCTAATTCCTTAATCATTCCTTTCAATTTTTCAGTATCATCCTTGATAACTGATTCCTGTGCTTCTCTAATTTGATCATTTAAATCTACTTGTAGATTTAATTTAAGAGAACGTACTCTTTTTGGCTTTTCGTGGTACTTTCGAATCAAAGCATCGGCAACTACGTTGGCTTTTCCTTCATGATACTGGATATTGCAATCATAATCACTGAGAAATTCCATCCAGCGTCTATGTCTAATATTCAGCTCTTTTTGCCCAAAAATGTACCTTAAACTCTTATGATCAGTGAAGACAACAAAATTATTTCCATACAAATAGTGTCTCCAAATCTTAAGGGCAAAAATTATAGCTCCTAATTCTAAGTCATGTGTTGTATAATTTTCTTCATGATTCTTAAGTTGTATAGAAGCGTATGATATCACCTTCTGGCGCTGCATCAACACACATCCAAAACCTAACTTAGAAGCGTCACAATAGACTTCAAAGTCTTCAGTTCCTTCTGGTAATGCTAGTATGGGTGCGTTGGTTAATCTTTGCTTAAGAATTCTAAAGGCTTCTTCTTGTTTTAGTCCCCATTCAAACTTAACAGATTTACAGGTTAGCTTAGTTAAGGGAATGGCTATTCTGGAAAAATCTCGGATAAATCGTCTATAATAACCGTCCAATCCTAGAAAACTTCTAACCTCGGTTGGTGACTCAGGGACTTTCCATTTAGTAATTGCCTTAATCTTTGTGGAATCCACATGAATTCCTTCATGATTGACTAAATGTCTAAGAAATTGTACTTCTTCTAACCAAAATTCACATTTCGAAAATTTAGCATAAAGCTTTTCTTTTCTCAGCAAATTTAAAAGTGTATGCAGATGTGATGCATGTTCCTCTTGACTCTTAGAGTAAATGAGAATATGATCTATAAAGAGAATTATGAATTTATCCAAATATGGCTTACATATTCGGTTCATCATGTCCATAAATGCGCCTGGGGCATTGGTTAAACCAAATGGCATGACAGTAAATTCATAATGGCCATACCTTGTTCTGAATGTGGTCTTAGGAATGTCCTCTTCCTGTACCTTTAATTGATGATACCCTGAGCGTAAATCGATCTTTGAGAAAAATCGAGCTCCTTGCACTTGGTCAAACAGATCATCGATTCTCGGTAATGGGTATCGATTTTTAATCGTGACCTTATTCAATTCACGGTAAACAATGCACATACGCATTCATTCGTCTTTCTTTTTAACAAACAAGATTGGTGCTCCCCACGATGATGAGCTTGGCTGTGTGAATCCTTTCTCCAACAGTTCGTCTAACTACTTCTTTAATTCTTGCATTTCTGCAGGTGCCAAATGGTAAGGTGCTTTGGCGATCGGCGTTGTTCCTGGTAGCAGGTGAATTCTGAATTCAACTTCTCTGTCTGGCGGTAGTCCTGGTAATTCTTCTGGAAATACATCTGAAAATTGAGATACTACAAGGATATCTTTTAATTCTTTTCCCTTAGTGTTAATGATTATGGAAATCATATACACTATTGGCCCTTTTCTTGCACAACTTGCAGTTTTCAATACAGAGATGAATTTTGTGCGTCTAGTTGGCTTATCTCCTTTAATTGTGATCTTCTCACCTTTTGGTGAGTTTACTTGTATTGACTTTTGATCACATAGAATACTGGCTTTATTGGCTACTAACCAATCCATTCCTAATACAATATCAAATCCTGCCAGATTCATTGGGTAAAGATTTACAATAAACTTTTGATTTAAAATTTCTATTCTTGCTCCCTGCAAGATTTCAAAAATCTTAATGGTTTCTCCGTTTGTTGTTTCTACCAAACATTCTTGTTGGAGTTTAGTTAATGGTTGGGCGAGAATTTTGCAGAATGAAGTATTAATAAAACTTTGGTTCGCACTAGAGTCAAATAATACTTTGGCAAAAACATCATTAACTAAAAGCATACCGGCAATCACGTCCGGAATCATCTTTGCTTCTTCAGCTGTCAGAACGAATGCTCTAGCATTTTAAGTAGTCTTGTTGTTTGTGGCTGGAGCTAGTTTTGGACAATTCGGCCTGATATGTCCTTTTTCTCCACAGTTGAAGCACACCCCATTACTAGGTTTCTTCCTACAATCTTCCTCCTTGTGTCCTGGTATCTTGCAATAGTTACAGTAGGTGGAGCATCTTCCTGAATGCTTCTTCTTACAGGCTTTACAGTAAGGTGTAGAGGTAGAACATATATTTTTCCCACGGTTGGAATTACCGTAGCGAAATTCTTGGGTAACCCTTTGAGCTAGGTTCTTCCTCTGGTTCTCTTCTTGTGTACATACTAGTTCATCAGTCAAGGTGTTTGCTAGTTCTACAGCTTCTTCTATGGTTGGTGGTCTAGCTGCCTTGACTACATGCCTAATTTCACCAATTAATCCCCAGATGTAATAGGAGATTAATACTGGTTCTGGTGATGCTAGGGTTGGCACTATTCTAGCATATTCGAAGAATGTAGTATTGTAACCCTTGCTGTCTACTCCAGTCATTCTAAGGTTTAAGAATTTATTAGCAATCTGCTCCTTTTCATTAGGATGACAGAATTTCCTTTCCACCATATTCTTAAACTCAATCCATTCCATACCATAAGTTCTGTCACTTCCCTTAGCCTGGAGGATAGTATTCCACCATTCTAGAGCTGCATTCTTAAACATATTGGAAGCAAACATTATTTTATCTTCTTCCGCGCATTTGCTTATTTTTAAGACTGCTTTCGTCTTTTCTAACCAGCGTAGAGCTGCAATGGCTCCTTCATTGCCCAAGAATTCCATTGGTTTACAGGACCAGAATTCTTTATAAGAACAACCATAAGACATGGTTCTTCTTCTTTTTGGAATTGGCAATTGAAGAAATGGCCCATTGTTTACGCTGTGTTCTGGTTCAGTATGGGTTCGCTTACTTCCACTATTACTTTTATTATTATCCGATTCTCTAACATGTTGGATAATAGATGGCAGAGCATCTCTAATTCCTTGGGTTACTATGTGTCGAATGGCACTGTTATTTATCTGGTTTTCATTATTCTGGTTTTACCGATTTGCGTTGTCGGCCATCTGGATTTTAAACATTTATCAAGTATTAATATCACGAAATAACATTGAATGCGAATAATCACACAACAACATATTGATCCAAAATCGTCGTCATTGCGACCTTTACTCTATTTTATATTATGCATCTATATTTATTACAAACCATAATTGGAAATGAAAATACAATACTAGTATGCATCAGTAATTTATAAGATTATCTATCCTAGTTTGGAAAATATTTTTTTTTCAAACATACACACATATATATTTATATATTATTATTATTATTATTATTATTATTATTACTATTACTATTACTACTGATAGGGGTTCATCCAGTATTGCATGTTGCGCTCATCATATTTCCAAACGAGTCTTTCCCTTATCTGTCTCATCCTCTCACTTCCTTCTAAGATCTCCTCACCAAAGGTGCGGAGTTCCTGTAGGTTCTCAGTACTCATGGGTGGGGCTGGGGCTGGTATCGGGTCAGGAAACTGGGGCATGGGTTCTTCCTAAGGGTACGGGTTTTCTAGAATCTCCCTGATATATTGGTCATTATCATAATAGGGGTCTAGAGGGTCAAGGTCTGGGTAGGGTCCTACTAGATCTTGCATGGGCTCCTCTATCGGGATTGGGTAACGGTGCTGGTAATCCATGTGGTCATCAAACCACGGGTCATAGTCTAGAGGATGGGGTGCTGGGACCCTAGGGATTTCAGCTGGATCTAGGTCAGGTAGTGGGTTCTGGTCAGCACCTCTACTTCCATGGATTATGTCGGGAACAACTGTAGTGGCTGTGGTGCTATGAGTTGCTCTAGATTAGGGTCGGCAGCTGTGGTTGCTAGTATGTGGAAGTTTGCCAGACTCATATTAATTATGTCTTGTGTTTGAGCGTTCATTTCCCTATTCGCGGCTCATAAAGCTCGCTGCTGCTGGAGTTTTCTCATCCTCTTTCTACGCTCATGAGCTCCTCTGCTGAACCATCCTCTCTTCTTGGGAGGGAATGGCTCTTCAGATTGTGCTTTGAACACGAAAATTCCTTCTTCGGTATCAGCCGAATACCCCGAGGGGGTAGACTTCGAAGAGGTTCCTTCGTTCCTAGGAGAGTTGGACAGTTGACGGTAAGCGTCCGAAGGTCCTTGGTCACTCATACTGTAAACTGACAAATTGTCAAATAACACAAAATAATAATCTACACGTATGCACATAGTTTCATTTATTATTTCCTAACAAAATTTATAATTCCAATGTCAGAAGAACACCTCTTTGGCTAAAATCAGTGGCTAAGCTCTGATACCACCTTCTGTCGCAACCCCCGACCCCTGCCTCGGGAGGCGGGCGGCCACGGCCTACCCAGAGATGGTGGTATCGGTGTTTATCATTAATTGGCAGCGGAAATTTCATCAGAACTGTAGTTAGGAAATATTTTATCAGAGTTAACACCACATTTTATATTAATAAACATAATGGGATAAAACCCATGTTTTCATTACAAACATGTTTATAGGGATACACCATATTTTATTGTATAAAACATCTTTCTTTATTAGGTAACGTTTATAGCCACATGTTTCCAAGCCTTCAGTGCTCTCCAGCTGGCTTCTATTTTGGCTTTCACATTTTGTTACCTGAAACGTGTTTAAAACATTTTGTCAGTGGGAAATCCTGGTGAGTGAATCCCAATTTAATCAAGACAGATTTTATCCTTGTACAGTATTGAGGGCAATCAGCAATTACATTTGTTTACCATTCTACCTTAATTACCACCCACGGTACTGTCAACCCGACTTGTGGTCATGTAACTACTCACAGTGTAGTAACAAATTTTGTATACAAAACCCCAACATACCGATGATAATTGTAGAATTACAAATACTCAATCAGTGTTTAATTATAATATAAAGCATTGAGGTTTTGTAGAACAGCTTGCAATAAGGTTTACAAAAAGGAGATTATTCACATTGCTAGTTTAGACTTTTTCTTATGTTTTTCCTGGTTATAATCTATTAAATTAAACAATGCACACGCGTTAGTATAATAACCCAATATTTACATTAGTTATACCCTCCCCGAGACAGAACTCCAATGAACACATCGGGCAGAACCTCGATAGCCGTTACGGAGCACTAGATCAATCGGGCAGCGTATCTAATACGTAACTGGGGGTTATAATACTTACAACGGGGCAGAACTTCGCTAATTAGGGGGTATAATACCTTATTATAGTGTCTACACTTTAGAAAACGAGAGAGAAAGAAAAGTTTGAGCGAGTCGGGACTGAGGTCGATTGCTTCTATTTATAGGGCTGATATTTGGGTTTGTCGTGGCCCGTGTAAACTTCAGCCAAGGGCTTCGCGGCCCGCGAGGCCAGCTAGGGTAGGCCCTAGCTTGGCTGATTCGACCCATAACTTCCACACGCGTTATGACATGTGGTAACACTGGGCTGCGCCTTGGTGACCATCTGTCGCGGCCCGCGTAAGACGAAGAGCAAGTCTTCGCGGCCCGCCAGAGACTCCAGAATTTTGTTTTTATTTTAATTAAATAAAATTAAGGTATTTAGGGCTATTATACGTATACGAGGTGTGTTTTAAGACGTATAGGGATGTTATAAATATATTAGGGGTGTCAGAAATATTTTAGGAGGGTTGTTATAGAGAACGAGCCAACGAGCCGAGCCATGGGCCGAGCCGAGCTTAGCTCGAGTTGGGCTTGGTTACAAAATGAGCCAGCTTGGTTCACGTCATCTCAAACTGACTATTTACATATGTGTATAATTCAAGATTTGACAATATATATATATGTATATAGTCAATTCTAAACTATACATATGTGTATATTACGAAAAGCTTAGGGAAATGTGTGGTCTAGAATGCTTCTCAAGTTTCTCAAATAGGGTGGACTTCTCTTAGGATCCCTACCCTACATATATATAGAGGGTGAAAATCATTTAGGAACCACTATTTATTACGAGAACCACGAGAACCAGTGTGAACACAACCAAAACTACTTAAAAAACACATAATTTTTTTAAAATATTTCATTAAGAATCGTAACATTTTATTTATAAAACAAATTTTAAATTTTTTTTAATCGGTATAACAATTACTGATGCACATGTGCATACTTCATATTTTTTTACATCGCTTATACAATTTCCCTTCTATCTACACTACCATCCGTAACAGATTACCAATATTATACAGTTTCCCTTCCAACTACACTACCATCCATAATGCACCACTTTTTATTAATAATTTTTTTTAATCTGAATAACAATTACTTATGCACATGTGCATATGTCATATTTCTTGATAACACCTATACAATTTCTCTTCCATATGCATTACCATCTACACTATCATCTGTAATACATTACCAAATATATATTATATTTCAAACTATGCATATGTGCATCACCAACCTTCATGCCATACCAAACAACTTATTACATCATAAACTGACAAATATAACGAAACAATCAACAACTAGAAAAAATTAACCAAAATATGCATATGTGCATACATCATCATTCAAATCACAAACTTCTTGTACCAAACATGTTATATCATGTAAACTTCTTGTACCAAACATGTTATATCATGTTCATATATAATGTTGCACATGTGCAGTTTTAACTTTGTACTAACACTTCTTTGTAACACAAACCATCAATGTTGTTGTCCACCATCTCGTCATTATTATCAACCCTCACCATTAATGTTGATTTTCCCACCTTCTTGTTCTTTTCCACATATATTTCATTGGCATCCTTGTTCAATGTTTCATTATGTGTCTGCTTACTTGTCCTCCTTTGTATGTTTTTTTCTACATCTACAGCTGCATATGGTATAGTATATATGTTTAAACAAATGACAAGATCATTTAACATGAAAATCAAAAAGTAATGCACATGTGCATCTCTACCTAATTGAATCATTAAATAGTAAACAACCTTTTTTAACTCTTTGTATAACCATTACGTCCTCATCCTCCATAGCATCTGGCATTTTTTTACCCTTTTTCTCTAGATTTCAGAACAAAAGTTACCATCTTCACTTTTTTTCCATTATTGATCTACAACAATAAACAAACCATAAAATTACCAGACATACAAACTAAATGCATATGTGCATTAACATTAATTTTATCATCAGCGTATTAATTCTCTCATTACCGATAATGATCGGAATGTCACGCTCCAGTCAAAGATAATATTTATAAGCCCTAATTACCATTAAGAAATTGTTAGTGTTAGTAAGGGGTCGAACCACGAAGAGTATGTGGTTTGCGAATGGACTTGGTTGATTTTTAACAGTTGTCACAATTTATGAAGCTTGCTAGATTATTTTTGTGGTTATTGCTTGATTGAGAAGTTTTGAAATTAAACTAATGAAATTGATTAGATTACTTAACTACTAAAAATTAACGATTGTAAGAAAACATGATTAACGATTATAAAAGATAATGGAATACAAGGCTCACACCCGGTTTCAACAAATGCAAAATCTAGGGTTACTACGAATTTTAATTTAGCTTAATTGAATTAGTTCGCTAATGGGTTAATAATAACAAAGCTTAGGTGCCAATCGCTATCAACATCATAGACAACGGACCACGATGCACTTTGTTACCTTGGACTAACAAATCCTTTCAAAAGACAAGGTATTAATACGTGTATTTGTTTCACAAAGTCAATTTAATAATTCACTCGAAAATTCGTAAATTCAATACAAACGTAGGACAATTGTTTAAAGATTCAAACACAACTCAATTTGTCACAAGCAAAACATCAACAAGTAATAAAAACCTTAAATCTTACATAAGTCTACACCGAGGTGAAGCCTCCAAGGAATTAGCCACTCATGATCGAGGAAACTTGATCACCAGATGTTTGGAACTTGCTTTGGATCATCTTGAAGCTTGAGGAATGGTGAAATGATAAGGATTATGGTTATGGTGAGTGATGCTGATGAAAGGATGGATGATTGGATAGCTAGGGTCTGAGGAATAGTGATGAGAATGAATTGGATGGTGATCTTGGTTAATTCGGATGAATAATGATGTTGTAGATGGATTGGGATTGGAAGTCGATGGTTAGTTGTGGCTCCAAGAACAAATTCAAACTTCAAACTATGTGTAACTCCCGAAATAATGACCCCCATATCCCCTAAAATCGTTCCAAACTTGTTATGACCAAAAATTCGCGATGTCATGATCCAAGATCCGTAGCCGACGGTGCGTCCCTGTCCACTTCTTGTCTGACGCTCTTTCTTCCTGTCTACGGTTAATTTAGCCTACGGGGTTTTTAACATGGCGTCGCCGACGGCCAAACTAGGCATCGGCGACGGGTCTTCCAAATCTCAATTCCTGTTTTCTTCAAGTCTTGATCCCGGTTGACCCGTTTCGCGTCCCGGTGGTCCATTTTTCGCCCCGATGGCCCGTAAAGCTCCCGAAAAGCTCCTTAAACTCTGATAAACCTGGAAAACACATATCTAATCAAAAGTAGGCTTTCCAAGATTAAAAGATAAGTAAAAACTTATACTTAAACATAAACGGACATCGGTTTTCGACCACGTATCGGATAACAGTAGTAACAAACGTCTAGCAAATTCAAATCCAACTACCAGGTTATCTTACAAATCAACAAACACCGATAACAGTAGTAACAAACGTCGAGCAAATTCGAATCCAACTGTCATGTTATCTTACAAATCAACAAACACTTAACAATTTTTCCTAACAGCAAAGTTCGAGATATGACTTAACATTATCTACTTAACAAGTAATCATGCAGTTTACAAGTACCTGATGAAAATCTAAATGATCTATCAATGGCATAATGTTTTCACAGTTACAGAAGCTTCACACCACCATAATTTACAATTTACAATTCAAACTATGAACGTCACCAAAAAGTATAATTTAATAAAAAGCCCTAAACCATAACCCTAAAAACCAAATCAAATTGCTATATCATATCAATCAATTTGATAATAAAATATCACACACAACTCAGATCTAAACTTCGTCGAACCTTGTAATGAAGATTTGCATCTCAAATTCAGATCTGGAATTAGTATCAATATGGTAGTAGGATGAAAAGATTATGAATGGGGAGATTCGAGATGATGAATGGGGAGAGTCACAAATCTGTGGTGATTTTTGATCGTTCATGATCAGATGATGTCGTGATTTTTGATTTGGTGATGAACAGATGATGAAGCCGTCATGATTTTCATAGGCGAAACTTTTAAGGGGCGGGAGGGGGCGGCTGACACCCCAAACTTTCGCTCAATAGTGGAGAGTATGTAGTTTTTGTATAGAAATTTTTGGGTATATACGTTTTCGACCCCCCCCCCCCCCCCGGGTTGGAAATCTCAAGCTTCGTCCCTAGTGATTTTTGATATGTGATGTGTTGTGGTTTCGTTATGTATTTACACTCATGCCCCATGATCATATTGGTTCTCGTGGTTCTCGCAATAAAAGTGGTTCCCGCATGAACCCTACCCTACATATATATATATATCTACATATATATCCCAGTTGAGAGAACCAAAAGAACTATTATCATCATTTGATTAAGATGAGTTGCATGGTTGAGAATTGTTTTAGGTTATGACAAGTGGGGACCATTATTTTTTAATAAAAACAAATTAAAGTACATAAAAGGGTAATTTTGACATATTCACATTCTATGACATTATGTCAGCTTCATATTGTCCCATCAAAATTCAATAAAGACTCATAAGTTGTTCCTGGTTTAAATCGAAGTTGCATAAATCACATCTGGAAATTTACACAGCCCGTATTTTTTTTTCATACATGTAATACATAAATTTTAGTACATTTACAAAAAAACAAAAAGTCCTAACATGCCTTTCACCAAACATGGAACAAGCATGATAAACCCAAACACCTCGTTCTTCATCTCGTGTTCGTTATCCTCGTCTCTTGTTCGTTATCCTCATCTCTAAACATAAAGCACCAAACCTGCGAAAGCAAAAAAAAACAACTTTTATAAAGTACTAACATTTTAATGAAAATGTAACGAAAAATTTAAAGCAGATTTTGCATATATTTATACGCTTGTATTCGTGTAAAAGGTGATGTAGAAGCGCCAAAATTTAAAAAAAACGTAATAAAAAATTAAAAGAACATTGACAATATATTTACAAGCTTGTAGTCGTGTAAAAGCTGACGTAAAAATTTTTACGTCTAAATTTACACGCTTGTATACGTGTAAAAAGTTGACGTAAAACTTTTTAAGTCCAACTTTTACACGTTTGCATATATTTTTACATGTTTTATTCGTGTAAAAGTTGACGTAAAAGTATTTACGTTTAATTTTCAATTTAACACGCTTGTATTCGTGTAAAAGTTGACGTAAATTTTATTACGCCTAATTTCTCCACTTTTGTAGTTGTGTAAAAGTTGGCGTAAATTTTTTTACGTACGGTGTCGAATGTCAAAAAAATATGTGTACGGTATCGAACGTAAACGCTTTTTAATGTCGAATGTAAACTCACACGTAAATGTTTTTTCATGTACGGTGTCAAATGTCAAAAAAATTTACGTATTTTGTCGAATGTAAACGTTTTTTTAAAAGTCAAATATAAACTTATACGTAAAATGTTTTTTTTACATACAGTGTTGATGTCAAAAAAAATTTGCGTGCGATGCCAAATGTAAAAGAAATTACGTACGGCATCGAATGTTCCTTTACGTACGGTGTTAAATGTCAAAAAAAATATGTACGATACAATCTCGAATGAAAAAGGTTAATCGAATGATATTATAATGCATGTTAGTTAAACAAGAATTTTTGTACTAGAGTATACCTTAAGTCCATAGAGTTCAAGCAAACACTTTGACTGTAGGTCCTCGTCGCAGGTACCGTCGTTCAAATCGAGCACCCAAAACACAAGTTGCATCCATCCTCTTACCGCCACCCACAAATCATGCTCATTCAAAAAAAAACATAACCCGTAAAATATAGTTAAAAAACAAATAACAAAAATTCAAATGGCATACACTCTATATCTAATACACACTTATACACACGTATCCTAAGTGTGGCTACCTTCAAGTTGGGTTTGTCCGACCACATGGCGAGGTCAACACACACGAGGTGACCAAGACGGACCATCTGTTATTCTTCAGGCGGTTGCTTCACACGACCTTTGGGTTTGGTCGGCTTACTTTAGTGTTGTGGGGTTATGCAATGATATAAACGTTTTCGAACAGTCTCCATTGGTAGAGGATTTCATTTCTGGTAGAGCTGCAAAAACATCTTTTTATGCAAACGGAAACTACTACCCGCACGGATACTATTTGTGTGATGGAATATATCCTAAGTATTCGATTGTCGTGAAGTCGTTTAGGGACTCGTACGATGAAAAAAGAGCTTATTTTAAAAAAGTTCAAGAGTCTTCGCTAAAGGACATTGAGAGATGCTTTGGGTTTTTCAACAACGACGGCATTATTTGAGAAATCCTTGTCGTGCATGGACCAAAGAAAAAATGAGATATGCTATGTACGTTTGTATAATCATGCATTATATGATATTGGAAGACGAAGAAAAAACAATATGCCAAACCTATATACCGGAAGTTGTTCAGGAATATCCGCAAGCAACAATGGAAGAAAGAGTGAACAATGCACATGAAATGCGCTTTGAAGCCGCACATTCTGCGTTAGCGGTTGATTTGGTCCAACACACATGATCGGTTCGGTATATTCCAAACGAATGTGAAGAAGAAGATAATGACGAGGAAGATGAAGATGACACGTATGGCGAAAGCGAAGATGAAAATTAACACGAGTAGCATTATTTTTGTGTTTTATTATTTATGTAATCTTTATTTGTTTAATGAAATATTATTAGTTTTAATTTTAAAAGAAAAACAAAAAAAAATAATTGGTTAATCATTAGATGGGACATTATTGGCATTATACCACTACACTCATTTTAAACTAATGCTCCATTACCTACTGGACTGCCACGTGTCGCTTCATGTCCAATGAAGAGGCACTAGGCCGGAGGGTATGGGGGGCTCCATCCTGCCACCTCACCGCCTATAGCACTGTCACACCACAACCGATGGTGGAAAAATCGGGGCACGACACTGATCGAAAAAGATTGTCCAAGAGAAATCCATAACAACTAAATTACTAGATATTTAAATATTATGTCCCATACCATAACATACCAAAGTAAATAGTTATTACAGACCAAATATCTCAAAGACAAATAACATGTTTCGACAACTCAGATTTTATTAGATTTGTTTCTAGACTCCACCCTAGCTTGATTCCAGCAAGTAACAATCAAAGCATCCTAAACACCTGTCAAATACGTTAAAATAGAGGTCAATACACATAGTGTAAATGTAAGCATACAAGTTTAGTAGTAATAATAGATTGCGAAAGCGTTTACGCATAAACAGCGTGTAACATGTTTATTGCGAAGCAAGTAAGTTATCGACAATGAAATATGCACAGACGTAAATGCGAGTTGTAGAGTGCGCAACACATATCACCACTGTGACACGTGAAGAAATACCCTTAGCAACCCCCGACCACAACAGGTGTTGAGTCCAAACTATAGAACTATCGTTGCTAAGGTGTCAGGCAACAATCACTGTGTAAACATAACATACAATCATTCATCGAGTAACACGTATCATGCAATAAAGGTTAGTGTATAAAAGCGTTTGCGTTGTGTGATCGATGTAATTTGATATAAGTAACGTATGTCACACCCAAAAGTGCTTAAAGCAAAAAGGGATCGAGTATACTCACAGATTGTGTTTAATAAATAAACACTCTCTTGAATTGAAGCGAGTGCTGAGAGATTAGCCTGATAAAAAAGATAGCATAAGCGATAAGCGGCACGTAAAACGATGCGATATGATTGAGTGTCGAAGTGTCATTCGAACGGATGGCAATCCGATCAGTTGGTCATCCGTTCGGATGGCCATTCGGTCGATGTGCCACTCGTTTGGGATGGATGTGTTTGTGTATGATGGCTTTGAAGTTTTCGTTGTAGCATTTTGAAAACAGATAAATATCTCTACCTTTCAGGTTGTCCGGTCGAACGGTCGTTCGATCGGATGGCGATCCGTCCAGTGGAACATTCTTAGAAAATAAGTCCACAGCAGAATGGTCATTCGACCGGATGGCAATCCGATCGGATGGCCATTCGCTGGTTTGAACATGCATTGAGAATTTTAAGTGTTGAGGACCATATGTCATCCGATCGGATTGTCGTTCGATCAGATGGCAATTCGATCAGACGGCAGTCCGTTTGGCGACTTGATCGTCTTGGAAATTTGTTAAGTTTGAAAATTCGCGGTTTGATCGAGTCGGTATAACCACGTGTTAAACAACGGGAAAACTCCATTAGGCCCAGGTCATCCGATCGAACAGGAATCACCCAAATCTGACCAGTTAACTGTTCCTGATGGTTTGTTCATGTTCAACCCAAAATTGGTCATCTCTTTGATAGGATTCAGATCTTGGACTGGCACTTCTCTAGGAAGCAAGTAGAAGGCCTGTACGAGCTCTGATTCTATCGGTTTTGAGTGCATTGAGTGTAAAAGAGTTGAAAGAAAGTTATAAACCATCTTTCAATCCTTTTATCCTTGAAAATGTTTGGATCTATGTGAAAATAGTGTTAAATCGTGTGGAAATCGCTTGGATCTGAGTTGTTCTTGGTGGAATGAGGCCAAAACTTGAAGTTCACAAGAACTCCATGATGACATCATCCTAGAACACCTCAAATCCGCTGCTTTCATGGTTAAAAGTGAATATTCAAAGGTGAAAATGATGAAGAAGTGTGTAGAGATCAAAGATGTACAAGATTTGAGTTGGAAACTTACAAGAATCGCGAGAAATCGAGAGAAAAGAGAGCTTGAGCGTGCTGGTCGAGTGAGAGAGCTGTTACATCACTGTTATGATGTGACAAGGGGTATTTATAGGGTTTCCAAAAGAGGAAAGAGCACACACAAGTGACAGATCGGATGGCTATCCGATCGGATGGTCATCTGATCGGATGGTCATCCGTTCGGATGACCATTCGATCGAATGGTCATTCGATCGACTGGTCGTCGCGGGTTGGTTTTCGTATTTTCGTTTCGTGCGTTGAGTGTCGCGTTGCGTTTCGAGTAAGCGATGCGATAATATCACTCATTACACAAGTAACCTAACTACTAAATATCACAAAAGTAATGCGTAAATCACGAGTTTGCGATGAGATTGCGTTGCGATAGAGTTGTGACTGCGATTTAACACATCAACATAAACGTAACATGCACAAGTAACACATAGTAGCACACACACGTAAAATAATATCCATAACCTATAATTCGGGTTGCGAATGCGATTGGATGCGATTAGCGATAAGTCGATTAGCGATTAACTGCGATTTAAGTAGCGGTTTATTAACATGTACTCCACATAATACAACTAAACCGATTCAAATTAGGGTATTGATTACAAGTCAAAGAGTACAATCACTAATTAAGCAAGGAGTGACAGATTGCAATCAGCAATCTTTTCTTCCTTTGACTTTGACTTTGACTTGTACTTTGACTTTCAAAAAGCGGGTTGTTACAGCCTCCACTACTTTATGAAATTTCGTCCCGAAATTTAAGGCGCAGACGTAACAAACAATTGTGGGTACTTGGCCTTCATGTCACTTTCGAGTTCCCAGGTGAACTCAGCGCCGCGTTTGCCCTCCCAGCGAACCTTCACAATGGGAATGCTTGAGCGTCGAAGTACCTTGGTCTCTCGGCCCATGATCTCGACAGGCTTTTCCATGAAGTGTAATGTTTCGTCCACTTGCAAATCCTCAAGAGGGACATGTAATTCCTGTTCGGCTAGGCACTTTTTGAGGTTCGAAACGTGGAAAGTCGGGTGGACATTACTAAGTTCCTCCGGTAGTTCGAGTCTGTATGCCACTTTGTCAATCCTTTCCAGAATTTTAAAGGGTCCAACATATCGAGGCGCGAGCTTTCCTTTCTTGTCGAATCTGATCACCCCCTTCCAAGGTGCACCTTTAGGAGTACGTGATCGCCAACGTCAAATTGAAGGGGCTTGAGGCGTCTATCGGCGTAACTTTTCTGACGACTCCGAGCTTTCAACAAATTGTCTCGTATTTGGAGGATTTTGTCAGTCGTTTCTTACAACAGCTCAGGACCGGTAATTTGCGCGTCTCCAATCTCGTGCCATACAATAGGCGATCGACATTTTCTTCTGTACAATGCCTTAAATGGTGCCATTTGGATGCTAGAGTGATAACTGTTATTGTACAAGAATTCGACTAAAGGTAAATGCGAATCCCAATTACCACTGAAATCTATAACACACGAGCGAAGCATGTCTTCGAGGGTACGAATCGTGCGCTCAGTCTGACCGTCGGTCTAGGGATGGAAAGCAGTACTAAGATTGAGAGTAGTACCGAGAGCAGATTCAAACGCTTCCCAAAGACGCGAAGTAAATCGACCATCGCGATCAGAAATGATATCGCGAGGTGTCACGTGTCGACAAATAACTTCGTCGGTATAGATTCGTGCTAATCGTTCTACCTTATAGTCTTCCCGTATTGGCAGAAAATGAGCGGATTTGGTGAGACGGTCAACGATAACCCAGATGCTGTCGTGACCGATGGCGTGCGCGGAAGTTTCTTTATAAAATCCAGAGCTATACTCTCCCATTTCCACATAGGGATCTCAGGTTGGAGGAGTAAGCCAGAGGGGCGTTGATGCTCAGCCTTGACTTTCGAACAAGTCAGGCATTTCAAAACGTAGATAGCGATATCCTTCTTCATGCCCGGCCACCAGTACTTGTAGTGCATGTCCTGGTACATTTTGTTGACACCGGGATGAATGGACTATTTGGACTTGTGAGCTTTGTCTAGTAGAATTTGTCGTAAATTTATACGCTTGGGAATCCAAATTCAGTCTAGATAATGAAATATACCATTCGATTTATTCACCAGTTTTTCGCCATTATTGATTATCCTTTCCTTCTTCAGAGTGCGTTCGGTGAAACAAGCATGTTGAGCGTCACGGATAAGGGCTTCGAGATTGTGCTGGGCTTGGGTATTGCGAACGCTATGCAAATAGCTTCGTTGGCTGAGAGCATCGGCGACAACGTTTGCCTTTCCAGGATGGTAACGAATCTCGCAGTCGTAATCGTTGAGAAGTTCTACCCACCGGCGTTGGCGCATATTCAGCTCTTTCTGGCTAAAGATATGTTGTAGGCTCTTATGGCCGGTGAAGACCGTACACTTTGTACCGTACAGGTAGTGTCGCCAAATCTTTAACGCAAAAACAACTGTACCAAGCTCGAGGTCGTGTGTGGTATAGTTCTTCTCGTGGATCTTGAGTTGACGAGATGCGTACGCGATAACCTTGTCTCGTTGCATGAGAACACAACCGAGACCTAGGTTGGAGGCATCGCAGTAGACCATGAAGTCGTCGTTTCTGTCGGGTAGCGAGAGCATAGGAGCGTTACAGAGCATAAGCTTGAGAGTTTGAAAAGCAGTCTCTTGTTCAGTTCCCCAAACAAAAGGCTTGTCTTTGTGCGTGAGAGAAGTAAGCGGTACGGCGATTTTTGAGAACCCTTTGATAAATCGGCGATAATAGCCCGCTAGTCCGAGAAAAGAACGGATTTCGGACGGGTTCTTGGGTGTAACCCAGCTCTTAACTACTTCAATCTTTGCAGGATCAACATGAATACCTTGACTAATGACAATGTGACCCAAGAATTGGACCTCCTCAAGCCAAAATTCACACTTGGAGAATTTGGCATAGAGACGGTTTCCCTGGAGTAACTCAAGAACCAAACGGAGATGTTGCGCGTGTTCGGTTTTTGACTTGGAATAGATCAGGATATCAACGATAAAAACGATGATGAAGCGGTCGAGAAAGGGTTTACACACGCGATTCATCAGATCCATGAAAACTGCGGGTGTGTTAGTCAAACCAAAAGGCATGACAACAAACTCGAAATGACCGTAGCGGGTTCAAAAAGCGGTTTTGGGTATATCTTCCTCTTGAATTCGCAGTTGATGATAGCCTGAGCGTAAATCAATCTTTGAGAAACACGTAGCACCATGTAGTTGATCAAACAAATCATCAATTCGAGGCAAGGGATATCGATTCTTGATGGTAAGCTTATTCAATTCCCTGTAGTCTATGCACATCAGGAACAATCCGTCCTTCTTTTTGACGAAAAGGACAGGCGCGCCCCATGGGGAGGTGCTAGGGCGAATGAAGCCTTTATCAAGTAGTTCCTGGAGCTGACTCGAGAGTTCGCGCATTTCAGAAGGGGAGAGGCGATAAGGCGCTCTAGCAACAGGATTTGCTCCAGGAATGAGGTCGATTCGGAAATCGATATCACGAGTGGGAAGTAAACCAGGTAAATCATCAGGAAAAACGTTAGGAAAATCACAAACAACAGGTACCTCTTCCATCATCTTTCCTTTCTTTTCCTTCTCCGCTACTATGATGTGTGCCAAGAAAGCATGGTATTCCTTGCGGAGATACTTCGAGCTTGGACACACGACATGAGTTGTAATATCTTTGAATCGACTTCGCCATAAACACACAATTGATCACCATTTGCGAGAGTGAAACGAATCATCTTATCGAAGCAAACAATTTTAGCATGATTCTCCCGAAGGAAATCTATGCCTACTATGACGTCAAAGCTACCGAGTTGCATCGGAATGAGGTTAATCGGGAAAACGTGACCGTTGAGATCAAGAGTACAATTACGTAAAACGAAACTGACGGTGACGGTTCTTCCAGTGGCAACTTCTATGTCGAAGGTTGATGGGAGGTTAACGTGCTTATGATTTAGGAGCCTTTCGAATTCGAACGATACAAAACAGTTATCGGCTCCAGTATCAAACAAACATGAAGCATATATACCATTTACGAGAAACGTACCATTAACCACGTTGTTGTCTATCTGAGCCTGGCGGGCGTTGATGTTGAAGACTCGCCCGCGGGCTGCTTGCTGAGCTGGCTGCTGCTGCTGGTGTTGATGCGGTGCTGGCTGCTGCTGTTGTGGCTCTTGCTTTACCACTCTATTTGGGCAGACGTTTGCGAAATGGTTAGGATCACCACACGCAAAGCAGGCTCTTGCGTGAGCAGCAGGAGGAGGAGCTGCTTGCTGTCCTTGCGGAGCTAGTAGAGCAGGAGCTTGAGCTGGAGCTGGAGGTTGGCGAGGACCGGTACGGCAGTTAGCGGTGAAGTGGCCATACAGGTTGCATTGAACACAGAATCGGCATGCGATACCAACCGGGTGATGACAAGTACAAGTAGGGCATAGTGGATGTGGGCCAGTGTATGCACGCTTTGCTGGCTGTGCATTGGCCACAGGCGCCGCTACTTGGCGGTGTTGAGGTTGTGGTTGGGCAGGTACAGTTTGGAGTGGTGCGGCAGTAACTGCACAGTTCTTGTTGCTGGAGCTTCTGTTCTTTCTCTTGCGATGTGAGAGCTTTGAAGATTGTGGTGCAGCGGTAGTTTCAGCGGTGGGAGTAGCAGTGACTTGATGAAGACTCTTGGCAGCTTTATCAAAATAACCAGCCCTGACTCGCTTATCGTTGATCTCAGCAGCGAGCAGGTAGGTTTCCTCAATAGTTGTCATTTTGGCGGCCTGCATAAAGTCTGCGACACAATCCGGCAGAGCGCGGATGTATTTCTTGATCGTAATCTCGGGGGTAGTAACTTGACCTGGACAGATGAGACTCAGCTGCTTGAAGCGAGCAGTTAAACCAGCGTTGTCGCCACCCTCTTGTTTGATGTGCCAAAACTCGTCCTCCAACTTTTAGAGCTCGTGGGGAGGGCAGAACTCTCGCATCATGATGTCCTTCAACTCATCCCATGTAAGCCCATAGGCTGCATCATTTCCGCGCTTATTTCTTTCGGCAGTCCACCAGTCCAGAGCCCTGGACTGGAAAACGCCAGTAGCGTTAACAGTACGGAGATTATCAGGACAGCCACTCTGGCGCAGGGTGACTTCGATTGAATCAAACCATCGAAACATGGCCGTAGGCCCATCTTCTTCGGTGAATTCTTTCGGGCCGCATGCTTTGAACTGCTTGAAGCTAAAGCCGCTTTAGGAGAATTTGTCCTGGATTCTTCTGAGGATTTGCTAGCATTTTCATTCAGCTCGCTAACAATTTGCGGAATGACTTCCAACATCTGCTTTGCGACGAGAGACGCGATTCGCTTGTCAGCGTGGTTTCAGCGTGCAGCACGGGAGTGATGCGATCCAAATGACGACACTGTCTGCAACAGACATCGCCATAGGTCTCAAACACAGTTTCGACTAAGTCCAGCGTATTCTATGGTATCACCTCGCGCTACTCTATATAAAGCTCAGGAACACGTAACCACGAAATCAAGTAGGCACATAATCATGTAGGTACATAATCCACAGAAGAAGTATGCACATAAGCACGTATACACATAAGCACGTAGTTCAGGTAAGCACATCTTCCACTATATTTTGCACGTATTCGCCTACATATATTACACGTATTCTCCTATCTTTCACAGTGGCATAAGCGATCGAGAGTTGCGAGTTCGATTAGCGAGTGGCGAGTAACATAGTATGCGATTTGTCAACAAAGTAGCAACGATTTGTTAATGTTTTGAGGTAGATGTGCAGTGCGAGTGGTGCATGTTTGGTCAAAGCGAGAGCAAGAAGCGAATATATTACCAAAAATCAAAACACATAAACAGGTAAAACCACATAAATCACATAAAATCCCACATAAAAGCGACCAATATCAGAGTTTGCGATGGCAAAATCCAGAATCGAAACACATAAAATCGAGAATAGATTGTCTGCGGCTGATGGAGGTTGACTATCCAAGGTGATCTGACTATTCACAAGGACCTTAAGTGCACACTCTAGCTTTCTGGACTGTGCTCTTGCCTCGATTTGGGCGATCGTCATGCATCCTTCTAGTCACAGCGTGACTTCAAGTCGCTGGAGTCCGTCGAGACTTTTGGTGAGAGTTTTGCAAAACCAAAATAAAGAGCGGATCAAGTCATCAAGATTCGGGTTTCACCCCTAACTTAATGACTATGTTTCCTGTGTTGATGAAGTAGAGGGGAAAATTTGTGTCGAAGTATGGATTTTACTCCTGATTCAACGCAAATTCTCGTGTTTATAATGAAAATGCGTGTCGAACAAGCAATTTGGTCAAGAGTTTGCGGTTTTCACACCTAGTCTCAACCAGATTGTTCGTCTGTGTGTGTAGCCAGCCTTAGGAAAGGCAATTCTTGCGCGGACGGTAGTATGCGATGTTCGCGCAAGTGTGTAGTGGACAGCGAATCCGAGCGAGAGTATCAAGTAGGCTTGTGCAAAACTCCTACCGGGTATTCACAAGTAGGCATGTTGGTGCTTAGACTATAGACTAGGTCGTTTCTAAGACATCGACTCGGACTAGGTCGAGTCTTGCCTAATTCCCTATAGTTATGGCTCTGATACCAATCTGTCACACCCCAACCGATGGCGGAAACATCGGGGAGCGGAACTGAGCGAAACAGATTGTCCAGGAGAAATCCATAACAGCTAAATTACCAGATATTTAAATATTATGTCCCATACCATAACATACCAAAGTAAATAGTTATTACAGACCAAATATCTCAAAGAAAAATAACATGTTCCGACAACTCAGATTTTATTAGATTTGTTTCTAGACTCCACCCTAGCTTGATTCCAGCAAGTAAGAAGCAAAGCATCCTAAACACCTGTCACATACGTTAAAATAGAGGTCAATACACATAGTGTAAAGGTGAGCATATAAGTTTAGTAGTAATAATAGATTGTGAAAGCGTTTACGCATAACCAGCATGTAACATGTTTATTGCGAAGCAAGTAAGTTATCGATAATGAAATATGCATAGACGTGACTACGAGTTGTAGAGTGCGCAACACATATCACCACTGTGACACGTGAAGAAATACCCTTAGTGTGACAACTGTGCTTGTAGTCATTGTATAAACCTTAAACAATTCAATTATCAATAAAACATTTTTATTTGATCCCAATGTTTGTTTATTTATATTTGACATTTTGCACGTCTTGATTTTTTGTTCAATTTCAAACTCTATATCGCTTTCTGGAAAGTTATACGCAAACTGATACGTAAACGTAATCAGTTTAACGCGAAAAACACTCCGGAACATCAACATAGGCTTAACATACCTTAAATAACCTTTACATAACTTAGAAATAAATTTTGAAGGGTTTGGTATGGCAAAATCAAGCTTATTCGATCACACGGACTAATTGCGTCAAACTGCGAAACTATGCTGATTTATATAGTAACAAACATTCTGGAACTTGATCATAAGTTAAACATACCCTAAATATCCTTTACATGGCTTAGAAATAGGCTTTTAGGGGTTCGGTATGCTAAAATAAACTTTTAGATCAAACAGGGACTAAAAGCGTCAAAAAGTGCATAAGTTTGCATTTTCGGGCAAAACTTACGTTCTGAATATATCCGGACATCCAAAAATTTTTGTAATCATTAAAATAATTTGTTTTAGTGATTGGCATGCTAAATTTCCATTCGTCGTGTAATTTGGATCGTTTTTCGCGTCCGTTCGTGTTTCGTCGTAATTAACCGAATAACGCAACCGTAAACGAACCGACATACGAGATATTTTTGAGTATATTTTAAGTTCCCTACACTTTAACTTCATTTTAGAGCCTTGAAATGGGGTTAACGGGGCTTAAACGTGTCAAAAATGCATCAAAAAACAAGTTTTACACATTCAGGGACCATTTCTGACATTCTGCCAAACTTGGCTCTCGCGGGGCGCGTAAGAAGAGGTCTCCTCTTTCGTGGGGTGTGACAGGTGCCCAGATCAGAAACCCAGTTTTCACAATCAGCAGCTGGTTTCAGGCTTTTTGGACATGGTTTCTTCATACTTGGAGCTGGTTTTGGACACCCATAGTATGATAAAACAGTGGGTACACATGGAGGGCCAAGATTGAAGCTTGTATTCCAAGAAACGATCCTAACGGTTTTGGAAAAACTATAAATACCCACCTTGATTCATTTGTTTTCCTCACACTTGATCTCATTTATGCTCTAAGTTGAAGCCTTTGCTTCATACCTGAGTATTTTTAGATCAAGTTCTCCATTGATTGGACCTTTTGTAAGTTTCTTTCATACTTTTATGCATTTTCAAGCATAAAAGTCAAACAGTGTTTGACTTTCTGCTTGGACCAGTCAATGGTCAACACGATGTTCGTTTGAACTTCGCAACGTGAGCGTAATCACGATGGTTATGGTCCCTTGTGACTATACCTACTGATTACCACGTTGATTAGGCATAGTGACAAGTCATAGTTTCGGTCAAAATGCGTATTCATGCGTATTTTGCAACCAAACTCTTCTTGGGTATCAAAACCCTTTGTTTTGATATCAAACTTGTTTTCTAACTTAGTTAAACATGTTTTAACATGTTTAACTCGTCACTTTTAGTTTAGTGCTTATATAGGGTCGTAAGATAAGCGGTCTAAACAACCGGTTAGACTTTCGAACCCGGCCCGTTTGGTCGATCGTTAGGATCCGACCAAACACATTTTGTGACCATAATTGTATAGGGAATAACCTTCCAAGGTTATACCTTATGTCACTTCGTTTAGTTAGTTGTATGATAGGTAGTTTATATGCCTTAGGAAAATGACCAAAATGCCCTTTTTGCGCATAAATTCATTCTAAGCATATGTAACTTAAATTTTGACATCTAAACTGATTAGGCAACATTATTAGACTTGTTAAGGCATATAATACTTGTCATAGGACTAGTTAGGCGGTCTGAACACGTTTTACGCGAACGACGCGTTAAAGTAGCGTAAGCTACCTAAACGAGTCGTAATGGGTCGTAAGCACTTAGGATAGGTTCCGATTTAGAATGTAGGCTTTGTTAAACCATATCATATGAGTTCCAATACTCATTTGGTTTATGAAACCTCATTCTATCCGATCCTCCGATTTAGGTCCGGTTTATTAACATAGTTACCTATATTATGTGCCGATTGATTCCGTGGTCCTTCTAGCTTTGTTTGGTTGTTATCTCAAGACTTCTAAGCATTATCAAGTGAGTACATAGTCCCCTCTTTTACTGTTTTCAAACATTTTGGGGTGAAACACATGTGCCTACTTGTTACTTTCATGCTTTCATAACATATACTTGCTATGTTCATTAGTACACGTATAGTACATGATTTCATCTATGTTTATGCTATGTATGTTTAATTAACATGCTAGTACATTGATTTCATAAACACATTTGTTCTATATGTTTATTTTAGCATATGTACACATTAATTTACATCATATTTCTGCTATGTATGTTCATTTAGCATACTTAGTACATTGTTTTCACATAACATGCTTACATTTGGTATGACATTTGGTTTGTTTAATGGGTCAAAAATACATTCATTAACATTGATCACGCCGCTCGGTAGTAAGTAGTGGTACCATAGGAATTGACAACTCTGATTCCTGAAATCCTAGGTTTGTTTGGGTGGAAGGAATGATTGAATCCGATATACAGAATTTAGATAAACCTTTAATTTGTTTAAGGGTTTGTTGCCACAGTCGCAAGGCTTGAATGTATGCGTTTTAACAATACCGCATAGATGTTTGTATCAATAAAGCATTTATTTTATAAAACATAACTTTTGATTTAAACTATGATTTATTCAAATACATTGTTTTGTACATTTTACATATGGTTTAAGTAGATATTTTTATTTATTTACCATACATAACATTTGATTATACATGAACATGTTTACATTGGTTTTAACAATACATTTTGGTGGTTTGTTTGGGTAAATGATTTAAATAACGAGGCGTGTGTGATATGATAAAAACATGGTGGATACGCCGCTGGTACTTCCTATATGTAAGTGCTTTTATGATATTACATATCGTAGCGTTATTTAAACCATTTCAATATAGACATATTACATTTTATACAAAGAACATAATTTCACAAAACATTGTTTTACAAATAACATATCTTATACAAATTCATTTTACTTGGTTATTTATTTAACCACACATCTTCCTTTTATATTATCTGATTTCTTATCGATTTTCGTATGATTTATAAAAGAAAACACTTTACAAGATTCATGACTAACTTTTGTTAAATAAACTTACAAGTCATGGATCCTAAATCAATAAACCTATGTATCTCACAGGCATTTTTATGCTGACGTACCTATTTTCACATGTGTTTTCACGAGCTGATGCATAGGATTGTTCAAGATACACTTAGGCGGACTTGGGCCTTAGTGACATAAAATGAAGCAAGATTAGTTTAAATTCTGTTATGTACTCTTTGTTTCTTACGTTTTAAGACAATGTAACCCCTTTGTTAATAAATAAAACAAAACTTTAAGTACCATGGTTGTGAAACAATAATTCTGCCACTCCACTCCCCGACGTTTCCGTCGCGTTTTGTTGTTTTACGCGGTCGGGGTGTGACACTTAGCAACCCCCGTCCACGACAGGTGCTGAGTCCAAACTATAGTACTATCGTTGCTAAGGTGTCAGGCAACAATCATTGTGTAAACATAACATACAAGCATTCATCGAGTAACACATATCATGCAATAGAGGTTAGCGTATAAAAGTGTTTGCGTTGTGTGATCAGTGTAATTTGATATAAGTAACGTATGTAACACCCAAAAGTGCTTAAAGCAAAAAGGGATCGAGTATAATCACAGATTGTGTTTAATAAATAAACACACTCTTGGATTGAAGGGAGCGCTGAGAGATTAGCCTGATCAGAACGATAGCATAAGCGATAAGCGGCACGTAAAACGATGCGATATGATTGAGTGTCGAAGTGTCATCCGAACGGATGGCAATCCGATCGGATGGTCATCCGTTTGGATGGTCATCCGTTCGGATGGTTATCCGTTTGGATGGCCATTCAGTCGGTGTGCCACTCGTTTGGGATGGATGTGTTTGTGTATGATGGCTTTGAAGTTTTTGTTGTAGCATTTCGAAAACAGAAAAATATCTCTACCTTTCAGGTCGTCCAGTCGAACGGTCGTTCGATCGGATGGCGATCCGTCCAATGGAACATTCTCAGAAAACAAGTCCACAGCAGAATGGTCATTCGACCGGATGGCAATCCGATCGGATGGCCATTCGCTGGTTTGAACATGCATTGAGAGTTTTAAGTGTTGAGGACCATATGTCATCCGATCGGATTATCGTTAGATCGGATGGCAATCCAATCGGACGGCAGTCCGTTTGACGACTTGATCATCTTGGAAATTTGTTAAGTTTGAAAATTCGCGGTTTGATCGAGTCGGTATGACCACGTGTTAAACAACGGGAAACTCCATTAGGCCCAGGTCATCCAATCAAACAGGAATCACCCAAATCCGATCAGTTAACTGTTCATGATGGTTTGTTCATGTTCAACCCGGAATCGGTCGTCTCTTTGATAGGATTCAGATCTTGGACCGGCACTTCTCTTGGAAGCGAGTAGAAGGCCTGTACGAGCTCCGATTCTATCGGTTTTGAGTGCATTGAGTGTAAAAGAGTTGAAAGAAAGTTATAAACCATCTTTCAATCCTTTTATCCTTGAAAATGTTTGGATCTATGCGAAAATAGTGTTAAATCGTGTGGAAATCTCTTGGATCTGAGTTGTTCTTGGTGGAATGAGGCCAAAACTTGAAGTTCACGAGAACTCCATGATGACATCATCCTAGAACTCCTCAAATCCGCTGATTTCACGGTTAAAAGTGAAGATTTAAAGGTGAAAATGATGAAGAAGTGTGTAGAGATCAAAGATGTACAAGAGTTGAGTTGGAAACTTACAAGAATCGTGAGAAATCGAGAGAAAAGAGAGCTTGAGCGTGCTGGTCGAGTGAGAGAGCTGTCACATCACTGTTGTGATGTGACAAGGGGTATTTATAGGGTTTCCAAAAGAGGAAAGAACGCACACAAGTGACGGATCGGATGGCCATCCGATCGGATGGTAATCCGTTCGGATGACCATTCGATCAAATGGTCATTCGATCGACTGGTCGTCGCGGGTTGGTTTTCGTATTTAGTTTCGTGCGTTGAGCGTTGCGTTGTGTTTCGAGTAAGCGATGCGATAATATCACTCATGACATAAGTAACCTAACTATTAAATATCACAAAAGTAATGCGTAAATCTCGAGTTTGCGATGAGATTGCGTTGCGATAGAGTGGCGACTGCGATTTAACACCTCAACATAAACGTAACATGCACAAGTAACACATAGTAGCACACACACATAAAACAATATCCATAACCTATAATTCGGGTTGCGATTGCGATGCGATTAGCGATTAACTGCGATTTAAGTAGCAGTTTATTAACATGTACTCCACATAATACAACTAAAGCGATTCAAATTAGGGTATTGATTACAAGTCAAAGAGTACAATCACTAATTAAGCAAGGAGTGACAGATCGCAATGAGCAATCTTTTCTTCCTTTAACTTTGACTTTGACTTTGACTTGTACTTTGACTTTCAAAAAGCGGGTTGTTACAAGCACCCTCCCTCGGCGCCACCATCCACACCAAGCAAATTAAATCGAGGCGCCATTGATGGGGCTCCATCATGGTAACGAGGAAGAAGGGCTTTAACAGGTGGGGCCCACATCATTTCAGCCAATAAATTTGTTTTTAAATTTGTTTAATAGGGGGCTCCATCCCACACCATGCAAGTTTAAGGATAGCGTGATAAAGCCCCCTAACTGACGTGGATCCTAGGTGACGCTGATGTGTCTTGATAAAGCCCCTAGGGACTCCATCCCAAACCCTCCAGCCTTAGTATAAAAGATTACAAAGTTGATGTTGATGAATTGCCTCACTCTATTGGCCCAAAAAGGTGAGTGCCAACATATCACCAAAGGGGGAAGTCGTAAAAGATGTTACTAATATTTATTTATTTTTTTAGTTTCAGTAAAACTTCTAAAGTGTCAATTTAATATTTATAACTTATTCCAACGCCATAATATTTATCCATTATAAATTATTAACATGTTCATACATAGAGTAGTTGTACTCTATGTTTAGGGTGATTTTAAAAAAAAAAATTGATACAATTACACTTTTAACCTAAAACTATTTTGGTTTTTTACTTTTAACCCCAAAGCTTTTTATCTTTGTCAATTTAACCTGAAAACTTTTTTTACTTTCAACTTTGGTACCTACACTTTTCATATTTCGCAAAAATTCGTTTTACGTTTTGTTCTAAATGTTGCGAGTTAACATGACACAACGTTCATGTGTAGTTCAACATTTTTACGTTTTGTTTTACGCTTCGTTCTAAATTTTGCGAGTTAACATTGCGCAACGTGCGTGTGTGGTTCACCATTTTTATGGCCGTCTATTTTTTCCCGTTTGATAGGTTCATCGTGACGCACATGTCCTAGATCGACTTAGTTATTATTCTATCTTTTATGTTTCGGTCTAATTTCTCCGCATTAACACGTCGCAACTTCAGTATTGGTGGTCGCAACCGGTGTTGTGGCCTTGGTGCTATTTGTCATGATTTTACACCCCCACCGCAACGCGGGGGCTTAATACTAGTTTAAATATAATTTATTACATTATTTAACAATTCAATATTAAAAATTAAAAAGTTATTATAATAAATATTAAAATGTTTATTATAAGGTGTGGGAATGGAATGTTGTTTATAAAGTATGACATAATGGAGATGAGGTGGATGTTGTCGTAGGACAAATGCAATGTTGATGGGGTAGCCAATTGAGCACAATTATGGTTTGTTTGTAGAGCAGGGATTGGAGATGCTCTAGTATGATAACTATCTAATAATATTCACATTGAATTCTTCATCCTTATCCTTATAATTTAACTAAACCTCATATGTTATCAATAAAATTTGTTCATAAACTAAAGTTCATATGTTATAATAAAATAGTTTCATAGACATTTTTAAGGTCCATAAACTAAGGTAATGTCACATCACTTCAATAATCCACGACCTTATTCTTTTAGAAATTTATCTCCACCATCTATAAATGTTTATAAATAGGCTCTACAAAACTTCTTGTTTTAACTTTAGATACTGAAAAGATAATATAAAAATTAGTATTAAGCACCCACCGTATTGCGGCGGCGCGTAAAACCATGCCAAATAGCATCAATGTCACACCACCACGAGCGACCACCAACACTGAATTTGCAACAAAGAAATTAAAATGAAACGTAAAACATAGGAAATAATAACTAAGTCGATCTAGGACCGCCACGTTATGACAAACTTGTCAAACGGGAAAAAGAGAGACGACGTAAAAATGTTGAACCACACACGCACATTGTATCGTATTAACTCGCAAAACTTAGAACGACACGTAAAACAGAACGTAAAAACGTTGAACCACACACGCACGTTGCGCCGTGTTAACTCGCAAAATTTAGAATCAAGCTTAAAACGAAAAAAATTGCGAAATAAGAAAAGTATAGGGGTCCAAAGTTGAAAGTAAAAGTGCCATGAGGTTAAACTGAAAAGATGAAAGTTTTGGGGTTAAAAGTAAAAAATTCAAATAGTTGTGTGTTAAAAATAATTCATCAAATACTTTTGGACTAAAAAGTAAAAAAAACAACCTTAAAAAAAACAACCTTAAAGAAAAAACCTCCCCAAACATGATGTATAACACCTTATGCACAAATAAGTTGATAATTTATAGTATTTAATTTAAATTAAATTTAAACAAGATGTTTAACAATCAGAAGATTCAGAACTATAAAGTAGATGCTTAGTTATCAGAAGGCTTAGAATCAAGAGGCATGTTAAATCAAGAACTATAGACCTACAAGGTGAGTCATTCTATTTTTGTCAAATTTATTTCAAAACCCTATTTGTTTTCAAAGTTGTAATTACAGTGATTAAGTCTTTGTAATCTATAATTACTGCCGGTATGTGGGGTTTTGTATACACTACTTGATAATCTTCACCATTGGACAACGGGTTAGCCAAGGGGTGATATGACCATAGTCACAGATCCGGTCGAGTGACAAATACCGATTTGGGGTAATTGGTTGATATAAACATTGTAATCGATCTTAATACGGTATATTATAACAATGTGTCTTTTGTACAAATTGAATGTACTCGCCAGTATTTCCTGCTGACCAAATGTTTTTTAAAACGCGTTTTAGGTGATTACAGTAGATTGGAATAAAACTTGTGATACGGCACCAAAAGGCTTACAGAAGTGGCTTATTTTATCAATTAAATTAAATTAAGAAAAGTTGTTTTATGTATTCGGGTTTATCCCATATTAAAGATCTCTTTGCAAAACATGGGTTTATCCCCATCTGTTTTATAAATAAAATCCAGTGTTTTATAAATAAAATCTGGTGTTTCTAAACTCTGATATTTTCCTAACTCACGGTCCTGAAGAAATTTCCGCTGCAATACTTTTCAAAATAACCACCGGTACCACTTGACGGCTCGCGGCTCCCGTCCAGGGTGGGGTCGGGGGTCGTGACAATACTCTTCAATAAAACTTGCTTTACCTTGTTGATGAATAGTCAAACCTCTACTCAAAGCCACAACCACCATCGCTGACCTGAATCCCCGTTCGTACGCCACCGTCATAGCTCCAATGACGGTTCTCTTCTGGTTGATTCTAAACAACCACAAAGTAGTTGTCTCTCCGCTTGCGGCGGAACCCTAGCCGCGTCACCACCAGATCTGGTGCCTCCTTTAATGGGTGTGATTGTTGGGAGACTAACCCACAACCGTCGAAGATTCTAAGAGGTCATCATCTCTCTGTCCTGACCAGTGTGTTCGCCAGAAGTATGTGGTCATCGACAAACCCTAGCTCCACCGTCGGGTTTGCGATTTTTACCGACCCATCCACTATCATCACATGTTGAGCTCGTCGTTCGAAAACCCTCGTGGACCGCCGTCGTCAGGCTGAACCCACTGATTCTCTCCCTCTGTCTATCCCACTCTCTAGCAATCTCATTCTCTCTTTGCAACTTAAATGAAAGAAAATAGGGTAATGGGTGTCTTGGGATAAGAAAAGAGAATTAAAAAATTGTATCCACACATCCCGTGCTAATGAATTGGAATTTGTTTTGCAGATTTGGTTTGGTGATAATGAATTTGAATTTTGAATGAGATAAGTTGTTTGAGGAAACCTGCAAACGCATAGGCTTCTGGTGTAAACCTGCAGGAAGAGAGAAAAAAAAGTTTTTGACTTTAAGTTTTGACCAGGCTTTTACGCAGAGGAAAGAGAGTTGTTACAGGGGTTTCAAAAGTTTTGAGTTTAGGGTTTTTTTTTTTTTTTTTTGGGGGAGGGGGGGGGGCTTAGAATTGTGACACCTATTATAAAAAAAATCCAGAAAATGACACACAGGAGAGAGATTAGGGGGGGGGGTTAGAATTGTGACACCTCGGATTTTTAAGGTCTAATTTATTATATAGGAAGATACAAATAAGTAATTCACCAAATAATCTCAATACAATTAATTGTATCATAATTTCTAAGTTACATGACTTTTATCCATATAAATAACTTATCGTATTAAGCTCCCTGCGTTGCGGCGAGGGTGTAAAACCGTGACAAATAGCACCAATGCCACACTATAGCCAACGACCACCAACACTGAAGTTGCGACGTCTTAACGTGGAAAAAATAGACCAACATATAAAAATAGAAAATAATAACTAACTCGATTTAGGACTCGCACGTTGTGACGAACTTATTAAACGGGAAAAAAATAGACAACGTAAACACACTGAACCACACATGTACGTTGCCCCATGTTAACTCGCAAAATTTAGAACGAAGCGTATAACAAAACGTAAAATCGTTGAACCACACACACGCATTGTGCCGTGTTAAAGCGCAAATTTTATATCTAAACGTAAAACGAAAAATTTTGCAAAATATGAAAAACATAGGGGCTCAAAGTTGAAAGTAAAAATGTTGTGAGGTTAAATTGAAAAAACTAAAAACTTTTGGGTTAAAACTACAAAATCAAGTAGTTTTGGGTTTAAAGTGAAACATTATTTATTTACTTTTTTTTTTTTTTTTGAAAAACCCCCAAAACATGGGGTACAACATTACTAAGCATCATGTACAACACAACTATGCATAAAAAAACTCATTAAGCATCATATACAAACCCACTATGCACAAACATCTTTCAAATTAATAGTATAAAAATATAAATAATATGAATTGCTCACATTGTTCCAGTGTTAGAACATAACCTAGAGGTGCACAAACCGGTTAATTTTAATAACCGGACCGGTTAACCGGTTATACCGGTTATTTTGATTTTTTGACTTTAACCGGTTAATGCTTTAACCGGTTATTACTTTAACCGGTTATTTTATTAACTGGTCCGGTTAATTACTTTAACCGGTCCGGTTAATTAACCGGTTATTTTCGGTTAAAAACCGGTTTTTTTGCCTTTTTTTTGAATTTTTCGGTTATTTTTTCGGTTAACCGGTCTATCGGTTAAAAAACCGGTTTAAAAAAACCGGTTAATAACCGGTTATTATACTAAAAACTTGTAACCGGTTACTAACCTACGGTTAAAAATAACCACTAACCGGTTATTCCTAAATCGGTTATTAACCGGTTACGGTTTCGGTTAATAACCGGTTACGGTAAGAAGCACAAAGTCACTATGCAGGAAAGGTTAGAAAAGACTTAACCAGGCCCAAAAGCTTGAGCTGTTAAAAGGGATGGGCTAGTTAATTGGTGAGAATGATTTATATTCAAAACAGGCCGGGCTGGGCTTTAAACTTTACATGGGAATCGCCTAGTGGAGTTAATAGGACTTTAGCACTCTTGGGCTGGGCTCAACATTCATTGTCTAATAGATAGTGAGACTGAGACCAAGTAAGAATGCAAAGTTGGCTCCAAGATTCCAAGTGGAAAAGTAACGTTCGTTGAAGGATCAGTTTGGCTTAAAACCGTTCGCTAGCCTGTTCAGTTTGGTTTTAACTATGGGTATTCAAAAATATCCAAATCCAAAAATCCAATCGAAGTATTCAATATCTGAATCCGAAATATTCGAAATTCGGATATCTGAATTTTCAGATTCGGATTTGGATAGTGATTTTAAAAAATTCCCGATATTTTGGATATCCAAATATTTGAAAATCTATTTTATAAGCTTTATTGGATATTTGAAATATGCGAAAACTTTAGATATCCGGTTTTGAACATCCCTTAGATCTGGTTATAATGGAGAAGTTCTCAAACCCATATTTAAATGGTGGTTCGACTTGAAACCGGGACCGGTTTCACCGAACTGATTTTATAATCAATTTCGGTATAGGTTAAAAACCGTTTTAGTTCACAAACGGTGGTTTAGGTTAAAAACCGTGTTAGTTAACAAAAAATCAGTGGGGGTCGGGGAACCCCTGGGCCACCAATAACCTCTGCCAATGACCATGTGATTAATGTTTACATAACAAGGTATTTTTGTGTGTTTGCTACTTGAAACCACACATTTTAAGTACAAGGGCGGACCCAAGTGGTAGCTTAGGTGGGCGGGCGTCACTCTTAAAAAAATTAGTGTATTTTACAGGCAAAATCCCAATCACACTCTTTGAAATTTTGGTTAAACCTCTCTTTTGCACTCCCAGAAAATAATTCTTGCGTTTGCCACTGTTTATATAACATGTATCTATATGTGTAGGCTTTTCTTAACTATCTATATAAAATATGTATCGGTTAAGTTATGAATGAATTATTGTTGTTAAATGATTATTTGTAAACTTGAACAATATACTTTGCTAAATGATTATTTGTAAACTTAAACAATATATTGCATGTGGTTAGCCAAACTTTTCATGGCGTGATTAAAAGTTGTGCTCAAGGTGAACGAATTGGAAACAGAAGGGACTGGTATAAAGAATCTATTTAAACGAAAAGTTGGATTCGAAAACAAGATAAAGTTTCGGCTAGATAAATGGTAAAACGGAATTTTGCGAAAAATGAAAAGTATAAGAGACAAAAATTGAAAGTAAAAAGTTGTGAGGTTAAATTGCAAATAATTAAAGGTTTTGGGTTAAAATTTAAAAAAAATTATATGGGGTTAAAATTGCAAAAGGTAAAAACCTTTGGATTAAAAGTAAAAAATCAAGTTTACTTTTTTTTTTTTTTTTTTGAAAAACTCACAAAACATAAGGTATAACCTTATATGCCTAAAAATGTTGTTTATTAAGATTATTTAAATTAGATTGATATAATCATATTTTTGTTATAAAGATACCTTATGTATTTAATTAATATTTTTTGTTGTTATTATTATTATTATAATAGTCTAAATGACATAAATTTTTGTTATATTATTATAATTATTATTATTTTAACTTATTTAACATCCTAACATAATTAATAACCCAACTTATTAAATTTCAACCTTCATTAAATAATAACCAAACATAATCAATAACCTAACTATAAAGTTACATTATTCCCCATCTAACATGTATTATATAGTAAGTATATAAAACTATATAGATAGTGATATAAAAACTCCTCAAGAATACCAAATCAAGTATTCTCTCTAAAATCCTCATCACTAAAAGGCATCATAAAAGGAATCATGGCTTCATCATCATTATCTACGAAGATAACCATTCTCATATGTAAGCATCCCTGATATTATGTTTATGTTTAGGTTTTGACTTGATAAACATGACTAGGGTTTTATGATTTTCACCCATGTATAATGATATAATCAACATATTAATGTAAGCTCAATAGTCTGTTATTGGTGTGTATTGCAAGATGAAGTGGCAAACCATCCGTTTGTTTCATGTTAGTTCATTACAAGTGTTTGGTCTGGGCTATCGACATGGTGCAACATAGGCTTAAACGAGAAAAACTCGACTAAAGAAATATTGGATTCGGTCTTGGGAACCGGTGGAAACAAGGATAAAAATTGTTGACGTCAATCATTAATTCTACCTGTCGGGTGTTGTGGAAAACACCAAACAACTTGGTATTAAACACGATGCAGAAATGTACCGAGAAGATCATTCAAGAGGTCAAAGCTCATTCGTTTAGTTGGACAAACAACAATTTGAAACACAAGACCATTGATGGAGGCAAGTGGTGTAAATTGCCATCACAATATTACTAGATGCAGTTAGCCAAAGAGGGTAGTCATGGTGGTTGTTTTAATTTATTTTCTTGTTATGTAATTCTTTTGTGCTCTCTTGTAAAAAAAACACCACGAACACATTCTTGTTATGTAATTATTTTGTGCTCTGTTGTAAAAAACCACCACGAACTTATACACCAACTAACGGTGTTAGGAGTGGTGCGGCAAACGGTGTCGGCAAAGGCCTTTGCCGCGCGGCAACACCGCCGCCGAGCCCTTTGCCGCTCGGTTTCTTTGATCAGGCGGTGGAGGAAAGCCGATGCGGGAATCATGAGAGAGAGGGTAGTGTGAGATACAGGGGAAACCACCCTAAGTGCAAACGATGTAACTTGCCCCACAGCGGGCAGTGCAACCGAAATCATTGTCAATGATGCGACAAGCTTGGTCATGGAACTAAAGATGGTAGAAACTCACGTCCTGCAAGCCAGAACCAACAACAACAGACACAAGATCTATAGAATCAGCAGCAACAGCAGGGTAACAAGGGATGTTATCAGTGTGGTGCTGATGGTCACTTCAAGAGACACTGCCCACGGTTGAACCAGAACCAGAATCAGAACCACAACCAAGGAAACAGGAACAATAATGGAGGCAACAATGAGGGTAATAACGACGGCAATGGTGCCAGGGGTCGAGCGTTCGTGATTGGTCAGGGTGATACTAGGAATAACCCCAACGCTGTGATGGTTTCGACATCGATATTGGTATGGATTGGCTACCTCAACATCGAGCAGTGACTCTTTGCAAAGAAAAGATCATCCGCATTCCTCATGCTGGTTAAGAACCTTTGGTAACTCATAGTAACAAGCGCCTGGAGCAGCACTTATAGCTCGAACACCTTATCGCTTAGCTCCAACTGAATTGGAAGAACTGTCAAATCAGCTACAAGAACTCTTGGAAAAGGGTTTTATACGTCCTAGCTCTTCGCCCTGGGGAGCTCCAGTATTATTTGTAAAGAAGAAGGACGGTACCTTCCGCATGTGTATAGACTACCGCGAATTGAACAAGGTGACTGTGAAGAATCGCTATCCTCTTCCACGCATCGACGACTTATTCGACCAGTTGCAAGGGTCGAGCTATTACTCGAAGATTGATCTAAGGTCAGGGTATCATCAACCGAGAGTCCGGGATGAGGACGTCTCCAAAACAGCGTTCAGAACGCGCTACGGCCACTACGAGTTTCTGGTCATGCCTTTCGGGTTGACAAACGCGCCTGCGGTTTTCATGGATCTTATGAACAGGGCTTGCAAACCTTATCTCGACAAGTTCGTCATTGTTTTCATCGACGACATCCTGATCTACTCGAAGAGTCGGGAGGAACACGAGCAGCACTTACGACTTATTTTGGAACTTCTTCGAACGAAACAGCTATACGCTAAGTTTTCAAAACGCGACTTCTGGCTTCGTGAAGTCCACTTCCTAGGCCACGTAGTAAACAAGGATGGGATCCATGTTGATCCATCCAAGGTAGATTCGATCAAGAACTGGCCTGCACCTCACACACCAACAGAAATACGCCAATTCTTGGGTTTGACGGGTTATTACGTAAGGTTCATCAAAGACTTCTCAAAAATTGCTCAGCCGCTTACACTACTGACGCAGAAGGGTGTTGTTTACCGTTGGGGTAATACACAAGAATCAGCGTTTCAACACTTAAAGGATAGACTCTGTAGCGCACCTATCCTCTCATTGCCTGAAGGCACGGACGATTTTGTAGTCTACTGCGACGCATCTATCCAGGGTCTTGGATGTGTGTTGATGCAGCGGGATAAAGTTATTGCTTATGCTTCGCGCCAACTTAAGGTTCACGAACGGAATTTCACTACGCATGATTTAGAGCTGGGAGCTGTTGTCTTTGCACTTAAGATATGGAGACACTACCTGTATGGTACCAAATGTGCTATCTACACTGACCACAGAAGCCTCGAACATATCTTCAAACAGAAAGAACTGAATATGCGACAGACGATGGGTTGAACTGTTAAACGACTACGAATGCTCAATCAGGTACCACCCAGGCAAAGCCAATGTTGTGGCTGACGCCCTCAGTCGAAAGGACACCGCGCCTAAGCGCGTGCGAGTTTTACAACTCACTATACAGTCTAGTCTTCCTTCCCAGATACGAAATGCTCAGGTAGAAGCATTGAAACCAGACAACGTCAGGGCTGAAGCCCTATGCGGCTCAAGGCAACGCTTAGAACAGAAGGAAGATGGTGCTTACTACGTCACAGGACGCATTTGGGTCCCACTGTACGGCAACCTACGCGAGCTTGTAATGGAAGAAGCTCATAAGTCTCGCTACTCGGTACATCCAGGTTCGGATAAATTGTACCACGATATTAAGACTACATACTGGTGGCCTAGCATGAAGGCCCACATAGCAACTTACGATAGCAATTGCTTGACTTGTGCGAGAGTCAAGGCAGAATATCAGAAACCGTCAGGACCACTCCAACAACCTGAGATACCACAGTGGAAATGGGAGCAAATTTCCATGGATTTTGTTACTGGCCTACCTAGATCTCAGCGTGGAAATGATACTATTTGGGTGATCGTAGATCGACTCACAAAGTCTGCTCACTTCTTGGCTATCAAAGAAACAGACAAGTTCTCTACCTTAGCAGACATCTACTTAAAAGAAGTGGTCTCGAGGCACGGGGTGCCCACCTCCATCATCTCTGATCGCGGCGCACGTTTTACTTCAGAACTGTGGCAAGCAATGCATAAATCTTTTGGCTCTCGTTTAGACATGAGCACAGCTTATCACCCTCAGACAGATGGGCAGTCTGAGCGCACTATTCAAACTCTAGAAGACATGCTTCGGGCGTGCGTAATTGACTTTGGCAATGGTTGGGAGAAACATCTGCCACTCGTGGAATTTTCGTATAACAACAGCTACCACACCAGCATTAAAGCTGCACCATTCGAGGCATTGTACGGGCGTAAGTGCCGGTCACCTCTCTGTTGGGCAGAGGTGGGGGAAAGTCAAATCACAGGTCCAGAAATGGTAGTTGATACTACTGAAAAGATTGCTCAAATACGACAACGCATGGCGGCAGCTCGTGACCGTCAGAAAGTATACGCTGATAAAGACAGGAAACTACTCGAATTCCAGGTTGGGGATCGAGCGCTACTCAAAGTTTCGCCCTGGAAGGGTGTGGTTCGTTTTGGCAAACGCGGCAAACTTAATCCACGATATGTTGGACCTTTCGAGGTTATTGAGAAAATAGGCAAGTGGCTTACGGATTGAATTTACCACCTGAACTCAGTGCAGTTCACAACGTCTTTCACGTGTCGAATCTGAAGAAGTGTACGTCAGATGAGACCCACATAGTTCCCTTAAAGGAACTCACTATCGACGAGCGGTTGCACTTCGTCGAGGAACCTGTGGAAATCACGGACCGGGATGTTAAGGTCCTCAAGAACACGAGAATCCCTCTTGTACGAGTTCGTTGGAACTCCCGCCGCGGCCCAGAGTTCACCTGGGAGCGTGAAGATCAAATGGAACTTAAATATCCCCAGTTATTCGGAAACCAAGCAACTACTACTGAGGCTGAAGCTACCAATGCTGAATTTCGGGACGAAATTCCAAATCAACGGGGGGATAATGTGACACCCCAAGAAAACCAGTAATCTTCGCAAACCTACTCGGGGAGCCGCGATACGATACAGGTAAACAACGTCACACTACTAGCTTCCTCAGTAACTGCATGCTAAATTTCGGGACGAAATTTCTTTTAAGTTGGGGATAATGTGACAACTCGAATTTCCGACTTTCTTTATTCGCATTTAATGCACGTTGACTTTGACTATTTAGTTGTGATATGATAAAACCTAGTGTGTTTACATGGTTATGTGTGATTGTATATCATGTGTACTGTTTGTAGAACTTAAACTGTTAAGAACCCGACGAAACACAAGGCTGTTTCGCCATAACCCATTCCGACGAAACAGGCTGTTTCGCCATGAACACTCCGACGAAACAGAAGTCTGTTTCGCCGGCCCAGTAATTCACGAAGCCCAGTTCGGGCCCAGCTTATTATTTCGGGTTTTAAAACGTGTAACAGCCTCAGTTTCACACATTTTATCATAACAATCGAAACCCTAGAGCCTTTCTCTCCTGTGTGACGGCAGTTGGAGCTTCTCGAAGATATCCTTAGCGATCGATTCGTATTCCTCTTATCTCGGTTAGTCGTGTGTATGTTAATCGGTTTCTTGATTCTGTACCATCTCGATTCATGTTTGTGTAAATGATTGATGCGTGTTATTGCTGCGATTCTAGTATGACGGTAATATAGATTTCGATTATGTATGATGTAGTAGGATTTATATAGAAATGATATGCGAAACTTGATACAATCGAATGCTCGGTTCTGAATGTTGTTTATATGGCCTGATTCCGATTACATTAGTATCTTGATAGGGATTGATGTGATGATGTTGTATGTTATATGATATGCTATACACATAAACTAGGGTTTATGCTAGACAATGACTCTGGGATGATTGATTTATGATGATTCGATATGCACATTGACCTTCGTATGATATCTGTTATTGATGACGGCTGCTAGAAGGATTAGGGTTTATGTGTTATTCGCATCTGCTGTAAGTGATGTCTGCGAAACAGACATCCGACGAAACAGGACTCCCGGCGAAACAGAATGTGTTTCGCCAAGAGTCATCGACGAATTAGAATCCTGTTTCGCCAAACAAGGCCACGACGAAACAGAATGTGTTTCGTCAATTATGTGTTTCGCCATTATGTGTGTTTCGCCGAATAGCTGATCTGTGCAGGAACTTGGGTTAATTCTGTTAAGCATTAACTGGGTTAGTTAACTGCTGTTATGTATAAAAGCAATACTTGTATGTTTACAAATACGTGCAATGTGATACTCAGTGTTATTAATGCGATGTTCATGATGATGATGTTTACGTGCAAACAACTTGAATACAAACTGATTATGTATACGTGCATACCTTAGGACGTGATTGATTAACCGTGAGCACATACTTTAGCATACCGAGCAAAACAAGGTGAGTTCACACCCTTACTAAGGCATGGGATTCCCAGGGTTTGGGGAATGGGATGGAAGGAATAAGGTTGAATAGATTCGTACATACACTGATACTAGACTACCATACCATTGTCCTCGGTTGTGAAGGACACATACGTAAAACCTACGTATACTTATGCTACTCGCTATCCTCGGTTGTGAAGGATACTCACGTAAAACCTACGTGAACTTATACTCAATACTATCCTCGGTTGTGAAGGATACTCACGTAAAACCTACGTGAACTTATACTCAATACTGTCCTCGGTTGTGAAGAACACTTATGGTTACAAATAGTCTAGTGTATATGCAACATGGGAAGCCCCCACTAATAGAAAATACGATCGGCCTAGTAGCGCCACATGTTACGAAACAAACTTACTATTACGAACTTATTTACTGTGAACTCGCTCAACTAGTTGTTGATTCTCTGTTACATGCCTTGCAGGACCTTAGGTGCTTTTGGAGCTTGCACGGGAGGCACGGTCGTTGTGGACATGGATCGTGAAATGTGTTGTTAAACATTATGACATTTTGAACTTATAACTTATTTTGGGTTTTCATTATTATGCTTCCGCTACTTAAACAATGTTTGGTTATGAACATCAGTCATGTCAAGATGAATTACCTTTTCCTACTTTTACACTTAAATACTATGTTTGATATGATTGATGGCTTGATCCTGGTCAGTCACGCCTCCAAGCGGTGAAACTCCGCGAGTGGATTTTGGGGGTGTGACAGATTGGTATCAGAGCCATTGGTTATAGAGAACTTGGTTTTAATAAAGGGAAAACGATTTTTGTTAAAACCAGACTATAACCAGAACAGTGCTCTCAACGATCCACAACGACGCTTCGCTCCACGTGCAAGGCTCAACACCACAGGTATTACTATTCATGTTACATTACCTACATGCTAGAACTACATAGAACTTTGCTCGTGGTATGCCTAGAGTACAGAACCTACTATATGTTATTGCTCGAGAATACTTGTGTGCTCACTCTCTTCGCACTATTCGCGAACCTCTCACCCACATGTTCTCCTTGATGTCAAGATCATGAGTGGACGCGTTAACCTAACTCAAGCCCAGTTGGCGGCTTCGATCACTGAACAAGTTACTGCAGCACTCGCAGCTGCCCAGGCAGGAGGTGTAACCTGCCATCACCACTTACTCTAGGATCCTTAGATCCTACTCTCGTAACTCAACACTTGTGCTTAATTTTGATTACTCTTACGCACACGACAAGTCAACACGCTCAGCCACCTGTATGCACATACAAGACTTTTATGGACTGTCGTCCTACTACTTTCAGCGACACTGAAGGAGCTGTTGTACTCCTCCATTAGTTCGAGGAACTCGAATCGGTCTTCGAGTGTGTGAATGACCCGAGGCTCGTAAGGTGAAATATGCCACTGATATTCTCGAAGGCACTGCGCAAACTTGGTGGAACGCGCAAGTTACGACACTGGGGCTGGCGGCTGCTATGCCACCCCATGGAATGATTTTAAGGAACCTATCAAACGTGAATACAATAGTTATGATGCCATCCACAAGTTGGAAGTGGAGTCCTTTAACATGAAGATGACGGGGTCAGAGATAGAAGCGTGCACGATAACGATCCAACAAACTGACAATTTTGTGTCCAACTATGGTGGATCCTCCCATAAAGAGCTTTGAGCTGTACCTCAAAGGCTTAGTACCAGGAATTCAAAACCATGTGAAGACGGCTAAACTTGCTACTATTCAAGATGTTACTCATCTTACTTATCGTCCCACAGACCAGGCAGTGGAACAGAACAAGCTGCCTAGACGTAATGGTGCTACTACTACTACTACTTCTGCTATTCCCAGTGACAACAAATGAAAGTGGGATGGAACCTCTAGCAAGGGTTCGACTACGATTCCGTCCCAGGCACAGCAGTGAAAGGTCGATGACAACCAAAGTCCTGGACAGCAACCTTTTAGTAGTCAAGGGCAGGGTGAATACAGGGGAAACCACCCTAAGTGCAAACGATGTAACTTGCCCCACAGCGGGCAGTGCAACCGAAATCATTGTCAATGATGCGACAAGCTTGGTCATGGAACTAAAGATGGTAGAAACTCACGTCCTGCAAGCCAGAACCAACAACAACAGACACAAGATCTATAGAATCAGCAGCAACAGCAGGGTAACAAGGGATGTTATCAGTGTGGTGCTGATGGTCACTTCAAGAGACACTGCCCACGGTTGAACCAGAACCAGAATCAGAACCACAACCAAGGAAACAGGAACAATAATGGAGGCAACAATGAGGGTAATAACGACGGCAATGGTGCCAGGGGTCGAGCGTTCGTGATTGGTCAGGGTGATACTAGGAATAACCCCAACGCTGTGATGGTTTCGACATCGATATTGGTATGGATTGGCTACCTCAACATCGAGCAGTGACTCTTTGCAAAGAAAAGATCATCCGCATTCCTCATGCTGGTTAAGAACCTTTGGTAACTCATAGTAACAAGCGCCTGGAGCAGCACTTATAGCTCGAACACCTTATCGCTTAGCTCCAACTGAATTGGAAGAACTGTCAAATCAGCTACAAGAACTCTTGGAAAAGGGTTTTATACGTCCTAGCTCTTCGCCCTGGGGAGCTCCAGTATTATTTGTAAAGAAGAAGGACGGTACCTTCCGCATGTGTATAGACTACCGCGAATTGAACAAGGTGACTGTGAAGAATCGCTATCCTCTTCCACGCATCGACGACTTATTCGACCAGTTGCAAGGGTCGAGCTATTACTCGAAGATTGATCTAAGGTCAGGGTATCATCAACCGAGAGTCCGGGATGAGGACGTCTCCAAAACAGCGTTCAGAACGCGCTACGGCCACTACGAGTTTCTGGTCATGCCTTTCGGGTTGACAAACGCGCCTGCGGTTTTCATGGATCTTATGAACAGGGCTTGCAAACCTTATCTCGACAAGTTCGTCATTGTTTTCATCGACGACATCCTGATCTACTCGAAGAGTCGGGAGGAACACGAGCAGCACTTACGACTTATTTTGGAACTTCTTCGAACGAAACAGCTATACGCTAAGTTTTCAAAACGCGACTTCTGGCTTCGTGAAGTCCACTTCCTAGGCCACGTAGTAAACAAGGATGGGATCCATGTTGATCCATCCAAGGTAGATTCGATCAAGAACTGGCCTGCACCTCACACACCAACAGAAATACGCCAATTCTTGGGTTTGACGGGTTATTACGTAAGGTTCATCAAAGACTTCTCAAAAATTGCTCAGCCGCTTACACTACTGACGCAGAAGGGTGTTGTTTACCGTTGGGGTAATACACAAGAATCAGCGTTTCAACACTTAAAGGATAGACTCTGTAGCGCACCTATCCTCTCATTGCCTGAAGGCACGGACGATTTTGTAGTCTACTGCGACGCATCTATCCAGGGTCTTGGATGTGTGTTGATGCAGCGGGATAAAGTTATTGCTTATGCTTCGCGCCAACTTAAGGTTCACGAACGGAATTTCACTACGCATGATTTAGAGCTGGGAGCTGTTGTCTTTGCACTTAAGATATGGAGACACTACCTGTATGGTACCAAATGTGCTATCTACACTGACCACAGAAGCCTCGAACATATCTTCAAACAGAAAGAACTGAATATGCGACAGACGATGGGTTGAACTGTTAAACGACTACGAATGCTCAATCAGGTACCACCCAGGCAAAGCCAATGTTGTGGCTGACGCCCTCAGTCGAAAGGACACCGCGCCTAAGCGCGTGCGAGTTTTACAACTCACTATACAGTCTAGTCTTCCTTCCCAGATACGAAATGCTCAGGTAGAAGCATTGAAACCAGACAACGTCAGGGCTGAAGCCCTATGCGGCTCAAGGCAACGCTTAGAACAGAAGGAAGATGGTGCTTACTACGTCACAGGACGCATTTGGGTCCCACTGTACGGCAACCTACGCGAGCTTGTAATGGAAGAAGCTCATAAGTCTCGCTACTCGGTACATCCAGGTTCGGATAAATTGTACCACGATATTAAGACTACATACTGGTGGCCTAGCATGAAGGCCCACATAGCAACTTACGATAGCAATTGCTTGACTTGTGCGAGAGTCAAGGCAGAATATCAGAAACCGTCAGGACCACTCCAACAACCTGAGATACCACAGTGGAAATGGGAGCAAATTTCCATGGATTTTGTTACTGGCCTACCTAGATCTCAGCGTGGAAATGATACTATTTGGGTGATCGTAGATCGACTCACAAAGTCTGCTCACTTCTTGGCTATCAAAGAAACAGACAAGTTCTCTACCTTAGCAGACATCTACTTAAAAGAAGTGGTCTCGAGGCACGGGGTGCCCACCTCCATCATCTCTGATCGCGACGCACGTTTTACTTCAGAACTGTGGCAAGCAATGCATAAATCTTTTGGCTCTCGTTTAGACATGAGCACAGCTTATCACCCTCAGACAGATGGGCAGTCTGAGCGCACTATTCAAACTCTAGAAGACATGCTTCGGGCGTGCGTAATTGACTTTGGCAATGGTTGGGAGAAACATCTGCCACTCGTGGAATTTTCGTATAACAACAGCTACCACACCAGCATTAAAGCTGCACCATTCGAGGCATTGTACGGGCGTAAGTGCCGGTCACCTCTCTGTTGGGCAGAGGTGGGGGAAAGTCAAATCACAGGTCCAGAAATGGTAGTTGATACTACTGAAAAGATTGCTCAAATACGACAACGCATGGCGGCAGCTCGTGACCGTCAGAAAGTATACGCTGATAAAGACAGGAAACTACTCGAATTCCAGGTTGGGGATCGAGCGCTACTCAAAGTTTCGCCCTGGAAGGGTGTGGTTCGTTTTGGCAAACGCGGCAAACTTAATCCACGATATGTTGGACCTTTCGAGGTTATTGAGAAAATAGGCAAGTGGCTTACGGATTGAATTTACCACCTGAACTCAGTGCAGTTCACAACGTCTTTCACGTGTCGAATCTGAAGAAGTGTACGTCAGATGAGACCCACATAGTTCCCTTAAAGGAACTCACTATCGACGAGCGGTTGCACTTCGTCGAGGAACCTGTGGAAATCACGGACCGGGATGTTAAGGTCCTCAAGAACACGAGAATCCCTCTTGTACGAGTTCGTTGGAACTCCCGCCGCGGCCCAGAGTTCACCTGGGAGCGTGAAGATCAAATGGAACTTAAATATCCCCAGTTATTCGGAAACCAAGCAACTACTACTGAGGCTGAAGCTACCAATGCTGAATTTCGGGACGAAATTCCAAATCAACGGGGGGATAATGTGACACCCCAAGAAAACCAGTAATCTTCGCAAACCTACTCGGGGAGCCGCGATACGATACAGGTAAACAACGTCACACTACTAGCTTCCTCAGTAACTGCATGCTAAATTTCGGGACGAAATTTCTTTTAAGTTGGGGATAATGTGACAACTCGAATTTCCGACTTTCTTTATTCGCATTTAATGCACGTTGACTTTGACTATTTAGTTGTGATATGATAAAACCTAGTGTGTTTGCATGGTTATGTGTGATTGTATATCATGTGTACTGTTTGTAGAACTTAAACTGTTAAGAACCCGACGAAACACAAGGCTGTTTCGCCATAACCCATTCCGACGAAACAGGCTGTTTCGCCATGAACACTCCGACGAAACAGAAGTCTGTTTCGCCGGCCCAGTAATTCACGAAGCCCAGTTCGGGCCCAGCTTATTATTTCGGGTTTTAAAACGTGTAACAGCCTCAGTTTCACACATTTTATCATAACAATCGAAACCCTAGAGCCTTTCTCTCCTGTGTGACGGCAGTTGGAGCTTCTCGAAGATATCCTTAGCGATCGATTCGTATTCCTCTTATCTCGGTTAGTCGTGTGTATGTTAATCGGTTTCTTGATTCTGTACCATCTCGATTCATGTTTGTGTAAATGATTGATGCGTGTTATTGCTGCGATTCTAGTATGACGGTAATATAGATTTCGATTATGTATGATGTAGTAGGATTTATATAGAAATGATATGCGAAACTTGATACAATCGAATGCTCGGTTCTGAATGTTGTTTATATGGCCTGATTCCGATTACATTAGTATCTTGATAGGGATTGATGTGATGATGTTGTATGTTATATGATATGCTATACACATAAACTAGGGTTTATGCTAGACAATGACTCTGGGATGATTGATTTATGATGATTCGATATGCACATTGACCTTCGTATGATATCTGTTATTGATGACGGCTGCTAGAAGGATTAGGGTTTATGTGTTATTCGCATCTGCTGTAAGTGATGTCTGCGAAACAGACATCCGACGAAACAGGACTCCCGGCGAAACAAAATGTGTTTCGCCAAGAGTCATCGACGAATTAGAATCCTGTTTCGCCAAACAAGGCCACGACGAAACAGAATGTGTTTCGTCAATTATGTGTTTCGCCATTATGTGTGTTTCGCCGAATAGCTGATCTGTGCAGGAACTTGGGTTAATTCTGTTAAGCATTAACTGGGTTAGTTAACTGCTGTTATGTATAAAAGCAATACTTGTATGTTTACAAATACGTGCAATGTGATACTCAGTGTTATTAATGCGATGTTCATGATGATGATGTTTACGTGCAAACAACTTGAATACAAACTGATTATGTATACGTGCATACCTTAGGACGTGATTGATTAACCGTGAGCACATACTTTAGCATACCGAGCAAAACAAGGTGAGTTCACACCCTTACTAAGGCATGGGATTCCCAGGGTTTGGGGAATGGGATGGAAGGAATAAGGTTGAATAGATTCGTACATACACTGATACTAGACTACCATACCATTGTCCTCGGTTGTGAAGGACACATACGTAAAACCTACGTATACTTATGCTACTCGCTATCCTCGGTTGTGAAGGATACTCACGTAAAACCTACGTGAACTTATACTCAATACTATCCTCGGTTGTGAAGGATACTCACGTAAAACCTACGTGAACTTATACTCAATACTGTCCTCGGTTGTGAAGAACACTTATGGTTACAAATAGTCTAGTGTATATGCAACATGGGAAGCCCCCACTAATAGAAAATACGATCGGCCTAGTAGCGCCACATGTTACGAAACAAACTTACTATTACGAACTTATTTACTGTGAACTCGCTCAACTAGTTGTTGATTCTCTGTTACATGCCTTGCAGGACCTTAGGTGCTTTTGGAGCTTGCACGGGAGGCACGGTCGTTGTGGACATGGATCGTGAAATGTGTTGTTAAACATTATGACATTTTGAACTTATAACTTATTTTGGGTTTTCATTATTATGCTTCCGCTACTTAAACAATGTTTGGTTATGAACATCAGTCATGTCAAGATGAATTACCTTTTCCTACTTTTACACTTAAATACTATGTTTGATATGATTGATGGCTTGATCCTGGTCAGTCACGCCTCCAAGCGGTGAAACTCCGCGAGTGGATTTTGGGGGTGTGACAGATTGGTATCAGAGCCATTGGTTATAGAGAACTTGGTTTTAATAAAGGGAAAACGATTTTTGTTAAAACCAGACTATAACCAGAACAGTGCTCTCAACGATCCACAACGACGCTTCGCTCCACGTGCAAGGCTCAACACCATAGGTATTACTATTCATGTTACATTACCTACATGCTAGAACTACATAGAACTTTGCTCGTGGTATGCCTAGAGTACAGAACCTACTATATGTTATTGCTCGAGAATACTTGTGTGCTCACTCTCTTCGCACTATTCGCGAACCTCTCACCCACATGTTCTCCTTGATGTCAAGATCATGAGTGGACGCGTTAACCTAACTCAAGCCCAGTTGGCGGCTTCGATCACTGAACAAGTTACTGCAGCACTCGCAGCTGCCCAGGCAGGAGGTGTAACCTGCCATCACCACTTACTCTAGGATCCTTAGATCCTACTCTCGTAACTCAACACTTGTGCTTAATTTTGATTACTCTTACGCACACGACAAGTCAACACGCTCAGCCACCTGTATGCACATACAAGACTTTTATGGACTGTCGTCCTACTACTTTCAGCGACACTGAAGGAGCTGTTGTACTCCTCCATTAGTTCGAGGAACTCGAATCGGTCTTCGAGTGTGTGAATGACCCGAGGCTCGTAAGGTGAAATATGCCACTGATATTCTCGAAGGCACTGCGCAAACTTGGTGGAACGCGCAAGTTACGACACTGGGGCTGGCGGCTGCTATGCCACCCCATGGAATGATTTTAAGGAACCTATCAAACGTGAATACAATAGTTATGATGCCATCCACAAGTTGGAAGTGGAGTCCTTTAACATGAAGATGACGGGGTCAGAGATAGAAGCGTGCACGATAACGATCCAACAAACTGACAATTTTGTGTCCAACTATGGTGGATCCTCCCATAAAGAGCTTTGAGCTGTACCTCAAAGGCTTAGTACCAGGAATTCAAAACCATGTGAAGACGGCTAAACTTGCTACTATTCAAGATGTTACTCATCTTACTTATCGTCCCACAGACCAGGCAGTGGAACAGAACAAGCTGCCTAGACGTAATGGTGCTACTACTACTACTTCTGCTATTCCCAGTGACAACAAATGAAAGTGGGATGGAACCTCTAGCAAGGGTTCGACTACGATTCCGTCCCAGGCACAGCAGTGAAAGGTCGATGACAACCAAAGTCCTGGACAGCAACCTTTTAGTAGTCAAGGACAGGGTGAATACAGGGGAAACCACCCTAAGTGCAAACGATGTAACTTGCCCCACAGCGGGCAGTGCAACCGAAATCATTGTCAATGATGCGACAAGCTTGGTCATGGAACTAAAGATGGTAGAAACTGACCACACCCTTCCAAGGTGATCCTTTCCAGAATCTTAAAAGGTCCAACATATCGAGGCGCTAGTTTCCCTTTCTTGCCGAATCTGACCACACCCTTCCAAGGTGATACCTTTAGGAGTACGTAGTCGGCAACGTCAAATTCATGGGGCTTGCGTCGTCTATCGGCATAACTTTTCTGTCGACTCCGAGCTTTCAGCAGATGGTCTCGAATTTGGAGGACTTTGTCAGTCGTTTCTTGCAATAGCTCAGGACCGGTTAATTGCGAGTGCCCGATCTCGTGCAATACAATAGGCGATCGACATTTTCTTCCATATAAAGCCTCGAATGGTGCCATTTGTATGCTGGAATGATAGCTATTATTATACGAGAATTCGACTAATAGCAGGTAAGCATCCCAATTACCACTGAAATCTATGACACGCGAATGGAGCATGTCTTCAGGAGTACGGATCGTTCTCTCAGTCTGACCATCGGTTTGAGGGTGGAATGCGGTACTTAGATTAAGCGTAGTACCGAGAGCCGCTTGAAACGTTTCCCACAATCGCGAGGTAAACCGAGCAACACGGTCAGAGATGATATCGCGAGGCGTCCCATGTCGACAAATGATCTCGTTGGTGTAGATTCGGGCTAATCGCTCTACCTTGTAGTCTTCCCGTATTGGCAAAAAGTGAGCTGATTTGGTCAAACGGTCAACAACGACCCAAATGCTGTCGTGACCTGATGGCGTGCGCGGGAGCTTCGTTATGAAGTCCATAGCTATACTCTCCCACTTCCACATAAGGATCGGGGTTGTTCGAGTAAGCCAGAGGGTCTTTGGTGTTCAGCCTTGACCTTCGAGCAAGTCAGGCACTTCCCAACGTAGAGAGCGATATCCCTTTTCGTGCCCGGCCACCTGTGCTTGTAGCGAAGGTCCTGGTACATTTTGTCGGCACCGGGATGAATAGAATACCGGGATTTGTGGGCTTTATCCATCAATATCTATCGCAAATTGGTCCGCTTCGGGATCCAAATTCGGTCCAGAAAGTGGAATATCTTATTCGACTTATTCACAAGCTGGGCTCCATCGTGATAGATCAATTCCTTCTTCAAAGTGCGCTCGTTAAAACAAGCATGTTGGGCTTCGCGGATGAGGGTTTCGAGATCGTATTGGGCTTGGGTATTACGAATGCTGAGCAGATAGCTCCGCCTACTAAGAGCGTCGGCAACGACATTTGCTTTGCCTGGGTGATAACGAATCTCACAGTCGTAGTCGTTGAGAAGTTCTACCCATCGGCGTTGACGCATATTAAGTTCCTTCTGGTCAAAGATATGTTGTAGGCTCCTATGATCGGTGAAGATCGTACACTTGGCACCATATAGGTAGTGTCGCCAAATCTTTAACGCAAAAATAACTGCGCCTAGCTCGAGATCATGGGTTGTATAGTTCTTCTCATGGATTTTGAGCTGACGAGACGCGTAAGCAATTACCTTGTCCCATTGCATGAGGACACAACCAAGACCAAGGTTCAAAGCATCACAATAGACAATGAAGTCGTCGTTTCCGTCGGGTAAAGTGAGGACGGGAGCATTGCAAAGCATGTGCTTGAGGGTTTGAAAAGCATACTCTTGTTCAGTTCCCCAAACAAAAGTGTCACAGCCCCCGTCCCCCTTATTAAAATACGGGAACGGGCGGTCGCGAGCCAGTTTTGGTGGTATCGCGTATTGTCTAATTTGGCAGCAGAATTTTCATTAGGACCGTAGTTAGGAAATATTGGATCAGAGTAAAATACCACATTTTAATAATATTAAACACATGGGATAAAACCCAAGTTTGCAATACACACATTTTCATAGGAATAAATTCTATTTTTATTTAAATAAAACATCTATTTCTTTTTAGGTAACTTTATTGCCACTTTTCCAAGCCTTCAGTGCTGTCCAGCTGGCTTCTATTTGGCTTTCACATTTTGTTACCTGAAACGCATTTAAAAACATTTTGTCAATGGGAAATACTGGTGAGTGAATCCCAGTTTAATCAAGTTTAGTAAAAACCATTGTACAGTATTGAGGGCAATCTCACAATTATATTTGTTTCCAAGTTATACCAATTAACATCCATGGTACTGTCAGACCCGACTTGTGGAAATGTTACTCCTTGACCAGGTGGTAACAATTTTTGTATACAAAACCCCAACATACTCATGATAATTGTATTCTTACAAATACTCAATAACTGCTTAATATACAATTAATTGTATGAGGTTTTGTAAAAACAGTTAACAAAAGGTTCACAAAAAAATGGATCAACTTGTGACAACCGGTAATTAACGGCTTCTAATTACGCGATTAACAAACGTTTAAGACGATAAGAAACAGTGTTTAAGGCACGGATTAAGTAAATTAGGCTACTGGAATGCATAGGGACGCTTATCCAACGTTACAATGCGCGTACGGTGATTTTGGGGAATTCTGCTGAACGATAAACGATAAACGATAACGTACTGATGTCGTACGAAATATTGACCACGCCGACAAATACGAATTGTATACGTATAAAAATATGCCTTTATACACTCGACGGATTCATATTTTTTTTTAATTATGATTCTGTTTTATAGTTTATTAAAAACGAGTAACTAGTGCGTATAATTAACGGGGCATTTTTTTACACCCAACGAAACTTAACCCACACTCAATAAATCACCATCCTACACTACACCACCCTCACCATACCCCACCCCTAGACCCTACACCAAACACTCCTCCACCATACACCATTATTTTGTTACTTTGATAAAAATGTCAAATATGAGTACATCATATACTAATATTAAATTACCACTACCATTCCCAAATCAATCATGTATCAACCCATACTTTTGCTGTTCAAAAAAAAAAAAAAAAAAAAAAATTAAATTACCACTACCATTCCCAAATCAATCATGTATCAACCCATACATTTTCATTTGACTTTGAAGACCTCAAAAAAAAAAAAAAAATATATATCAGACCATTCCCTGCTTCTTAGACCATGTGTAGTGGTAGAAGGTTATAATGCCTCCACCATGGGGCATTATACGACACGTGGCGTCCTAGTCAGCAAGGGGGCATTATAGCAAAAGTGGTGTAGTGGGTATAATGCCCCATTCAATCATTTACCAATCATTTCACAATTATTTTTTTAAATTTAAAACATAAAAAAACTTCATTAATTTAAAAATAAAATTACATTACTTGAAATAAAAATAAAAAAAAAACTGAAAATAAAAAAAAAACTGAAAAACAGAAAATAAAAAAAAAACAGAAAAAATAAAGTTAAAAAAAATAACATGATCTAGAGTCCATATTTTTCTCGAATTTTTTGTTGACGCATTTGCGCAAGTATCAACGCGTCGCCTTGGAGGTGGTCGATCGATTTGGACAAAAACTCAATGTCCTTTTCCATTTGCCTCGCCTCTTGCATCTCGTTAAACTTTTTGGTTTCGGCCACTCGTTCTTGCATAATCTCTCAACGTTTGTAGCCGAGGTCGCGAATGTCTTGGAGACGACGGTTCATCTCCTCGAAATCATCCTTTAACTCGAGATTGGAAGACGACTCGACCGTTTTTTTTCCGGTTCCCTTTCTTCTACCGGTGGGTCGGACCAACTCTTCTTGAATTCCCTCGTCAACGTCCACCGCCTCATTTAAATCAACATTGCGGGCATCCGATGTCGGAGTTGACGGGTCAACGGAGGATGCTGTTTTTGACCTTTTAGCCCGACGTCTACTACTAGACGTCATTGGATTAACTACCGCCCACTTTGGACTTTTTCGTAGTAGCTCCCAACACTTATAGTACGTGAAAGGGCATTTTGTCCTCTCGAACTCCTCCAAAGTCTTCGTTAAAACCCAAACGTCACCTTCACCGCTCGGGCGATTATCGTAGTTACGTTGGAAGACTTCTTGGAACGAATGACACTTGTTGTTGATGTCGGTCCATTTGCTAGAAATGGAGTCTTTGTCCCGATGTTCGCCTTGACCCCACGTGCTAAAGAAGAGTGCACGAACCCTATCCCAAAAAACTGGGCCCGTTTGAAAGTTTGCTACAAAAAAAAAATAAAAATAAGTTGTTTGTTAAAAAATAAAGTAACAAAATAAGTAAAATAATATTTATATAAAATAGTTACCGGTCTCTTCGTCCTCCGAAATGTCGACAAACGCCCGAGTCAACGTGTATTCCTCTTCCTTTGTCCATTTGATGATATTTTTTGTACGTCGCGGTGCGTCCTTATCCTTCTTCTTATGCGACCTTTTGCCGCGTTTCGATGTTTCTTTCACCGGTTCGGGTTGCGTCTCTGGTACGATTTCCACATCGGGTTCGGCTTCGGGTTGTAACGGTTGAGACCCGCCGGCTTGACCATAGCCGAAAGTGGGAGGAACAAACGGAGGGGCGCCACTCAAGTAAGCCGCGTAAGTTAAAAAGCTCGGGTCCATGTCTTGGAAGTTGTACGGGGTTTGCGGTTGGGTTGTGTTCGGGTTTGCGGGTCTAGCGGGGACACCAAAAGGAGGGCGGTATGGATGCATGATTGTATAAAAATTAGAAGAAAGTGGGTTTTTTTTTTTATAAAAGTTAGAAGAAAGTGGGAGAGATAGTGAATTTTTGTATAAAAAATGGTGTGAATGTGGGGTATATATTTATAGTTGGAATATTTTAAATTAAAAAAAAAATAAAGAAAGTTACCGTTTGAGAACGGTCAAAAATAGTGGGCCCATGTCAATTTAAGCGTTATTTTAAAAACGCCAGGACGATTTTTTTTCGAAAATAATGCCCCATAACGCCCCCTGTAATGGGGGGATGGGCGTTAAAGGGCGTTTTCGGGCAAAACTTTTTTAAAAAAACGTCCCATTACGCATGGTCTTATGACATTGCAAGCAATCACCAAACTTTGATTTTTATATGAACAACCAATCACACTTAAGACCATTTTTACATTTCAAAACAATACAAAAACCCTCGGCTCACAAAAACTAAAACACGCACACCCAGCCCATCTTCTCTCTCTCTCTCTCCGATGAAGGTAGATGGCCGGACTCCAGCCAGCCGCGGCGGAGCCGACAACGGCAGCAAGTCCCGGCCGCCGATGATTCAGTTCTTCGAGCCAAACACCCCCTGTCTCTACGATAATCTTCGGCCACCATAGTGGGTGGCGGCACGTGAAATGGCGAGCGACGGTCTTTAATTCTTTCCGACATGTTCACCGGTGTGGTTCAACCCGGTTCAGATCCGGGTCAACAACGAACAAGAATGGTCAACGGAAGTACAGACTCGGTCTCGGTTCCGATTGGTTCAGGTTGCGGCGGTTTCATGGTGGTTCGAAGTCAGCTCAAAAAGATTGGTTCAGGTTTGGGTTTGTTCGGGTTTGAGTTATGTTCAAGTTTCGGGTTCAGATTCAGTTTTGGTTCGGGTGATGGTTATGCTCTCGGGTCAGATTTGGGTTTGCGGATCCGTAACGGTTCGGGTCACGGCTTCGGTTCAGGTTTGGTCAGTCGTAGCCGACATCCGGTTCAGTCAACAAGACAACGGTTCGGGTCAACTTTGGTGCAACATGGTTTAACACGGGTCGACTCAGTCTCGTTTCGGTCAACCCGGGTCAGACCCGGTCAACTTAGTGAGTCAACTTGGTTCGGGCCCGGGTCAAGAAGTCAACAGACAGTCAACATTCAGTCAAACGAAGACCCGGTAACAAATTTAATCGAAGTGAGTTAGTATACGTTAGTTAGATTTTATTAGTTTACGCGAACTACTCGCTCGACCCGACTAACTAACGGTTTTACATTTAGTGATTTTGTTTCGTATTCGACGTTTTGATATATTTAACGTAAAACTTATATAATGTTTGTTGAGTGATTGTTGAATTTTGACAAATAACGACAACTTGAGTTGTCGGGGTTATTCAAAAAACCGAGGAAACTCTGCCCGATTTTCGTTAAAACCCGAATTATAAAACGTATCTAAATCTTAACGACACTTATCGAAATCCAAGTTTTCTTATAAAATAAATATAAAATATATTTATTTTAGTGACGTTTTATAACTTATAAACTGAAATTATAACATTTCGACAACACGCGAGTTACAACTTAACGAAACCCGACACTTATTTAGATAAGCATAATTATCTATATTTATTCAAACATCGATACTTCCGAGTACTTTCATAAAATGAATATAACGATTTATATTTATTTCAAACGTAGTTACGTAGTGTATTTTTATAAGATAAATATAATATTTATATTTATTTCATTACGTTCTACGAAAGCTACGAAGAGTCGTACAACTATTCACCTACGCCATCTAATTCACGACGACTAGCACGACTACGTAAATATATTTATATTTGGATATGTAAATATATATATTCTAAACCATTCGAAAACTAAGTCGTTCTCGAAACTTAGTTTTATCCCGATTATAAACGGGATCAATTAACCATAGAATGATTATTCTAAATAAAGATAACACCTTAATAGAATCGTTTAGTTAACGATTCGGTAGAGCTCGGACACGTAGTTTAACTACGTTGACTTAATTTGAAAACTTATTAGTATTACATCGTAGGAATGTCATAGTTGCACGCTAGCTACTTCACGTTCTAGGCACGACATTACGGAATCACACTAAGCTAGCTTTGCACAGGAATATCCAGGTGAGTTCATAACCCCCACTTTTTCTAGTTTTACATTTTTATTAATGTTTTCGGGGTGGAGAGACATGCAAGTTTTGCGGAATGAAACAATCTTTTGATAAACGAAAATTCATTTCTAAACCATCACTACAACAAAAATGACTTTTTAGGACCTTTTCTGTGGGACGCTTGTAAAAGAGGGTCCTAAAAAACTATTTAACAGGTCTAATGAACTTTTGGGGTCCTTTTATAATATACTCTACAAAGTCGGTGTCCCAAAAACATATTTAATAGGATGGATGATTTTTTGGGGTCCTATTATCATATAATTCAATAGGACACTTAAAATGTAGATCCTAATAAAGTACTTTATAAGACATTTAATTGTTAGTGTTCCATTATGTGGTACTGTATTAGGACACTTGATCATCTGGGGTCCTATTATAACATAACTTAATAGGACACGTTGTAGCTAAGTCATAAATGTTCAGTGTTATAGGACCCTTTTTAATCGAAGTCTTATTAGAACTTAACTTAATAGGACAGTTGACACTTGAGTCTTATAACTTTAAACTTTATAGGACGCTTAATCATTGTGGTGTTATTATAATACACCATAATAGGACACTTGATATTTGAGTCATAAAACATTAGTTTTATAGGACGCTTATTCGCCAGAGTTTTATTATAATATAACTTAAAAAGACACTTGACACTTGGGTCTTATAAATTTATCCTTTATAGGACGCTTAATCATTTTGGTGTTATTATAATACACTGTAATAGGACACCTGATATTTGAGTCGTAAAACATCAGTTTTATAGGACGTTTATTCGCTAGAGTTCTATTATAACATAACTTAATAGGACACTTGACACTAGGGTCTTATAACTTTAACCTTTATAGGACGCTTAATCATTATGGTGTTATTCTAATACACCGTAATAGGACACTTGATATTTGAGTCGTAAAACATAAGGTTTATAGAACGTTTATTCGCTAGAGTTTTATAATAACACTGGGTTATTGACGCGTGATTAAACGGGATGGTAGTAAACAATAAGCACTACTAGAAAATGAGACTATTGCAACTTTTTAGATGCAACATTTTTCAATTGTGTTGCATTTGATTCTAATGCAACTTCTTTGAACACAAGGGTTGCATTAAAAGATCTAATGTAACCTTTTGATAAAAAGTTGCAAAATATTATTGAAATTGCAACTTTTTTCATCCAAAAGTTGCGAACTTTAATAATAATTCTAACGTTTTTCTTGAAATGTCGTGAATATTATTGAGATTTGTATCTTTTGTTAGAAAATTTGCATTTTTATTCTTATAGGCAAACGACTATTTTAAAAGTTCACATAACATAAAATATGAATGTATGAGTACTATATTAGTATTAACCTTTTATTCTATTAATTTTTATTAGATAAATGACACTCAAACATTTAATTAAATTTTATACGCTAACATTTACTCATATTTTTTAATTAAATAAGATTTTTTTTATAAAATAAAACTTCATTTATTTATAGTAAAAGTTAATTAAAATAATAAACTCTATTATAAAAAATAAATTCAATATTTATTTTTGTTTTATAAGACAATCTCATATAAAAAATCAAAGTTCCCTGGAAAATTTAACCCTAAATTGATTACCACCCCGCTAAGATCATCCCGCCCAATTTTCCCTTTTTTTCTAAAAAACCAAATTTCCCCTCTTTCACATAACCAAAACCTATTTGTACATCTCAAACTACCATCAAACATCCTTCACTCTTGGTCGCTCTCTATCTAACTGCTCTACCGCTTCAACTTTAGAGGTTTTAATCGTTGGCTAGGAGGCTGCTCAAGTGGTAAACCGTGTGTAACAATATCCCCATTCTTGCGTGCCATATGTTCCCATGTCTCACACTTGATCGATATCGGTTTATTCAACTATCGGACGGGGAAATCATCTCCACAGTTCGGATAAGGTGATAAAATTGCAATTTGATTTCAGGTTTGATTTAGTAACTGAATGCAATAGTGACTGATTTCGTAACCTTATATGAAACAAAAGTTTGGTTATGTAGTTTTCAAGAATGCGATTGGAAGTTTTGTTTTCAGTTGTATTCGTTAAGCTAAATAGGCTTTAGGGTTTAAAGCTAAAAAAATGTCTAGAATGGGCCTTTTTTCTGTGATAATATATGAATTGGTGTGATTATTAGTTTATTACATTCAAATCGATGTCATACCTTAGTGAATTTGCTTGACTTCCTTAATTCCACGTTTACTAAACTGGCAGTCTATAAGTTAAGATGCTTAACCTTTTAAATTCAAAATTGAAGAGTTATGCTGGTAGACAACTGCGATAACTATGGTGGTATATTACTGATAGCAATAGTGATTTATTGTTCTTGCTGCAAAGAGTTATCTATAACATGTATTTGAAAGATCAGTTAACTACACAAGGATAATGTGCCTTTCCAAATATCGGACCCTGGCCGGTGGTCCTCCCCGCCCACCCCAGGGCCCCGCCCCTAGTGATTGATCTTTATGCTTTATTGCTAATACTTTTTCATCATATACATGTATGGGATTGTAATCAACCATGGGGCCTCTAATGTATAAAGTTTAACTTCTAACACACACAAAGTTTCTGGATCTAAACTGTTGTGGAATATTGATGCTTGATTTAGTTTCAAGGTATCCAATTTACCACCTAAAACTATTCAAAATGATTTGGTATTTTGATAAATCATGACATATATGGGATTGCTTATTAAAGTCATTGATATGCTTGTTATGGTTTTAGACGACAATAAGGGTGTTTGGAATTTGTAATGGTATTAATTTGTTTTTAAATCCACCAATCTGCAGGTTGTGTTGTTTTGGTTTGTGCGACAATGTCAAGGGTCGCCAAATGGAAAATCGAGAAAGGTAAAGTAAAAGTGGTGTTTCGGCTGCAATTTCATGTTCGTGCATCACAACCGGCCATTCTTTCTCTCCCTCTACGCGGATCCGATCATGGAACCCTTTTGCATGTGAGAAAAACCCTAATACATTAACCATAACTTTTCGTAATTATTTCCTCTTATCTGATCTCGGCTGACTGTATATTTTGTTTTCAGGTGACAGTTCAGCTGCTAACGGCTAAAACCAGATTGAGGTATTATATGTTCTTTAACTAATGATTAGGGTGCTATTAATTATTAATTACTGTTTATTAAGTGAGTTGTTGATGTAACATAGGGAATTTTAGCAACAGAGGGATAAAGGCTTGCAAAGTGGCAATAACGTAAATAAAGAGACCGAACATAGTACTGCCAAGTCACCATCTTCCGAGTTGCAGTCTTGCAGATACCCGATGATCTGGTTAATAAGGTTAGATTACTCCCTTCATCTCAATATTATTGTTAAAATAAGACATTAGCTATCATGCACTTATGTAAATTAACAGCCCTTGTATTTATGTTGCTATCAATGTCATATGCAGATTAGGGGTGTGAATTTCTGACACGGCCCAAAAACACGACACGAACCTAACACGAAATTCACGGGTTTAGGTTTAGTCTAAACGGGTTCGGGTCAGTTTCAGGTTGAACCCGCGAACCCGTTTTAGGTTAACGGGTTGGGTTCGGGTCAACCTGGTCGGGTTGGCGGGTTGACCCGTTTAACACATTTATATTATATTATATTTTTTTACGATATGTTTTATGTCATAAATTAAATAGGGTATGTTTTTATTCCATAGTTATTACTTAAAAGGAGAAATTAATAAAAGATTTTATAATTTAAATATAATTGTGTTATATACGGTTGTGTTTTTTAATTAAATTTTAATTTTAATATAGTTATTTCAGAAAAAATAAAAAATAAAAAAATTCGGGTTGAATGGGTCGTGTTCGAGTCAACCTACGAAATTTCGGTTCGTGTTCGGGTTCATATGAATGATACGATTTTTATGTATAGGTGTATTTTAGGACATATTGGGATATTTTAAAATATATTAGGGTGTCAGAAATTTTTCGAGGGTGTCGGTTTTCTTTAGGGTTGTTATAAAAAGGCTTGTCTTTATGCATGAGAGCGGTAAGCGGCACAACGATTTTTGAGAATCCTTCGATAAATCGTCGATATAGCCCGCTAGTTCGAGAAAAGAACGGACTTCGGACGGGTTCTTAGGTGTAATCCAACTTTTAACTGCTTCAATCTTCGCCGGATCGACGTGAATACCTTGACTATTGACAATGTGACCGAGAAATTGAACCTCCTCCAGCCGAAATTCACACTTGGAGAACTTGGCATAGAGTCGATTCCCTTGGAGTAGCTCGAGAACCAAACGTAGATGTTGCGCGTGTTTGGCTTTCGACTTTGAATAGATCAAGACATCATCGATGAACACGATAACGAAGCGGTTGAGATAAGGTTTACACACGCGATTCATCAGATCCATGAAAATCGCGGGTGCGTTGGTTAAATCAAAAGGCATAACAACAAACTCATAGTGGCCGTATCGAGTGCGAAAAGCGGTTTTGGGTAAATCTTCCTCTTGAATGCGTAACTGGTGATAGCCTGAGCGTAGATCAATCTTGGAGAAACACGTAGCACCTTGTAGCTGATCAAACAAATCATCGATGCTGGGCAGGGGATAGCGATTCTTGATGGTCAACTTATTCAATTCCCGATAGTCGATGCACATCCTGAACGACCCATCATTCTTTATGACGAAAAGGGCTGGTGCGCCCCATGGAGAGGTGCTCGGGTGAATGAAGCCTTTATCAAGTAGTTCCTGGAGCTGACTCGAGAGTTCACGCATTTCGGATGGAGCGAGTCGATAAGGAGCTCTAGCAATAGGGTTTGCTCCAGGAATGAGGTCGATACGAAAGTCGATATCATGACTTGGCGGTAATCCAGGAAGATCATCAGGAAACACATTAGGAAATTCACGAACCACAGGAACATCTTTCACTTCTGTCTTTCCTTTCTTTTCCATCTCCGCTACTACAATGTTAGCCAAGAAAGCTCTGTATTCCTTGCGGAGATACTTGCTAGCTTGGACACATGACATAAGCTTGAGACCTTTCGAAGCAGTTTCTCCATAAACACACAATATGTCACCATTCGCGAGCGAGAATCAAATCATCTTATCGAAGCACACAATTTTAGCATGATTTTCACAAAGAAAGTACATGCCTACTATGATGTCAAAACTTCTGAGTTGCAAAGGGATAAGGTCGATTGGGAAGATGTGATTATTGAGTTCAAGAGTACAATCACGAAGAACAGAATTAACGGCGACAGTTCTTCCGGTGGCGACTTTGACATCGAACGTTGAGGGGAGTTGGGAGCGCTTACGACTAAGGAGCTTCTCGAATTCGAGCGACACAAAACAGGTATCGGCTCCAGTATCAAACAAACATGAAGCATAAATACCATTCACAAGGAACGTACCATTGACCACATTGTTGTCAGCCTGGGCTTGGCGCGCATTGATGTTGAAGGTTCTGGCGCGGGCGGCTTGTTGCTGTAGAGGCTGTTGTTGCTGCTGTTGCTAAGGCTGCTGCTGGGGCTCTTGTTTCACAACCCTGTTCGGGCACATGTTCGCAAAGTGGTTGGGATCACCACACGCGAAGCAGACTCTGGCGTTGACCACGGGTGCCTGAGCCGCTTGTTGGTCTTGCGGGGCTGGGAGCAGAGCTTGATGAGCAGTGGCTTGAGCTGGTGCTTGACGGGGACCAGTTTGGCAGTTAGCAGTGAAATGGCCGTACATATTGCAGTGAGCGAAAAAGCGGCAGGCGAGACCCACCGGGTGATGATAAGTGCATGTCGGGCAGGCAGGGTGGGGACTAGTGTATGCACGCTTTGCTGGTGGTGCATAGATAACAGGAGCTGGTCGGTGCTGAGATTGCTGCTGAGCCAGTACGGCTTGGTGCGGGGCAGCAGTGGTAGTGACAGCACAGTTCTTGTTGCTGGAGCTACTGTTGACTTGATGCAGGTTCTTCGAAGTTTTATCCCAAAAGCCAGCTTTTTACTTGCTTGTCGTTAATTTCAGCGGCAAGCAAGTAAGTTTCTTCGATCGTTGCTGGTTTTTCAGCATGCACAAAATCCGCTACACAGTCTGGTAGAGTTCGGAGGTACTTCTTGATTGTCATGTCGGGCATCTTCACTTGATCGGGACAGATAATGCTGAGCTGCTTGAAGCGAGCAGTCAGGGCAGCGTTGTCACCTTCTTTCTGCTTAATGTGCCATAATTCATCCTCCAGCTTTTGGCGCTCATGGGGAAGGCAGAACTCATCGAGCATAACGTTCTTCAACTCGTCCCATGACAGACCATAGGGTGCATCATTTCCGGGCTTGTTTCTCTCGGCGGTCCACCAGTCTAGAGCGCGGGACTGGAAAACGCCGGTCGCATTCAGTGTGCGAGATTATCAGGACATCCGCTCTGTCGCAGGGTGACTTCGATTGAGTCAAACCATTGAAACAAAGCCGTAGGGCCTTCTTCGCCGGTGAACTCTTTCGGTCCGCATGCCTTGAACTGTTTGAAGCTGAAAGCAGCTTTGGGTGTTTCGGTTATGGATTCTTCAGACGATTTGCTCATGTTTTCGTACAGTTCACTGACGACTTGGGGAACAAATTTTGCCATTTGCTTGGTAATCATGGCAGCGAGGCGTTTGTCTGCTTGCTTTCGGCGAGCATCTCGGGTAGCGCGAGATCCAGATGACGACATTATCTACAACAGACATCGCCACAGGACTCAACACAATATGATCGAATCTCACCTCACAATCCTAATACTACTCAAGCTCGGGAACACGTTTACGTAACATATAGGCACATAGTCACAGATTCACATAAGCACAGAAGCATATAAACACGTAATGCACAGAAGCACAGAAGCATATAAACACGTAATTCACCTAGAAGCACACGGAAGCAGTTAGAATACAGAAACCTATTATTCAAAGTTCACGAGCGTTCGAAAATAGCGATCGCGATTATCATGGCGAGTAGTATAGCATGCGTATAATCCCCAATATTGTTGATTTGTTAGCGTGTTGAGATAGATGAGCAGTGCGAGTCGTGTGTGTCGATTGAGAGGCAAATGTCGAAATCGAATAAATCTCCAAAAATTAAAACACATAAGCAGGTAAATACACACACAATCACGTAAAATCGACGAACATCAGAGTCAGCAGTTGCGGGCTCAGAATCGAAACACATAAAAATCGAGAAATGGATCGTCTGTGGCTATTTAGACATCGACTACCCAAAGTGATTCGACTATTCACAAGGACCTATTGTACACACTTTGACTTTCAGGACTGTGCTTTTGCCTCGAATCTTGGGCTCGACACGCATCCTTTCAGTCATATCGTGACTTCAAGTCGTTGGAGTCCGTCGAGACTTTGGTGAGAGTTTTGTAAAACCAAGTAAAGGTCGGAACAAGTCGTCAAGGTTAGGGTTTCACTCCTGACTTAACAACTTTGTTCCTGTTTTGATAAAATTAAAAGAGTATTATGCGTCAAAGTATGGATTTCACTCCTGATTCAACGTAAATTCTCGTGTTGATGAAAATGCGAGGCGAACAAGCAATTTGGTCGAGAGTTTGCGGTTTTCACACCTAATCTCGGCCTAATCGCCTGTCCATTATTTGAGAACTAAAGTGCAGTGATAGTGTAGCGTGGGCGAGATTAGCGAGAAATAGTAGTAAGCTCGTACAGAATCCCTACCGGATATGCACAAGTCGGTCTGTTGGTTCCTAACTATAGACTAGGTCATTTCTAAGACATCGACCTGGACTAGGTCGTGTCTTGCCTAATTCCCTATAGTTATGGCTCTGATACCAATCTGTCACACCCCAACCGATGGCGGAAATATCGGGGCATGGCACTGAGCGAAACAGATTGTCCAGAAGTTTCCATAACAACTATAATTACCAATTATTTAAAGCAACACGTCCCATACCATGTCATAAAAGATAATATACTTATTACAGAAAAGATCTAGTCAAATTGTTCTGTTCCGACAACTCAGATTTTTATTACAGGCAATTGTTTATTGTTGACCTAGGTCTTTCCTAGCCTCGATTTCACTGCAAAGTAAGCAGATAAGCATCCTAAGCACCTGTCACATACGTTAAAGTAAAAGTCAATACACATAGTGTAAAGGTGAGCATACAAGTTTAATAGATATAATAGAGTTCGAAATCGATTACGCATAACCAGCACGTACACAGTGTAAAATGAGGCATGTTAGTTATTGACATGAACCTATCGATACCAATGACTGCGGGTTGACTGCCCAAGGCAGTTCGCGATACACACTCACCACTGTGAGCCATGTAACTAATTGTCCTTAACAACCCCTGAGTGAACAGGTGCTGAGTCCAAACTATAGTACTATCGTTGCTAAGGCAGGTAGACAACATTCCATGTGTATACATAACAAACAAGCATTCATTAAGTCACGTATAACATGCGGCAATTGGTTAGCGATTAAAGTATTGCGTAGTGTGTTTGATGTGATTTAGAATAAGTAACGTATGTAACACCCAAAAGTGCGTAAAGCAAAAAGGAATCGAGTATACTCACAGCGGTTGATGGATTGAAGGGAGCGCTAGAGAGTAGGGTTAGCCTGATCAGAACGATAGCATAACGATAAGCGACACGTAAAACGATACAAGTGTTAGGGGGTCGGACAGTAGTTCGATCGGACAGCCGGTCGTTCGAGTGACAGTCCGCTCGGATGGTCATTCGATCGGTTGACCTTTCGAGTGGATTGTTTCTTCCTTTGGGAAGGATGTGTTTGTGTATGATGGTTTGACTTTTGAAGTTTTCGTTGTAGCATTTGAAAACACAGAAGTGTCTCTACCTTTCAGGTCAATCGACCGAACGACCGTTCGATCGGACGACAAACCGATTGGTTAGACACTCTAGCGTGAACAAGTTCGCAGCAGGTTGTCACTCGATCGGACGGTTGTTCGATCGGGTGGCAACACATGTGCATTGAACATGTTGAAAATTTGTTTAAGTATTGAAGTTCCAAAACATCACATAGTCGAATGGTCGGTCGATCGGGTGGTAACTCGATCGGACGGCTATCCGTTCGGTGTTCCAAAACTTCTTGAAGTTTGATTTGAAATCTAAACGTGGGGCCAAGGTGCAAGTCATTCGGGTGACAACCCGATCGGATGACAGTCCGATCGGACGACATTCCGTCCTGCTCGATCCGTTTCTTCTTACACTTGGTTGTTTTGATTGTTTTTCGATTTATCGAGATGTTTTGATAACGTGTTAAGCAACAGAAACCTCCTCAATACTTGGTACTCCTGATCGGACAGGAATCACCCAAATCCTGCCAGTTAACTGTTCGAGACGGTGTTCCATGTTTAATCCGAAATCGGTATTCTCGTGGATAGAATTCAGATCTTGAACCAACACAACCACAAGAATGAGTAGGGAGTCGGTACAAGCTCCGATTCGATCGGTTTTGAATGCATTGAGTGTAAAAGAGTTGAAAGAAAGTTGGAAAACCATCTTTCAATCCTTTTCATCGTGAATATGTTTAGATCTTATGAAAGATCTTTGTTTGTTTATGTGGAAATCGGTTAGATCTAAGTTGTTCTCGGTGGATTAAGGCCAAAACATGAAGTTCCCAAGAACACCATGATGACATCATCCTAGAACACCTCAAATCTAGTGATTTCTCGGTTAAAAGTTAAGATTTAAAAGATAGAAAGGTGTAGAATCAAGTGTAGATCAAAGAAGTACAAGATTAAGGTTGAAATCTTACCGGAATCGCGAGAAATCGAAGCAAAAGTGAGATTGGAGCGCTGGTCGATCAGAGAGTGCCAAAAGTAGTAAGTTTGATGGTGACAGGGGGTATTTATAGGGTTTGCCGAAAGTGAGATTGGAGCGCTGGTCGATCAAAGAGTGCCAAAAGTAGTAATGTAGGGTGGGGTCCATTCTAATCTCAACCAATCACACATTTTTCCTGTTTTCTTTTTAAATAGTTTACCACTTCATCAAGTGTTTAAACCATTGCCAACATTTTGAGCATAGTTTACCACTTTGACATGGCACACTCTCATTGGTTGATTTTTTAGTTTGTCACTCTCAAGTGTTTAACCACTCCTAACACCCTAATATCTTAAGGTGTAAGGGGTGCATGCCTAATAAAATGAGGCAAACTAACCACCCACCTAATCACATTGTGTCATGTCATTTCCCCTCTCATTTTTTCCCTCTTGCCCAAAAAAATAGGGGTGGTTTCCCCCAAATCATTTAAAAAAATAATAAAAAGAATGAATTTCAAGGATTGTCCTTTACCTTTATACCATTTTCAGGCGCTGTCCTTTATGTTCAAAATTGACGAGTTTTGTCCTTTATGTTTTCATATCGTACACGTTTTGTCCTTTAGGCCTAACCCAGTTAGTTTTTTCAGTTAAATTTGGTCATATGCTTTGCACATGAGGGCATTTTTGTCAATTCAAAGGTAAGTTTAACGGCAGATTTACAGCTCAAAGCTTCTGCAACCTTTGAATTGACAAAAATGTCCTCATGTGCAAAGCATATGACCAAATTTAACTGAAAAAACTAACTGGCTTAGGCCTAAAGGACAAAACTTGTATTTCACACCCCAACCGATGGCGGAAACATCGAGGCATGACACTGAGCGAAACAGATTGTCCAGAAGTTTCCATAACAACTATAATTACCAATTATTTAAAGCAACACGTCCCATACCATGTCATAAAAGATAATATAATTATTACAGAAAAGATGTTGTCAAATTGTTTTGTTCCGACAACTCAGATTTTTATTACAGGCAATTATTTATTGTTGAACTAGGTCTTTCCTAGCCTCGATTTCACTGCAAAGTAAGCAGATAAGCATCCTAAGCACCTGTCACATACGTTAAAGTAAAAGTCAATACACATAGTGTAAAGGTGAGCATACAAGTTTAATAGATATAATAGAGTTCGAAATCGATTACGCATAACCAGCACATACACAGTGTAAAAGGAGGCATGTTAGTTATCGACATGAACCTATCGATACCAATGACTGCGGGTTGACTGCCCAAGGCAGTTCACGATACACACTCACCACTGTGAGCCATGTAACTAATTGTCCTTAACAACCCCTGAGTGAACACGTGCTGAGTCCAAACTATAGTACTATCGTTGCTAAGGCAGGTAGACAGCATTCCATGTGTAAACATAACAAACAAGCATTCATTAAGTCACGTATAACATGCGGTAATTGGTTAGCGATTAAAGTATTGCGTAGTGTGTTTGATGTGATTTAGAATAAGTAACGTATGTAACACCCAAAAGTGCGTAAAGCAAAAAGGAATCGAGTATACTCACAGCGGTTGATGGATTGAAGGGAGCGCTAGAGAGTAGGGTTAGCCTGATCAGAACGATAGCATAACGATAATCGACGCGTAAATCGATACAAGTGTTAGTGGGTCGGATAGCAGTTCGATCGGATAGTAGTCCGATCGGACAGCCGATCGTTCGAGTGACAGTCCGCTCGGATGGTCATCCGATCGGTTGACCTTTCGAGTGGATTGTTTCTTCCTTTGGGAAGGATGTGTTTGTGTATGATGGTTTGACTTTTGAAGTTTTCGTTGTAGCATTCGAAAACACAGAAGTGTCTCTACCTTTCAGGTCGATCGACCGAACGACCGTTCGATCGGACGACAAACCGATTGGTTAAACACTCTAGCGTGATCAAGTTCGCAGCAGGTTGTCACTCAGTCGGACGGTTGTTCGATCGGGTGGCAACACATGTGCATTGAACATGTTGAAAATTTGTTTAAGTATTGAAGTTCCAAAACATCACATAGTCGAATGGTCGGTCGATCAGGTGGTAACTCTATCGGACGGCTATCTGTTCGGTGTTCCAAAACTTCTTGAAGTTTGATTTGAAATCTAAACATGGGGCCAAGGTGCAAGTCATTCGGGTGACAACCCGATCGGATGACAGTCCGATCGGACGACATTACATCCTGGTCGTTCCATTTCTTCTTACACTTGGTTGTTTTGATTGTTTTTCGATTTATCGAGATGTTTTGATAACGTGTTAAGCAACAGAAACCTCGTCAATACTTGGTACTCCTGATCGGACAGGAATCACCCAAATCCAACCAGTTAACTGTTTGAGATGGTGTTCCGTGTTTAACCCGAAATCGGTATTCTCGTGGATAGAATTCAGATTTTGAACCAACACAACCACAAGAATGAGTAGGGAGTCGGTACAAGCTCTGATTTGATCGGTTTTGAATGCATTGAGTGTAAAAGAGTTGAAAGAAAGTTGGAAAACCATCTTTCAATCCTTTTCAATGTGAATATGTTTAGATCTTATGAAAGATCTTTGTTTGTTTATGTGGAAATCGGTTAGATCTAAGTTGTTCTCGGTGGAGTAAGGCCAAAACATGAAGTTCCCAAGAACACCATGATGACATCATCCTAGAACACCTCAAATCTAGTGATTTCTCGGTTAAAAGTTAAGATTTAAAAGATAGAAAGGTGTAGAATCAAGTGTAGATCAAAGAAGTACAAGATTAAGGTTGAAATCTTACCGGAATCGCGAGAAATCGAAGGATAAGTGAGATTGGAGCGCTGGTCGATCAGAGAGTGCCAAAAGTAGTAAGTTTGATGGTGACAGGGGTATTTATAGGGTTTGCCGAAGTGGAAAGGGTCGGAGAGGGGGTGGTCGATCGGGTGGCAGCCTGGTCGATCGGCTGGCCGATCGAGCGGCAGCTCGATCGATCGGCTGGTTACCTGGTCGATCAGTCACTTGGTTCAAGTGTTCGGTGCGACGAGTTTTGCCGTTTCGATTGCGAATGCGAGTGTTTCGATGCGATAGAGTTTCCTAGTCAAATTACTTTTAATCCCAACTACTATATCAACGTACAATCAACCTTATTTCGTACTCGTTTAGCGTTTGCGATTCGATTGCAATTCGAGTTTCGATTATCCACCACATCATAACATAAATAAACATGCACAAGTAACACATAAGGCACACACATACATAAAACAACATCCAGAACGCGTAATTCGAGTTGCGAGCGCGATTGCGATGCCGATGAAGCGGTAAAATATGCGATAAATATCAAATATCGATTATTAATAAGTACTCCACATAATACAACTAACGTAACGCATAAAATAGACTATCTACGAGTCAAAGAAGTCAAAACAGGAATTGAGCAAGGAGTGACAGATCGCAATTAGCAATCTTGTCTCCCTTTGACTTCAATCTTGACTTTGACTTTGACTTTCGAAACACGGGGTGTTAGATGTATGATATGAAAACATAAATGACAAAACTCGTCAATTTTGAACATAAAGGACAGCGTCTGAAAACGGATATAAAGATAAAGGGCAATTCTTGAAATTCACTCTAACAAAAATAACAAAACATGATTGGTTGAAGTAGATACTGGCCCCACCACTTACCCCTCTCCCTCAAGTCCCCGCAAGCGGCAACCATTCCCCGCTTTGATCCATACCCGCGCAACATATTTTGGTGGTGGCGGTGTTTGCCGAGTGGCAAGGGGGTTGCCGCGACTACCCCACACACCCTTAAGAAATCCTCGAAAAATTATTTTCTTTTTATAGATTTTAAACAAGTATTAATTAAAAAATATGCCATGGTTATCAACAATTAATTTAAGGGGTGTTTGGTGTTGCGTTTTCAAAATAGATTTTGCGTGCGTTTTAAAAAAGCATGTAGGTATATGCTTCTTCAAAATTGCGTTTTCGAGGCAGATAATCACTTTTTCATCCAAACATTTTTTTAGATTATTTATATTTTACAAATGCAATAATCAAATAATCATTTTAAAACGTAATTAGAAACACCCTCTTCGAAACCTGCAACAAAACAAAACCCCACCCCTCTTCTTCGAAACAAATCTAACAATTTTGGATGTATGTATATATGTTTGAGTGGGGAAAACCAGAAAATACAAAAAAAAAAATAAAAAAAAAATCAAACTTCGATCCAATAACGCCGCTATCCACATCGCACTCCTCAAAATTTTTTGGCCATACCGCCCTTTGTGGCGATGTTAATGGGCGCTTTCCGGCGCTATGTGGGAGCATACCGCCCCACTACACACTTTCTTAGTTTTTTTTTTTAAAACGTCACAGCTCCTTGTATATAACCATCATCTAGTAACAATTTTTAAACGTCACGGCTCCTTGTATATAACCATCATCATTTTCCCCTTTTCTTCATCTTCAACCCCAAACCCTAATTCCAAAATCAATCGTCCGCAACAAAATTCTCAACCCAATTCTCACAACAATCATTTCATTCATCTTCATCAACTCATCATAGCGTCAAATCAGAGCAATCAATCTCATATTCTACACAACAAAACTCACAATTAACAACAAACCCTAACGGATCGTCAATCGACCACGATGTCGAGCAATCTATGGGTCGGTAATCTGGCCGCCGGTGTTACGGATTCAGATTTGAAGAATATCTTTGAGAAATTTGGTGGTGTGAGCGTCGAAACGTGTTCTTTGTTGCGGAATTATGCGTTCGTGTACTTGAAGAATGTGGAGGATGCTAGGAGGGTGAAGGAGAGTTTGAACGGCGTCGTTTTGCGTGGTTATCCGTTGAAGATTGATTTTGCTAAACCGGTTGCTGTTATTTTGTTAGGTTTACGTTGTTATGAATTTATGATTGTTCGTTTTGGATATGGTGATTTGTATTATTGCTTCTAGTATATGGTTAATTCGTAAACATTATTGTTTTTCTGAACCAAAAAAAAACTGTGAAATTGAGTTAGTTTATATGGTAATTTTGATCTAACTATGAGAGATTTTGCCTAGGGTTTCTGCAATTACATAATCTGTCGACGATATTTTATTGCAAACAATTAAACTTTGATGTTGAATTCTCTATATCAAGACTGAGATGTAAACTTTGACGATATTATTCGCCTTATTAGGTTTACGTGGTTATTTGTTACTATGGTTGTTGTTTTTGGCTCTGGTGACTTGTATTATTGTTATTAGTATATGCCATAGTTGTCAATAGCGGCTATAGCGTGCTATGTAGCGAGGCGACCAAGTGTCGCTATCTGGGTCATAGCGACCAATAGCGTGAATAGCGACAGTTAGGTTTTTTTTTTTTTTTTTTGATGTAAATAGCAATTAGATAGCTATAAAATAGCTTGATTTATAGGTTTTTGTTAAATATACATGTAAAACAGCATATATACCAAGGGATTTTGATATAATATACATATAAAAATTTTCAAAATCCATTTAAAGCTTTTAATAAAATATGGTAAATTTTTTTTGGGAAAGTAACTTGATAAAAATTATAACTTTAAAACGAACACGTATCTCTGTCGCAACACGTAGAAATCTACTAGGCATTTATAGATTAATTTGCTTCCATCCAAACCATTTTACCCTTTGCAATAAGTCATGACACTTCAATTTATAATTTATTTTGTTCATATAAGCCATGCGAACCGTCACATTGATTTATATGGCATGTTGATTTAATACCAAGCATTATAAAAAGTTAGGGATATGTCTATTCACATTTCACAAGAAAACCAAGTCGGTTCATAAATGAAAAGAATATTTCATTAGTGATGATTTCACCTATTAATTTTCGCATCTAATATGGTGATGCTAAAATGTTAATAGTCAACATTCCGCCGCAACGCGCGGGTAACGTAAACTTGTTAGTATACATATACTATGAAGAATCAACAAATCAATCAATTCTTTTTTGGTTTTTTTTAGGTTCAATCATCTCTTAAACTTTAAATAAACTTAAACTTTAAATAAACTTAAACTAATATACGTCTTTAATAATTTTAGTTTTTAATTGATTTGATTTTTTATTTATGAGTTGCATCTGTTAACCTATGAAAAAACAGAATACCTAGGTGTATTCCAATAAACTTTTATTAAAAAGCGAGTTGTATTTAATTATGGTATGGCAAACTAGACCAAGTATTGTAACCATGTCAGTGTTGTCACAAATTGAGCGATACCGACCAAAACCGAATATCCACGAGTAAATTACAAAAATCGTCCTTTATGTATGTCACTTATTACAAACTGTGCCATTTGTCTTCAATAATTACAGAAAACGTACTCAATGATTGCAAACCCTTGCAAGTTATGTCCTTTAGCCCTAACTCAGTTAATTTTTTTGTGGTTAAATATGACTAAATAGACCCCACATGAGGGTATTTTGGTCATTTTACTCTCATGTGGGGTCCATTTGGTCAGATTTAACCACAAAAATACCTTCATGTGGGGTCTATTTGGTCAGATTTAACCACAAGAATTAACTGAGTTAGGATTAAAAGACATAACTTGCAAGGGTTTGCAAACATTGAGTACGGTTTTTGTAATTATTGAAGACAAATGACACAGTTTGCAAAAAATGACATACATAAAGGACGATTTTTGTAATTACTCAATATCCACTACATCATGTAGGGAATCCCACTTGTGTATTTTTCAAAAACAACTTATTTTTTAATAGATTTATTATATAGATGTTTGTAACCATTCATTTCATGTCAAGAAAGAAGTATTATTCGTTATGTAACAAGCAAAAACAATAAAAGTGGTTACTAAAATTGTGATATGATACCAAATACACAGGTTGTATATATGTGTAAGTTCTAAATGTATCAACCATTTAAAATATTTTACCAAATACACAGGTTGTATGTGTGTGTAAGTTTTAAATGTATCAACCGTTTAAAATATTTTAGTTTTAACTCGTGACATGTTATTAAAATATTACAGTATATATATTTTCTAAGCCGCTTTTGGAACGGTTAATTCACATCCTCTCAAATTCTACTTCTAAATCAAAACCTTTCCAGTACACCTTATGTTACCATACTACGAACTCTTTGGTAGATACCTTTTAAATTAGCCGACGTATTCACCCCTTAGGTTTCTCCATGTGAGCTATACATTACCGGCTCATAATTATCATACTCGAACCCCATTTACAACGTGTGGCACCGTGCATCTTCTAAAGTAGAAATCCAGTTTACGAGTTGGGTGTTTTGTGTTGATCTCTTTTTGTTGTTAATATATTTAAAACATACAAAGATTTGTCCGCTTGATTTGTATTTCAGTTGATAACGACTCAAAAGTGTTGTCTTATTGTCGATTCTAATTTATAGGTATAGGTATTATAATAAGTTATGTTGAGTTAAACGACTAACAAGGTTTATGTATTTATTTGAAAATGTAGGGCAAACGAAGTTTGGGAAGAAACTTGAAATGGATTATTAATTGTCTGGGACAACATGGCCAAAGGTTTTAGTTTAGTGTAGTTTATTTTTTTTTTATTTTTTTTAATGATAATTACTTTACTTCATGTATTGGGTTTGTTTTAGTGTATACTTTTTGAATGGTTATATCTTTTGCGCAATGATGACGTTAAAACTTCGAATAAGTTCAAATCTTTCATGGCATTATTAAATTGTATGAATTATCTCTATCTTTTTTTTTTGAACGGCTGATTTCATTAAACAACAACAGCAAGCAAGAAGCTAGACAAAACAATACAAGAAACGAAATTTACAAGACATATTAAAACTGCACCAATCCGACCATTCTAATGAATGCATTTTCGCTCTGTTTCTCACCCAAAGGAAACTTGTGGATCTTATTTCAGCTAGGAGTCTAGAGATTTCCACCCGATTACCGGAGAAAATGACGTCGTTACGTAGTTTCCAAATATTCCAGCATGAGATTAATACTATAGCCCGGACCATTTTTTTTCATTTTCGGTGGACCCGTTATGTTTTTATGCACCCAAAGCAGGTCTTCAATCGTAAAGGCGAAGATGGGAGGTATACCGAGCCAACTGGATACCATCTGCCATGTTACGGAGCTAACCAAGCATTCCGCGAATAGATGCTGAAGTGTTTCTTCACCTTCGCCGTATAATGGACAGCATGTAGATGTTATGCTAATATTTCTTCTAGCTAGGGCCGCCCGTGTGGGTAATCGGTCGATAGCCGTCCGCCACCCAAAAATATTTACTTTGCGTGGCAGCCAACTATTCCACTCGAAGTTGTTAACAATAGGCATATTAGACGAATTGGTGAGTAATTTTTTAACAGACTTTACCGAAAATGCCCCTGTCGGATCCGATGCCCATTTCCATTCATCTTTGGACTCTGATAACGGAGACTTCACAACAATGTTGGTAAGTTCTACGAGCTCTGCATGTTCCTGCGATGAAGACGGGTGTCGAAGCCAGCCCCATGTGATGTTGTTTGCATTTTCTCCAGGCAGTCTTTGCAACCGGTCCCGAACGCTGCATCCTTTATGTTTTTCCAGCAAGTAAAGCAATGGGAAACGGTCCTTTAATGGTGTATTCATGGCCCATACATCAGTCCAGAACTGTGCATCAGACCCATTACCTACCTTGCATCTGAAAAGAAGATTGAGGTGAATGTCCTTGTTTTTGAGAACTGCCTCTCTCTTGATGATGTTGCTCCAAACCCCTGAAAGACCTTTTTTTGAGGGCAAGAAGTTACCATGCTTCTGATTGAAGTGAAGGCACATAATAATCGACCTCCAAAGCCTGTTAGTTTCCGTTTTGTACCTCCAAGCCCATTTCGACAATAGGCTACAGTTCATATTATATAAGGAATCCAAACCAAGTCCCCCACTTTTTATTGGTTGTGTTACTCGATCCCAACGTACCCAATGCATCCTTTTTCTTGCAAAAGGAAGATGGGGGCTAAACCGTTGGTCCTTTTAAATTACGATCTTATCCTTAGTTTGAAAATATGATTTTACCCCCAGTTAAAAAATTAAATTTTAATTTTGCCTCTAGTTTGAAATTACGATTTTGCCATGAGTTAAAAATTATGATTTGCCCTCAGTTCAAAATAAATTTATGGTTTTGCCCCCAGCTAAAAATTACGATTTTGCCTCCCGTTCAAAATTGCAATATTGTCATCGTTTTTTACAAAACTATGGTAGTGTTTTATTTTACTTGGTTGACTCATTGTAGTTTTTATTCGTGCCAAACAACTGCCTAAAATTCGCTCATTGGTCCTGACAAATTATTGTTTTGCCCCCAGCTCTAAATTACATGTTTGCTATCGTTTTAGTTTTTTCTAAGTAAAATTTATTGGTTTAATTGGTTGACTCGATTTTTTTTAAGATCGTGTTATAAGTAGCATATACAAGTAACTGAAATACAGGTGTACATATTATCAAACTAAGAAATATTCGATTTAACGCCCCGCAACACGGAAAACGCATAATACTAGTTATTGTACATTTGAGGACAAGGTGTTTGGACTCTCCTAAATTGATCTACTCTTTGAAAAAAAAATCTTAATCTAATAAAACAATATCTTTTTCATACTACAAAATTAAACATTAGTTACACTTATCGTGCTCTTTGTTTAATGTTTGTTTTGTATTTTGTTTCTATCATTAACTTTTTTTTAATGAGAACACTTGTTTTTACTCTATTAGATCAATAATCATAAATTAATCTAAATTAATCATCTATGCTCACTTTGAACCTGGAACTTTTTCTTTAAGAGATAATGTATCAACCAATTAAGCTAGCCCCAAACCAACTGGCCCAGCCCAGTTGGCCAGGAAGGATGAAGATTCGGAAACATGACCGAGAGGTCGTGGGTTCGAGTCGGACGACCGCCCGAGTTTTCTATTACCGCGCATACTTGCCTAGAGTGTCCGCTCTAGGTGGAGGTGCAACTTCCATCAAGTGGTGGAGGGTGGGAAATTTTCTCGGGGAGCGCCAGCTACTCCAATGCACCAGCACGGGCCCGGTTAAGACAACGTAGCCTGGTTGCGTGAGTAGTGAGTGGGTACCACTTCGGGTGGTATTGCGGCATGAGCCGTTTGTTGTGAAATGTCGCCGTTCAAAAAAAAAAAAAAAATTAAGCTAGCCCCACATTGGCTTCTATCCTGACATTAAAATTTATATAAAGTGACTATTTTGAGTTTACTATTAAAAACGAAAAAACTTACTCCCGCACGAAAAAAATACTTACGAGTACTACAATCCATGACTCTTGCGTATCTGCTTAGTCAACGTTGTTGACCGATAAATGTAACATTTAGCGTAGGTTGTTGTCGTGAATAGTTCAATAATTAGACATAATTATGATCTTATTTACCATGCTGCCACATGTCTTTATTTATCCTCACCATGGCATCAACTAGGGGTGTTCAAGATCGGATTATCCGGATATCCGAAAATTTCGGATAGTGAATATTGATATCCGAATCCGTATATCCGGTTTTCGGATATCCGAAATTTCAGATACAGATCCGAATTTATAAAAAAATAAAAAAAATGTTTTGTGCATAGATTAAAACTAAACTTATGTTCGATTTTCCAAATTTCCAACATTGAAAACTAAAATATTCATAAATCCACATCTGAATCCTATTATTTACTATTTTTTACTATATTTCAAATTAAATATAATGCTCATATACTATATATATTTATAAAAAAATAGTTTTCGGATATCGGATAATCAGATTATCCGAAATTTTTGAAATTAATATCCGAATCCGAAAATTCGGATTATCCGGTTTTCGAATATCCGAATTTTCGGATATCCAAAATTTCGGATATTTCGGATACGGATTTTCAGATATTTCGAATTCGGTTTCGGATACGGATTTTTTGAACAACCCTAGCATCAACTGCCTATCTCCATGTTCATAACAAATCATGAATATTAACCTTTCTTTTTTGTTTTTATAGGGTTTTGTCTTTTATATTTTCTATTTTTGTTTGATTTTTAAATTTATATATATATATATATATATATATTAATACTTTTTATTGTAAAAAAAATTAGTTTTGTTATAATTTTGCGACAAAAGTTAAATAAGTTTAACTTTTTATATTAGTTTTTGTTTTACGTTTTTTTCTTGGATTTGGTCGTCGTTTGGTTGCTACTTAATACGTTATTTGGTTGTTATTTAGTACGTTGTTTGGTTGTCACATTTGGTCCCTCGGGTTCTTTTTACCTCCTCAGATTTTTAATACGTGTCGGTATACATTCGACTCCGTCTACGTTTTACGTCACGTGAGTCATTCGGTGTTAAAAATTCGTGATTTTGTGTTACGTTTTTTTTTTCTGGTTTTGGTCGTCGTTGTTTGGTTGCTACTTATCATGGTTTTACACCTCCCACCCCACAACATTGATAGCACGGTTTTACGCCCCCTCGCCTCGCAACGCGCGGGGTTAAGACTAGTTCTTTACAACTCATGGATTTAGAAAATTTAACTCTCTAGGATCGTTTAACAAAACTTTATGGTAATTGTCTGATATCCTAATTACCGAAATTGAAGATTTTAGAAGATAGTCTATATCTCTCCTCATCGATGTTACAATATTACACGAAAAAGATAACAAGCGTAAAGTTTCTAGCCCACATGATAATCAACCTTTTTGACTTTTGAGAATAGTTTACTCAAACGTTTTTTCTTTCTCTATTTATCTTGTTATGTTACATAACTTTTTTTCATAGTACTTATACAGTTTTACCTTAAACTTTGGGTTACTAGTAAATGAAAACCCTTTAACTAGTTCTAACATGTACTATAAAAGTCTATGTAAAGTTTGTAAACTTTACATGTGTAATTTTTAAGATTTTGTTACATGTTTGTTGTATGTGTAATAAAATGAGAGGATAGGGGGTTAATATGCAAATAATAGAAAGTAGAGGGATCAATAGTGTTGTTGTTAGTTAATCAGTTAGTTCGGTAGTTAGGGTTAAATACTGTTGTAACCGATTGTGTTGATCAGTTTGGAAATGAATTGAGCTTGTTCTCTCTCTTACGATTCTTGTTCGATTCTACTTCTAACATTGGTATCAGAGCTACCGATTCTCGGAGCTCGATTGATTCAAATTGATTCGTAGTTCACTGCAAATTCGTTCGATTCATTCATAGAAGAATTAATCATTTGTTTGATTAATTCTGGTTCGTTTTTTTTTTCTAATTGGAATCAATCATCGTTCGATTGATTCTTATCAGGCGTATCTGTTCGATTGATCCGTTTGTGTATGTTGACAAGGCATCAAACGATGGAAAGATTGGAAAAGTTCTGTCAAGAACACGCGACCATAATTGGAACTCAACAAGTAGTTTTAGAGCAGAATTCACAAGCTATTTTGCTGTTACAAACGAGTATGACGAATCTGGTTACACAAATGGCGGAGATTAATGAGAAGATTGATCGTATGGCTACCGAAAGAGGAGGTCATCATGATCAAAGGTTGGTTCGTACCGGAAGGTTGGATTTCCCTAAGTTCAATGGGGAGGAAGTTGAAGGATGGATTATCCGTTGCAATCATTTCTTCGCTGTGGACAGAACTCCAGATGTAGCAAAGGTCCATTATGCAATCATCACCCTAGAGGGTGCAACATTAGAGTGGCATCAAGGGTATTTTGACAGTCAAGATCGTGACATTGCAGATATAACATGGGAAGAATATTGCAGATCCATCGAAAACAGATTTTCAGAAAGGTTGTCACAAGATCCTATGGAGGAGTTGAAGAACCTTCATCAAACAGGTACCCTCCAAGAATACACTAGAGATTTTGATACACTGTTGAATAGGGTAACATTGACAGATGAGTATGCTGCAAGTTTGTTTGTGGGGGGGGGGGGGTTAAAACCGGAGGTTAGATGCTTGGTTAAGATCTTTAAACCGAAATGTATGAGGGATGCTATAGCCATGGCAAAACAGCAGTCAGTGGTCTATTCTACCCTATTTGGGGATAAGGACAATAAGAAAAGTAATTGGGGGTGGGAACAGTAATAACACATCAGTCAAAAGTAATAGCATGGCTTCTACCAGTGGTACTAAGGCAGTGGTAAATCCTGTGAACACTTTATCTTTATTACCTACACCACCTGCAAGTAAAATGGTGAAAAATGTTAAGAAAGTTCCTGCAAGGGTGGCTGAGGAAAAAAGAGCCAGGGGTGAATGTTTTTGGTGTAGTGAGAAATATACTCCTACTCACAACTGCAAGTACAAACAGTTGTATGTGTTGGAACTATTTGATGATGGAGAAGAAGAAGAAAAGATTGAGGAGTCACATGAGGAAATTCAGGAGTCGAACTTAGATGCTCAACTCTCTATTCATGCATTATTGGGGGTTACTTCTTTTTCAACAATGAGGGTAGTTGGAACAATTGGAATTAGGCAATTGCAAATTCTAATCGACTCAGGGTCTACTCATAATTTTGTTGATTCGAAATTAGCAACAAAATTACAATGTCATACTAGGGAACTACCACTCATGAAGGTGAAAGTAGCGAATGGTAAGGCATTAGAATGTAATCAGTTATGCAAGGACTTCCAATGGTTGATGCAGGGAAGTTGGTTTAAAACTGATGTTTTCTTACTACCCTTGGACAATTATGACATGGTTCTTGGAGTACAATGGCTGCAATCATTAAATGATATTGTATGGAACTTCAAAGAGCTCACTATGCAGTTTTTGGTAGGCTCAAAATCAATTAAGTTGAAAGGGGTGACTCAAGATGGGGTGGCATTATGTTCATTGAAAAAACTGTCAAGTTTACTAATGCAGCCTGGCGATTATATGAAAGTGCAAATGTTTAGTATGCAAATGGAGGGAACTGATACATTCCATCATCAAGCTAAAGTACAAGAACAAGTTCATGATGTCAGAATTACTGAGTTGTTGCAAGAGTATCAAGATGTGTTTCAAATACCTAAGTCTTTACCACCTGATAGACAGTTTAATCACAGAATTCAGTTAAAGGATGAAGCAGTTACCGTTAATCAAAAAGCTTACCGATACCCTATGGGACAGAAAAACATAATTGAAAAGATGGTACAAGAGATGTTAGATATGGGCATAATCAGACAAAGTGTTAGTGCTTTTGCTTCTCCAGTAGTCCTTGTTAAAAAAAGATGGAAGTTGGAGACTCTGTGTAGACTATCGGAAATTAAATGATCATACGGTTAAAAATCGTTTTCCTATTCCATTAATTGAAGAGCTATTAAAAGAATTGGGGGGAGCTGAGTTTTATTCGAAATTGGACCTACGTTCGGGGTATCATCAAGTGAGAATGTTCGAAGGGGACATCCACAAGACAGCTTTTAGAACCCACCAGGGGTTATTCGAGTTTTTGGTCCTTCCCTTTGGGCTAACTAATGCCCCTGCCATGTTCCAGGCTTTGATGAATTCGGTGTTTAAAAAGTTGCTCAGGAAATCAGTACTAATTTTCTTTGATGATGTTCTCGTTTACAGCAAGTATATGGAACAGCATGTGGCCGACCTTAAAGAGGTACTACAGATTTTTAGAGATCAACAGTTATATGCTAAAATGTCTAAATGTACTTTTGGTGGAAAACAAGTTGAATACTTGGGTCATATTATCTCTAAGGAGGGAGTTTCAACTGACCCTTCTAAAATTGAAGCAATACAGAATTGGCCACCACCCACTAATGTAAAGCAGTTGAGGGGGTTCCTCGGATTATCTGGTTATTACAGGCGTTTCATAGCCTCTTATGGCAGTTTAGCTAAACCCTTGACAGCATTGTTGCAGAAAGATGCTTTCTTTTGGACTGCTGAATCTCAGCATGCATTTGATACATTGAAACACGCACTCAGCAATGCACCTGTGTTGGCTCTCCCTGATTGGTCCCAAGAATTCGTGGTAGAAACGGATGCAAGTTCAAAGGGATTGGGTGTTGTTCTCATGCAGAATAATCACCCTATTGCGTTTGTAAGTAAAGCTTTATCTGCTCGTCAATGTGCATTATCTGTCTATGAAAAAGAGCTTCTAGCCATTCTATTAGCAGTCAAGCAGTGGCACCAGTACTTGATTATGCAACATTTTGTTATCAAGACCGACCAGAAAAGCTTGAAACATCTTTTATAACAGAAGATCACTAATCCATTACAACATACATGGCTGAGCAAACTGATGGGCTACGATTATCATATTATATACAAGAAAGGGTCTGAGAACAAAGCTGCAGATGCATTATCTCGTGTTCATGGGGCTACTCTATTTTCACTTGCTGTTTCCTCTTATGACCCACTGTTATTACAAAAGATAAAAAAAACATTGGGAAGAAGACTTGGTAGCTCAAAATATGATTCAGCAATTACAGCAGGGTATGGCAATTAAACATATGAAATGGGATGGGTCAGTTCTCACAAGAAAAAACAAGTTGTGGATTGGGGATGATGCTGAGCTAAAAAAAGCTTATTATGGATGTATGTCATAGTTCACCTGTGGGAGGCCATTCTGGTATGCAAGCTACTTTACAACGTTTTAAAGACATGTTTTTCTGGAAAAAAGGCTTATAAAGACATCAAGAATCTGATTAAACAATGCAGTACTTGTTTAAAAGCAAAGTATGAAGTAATTGCTACACCAGGACTACTGAATCCTTTACCTATTCCACAGTCAGTTTTTACGGATGTGTCAATGGATTTTATCAGTGGTCTACCTAAATCAGGAGGGAAAGATGTGATTTTGGTGATTGTCGATCGTTTTACAAAATATGCTCATTTTTTGGCTTTAAAACATCCTTATTCAGCAGTCAAGGTAGCTCAATGTATGATGGATAATGTTTTCAAACTGCATGGATGTCCTGCTACAATTGTTTCAGACCGAGATCCCTTATTCATGAGCTTGTTTTGGAAGGAATTCTTAAGGTTGCAAGGAATTGACCAAGCCCTATCCACTGCTTATCATCCTCAGTCAGATGGGCAGACTGAGGTAGTAAATAGGTGCTTGGAAACGTACTTGAGGTGTATGGTTATGGATGAACCTCAGTCGTGGGTAAGATGGTTACCAATAGCTGAGTGGTGGTACAACACAACTTGGCATTCTGCCATTAAGATGTCTCCCTTCAAAGCTTTATACGGCAGAGATGCTCCTATTCACTTCCCATACATTCCTTGCGATACGAATGTTCAGGCTCTGGAAGATTGGCTTCATGAAAGAGAATCTATGTTGAGAATTTTAAGGGACTCTTTGAACAAAGCAAGAAATCGCATGAAGCAATTTGCAGATCGACACAGAAGTGAAAGACAGTTTAATGAAGGTGATTGGGTCTATTTGAAGCTTCAACCACATGTTCAAACATCCCCCAGGAAGCATAAATACTCAAAGCTCACACAAAAATACTTTGGTCCTTTCTTGGTGATTAAAAAAGTGGGTACTACAGCTTATACTTTAGATTTACCAAGTGGGTCCCAAATTCATCCTACTTTCCATGTTTCGCTGCTCAAGAAAGCTGAAGGACCAGGAGATGTTGTTTGTCCATTACCAAAGGAAGGCTCTTCTACTATGCAGCCTTTAGCTATTTTAGAGAGAAAATTGGTTAAAAAAGGAAGGCGTGCAGGAGTGCAGTTTTTAATTCAATGGTTCAACTTGCCATTACATGATGCCACTTGGGTGGACGCTGATGAGTTTATGGTCAGATTCCCAGACTTTCAAGTTAATTCTTGAGGACAAGAATTTTTAGAGGAGGGAGTATTGTTACATGTTTGTTGTATGTGTAATAAAATGAGAGGATAGGGGGTTAATATGCAAATAATAGAAAGTAGAGAGATCAATAGTGTTGTTGTTAGTTAATCAGTTAGTTCGGTAGTTAGGGTTAAATACTGTTGTAACCGATTGTATTGATCAGTTTGGAAATGAATTGAGCTTATTCTCTCTCTTACGATTCTTGTTCGATTCTACTTCTAACAGATTTAATAATATGACTTGACATTCGATTTTACATTTTGCAATAATATTACAAATTACTCCAACACTCCCATGTGCAATCGACTCATGTCCTCATCTTCGTCACTCATTTTTTATCCTTCCATGATAATCAAACCCATCTCCCCCCTCTACATGAATGCACCAAGGACCAGCCTATTCCGACGACCCGCCTTGACCAGTGGCGAAACTAGAACATAAATTCAGGGGTATCCAAAAAAAAAAAATTTACAGTGCACTCATACAATATTAAAAAAAACAACAATAAATAAATAAAGTAAAAAAATTACCTAATAGATTTGTCCTCTTCTTTTTTTCATAGCTTGAAATCGTTCCATCACATCGTCGTCCTTTACTTCACGAAAAAAATCCTTTTCGACCGCACAAACCATAGCATTGTTCAAATATTCTTCGCCCATTCGATTGCGTAAATCCGTCTTGACAAGCTTCAATTTCGAAAAACATCTTTCAACGGTTGCCGTTGCAACCGGTACAAGCAAAGCTAACTTAACTACCCGATAAACTAAAGGACAAGAAATATGCATTCCCGTTTCAACCATAAGACGCGCAAGATCACTTATTCCATTCAAGTTGTCAAAGTTATCATCATCGCTTATTGTGTGACGAAATGACTCAATTTCACCCAAAAGAGTCCCTATTTCTTGTGTAGTAAAATCATCCGGGTACATCTTAGCAAACGCCAATATCTTCGATGGGTCAAACTTAGAAAAACCGTTAGAAGGATTTAAACCCGACATATTTTTTATCAAAGTAGTTGTTACCTCACTAAATCGATTTCCAAATTCTTGAATTTGCATGTCTAAAACCTCATTAAAAATGTCAACCTCAAAATGATGTCGATTTGTAATGACATTCTTTCGGTTTCTTGGGTTACCATAACTTTCCGTCATGTCCAACAATGTAATGTTGTATTTTTTACAAAAGGAAGTCACTTTTTCCAACATCAGCTCAAACCCAATTTGTCTTAAAGCATTTAATGCTCGTTTTGTACCATTTATCAAGTTGGCCGCTTCTAATAAATCTTTACCTTTTTTGTTGAAGGTGTTTTGAAAGAGCATTTGTGTAACTTAATATATCTCCCATCAAATGCATATAAAAAACAAACTCGAGTTTTTTAAAATACGATAGAATACCTTTTGCATTTGTTCGTTGTTGACTGCAATCTCCATCTTCTTTAACATATTGGAGTACGGTCACAACTTCCGGAAACAATCTAAGCAAACTGATGATGGTTCTATGATGTGAACCCCATCGTGTATCACCGGGTCGTGCTAGGGAAACCTCTTGGTTTAATCCTTTACCCGTTTTAATTTCACCTTCAAGTAATTCTTTTTCCACTCTAGCCTTTTTTCCTCCCTTAACATATATTTTTGTGCCGCCTTTAAATGATGACTATCAACATTCCCAACATGTTCCTTTAATGACCCTTTTTTACTCCAAGCACAAAAGCCTTAGAACTAGAAGACCATGTATCTCTTCCGCCTTGATTACCAACATCTTCTTTAAACAAGTAACAATATAAACAATATACTTCGTCTGCTTTGATGCTATAATCTAACCAACTACAATTATTAAACCAACTAACAACAAAACGTCTTTTTTTCCATAACAATCTTTAACGGGAAACTTATGACTACGAGGTTGAAAAGCCCCTTTAACAAGATATGACCTTCTTATGTCATCTATTTGATTTGGGTGATAACTAGTAATAGGTGGCCTATCATGTGGATCCGAAGGAAGATCATTCAAATCAAGAATACCCCGTGTTGTTGGAATTGAAGTTGTAGGATTATTATCAACATTCGGACTTGCATCAACGTCATCATTTGCTTGGATATTCTCATTATCAACATTCGGACTTGCATCAACGTCATCATTTGCTTGGATATCATTACCAACATTCGGACTTGAGTCATTATCATTAATTTCTTCGAATTTTCTTTTGAAAAAGTTCCCAATTAAAGCTTGTTTTTTGGATTTTGGTTTCGTCATCACTTCAAAGTTCAAACAATTATCAATCAAATAACAATCAAAGTTCAAACGATTATCAATCAAATAACAATCAAAGTTCAAATAACAATCAAAGTTCAAACAATTATCTATCAAATAACAATCAAAGTTCAAACAATTATCAATCAAATAACTGAATAACAATCAAACAAACCTGAATTCTGTTTCTGTCGCTGCTGTTCGAACTTCGATTTCGATTCGATGCTGTCCGAATGGGCTGCCAAAGTGTCGATTATCGAAACATTATCAATCATCATTCATCAAACTAACAAGTAACAATTATCAGTCAAACAATATGTTCAAAAATCGAAATCGAAACAAACCTGTTAGTGTTCATCTGAAACAAATTTGCTGCAGTCGATGATCTGCTGAAAGTCTGAAACAAACCTGATAGTGTTCTGTGTTCGTATAATCTGTTGCCTCTCTGTTCGTATGATGAGAATTGGAATTGGAGTCGACTGTCGACGTTTGATATGCCATTATGCCGCCCAAATCAATAATGAATAATCAGTTGGGCTATTATTACTTAATTGGGCTCATGAGGTGGGCTATTATTACTTAATTGGGCTCATTAGGTTGCTGAATAACACTTGAACTAGGCTTATTATTTTGTAAAAGATTTTTTGAGGGGTATCCTCGTACTTGTTCAGGGGTGTCCTATGTATAAAAATCGAAAATTTTTTTTTTACACTTCTAGTAAAAAGTTGAGCCGTAGCCCGGGCAACGCCCGACAAATCTTCAGGTCCGCCCCTGGCCTTGACCCGCCTTGTCCGGCTATGAAAGCATGCACACTCCTCGTCCACAATACGTGCATAGGGATCATTACTTCTTTAAAATCTATTTCGAACTAAAACTATTTTAACACATCCAAATATCATATTTGAAATATGTATTCAACACCCTACTTAGTGTGGGTGTTTGTGGAGTGTTCATGTGTAAGGATACCGGGGCGATAGAGGATCAAGTCCAAGAATTGATAAAGAAGAATAAAAAAAAAGTTTTGAAATAACTCTCCAACATTATAACCGAGAAAATAAACTCAAAACTCAATTAAAATCTCTTAAATTATAAATTGGTTTTTCTCTACTATAATGTCAAACCCTAGCTTGCTAGCCAAGACATTACCATAGTAATTATAATATGCTATTCCATTTTTGGTTGGGTGGTAGAGGATTTTGCCTCTTAGAGGAAGATCAAGGTTGTCACACCCCAACTGATGGCGGAAATATCGGAGTGAGACGAAAACGAGATTGCAAGAGACTTCATAACGAATATTTGCGACAAGTATTTAATAAACAAGATTTCATTTCATGACTAAGGAAAAAAAACATTATTTTGAAACAAACACATCAAATTGAACAAAGAAGCAAAATACAACAAGTAGTAAATTAAAATGAGTTTCTAGTCATCCTACTAGATTCCATTCATCATCACCATCATCAATTTCCTACAATAGGTATTAAAAAGCATGTCAACACATAAAGTATTGGTGAGCACACAATTTGAGTATTATCATAAGGGTATAAACATTTTAAACGAATCCACATGACATAATCGTAAACTAAGACTTTAACATAACAATACTAGCATGCAACTTATAATTGTCATCCCAAAGTTTTCCACTAGCGTAATCTTATCGTAGCAACGATAAGACCGTTTTGTTTAACTTAACATGACCTCAAGAATACGAGCGGTGTGTTAATCCTATAGCGCTATACATGTTAAGGGAGGCTTGTACGAAGTCAATGACAAGTATAAAGCAAATAAGTATTCTAGAATGTATGAGTTCTAGTATCACGTATCAAGCATGTATATTGGATTGTTTGTTTGTAAGTGTATGTGTGCTTTTTAATAAGGAATAAGTATCGCACCAAAAAAATGTAGAAAAGTAAAAAAGGTCATGTACACTCACGGTTTTGTTAAGCTTTCCGATTTAAACGCGACTTGACGTGTTGATGAGAGTGGAGCACCGAAGTTACCCTACATTGGGGAAATGAAGGTGTATGAGTATTCAGAGTTTGTGGAGAGTTCGGATTCAGAATTAAGTATAAAAAGTATTTGTACAAGAAAATATATCTTGTCTAATTACTCGTTTGGACACTAAGATTTTATGTGTTTTCATGGGTCCTAACTTGCCCATTAGAATAAAAACGAGGAATATATAAAGAACAAAGATAACATAGCACGAGTTCATAACATCTAGCCATAATCCGGTTAGCATCATGAATTCGACTAAATATATATTTTATAATATATAGTATAATTCCATCATGTATTGTCATGTAAATCAAGCATTGAGGTAGATTGATTAGCATCCATTAAACCTCATTGTATGAATTCATCAAAGCACAAGGTCATCAACTTAGTTGATGACCTGGTAGGTCATGAATAAAATAAACTACAACTATCTAGTTCGTCAAGTAGCCAACTAAGATCAACCCGGGTGTTCCATACCCATCATAGCAAATGTTGGAGGTGTGGCGGGGTTGTGTAAGTTTGATTATTGAAGCTACTTGGATGAATATAAACAAAACAAGCAAGTGAGGTAGTGGAACAAGTTTGGAAAGCCCAATCTTTCATGGTTCACATTTAGACAAATACAAGACTCGCCATATGAACAATGGTGAGCTCGGATGGTCACACACTTGAAGGTTGCTTGGAACCTTATCAAAACAGAAAGTTTAGGAGGTTCTTAGACCTCTAAACTCATGGGAATCAACCCTATTCAAGCCCCATAACCATAGGTTTGGTTAGAAGAAAGATAGGTGCAACATTCTTACAAGAAACTAAGTTAATAAAGTTTAAGTAAAGTTCTTATAACAGCCATCCTAAAACCCTTAACGTGTGATGCGTGTCAAGTGTGATATATTTTTAGTTATATTTTAAGCCCTTTTTAACACTTTAGTCAAGTTTTAAATTTATAAAACACAATATTTTACTAACACTAAACACACATATGGGCAAGTGCACCCATCGTGAGCGTAGTATAGCGTTGGTAAGATACCGAGGTCGTCCAAGGACACAAGAGCTTTTAATCCCGCTTTATCCTCAACGTCTAATCAAATCAAAAGTTTAGAAAAAGTTTTAAACATGAAAATAAAAAAAACTAAAAATGCTGAAAAATAAAATAAAAATAAAACAGATAGACAACATGAATCACTTGGATCCGACTCGCCTTTAGTGTAACCTTTGATGATTTCCGCACTTTTGCACTTTTTAAGAGATTATCTTAGTTATAGTAGTAGGCCCCTCTTTTGAAGGTGACGTTACCCTCAACCCAGTAGTTTGAGTCAGCAAGTATACAATCCTAAAGGGTCGAAATATTGAAAGATAATTAATTAAATTATTAATGCGTAATGTGGTAGGCCCCTCTTTTGAAGGTGACGTTACCCTCAGCTAAGTGGTTTGAGTCAGCAGGGATACAATCCCAAGTAGCCGGGTTAATGTATTAATAGTAGTTTACATATGAGGTGATCAAGCCATTCGCACCCCCGTCATCCAATACCAGTGGGTATTGAAGGAGGTCCTAGTAAGCTTGACCCAGGTCCTTGCAGGATCTATACACTGAACAAGGCAAGAACCTTACCAAACCATTCCCTTAACCCCCGACCAGGTAGCCAACATATCTCTATATAGACCGTAGAGATATGAATGGTGTAAATCTTTTATTTTATATAGACAGTAAAATAATACCAAGACACCACGGACAAATGATAAGGAAGTTTCACCTTCAACATAAGAAACTAGTTATTAAAGTCATTAATACAAAACCAAATAAAAAGTGCGAAAAGATTAAAAATCAAAAGTATTACACTAAATGCTTGTCTTCACCAATTGATGTAAGAGACTTAGGCAAACATGGCCTTTGATTGTCAAGAACTCTTACTATCAATCTTGGATCCCGAGACTACTACACACACTCTAAGATGGATGATGGATGATGGTGGTGGATATGGGTGTTGTGATGGTGGTGGAGTGTGGGTGAAGTGGTAGAGAGGTGGTTTGCCAATGGATGCCTTTGAAGCGAACCAAGCACCTTTATTTATAGCCTGCACAGAAGCCTAGACACGCCCCCGTGTCCGCTGGGCACGGCCCCGTGTCCCTCCCCTTTCTCTTTCTTCATTAATAGCAATTTGTCAACATTAGCTCCACATGCCCCCGTGTCCGCTGGGCACGGCCCCGTGTGCAGAAGCGTATCTGTACCATCAAGATTTGCTTGGATTCTGCGAATCTTAGCGTTGACCACAGCTAGTGTTGAGTTGGGCACGCCCCCGTACTGGGAATAGAAGCTTCTATAGCTTTGTCCTTTCTGCAGACACCTAACCACGCCCCCATGTCCGCTGGGCACGGGGCCGTGGTCAGCCTTCTGTTTTCTTGTTTTTGCTTGGGAAGATGCTGTCTAGGGGTCGGGCGTGCCATGTTTGTTCCTTTTCTTGTATTTATGTTAGATTTTGCTGCATAGTTGTTAATTTTGTTCATTTACGTGCATTTAATCCTAAAAAATACAAAAGGAAGACAAAGGCACACTTTTGCCAACATTAGTACTAAAAAAGGGTTAGTTTTATGCCTCAATTGATGTAATTTATATGTTGCACATTAAACACATCAAATACCCCCACACTTGAATCTTTGCTTGTCCTCAAGCAAAACTCTTTATAATGTGGCTTACACTTCCAAATGGAACGGGTAGAAGAGAAGTTTTGGGCTTATCTTGAGTGTCGGGAATCCAAGAACTTTATTGGGTTTTATTTTTATGCTATTTACAATCCTATTCGTTATGATTTATTTAGAACGTTTCATAAGAAAAATTACTTATTTGGGCATAACATGCCTCTTTAAAATTCCATTTATATACAAGTTCACATACCTCACGGGAGATCACTCAACACTCGGCCGAAGATGTATTTTTGTGAAACACTCGAGACCGGCATGGAACTTACTCATACCATAAGCTTGCCAAGCAATCAATCCTCCTCCTTTTTAACTATAAACCTTTGTAAATATCAAGAGGACTTGGGGAAGGGTTTGGCTAGGTTTAAAGGTAGGCGGTTTTGGGTTAGTGGTTAGTAAGAAAAGGCTAAAAGCGTAAAAATCGTCGGTCGTCGTAAAACTTTTTGTTTTTGTGACTTTTATTCAAACGAAGCATTTTCAAACAAAGTTTCTTTTGAGGAATTTGTTTGTTTATTGCTATACTTTATTCATTTTTTTATAAGGAATGTCACATGAAAACCGAGCTTTTTACTAAAATAAAGGGTTTAAAAATAAAAGGGTTTAGGTGGGTAAAGGGTGTTTGTTTGTGGGTTTAGAAACGAAAAGGTTTAGACTCAAAGGGGTTAACTAGGGGGATTTTGGGTAGGTGAGAAAAAAAATGAAAAATAATGGTGTAGAAAAGTAAAAAGGGTTAGTCCTAATGCCTCCATCATTTACTTACTTGGGTTTAAGTTGGTAAGGACCGGGAATGTATCGTCGTGGCAAGTTCTAGAGTCGTAAGGTACCAAACGGCTATTCACACAAGAAACGAAAAATGAACATTTAATTTAAAGATGTATATTTGTATGCTCAATAAAGGCTCAAAACTCACTTTTTGTGGGAATGAGTTTATAATGTGATCAAGTATATATAATCAAATTTTAACTAGATTTGTCATGCCGTTTCATAATTTTCTTATGTTGGTTCTTTTTATCACGACGCTATCAGTTGTAAATTTGTAAAAATATAACCTTTTAAGAATTTGTTATTCCAAAATTAAACTAAGACAAGTAAAAAAAATGAAAAGTTTATGAAAAAATTTGGGGTGATTAGCGGTTCCAATAGAGTTTTGTGTAAGGCTTGTAATTAGGACTTACAAAATTCAAGGTTTTAGCATCCTTCCCCACACTTAAATTACACATTGTCCTCAATGTGTACCAAAAATAAGTTTTTAGGTTGATTGAATGTGTAAAAAGGTGTTTAAAAACAAAAATTTATGTTACTGGGCGTCTGGACACGGGCCCGTGTTGGTCCGGGCATGGCCCCGTGTTCAGATTGCCAGTATCATAATTAACAGAAGGCTGGACACGGGGGCGTGTTCAGTGAACACAACCCCGTGTCCAGTTACCTGAACTGGGCATTTTTTGCAGAACCTTGGGCACAGGGCGTGTTGGGCTGAGCACGGCCCCGTGCTGAACTTGCTGTAATGAAGAAATATTGTCGGGAGGCTATGTTTTTGTGCATGGGGTGTGGGTTCAAGTTTCCCTTAGTAACCTCCACCATTTCGAGTGTGTTTTATCCATTACAACATCATCCAAACACCATTTTAATACTTAAAAACCATCATTTATTAGAGAGTGAATTACATAAGATCCTTAAAAAAATAAAAACAAAAACTAAATCTGGATAAGTAGGTCATGAAACACAAGAAATCTAAAACCACAAAGAAGTCCTGGCCTATAGATTATTTTAAGAGCAAAATTTCCGAAAAAAAAATAATTTTCTTGGTTGAAGGCGGCTTGAAGAACTTCTTCTCCGGGAAGGGCCCCTCATACATCATTAAGCCATTCTTCTATCTCTCGAGGGAGGAGGAAGGCGGGCTCATTGGCGTCCTCGTTTTGAGGGGGTGCGACTTCCACCGGAACCTCTTGTAAGTTGTCAAGAAGTGGTTCCGCGGGGATGTCATCCCACCCGGTGGGGTTAATGACTCCTTGAGCTAAGTTCCAATCTTCTTTGGGTAGGATTGGTTCCATGGGAGGAGTTACAAGAATGTTCAACCTTTGGTGCAAGAGGTTGATTTCTTGGAAACTGTTTTCTAGCCCCACCGTGAGATAATTGATACGGTCGATTAGGACTTCTTCTACGGATTCCATTTCGTCGAGAGCTTCTCGTAGTGCCATCACATAGCGCACAAGAGTTGCTTCGATTAAAGGCCTTCGTTCCCTACGACTGTTCCTTGAATGTGCTGAAGAGGTTCCACTATTCTGGCTTGACATTCTACAAAAAACAAGTCGAAAAGTTCAATTTAATGAAACAGTGCCTCGGTCACAGCCCCGTGCTCGCTGAGCACGGCCCGGTGGCCACCTCTCTGTAGGTTTTTGAAACAAAGAATCTTGGAGCTTTAAATTATTTTTCTGACTTTTGAAACATTTTTTAGCAGAAATAACTTAAAACAGTGTTGTAAAAGTTATTTTTGACAAGATTCCTTGAATAAAAACATTGCAAATATCACAATGAAGCTTGAAAACATGGAGATTTCAAACTTGAATAAAACTCTTACTATCAATCTTGGATCCCGAGACTGCTACACACACTCTAAGATGGATGATGGATGATGGTGGTGGATGTGGGTGTTGTGATGGTGGTGGAGTGTGGGTGAAGTGGTAGAGAGGTGGTTTGCTAAAGGATGCCTTTGAAGTGAACCAAGCACCTCTATTTATAGCCTGCACAGAAGCCTGGACACGGCCCCGTGTCCATCCTCTTTCTATTTCTTCATTAATTGCAATTTGTCTGCATTAGCTCCACATGCCCCCGTGTCCGCTGGATACGGCCCCGTGTGTAGAAGCGTATCTGTACTATCAAGATTTGCTTGGATTCTGCGAATCTTAGCGTTGACCACGACCCGTGTTGAGCTGGGCACGCCCCTGTGCTGGGAATAGAAGCTTCTATAGCTTTGTCCTTTCTGCAGACACCTGGCCACGCCCCCGTTTACCCAGAGTACGGGGCCGTGGTCAGCTTTCTGTTTTCTTGTTTTTGCTGGAGAAGATGTTGTCGAGCGGTCGGGCATGCCACGTTTGTTCCTTTTCTTGTATTTATGTTAGATTTTGCTGCATATTTGTTCCTTTTGTTCATTTAAGCTCATTTAATCCTGAAAATACAAAAGGAAGACAAAGGCACACTTTTTCCAACATTAGTACGAAAAAATGGTTAGTTTTATGCCTCAATTGATGTAATTTATATGTTGCATTTTACACACATCAACGCGCCCTACACGTCTTAAAATACACCCCGTATATAAGTAAAGGCCCTAAATAACCTTTATATTATTAAAAAACAAATAAAAACAAAAATTTAGGGTTCTGGCGGGGTGCGACCCACTTAGAGGAAGTAGTCGCGGGCCGCGACAAGGTGGCACCAGGCGGCACCAAATTGCGCCACATGTCCGTTGCGTGTAAGATCTACACCGTTGATTCATCTAATCTAGGGCCTACCCTAGTGGCCTCGCAGGCCGCGGAGGGCTAACCACAGGGAGTCGCGGGGCGCGAGCCGCTTACCTCCAGGCCTATATAAGGATGCTTCGACTTCAGTAATTCTCGTTCAATTCTTTTCTTTCTAAAAGTCCCTATAATAGCAATAGTGTTGCTCAGTATTATACCCCTAAAAAGCGAAGCTCTGCCTCGTTGTAAGTATTATAACCCCTGGTTACGTATTGGTTACTCTACTCGATTGATCTAGAGCTCTGTAACGCATGTCAAGGCTCTGCCTGAACCAGTTCGTTGGAGTTCTGTCTCGGGGGTATGGCTAATGTAAATTGGGTTATCTTACTAACACGTGTGCATTGAAAAATTTTAATAGATTATAACCAGGAAGTCACTAGGAAACAGTAGTATTATCTAAGTCAGCAAAGTGAGCCATTCTCTTTTTCTACCAAACTGTTTTACCAAAACTTCAATTGTTTTAAATTATGATAACAGTGATTGAGTCTATGTATTCTACAATTACTGTCAGTATGTTGGGGTTTTGTATACATTACTTGTTACTATACTATGAATAGTATCATGACCACAAGTCAGGATTGACAGTACCGTGGGTGGTAACTGGGTAGATATAAACATTGTAAGCGCTCAGTACTGTAAAGATATAAAAGCTTGTTTTGATTAAACTGGGATGCACTCGCCAGTATTTCTTGCTGATAAAATATTTTTAAAACGCGTTTCAGATAACTTAATGTGAAGCTAATAGAAGCCAGCGAGAGCGCACTGAAGGATTTGAAAAGTGGCTATAAAAGTTACCTAAATAGAAAGAAGTTTTACTTCAATAATTTAGGGTTTATCCCTATAAACATATTATAATGGAAAGTTGGGATTTTCCCATGTATTTATTATTTATTAAAGTGTGGTGTTTTAACTCTGACAAACTATTTCCTAACTACGGTCCTAATGTTTAATTTCTGCTGCCAAATTAATAAACACAGATACCACCGGCTCTGTGCATCTCGCGGCCGCCCGCCCCTTGGGGCAAGGGGTCAGGGGTTGCGTCAGGAGGTGGTATCAGAGCTACAACCACTGGTTTAAGCCACAGAAGTGTTCTGCTGACACCAAGATTTTTATCAGTTGTGTTAGGAAATAATCTATGTGACTATGTGTAAATATGTATATTATTGTTTTGTGTTATTTGACAATCTGTTAGTTTACAGTATGAGTGAGCAAGGTATATCTGACGCTTACCGTCACCTAGCTAGTTCTCCAAAGAGTGAAGGAACTTCATCACAGCCTATTCCTTCGGGGTATTTTGCTGATACTGAGGAAAGGATTTTCATCTTTAAGGCACAATATGAGGAACCGTTCCCTCCGAAAAAAGAGAGGATGGTTTAGTAGGGGAGCACATGAGAGGAGGAAGAGGATGAAAAAGTTACAACAACAGAGAGCGTTAGCAAAATCCAATAGGGAAATGAATGCCCAAACCCGGGAATCAGTTAATAGACAGTTGGCAGACTTTCATAAGCTAGCCACCACTGCAGCAAATCCAAACCTTGATCGGATAGCTGAACCATAACCGTTGCCATTATTTCCAACCCAACCAATGGAGATAGAACTTAACCAAGGAAATTAATTTCCCATACCAGCATTTGACCCTAACGAGATACCTAGAATCCCAGCACCTAATCCTCTAGCATATGATCCATGGGAAGATGACCATAGGGAATATCAGGAACTCTATCCTCAGGAAGAACCGATAGCAAATCCCATAACACAGTATACCGACCTTAATCCATTAGATCCATTTTGGAATGACGACCGGTATATGGAGAACCAATACCTCGATACCCTGACCCAGTACCCGCACCACAACCACCCATGAGTGAAGAGAATGTGTAGGAACTCCGCACATATGGTGAGGAATTAGTGGAAGAAGGAGAGAGGATACGACAAATAGGAGAAAAGCTCGTGTGGAAGTATGACGAGTGAGAAATGCAGTTCTGGATGAATGGCACCTAATAATATATATATATATATATATATATATATATATATATATAAAGGTGTGTAGTTTGAAAAAAAATCAACTAAAATAGATAACCTAATATCTATCGATGCATAACTGTTAGTGTGTTTAAATTTCAGTTGTAGGTCGTAATATATATATATATATATATATATATATATATATATATATATATGAAAAGAGTAAAAGTCGCAATGTTCGACGTTTTTGATCATTTGTTTGCATGATTGTTGCATTAAATCTTATTCTGTGATATTAATACCTGATAAATGTTTATAATCCAGATGGACAACGAAGTAAATCAGGAAAACCCAGAATAATGATAATAATGGAAACCAAGTAGATAACAGTGTCATCCGACATATAGTAGCATAAGGAATTATAGACGCTATGCCATATATTATCAAGACTGTTAAAGAAGTAGAAAATAATAAAACTATAAGTGGAAGTAAACGACAACTACTGAACCCAGTCACAACGTGAATAATGGACCGCTACTCTAATTACCTATTCCAAAAAGAAGAAGACCATGTCATATGGTTGTTCTTACAAAGAGTTCTGGTCTTGCAAACCAACAGAATTCTCTGGCAATGAAGGAGCCATTGCAGCTTTACGTTGGATAGAAAAGACAGTAGCAGTCTTGAAAATAAGCAAATGTGCAGATGAAGATAAGATTATGTTTGCTTCTAATATTTTTAGGAATGCAGCCTTAGAATGGTGGAATACTATTCTACAGTCTAGAGGAAGTGATAAAATTTATAATATGGAATGGACTGACTTTAAGGACATAGTCGAAAGGAAATTTTGTCCTCCTCGTGAAAAAGAACAAATCGCAAATAAGTTCTTAAATCTTAAAATGACTGGAATAGACTGCAAAGGTTACACTACCATATTCTTCGAATATGCTAGAATAGTGCCAACCCTAGTGAAGGGGTATGGTCCCAGATCTCGTGTCAGCACGACCGCGAGTGACCATTACCCTTATCAAAAACCCCCACCAGCAAGAACTTATCTGTGTCCGTGCGGGCACGCGCGAACGCAGCGGTCGAATCCAATCGGTCAAGGGAGGAGAAGACTTACCTTAAGTACGAAAACGGATGTTACGCATAGCGATGCGGCCTGGCACCGCATCCTATGAACATTTTCGTCACGACAAGGGATCTGGACAATAGTAACAGTCACCAAGCGACGATGCGGCATGGTACCGCATCCCGCATACATCTTGGCCAGAATAAGAACGCGGGAACAACATCAGTTACCGCAAGCAGCGATGCGGCCCGGCACCGCATCCTGCCTACAAGGCAAGTGGGTCTGACACCACAGTACAAGTGGAACTGAGAACAGTCACCTGTCGGCCCACATGTATGCAACAGTCTGACACCACAGCAGGACGTGGCATCACCACCGTAACCGACAGGCCTGACACACCTACAGGAGGCTGTGCGATGTCAGGCTAACTACTCAACTACCCTCCTTCACTCCTCGGCTATAAATACCCATCCCAAACCAGGTTTGAGGTATCTCTTCACAACTCTCTCACTACTACTATCACACTTTGCTTCCCAAGCAAATTACTGATTCTCATGCCGGAGAGTGGTAACAAGGAGCACCCCCACCCCTTTCTCCTTGTTACGAGTCACGGTCTGTTTCCTTGTGCAGGAGATCAACTAGCGGACGATCCAGCCAGCGATCCTTGGAAAGAAGGGATTAACCCTACTTGACGAGACCAGTGTGTTAACCACCTCGGTTAACCATTGTTTCATCATTGGCGCCCACCGCTACTCTTAGCACTTTTTTCCACATTCCCTTTTCTTTCCAAAGATCATGTCTGATCGTCTAAACAACACTGTCGGGGATAGTCCAAACCCCGCAAACCCAGGGCCCGCGGGGACCGCTCCTCCAGCCCTAAATCCTGGCCATATTGGCACATCAACGCAAGGGGGCGCATCCCTTACGTTCGGACATGATCTGTCACAGTACGCTTCTGTGATACCGCCAGGCATGAACCTCCATGCCTGGTATGACCAACAACAAGCTCTGCTGGCCGCAACATACAACAGAGCTTGCGCAGAAGCGCAAGTACCTGTCGAGCCTACCCCGGCACCGCATACACCTGCGGGTCGTATTTTACAATACAACGGCAGGGCCCCCACAAATCCAGCCTCCCGAAGTAGGCATGAAGACCGCGGCTCCTCTTACTGTGAGGTCCGCACAATTAATGAGGATGATTCCTCATACGGGTCCCGCAGCGGGGGCCCAATACATAGTCGCCTGGGTCCTCATGGCGAAAACAGGAGGCAATCCACAGCCCACCGCGGCCCCGGCATCCATAGCCGGCTGGGACCTCAGTCCCACCATGAAGGATATGGTCGTACCGATCCGGACGGCCATACATACGGCGGGGAGTCTCATGCTACTAGCAGTAGACCGGGAGGACGCAATTATGTTCCTCCCACTCAACCCCGCACCACATACCTCCGCGCTGCAAAGCGCCACCAGAGCCAACCCTACAGGCCGAAATCTGCAGCCGAAAACTCCAAGTTCGCCCCGGAGATTGCCCACGCCGATGTCACCACCACTAAATTCCCATTAAACATTGGGTAATACAATGGTTCGTCTGACCCGGACGATCACATGAACATCTTCACCGGCGCATGGTGCAACGGCAGGTGGGACGAGTCCACCTGGTGTCATTTTTTCCCCCAGACCCTCACGGGTCTGGCGAAGGCTTGGTTCGATTCTTTGCCAGTGGGATCACTGGCCTCATTTGAGGACTTGCAAGTAAAGTTCCTCGCACATTTTAGCCAGCAGCGACGCCACGAACGTGATTCTATGGACGTCATGAACATCTGGCGTGGAGACAATTAATCTCTCGAGTCTTTTGTCGTCCGTTACAACCAATAGTGCCTGGAGATAGGCGGCGTTGCAGACCAAATGGCACGCAACCATTTCATTCGAGCCGTCAAGGATGAAGAGATGGTTATGACCATCTCCGGCAAGGAAGGCTTGCCAAAGAAATGGGAAGACGTCATGGCCGCGGTCAAGACGTACGCCCAGACTCAGCGGTCCCTCAAGCCGCACGTCACAAAGGCACAGCACCAAGCGGAAGGCTAGTCCTCCCGCCAAGAGCCCAAGCGCAACCGGGACACATGGAATCGCGGCAGCGATCCCAAACCATATGTCCCGCGTAATAACCAGCCCGACGCAAGGGCAACAATCAACGCCCAACGTGAAAACCGGGCGTCGAAAAAGGAATCTCAGGACCGTAACTGGACCGAGATCAACCAGTCTCTAAGCGACGTCCTCCTTACAGACGCGCAATTCCTGCGACCGGCCCAACCAATGAAGTTCAAAAAGAACCAGGATCTCACACTCTACTGTGAGAATCACAAGGACTCGGGCCACACAACAAACAACTACATCAGTCTCCGACTTGAGATTGAGCGCGCCCTAAAAGAGGGGAAGATGCAACATCTGTTGCCAGCCGCGCAAAAGCAAACCAAGCGCATCACCCCCCCACAACGAGGGCACCTCCACGGGTAAGAGGACCATGTACGTGGCCTCAACCCACGTGATCAATGGAGGACGAGGAAAGCCGCGCAAGGCGGCAAGAAGACCAGACAATGACTGGAAATACGAACAAGTTATCTTTACGAAAGTCCGAGGTGGCCCACACGACAGGCGCGCCGTCGTTATCACAAGATACCTAGCTCACTACTGCACCGGGCGACTATTCATCGACCGGACAGTACATCTGACATCATATACGAGCAGTGCTTCAACCAATTCGATCAAGAAGACAAGGATCGGTTGCAGCCGGCAGACTACCCTTTGGCCGGGTTTGCGGGGGAAACCGTATTCCCCCTGGGCCAAATCACTTTTCCGGTGCGCCTCACCAACGGAAGGCACACACGAACGGAGGAAGTAAACTTCATGGTTTTATCTCACACCTCCAAATATGACGTGCTTCTCGGGAGGGAGTCCCAAGGCGACTTCAACATGATTACGTCCATATCCCACTCTGCTGTCAGTTTTCCAACCGAAAGGGGAGTCGCGATAATCTACGCACGCAGAGAGGTCATGTCGTCAGACGAACTACGTCCGACCAAGATAGCAAGGCCTACCCCCAACACCCAACCAGAAAAATGGGTTCTTAACGTAAGACACCCAGAGCAAACGGTCACGTTGGGCCATACCTTGTCCCACAGCATCAGAGCGCGCCTGAAGCAGCTCCTCTTCAGGAACCAGGATATTTTTGCGTGGGCACCCGCAGACATGATAGGGGTGCCACGTGAAATTGCGCAACATTTCTTGAATACCTTGCCAGGTATCAAGCCGGTGATCCAAGGCCAACGCCACCTTGGATCTGCAAAGAATGAGGCGATGCATGAGCAGGTCCAAGAACAGCTCTCCGCAGGCATCCTGCGGAAAGTCAAGTACCAGACTTGGTTATCCAACCCAGTCATGGTAGAAAAACCAACCGGGAGCTGGCGCATGTGCGTCGATTATAAAGATCTCAACAAAGCTTGCCCCAAGGATTGTTACACACTTCCGGAGATCGACGAGAAAGTCGATAACCTCGCACCATTTCGATGGAAGTGTTTCCTCGATTGTTACAAAGGCTATCACCAGGTACAGATGGCAATCGAGGACGAAGATAAAACGGCATTCCGCACGCCTACTGGGAATTACTGTTATACAAAAATGCCGTTTGGGTTGCGCAACGCGGGTGCAACCTATCAAAAGTTGATGAACGAAACCTTCCGCGGTCAAATCAGCAAAAGTGTCGAAATCTATATGGACGACCTGGTCGTCATGAGCATGGAAGAGGATACCATGCTCACCGATATTGAAAGAACATTCCAAACTCTGTAAAGCGTCAATATGAAGCTCAACCTAGGGAAATGCTCGTTTGGAATGGAAGAAGGAAAGTTCCTTGGATTCATCGTAACCAAAGATGGATTCAAGGTGAACCCGGAAAAAGTTCAGGCGATCGAATGCATGCCATCGCCTTCCACGATGAAAGAAATGCAACGACTAGCCGGCAGGCTAGCCGCACTGAGTAGATTCTTAGCCAACCATGCAGCTAAGTCTTATCCCTTCATCAAGACCCTGCAGAACTGCTTAAAAAAGGAGCAATTCCAATGGACCACAGAGGCCGAAAACGCTTTCCGGGAGATGAAAGAGTGTTTGATTCAACTCCCAACTCTAACCGCACCACGCAAGGGTGAACCACTTATTTTGTACCTGTCTGCCGTAGAGAACGCAGTAGGCGCGGTACTCATAGTAGAGCGAGAGGGAGTTCAAACACCCATCTACTATATCAGCAAAATGCTCAACGACCCAGAGACAAGATACTCCATCGTGGAGAAGTTGGTACTGGCACTAGTACACGCATCGAGACGGTTACAACGTTACTTTGCAAACCACGTCATCACGGTGTTAACCAACTATAGGATCGGCCCGATCCTATCGAAACCCGACATCTCTGGGAGATTAGAAAAATAGGCAATTGAGCTGGGCGCACACACGCTGAATTATAAGTCGCGCCCAGCAATCAAAGGCCAAGTTCTAGCTGATTTCGTTGCCGAAGTACCGACAAATCGCATTCAGGAGTGCGAAGAAGAACAAAACCTTACACCACCACCATCCTCCTCAGAAACCTGGGCACTATATACCGATGGTGCATCCAACGAGGATGGTGCAGGTGCGGGTCTGAGACTCGTTAGCCCCGATGGCCAAGAGCTTACCTATGCAATCCACCTCGATTTCAAAAGCACAAACAACGAGGCAGAGTATGAGGCTATACTGGCAGGGCTACGTCTGGCAGTCAAACTCGGCGTCCAACATTTGGAGGCACACGTCGACTCACTATTGGTTGCAGGGCAGGTGCGTGGCGACTATGTCGCAAAAGGGGATATCATGATCCTCTACCTTGAACAAGCCTTGCAACTAAAATCAAAGTTCACTTCCTTCAATATCCGCCATATCAATAGAAGTGAAAACAAGCCAGCGGATGCACTGTCAAAACTCGCATCCACTAGCTTCCAACATCTGGCAAAGGAGGTACGCATTGAGATTCTGCAGAATCCCTCAGTACCCCTGCGCCAAGTCAACGTCATCCAGTACGGGACAACATCCTGGATGACACCGATCATTGCATACCTACAATCAGGTGTTACTCCCGAAAACAAATCAGAGGCACATAAGTTACAATACAAAGCGTGCCATTATCAAATGGGAGACGGTATTTTATACCGTAAATCATACCTGGGACCACTCCTACGATGCGTCGACCCCCAAGATGCCACGTACCTTATCAGAGACATACACGAAGGAATATGTGGTATACACGCAGGCCCACGCATGGTAGTGGCCAAAATTATGAACGCCGGGTACTACTGGCCAGGTATGCATCTAGATGCGGTCAAAGTCTTGCGCAAGTGTTTCAATTGTCAGCGGCATGCTCCCAAAACCTTGCGACCCAAGAACAACCTGATTCCCGTCACCACTGCATGGCCATTTCAAAAATGGGCAATCGATGTGGTGGGACCATTTCTAGACGCACCAGGTGCGGTGAAGTTTATCATAGTGGCTGTTGATTACTTTACAAAATGGGTAGAGGCAAAACTGCTCGCCTCAACCACTGCTATGATAATAAGGAAATTCATCTGGGAACATATCATTTGTCGTTTTGGTCTACCGATGTGCATAGTTACCGACAACGGCACCAACTTCGCTGCCGACGACTTTCAAAAATGGCTAAAGGAACTACACATTGAACACATATTCTCCTCAGTGGCGCATCCGCAAGGGAATGGCCAAGTAGAGAGTATCAATAAAAGTTTAGTCGAAGGCATCATGGCACGGTTGGGAACAGCCAGACGAGGTCGGGTCGATGAACTCCCTAGTATCCTATGGGCTCACAGGACAAGCCCAAGGACAAGTCATGGTGAGACACCCTTCAGCCTGGTCTATGGCACTGAAGCGGTGATCCCCGCTAAAGTAGGTCTCCCTTCACCACGAATGTTAGCTATCAACAGGATAGACAATAGTGTAGAATGCATGGTTGACTTGGACCTCCTAGAGGAAAGGCGTGAAAATGCAGCAATCAACAAGGCCAAGTACAAAACCAAACTTGAAAATTACTTCAATGCACGCGTCCGCATTTGTACCTTCAACCCGGGAGACTATGTCCTTCGTGACAATGAAGCATCTAACGCATAACGCCCAGGGAAACTTGCCCCCAAGTGGGAAGGACCCTACCTCATCCAAGAGGTCATGGGAAAAGGCACGTATAAACTACAAACGTTAGAAGGCAAACCTATCGCGCACACATGGAATGCACAACAGCTCCGACGCTGTTACATGTAAGCCATGTTTTTACATTTCACATGTAACCTATCGGGCCGCAGGCCATTTGCAAATAAATAAATGAACGATTGAATGCAATATTGTTTATTTCCATCTATTACAAATGCGTGTTCCACTTTGCGATATCTGCAAAAACAGATTGGCAAAATCTTCATTCGCGATACGTACACAAAGTGGTAACCACACACAAATATTGTAATAGGCCAGCAAAGGCAAAATGTTAAATGTCTATCCGGCTGGATACGCACATACGGTTTTCACAAAGCCTACACAATTCCCAAACCCTTACGGGATAAAAACAGGAATTGACTAATGCTCATACGACAAAGGTATAGAGTATACTTAATCGCGCTTTACAGCGGGTAGAGTTCTTCATACTTGCATATCACCTAGATATGCAAAAGGCAAATACAGACTTAGTGTTATTCACAATAACATTAACTCATACAAGTTCAAACATGCAAGTAGTAAAAACACATGTACAAATTGAACAAAACGGTTAAAACTTTATATTCAGAAAAATTTCTACACCTATGCGGCGCACAAGAGATTTACATAAAGTTTCTAACATTTACATCGAGGAAACAAAAAAGGGCACGCAGGCCAACCTAGTCCTTCTTTGTACCGCTGGACTCCGCACCACCCTTGCCATCACCAGCGGTCTCTTCCTCCTCTTCCTCATCAGCATATAACAACCGCAAGCGGTCCACGTAGTCTTCCGCATCCAAGCATTTATCAAGTTCCTCAAGGGCGGAAATGGACATGTCGTTGTACGCCGCAAGAGCAGCAGCAAGACGCGCTTCAGTATCCACGCCATGAAACCCAGACCTTTTATCGGTATATTTGCCTTGGGACAAAACGTTCATATGACTGATGCAACGGTTGTAGCCAGCTTTAAAACCAACCTCCCGCGCGCGCATCCTAATCTCCTCTACACCAGCTACATTCTCAGGTGCATCGAGGATAGCCGTAACAATCTGCAAAGCACAAGCAATAAGGTTATCACAGGCAAACCTAAACAAAAGCAAAGGCACCAGATACTTACATGCCCAATACCGTGATCACGCATCCAATCGCGATCGTCCTTGAGCTGATCGAATGAAGAAACAAGGCTATCCCTACCCTCGGCAGCCTCCCTTACCCGCGCTTCAGCTTCAGCAGCACGGGCAGTGACCTCCTTAATAATGGCCTCCCGGCTCCGCACTTCAGCCTTTTAACAAGAAAAACACAAGTATACAAAGATAATCAATCATACTTGTGGAATATATATACAAATTCAAGAGCAAAAGGAACTCATACCTGGAGGCCCTTAACAATCTTGTTTAAGTTGGTGCGGTCAACATTTGCCTCTTCAAGAGCCTTGGAAGCACAGGCCCCTGCCTCCTTGGCCTCTTTGGCCGCCTCCTGGGCCTCTTTGGCAACCGCCACAGCTGCGGTTTTCTCCTTTACCAAAGCGGCTTTCTCCTTGCCCAAAGCAGCATTCGCTGCCTTGACATTTGTCAGCTCCTGACGAACATGAAACATGGTTTCATTCTGTTTGGCCCAAGATTCTTTCCAAGTCTTGCGCTCATTAGAAAGTGTTTCTTTCCAACTCTTGCGCTCATCAGAAAGCAGTTTGGCGAGAGTACGAACCTGTTTAAGGCCAACAGTTGCAGCCCACTCCTCAGTCTGCTTATACTGCTCAAAGTCAGCCTTGTCCCTTTTAAGCTGCTCCACACCCTCACGGGCAGCCTTCACCAACTCTTCAGCCTCAGCCCGCAAGCGAGCAGTTTCCTCCTCCGTGCGCCCCAGCACCTTGTAGTCTTCCATAATGGCATTCGCCATAATGGAACTCCCCACTAGCATGGAGGAGAGTTGATTGATCCGGATCCCACGGGGCAAAGCGCGGGCCCGATTAACTTCAAACGGGGTGCCCAAACCACCCAAAATCTCCTTACAAGCAGAAGGATCACTAGAAATGTCATCCCCTTGCATAATGCTCCAAGGGGGACGGTGATAGTTCACAGCCTGATCTTCCGTATAGGTGCGGTAGTAGAACTCCAATTCAGACTCTTCAGGCTGAATAGGAGGTCCTTCAAAACCCCCACCCCCAAAAGCGGAACCGGAAGCCTTCTCAGCAGCAGGAGATTTTTTCTTTTCCGCATCACAAACTTCATGTTCAGATCATCAGTATCATGCGGAGAGATCAGGTTATCATGGGAATCCATCGTATCAAAGATCTAAGCCGCGGGTGTCTTCCCAATATTCTCCGCATGCGCAGAGGGCTCAGTCACCACTTTGGTGGAGGGGTTTCTGGTAAATTCTTTAGTAACCCCCGCATCCGCAGCCGTGTTGTGCATGGGGGAATGAGGGGCATCAAACAAAGAGAAACCTTCATCTTGCGGTTCTGCAAACAAAGTAACAATAACCATCAAATACAAGTTACAATGGCAAACACTTACAAGGTTATACGTCACTTACCAGCCGCAACCGCAGGCTTCACCTGAGAAACAACAGTTGTCCGTTTGGTCTGTATCCTCGGACGCTTCTTCCCACCGGCACCAGCAGCCTTCTCCTCTGCCTTTCTTTTCTTCTTCTCATCAACAGGCTTGGAACCCGCAGGGGATCCACCTGCCGCCGCACCACCACCTGGAACACCCAAACCCTCAAGGGTGTCAGACACTACCACGTAATCGGTATATCTGCGGAAACGAGAACGAGGGATACCTGCCGCGTGCGGAACCAAAGGAGGAACAACTGCGGTTTCAGGTTTTTTCTTGCCACGGCCCCATACAGCTTTCTCCGCATGTTTCTTAGGAGCACCCTTCACCTCAAAATTACCCAGGGCCCCAAGAGTACCTGCGTTTACATCACCAAACAAGCAAGTCAGAAAGGTGAACTTCTTTACAAGGCAAGTAAGAAGACTGCAGACTATACCTTTACCTTGCGGCAGGGGTGCCTGCAGCCCCTCGCGATCAGGAACGCGGAAGTTATCGACAATGGTCAAGTTAAAACCTTTTTCACCTTCCGCATACCGAAGTATCTCAACCTTGCCCGTGAAGGTCGGATCAAATATCCTCCACAGCGCAGCATCTTCTGATAGTACACTTATAAATCAGTAATACAAAAGGAAGCAAGGAAACCGCACAAGAGTAAACATACTTACCACCACTCTTCTCCCGCAAAACGGGCCTTGCTTTCCTATCAGGCCTGGTCAACATCATCCGCAACACCCACAACTGCAAGTTGTCCAGCTTCTTAAACTCAATGGTCTTCAACCTTGGGAACCACTCCACCGTCTTCACACTAGGAAGCTTAATATCCTCCGCAAAGATCGTCTCGTTCACATTGCGAAAGGTCATCCTGGCAACGATCGCGGCTGCCTTAACGTAAAAAAACTTTGACTTCCACTTTGTGATACCCTTGGGTGGGGTCATCAGCTTAGGGCTCCCGTACCGTTGGCCAAAAGAAAAAAAACCCAGTATTTACGGTCAACTGGTAAAACCGCCGGAAGTTTTCAACGGAAATTTCCAGACTAAGAGCACAAAAGGTGTACTCAAAATGACAAACCCGAATCATCCCAAACGGGCTCATCTGGGAAATATGGAGTTTATACCACTCCAAGACTTCGGCAACAAACACCGTCAGCGGCAGTCGGAGGTTGCCATCGAGAAAGAAATCAACCCACATGGTGACGTATCCTGCCAGAGCATCAGCACCGGTGTCACCCTCCTGGGGATAAACAGCCCCATACTCCTGGGGCATCTGAATGCTGGTCATCAGGTTGTCAAATTGCCCCTTCGACCACTTCATCACTGGTAGGCCCCCGCCGGGGGCACTACCACCTTCTTCTTCCTCTTCCGCCGCCACCCGCGAAGAAGGATCTGGGTTTTCACCCTCAACATTGTGTGGATTTGATGGTTCAGCCATCAGGGAATATAATGAAGAAGACAGAAGATGAGTTCACAAGAAACTCGCACCTCGCCGGAAAATCAAACGAATGATCGGAGAAGATGAAGGAGTTCTCTCTTTCTTTCACCGGAGAAATTTTTGAAATTTCGAGCAAGTGAGAGGAAACCACAAACGGTTTCCCCTTATATACCCATCGCAATTAATGCGATGCAGTAACCGACTCATCACGTTCAAAAAGGGCGAATTATGCGACGCCACGTGTTCAGCGACGGTTCCGCTGACAGTTACCACGCGCGAGTGGCCGCTCACGCGCCTGACAAAAAGAGACTTTTACACTCCCTGCTACAGTGCATTTATTTTATTGAGCAGTGCAAACGTCCTTTCATTTCAGTACATGCCAGGAAATCCTACCAACTTTCACCAACTCACAAGTGCGTTCAGCCACGTATGCAGCACAAAATCGACAACAATATCCAAACATAAGCGGCATGCGGTTCCTCTGGTTTACCGCACCATAACCCATACCGCATGTCGTTTTTTACATACCCCTCAAAAAAGGCAAAAATAAATATCTCTACATTATGTAAAGAGGTATAACCAATATCCGCATATACCTACGAGCACACGTGGAATATGCGGAGATGACACACACGAGCCCGTACAGGTGTGTCAGATACTCAGAACCAGCGTGGTTCTTTGGACTGCGAAAACCGCTTCCCAGGATGCGGCAAACCGCATTCCATGCAAGCTTCTTCAAGTTTCAAATCCCTCGTGTCCGGTTCACAACCACATAGGGGACGCAAACAGCTTCTCCTTAGGATAAAGGACAAGTATGCTGAGCAACCGCACATCAGCAACCCTGACTCCTGATCCTTCAAGAGCCACATACAAGCTTCAAGCTCTTTAGAAGCGAGTTCTTTGCTGCAAACCGCTGACACTCACGAGTAGCTGCGGCGAAATACAAGTACGCAGACGATAGCTACGGAAGAGTCACGAGTAAACCGCCACGCGGTTGATCAAAGCTACTTCCAGGAAAACTGCTTCCCAACTAAGCGTGAAGGAAAGTGGTTACAGAATGAATGCGAACGAGTTTCACCCAGATTCCCAAGTATCTAAGGTGATTTCCTTCAGCAACACTACTTCAAGGAAAACTACTTTCCACCAAAGCGTGAAGGAAAGTAGCTAAGGAACAGTGGTAACAAGTCTGCTTATGACTCTGTTTGCCCACCTATGGACCACATAGAATAAACAATGGTGGGCACTACCATGCCTATGACCATGTTTATTTGCCCATAGTCCAGATTCACATTGTTCGATCAAACATGGCCAACAATGACGCAAGTACCCCACATAGCTCGACCACACATGGCCAACGATATGCAGCAACAAGGAAACCACAAAGGGCGTGCGGTTACTTGAGAGCTAAACCGCGAAGGACGTGCGGTTACTTGAGAGCTAAACCGCAAAGGACGTGCGGTTACTAGAGGGCTAAACCGCAAAAGACGTGCGGTTACTTGAGAGTTAAACTGGAAGAACACGAACACCCCAAAAAGCAGGGATCATCATTGAATGTCCACTTGATAAACATAGAGCTTGAGCAAAGTACTTACAACATTGCATCAGCTGACGCAAAGGTTACAACTAGAGTGACGATCACGGACATCTTCCGTCACCATCTCAAAGGTTGGTTCGAACCCTGCTAACATCTTCAGTCACTGTCTCAAAGGTTGGTTCGAAACACCAACAGGTGGCTGATGACATCAGAGAAAGGTAGACCATATTACCAGATCAAATCCATTGGCTGAGAATTCCGCATCACACGGAACTTGCTCACCGGTACGGAAGAGACGTCACACGACTCTACTGGACCCCCAGCTTGATTTACATGAAGAAGGAGCCATCCGCATGGCCCATATTCTACCTTCTAGACACCATAGTCCAGTATTCCTCCCACATGCAACTTGCATAAGGAAGAAACACTAGACTGGGGGGACTTGAAGGGGTATGGTCCCAGATCTCGCGACAGCACGACCGCGAGTGACCATTACCCTTATCAAAAACCCCCACCAGCAAGAACTTATCTGTGTCCGTGCGGGCACGCGCGAGCACAGTGGTCGAATCCAATCAGTCAAGGGAGGAGAAGACTTACCTTAAGTACGAAAATGGATGTTACGCATAGCGATGTGGCCTAGCACCACATCCTATGAACATTTTCGTCACGAAAAGGGATCTGGACAACAGTAACAGTCACCAAGCGGTGATGCGGCACGGCACCGCATCCCGCATACATCTTTGCCAGAACAAGAACGCGGGAACAACATCAGTTACCGCAAGCAGCGATGCGGCCCGGCACCGCTTCCTGCCTACAAGGCAAGTGGGTCTGACACTGCAGTGCAAGTGGCACTGAGAACAGTCACCTGTCGGCCTACATGTATGCAACAGTCTGACACCACAGCAGGACGTGGCATCACCACTGTAAACGACAGGCCTGATACACCTACAGGAGGCTGTGCCATGTCAGGCTAGCTACTCAACTACCCTCCTTCACTCCTCGGCTATAAATACACATCCCAAACCAGGTTTGAGGTATCTCTTGACAACTCTCCCACTACTACTATCACACTTTGCTTCCCAAGCAAATTACTGATTCTCACGCCGGAGAGTGGTAACAAGGAGCACCCCCCACCCCATTCTCCTTGTTACGAGTCACGGTTTGTTTCCTTGTGCAGGAGATCAACCAGCGGACGATCCAGCCAGCGATCCTTGGAAAGAAGGGATTAACCCTACTTGACGAGACCAGTGTGTTAACCACCTCGGTTAACCATTGTTTCATCACCTAGCCTCACCAGAACCAGTATTAATCCCCCGTTACATCTGGGGATTAATCAGTGAAATCAGACATGTAGTAAAGGCAGCTCGACCACAAACCATAGAAGAACTAGTAGAACTAGCCAATACCTTGACTGATGAATTGGTACGTACGCAAGAAGAAAACCAGAGAAAGAACCAAGCCCAAAGACTTACCCAAGAATTTCGTTATGGAAATACCTACCGTGGGAAAAGTACAGGTTCTACCTCGGCACCTTACTGTAAGTACTGTAAAAAGAAGCACTCAGGAAAATGCTCAATATACTGCAACTTCTGCAAAATGTCTGGACACAAGAAAGAAGACTGCAGGAAGAAACCCAGCAATAAGCTATGCTTCAATTGTGGAGAAACAGAGCATATCAAACCGAACTGTCCGAAACTAGCTCTAGCAACAAACAGAAAAACTACTTAGAATGCCAGAGCATTTGTTCTGACAGCTGAAGAAGCCAAGATGATTTCGGATGTGATTGCCGGCACGTTTTTAGTTAATGATATTTTTGCTAAAGTATTATTGACTCTGGTGTAAACCAAAGTTTTATTAATACTTCGTTCTGCAAACTTCTGAATCAACCATTAACTAAACTTCAACAAGATTGTCTGGTAGAGACGACAAATGGAGAATCCATTAAGATTACTGAAATCTTGCAGGGAGCAAGAATAGAAATTTTAAACCATAATTTTATTGCTAACCTTTACCCAATGAATGTGGCTGGATTTGATATCGTATTAGGAATGGATTGGTTGGTAGCCAATCACGCCAGCATTCTATGTGATCAAAAGTCAGTGCAAGTAAATTCACCAAAGGGTAAAAAGATCACAATTAAAGGAGATAAGCCAACTAGGTCCACAAAATTTATCTCCGTAATGAAAGCAGCAAGCTATGCAAGGAAAGGATCACTAGTGTATATGATTTCCATAATCATTAACACTAAAGGAAAAGAATTAAAAGATATTCCCGTAGTATCTAAATTCTCAGATGTTTTTCCAGAAGAGTTACCTGGATTACCGCCAGATAGAGAGGTTGAATTCAGAATTCACCTAATACCAGGGACAACACCGATTGCCAAGGCACCTTACCGTTTAGCACCAGCGGAGATGCAAGAACTGAAGAAATAGTTGGATGAACTTCTGGAGAAAGGTTTCATACAGCCTAGTTCATCACCATAGGGAGCACCAATCTTGTTTGTCAAGAAGAAGGACAGGTCAATGCGTATGTGCGTTGATTACCGGGAATTGAACAAGGTTACGATTGAAAATTGCTACCCACCACCAAGAATCGATGATCTGTTCGATCAACTTCAAGGGGCTCGATTCTTTTCTAAGATCGATTTACGCTCAAGATATCATCAACTGAAAGTACAGGAAGAGGACATTCCTAAAATTGCTTTCAGAACAAGGTACAGTCATTATGAATTTACAGTCATGCTATTTGGTTTAACCAATGCCCCAGCTGCATTTATGGACATGATGAACAGAATATGTAATCCATATCTGGATAAATTCATAATTGTCTTTATAGATGATATTCTTATTTACTCTAAGAGTATAGAGGATCGTGCAACATCTGATGATCCGGACAAGTGCTGCTGGGTTCACATCAGTGGAAGGATGCAGCAGTAGTTTATTATGTCTTTATGTAATGAAATGTAATAGCAGTAGTTTAGCATAGCAGTGTTTGTACTGATCAGAGGTTAGATGTCACTTTCATGGTGACGTCAGCTTAGATGCTCAGTGGTTTGCTAGTGCTTATAAATAGAACAGTGCTCTGTACAGTTCTATTAGCTCTTTGCAACATCGTCTTCTCTACACGAACAAACACTGAGCTCTGGCTGAGGGGGAGTTTGTATTCAATCATTGCAATTGTAATCGTAATTGAAATAAATTCAATCTTTCGGTTCATTGTGAAAAATGTTTGATCAAAGCAATACTCTCGTTTGATTGTATGCAAAGTTTGTTTCCATCTTAATTCCGCTGCACAACTCATTCATTTCCATCTTAATTTCAAACGTAAAATACAATTGTGACAACTCGTATTTCCGAACCTAACTTTGTACTTTGATGTAACCTAGGTGAACGTGATTCGATTATATGAACTTGATTGATTTAGTTAATATTACGATTATGTGTCTATGTGTATATATGTATGTTGTAGTTGCACAACACAACCCAACCGCACAAGCCTTTGGGCTTTACAAATCTCGGCCTACTTCTCTTTAACTCGAACCAAAGGGGAGCCCATGTGAAGGGTTCGGCCCACTCCCACCATACACATACATGGATCCTTTGAGAGTTGTTTCTCAATTACTTGTAATCACACTACACACCCACAAACCCTAACTCTCCTCTCTCTCTCACGAACTCGAAGGCAGCCGCAAGCATCATCGAAGTTCATAGTGTTTGGATCAATTCTTGTCCCTTCTCTATTCGGTTAGTATATTAATTATTGTTGGATGGTTTATGATGTGTGTTGCATAGACTCGATATGTTGATGAGATATTGTTATGATTGTGTTGAATGATAAGTGTTCTTGTTAATCGGCTCACATGTATGTTGATTTTGATGGGATTAGATGGTTACGTAATAATATATAGTTATGTTAATATGAATGTTTGAAATCGGCCATGTACATGTTTGGATCCGAATAGTTTAGTGTAGTGTAATATGAATTGAGATTTAAGATGATGAAATCGGCTGTGATGTTTCTATGCTTTGGATTGATAACGTTAATTGATTATCAGGCCTTATTCTCGGATCTGGTTGCATGATGAAGTATGATGTGTACAATCTGTCGAATGATCATGTAAATAGGATTGAATATTATGATGTGATAAATTATTGTTCATACAATGATCATGTATTAGTTAGGGTTCATAAGAATTAGTGATTGAAATCCTTGTTTGATCGATTCTTGTTGAGTTTAGAAAAGGATTAATTGTTAATTGGTAAACCATAAAAATAGGAAACTGTTTATCTATTTTTACTAAATTAATGCATGATTGGTAACTGTGAATTTTCTATAATTATATGCATGATATTTAATCCAGTCGCACAAGTAATCATGTCACACAAGATCAGGTCGTACAAGACCAGATCCGATCACACAAGTGCTGGGCGCACAAGACGGACCGCACAAGACATCTTGGTCGCACAAGATGTCTTCAGCCGCACAATAATTAACGAATCGCACAAGCGGTTCGGTCCGTTTAACTGATGGGCCGGTTGTTGATTTTGGGCTGGGCTGGGTTGGATCGCACAAAATCGTCCAGATCGCACAAGATGACCCGGACCGCACAAGATTGTTTACATGTCTGTTTGGGCCGTGTGATGCTTACAGATTATTTGGGTTTCATGCTTTTGGGCCGGGTAGTATTGGGCTTCAACGAAATGACTCGCACAAGGTCATTAGACTTGTGCAAGCCCAATCACTTAATTGCGCAAGTTGAATATGTCTTAACTGTTGAGCGTGATGTTGCATGATGCCATGATCCGTATGTGTCTTACATGCTAGTTTACGTGATACTTATGTGCACTCTGTGAAACCAAAACCTGACTTGTATGATAACCATGTTAGGACGTGGTTGACCACTAGCTGCTAGTCTTGACCTTTCTGTGTAATCTGCCGAGCAAACCAAGGTGAGTTCACACTCTACAAAGCATGGGATTCCCAGGGGTTGGGAATGGGGTAAGGAATATGGATTCCTCGTCCTTTCTTGGGTAGGACAGTAATGGTTCAGGAATGTAATTCCTCGTCCTCACGGACAGATAACTATACTAGACCAAAACTCTCTATCACGAAGTCCCTCCTTTTTATATCGACTTAATCGCCGAGCCAATGGCGAGCGGGTCATTAGTTAGATAGCGCTATTTAGGTCTGACAAGCCTCACACCGTGCCGCAGAGGACGGGCGTGAACTAATGGATCTGGGGCACGTCAATGCTGATAGACATTGACAGTTTCAGGGCACTTAAACATGACTTCAGTCAGTAGTCGATATGGTAACGAGTCTAGTGGATACACGGGGTAGCCCCCACGGCCGAAATGCCAGATAACTATCATGGGGTAGCCCCACGGCAGGATTGCCAGAGTAAAAGGGATAAACAAAGGGTTAAACAAATCACGTTTTCAACTATGGGGTAACCCCCACGGCAGGATGCCAGTTAAAGGAAACTGTTTTTGGAACAACTTAAAACGAACACCCAACCGTGAACTCACTCAACTTGTTGTTGACTCGTTACTACATGCTTTGCAGGTTTATAGGTACTTAGCTGGAGCTTGCACAAGGAAGAGTCGTTGTGGGACATGGACAGCTGTGTGCCATGTTAAACATTTGGATATTTGAACTCTTGATTTGGTTTTAAACATTATGCTTCCGCTCATAACTTAACTATGTTTGTTTTGGACATTAATCGTGTTAGTTGGACTTTTACATTAATTATTTACTTGTTCCATATGATTAGTGGTTTGATCCTGGTCAGTCACGCCTCCAAGCGGTGATACTCCGCATGTGGATTTTGGGGGTGTGACAGATTGGTATCAGAGCCATTGGTTATAGAGAACTTGGTTTTAATAAGGGAAAACGTTTTTGTTAAAACCAGACTATAACCTGTATAGTGCTCTACGATCCACAACGACGCTTCACTCCACGTGCAAGGCTCGACATTCTAGGTTATATGGTTTGTGTTTTATTGCCTACTTGTTAGATTACGTAGAACCTTGCTCATGATATGCTTAGCTAGTATAGCTACTGTTACTTGAACACGTGTGTGCTTACTCTCCTCTGTCATCGCACTTTCGCGAACCTCTCTCACACATGCTTCTTTTGGTATGAAGATCATGTCTGGACGCATTAACATGACTCAAGCCCAGTTGACGGCTCTGATCAACGAACAGGTTGCTGCGGCACTTGCAGCCGCACAAGCAGGAGGTATACCCTGCAGTTTATAACTCATTCTAGGATCTTTAGATCCTACTCTCGTGAACCTATCCTTGTGTTAAACTTTGTCCTTTCTTACACTCGCAACAGGTCAGCATGCTCAGCCACCTGTGTGCACCTTCAAAACTTTCATGGACTGCCGACCCACTACTTTTAGTGGCACTGAAGGAGCAGTAGGTCTCCTCCACTGGTTTGAGAAACTAGAGTCTGTATTCGAAATGTGCGAATGCCCTGAGGCACGCAGGGTGAAATATGCTACCGGCACTCTCGAGGGTTTAGCCCTCACATGGTGGAACGCCCAGGTACAAATGCTGGGGTTGGTTGCTGCTAACGCCACCCCATGGAACAATTTCAAATAGATGATCAAGGAAGAATACCGCAGTCGTGACGACATACATAAGCTGGAAGTTGAGTTCTTCAACCTCAAGATGACGGGGTCGGAAATTGAGGCGTATACAAAGAGATCGAATGAGCTTGCATTACTGTGCCCTACTATGGTGGACCCTCCAATTAAGCGTATCGTACTATATCTTAAGGGTCTAAAACTAGAGATTCAAAGTCATGTGACTTCAGCAAATCTCGCCACCTACCAGCAGGTTGTTCAGTTGGCTCACCGTCTCACTGATCAGGCGGTGGAGCAAAACAGGTTACCAAAACGCATTAGTGCTACAGCTACCTCTGAACCTTCCAGTGATAACAAACGTAAATGGGATGGAGCTTCAAGCAGAGGTTCGACTTCTGTTCAATCCCAGTCGCAGCAGAGAAGAACTGAAGAGTATAAGAGTCCTAGTCAGCAATCGTCAGGTAGCCAAAGTCAGGGTGGATACAAAGGAAATCACCCCAAATGTAATCGTTGCAACTTGCATCATCGCGGGCCATGCACCAGGGGTAACTGTCATCGGTGCAACAAGCCAGGCCACGCGGCAAAGGATTGTAGAAGCTTATACCCAGCAAACCAGAATCGCCAGCAACCGCAAGATCAACAGAATCAACGCCAGCAACAGCAGCCGCAGGGTAACAACAAAGGGTGCTTTCAGTGTGGAGCCGAAGGCCACTTCAAGAGAGACTGTCCCCAGCTAAACAGGAACCAGAACAACAATAACAACAACAATCAGGGGAATGGAAACAACGGGGGTAATAATGGTAATGGAGCAAGGGGTCGTGTGTTCGTTATTGGCCAAGGGGAAGCTAGGAACGATCCCAATGTTGTGACGGGTAAGTTCCTTCTCGACGACTTTTACGTTACTGTCTTATTTGATTCGGGTGCTGATACTAGTTATGTGTCTCAAAGCGTTAGTCAACTGCTTAAGCGTACCCCAACACCTTTGAATCCCAAACACGCTGTAGAGTTAGCTAATGGTAAAAGTATAGAGGTCACACATGTAGTTAAAGGTTGTAACTTAGTACTTGCTGATCACACTTTCTCAATCGACCTCCTTCCTATCACTCTGGGTAGTTTCGACGTTGTCATTGGGATGGACTGGTTATCCCAACACCAAGCTGAGATTCTTTGCAACGAAAAGATTGTCCGCATTCCGCGCCAAGGTGAGGAACCTCTTATGATTCGTGGCGACAAGAGTAGTGCTGTTGTGAGCATCATTTCTTCCCTTAAGGCCCAGAAGTGTTTGCGTAAGGGCCACACTGCCTTTCTGGCTCTTGTTACTGACACCTCCAAGAAAGAGAAAAAGATAGAAGACTTTCCGATTGTACGCGACTATCCTGAGATATTTCCTGAGGAACTACCTGGCCTCCCGCCTCATCGTCAGGTCGAGTTTCAAGTCGAGTTAGCTCCTGGAGCGGCACCTATAGCTCGTGCACCGTATCGCTTAGCTCCATCAGAGTTGAAAGAGCTATCTACGCAACTGCAAGAACTCTTAGATAAGGGTTTTATTCGTCCTAGCTCTTCGCCCTGGGGAGCTCCAGTACTATTTGTGAAGAAGAAAGACGGTACGTTCAGAATGTGCATCGACTACCGTGAACTGAACAAGGTGACTGTGAAGAATCGCTATCCTCTTCCACGCATTGATGACCTATTCGACCAGCTGCAAGGGTCGAGCTACTACTCAAAGATCGGTTTGAGATCGGGGTATCACCAGCTGAGAGTCCGAGAAGAGGACGTCTCCAAAACAGCCTTCAGAACTCGTTATGGCCACTATGAGTTTTTGGTCATGCCTTTTGGGATGACAAACGCACCGGCGGTCTTCATGGACTTGATGGATCGAGTGTGCAAGCCCTACTTAGACAAATTCGTTATTGTCTTCATTGATGACATCTTGATCTATTCGAAGAGTCAGAAGGAACATGAGCAACACTTACGACTTATTTTGGAACTCCTTCGAAAGGAACAGCTGTACGCCAAGTTCTCAAAATGTGACTTCTGGCTTCGTGAAGTCCATTTCTTAGGCCATGTAGTGAACAAGGATGGGATTCACGTTGATCCATCCAAGGTAGAGTCAATCAAGAGCTGGCCTGCACCTCGTACCCCAACAGAAATTCGCCAATTCTTGGGATTGGCAGGTTATTACAGGAGATTTATCAAGGATTTCTCCAAGATTGCTCAGCCTCTCACTTCACTAACGTAGAAGGGCGTTGTTTATCGTTGGGGAAACGCACAGGAGTTAGCGTTTCAGCACTTAAAGGATAGACTTTGTAGTGCACCTATCCTTTCATTGCCAGAGGGCACGGACGACTTCGTGGTCTACTGCGACGCATCTATTCAGAGTCTTGGTTGTGTTTTGATGCAGCGGGATAAAGTTATAGCATACGCTTCACGCCAACTCAAGGTTCATGAGAAGAACTACACTACACACGATCTAGAGCTGGGAGCGGTTGTTTTTGCACTTAAGATATGGCGACACTACTTGTATGGCACCAAGTGTGCTATCTACACTGATCACAGAAGTCTCGAGCACATCTTTAAACAGAAGGAACTCAATATGAGACAACGACGATGGGTCGAATTGCTGAACGATTACGAATGCTCGATCAGGTACCACCCGGGCAAAGCCAATGTTGTGGCTGACGCCCTCAGTCGAAAGGACACTGCGCCCAAGCGCGTACGAGCTTTACAACTTACTATACAGTCTAGCCTTCCTTCTCAAATACGAAATGCTCAGGTAGAAGCATTGAAACCAGAGAACGTCAGGGCTGAAGCCCTACGCGGCTCAAGGCAATGCTTAGAACAGAAGGAAGACGGCGCTTACTACGTCACGGGACGCATTTGGGTCCCATTTTATGGCAACCTACGAGAGCTTGTGATGGATGAGGCACACAAGTCTCGTTACTCAGTGCACCCTGGCTCGGATAAAATGTACCACGACATCAAAACCACATACTGGTGGCCTAGCATGAAGGCCCACATAGCAACTTACGTTAGCAAGTGCTTGACTTGTGCGAGAGTCAAGGCGGAATACCAGAAACCTTCAGGCCCCCTTCAACAACCAGAGATACCACAATGGAAATGGGAGCAAATTTCCATGGATTTTGTTACTGGCCTGCCTAGATCACAACGTGTTAACGATACTATTTGGGTGATCGTGGATCGACTCACAAAGTCTGCTCACTTCCTGGCTATCAAAGAAACGGATAAGTTCTCCACTCTAGCAGAAGTATACCTAAAGGAAGTTGTCTCGAGGCACGGGGTGCCCACCTCTATTATCTCGGATCGAGATGCACGTTTTACATCAGAATTGTGGCAAGCAATGCACAAGTCCTTTGGCTCAAGGTTAGACATGAGCACAGCTTATCACCCGCAAACGGATGGGCAGTCTGAACGCACCATCCAGACCCTCGAAGACATGCTTAGGGCATGTGTTATTGACTTTGGCAACGGCTGGGAAAGGCATCTGCCACTTGTGGAATTTTCGTACAACAATAGCTACCACACCAGCATTAAAGCTGCTCCGTTTGAGGCATTGTACGGGCGTAAGTACCGGTCACCTCTTTGTTGGGCAGAGGTGGGGGATAGTCAGATTACTGGTCCAGAATATGTGGTTGACACAACAGAGAAAATTGCTCAGATACGACAACGAATGGCGGCAGCTCGTGAGCGTCAGAAAGTCTACGCCGATAAGGACAGGAAACCGCTAGAGCTCCAGGTTGGGGAGCGTGTACTACTCAAAGTTTCACCCTGGAAGGGTGTGGTTCGTTTTGGCAAACGAGGCAAACTTAATCCACGATACGTTGGACCTTTCGAAGTCATTGAGAAAATAGGCCAGGTGGCCTACAGACTGAACTTACCAGCAGAACTCAGTGCAGTTCACAACGTTTTCCACGTGTCTAATCTGAAGAAGTGCCAGTCAGATGAGACCCACGTAGTTCCTTTGAAGGAGCTCACGATCGACGAGCAGTTACGATTCGTCGAGGAACCTGTTGAAATCACGGACCGGGATGTTAAGGTCCTCAAGCGTACTAGGATACCTCTCGTTCGAGTTCGTTGGAACTCACGTCGCGGCCCAGAGTTCACCTGGGAACGCGAAGATCAGATGAAACAAAAGTATCCCCAACTGTTTGCAATCGGTACAACTACTACTGAGGCTGAAGCTACGGAATTTCGGGACGAAATTCCAGATCAACGGGGGGAGGATGTGACACCCCAGGAAAACCAGGAAAACCATGCAACATAACTAGCTTCCTCAGTGAGTACGTGCTAAATTTCGGGACGAAATTTCTTTCAACTTGGGGATAATGTGACAACTCGTATTTCCGAACCTAACTTTGTACTTTGATGTAACCTAGGTGAACGTGATTCGATTATATGAACTTGATTGATTTAGTTAATATTACGATTATGTGTCTATGTGTATATATGTATGTTGTAGTTGCACAACACAACCCAACCGCACAAGCCTTTGGGCTTTACAAATCTCGGCCTACTTCTCTTTAACTCGAACCAAAGGGGAGCCCATGTGAAGGGTTCGGCCCACTCCCACCATACGCATACATGGATCCTTTGAGAGTTGTTTCTCAATTACTTGCAATCACACTACACACCCACAAACCCTAACTCTCCTCTCTCTCTCACGAACTCGAAGGCAGCCGCAAGCATCATCGAAGTTCATAGTGTTCGGATCAATTCTTGTCCCTTCTCTATTCGGTTAGTATATTAATTATTGTTGGATGGTTTATGATGTGTGTTGCATAGACTCGATATGTTGATGAGATATTGTTATGATTGTGTTGAATGATAAGTGTTCTTGTTAATCGGCTCACATGTATGTTGATTTTGATGGGATTAGATGGTTACGTAATAATATATAGTTATGTTAATATGAATGTTTGAAATCGGCCATGTACATGTTTGGATCCGAATAGTTTAGTGTAGTGTAATATGAATTGAGATTTAAGATGATGAAATCGGCTGTGATGTTTCTATGCTTTGGATTGATAACGTTAATTGATTATCAGGCCTTATTCTCGGATCTGGTTGCATAATGAAGTATGATGTGTACAATCTGTCGAATGATCATGTAAATAGGATTGAATATTATGATGTGATAAATTATTGTTCATACAATGATCATGTATTAGTTAGGGTTCATAAGAATTAGTGATTGAAATCCTTGTTTGATCGATTCTTGTTGAGTTTAGAAAAGGATTAATTGTTAATTGGTAAACCATAAAAATAGGAAACTGTTTATCTATTTTTACTAAATTAATGCATGATTGGTAACTGTGAATTTTCTATAATTATATGCATGATATTTAATCCAGTCGCACAAGTAATCATGTCACACAAGATCAGGTCGTACAAGACCTGATCCGATCACACAAGTGCTGGGCGCACAAGACGGACCGCACAAGACATCTTGGTCGCACAAGATGTCTTCAGCCGCACAAGCATTAACGGATCGCACAAGCGGTTCGGTCCGTTTAACTGATGGGCCGGTTGTTGATTTTGGGCTGGGCTGGGTTGGATCGCACAAAATCGTCCGGATCGCACAAGATGACCCGGACCGCACAAGATTGTTTACATGTCTGTTTGGGCCGTGTGATGCTTACAGATTATTTGGGTTTCATGCTTTTGGGCCGGGTAGTATTGGGCTTCAACGAAATGACTCGCACAAGGTCATTAGACTTGTGCAAGCCCAATCACTTAATTGCGCAAGTTGAACATGTCTTAACTGTTGAGCGTGATGCCATGATCCGTATGTGTCTTACATGCTAGTTTACGTGATACTTATGTGCACTCTGTGAAACCAAAACCTGACTTGTATGATAACCATGTTAGGACGTGGTTGACCACTAGCTGCTAGTCTTGACCTTTCTGTGTAATCTGCCGAGCAAACCAAGGTGAGTTCACACTCTACAAAGCATGGGATTCCCAGGGGTTGGGAATGGGGTAAGGAATATGGATTCCTCGTCCTTTCTTGGGTAGGACAGTAATGGTTCAGGAATGTAATTCCTCGTCCTCACGGACAGATAACTATACTAGACCAAAACTCTCTATCACGAAGTCCCTCCTTTTTATATCGACTTAATTGCCGAGCCAATGGCGAGCGGGTCATTAGTTAGATAGCGCTATTTAGGACTGACAAGCCTCACACCGTGCCGCAGAGGACGGGCGTGAACTAATGGATCTGGGGCACGTCAATGCTGATAGACATTGACAGTTTCAGGGCACTTAAACATGACTTCAGTCAGTAGTCGATATGGTAACGAGTCTAGTGGATACACGGGGTAGCCCCCACGGCCGAAATGCCAGATAACTATCATGGGGTAGCCCCACGGCAGGATTGCCAGAGTAAAAGGGATAAACAAATCACGTTTTCAACTATGGGGTAACCCCCACGGCAGGATGCCAGTTAAAGGAAACTGTTTTTGGAACAACTTAAAACGAACACCCAACCGTGAACTCACTCAACTTGTTGTTGACTCGTTACTACATGCTTTGCAGGTTTATAGGTACTTAGCTGGAGCTTGCACAAGGAAGAGTCGTTGTGGGACATGGACAGCTGTGTGCCATGTTAAACATTTGGATATTTGAACTCTTGATTTGGTTTTAAACATTATGCTTCCGCTCATAACTTAACTATGTTTGTTTTGGACATTAATCGTGTTAGTTGGACTTTTACATTAATTATTTACTTATTCCATATGATTAGTGGTTTGATCCTGGTCAGTCACGCCTCCAAGCGGTGATACTCCGTATGTGGATTTTGGGGGTGTGACAACAATCAAAACCAAACTCAGATCCAACAATTGGTATCAGAGCTTGGACAGTCAAATTTGATTTAACAATCATTTTGACATAAATTGTTCAGCTCAAAATCGTTGATATCGATAGTTTGTTCGGTTTGTTGAAAAACAGAGTAAGGTTTAATCACCATTAAAGTTGATTAATCAGTGCCTGTAAAACAACCAGGATGACGTCACAATCACAAGATGATAAGAATAACATTGGCTCTCTTTTTAAACCACCTATGCTTAAACGTAATGAATACAACATCTGGGAGAGAAGGATGGGTCATATCCTTGCTCAACAGAACACTGGATGTTGGAGGTCTGTTGTTTTTGGTCCCCATGTTCCTATGGTGCCAAGTGCTGAGGATCCAAAGAAGTTCGTTCCTAAACCAACTGGGAACTATACTGAAGTTGATTTTCAAAAGTTCGAACTCGATGCCAAAGCATTTAGCATCATAGCATCTGCATTACCAAATGAGATCTATGCTGGACTGTTACATTGTAACAGTGCCAAAGAGCTATGGGATGCATTGAAGGAACAGTTTGGGGGGACCGAAGAGGTCATTGAAAACAATAGGGAAATACTGAACCAGCAGTATGAAACATTTTGTCACATCAAGGGTGAATCACTGACTCAACAATTTGAGCGGTTCACTTGTCTCATCAGTGAACTAAGGCTTGTTAAAGTAACTTTTCCAAATTCAACTCAAAATAGCAGGTTCCTTAGGTCACTACCAGAAAAATGGGACACCATAGCTTTTGTCACCAGAAACTCTGATGAGTTCAAAGATCTGACCCTGACCCAACTTCATGGTAGACTCCTGACCTATGAAAGGGAGTTGAACCAGAAAAAGAAGTTGCAAGAGTCTGGAAAAGTTGCTGATGATTATTCATTCGGTAGCACAACTCTTTTTGGCCAGGAAGAATCTGGTAGCAGTGGTAAGGATCAGGGTTATGATCACTTCATTGATATAACTGCTGGTGCGAATTTTAACAACCCTGATCCTCACTCTGCAAACTATGCATTTACTGCTAATGAAAACCAGATGCCAGATGATTTGTGTTTTGAACTCAATGATTTACAACATTTTGATCCCACTGACTTAGAAGAGATGGACATTTTGCATCAGTTGGCTTTGCTTAGTGTAAGAACAAGCAAATTCTACAAAAGAACAGGGAGGAAATTCCCAGGGTTACATGGGAATCTAAGGGTTGGGTTGGATAAATCGAAAATCAAGTGTTACAAGTGCAATAGGCTAGGTCATTTTGCTAGGGAATGCAGGAGTCAAACTACTGGTCCTATAATCACTCATCCTAGCTCAAATCCTAGACCTCAAAATCAAAGCACTGTGTATTATACCCAATATACCCCTGCAGCTCATGTTAACACTGCTCACTATGCTGCTGCCCCTGTGCATGTGCATTATGTCCAAACTACTGTTCCACAAATTCAGTATGTTCAAACCCCTGTCCCCCGGGCACAAGTGCAACCTGTTGCACCTCAAACAGCTGCTCCAGCAGTGGTACAACCAGATCAGTAAAGCTTTTTCACTCAAGGCTTTGTTGACTGGAGCATCATGCCTTATGATCTTCGTGATGAAAATTTTGCACTCTATGCTTTTAATGAGCCTTCTAATGATGAATTTTGTTTGATGGCATTAGAGTCAATACCAGAGGGGGTTGAAACTAAAGGTGAACAGCTAAGTGCTGAAACAGTGGATGAGGTGACTGAAGCAGTGGTTACTGCTGTGGCTGGTGAACTACTGCTGGGAGAAAGTTCAGGAACCCTGATTGAACCACTGACAGATCCATGGTCCAAAGAGGACAAAGAAGAAGAGGAAGAGAAAAGAGCAGGTGAGAAAGAAGCAAGAGCTGATGATGAAGAGGATCATCAATGTGATTGTGCAATGATGGCTGCTGCCAAGGTATCACCTCAAGTTCTTGAAAAACTGTGTTCAGACAATTGCATTATTGCTTTTGCTAACATCAAAGAGGTAAATGAAAACCTTAGGAACAAAGTCTTGTCTGATGAAGTCAAATTTGAAAAGTTATTAAAAGAACTTAGAAACAAATTGGCTGAAAAAGATAAAGAGATCAGCAGTCTGAAAGAAGAGCAGAGCATAACCAAAACTCAACTCCAAACTATGGTAGAAAAATACCAAGTTTGCAAAAAGGAGTTGGAGTCCACAATTACCTGTGAAAAATGGGTGGAATCATGCAAAGGGTATGAGGTTATGCTTGAAAAATAGATTAAAAGCAATGTGAAATTTGGGGTTGGTTATAGAAAACATGATGATGAAAACACTGCTTTTGAAAAATCTGTTCAAACCACTGATGAAACAACTGAGTACATTCCCATAAACAAGAATGGCCAAGAAGTGAAAATCACTGATAAACTTGGTAACAAAATCACACTTGACAGACCAATGGGATCCTCTACTTTTGAGGAGATTGAGAAATACCAGTTTAAACCCACATGGTCTGATGAGTGTGACATTCTTGAAAATTTTAAGCCCATGGACTTTACAACCACTGACGGTGTTAAAGCTCCAAAAGCAAAAGTCATTCCTCTCAAGGACATCCCAACAGAGGTTAAAAACTCTGTTGCAAAGGAGTCCGAAAAGAGAAAGAAGAGAGAAAAGGTCAATAACTTGTTTTGTGAATTTTGTGAGAAAAGGAATCATCTAACAAAAGACTGTTTCCATTTAAAAGCATATGATTTAAACAAAACAAGTGTCATTGTTCCTGCTGAAAGCTGCATTGTCTGTGGTAAAACAAACCATAAAACTCAAGCATGTGTGTATCTCAAAAACTTTGATGTGAAAAAGAATGAGTACATTGCTAAAACATCCTTGAGTCCATCAACATCATCTGTCAAATTCACCAAGAACCAACCACTGTTTGTGCCAGTTCAAACAGCTCTCACAAAACAGCTGAACCAAACATCTGTCAAAAGAGATGTTCAGGTTACTGATGCACCCCCTGCCAATCAATACAGTAGAGGTAAGGAGAAACAGTCTTACCAAAGGATTCCACACGTTTATGAGACCTACAAAAGGCCCTCTAAACCTAAAGTGAACAGGCATCCTTTTGGTTACCAACAGGTGATTGGTCAAGACCCCCAACAGTGGTTAGCAAGAAACAGTCCTAAAACTGTCCAAACCCCTGACCTAACCACTGTCCATCAATGTGCATCCATCCCAGACACTGTTGAGACCCCATCCAAAGCCTTATTGGCTTTGGAAACCCTAATGAACTAATCCTTTTACTTCATGTGCAGGGAGCTTCTGCCTGCTTAGATAGCCTTTGGTATGTTGATAGTGGAGGGTCCAGGCACATGACTGGATGTAAAGCCCTACTCAAAGATCTCAAAATTCATGGAGGGGGTTATATATCCTTTGGGAATAACAGTAAAGGGAAAGTTCTGGGGTCTGGTACAGTACAGTATGGCAATGTAAAATTTGAAAATGTCAATCTGATAGACAGTCTAAAATTCAACCTCCTGAGTGTTTCACAAATGAGTGACAAGGGGTATGGGTCATTCTTCACAAAGGAGTGTTGTAGGATTGTTGGACCAGAAATGGTCAAAAAGATTGAAGCAATAATAAAAACTGGTCAAACAAAACTTGTTGCTCAAAGAAGTGGCAATGTTTATTTTGTTGATATGTCAAAAGAGTGTCCCAGAGCTGACGCCTGTCTGTTCTCAGCTGCCTCTAACAAAGAGCCAAATTGTGGCACAGAAGACTGGGGCACACAAATCTTAAGTCAATCACTGAAATTTCAAAAAATGGTTTGGTAAGAGGCCTACCACAAAAATTGTTTTCATGTTCTGAGCATTGTGTTTCCTGTTTAAAAGGAAAGCAACATAAAAGCTCCTTTAAGTCCATTAAAGAGTCCAAAACAACCCAGTGTTTGCAAATGCTGCACATGGATTTGTTTGGCCCAGTTCAAGTCATGAGTCTCAAAAAGAAGAAATACTGTTTGGTTATTATTGATGACTTTTCTAGGTTTACATGGACTTTCTTTTTACACTCAAAAGATGAGGCTGCAGGCATTTTGCAAGACTTTGGGATACAGGTTGAAAAGCAATTTGACCTTCCAGTGAAAGTCTTCAGGAGTGGCAATGGCACATAATTCAAGAATAAGGAGTTGGATGCCTTCTGTGTGAAGAAAGGGATTGTAAGGCAGTACAGCATCCCTAGATCACCAGAGCAAAACGGGGTTGTGGAGAGAAAGAATAGAACACTGATTAAGCTGCTAGGACTATGCTTGCTGATTCAGGTTTGCCTTTGACTTTTTGGGCGGAGGCAGTAAACACTGCTTGCTATGTCCAAAATAGAGTTTTAATCAACCCCAGGCACAAAAAGACTGCCTATGAAATTCTGTACAAAATCAAACCACTGATCTCATATTTCAAAGTCTTTGGCTGCCCATGTTTCATTTTGAACTTAAAAGATTCCATCTCAAAATTTGCAGCCAAAGTTGATTGTGGTTATCATCTGGGATACTCAACCACTGTCAAGGCCTACAAAGTGTTTAATACACGGACCAAGGCAGTGGAGGAGACCTTGAATGTGAAGTTCAATGAACTCTCATCAACGAAAATCCCAGCAAATCCTGCTGATCTGTTTGACCTTGAAAAAATTACTTTTGAATATACTGCTGTCAAGACTAACAGTGCAGGTACATCAGTGGATGCAACACCAGACTATGGGTATGAAATCATCATCCCTCAAAAGTCTGCCATAAAGGTAAAAGCATCAGTTGTTCAAAACAGCTGTCAAAGCTCAACCACTGCTACCTTAACAGTTGTTGACCAAAGTAGCCCATTAACCACTGCTTCCACATCAACAAACACTGCTGACAAAAGTCCCCAAACAGTGGATAAAAGTCAGCATGTGTCCTCACCATTACCACCAATTCCACCACCTTTTGAAGCCACTGCTGGGTCATCAAAGTCACCAGCAGTGGTTAGCTCAGATGATACACATTTACAGCCTTCACCAACAAATGCCATCATACCATACCAAGGAGATTTAATCTTCTTGAGATCTCATCCACCTGATCAAATCATTGGCAACATAAATGAAGGGGTGCTCACAAGAAGCCAAACCCAAAACATTTGTCTTTTTGCTGGTTTTCTATCACTCCATCAGCCAGTCCAGTACCAAGAGCCACTGAAAGACAACAGCTGGGTAGAAGCTATGCAAGAAGAGCTCCAACAGTTTAAAAGACAACAAGTATGGGAGCTTGTACCACTGCTAGAAGATGTAAGTCCTATTGGCACAAAGTGGGTCTTCAAAAACAAAACTGATGAAAGGGGCATTGTTGTCAAAAATAAAGCCAGGCTTGTGGTTCAAGGTTACAGACAGGAAGAGGGGATTGATTATGATGAAACATTTGCCCCTGTTGCAAGATTGGAAGCTATCAGACTGTTCCTGGCCTTTGCTGTCAACCACAACATGAAGGTGTTCCAAATGGATATCAAAAGTGCTTTCCTCTATGGTACAATTCAAGAAGAGGTGTTTGTTTGTCAACCTCCAGGTTTTGAGGATCCATTTTATCCAGATCTTGTCTACAGGCTAAACAAAGCCTTGTATGGCCTGAAACAAGCACCTAGGGCCTGGTATGAAACTCTTTCCAACTTCCTACTCTCAAATGGTTTCAAAAGAGGTACCATTGATAAAACACTGTTTCTAAAATGGAGAGGGAAGGATTTAATGATTGTCCAAATTTATGTGGATGACATTATTTTTGGAAGCACATGTAACAAAATGTGTGAAGAGTTTAGAGAACTTATGACAGCTGAGTTTGAGATGAGTGCAATGGGTGAGCTGCAATGCTTTCTTGGTCTCCAAGTTCAGCAAATGCAAAATGGAAACTTCATTCATCAGAGCAAATATGCTAAAGAACTTTTGAATAAATTTGATATGAATGATTGTAAACCATGCAGCACACCCATGGCAACAAATAAGCTTGTCATGTCTGATGAAAAGGATGAGCTGATTGACCAAACACTTTATAGAAGCATGATTGGGTCTTTACTGTACCTAACTGCATCTAGACCAGATATCATGTTTGCAACATGTGTCTGTGCAAGAAGTCAATCAGCTCCCAGAAAATCAAATCTCATTGCTGTAAAAAGGATCTTCAGATACACAAAAGGTGCTCCCACACTTGGTATCTGGTATCCAGCTAATGGGAATATCAAGCTTTCAGGTTTTTCAGACAGTGACTTTGCTGGCTGTCACACTACAAGGAAGTCCACATCCGGAGGGTGCCAGTTTCTAGGTGATTTCTTAGTTTCTTGGCAAAGCAAAAAGCAAGCAGCTGTTTCAACATCCACTGCGGAAGCTGAATACATTGCTGCTGCAAGCTGTACAGCCCAACTCCTGTGGCTTCAAAACCAGTTGCTGGATTTTGGTATCACTGCCTTAAAGACACCACTCATGTTGGATAGCCAGGTAGCAGAAAATATCATCAAAAATCCAGTTTCCCATTCAACCACCAAACACATCGACATCAGACATCACTTTGTGAGGGATTGCTATGAAAAAGGTTTGATTTCTCTACATCATGTCCCAACTAAAGACCAGCTGGCAGATGGGCTCACAAAAGCACTTGATACAGCCACCTTTGAAAGCTTGGTCTCTAGAATTGGGATGCTAAACATGGAATAACAAGCAACATCTTGTTTTTCTATGAATAAAAGCATTAAAATGTTTTCAGAAAATCAAAAATTCATCCTTAAAAATAGCTAAAAATAAAATTTTCATTAAAATCCTTAAAAGTCTGCCATAACCACTGATTGTTCAAAAGTCTGCTCTGCTTCAAAGTCTGTCCACTGCTGAAAGTCAACCCCTGTTCCCTCATTTCTTTGATAAAAACTGTTGTTCAAAAGCATTGTCTTATCCACTGATAGTGAAAATCATCCACTGCTTCCATAACCACTGCCTTCACCAGTAACTTTCATAAAAGTACTGTCCTTCATTTCATCAGGGGTTGTCACGTGGGCAGTACATTGTGGTCAGACCTTTTGTAACCGCTGCCACGTCAGCCTTCACTTTTTCCTCTATAAAACCCCCACTCACCACCAAAACAGGGTTTTACTGTCGAATTGAATTCTCAAAAATTCTCTTCTCAAAGCAGTTTTTCCATCTCATTTCTTCACAAATTTCTTCGATCATCATCCTCAAAATGACAAAATCGAAGCCATCTGCAAAACCCACCTCCAAATCATCGTCGAAAGCGGCCTCTCAAAAGGCCAATCCCACTGAAATTCCACACAAACCATCTCACAATCTTCTGGGTCTTCTCACAAAACCTGGCACCACAGATGCTTTCGACTCCATCATCGACACAATGGCTAAATCAAAGTACAAAACTTTGTTAACAGCCGATGCACCAATTTACTTAGTAACCCAACGAGAGTTTTGAAAAAACGCAACCCTTGACAAACAAGGTGAAACTGTGGTAGCCATTAACTCCTCTTTAAAGGGTAAAGCTGTTCAAATCACGCCACAATCTATATCAGAAGTCTTTAAACTCGAGGATCAGCAAGGTAAAACTTCTTTCCCTAAAAACGAGTTAAAAATTGACTTATTTGAGAGAGGGTATGCAGACACAATGATGAAGAAAGCTACCTTACAAAAAGGTTTATTTCCTTCTGCAACAAGGTTTTTATTCCATACCCTCCTAATGTGTGTTTCAAACAAAACCACTTCTTTTAATGAAATACCATTAAAGATTCAAAATCTGGGATATGCTATTCTTCAAGAAGAAAATTTTAATTTTTCTAGGGAAATCTTTAATGATTTGGTTAACAATGTTGAAACAAAATCATTCTTACTGTTTCCAAGATTTTTAAGTTATTATTTTGAAAAGAAATTCAGTAAGGATGATATTGCTGCAATAAACCAAGGTGGATATTTTCAAATGCACAGCTTAAGTGCTGAAACTTTTACAAGAATGTTAACACCTTGCAAAACACAAGCAGAGGTTCCTGAGCAGAATTTAGCAGCTACCACTGCTCCTCAGGTATCTGCTGCTGAGCCCACTGCTCAAGGTGATCAAAGCAGCAGAACAACTGTTTTGAAACCCACACCTACAATCCACAAAAAGCCACACAAAAAGAAAAGTCAAAAACCACCCAAACCCATCAAAAAGGCAACTCTAGAGGATGAGATACCAGAGCAACTGCCAGTGACAAAATAAAAGTCACAAGAAACCACTGCTGCTACTTCCTCACAGCAGTTGGTCAAAATATCTCAAACCATATCCGAAACTCCTCTCGCTTCTTCTAAAAAAGAACAGGTTGTACTCATAGGGACTCCACAATATGATGCTCTGGAATCAATTGTTTCCATCATCCACAGCCCAATGCCCGGGGAAAATTCTCTTTCTACACCCAACCTCACATCCACAATCCCCCCAAAAACAAAATTTTTGTTGGATGCAATTGATTTGAACCAGGCACAAACCAGTCCTTCTCAGTCACCTATTAATGAGAACATGCCTCAACAAATGACTGGGTCTGTTGTATCAATCTTTGCTAACCCACCAACACAACCTGAGGAGGTTACACCCCTTGAGTTACAAGTAACTCTTGGTGGTAATCCAAGTGAAGCAGTCACTACAACTGTTGAACCCATTGGTTTGCAGTTGGACAATGGTTACATTAATAAGACTTGCTTGGAGGCAATTCCTTCCATAGCACCTCTGACATCTACCAGTGGACTTTTCTTGACCTCTGGCAACATCAAAAGACTGTCAAGTGTTGAAGGGAGAAGACCCCAGTACCAAGAAAAAGGGGCATCAGTGGTCAATGTTTGGAGTAAACTCCCTACCTCAACCACTGATAAAACCACTGCTAGTGGGAAATCAGATGATCCCATTAAATTGGGTGATGGTTTAAAGTACCAGAAATTGACGGATCGTGTTGAAAAACTTGATACCTCTGTTGCAGAACTCAAAGATATGCTACAACAGTTGTTACAAGCACAAAAGGTGCAATCCACTGCTATTCCACCTCAAGCACCTGCTCTACCACAAGCACCTGCTACAAATGAGCTCTGGAATCTATTTCAACCTTTTCTCCATCAACAAGCACAAATGGCAGATCAGCAACATGAAAAACATGTACTAAAGCTGAGAAATACAATGGAGTCTAGGTTCAAGAACACCCAGGCTGATCTCAAGGCTCTAAAAGCCCAGATCCTGCATACCACTGGCACTGCTCCTCCAACTGTCCTCTTTATTGATCAACTCCCTCCAGATAATGCCAAAAAGGGGGAGAAAATTCAGGAGTGGAAGAAGAAGGGAATAGATGATGGTCTTTACCTTGAACCAGAAAGAGAAAACATGACTAAAAATATCCCTTTGCCAGATGGTAGCAAGAAAATTGATGAGACCACAAATGCACTGACAGAAGCAGTTGCAAGTGTCAAAAAGGATAGAGAGGCCAAGAAGAAAGCTAGGGTGGATTATCCAGATCAGGGTACTTCTGGGTCAAAGGATGATGAAAATCCTGTTGATGAAAAGAAGAAGCCTACTAGAAAAGTAAGGCAACCCAAATCCATCCCAACCAGACGTTCAAAGTCTGCTCCAAAACCACCATTCAAAACAGCTGTTGTAACTCCTGTTGTATCAACTACTGCTGGTACTTCAGTGGTTTCAACATCTGTTCTCACTTCAACACACACCACTTCAACACACACCACATCCACTGCTTTACCACCATCACCACCAAAAACAAACTCACCACCATCTCCTGCCAAAAAGCAGAAGACAGCAGATGTTACAACATCTGTTGTAATGACAACAGTGGTTGAAACACCAGTTGTTTCAACAGCTGTTAGTCAATCACAAACCACTGCCACCCAATCTACCACCACTGTTTCACCCAAAGCATCATCAGTCCCTCCTCAAACAAAAAGGAGAAGGCTAATCCTCAAAGATGATGACACATCTCCACCACCAACATCTTCAAAATCTTTGTCACTTGTCACAATTCCAAAACCCATACCTCTCTCTTCAGCTCAAATTCTAAAGCCATTACCTCCTGCTGGTGTCTCATTTCCTCTGGAACTCATTGCAGTTAGGGAAGAAATCAAATCCTTCTACTGTGAGGACGACCCAGCTAAAAGGAGTTTGCCATCAGTTGAAGGATATCCCAGGCCTAACAATATCGAAGAATATTTGAAACTCAAGGCCAAGCAAGCAGAGGATATCGCAATAAAAAACAGACAAGGGAAATCTGATAGAGAATTTTAGCAAAACTATCAGTTTCTACTTACACAGGTCAGTGCTATGGAGAAATTTGCCAAAAATGTATGTCAACAACTCTCAGAAAGGGAAGATGAGTCCTTGAGAAAAGCCTACATTGAGAACATCATGACCTACAAGAAATACAAGGGGGAGAAACATATGTACAAAAACTGGACCATTCCTGAGCTTGAAAAAGAGGCAGCCAGGATTCAAGAAATGATAAAAAATAAGGTCAAGCAGACTCCTCCTGAAAAATTCAAACAGATTGAAGCTGATAAGGTTTTAGAGTTGAAGAGAATGAAAGAAGAGTTGATAGCAGCTGATTATGGGTCAACGAATTCTGTGACAACGTGGGGAGAAGATAGGGTCAGGGCTACCTACAGAAAGTTAGAGGAACTTAGAAAGAAAGATCCAACAGTTCCAAAAAGGCCTGACTACTCTAAAGCAGAGGTCTCAAAAAGACCACCAAAGCTGCAAGTCAAAAGAACTACTGCTCCAGCTGGTGCTGCCATCTACAAAAGAAGGAGTCAAAACCAGTCAGTTGCTGAAACAGTTCAAGATCTAAATGCTGGAAATGCCATTGTAAAAGAGGGCATTAGATTAATGATGAAAGAAGATCCTGAATTGGAATAATCTGCAAGTACTGCTCATCCAGTCATGAATAGGCCAGCATCTCCAAACTCCTCAACAAATAAAAATCTCCCAAGAAACCCACCAGGCTCAAAAGTACTAAAGTGGGAAACTGATAAACAGACCCATGTATTGACTATGTTCAGGTCTGGTGCAGAAGTGAAGAAAATAACAAGGGAACAAGCTCTTGGCCTGAGTCTTGAAGATTTGCAGGATCTCCTTGATCTTCCACTTGGTAGGGATGAAGATGACTCAGTTGCCCTAGACTTTGAGTTACAACTTAAAGGTCAGATAAGGGAACTGTTGATGAGGCAATAAAGTTCCACAATAATGAAGAGTTTTGGCATTATCTGTTCCAGGGGGAGATTGTTGGGATTGAACCCTACCAGAGGAACATATAATTAAAGCCAAAACTGGATCAGCGCAGTGGATCCAGAATAAGCAGATGTTACATACAAGTCTCTCCCCTTGAAAGTGGTTTTCAACATCTGCTGACCTCCTATCTACTGATCGTGCAAACTGCTGACCTACAAACTGCTGATCTAGTAAAGGCCTGATGAAAGACTAAAGCTCTGCTGTTCAATCTACTGCCTTGAGTCAAGCACTGCTGATCCGGACAAGTGCTGCTGGGTTCACATCAGTGGAAAGATGCAGCAGTAGTTTATTATGTCTTTATGTAATGAAATGTAATAGCAGTAGTTTAGCATAGCAGTGTTTGTACAGATCAGAGGTTAGAGTTTGTTAGGAGGTTAGATGTCACTTTCATGGTGACGTCAGCTTAGATGCTCAGTGGTTTGCTAGTGCCTATAAATAGAACAGTGCTCTGTACTGTTCTATTAGCTCTTTGCAACATCGTCTTCTCTGCACGAACAAACACTGAGCTCTGGCTGAGGGGGAGTTTGTATTCAATCATTGCAATTGTAATCGTAATTGAAATAAATTCAATCTTTTGGTTCATTGTGAAAAATGTTTGATCAAAGCAATACTCTCGTTTGATTGTATGCAAAGTTTGTTTCCATCTTAATTCCGCTGCACAACTCATTCATTTCCATCTTAATTTCAAACGTAAAATACAATCAAAACCAAACTCAGATCCAACAAAGGAGCTATAATTTTTGCCCTTAAAATTTGGAGACACTATCTTTACGGTAGCAAGTTTATTGTCTTCACCGATCATAAGAGTCTAAGATATGTTTTTGGAAAAAAAATGAATTAAATATGAGACAGAGACGCTGGATGGAGATTCTTAGTGATTATGATTATGATATCCAGTATCATGCAGTAAAGGCTAATGTAGTAGCCGATTCTTTAAGTCGAAAGTATCATGAAAAGCCAAGATGAGTACGTTCTCTCAAGTTAAATCTGCAGATAGATTTAAATGAGAAAATTAGAGAGATACATGAAATAGTACTCAAGGATGATACTAAAAGATTAAAAGGAATGATTAAGGAATTTTAACAAGGAACAGATGGAATTTGGAGATTCCATAAGAAAAGAATCTGGATACCCAAACAAGGAAACCAACGCCACCGAATTTTAGAAGAAGCTCATAAGTCTAAGTATACGATACATCCCGGTAATGATAAAATGTATCAAGACTTAAGAAAGAATTTATGGTGGATAGGAATGAAAAAGGATACAGCAACCTATGTTGCTAAGTGTCTGACCTGTTCACAGGTTAAAGCTGAACATCAAAAACCCTCAAGGTTATTGCAGCAACTCGAAATGCCTATATGGAAATGAGAACTGATAACAATGGACTTTGTTACTAAATTACCCAAGACACAAAAAGGTAATAATGCAATATGGGTGATTGTAGATAGATTAACCAAACTGCTCATTTCTTACCTATGAAAGAAACTTTCAGTATAGAACAATTAGCCAAGCAGCAAGCTATATGTAAATGAAATAGTTTCATTACATGGAATTCCTTTATCTATTGTTTCTGATAGAGATAGCCGTTTTACTTCTCATTTTTGGACAAGTTTCCAGAAAGCAATGGGAACCTAGTTAAAACTAAGCACATCTTATCATCCTCAAACGGACGGACAAAGCGAAAGGATAATTCAGACAATGGAGGATATGCTTAGAGCCTGTGTAATTGATTTTGGAGGAAATTGGGACGATCATTTACCATTAATAGAATTTTCCTACAATAAAAGCTATCATACCAGTATCAATGTTGCACCATTTGAAGCACTTTATGGATGAAAGTGCTGAACCCCAGTCTGTTGGGCAGAAATTGGAGAAAAGCAACTGTCGGGACCAGAGATAGTACAAGAGACAACAGACAAGATTATTCAAGTGAAGGAAAGACTAAAGCAGCATGGGATCGTCAAAAGAGTTATGCTGATAACAGACGAAAACTATTAGAATTTCAAGTAGAAGATAAAGTATTATTAAAAGTTTCTCCATGGAAAGGAGTGGTCAGATTCGTAAAAAGGGGAAAGCTAAGCCCCATGTATGTTGGACCTTTTGAGATTATTAGAAGAATAGGACCAGTAGCTTACCAGCTACAACTGCTAGAGGAAATGGCAGGAATACATGATGTATTTCATGTATGTAATCTCAAGAAATGTTTAGCAGACGAATCATTAGTAATATCTCTTAAGGACATAGAGGTAAATGAGAAACTTAAGTTTGTAGAGAATCCACTACAGATTGAAGATAGAAAGATCAAGAATCTCAAGCACGAGAGACTAGTTCGGGTCAAAGTAAAATGGGATTCCAAGAGAGGACCAGAGTACACTTGGGAGCTCGAGTCAGAGATGCAAAGAAAATATCCACACCTATTCCAGTAGACCTCGAGGACGAGATCTAAAACAAGACGGGGAGGATATAATAGCCCTCCTAAAACCTTAACGTGCCCTACACGTCTTAAAATATACCTCGTATATAAGTAACGGCCCTAAATAACCTTTATATTATTAAAAAACAAATAAAAACAAAAATTTAGGGTTCTCGCTGGGCACGACCCACTTAGAGGAAGTAGTCACAGGCCGCGACAAGGTGGCACCAGGCGGCACCAGGTTGCGCCATGTGTCCTTTGCGTGTAAGATCTACACCGTTGATTCATCTAAGCTAGGGCCTACCCTAATGGCCTCGCGGGCCGCGGAGGGCTAACCACAGGGAGTCGCGGGGCGCGAGCCGCCTACCTCCAGGCCTATATAAAGATGCTTCGACTTCAGTAATTCTTGTTCAATTCTTTTCTTTCTAAAAGTCCCTATAATAGCAATAGTGTTGCTCGGTATTATACCCTAAAAAGCGAAGCTCTGCCTCGTTGTAAGTATTATAACCCCTGGTTACGTATTGGTTACTCTACCCGATTGATCTAGAGCTTCGTAACGCATGTCAAAGCTCTGCCTGACTCAGTTCGTTGGAGTTCTGTCTCGGGGGTATGGTTAATGTAAATTGGGTTATCTTACTAACATGTGTGCATTGTTTAATTTTAGTAGATTATAACCAGGAAGTCACCAGGAAGCAGTAGTATTACCTAAGTCAGCAAAGTGAGTCATTCTCTTTTTCTACCAAACTGTTTTACCAAAACCTCAATTGTTTTAAATTATGATAACAGTGATTGAGTCTATGTATTCTACAATTACTGTCAGTATGTTAGGGTTTTGTATACATTACTTGTTACTGTACTGTGAATAGTAGCATGACCACAAGTCAGGATTGATAGTACCGTGGGTAGTAGCTGGGTAGATATAAACATTGCAATCGCTCTCAATACTGTAAAGATATAAAAGCTTGTTTTGATTAAACTGGGATGCACTCGCCAGTATTTCTTGCTGATAAAATATTTTTTAAACGCGTTTCAGGTAACTTAATGTGAAGCTAATAGAAGCCAGTGGGAGCACACTGAAGGCTTGGAAAAGTAGCTATAAAAGTTAACTAAATAGAAAGAAGTTTTACTTCAATAAATTAGGGTTTATCCCTATAAACATATTATAATGGAAACTTGGGTTTTTTTCCCATGTATTTATTATTTATAAAAGTGTGGTGTTTTAACTCTGACAAACTATTTTCTAACTACGGTCCTGATGTTTAATTTCCGCTGCCAAATTAATAAACACCGAGACCACCGGCTCTGTGCATCTCGCGGCCGCCCGCCTCTCGGGGCAAGGGATCGGGGGTTGCGTCAGTTCTTCTCCGAAACAGAAAGTTGGAACTCAACATGGTGATGTTCCAAGCTTTCAAGAAGAAGAAGAAGTGAAGAAAGTTGAAGAAAAGTGAGGTAGATGCTCACTTTTGCACTTAGGGAATTCTGCATTGAACTTGCAATTCAACTGATTTGGAAAAGTGCAAATGAGGTGACGGAGGCTTGTTTATATAATAGGTGAGCAGGTTCTGGTGTTTAATGGAGTTATATGGTGATTCGGGAAGAAGAAAGGTTGAAAAAGGTGACCAACCCGTGCATTTAAAACAACTCACTGCAGATTGGTAGCCTTGGCGTTACACCAAGCTAATAGGGGGCGTCGCGTGACGTTGGGCTTCATTTAGCTAACCAGTTTAATTTTATTGCAAATTAGTCCCTGAACTTTGGTTTGTATATCATTTTATGCTATAACTTCATAATTTAATATGTTTTTGAGTATGAAATGCGTAAGTATGTATAAGTTGTGTATCGTGAATGCGTGGATGACGTTTTGAATGTATGAAAAGTATCAATTTGCAAGTAAACACGTAATTAATGATTGATTGCATGTGATACACATATGTATACAGTATGGGATTTCATTATGATTAAAGTCTCGGATTACAAAGTTGGAATTGAAATATGTATTTTCACCGTTAGAAAATACATAATGTGATTAGACAGCTTAACAAGGTTAAACAACTTCTCCAAATTCATTCCCTAAGTTCAATGACTTGTGACTTGTTTAAAACCCGTAATTATCCATTTAGTTTTTGGGTTGGACCCGTTGCTTGGGCCAAACAACAACTGAGGAAAGTGGTTGAGGATAAAGGTGCACAAAAAAGCTGAACCCGGACCAAAACCCGAAAAACTACTTGAACCCGTACCTGACCCTACCCATAGGCTATTCAACGGGTATGACCTTCAACTACAAAACCCGAACCTGTAACCGGGTTTTCTAAACTTGAAAAATAACCTTAAACCCAATTATAGTGAATACTCATACCTGGGTTTTTTGAGTACCTAAATAACCCAAAAAATACCTGGTTTCCGGGTTTTTCTCATACCCGAAAATAGGGTATTACAATACTCGGGTATAGGGTACCCGAACTAGAACCCGACCCGATTATTGTCAATACCCGAAAATACTATACATGGTCATACATGTACCCTGATCCATATCTGAACCTAGATATTAAATAAACCTGGTTTTGCGCACCTTTAGTTGAAGATGGCTAAGAGTGGCTATGAGGTCACACGCCAGACACGAGTAGCAAATCCACAAGCTTTTTTTTATCGAGGAAAAAATGTTTGACAATTTTTAAATAATTACATTATAGAGTAAAGTACAATTTCAGTCCCTGGGGTTTACATCCAATCAGACTTTCAGTCTTCATTTGAAAAACCTGAACAGGCCAGTCCCTGGTTGTTGATTACAATCAATCAAGTCCCTGAGTGAATGTACCGTTAGTCAACAGTTAGTTGATTGGGGTATGTATGTCTTTTTACTTATAGTTTGAAAGGCAAATGTGTCTTTTCCATTATTATTATTATTATTAGATCTATCTTCATCTTCAAACCAAATCTCCCAAACATATCTTCTTCTCATCTTCATCTACATATCATCTTCATCCTCAATTTTCTTGCACCATTCAAGATCAAGACTCCTTTGATTGTTGTTATCTCAAATACCTAAAATTGGTATAAAGGGTATTTAGATTTTGTGATGGAAATTGATTTGAATGATGCAATGAGTGACTAGAATGCAGAAACTCCTCTTTCGAACATTGGTATGCTTGTGCTGGTCCTCTTACCACTCTTCCATATATAGGAAATGTGGTTGTTTACTTTCCTCAAGGTCATTTGGAACAAATTGCTTCACATTCATCCACTCACTTTTCACCCATTGAGGTTCATTCTTTAGGGTTTTCTCCTCAGATCTTTTGCAAGATTGTTGATGTTGAATTGCTTGTAAGTAGTTGTAAGGTTTCCAACTTTTCTCTATAGGGTACTGTTTTCTTCACTCAAGTTTACTTTTTGCTAAATCCTTTTATGTTTTCTCTAATTTTTAGAAACATGCAAACAAGGAGAATGATGAGGTCAACACAATGCTCACTCTTTTACCTGAACCAGAAGTAAATTGAGAACAATTTTTTTTCTAATTTTGAGTTGACTTCAAGATTTTCCCTTTTATCTTTTTGCTAATTAGGGTGTATTTTTATCATCATAAAATATTGCGAGTGCATGTTTTTTTTTTCTAATTTTGAGTTGACTTCAAGATTTCCCCTTTTATGTTTTTGCTAATTAGGGTGTATTTTATCATCATAAAATATTGTGGGTGTATGTCTTCCTTTGTGGTAAAATAAAAAAAAAACCTTTTGGTTTTTTTGTTAATTAATCTTTAAATTTAAATTTGCAACTTTTGATCTTTGATAATTTGCAGGGAAAGTTGCCAGAAAAGGAAGAAGATGGCCCACGAGATCAACACCGCAAATGTTCTGCAAAACACTAACTGCTTCTGATACATCCACTCATGGAAAAACACTAACTGCTTCAGATACATACATGGGGCAGTGGGTTTGTGGTTGATGATGGTGATACGGGGGAATAGGGATGGTGATGAATCTGGTTGTATGTTGTAGAGAAGATGAACTTTCGAACTTGTACTTCTGGTCCCCAGAGGGTATTATAGTCATTTAACCAATTCAGTAACATTGAAGTAACATACGTTTGCATCAGGGACTTGATTGATTGCAATTGACAACCACAGGGATTGAACTATTTCATTTTTTTAAATGAGAGCCGAAAGTGTGATTGAATGTAAACCCCAAGGACTGAAATTGTAATTTAATCTGCATTATAACATGGAATATAGTATAAAATTAATAGCCTATATAGTATAAAATTAATACCAAATAAATAGGTAAGATAAACATACAAGCCACCTTAATAATTCAAAAACACTTGTAGTTACTTGAAAAAAATTAAAATAAATAAGAAATAACTAATAAAACTTGAATAATTAACTAAACAAAACTAAAATCACAAAGAAAAAAAAAACAATTAACCAAACAAAATATACAAAAACAACGTATAAATTAACATGAAACTAGAAGAAAAATACAATTAAGACCGATAGGGCTGTAAATGTCACACCCCAACCGATGGCGGAAACATCGGGATGAGACGAAGTGTGTATAGATTGCTAGAGACTTCATAACACTATGTGACAATATTTAATTTAATTCGAATTTCATTGCAAGTGCTAAATTGTCATACAATATTCAAAACAAAATACAACATTGTTTCAACAAATAACATAACATTAAAAGATAAATAGATTAAAGGTGTGTATCTAGTCCACCCTAAACTTGTTTCATCATTCATCCATACTTCAATAATCAACCTGCAACATGTATTAAAATAGAGTTTCAATGCAAAAGCAATGAGCGAGTATACAAGTTTGTTTACATATCATAATAGAATAAAAAGGCTCAAATCCAACATGATTCATATATGTGATTTACTAGTATGCAATTTTGGCGTACACTATGATCAAACCAAAGTACAAACGCAACCAAATCCCAATAGTTTAGCGGGATGGCAAAATGATGCCTTAACAATACCCAATAGTTTAGCGGGCGGGGCGTAAATCCTATAGCATATGCATAGTACTATATTTGTTAAGGGAGGCTAGCAAAGTTAATGATCATATACGTTCCAAATAGTTTAAATAGAGCATACAAGATTCATAAGTAAAGCACATTAGTTTCATGTTTGTACAAGGATTGAGTATATTTAGTTTCTAGTTTCAAAGATTGTTTACATAATATACATGTTGCATCCCAAAATAAAAAGGGGAAAAAGGGATCGAGTATACTCACAATATTGCAATTTCTTCCGATTAGCCAAGTATGACGAGTGGACTAGATTAGAAGGACGGAACACCGAGGTCACCCTACATGGGTAAACGGGTGTGTATGAGTGCGCGAATTTTGACGGAGGATTGAATTGGGAATTTAGAGTATATCTAGTTAATACAAATGTAAATATATATAAAAATATATATTTATATGTATCTTATATAGTTTAAGTAATATTTCTAAAATTAATTATTTCAAAAGTATTATGAGAATCTTGATAAAAATAAATGTATGATTATATCTATTTTATAAAAATAAATTAATTGAATTTGATAGGTTTCGATTTATAAAACTAACGCGTTTCGTCTTACGGGATTTTACGAAAAACGGGCAGAGTTTCCTCTGTTTTTGGACGATCCCGACATCTAGGTGTCGATATATTTTATCAAAATTCAACAATTTATCACATTATATATAAGATTATTGTTAATGTCAACGTAAATAACCACTAAATATAACGGTTCGAGTTTGTCTTTAAACAATAACTATTTACCAAAAAAAATTAATAATAACAAATTTTTGTGTTGTTGAGATTATACCGAGTCGTGTGTTGACTGAAGTTGACCGAATCACCCGAACCGAACATGAGCCGGTTAGACCCGATCAAAACAGGATCTGAAATGAAAACAAATATCAAAACTGAACCAACTCGAACCGAGACTCGAACTGAAGTTGAACCGTTGAGCCAGTTGTCTGTGCTCGAGACCGAACCAACCCGTGACGCCCGAAATAGGATCTGAAACAGCCCCGCTCCCGTAACCAAATCTGAGCCAAATCTCGTGACTTGAACCAAGCGAGACTTGAACCTGACAGAACCGGGTTATCCAAACAGTTACAACCCGAGACTGAAGCGAAACAACAAAACTCGAACTGAAATGAGACGGAACTGAGCTGACCCGAAAACAAACCGAACCAAAACTGATTTCGAAGTAAGAACTGATGTTTAGACGAATCGCGTTCAAAACTCTTACCAGAACTGAGTCGTGACTGAACCGGACTCGAATCCGGAATTGAACCGAGAACCCGGGCTGACCGAACCGCCGCCGCCGTCTGGTGTGTCGCCGCCGTGAGCGGCGCGGTTGCTGCTGCCGCTGCTCTCTCTCTCATCTCTCTATTTCTCTCTCTTCGCGTCTCTCTCTCTCTCTCCTCGTTCGGCAAGATGTGTGCAGAAATGTGATGTGGAGGTGTCTCGATGGAACATAAATAGGTGGGGATGGGGTTGATGGTGCTGGCCGAAAATCAGTCCGGAGAAGATGAGTGGTCGAAGGGGAGCTCTAATGGTTGTTTTGTGTGTGTATTTAGAGAATAAGGGAGGGTGTTGTGTGTGTATATAAGTTGCAGAAGGGTGTAGGTGTAGAAGGATTTTGTGTGTGCCTGCCAAGTCGATCGAGAGAGAGAGATGGGTGGCCTGCTGATTCTTGATTGTGGGTTTAAGTTATGATCTGGATGAGGAACATGATGAGGATGATAGGGGGCTTCAGGTATGTGGGTGCTCATTGTTTAGCAGAGGAAACAAAAGGGCAGGAGGGAAATCTCGTATGCGGCTCAAGATATTAGGGTTCTAATCTTTATAAGTGGGTATTTATTAGTAGGTTGTTAAGAAAAGATTAGGGTTATACTAGCCATGTAACTTAGGGTTTAATTAGTGGGTTCGGGCTTGGGCCCAAGACCCACAAGCCCAATCCTCGTGTTTAGTGGCCCGATAAAATTCTAAAAATTGTCGTAATTTATTATTATTATTATTATTATTTTTAACTTGGAAAATACGTAAATACGGGGCGTTACAGTAAACGAACCAAACGTTCAGCGAACAGTTCGTAAACCGTTTGGTGGGAAGTTCGTTTATGTTTGTTCGATTAGCTTCACGAACGAACACGAACAAAAAATTATGTTCGGTTATGTCACACCCCCCAAAACACCACATGCGGAAACCACCGCGAGGCGTGTAACGTACCAGGATCTAGCCACTAATCACATTGAACTAATAGTAACATAATAAACTCAAAATCTCATCCAACGTGAAAAGTGTAATTCAAAACATCTGTTTAAAACATAATATGTTCAGCGGAAGCATTTGAAATAGTTCTAAGTATTTGAAACAACTTGTTCACAAAACATAGCATAACATTAGATAGGTTAACAACGTCACGACCCATGACATCCACAGCTCCTCCGATTGCAAGCTCCGTTTCCTGAAATCATCTAACGACCAGCAAGCATGCAGAAAAATGTATCAGCATAAGGCTGACGAGTTCACAGTTTTGTTTAACGCAAATCATGTTAAGTGTTTTAGTTTAAAGACATGCCAATAATAAACTCGATACCGAAGTGACGCATGTTTGTTTGCCCTCATCAATGCCTATCAACATTGGCCATGTGGTTAAGGTCATTAGTTCACGGCCGTCCTCCCCGGTACGGTGTGAGGTTGTCAAGCCTAATAGCGCTATCAACTAATACCCCGTTGCCTCCCCGGCAACTAGTTCGGTAGTAAATAGGGACTTGGGTGATAGTGTTGAGTTTATTAAACAACATCAAAATTAAACCAAAGTAATAAAAGTATTCCTCCCCGGAATATTAGTTTGTTTGTCTCTCTCCGGGACGCATGCTTGTAAAAGAGTAGTGAACTCACCTTAGTTTGCTCGGTATGATAACGTACTTCTAGCGTTAATTAATGGTTAGGTCCGTTACACACGACCTAAGGTATAATATCATATAATTGGGTATACGAGGGGGGGGGGGGGGTTGCAATACCCTAATGTGTCCAAACAACACAGTATTGGTGTGATCACCCAGTAACAAATAAACATTAAACATACATAAATTATACAACAGATTCTCTTGTTGGTGACATGTAATGCAGTTTAGATGAACACGGACACCACATAACTCACATTATTTATATCATAGTTCCTACAACTTATATCAAAACAATTGTTATTATACATACATATATTAAATTACAATCGGCCCACCTACCATTTAATAAAATCCTGTCCATCACGTGCATAGGATTATGAGAATCCATCCTTTGAAAAATTCGGACTTCAAATAACAATATATTCGATCCCTCAAAAAAAAACATGTAAGTTTCTTTTTTTTCCATAGAAACTAGGAACATTTCTTTCAACTCTAAGGGTGGAGGGTATGATTCAATCACTTTAGAGTGTTTGAGTTATTTTCTAACAATAATATTATGCCATGTCAAGTCACCATTCCACTCCCAATTTTGCACTCAATCACTAGGTATGGTTCAAACACCTAGAGAGTGGTAAATAATTTAAAAAAAAAATTGTAATTGGTTGAAAGGGGTTGGAACCCACCATTAAACTCAATCAATCATACTCAAACATTCGTGAGTATACACTGAAACCCCTCACTCAATCATACTCAATCAACTGGCCGGGATGGTTCACCGATCGGTGAAACCAATCACCGAACCCACTCAATCAACCCATATCGTCCACCCTAATAATTCGGAACTAATTAACATATGTGGAATCAGACTCCATTATATATTATGATGGTATTCATTTGAGGGAACTCGGATATATATATATATATTTTTCATTTCGAAGCATCATCATCATGTGTAAATCCTGAGGTATTTATTCGGATTCGACCCTTAACCAACCTCAGTTCAGAATTTCCAAACCCCAAACAACAAACTCTGAATATCAACACTATACTCCTTTGTACGGAAATAAACTCTGAATATCAACACTATACTCGGATACCCATGAGGGTTTATGTAAACTCGGAACCTCCTATCTTAATTAAACTCTGACTAGTATCTCAGAATTTAACCAACTCTGATCTTTAAAACACACAAGTCCTGACATGAGTAAACTCGGACTTTGTGACTTCACAAAGCCTGACTGTTTACTCCGGACAAGCAACGCACATAATTAATCAAAACCAAAATGGAGTTTTTCAATACAAAAGTTACAATCAATCAGTACGATCAAAACCCTAATCTATCATAGAATCCAGCAAGAGTTTAACAGTTCTAGCATGTAGATTACATCCTAATAACAGGCAATTCAATACACAATCACAAACCATTGTACAAACAATCTGAAGGATCAACTAAACACAAGATCATTGTTTGGAGGACTAGGGTTTGCATGAAATCAATCGAATAAGAATAACAACGTATAATATAAACATTACCTTAGATTCGATATGGAGTTTGTTCTTGGAGAATTGAGAGATCAAGAATTAAAGGTTTAGGGATTTGTGAAACCCTAAATGATTAGAGAACTTGCAACTGCCGTATGATTGGAATTGGTAAGCAATGATTAGGGTTAAGGAGTTTTGTTTTATTTTCATTATTAACACTAAGCACCCCTAACTAATTAATTTTCACACAAAGCACATAACCTCCTATAATTTACAAATAAAGCATATAATTCACGCATTTGTCATGCAACGCATAAGTTATCATGTATGTGTTCCGGTAATTCCCCGAATTACCAACATAGACTCATTTAACTAACCCTAGTTAAATGCAGTGCTATGAATGTATTATTAAATTAACTATGGTTAGGTTAAAGTAGTAACCTGAAGTTGCGGGTTGTCACATCATCCCCAACTTGAAAGAAATTTAGTCCTGAAATTTGATAAGCTGTCTCGGAGAGATGAAACAATGAGTTAAGATGATTGTGGATTTTCCTCGGGTACCACATCATCCCCAACTTGAAAGGGAATTTCGTCCCGAAATTCGCTAGTCGCATTAGTGTCTGGCTCAACAGTTTTGAATAACTGAGGATACATTTGTATCATCTGATCCTCACGTTCCCACGTGAACTCCGGTCCACGTCTTGAGTTCCAACGAACTCTCACGATAGGGACTCGACTGTGTTTACGGACCTTAACTTCCCGATCCATGATTTCGACGGTTCCTTGACGAACTGCAGCTTGTCATCGATCTTCAGCTCTTGTAAAGGAACCACAAGTATTTCATCGGACAAACACTTCTTCAGATTAGAGACGTGAAAAATGTCGTGGACATTACCAAGCTCGTCAGGCAACTCAAGCCGGTAAGCAACCTTACCAATTCTTTCTAGAATCTTGAACGGCCCAACATAACGCGGATTGAGCTTGTTGCGCTTCCCAAAATGAACCACACCCTTCCAGGGTGAGACTTTCAATAGAACACGATCGCCCACGACAAACTCCAAGGGTTTCCTACGCTTGCCAGTGTAGCTTTTCTGTCGATCACGTGCTGCCGCCATACGACTTCTAATTTGAACAATCTTCTCTGAAGTTTCGAGTACGAGTTCTGGACCCGTGATTTGGCTGTCACCCACCTCAGCCCAACAAAGAGGAGATCGGCATTTCCCCCCGTATAATGCCTCGAACGGAGCTGCCTGAATGCTAGAATGGTAACTATTATTGTAGGAAAACTCTACCAAAGGTAAATGTCTTTCCCAACCCTTACCAAAATTGATCACACATGTTCGCAGCATGTCTTCGAGTGTTTGGATGGTTCATTCACTCTAACCATTCGTCTGAGGGTGATAAGCGGTGCTCATGTCTAAACATGAGCCGAATGATTTGTGCATCGCTTGCCACAAATCGGACGTAAAACGCGGATCACGATCAGAAATGATAGAGGTCGGCACCCCATGCCTAGAAACCACTTCCTTCAAGTAAATACTAGAATTTGCGAAAACTTGTCAGTTTCCTTGATTGCAAGAAAGTGTGCAGATTTTGTCAAACGATCAACGATCACCCAAATGGTATCATTTCCGCTTTCAGTTCTTGTTAGGCCGGTGATAAATCCATGGCAATCTGTTCCCATTTCCACATGGGTATTTCTGGTTGCTGAAGAAGACCAGACGGTTTTTGGTATTCTACCTTGACTTTCGCACAAGTCAAGCATTTGCTCACATACGTCGCTATGTTCGCTTTCATGCTCGGCCACCAATACAATATTTTCAGATCCTAATACATCTTATCAGAACCCGGATGAACAGAGTACCGAGACTTGTGTGCTTCATTGTCACACCCCAACCGATGGCGGAATCTTCGGGGCATGGCACTGAGCGAAACAGATTGTCCAGAAGTTTCCATAACAACTATCATTACCATTCAATTTAAATTAACATGTCCCATACCATGTCTCAAATAGTAAACAAATTATTACAGATAAAATCTAGGCAAATATTCTGTTCCGACAACTCAGATTCAAACATAAATAGTTGATTTATTGGTTTCTAGGACTCCTTTTCCTAGCTTGGATTTCATCACAGCGCAGAGAGCATCCTAGACCTTTCCTAGCCTCAAGTTCACAGCGTGCTAAGCATGTAAACTTCCTAAGCACCTGTCACATACGTTAAAATAAAGTCAATACATAAAATGTAAAGGTGAGCATACAAGTTTGATAATAGCATATACAGTTCGAATTCGTTTACGCATAACCAGCACGTACACATAGTGAAATGAAGCACGTTAGTTATCGACATAGATCCATCGATACCAATGACTGCGGGTTGACTGCCCGAGGCAGTTCACAATACATGATTACCACCATAATCCATGCAAGTAAAAGATCCTTAACAACCCCCGTGTGAACGGGTGCTGAGTCCAAACTATAGTACTATCGTTGCTAAGGCAGGTAGACAGCATTCCATGTGTAAACATAACAAACAAGCGTTCATAAGCCACGTATAAAATGCATTAACGATTAGCGTTCAAATAGTTTGAGTAGTGTGATAGTTGTAGTTTGAATATTCGTAACGTATGTAACACCCAAAAGTGCTAAAAGCAACAAGGGATCGAGTATACTCACATCGATTAATGGATTGAAGGGAGCGCTTAGCGAGTACGGTTAGCCTGAATAGATTCGGTAGCATAACAATAAGCGATTCGTAAAACGTCATAAGATATGAAAGGGTCGGGTAGGGGTTCGATCGAGTGGTAATTCGATCGGACGGCAACCCATGCGGATAACAATCCGTTCGAGTGGCCATCCGGTCGGATAGTGATCCTGTCGGATGACGATTCGAGTGGATTGTTTCTTCCTATAAGGAGTATGTGTTTGTGTATGATGGCTTGACCTTTGAAGTTTTCGTTGTAGCATTTTGAAAACAATTAAGTATCTCTATCTTTCAAGTCGGTCGATCGGATGACTCGCCGTGCGGATGGCAATTCGTTCGAATGGTCATCCGGTCGATCGGTGACTTAATGATGAGGTTACTTATTGAAAACTAGATTACTACGGAAGTGTCATTCGATCGGATGGCGATTCGTGCAATGGAATACGTTGGGAATTGTTAAGTCTTTTAAAGTCTTAGTATCTCATGATCCGAAGAGTAATCCTTCTAAATGGTCGTTCGATCGGATTGCAATTCGTTCAATACCCAAACTTTAATTAAGATTGTTTAGAGGTGGGACCCAAGTGTAATCCGTTCGGGTGGCAATTCGTTTGGGTAGCCTATCCGGTCGGATGGTAATCCGGTCGAATGGCAATCTGTCCCGATTGTCCTGTTCGTTCTACACTTGGTCGTTTTGAAGGTTTGTCGTTATGTCGAGTCACTTTGACAACGTGTTAGCCAACAGAACCCCTAGCTCAACCCAGTCGACCAACCCTGACCAGGAATCACCCTAGTCCGGCCGGTTATCGGCTTGAGGCAGTTGTTCTTGGTTAATCCGAAGTCGATAGTCTCGTGAGTAGAATCCGGATCTTGAACTAGTACAACACTAATAATTGAGTAGAAGACTAGTTCAGGGTCGGATCCTATCGGTGTTGAGTACTTGGAGTGCAAAAGAGTTGAAAGAAAGTTAAAACCATCTTTCAATCCTTTTTCTCCATACTTGTGTCAAGATCTTTACAAGATCTATGTAGGAATCGGCTAGATCTACGTTGTTCTTGGTGGGTTGAGGTCAAGCATGAAGTTCTTGATGAACACATGATGACATCACCTTAGACACTCGAAATCTAGTGATTTCACGGTTAAAAGTTATGATTTAAAAGATAGAAAGGTGTAGGAGTGCGTGTATATCAAGAAAGTACCAGATTTAGGACGAGATCTTACCGGAATCGAGAGAAATCTGAGAAAAGGTTGAGTTAAGCGTACTGGTCGAACATGGATTTCCAAAAGTGGAAAGAATGACAATGGCAGGGGTATTTATAGGATGCCAAAAGAGGAAAGGGCTGTTCGGTCGGATAGCATATCGCCTGGGTGACTGTCCGGTCGGATGGCGATTCGATCGGATGGCACCTGTCATCCTTCACCAAGTGGCTATCCGGTCGGATGGCTATTCGACCGGATGGTTCTTGGTTAGGGTGTTTGACGTGGCGATCTTTGCTGATTCGATTTCGATTGCGATTGATGCGATACGACAGATTTTCCTAGTCAAATTACTTCCAGTCCCAACTACTTCGTACCTTGCGTAATCTATTTTCCACTATCTATCCTAGTTCGATCGTGATTTGAGTACGAGTTCGATTACATTCGAGTTAGATTTCGAGTTTCGATTGAGTTCGTTTGATTACCACAACGCAACATAAATAAACATGCACAGTTAACACGTAAGGCGCACACACACGTATAGTAACAAGTAAAAATATGTAGTTCGAGTTGCGAATTGACGTCGATTTGATTATCATAGCTTGATTGTTAGTTGATTAACTTTATCGCATTGTTACTTCCTATAGATCACAGTCGTAGGTCGCTTGAATAACGATTAACACACATCGATTATTGTCATTAACAACACTTACTCCACATAATACGTATTAAATAAAGAAATTTCTACAAGTCAGGTTGCGTGAAATCGGTCGTTGACTCAGACCTTGACTTTGAATTTGACTTGTGAAAACACGGGGTGTTACATTCATCCATCACAAGCTCTCTGAGATTGTCGTGCGAAGGGACCCATATTCGCTCCATGAAGTAGCGAATACCGTCAGATTTTTTTATGAGTTGTTTCTCCATGCCCCACATGGATTCAGCTTGAAGGTTCTCTTCCTTCAACGCTTCAGCTTGGGCAGAACGAATCTGGTCAGAAAAGTTAGAATGGATAGTGAGTTGTAAGGCTCAAACACGTTTAGGTTTGGTTTCCTTCCGACTGAGGGCATCAGCTACAACGTTAGCCTTGCCTGGATGATACTTAATGGCACAATCATAATCGTTTAGGAGTTCCACCCAGCGACCCTGTCGCATGTTCAACACCTTCTGATCGAAAATGTGCTAAAGGCTCTTGTGATCGGTATAAATAGTGCATTTAGTACCGTACAAGTAATGCCTCCAGATTTTAAGCGCAAAGACCACATCTCCCAACTCCAATTCGTGAGTCATGTAATTCTTCTCATGAACCTTCAATTGTTGAGAAGCATAGGCTATCACTTTCTTGCGTTACATCAGCACACAACCGAGACCCTGAATAGAAACATCACAATACACCACGAAATCATCCGTACCATCAAGTAAGGACAATATCGGTGCACTGCAGAGTTTTTGTTTTAAAAGCTGAAAGGCGCTCTCCTGTTTCGCTCCCCACGAATACGTAACACCCTTTTGAGTTAAAGCGGTAAGAGGTTGAGCGATTTTTGAGAATCTCTCAATGAATCTGCGATAGTAACCCGCGAGACCAAGAAATTGTCGCACCTCCGTAGGAGTCTTCGGTGTCGCCCAATTCTTGATAGAATCGATCTTTGCTGGATCTACGTGTATTCCCTACTCGTTAACCACGTGACCAAAAAAAGTGTACTTCCCCAATCCAGAAATCACACTTGGAGTATTTCGCGTAAAGCTGTTCCTTCCTCAGAAGTTCCAAGATAAGACGCAAGTGCCGCTCATGGTCCTCCTTGCTCTTAGAATAGATCAGAATGTCATCGATAAACACAACGACGAAATCATCAAGATACGGTTTGCACACACGGTTCATGAGATCCATGAAAAACGCATGTGTGTCGGTCAACCTGAATGGCATGACCAAAACCTTGCAATGGCCGTACCGCGTTCGGAAAGCTGGTTTGGGAACATCTTCCTCTCGGACTCTCATATGATAATAGCCCGATCTTAAATCGATTTTCGAGTAGAAGCTTGACCCTTGCAACTGGTCAAACAGATCGTCGATACGAGGTAGGGGATAACGGTTCTTGACTGTCACCTTGTTGAGTTCGCGATAGTCGATACACATGCGGAAAGACCCGTCTTTCTTCTTCACGAATAGTAATGGGGCTCCCCACGGCGAAGAACTAGGTCAGATAAAACCTCTATCCAATAGTTCCTGGAGTTGATTCGACAATTCTTGCAACTCTCCCGGTGCAAGACGATAAGGAGCACGAGCAACCAGAGCTGCTCCTGGCGTGAGTTCGATCTGGAATTCCACCTGTCGATGCGGAGGTAGACCTGGAAGTTCCTCGGGAAACACATCAGAAAAGTCATGAACGACTGGAATGTCTTTGATCTTCTTTTCCTCAGACTGAGTATCGGTAATGAGCGCTAGAATAGCAGGATAACCCTTCCGTAAACACTTATGGGCTTTCATAGCTGAAATGATGCCAACCGTAGCACCACTACGATGACCTTGAACAGACAGTGAATCTCCACTAGGGAGAGGAATACGCACGATCTTCTCTTTACAGAGAATTTCAGCTTGGTGTTTGGATAACCAGTCCATACCGATGACTACGTCAAAGCTACCAAGAGCGATGAGAAGAAGGTCAATGTCAAAAATATGACCTAGGAGATCGAGTTTGCACCCTTCATGAACATGAGTCGCTTCGATTGGCTTACCATCAGCCAATTCTTCAATGTGTTTGGTTTCGAGAGGTGTCGAGGTCGATCCTAACAGTCTACTGAATTTCAAAGATACGTAACTCCAATCGGCACTGAAATCGAATAAAACTGGGGTGAAAAGATTGTTCACAGAAAACGTACCGGTTACGACGTTGCCGTCGTTCCTGGCGGCACCTGCGCCAATGGTGAATGCTCTCCCACGAGCACCATTTCCACCATTGTTACCATTGTTGTTGTTGTTGTTGTTGTTCTCGGCGTTGTTGTTGTTGTTATTGTTATTGTTCTCGTTGTTGTTGTTTTTATTGTTGTTGTTCAACTGTGGGCAATTCCTTTTGATATGGCCCTCACTTCCACACCGGAAGCATCCCTTCCGATAACTCTGATTCTATTGTGGTTGTTGTCTCTGCTGTTGTTGCGGCTATTGCTGTTGAGGTTGTTGTTGTTGTTTCGGGAATTGAGCCCTACAGTTTTTCGCCATGTGGCCTACCTTGTCACACCTCTGACAAACTCGAGTGCACTGCCCATGGTGATGGTAGTTACACTTGTTGCACTTTGGTTGCTTACCTGCGTAAGAACCTTGATTCTGATTGTGGTTCTGGTTTTGATTTGTAGAGGAAGACTGGTTGAAGTTGCGGTTGTTGTTGTTATCATTCTTCTTCTGTTGCTGGTTTGAGTTGAACGCCTTGTCCGAATCATTCCACTTATGCTTGTTATCAGCAGAAGGAGTAGTCGCAGCACCGCGCTCCGGTAGTGAACCACATTCGACTTCCTGATCAGTAATTTTTGGGCTAGACGAATAATTCGTGGCAAGTTGTGTAGATTCGATGCAGTAACCATACCCTTGATCTGTGGCGCCAATTCATTAATGTACAACTCGATCCTCCTGTGGGGCAGGTTCGATAAGTTTGGGCACATGCCTGCAAGTTCATGAGATCGCTTTGTATACGCTTCGATCTCGGATCCTACCATCTTCAGGTGGCATTACTCATTCTCCAGCTTTTGAATTTGGTCACGAGGACAGTACTCTTCTTGCATTAACTCCTTGAAATCGTCCTAAGTAGTAGCATTTGCCATCTCAATTCCCAGCATTTGAACTTGGGCGTTCCACCAAGTTAAGGCACCATCTTCCAGTGTGCCTGAAGCATACTTCATTTTGTCCCCCGCCGGACAGTTACACATAGCAAAAGCCGATTCAGCCTTCTCAAACCAACGGAGAAGTCCCACTTTTCCTTCGTTTCCATTGAATGTTTGCGGCTTGCAATCCATGAACGCCTTGAAAGTACAAACATGCAGATTGTTCTGATTTTGGTTCACGTGATGACCTGGGCGTGAAAGAACATATAACGAATGAATAAGGGTTTGAATAATAGAGTAAAGAATAAGAATCGTCTTGTTATGAATGTCTTACCAGCTTGCTGAGCTGCTAGAGCCTCAGCCACACGCGTATTGATGAGATCTATCAACTCCGCCTGAGTCATGACAATGTTACCACGTCCACAGCCGCGGCCACCACCTCGTCCACTCATGATTCTGCATCCACAAGAAGAGTGGAAAAAGTAAGGATCGTGATTGAATAGAAGTTAATGATTGATGTGACTCCTATAGATTGTTGAATCTTCCATTATGTCGGATAATGGGCCAGAATCCCTTCACACTTGCTAAGCCTCACTGGGACTCACATGCACCCCACATTATTATTACATGTGCACCCGTGATAATAAGGTGATTTGCATGTTCATCTCAGTTCCTCTTAACTTGCGTCAAAAGATCCTCCGATTCGAGTGTCAAAAGCTAAAAGGGTTATCAAACGATAAGGATCACCAAGTTCTAGAGATGTCATAATATGGTTTATGAAACTATATGCAATGCAATGCGTGTGTGTATGCTAAATGTATAATGTATGCAGTAAGTAAAGACAAACCTTGCAATCTCGAGCAGAGTGTCATGGTCGCTTTCGGAACTAATTCGGTTATAGTCTGGTTTTATGAAAACGTTTTAAAACCTAGTTCACTATAACCTGTGGCTCTGATACCAAACTATCACACCCCCCAAAACACCACATGTGGAAACCACCGCGAGGCGTGTGACGTACCAGGATCTAGCCGCTAATCAAATTGAACTAATAGTAGCATAATAAACTCGAAATCTCATTCAACGTGAAAAGTGTAATTCAAAACATCTGTTTAAAACATAATATGTTCAGCGGAAGCATTTGAAATAGTTCTAAGTATTTGAAACAACTTGTTCACAAAACATAGCATAACATTAGATAGGTTAACAACGTCACGACACATGACATCCACAGCTCCTCCGATTGCAAGCTCCGTTTCCTGAAATCATCTAACGACCTGCAAGCATGCAGAAAAATGTATCAGCATAAGGCTGGCGAGTTCACAGTTTTGTTTAACGCAAATCATGTTAAGTGTTTTAGTTTAAAGACATGCCAATAATAAACTCCATACCGAAGTGACGTATGTTTGTTTGCCCTCATCAATTCCTATCAACATTGGCCATGTGGTTAAGGTCATTAGTTCACGCCCGTCCTCCCCGGTACGGTGTGAGGTTGTCAAGCCTAATAGCGCTATCAACTAATACCCCGTTGCCTCCCCGGCAACTAGTTCGGTAGTAAGTAGGGACTTGGGTGATAGTGTTGAGTTTATTAAACAACATCGAAATTAAACCAAAGTAATAAAAGTATTCCTCCCCGGAATATTAGTTTGTTTGTCCCTCTCCGGGACGCATGCTTATAAAAGAGTAGTGAACTCACCTTAGTTTGCTCGGTATGATAACGTACTTCTAGCATTAATTAATGGTTAGGTCCGTTACATACGACCTAAGGTATAATATCATATAAGTGAGTATACGAGGGGGGGGGGAGGTTTGCAATACCCTAATGTGTCCAAACAACACGGTATTGTTGTGATCACCGAGTAACAATTTAACATACAGAAATTATACAACAGATTCTCTTGTTGGTGACATGTAATGCACTTTAGATGAACACGGACACCACATAACTCACATTATTTATATCATAGTTCCTACAACTTATATCAAAACAATTGTTATTATACATACTTATATTATCCTACATATACATGTACCAAATGGGGGAATAGTTTCAGGCAGTTGACTGGCACTCACCCATTTGACCAACCAGTTTATAATTTTATATACATTTTAAAATCACGCTTTTCCTTCTTTTTAAAATTACTGTTTTGCCCGCAGCTCAAAATAAATTTACGCTTTCGTCCCCATCTCAAAATTACGATTTTGCCATCAATTCAAAATTCAAAATTACGATTTTGTCTGGTACTCTCCCATTTGACCAACCAGCTTATTCTTTTGTATCCATTTTAAAATTACGTTTTTGCCCACAGCTCAAAATAAAATTACGCTTTCGTCCCTAGCTCAAAATTATGATTTTCCCCTCGATTAAAAATAAAATTGTAGTTTTGCCCTCAGCTCAGAATTACCTTTTCGCCCCCCAGTTCAAAATAAAATTATGTTTTAGCCCCCAGCTAAAAATTACGATTTTGCCCTCCGTCCCCGTTTAAAAAATTGTGATTTCGCCATCGGTTCAAAATTACGTTTTTTTCCTCAGTTCAAAATAAAATTATGCTTTTGCCCTCAACTCAAAATTACGATTTTGCCCTCGGTTCAAAATAAAATTGTGGTTTTGCCTCCAGCTTAAAATTACGATTGTGCTCTTAGTTCAAATTTATATTACGTTGTTTCCCTAAGTTCAAAATTATGAATTTGCCCCTATAAAATTTACAATTTTGCCACTGGTTCAAATTTACAGTATTGCCATCATTTTAGCTTTTGGCAAATTACGATTTTACCCCAGTAAAAAAAATACAACTTTCCCTCAGTTAAAAATTACAATATTGCTATTGTTTTAGTTTTTTTATCAAAACTATAAAAATGTTTTGTTTTAATTGGTTGACTCGATTTGATTGTTTTTCATATCAATGAGCTGCCTAACACTCGCTCATTATTCGGCCATCGCCCCGCAACACGGGCGGGGCAGTTAAATTACAATCGGCCCACCTACCATTTAATAAAATCCTGTCCATCACGTGCATAGGATTATGAGAATCCATCCTTTGAAAATTTTGGACTTTAAATAACAACTAGTAGAGGTACTTCGCGGCGGAAATTCGATTGGTATAGTTTCACTCCTTTAAGTTACCGACACTTGTTATGGTAATCGAAAGAAAAACCCAAGGCTAGAGTATTTTTGGATGAAAGGAATAAAAAGATAAACAAATAAATAAAAAAAACACCTTCTTATACCTAAATATAAAAACTTTCCTATAAAATTTTTCTAGACTTAGATAAAGAAAATAAAGTAACGAGTTAATTGTCAAAATCGTCCCTGAGGTTTGGGCAGGTTTGCCATTTTCGTTCAAAATGACACTTTTGTACCAAATTGCCCCCAACGTTTGTAACTTTTTGTCATTTTCATCCAAACCACTAACTTAGTTTATTTTTTCTGTTAAGTCGAGGATATTTAGATGAAACTGGCAAATATAAAACCACATGGACGATTTTGGCAATTTACTCAAACTCTTTTAAATTTCTTTTATTTAATTAATTTTGTTACATATAAAATAAAAAAGAATATACATGCAATTTTTATATGAAAAAAATAATAGCTTTGTCACATAGTTTTTATAAATTTTCATCCAACCACTAACTAAGTTAATTTTTCTATTAAGGCGAAGAATGTTTATAAACTAAGACAGAAATTAATTTCTAATTTTTTATATAGATCAGTTTTATAAAAATAAAATCTACATAAACCTCTAAATTTTATAAAACTAAAATGCTGGCGACCTTATTGAAAAAAGGTCAAATAAAAAAATCTTATCATATGTACCAAGTTTGTAATTCATCTTCTACTTTTTTAAATTCGCTCCTAAGGAAAAACAGAAGCCACCCCCCCCCCCTATCAAACAACGTATCGTTACCAAACCTTAAAATTAACCACCAAATTGTAATTATAATGCTATGAACCAAAAGTTTCTTTACTCAAGCCAGCTTCACCTCAACAAAAAAATAAACCGAGTCAGTGATTTGGATGAAAATTTATAAAAATTATGTGACAAAACTATTAATTTTTTTTCTAAAAACTCCATGTATATTCTTTTTTATTATATATGTAACAAAAATAATTAAATAAAAGAAATTAAAAAGGGTTTGAGTAAATTGCCAAAATTGCCCCTGTGGTTTTATATTTGCCAGTTTCATCCAAATATCCTGAACTTAACAGAAAAAATAAACTAAGTTAGTGGTTTGGATGAAAATGGCAAAAAATTACAAACGTTGGGGGCAATTTGGTACAAAAGTTTTATTTTGGACGAAAATGGCAAACATACCCAAACCTCAGGGATGATTTTGACAATTAACTCTAAAGTAACTTTAAGATTTGAGATTTAGAATTAGACAAATGTAAAGAATACAAATTTAATAAATCAAAATAATATAACTATCTAACTGTAAGTTAAGGGTTGTGAGAAGATAATAGTGAGTTTGGTAAATCTAGAGCACAAAAAAGAGAAAAAAAGTAACACAATGTAAAAGAGATGGCAAGAAGTGTAATTAGTATTTAAATTTTGTCCAGTTAATTTACTATTCATAAGATCCTTCCTCAATTGTTATATTATATAGAATATATTCGGATCCCTCAACTAGGGGTGTTCAAAAACCAGATATCCAAAAATTTCTTTTTTTTTCATAGAAACTCGGAACATTCCTTTCAACTACGGGTGTTATCTGAATTTCGGATATCCGAAATTTTCGGATACCAGATTTCACTATCCGAATCCGTATCCGAAATTTCGGATACGGATTCGGATAGTGAATCGGATATCCGAAAATCCAACTTTTTATTTAATTTTTATTTTTTATTAATTTTTTCATATTCGGAAACAGATATTTTGGATAGTTTCGGATATCCGAATATAAGTTTTCGGATATTTTTCGGATATTTTTCGAATATTTCGGATATTTTCGGATACTTCGGATATTCGGATATCCGAAAAAAATGAAAATCAAATTTTCGGATATTTCGGATATCCGAAATATCCGAAAATTTTGAAGATCACTATCTGAATCCTAATCCGAAAAATTCGGATATCTGATTTTTCGGATATTTCGGATTCGGATATCGGATATTTGGGATCGGATTTTCGGATACAGATACTTTTGAACACCCCTACTTTCAACTCTAATAATTCGTAAGTAATTAACATATGTGGAATCAGACTCCATTATATATTCTGGAGTTTTTTTTTCCTATATAGGTGTTGTTGGAAAACTTATTTATCAAAATGGGTACTTTGAAAAATATTTAATAAAATGGGTATTTTTTGAAAAGTTACATTTTCTCACTGCTAATGTTATTGGATAAAAAGAAATTTCTTTATAAATATATTATTTTACAAGAGTTAAAGGAAAAGAATATGGTAAACTTAAAAGATGGTCGTGAGATTCTATAAAAGTTTTTTAAATGATTTTTTTTTAATTCTTTTATTAACATTCTTCTTCAGCTTTTTTTAAAACATACTTTAAAAGATCTTAATTCTTTCACAAACATTTTTCAACTTCCATGTCTATATTAATTTTATAAAGATTTTTGTTTTTTTTTTATTTTTTGTTGTGTAAGTTACATGTATCTTTATTAGTGGTGCTAAATAGCCGTGTTTGTGGATTAGCGGGTCCAACCCGACACAACCCGACTTCGAAAATCTTTTCAGACATACAAACCCGGATGCAACATGGATATTCGAGAGCTGACATGGTCATAACCCATTTTGACCTGAATTTGTTTATCTTTTTGCATATTAAATCTCTAATTTTACACTTTTACAACAAAACAAAATACACATTTATATAAAAAGTTATATGTTAATTACAAAATTCAATGTCAGTTATAAAATTCTACATCGTTTTTATTAATCAGAAGGATAAATGGGAAAATTTGGCATATTATTTTAAACTAAGCAAAAATGAACGAATGAATATATGTATATGAGCGAAAAACAACCAAGCTAAAATAAACGAATGAATATATGTATACGAGTGAAAAACATATATGCGGATTATATAAAAGTTAGCTTGATGATGTTATAGAATGGTGGTTTAATATGAATGTGATATTTTTGCCGTTAAAAAATAAAAATATGAATGTGATGTTACTATCAACGACTTTCTTCTTTGTAATTTACTAGATTTTTACCGTGCCGCGCGTTGCGGCGACAACACCACTTTTGTGACTTCGTTACATGCGATACAATGATGACATTAACGTGGAGTGCCCACGCATGAAATGACACATTTTTTTTACTTTGTTACACACATTACGTTGGTGGCATTAATGTGGTTAGGCATAGATAAAAGGAGCATATTTTCTCGCATATTTTGGTGTAAAGTCGTACAAGTAATTAAAAAATAATAATTAAGGTCTAAATGTCTGCATCTGTTGAAAGAGTTTTAACTTCTACTTGAAAAATCCTTCTTATCTAGACAATATGGCATTGTTTCTTTTCAGATCCCAACCACGATTATTGTTGTTCTCCAAATGGACTGCATTTGTTGCTCATCTTTAGATTTTGACCATCACTATTGCTCGTTCTTTGTCCAAACTTGCTTATTGCTTGTATCCGAACCCTTGACCAACTTGATAAAACTATAAGATTTCAATTATATTTTATCTTAGAATAAAATCCTCTTTCTCTCATCAATTTTACCATCGACGGGTAAAGGTATCTTTGATTTGGGTTTTTCAAACATTTATGCACATTGTTTTCAATATTCTTTCTTTTCATCATCGATTTGGCTCGTAGTCAACCGAATGGGATGGGTGATAGTGTTTCAGATAACATGTAAGACTATCTTCAATGCTAAGAACATTTTTAGGTGTCTCTATCTACCGAATTAGTTGTCACACATATATTTAAAGAACCTCAATTTCGTCTCCAACCCTATAAACATGCTTATATTTTCCACGTCGTCACTTATTTTTACTTTTCATTTAAATATTTATGCTATTAAAATATATTTAATATAATTATTTAGTTGATTAGTTATTATTATTATTATTATTATTATTATTATTATTATTCAAACATGATCTAATCAGAAATATATGGATTGTTAGTTTATAATTAATTAATAATTTGAGAATATGAAAGATGAATTAATGCTACACCTGAACTTACATGTAGGAAAGATAAATAATAAAAATAAAAATACAATTTAACTTATCTATAGGAAAAACGATACAGTAAAAAGACAACTTTGTTACCATTCTTTTACGATTAAGTTCCACCTTAACTAAATGAATCTATTATTTAGTTTATTTTTTACGGGGTACAGTTGGAATTTATTGGGATAATTTAATATAGACTCTAACTTTTAATTGCAAATGCAGAGAAATCCATTTACTTATCTTTTCTCTCTATTATTATTATCTAATCTTTTCTTCTACTCTCAAGACCCTCTCAAGTTCACCCTATAATTTAGTTTTCCGGTGTTTGAAATCTCTGTGTCGCAACCGATCAAAATCCTTTGTCGGTGTTGATTTCGGTGTTTGAAATCTCTGTTTAGCAACCGATTGAAGCCTCTATGTTGTTGTTTGATGTCTATGAATGTCTCCCCTATTTTCCGGTAAAAAATCTCGTCTCCTTCTTACCTTGAAGGATTTGTTGGACCTATCCCATCGTTTGGACGAAGGCAGACCCACGCCTTTCTGCACGGGCTCCGCATCTTTAGACAGTAAAGGCGCGTTGGAGTAGTCTAACAATGGATCTAGTTTCTGGCCAAGGTTTTCGTCGGGTACGTCGTTAAACTCATGATTCTCTTACAAAGATCATCTTCTCTTCTGCTCCATACATAGGTGAAGTGGAGGCCTACGGCGTACTCAAGTCTGTCAGGCACTCAGGTGTCACGGCCCCCGACCCGGTTTGACCCGTTTCAGGAGCCGCGGGACAGAAATATTGCGGTATTTAATTAATTGAGTTTGACAGCGGAAGTTTTCATCAGGATCTTTTAAAATGTAAATATTTCCCGTTTAATTTTATTTCACAACGCGGGATAAAACCCGGTAATTTACAATCATTTGATTTCACAAAGAAATCTTTTATTTTACAAAACATGTTTCTTTATTTTATACTGAGCCACTTCCTTGAGCTTGTAGTGCTATATGGCACTTTTCCTGATTCATAACAGGTCACCTGAAACATGTTTGAAAAAGGTTTTGTCAGCGGGAAATACTGAGTGAATCATTCTATTTTGCATAATGATGCATAGTTATTAATTACAGCATAAGAGCGATTACAATGGCTTCTATCTTATTTTTATCTGGCATCCTGTCACAATGGTGACGATGGTCATACCACTATTTAGATCAATGAACCTAAATAGTGATGATTATCCCTGTAGGTCAATGAACCCAACAGTGATTATCCCAAGTAGGTCAATGAACCTAACTGGGAGAAAATTAGTAATGTGCACAATACCCCACTAACCAGTAATTCAAGATATCCACGACTTAGTCCCTGTAATTATAACCTTGAAAATAATTTGAGGTATTGTAAAACATTTGATAAAAAGAGAATGACTCACATTGCAGATTTATACGGGCAGAGTTTGGCCTACTGATTTAGCCTTTTTATCCTAAATTTAATAACAAGCACACAATTCGGGTTTAGTAATCAATCCAGCATTTACGATAACTCACGAGATCAAATTCTCACAACGAACGACAAAGTGCAATACTTAAACATCCATCGATTTAACGACGAAAGACAAAGTATAGCCCTAATGTGGGCGGCACTTAAACATCCATTGGATATATTGATCGTCGGAAAATGAATCGTAGCAGCGATTGTGCTAATACCCTGTTTTGTAGCAGAATTTCGAGACCTGGGGTTGTAATTTGGAATATCAGTTCGTATCTCAGTGTATTAGTGTGAATTCTTTCGACGTTGAATGTCCAGAAAGCAAGTGCCAATGTCTTCTATTTATAGCTGAATTTTGGTCAGCCCTGCGCATCGTAGGCCTAAAACCCCTGCGCATCGTATGGAACTTTAACAAGCCTGCGCATCGTAGCGCTATAACACTTACGGTGCGTATGGTTTGAAAATAGGCTATAGGGTAGCCACGTTTGGGACTAGCTTAGCTGAGTTGACACTTTTTGATAATTCCTTGCTGCCAACGTTTTAAGTGGATAATCGTCCACTAGGGTTTAACCCCCCCTGAGTTTTAGGGGCCCTAATCCTGATTCCGATTATTCTGAAAATTTTAGGGTTTGTGCGGAATCACTTGGGTGTCTCAATTAAGGTTTCCTATTGGTCAAATTAATTTAATAATTAGGATTTTTGATGAGAGTCGTTACATTCTCCCCAACTTAATAAAAATCTCGTCCTCGAGATTTACTGGAATAATTGAGGATACTTTCTCTTTATTTCGGATTCCAGTTCCCAAGTATATTAGGGTCCCATCTTTGAATCCCATTTTACTTAAACTAACACTATTTGTTTACCTTTATATCTTGGAAAGGTACTACCAAAGATTCATCTGATAGACATTTCTTGAGATTGGATACATGAAATATATCATGTATTCCAGCTAACCTTCCTGGTAGTTGTAAACTATAAGTAACTGGTCCAATACGTTGAATTACTGGAAATGATCCTACGTACTTTGGTCTTAGCTTTTATTTCGTACTGAATCTAACAACTCCTTTCCAAGGAGATACTTTCAATTATATTTTGTCTCCAACTCGAACTCCAACGGCTTTCATCTATTATCTGCATAATTCTTCTGGCGATCTATATCTGTCTTCAGCCTTTTCTTCGTGATACTGAATATCACAATCATAGTCACTTAGGATTTTCATCCATCTCCTTAGCCTTTTAATTCTTTTTACCCAAATATATATCTCAAATTCTTGTAACCCGTATAGATAGTATACTTACTTCTATACAGATAATTTATCCAAATCTTAAGGGCAAAAATTATGGCTCTAAATTCTAAATTATGAGTGATAAAATTTTCTTCATATTTTTTTTAATTGCCTTGAGGCATACGCAATTACCTTTTTGCGTTGCATTAACATATATCCAAATCCTAGCTTTGAAGCATTACCGTATACTTCAAAATCTTCAGTTCCTTCTGGTAAGGCTGGAATTAAATCATTGGTAAATTTCTAAAGGCTTCTTCTTGTTTAAATCCCCATTCAAATTTAACTGTTTCACAAATTGGTTTAGTTAATGGTATACTATTTTGGAAAATTCCTTAGTAAATAGTCTATAATACTAACCTACAAAATTCCTAATTTCCATTGCGGTTTGCAGAATCTTCCATTTGGTAATTACTGCTATCTTAGCAAGATCTACGTGAATACCTTCATGATTTACCATATGACCTAGAAATTGTACTTCTGGCAACCAAATTCACACTTCGAGAATTTGGTGTAAAGCTTCTCTTTTCTTAAAAATGCTAAGAGTGCATGCAAGTGCTGTTAATGTTCTTCCTGACTTTCTGGAATAAATAAGTATATCATCTATGAAGACAATTACAAATTTATCCAAATATAGTTTACAGATCCTATTCATCATATCCATGAATGCTGCAATTGCATTCCTTAACCTAAAAGGCATGACTGTAAACTCGTAATGACCATACCTAGTTCTGAAAGCAGTTTTAGGTATGTCTTCTTCTTGTATTTTCAATTAAGGATATCCGGCATGTAAGTTGATCTTAGAAAAATATCTATTTCCCTGGAATTGATTAAATATATCATCAATTCTAGATAATGGGTATTGATTCTTAATTGTAACTTTATTCAATGCCCTATACTACACATTCTCATCGAAACTTCCTTTTTCTTAACAATCAACACTGTGTTAACCTTGGCTATTGGTATAATTCCTGGAATTAGATGAATCTTAAATTCTATCTTCCTATCTGGTGGTAATCCAGGTAAATCTTCTGGAAATACATCTGGGTATTCTGAATTTACAGAAATTTCCTTAATTTCTTTATCTTTAGTATTGATGATTATTGAAATCATGTATACTATTCCTTGCTTTCGTTCATAATTAGCAACTTCCATTATTGATTATGAACTTTATAGTTTTACATGATTTATCTCCTTTAATCATTATTACTTTTCCAGTGGGTGCACAAATTCTATGGAATTCTTATCACAAAGAATTCGTGCGTAGTGGTTTTACTAATCAATTTATTCCTAACATAACATCGAATTCAACCAATATGGTTGCATGAAATTTATGACTTAAAAGTTCTATTTCTACGCTTTGCAGAACCTTATTTATTTTAACTAAATTCCCATCTGCCGTTTCTACTGTAGAAATTTATCTAATGCTGGTTAATGGAAAGTTAAAAGTTTGGCAGAGTAAAGTATTTATAAAACTTTGGTTTGCACCAGAGTCAAATAATACTTTTATGTTAACGTTGTAAGCTAAGAACATACCGGCTATCACATCTGGAATCATCTCGGCTTCTTGAGTAGTCAACTGGAAGGCTCTTACATTCCTTTTTGCTCCTTCTGCTGGTTTGGCTTGATTGTCAAATGGTTTATTCAGTTTTGGACAATCTGGCCTAAGATGTCCAGTTTCTCTACAGTTGTAGCAAACTGAAAATTTCTTCCTCCTACAGTCTTCTTCTTGATGCCCTGGAATTTTGCAAAAATTGCAATATCCTTTGCATCTTCCAAAATGCTTCCTTTTGCAGAAATTGCAAAATGGACTAGTAGAAGATTGCCCATTCCCTCCTTTCTTGAAATTGTTATGGTTACCCGAACGGAATTCTTGGGTAATCTTTTGGGCTACTTCCTTCCTTCTATTTTCTTCTCTTGTCCGTACTAATTCGTCAGTCAGAGTATTGGCTAATTCTACTGCATCATCAATCGTGCGAGGTTTCGCAGCCTTGACGATATTACGGATTTCGGAAATCAATCCCCAAATATAACGAGAAATAAGTACCGGCTCTGGCGAAGCCAGGGTTGGTACTACTCTAGCATATTCGAAGAATGTCGTAGTATACCCTCGACAATCTACATCCACCATCCGGTGGGTTAGAAACTTATTTGTCATTTGTTCTTTTTCATACTCTGGACATAATTTTCTTTCTACAAAGCTCTTAAATTCTTCCCAATTCATAGCATATGCTATCCTTCTTCCTTTTGCTTGTAACACCGTATTCCACCATTCTAGCGCCACCTCTTTGAAATGGTTTGATGCATACATGACCTGATCATCCTGAGCACATTTACTTATGGCAATTACTGCCTCGGTTTTCTCTAACCAACGCAGTGCTGCAGTCGCTCCTTCATTGCCTGCAAACTCAGTGGGTTTACAAGCAATAAATTCTTTGTAAGTGCAACCAGGCGTTGCAACTTTCCTTTTCTTAGGGAGCGGAGCTTTCCGTGGTTCATTATCATGATTAACATGATTACTGTAGGTCCCTCGTGGAGGATGAGGTTAAACCTTAACCTTGTTATATTAACACACTAGCAAGTGCGGAATCCAAGCTAGAGTGCAACCGAGTCGAGACAAGTATAAACACAAAACACACAAGGTTCACCGATTAACACCACTTGTATTAATGCGTATGAAAGGTTCCGGTTACAAGCACAAGGTTTACAACTCTGTATTGCAAACTCTCTAATGTGTGTGTGTGTGTTCTTGACAGAATGCTCTCACTATCTCTCGAGTGTATCTTTCTGTCTCTCGTGTCTATCTCTCTGCCTGTCTATTGAACACACACTGCATGGGTATATATATACCCAGCACAGGTTGTATGGTCGAAGGATCATGTGGACTGCCCGAAAGATGATCTGTCGAACATGAAGCCATCGAAGGATCCACAAACACTTCGAAGGATGGCATATCCTTCGAAGTCCATCAGTATCCTTCGTGGGATATCTTTCGAGCTTATCGAAGAATAGAAACAATCCTTCGAAAGCCCAACCTTCGACACAGAACATTATACAACCATTTTCTAACTGTTTGGCCAAGTCAAACCAGGAGGATGGTTGACTTGGTCAAACTTACATGACTAACAAGGACATCGTTTACATCGTGACCGAATACAGACAAAGTACAGACACAAGTGCACCAACAAACTCCCCCTTGGCTGTAGCTTTGTCTCGATCTTGATTATCTTTGATCTTCGTGTCTTCAAGACTCTGATGTCCTTTCAAGTCTTCAATGTCGGAGGATCTTCAAAGTCTTCACGTCTTGAAAGCAGAGAGTGTATCAACAAACTACCCGTATCATGTAGGAAGTGTGTTGACAAACTCCCCCTTGGCATAGGCTCCTCCTTGAGTTATGCTCGTGAAAGTCTTGATCTTTATGAAGTGAGATCCTTGTGGTGTTGATGATAGTCAGCGGCAACTCGATCATCTTCATCTTCTGAGCGCCTTCACGTTGTGTCTTCATTCCGAAGCTTGTCATCGACCATGTTCTCCTTGCCTTTAGAATCTGCACATGCCAGAAATCTAAACGCATAATGAGAACAACTGCTTGGAATAGTTAGTATAAACAAATGACACACGAATGACCATGTCACAATCAAACACCGTCCGACAGTATGAAAGTTTAATAAATTAGTCAATTTTAGATTTAACTTTCAAAGACTTGCAAATTTCGACCATTTATGAAGATTTAGTCAATTCGGTTTTCAGTCAGGTTTCAGGTAACGAAGATTCGAGCTCCAACATCGTACGATCGAAAATAAAGTAGAAGTAAAATCTTTTTGGCTTTTATAAAGTTTATATCAAAACACACCTAAAATCTTTTTGGTATTTTTGAATAAATTAAAAGTCAACAATTTTAATATCCTTTGAGTGTTATCAAACGACATCACCGCTAATGTCGTGCTGATATGCACCAAACGACGAAACTGTTTAAAAATAAAACAATAAAGATTAAGCAGTAAATAAATATATACAGACATTCTTTTTGCGAGTTTCGAGGGTAAGAGAATCATATCAGTGAACGGTCATGCCAAAACGCTCTTGTTGTTCAGTTAGTTAACATTAAGATAAGCATCCTATAACGATTATCGGTATTGTTGTCCACTTAAGCTCAACTTATCATTTGTAATCATGGCGAGGAGATACGTTAAGGTATGATTTATACTTACCGACAGGTGTTCATCCACATCACGACACATTCCCGTATCAAGGTATGCACGAGGGTTCGTCTTACCGGTGAGTATACCGATTATCATCTGTTTGACCGTATATGATGTGAGATTCTCACTTATTTTGTTTTGAAAACAAGCCCTATGTGATATAATCACTTATTGATGAGGAACTTGATTTTCGATGCATGAGGGCACAGGAGCAAGTCCGTGAGCAGGTCAGTACTTTCGTACAGCAGAGAGACGAACTTGACTCCCGGATAAATGTGATAAATTATCACTTATTTTAAGGGACATGTGATTGTTGATCACTTATTGAGGTCGAATGCAGTATGAAATATGTACACGTATGTATGGTATCATGGAAGATCTAGACTTGCGTCCCCGTTATTTTTCGGTAAAAGATACAACCATGATACCCAGATGATAAGCAGCATAAAGACCGAATATCTCAGAACCTCGGCAATCTATCAAACGAAATTTCGGTACCAAGACCATATGCCAATGAATGGTTCCCACCCAATCTTCAGTCGATTTAAGTTTATATCACCCTGCACACTTTAAAATGATTGTGAGCCTACCGATACATCTTATATAGAGCTGCTTATCGTTTTTCATTTAAGGTTTAAAGAGGTTTAGACAGACCACTGATGTACTATCATTTTCTCTTTTGCTCGCCAGGAAACTCATTTTTGTTTTTCAATTGTTTTTGGGTTTTTGAATTTTTTTTTTTTCAATGTTTTTGGATTTTCAAATTTTTGGATTTACTCCCCCTAAAATCAATAAACTAAGACAAATTTAAAACATAAAGATATTTACAAAAATGATTTTCCGATGTTGGTTTACTCTTGCTTGACCTTAATGCCGTTTACCAATAATAAAAAGTCAAATCTTGATTTGTCAAATGCTTTGGTAAAAAGGTCGGCACGTTGGTCATCGGTGTGGACCTTAACAACATCGATTAGCCTTTTCTCAAAGCAATCACGTATGAAGTGATATTTGATTTCGATGTGTTTGGTCTTTGAGTGCTGCACAGGATTTCTGGTGATCTGTAATGCAGCAGAATTATCAACGTAAATAGGAGTAGTTAGGAATTCAAAACCGTAGTCGCGTAATTGTTGTTGGATCCAAAGAACTTGGGAGCAACAACTTGAGGCAGCAATGTATTCAGCTTCGCATGTTGATGTAGCGACGCACGTCTGCTTCTTGCACTGCCATGTGACTAGGCGATTTCCTAAAAACTGACATCCAGCCGTTGTGGATTTGCCGTCGATTTTGCATCCGCCATGATCAGAATCACTGAATGCGATCAAGTCAAAGTTATTATCCCTAGGGTACCATAGACCGGTGTCAGGGTAACCCTTCAAATAACGAAAAATCCTTTTTACAGCTGCAAGATGTGAGGCCTTCGGGTTGACTTGATATCTGGCAAGCAGGCACGTTGGGTACATTATGTCTGGCCTTGATGCTGTGAGGTACATAAGAGATCCGATCATTGCGCGATAGTATGAGGGGCTAACAGCTTCACCCTTCAAGTCTGGAGTAATTCCATGATTTTGTGGCAGTGGGGTACCAATGGGCGTTGCATCAGACATCTGGAACCGGCTCAAGATGTCACCAACATATTTAGTCTGATGGATGAATATCCCAGACTCAGTTTGTTGCACTTGTAGGCCCAAGAAGAAGGTCATTTCCCCCATAGCACTCATCTTGAATTTATCCTGCATAATGCGCTCGAGATTCCTACACAAGACATCATTAGTAGAACCAAAAATAATATCATCAACGTATACCTGTACCAGAAGAAGATCTCCATCTTGTTCTTTGATGAAAAGAGTACAGTCGATAAGACCTCTTCGAAAACCGTTCTCCAGCAGATAGGTAGATAAGGTTGCATACCAAGCTCGCGGTGCTTGATGAAGACCATAGAGAGCTTTGTTGAGCAACCAAACCCGATCGGGATGGATAGGATCTTCAAAACCTGGGGGCTGTTCGACGTACACCTCTTCTTCAACCACACCATGTAAGAATGCACTTTTCACGTCCATCTGATAAACCTTGAATCCTTTGAATGAGGCATAAGCCAGAAAGATCCGAATTGCTTCCAGACGTGCAACAGGTGCATAGACTTCGTTGTAGTCGATTCCTTCTATCTGACGAAAACCTTGAACGACTAAACGTGCTTTGTTCCGAATAACCACTCCACGGTCGTCTTTCTTGCATTTGAAAACCCATCGAGTGCCAATTTTCTTGTAGTTCTCAGGTCTTTCAACAAGCTTCCAAACACCAAGCTTTTGAAATTGCTGCAATTCTTCCTGCATGGCTTCAACCCAAGCATTGTCTTTCAACGCTTCTTTCCACGATTTTGGTTCTTCTTGTGACACGTAACACGCGAAGGACCAGTCATTCTGAAGACCAGATTCTCTTATAGCTGAATACAAACCAGCATTCCGGTTGTTTCTCAGCTGATTACGCGTCTACACACCGCGATGGACATCTCCTATAATATTCTGCTGGGGGTGGGTATCGTGAATCCTCATTTCAGGATTTTCTGACACACGTGCATTGATACCCAAATTGTTAAGATTAAGATCAACAACCAACTCCACACCAGGAATGTGTGTAGAGGTGGATGCATTCCCTTCAGCAGTGTCTACATTCTGCATATGAGGTGTATCAACAGAGGCACCTTGAACAGGAGCAGCTTGAGCCGAAGATCCTTCAGCTGCATCATGATATTCATCATCTTCAGAAGATTCATTATAATCAGCAGCATCTTCATAAACCTCATTTTGAACCATATTGTTGACAGACGAAGAAGCTTGTGGGTCAACAACAATAGGTCTAACCAAAGGCGAGTCAGCAGCGTTGTCACATTCAAACAACATTCTAGCCGCTGCTGATTCTTCGTCAAAGGTTGGCAGATTGAAGGAGTCAAATAGTCCATCATAATCGAACATCCACGGATCACCCGGAGCCCTAACAGGACTTGTGTACCTTTGAACCCTTACTTCACTCCATAGCTCAATCTTTCTGGTAGCCAGATTCCAAACACGAAAATTCGGAGTATCATATCCAAGGAAGAAACCCTCGATAGCTCTAGCTCCAAACTTTCCATTCGGCTCAATCATAGTACATGGAGCACCAAATGGTTCTAGGTAAGAAAGATCCGGTTTTCTTTTCTGAAGGAGTTCGAAGCAAGTTTTGCCATGTCTCTTTACTGTAAGAACTCTGTTTAACGTGTAGCATGCAGCCGATACAGCCTCCCCCCAGAATTGAATAGGGAGTTCCGACTCTACTAACATTGTTCTTGCAGTTTCGATAATCGTCCGATTCTTCCTCTCCGCGACACCATTTTGTTGTGGAGTATAACGAGAACTGTACTCATGAAGAATGCCTTTAGAAGTACAAAACTCATCCAAAACTTGATTCTTGAATTCGGTTCCATTGTCGCTTCGGATCCTCTTCACCTTCAACGAATAGAGATTCTCCAACATTGTAAGAAGATCCTTGAGGATGCCAGGAGTTTCACTCTTGTGTGCCATGAAGGATACCCAAGAAAATCTAGAATAATCATCAGTAACAACTAGACAATAAGCATCTCCGAATGTTGTCTTGTGCTTCATAGGTCCAAAAAGATCCATATGAAGACGTTCAAGAGGTATGCTGACAGAGTTGATTTTCTTCAAAGGGTGAGACTTCTTTGTTTGCTTCCCTTTTTGGCACGAGACACAGATATCTTGTAAATGAAAACTTCTCACAGGCACACCATTCACAAGATTATTTTTCACCAAATGGTTCATCTTTCTCAAGTGAATGTGTCCCATTCTTCTGTGCCAAGATATAGACTCCTTTTCTGTGGCTTTCGAGACAAAGCAAGTGACTTGAGCTGATGTTGTAATCGCCTGGCTCATGTCGAGAATATAAAGATCATTAACTCTTGGAGCCGATAAGAGAATCCATTCTTGTGGAATTTTGAATCCAGGTTTCAGCACATAGCAGCCGGCACCATCAAAATGCACTGAGAACTTTTTATCGCAGATTTGCGACACACTGAGAAGATTATGATCAATTTGCTTAACATAATTGATCTTATCGAAGCACACAATACCATTTGAGATACTTCCCTCTCCAGTGATGAATCCGCCTTTGTCTCCCGCAAATGCGACATACCCTCCTCTAATATATCTCACGTCGTATAAGAGCCGTAAGTCGCCAGTCATGTGCCTGGATGCTCCACTATCAACAATCCAATGACTATTAATAGTTCCTCCTGGAACACCCTGCACATGTCATTTAAAAACATCAGTTGAGGATGGGGACCCAAGCCTTAGTGGTCTTGGGTCGTCCCTGAGCATCACGAAACGTGATATCAATCTCTTGATGATTTTCAAGAACAACTGCTCCCCCTGAATTGTCAACCCCCTTAGGTAACCAAATTTGTTTTTGCCTACCAGTTTGAGTGTAAACAGTTTTTGAAGCTTCTGGTTTTACAGGTTGTGACACCCTTGGTTCCCTGTTAACTGTTTTAACTTCAGATTTCAAGGCTTTTTCAACAGTTTTCATGTTCTTACGTCGTTGTTTAGTTTCTTGTTCTTTTACAGTTCGTTTATCATGTTTAGGTGAAACTGACCGACGTTGAGGATGAACTGTTTCAGGTGGAGCTTTCTCAACAAATTTATTCTTTGGAGGATTTGGGCAGTTTTTGATGATGTGCCCAAATTCTCCACATTTAAAACATGTTCTCCTTTCAACAAATTTAGGAGAACTTGATTGACCACAAGATGTCGAACTCGAGGAACCTGAGGTACTAGCCTTTTCATCACACCCATTTGTGCGTTGAGTGGAATTGTTATCAATGTTACGTTTTAAGATTGTGACCTGTTGTACAAAATCTGTGTTTGATTTATTCTCAAAAGTCTCAATCTTATCAGTACCTGTGGATGCCACGAATTTGACACTTTTTGCTTTCCTTTGAGATCGAGCTCGTTTGACTGGTTGTTTACCATTAGAAGCACTAGGTTGTTGAGTGGTTGAAGATTTTTGATTACCAAACTGTTTTCTAATCTCAGCCTTAGGAACTGGATCACATTGTGTTACAACAATTCCCGGAAGTGTTTTTCCCAAAAATTTGTTTGTGTTGTCTTCAAAGACTTTATCAATCAAAGATTGATTTACATTCTTAATTGGGAAATCGTGATCTGAGTAGATTTTATCATCTCCAACCAATGTATACAACACATTACTGCTTTTAACAGTAGACACACATGTCTTATCAACTTTGACAGAATCAATCACTTGTTTCTTAACAGAGGAGACATCAGGAGTATCAGGATCACAAAGAATGTGATTCTCTCGTGGAATAACTACTCCTTTCTTCTTGTTAAGTGATTTATCCTGATCACTTACATCCACTTCTGATTCATCATCCGATGTCTCATAGTCCTCGATAACTGGAGGACTTTGCTTCATGGATGATGAAGTTTCTTGTTGCTTAGAGGATGTGTTTAAAGAATTGTCCGGTTTGAACCCTAGGCCAGTAGCAAATTCCTCAACATCAAGAGGCACACTGGGTTCATACCGAGGCATTTCCTCCTCATCAGGCATCTTGGTATAGTTATTCATCAAAGGAGGCGGACATTTCTTATACCCTATGCCTTTCTGATTTCCCTTCAGTTGTTGAACATCGATAATGTGATCAAGCACAAATTGGGAGTTAGAATAACTCTCCAATTTTTGTTTGATCGCATCATGCTCGCATTGGGCAATGGCTAATTGCTTCTTAGTTTCTTCCACAATGTTGATGTATTCATTTATACTTACTTGCTTGTGGTAAACTACTTTGTTCACTTCGGACACGTTTTTCTTTAATGTTTCAATTACTGATTTAAAATCTTTTTCGTTCCGAGTTAAAGCCATATTTGCCTCTTTGCATTTGGAAAGTTCAATAACCAAATTTTGATTATGACTATTGAGCTTTTCTAATTCAAGCTTCATTTCAGCACATGATTCACAAACACTAGGAGCAGGAGGTTCAGAATTTACCTGACTCGAAGAGGCTGACACATTTGTCATAAATGCAGTTTGAAAAGAAAAAGATCCATCTTCAGAAAAGAACTTTTCCATTTCCCTGGATGTAGTAGCAGCCTTCTTGATCAGAATTGATTTCTGACATATAAGTTCATCAGCTTCATTCAATAAATCCTCCATACCAGAACCTGCTTCCTCCTTCTCATCAGACTCTGATTGATTATCCCCAGAAACAGAGCCTTCTTCATCAGAACTTCCAGAATAACCAGAACTGTCATCACTTTCAGAGGACTCTTCTTTATGAACATGCTTGATATGATTGATGATCTTTGCATAACAAGCTGTTCCACTTCCTTGATCACCTTCACCAAGCTGCACAGACCAGTCACATCCCTCATCAGCTTGAACAGTCAAAGCCCGATTGGGATTTGCAGTTCCAGGCTGTGCCTGATTGTTATTAACTGCCACAATCCTCCTTTCACGGTTATCTTGCTGGGCATTCACATTTGCAGTACTCGTCTGGTTTCTGAAAGGGTTGTGATTGCCTTGTTTTGTTGGTCGAGTGCACTCACGTTTGAAGTGCCCTTTATTACCACAATTGTAGCATGTAACGGCGTTGATATCAAACCCATACTTTGTATCTTTCTTTCCTTCCAACGAAGTTCTTCCAGTTCGAGCCATGAAATCTTTTGCCCTTCTTACTGCACTAGCAAAAGCCCATTTGATATCCATCAACTCCATTTCTTCCTTGTCGATCTGTTGATAATCTTCATCGGTCATGTTGATGTTTCCAAGCTTACCTGCTACCAAACCACAGTAAGCACTGACCATTGTATTGATAATTTCCATATGCTCCTTAGCAACTTCAATGCTGATGTGTGAAAGGTTTGAATTATCGACTCGGATTGTGTTAGGGTTTTGAGGTTGAGATTGAGGATTGTTTGTATAATGAGCCTGTTGTTGTTGTTGCGGTGGTTGGACTTGTGGCTGTGTTGGGACGGGAATGTAAGACCTCGGATCAAAAGCCGGAGCAGCAGTTGATTGAGGAAACGGAAGAGAACTTGTGTTGGACACAAATGCAGTTTGCAGTTTAGGTTGCTGAGCTGCAGCGGATCTTGCCAAAACATCGAAGCCTGGAAGGTACATTTCTGTATTCTGAGGAGCGGGAGCTCGCTTTGCTTTCCTGATTTCTTCATCATTTTTATGTTCCAGTTTCTGAATAAACTCATAGATGTTAACCGTGTCTAGAGTTCCAGTATGCTTCAACAACTCAATAAACGAACTCCATTTTGGAGGTAATGCGTCAGCAAACCTATTCACCATGTCTTGTTGAGTAGATACAACCCCATAAGCACACATTTCACTAATCAAATGATAGAACCGTGTGGTCATATCATTTAGAGTTTCGTTTTCCAAAAACTGAAACGATTCAAACTCTTTCTTCAACAAATCATGACGAGACTTTCGAGTAGCTGCATTGCCCTCACCTCTAGCAACTAAGGCATCCCACAATGTTTTCGTGGTCTTGCAGTAGGAGAACTGATGATAGATATCTTTGTTGAGTGCTTGTGTAAGTGTAGCAAAGGCCTTTTTCTCCAATTCATAAGCCTTCTTGTCATTTTCGAGCATGTTAGCATAACCTTCTGAAGTGGACGCTACAACCTCAAGATTAGCATTGAATGCATTGATGAAACATGTCCAAAGATCGGTGCTTTGCCCTTGAACATACGTGTGAAAGCGGTTTTTCCATGATGGAAAGTCATTCATATGGTTCAGCTTTGGTGGACGATTGTTGCTGCCCGTTTCGCTTTCACTAATCAAAAGATTTTGAATGCTTTGACTTTGATTGGATACCAAAGCCCATTGACTTGGACTGATTGATGGCGGTGGAAACATACTTTTCGCCCAAGCTGCGGCAGAGGTTAGCTCTTGACTAGATTGTGAGTCAATACTCCAGTCCCAAGGACTTGTACAACTCATTTTGATGAAATACTAATATACGACCTACACAAACACAAACTGTTAAGTTCAAACAGACACGAATTGAAAGATACAGACTTGTTCGAAAGATCAAGACTTGTTCGAAGGATCAACAGTGTTCGAAAGATCACTGTTGAGTTTCGAACAAAGACTTCGAAAGATTCACAATTTGAAAGATCCTTATCTTTCGAATAACTATCTCGAAAGATTCACAATGAAAGATCCTTATCTTTCGAAAATGTATCCTCCGAACAAACTTCGAAGGATGGGTCGAAAGATGATTATCTATCGAGCCTTCCTTGATCGAAAGATGATCGTTCGATATCGAAAGATATCCTTCGATCGCTTCTGACACAACAGACACTGAAATGATAGGTTGGTGAAAAGGTGATGGGTTGGTAAAGTCAACTTTCGGCAAAAGAGTATGATCAGACCGTACTTTCTGCCAAAACCAGATTTGGTTTGATTATTTTAACCAAATATCCCTTCCCAATACACAAACAACTTTCAACACTAACTAAACAAGATCAAAAGGTGTAAAGCTTTGAAGAACACTCGAATATATGATGAACACACCCAGAAAATTTGAATTTTCTGGTAATCCGACAACTTTCCGAACACGAATTTTTGCCCGAAACTTCACTAAAAACCACTCTTTAACATGTGAAAATGATAAACAACAAGGTTTTTATAAAAACTTCAAGCAAAACAACAGAAATTTCAAAGTTTTGAACAGATTTTTCAGAAAAATAAGAACTTCAAAAATCTGAAACAAGCCCGAAAACTACTCGGTTTTAACAAGGAGAAGAGCCAAGGCTCTGATACCACTTGTAGGTCCCTCGTGGAGGATGAGGTTAAACCTTAACCTTGTTATATTAACACACTAGCAAGTGCGGAATCCAAGCTAGAGTGCAACCGAGTCGAGACAAGTATAAACACAAAACACACAAGGTTCACCGATTAACACCACTTGTATTAATGCGTATGAAAGGTTCCGGTTACAAGCACAAGGTTTACAACTCTGTATTGCAAACTCTCTAATGTGTGTGTGTTTGTTCTTGACAGAATGCTCTCACTATCTCTCGAGTGTATCTTTCTGTCTCTCGTGTCTATCTCTCTGCCTGTCTATTGAACACACACTGCATGGGTATATATATACCCAGCACAGGTTGTATGGTCGAAGGATCATGTGGACTTCCCGAAAGATGATCTGTCGAACATGAAGCCATCGAAGGATCCACAAACACTTCGAAGGATGGCATATCCTTCGAAGTCCATCAGTATCCTTCGTGGGATATCTTTCGAGCTTATCGAAGAATAGAAACAATCCTTCGAAAGCCCAACCTTCGACACAGAACATTATACAACCATTTTCTAACTGTTTGGCCAAGTCAAACCAGGAGGATGGTTGACTTGGTCAAACTTACATGACTAACAAGGACATCGTTTACATCGTGACCGAATACAGACAAAGTACAGACACAAGTGCACCAACAATTACTGCCTCCATTTACGCTATTACTAAAGTTATCTTCAGAAATGCGTTTGGTTGGAATAATTTGTTGAGGTTCAATTGGATTTTTAACAGCAGCAATGATTGCTGGAATAGCATTGGCTATCCCTTGAGCAACTATTCCTGGAATTGCGTTGGCTATCCCTTGAGCAACGATATTTTCTATATCTTGCCTAGTCACATATTGGTCCCCCGGTTGTTGCTCAGATTGATTAATCTCATTAACTGGTTCATTATTAGCGTTTTCCATCTGTTGGGATTGAACCCTATCAGAGGAACAGATAATTAAAGCCAAAACTGGATCAGAGCAGTGGATCCAGAATAAGCAGACATTTACAGATTAGTTCATGCAAATCTCTCCCCTTGAAAGTGGCTTTGTATCTGCTGATCTCCTATCTACTGATCTTACCAAGTGCTGTTCCACAACTGCTGCCTTGCATCTACTGCCAAGTGATAAAGACTGATAGAAGACCAAAGCTCTGCTGACTCAATCTACTGCCTTGAGTCAAGTACTGCTGGTCCGGACAAGCACTGCTGGGTTCACAGCAGTGGAAGGATCCAGCAGCGGTTTATGTGTCTTTTATGTATTAGATTGTAATAGCAGTAGTTTGTACATCAGTGTTTGTATAGATCAGAGGTTAGAGTTTGTTAGGAGGTTAGATGTCACTTTCATGGTGACGTCAGCTAAGATGCTCAGTGGTTTGCAAGTGCCTATAAATAGTTTAGTACTTTGTACTGTTCTATTAGCTCTTTTGATCACATCGTCTTCTTTGCACGAACAAACCACTGAGCTCTGGCTGAGGGGGAGTTTGCATTCTTACATCAATCATTGTAATCGTTGTTGAAATAAATTCAATCTTTCGATTCATTGTGTAAAGATGTTTGATAAAAGTATTACTCTCGTTTGATTGTATGCAAAGTTTGCTTTCATCTTATTTCCGCTGCACAACTCTTTCATTTTCCATCTTAATTTCAAACAAAAGTACAATAAAAAAGAAACTCAGATCCAACAATTGGTATCAGAGCTAGGACAGTCAAATTTGATTTAACAATCATTTTGACGTAAATAGTTCAGCTCATAACAGTTGATACTGATCGTTTGTTCGTCCGTTGAAAAACAGAGCAAGGATTAATCACCATTAAAGTTGATTTCTCAGTGTCTGTAAAACAACAAGAATGACGTCACAATCTCAGGATGACAAAAACAACATCGGCTCGCTTTTTAAACCACCTATGCTTAAAAGAAATGAGTACAACATCTGGCAGAGGAAGATGGGTCACATCCTCGCTCAACAAAGCACAGGTTGTTGGAAGTCTGTCATTTATGGTCCCCATATTCCTTCAGTGCCAAGCGCTGAAGATGCTAAAAAGTTCGTTCCAAAACCAGTTGAATATTATACCGAAACCGACTTTCAAAAGATCGAACTAGATGCTAAAGCGTTTAGCATCGTAGCATCTGCGCTGCCCAATGAGATATATGCTGGACTGTTACATTGTAGCAGTGCCAAAGAGTTATGGGATGCACTTAAGGAACAATTTGGGGGAACTGAGGAAGTAATAGAAAACAATAGGGAAATCCTGAACCAACAGTATGAAACATTTTGCTACGTTAAAGGTGAATCACTAACGCAACAATTTGAGCGTTTCAGCTGTCTCATCAGTGAACTGAGGCTTGTTAACACCACTTTTACAAACTCAACTCAAAATAGCAGGTTCCTCAGGTCACTGCCAGAAAAATGGGACACCATAGCTTTTGTCACCCGAAACTCACCTGAATTCAAGGATCTGACCTTGACCCAACTCCACGGTCGACTCCTGACCTATGAAAGGGAGTTGAACCAGAAAAGGAGGTTACAAGAGTCAGGAAAAGTTACCGATGATTACACTTTCGGTAATACTGCTCTTCTGGGTCAAGAAGAATCTGGGAGCAGTGGTAAGGATCAGGGTTTTGATCACTTCATTGACATAACTGCTGGTGCAAATTTTAACAACCCTGATCCTCACTCTGCTAGTTATGCATTCACTGTAAATGAAAACCAGATGTCAGACAATTTAAGTTTTGAACTAAATGATTTGCAACATTTTGATCCCACTGATTTAGAGGAAATGGACATCCTGCACCAACTGGCTTTGCTAAGTGTCAGAACTAGCAAGTTCTACAAAAGAACAGGGCGAAAATTCCCAGGTTTGCATGGGAATCTAAGGGTTGGGTTGGATAAATCGAAAATCAAGTGCTATAAGTGTAATAGGTTGGGACATTTCGCTAGGGAATGTAGGAGTCAAACTACTGGTCCCATAATTACTCATCCTAGCTCAAATCCTAGACCTCAAAACCAAAACACTGTGCACTATGCCCAATATGCCCCAGCAGCTCAAGTGAACACTGCTCACTATGCTGCTGCCCCTGTGACAGTACATTATGTCCAAACTACTGTTCCACAAATCCAATATGTTCAAACCCCTGCTTCACAGGTACAAGTGCAACCTGTTGCACCTCAAACCACTGCTCCAGCAGCAGCACAACCAGATCAACAAAGTTTTTTCACTCAAGGGTTTGTTGACTGGAGCAGTATGCCTGAAGACCTTAATGATGAAAATTTTGCACTCTATGCTTCTAATGATTCTTCTTGTGATGAGTTTTGTTTGATGGCATTAGAGTCAATACAGGAGGGGGTTGAAACTGAGGAGGAACAGCAGTGTTTTGAAACAGTGGAAGAAGTGACTGAAGCAGTGGTTACTGCTGTGGCTGGTGAACTACTGTTGGGAGAAAGTTCAGGTACCCTGATTGAACCAATGACAGATCCTTGGTCTGTAGAGGACAAAGAAGAAGAGAAAGAAGAAAAGGCTGGTGAAAAGAAGGTGAAAGCTGATGATGAAGAAGATCATAAATGTGATTGTGCAATGATGGCAGCTGCCAAGGTATCTCCTCAAGTTCTTAAAAAACTGTGTTCTGACAATTGCATAATTGCTTTTGCTAACATTAAAGAGGTGAATGAAAACCTTCGGGATAAAATCTTGTCTGATGAGGTCAAATTTGAAAGGTCTTTAAAAGAACTTAAAAACAAATTGACTGAAAAAGAAAAAGAGAACAACTGTCTAAAAGAAGAGCAGAGTATAACCAAAACCCAACTTCAAACTATGGTAGAAAAATACCAAGTTTGTAAAAAGGAGTTGGAGTCCGCCCAGATTACTTGTGAAAGATGGGTGGAATCCTGCAAAGGATATGAGGTTATGCTTGAAAAACAGAGAAAAAGCAATGTGAAGTTTGGGGTTGGGTATAGAAAACATGATGATGAAAACACTGCTTTTGAAAACTCTGTTCAAACCACTGATGTAACCACTGAGTTCATCCCCAAAAACAAGAATGGCCAAGCAGTGAAAATCACTGACAAACTTGGTAACAAAATCACACTTGACAGACCAATGGAATCCTCTACTTTTGTGGAGCTTGAAGAATACCAGTTTAAACCAAAATGGTCTGATGAGTGTGACATTCTTGAAAATTTCAAGCCAATGGACTTTACATCAATTGATGGTGTCAAGGCTCCAAAAGCTAAAGTCATTCCTCTCAAGGACATCCCAGCAGTGGTTAAAACCTCTGCTACAAAGGAGTCTGAAAAGAGAAAGAAGAAAGAAAAAATTGATAACTTGTTTTGTGAATTCTGTGAAAAAAGGAATCATCTAACAAAAGATTGTTTCCACTTGAAAGCTTATGATTTAAACAGAACAAGTGTCATAGTTTCAGCAGAAGGTTGCATTGTCTGTGGTAAAACAAACCACAAAACTCAAGCATGTGTGTATCTCAAAAACTTTGATGTGAAAAAGAATGAGTACATTGCTAAAACATCCTTGAGTCCATCATCATCATCAACATCTGTCAAATTCACCAAGAAACAACCACTGTTTGTGCCAGTTCAAACAGCTGTTACAAAACAGCTGAACCAAACATCTGTCAAAAGAGATGTTCAGGTTACTGATGCACCCCCTGCCAATCAGTTTAGAAAAGGCAGAGAAAAACAGTCTTACCAAAGGATTCCTCACGTTTATGAGGCCTACAAAAGGCCCTCTAAACCCAAAGTGAACAAGCATCCCTTTGGTTACCAGCAGATGATTGGTCAAGACCCACAACAGTGGTTAGAGAAACACTGTCCTAAAACAGTTCAAACACCTGACCTAACCACTGTCCATCATCTTGCATCCATCCCAGACACTGTTGAGACCCCATCCAAAGCCTTGTTGGCTTTGGAGACCTTAATGAACTAATCCTTTTACTTCATGTGCAGGGAGCTTCTGCATGCTTTGATAGTCTTTGGTATGTAGATAGTGGAGGCTCCAGGCACATGACAGGATGTAAAGCCCTCCTCAAAGACTTTAAAATCCATGGAGGGGGTGATATATCCTTTGGGAATAATAGTAAAGGAAAAGTTCTGGGGTCGGGTACAGTGGAGTCTGGAAAAGTAAAATTTGAAAATGTCAATCTAATAGACAATCTAAAATTCAACCTTCTGAGTGTGTCCCAAATGAGTGACAAGGGTTTTGGGTCATTCTTCACAAAAGATTGTTGTAGGATTGTTGGACCAGAAATGGTCAAAAAGATTGAAGCAATAATCAGAACTGGTCAAACTAAACTTGTTGCTCAAAGAAGTGGCAATGTTTATGTTGTTGACATGTCAAAAGAGTGTCCCAGAGCTGATGCCTGTCTGTTCTCAGCTGCCTCAAACAAAGAGACAGAACTTTGGCACAGAAGGCTGGGACACACAAATCTTAAGACAATCACAGAAATTTCAAAAAATGGTTTGGTGAGAGGCCTACCACAAAAATTGTTTTCATGTCCTGAACATTGCATTTCCTGTTTAAAAGGAAAACAACATAAAAGTTCTTACAAGTCCATTGAAGAGTCCAAAACAACCCAGTGTTTGCAAATGCTACACATGGATTTGTTTGGCCCAGTTTAAGTCATGAGCCTCAAAAAGAAAAAATATTGTTTGGTTATTGTTGATGACTTTTCTAGGTTCACATGGACTTTCTTTTTGCATTCAAAAGATGAAACTGCAGGCATTTTGCAAGACTTTGTAATACAGGTTGAAAAGCAATTTGACCTTCCAGTGAAAAGCTTTAGGAGTGACAATGGCACAGAATTCAAAAATAGGGAGTTGGATGCCTTCTGTGTGAAGAAAGGGATTGTAAGGCAGTACAGCATCCCAAGAACACCAGAGCAGAATGGGGTAGTGGAAAGGAAGAACAGAACTCTGATTGAGGCTGCCAGAACCATGCTTGCAGATTCAGGTTTGCCATTAACTTTATGGGCAGAGGCAGTAAACACTGCTTGCTATGTTCAGAACAGAGTTTTAATAAACCCCAGGCACAAAAAGACTGCCTATGAAATTCTGTATAAAATTAAACCACTGATCTCATACTTCAAAGTGTTTGGCTGCCCATGCTTTATTCTGAACTTAAAAGATTCCATTTCAAAATTTGCAGCTAAAGTTGATTGTGGTTATCATCTGGGATACTCAACCACTGCCAAGGCCTACAAAGTGTTCAATACACGGACCAAGGCAGTGGAGGAGACCTTGAATGTAAAGTTCAATGAACTTTCATCAATGAAAATCCCAGCAAACCCTGCAGATCTGTTTGATCTTGAAAAATTCACTTTTGAAAATACTGCTGTCAAGACTAACAGTGCAGGTCCATCAGAGGATACAACACCAGACTATGGGTATGAAATCATCATCCCTCAAAGGTCTGCCACAAAGGGAAAAGCACCAGCTGTTCAAAACAGTTGTCAAAGCTCAACCACTGCTACCTCAACAATTGTTGACCAAAGTAGCCCATCAACCACTGCTTCCACATCCTCAAACACTGCTGACAAAAGTCCTCAAACAGTGGACAAAAGTCAGCAGTTATCCACCTCATTACCTCCTATACCACCACCTTTTGAAACCACTGCTGGATCATCAAAGTCCCCAGCAGTGGTTAGCTCAGATGATACACATTTGCAGCCTTCACCAACAAATGCCATCATACCATACCAAGGAGATTTAATCTTCTTGAGATCTCATCCACCTGATCAAATCATTGGCAACATATATGAAGGGGTGCTCACAAGAAGCCAAACCCAAAACATTTGTCTTTTTGCTGGTTTTCTATCACTCCATCAGCCAGTCAAGTACCAAGAGGCACTGAAAGACAACAGCTGGGTAGAAGCCATGCAAGAGGAGCCCCAACAGTTTAAAAGACAACAAGTATGGGAACTTGTACCACTGCCAGAAGAGGTTAGTCCCATTGGCACAAAGTGGGTCTTCAAGAACAAAACTGATGAAAGGGGTATTGTTGTCAAGAATAAAGCCAGGCTTGTGGTTCAAGGTTACAGACAGGAAGAGGGGATTGATTATGATGAAACATTTGCCCCTGTTGCAAGATTGGAAGCCATTAGACTGTTCCTGGCCTTTGCTGTCAACCACAATATGAAGGTGTTTCAAATGGATATCAAAAGTGCTTTCCTCTATGGTACAATTCAAGAAGAGGTGTATGTTTGTCAACTTCCAGGTTTTGAGGATCCATTTTATCCAAACCATGTCTACAGGCTAAACAAAGCCTTGTATGGCTTGAAACAAGCACCAAGGGCCTGGTATGAAACTCTTTCCAACTTCCTACTCTCAAATGGTTTCAAAAGAGGTACCATTGATAAAACACTGTTCTTAAAATGGAGAGGGAAGGATTTAATGATTGTCCAGATTTATGTGGATGACATTATTTTTGGAAGCACATGTAACTCAATGTGTGAAGAGTTTAGAGAACTCATGACAGCTGAGTTTGAAATGAGTGCTATGGGTGAGCTGCAATGCTTTCTTGGTCTTCAAGTACAACAAATGCAAAATGGAACTTTCATTCATCAAAGCAAATATGCTAAAGAACTTTTAACCAAATTTGATATGAATGATTGTAAACCATGCAGCACACCCATGGCAACAAATAAGCTGGTCATGTCTGATGAAAAAGATGAGCTGATTGACCAAACACTTTATAGAAGCATGATTGGGTCTTTACTGTACCTAACTGCATCTAGACCAGACATCATGTTTGCAACATGTGTCTGTGCAAGAAGTCAATCAGCTCCCAGAAAATCAAATCTCATTGCTGTAAAAAGGATCTTCAGATACATAAAAGGTGCTCCCACACTTGGTATCTGGTATCCAGCTAATGGGAACATCAAGCTTTCAGGTTTCTCAGACAGTGACTTTGCTGGATGCAACACAACAAGGAAGTCCACATCAGGAGGGTGCCAGTTTCTAGGTGATTGCTTAGTCTCATGGCAAAGCAAAAAGCAAGCAGCTGTTTCAACATCCACTGCTGAAGCTGAATACATTGCTGCTGCAAGCTGTACAGCCCAACTCCTGTGGCTTCAAAATCAGTTGCTGGATTTTGGTATCACTGCCTTAAAGACACCACTCATGTTGGACAGTCAGGCAGCAGAAAATATCATCAAAAATCCAGTTTCCCATTCAACCACCAAACACATCGACATCAGACATCACTTTGTGAGGGATTGCTATGAAAAAGGTTTGATTTCTCTGCATCATGTCCCAACTAAAGACCAGCTGGCTGATGTGCTCACAAAAGCACTTGATACAGCCACTTTTAAAAGCTTGGTCTCTAGAATTGGGATGCTGAACATAGAATAACAAGCAACATCTTGTTTTTCTATGAATAAAAGCAACAAAATGTTTTCAGAAAATCAAAACTCCATCCTTAAAAATAGCTAAAAATGAAAATTTTCATTATATCCTTAAAAGTCTGCCATTAACCACTGATTGTTCAAAAGTCTGCTCTACTTCAAAAGTCTGTCCACTGCTGAAAGTCAACCCCTGCTCTCTCATTTGATAAACTCTGTTGTTCAAAGGCAGTGTCTTATCCACTGATATGCTATCCACTGATAGTGAAAATCATCCACTGTTTTCATACCACTGCCTTCATCTGTCCCTATCACATAAGTACTGTCCTTCACTTTCAACAGGGGTTGTCACGTGGGCAGTACATATTGGTCAGTCTTTTTGTAACGGCTGCCACCTCAGCATTCACTTTCTTCCCTATAAAATCCCCCACTCACCACCAAAACAGGGTTTTACTGTCGAATTGAATTCTTAAAAATTCTCTTCTCAAAGCAGTTTTTTCTTCACATTTCTTCACAAATTTCTTCGATCAGTCATCCTCAAAATGACAAAATCAAAGAAATCTTCAAAACCCTCATCCAAATCATCATCGATAACAGCCTCTCAAAAGGCAATCTCCACTGAGATTCCACATAAACCATCTCACAATCTCCTGGGTCTTCTCACAAAACCAGGAACCACCAATATTTTCGATTCCACCATTGATCTCATGGCAAAATCAAAGTACAAAACTTTGTTTACTACTGATGCACCAATCTATTTGGCGACCCAAAGGGAGTTCTGGAAAAATGCAACCCTTGAAAAACAAGGAGACACTGCAACCACCATAAACTCTTCTATAAAGGGTAAAGCTGTCCAAATCACGCCACAATCCATTTCAGAGGTCTTTCAACTCGATGATCAGGAAGGTAAAATTTCTTTCACTAAAACCGAGTTACAAACTGACTTCATTGAGAGAGGGTATGAAGCCACAATGATGAAGAAAATTACCTTAGAAAAAGGTTATTTTCCTTCTGCAACCAGATTTTTATTTCAAACCCTCCTATTATGTGTTTCAAACAAAACCACTTCTTTCAATGAAATCCCTTTAAAGATTCAAAATCTGGGATATGCAATTCTTCAAGGAGAAAATTTTAACTATTCTCGGGAAATTTTCAAAGATTTGGTTAATAATGTTGAAACAAAATCATTCTTACTGTTTCCAAGGTTTTTAAGTTACTATTTTTCAAAGAAATTCAGTAAGGATGATTTAGCTATAATAAATCAAGGTGATTCTACTCAAATAAACAGTTTAACAACTGAAACTTTTTCAAGAATGTTAGCACCTTGCAAAACACAAGCAGAGGTGCCTGAGCAGATTTTAGCAGTTACAACTGCTCCTCAGGTATCTGCTGCTGAGCCCACTGCTCAAGGTGATCAAAGCAGCAGCACAACTGTTTTGAAACCCACACCTAAAATCACCAAAAAGCTACCAAAAAGAAAAACACAAAAACCCCCCAAACCCATCAAAAAGGCATCTCTGGAGGATGAGATACCAGAGCTTCTGCCAGTGACAACACAAAAGTCACAAGAAACCACTGCTGCTACTTCCTCACAGCAGTTGGTACAAATATCTCAACCCATAACCGAAACTCCTCCTGTTTCTTCACAAAAAGAACAGGTTGTACAAATAGGGCCTCCACATCATGATGCTCTGGAAACACTCGTTTCTATCATCCACAGTCCAATGCCCGGGACACATCCTATTTCTACACCACTCATCACATCCAAAATTCCTTCACCAATAAAACCACTGTTGGATGCAATTGATTTGAACCAGGCATTATCCAGTCCTTCTCAATCACCTATTAATGAGAATATACCTCAACAACCGACTGGGTCTGATGTATCAATCTTTGCTAACCCACCAACACAACCTGAGGAGGTTACACCCCTTGAGTTACAAGTAACTCTTGGTGGTAATCCAAGTGAAGCAGCCACTACAGCTGTTACACCCACTGGGTTACATTTGGACAGTGGTTACATTCATAAGACTTCCTTGGAGGCAATTCCTTTTATAGCACCTCTGCCAACCACCAGTGGATTTCTTTATCCTACTGGCAACATCAAACGGTTATCAAGTGTTGAAGGAAGAAGACCCCAGTACCAAGAAAAAGGGGCATCAGTGGTTAATGTTTGGAGTATATTCCCTACATCTACCACTGATAAAACCACTGCTAGTGGGAAATCAGATGATCCCATTAACTTGGGTGATGGTTTAAAGTACCAGAAATTGACGGATCGTATGGCAAAACTTGATAACTCTGTTGCAGAACTCAAAAATATGCTACAACAGGTGTTACAAGTTCAAAAGGTACAATCAACTGCTGTTCCACCTCAAGCACCTGCTCCACAAAGGACACCTGCTACAAATGAGCTCTGGAATCTACTTCAATCTTTTCTCCACCTGTTGATGCACTTTGTGTGGACGCGACTCGGCTCGGTTCGACTCGACATTGAAGACTTGAAAGGACATCAGAGTCTTGAAGACATGAACATCAAAGATGATCAAGATCGAGACAAATCTGCAAACATCGAAGATCGAGACAAAGCTACAGCCAAGGGGGAGTTTGTTGGTGCACTTGTGTCTGTACTTTGTCTGTATTCGGTCACGATGTAAACGATGTCCTTGTCAGTCCTGTAAGTTGACCAAGTCAACCGTCCTCCTGGTTTGACTTGGCCAATCTGTTAGAAATATGGTTGTCTATGTCGAAGGATAAGGCATCGAAGGATAGTGTAAATCCTTCGATGCCCACGAAAGATATGCTTCGATGGAAACTAATAGACCTCGAAGGATACACCATCCTTCGAGGTGCTTGTGAATCCTTCGATGGCTTTGACATCGATAGATGATCCTTCGACCATCTATCGAATCCTTCGGACAGACAACCAATGCTGGGTATATATATACCCATGTATTGTGTGTTCAAAGTATGACTTGAGAGACTTGGAAGACAGATACACACACACTCACTTGAGAGCATTCTGTCCAGGAACACACACACACTAGAGGGTTTGCAAAACTGATTTGTAAACATTGTGCTTGTAACCGAAACCTTTCATTCGCATTAATACAAGTGGTGTTAATCGGTGAATCTTTGTGTGTTTGTGTTTGTGCTTGTTTCATCCCGGTTTGCTCACTATCTTGGATTCCGCACTTGCTAGTGGGTTAGTATAACAAGGTTTAGGTTCGTCATCCTCCGAGAAGGGACCTACAAGTGGTATCAGAGCTAAGGCTCTTTACCTTGTTTAAAACCGGGTTTTGTTCAAGTCTTGGGTTAGTTTTCGTCAAATCTGGAAAACTAACAGTCGCTGTGTTCTTGATGATCTTATCATCTTCATATTTCGAAAGATAAAGTTCATCATTTTCTTCATACTTCAAAGGATCATCTAAGAACCTCGAAAGATCAAAACAGTACCATCGAAGGATCATCAACAATTCGAAGGGTCATCCTTTTGTTTCGAAGGATCATCAACAATTCGAAGGGTCATTGCAACAAACTTCGAAGGATCATCTTAATCCCTAACTGATTTCGAAAGATCTATCTGTTTGTTTCGAAGGGTCATCTCAATAGGTATCTATCTGTTTGTCTCGAAAGGTCAACTTGATGTTTTCAAAGGATCAAGATATTTTGTGGGAAACTTCAACAACATCGAAAGATCAACTACTTCGAAAGATATATAGATTCGATCAAGGATCCTTCGGCTGTTTGATTATCATTCGAAATTTTAATATAGTTTGTGAAAATTAATTTTTTTTAAATCAATTTTCACTTAATATATTAATTTTTTATAAAATGGGAACAAACGGTGAATGGTGGACTCAATTGACTTCGACTTCACAATCATCAGCTACACAACCTGAGCCAGAGTTCGACAAAAATGCATTCTTGCGAGCACTTGCCACACCTCAACCCAAATTTGATCCAACTGCCTATTTTTGGAAACCACCTCAATCCCAACCTCAACAAGGCAACCAAAATCCTTTCATAAATCAAACAAGTACATCCACGTCCAACTCAAATAAAGCCGATGATGGGTGTGACTGGTCTGTACAATGTGGAGGTGGAAATCAAGGAGGAACTGCGTTTTATGCTGAAATTGTCAAGAATGTCAATGATGGTGAATCTTCAGGAAAAGATGACAGTTCAGGATGTAGTGGCACTGATGAAGATAGCTCAGGTGTGAGTGATTACAGTTCAGAATCGGACGTGAAGGAGGGAGTGGATTCTGAAGGTGATAATTTGTCGAATGATGCTAATGAGAAATCTGACTTGATCAAGAAAGCTGATGCTACATCAGAAGAAATGGAGAAGATTCTCACTGAAGATGGATCTTTTTCTTTTCATACAGCCGTTATGGCTCACGTAGAAGGTCAAACTTCTCAGATATGTGATACTAATTCTGACTCTAATTTTGATCCTGTTGAATGTGCAAAGTGCTTAGAATATGCTGAAAAGGAAAGTCAGTTTGAAATCACAAACAAACACAATCAACAATTGATTGTAGATCTTTCTAAAGCAACCGAAGCTAACTTGTTTTTAACCAGAAATGAAAAGGAATTTAAGGCAACAATTGCGTCACTAAGACATGATGTTTCAGAATTACAAAAGGCTGTTTTGCGAAAACAACATGCTAACAATAATCTTATTGACACAATTGAAAAGCAAATGGTAGAGTTAGCAACAGCTCGATGTGAATGTGAGACAATTAAGCAGAAATTGGAAAGCTATTCCAATTCCCGCTATGTTTTGGATCACATTATTGATGTTCAAAAGAAAAAGGGGGATAGGAAGTGTAATGGATTCAAATCATGTCCTCCCCCTATGAATCACAATTACTCTAAATTGCCTGATGACGAGGATATGCCCCGTTTTGAACCTACTGTGCCACTCGGTCTAGATGACTTTGCAGCAGGCCTCGGGTTCACAACTGGTACATCATCCTCGGATCAATCAGAATCTGAGAATGTGACAAATTCATCGTGTGTTAAGGAACAGAGTCCTCCCATTGTTTTGGATACTGATTCTTCGGACGATGAATCTGAAGAAATTGTGAACCAACAGTCTAACTCGGTTACAACAGATATTCCAATCGAGAATCACATCTTGTGTGATCCTCCAGTGAAACCGAGTGAGACTGAAACGTCAAAAGCAATGGAGTCCCTTTTATCTAGCTGTGAAGGGAATAACTTGTTGTACACGCTCAAAGGAGATGACAAAATCTACTCTAACAAAGATTTTCCAATTAAAAATGTAAATCAAGATTTAATTGAGCAAATTTTTGAAGGATGTATTGATAAGTTTTTGGGAAACAAAAGTGGCAAAGTCACAGTCACTCAATGTGATCCAATTCCGTGTGAACAAGTTAGAAAACAATACGGAAACCAAAAACAACCAATTGAGCGAAAACAACAAGTGAACTCCGGAAAGGGTAAGGCACAGGGAAGGAAGGCTCAGAACAAGAATGTTCAAGCACCTAAAGTTCAGCAGCCTAAGACTGAACAACCAAAGGTTCAACAACCTAAAGTTGAACAGTCTAAGGCTACTCAACCTAAGGCTGCACAACCTAAAGTTCAGCAATCTAAGGTTCAACAACGAAAGGTGCAACACAAAAGAGCTCCTGTTAAGAAACGAGAACCGAAAATGAACTTTGTTGGATCCACGGGTTCTGACAAACTTGAAACATTTCAGGATAAATCTAACATTGATTTTATAAAACAAGTTAGAATTTTAAAACGAAATGATCAGAATAATTACACCCAACACACCAAAGGATGTGATTTAGGTCCAAGCACGTCTACATCACAAAGTTCATGGTCTGGTTCTCAGTCTGGTCATCAACATGTTTCTCCGAAGTTTGTAGAGCGGAGAACATGTTTTGAATGTGGGACAGTTGGGCATATTGTAAGATACTGCCCATACCTGCAAAAGCTGAAGGCTCCCCAAGAAACCAATTACCAAAAACGATCAGTTTCCCCGAAACAAGACCCGCGTGTCTTGAAAGAAAGGGAAAAGAAATTGAAACAAAAGAATCAAAAGGTAATTGAAAAGGCCTTAAAGTTAGAGGTCAAAGAAGAAAAACCTGTTCAAACAAAACCTAAAATGGTAAAACCAGTAAATGCAAAAACAATTAATACAAATACTGGTAAAGGACAAACAGCTTGGAAACCAAAGCAGGTAATTCAATCAGGGGGAGCACCTGAGGTTCTGTTTCCTAATCATCAAGTGATTGAAATCACTTTTATTGATGATCAAGGACGACCCAAGTCCACAAAGGCTTGGGTCCCCCTCTCCGTCTAATCTTTGATTGAGTGTGCAGGATGTTCCAGGAGGAACTATCGATAATCGTAAGATTGTTGATAGTGGAGTATCCATGCACAGAATAGGCGACAGAAGAAGTTGTTGCCTTTGATGGAGAGAAAAATGAGAAAGAGAACAGAATTGTCTGTTGAAAGAGATTGAAAACCTTCGACAAAAGTGCAAATCATTTCAAAAGTGTGATTGTTAGAGGCTTTGATCGGGTCCCTAGGGTAGATTCAATCAAAATGTACGCACCTGCAGCACATCTGAAGATTCAAAATCAACAAGATGAACGTGCAGTGTACATTTCTTCTCGGTGTGATTGAAGAAAAAGTGTTTGTTGAACAAAACAACCGGGTGTGCGGATGCCTTGGCATGAGTTGCACAACCGCACACTACTTCTCAAGAGAAAGACAAAAACCTTCGCTGGTGAAATGTGGAAGACCAGCCGGACCCAAAGGTTTATGATCTTGTTGCTGTCAAGAGACTTCTCAGTAGCTACAAAGAATCGACTTTGAAATCCACACCGGGTGGATATCCAGTTTGGGAGAGCACTCAGATTCCTTGCAATGCACGAAGCAGTTGCAGGATACGGTTTTAAATTTCTAATCTCTCCTATACTTGTCGATATTTAAGCTGCTTTGTGAATTATTATCTCGTTCAGCACTCTTTGGCCAGACAATGTTGTCATGGTCCGCACCGCTTACCGACATGCCAGCTGATTTTTCCAAAATTCGCTAAATCATTTCTGATTATAACTTAATTTTGGTAAACGGCATTGAGGTAAAACATGAGTTAACCAACATCGGAAAATCATTTTTTTAAAATACCTTTGTGTTTTAAATTTTTTTAGTTTGTTGATTTTAGGGGGAGTAAATTCAAAAATCTGAAAATCCAAAAACATCGGAAAATTTCAAAAACACAAAAACAATAGAAAAGCAAAAATGAGTTTCCTGGCGAGCAAAAAAAAAGAAAATGATAGTACATCAGTGGTCTGTCCAAACCTCTTTAAACCTTAAATGAAAAAGCGATAAGCAGCTCTATATAAGATGTATCGGTAGGCTCACAATCATTTTAAAGTGTGCAGGGTGATATAAACTTAAATCGACTGAAGACTGGGTGGGAACCATTCATTGGCATATGGTCTTAGTACCGAAATTTCGTTTGAGAGATTGCCGAGGTTCTGAAATATTCGGTCTTTATGCTGCTTATCATCTGGGTATCATGGTTGTATCTTTTACCGAAAAATAACGGGGACGCAAGTCTAGATCTTCCATGATACTATACATACGTGTACATATTTCATATTGCATATTGCATACGACCTCAATAAGTGATCAACAATCACATGTCCAAACAAAATAAGTGATAAAATATCACATTTATCCGGGAGTCAAGTTCGTCTCTCTGCTGTACGAAAGTACTGACCTGTTCACGGACTTGCTCCTGTGCCCTCATGCATATGAAAATCAAGTTCCTCATAAATAAGTGATTCTATCACATAGGGCTTGTTTTCAAATCAAAATAAGTGAGAATCTCACATCATATACGGTCAAACAGATGATAATCGGTATACTCACCGGTAAGATGAACCCTCGTGCATACCTTGATACGGGAATGTGTCGTGATGTGGATGAACACCGGTCGGTAAGTATAAATTATACCTTAACGTATCCCCTCGCCATGATTACAAATGATAAGTTGAGCTTATGTGGACAACAATACCGATAATTGTTATAGGATGCTTATCTTAATGTTAAATAATTGAACAAAAAGAGCGTTTTGGCATGACCGTACACTGATATGATTCTCTTACCCTCGAAACTCGCAAAAAGAATGTCTGTAGATATTTATTTACTGCTTTTAGTTTCTGTATCTCTATATATATTTATTTATTGCTTTCCGTCTTTACATTTGAAAAATGAAAATTCCAAAAAAATTTTAGGTGTGTTTTAATATAAACTTTATAAAAGCCAAAAAGATTTTGCTTCTAGTTTATTTTTGATTGACTGATGTTGGAACTCGAGTCTATCCTACCCAAAATCCTGATTCTAAGCCGGAAAACAATTGCATCTTCATAAACAGTCGAAGTTAACAAGTTTTGGAAGTTAAAGGATTAAAATTGAATTTTTTTCTAAACTTTCAAACTGTTGTCGGATGGTGTTTGATTGAGATTTGATCTCATATGTGTCATTTGTTTAAACGTTAACTATATTCCAAGCGGTTGTTCTCATTATGCGTTTAGCTTTCTTGCATGTGCAGATGCTAAAGGCGAGGAGAACATGGTCGATGACAAGCTTTGGAATGAAGACACGAAGTGGAGGCACTCAAGGGATAAAAAGATCGAGTTGCCGCTGACCCTTCATCAACACCACAAGGATCTGAAGAATTGACAAGTCAAAAGATTCACGAGCATGACTCAATGGAGAATTCAATCTAAGGGGGAGTTTATTGACACACTACCTAAGTTAAATGGGGAGTTTGTTGATACACTTTCTACTTACGTCGCGTGAAGACTTTGAAGATCCTCCGACATGAAAGTCACAGAAGACGAACCATCACGAGTAGCGTCCAAGGGGGAGTTTGTTGATGCACTTTGTGTGGACGCGACTCGGCTCGGTTCGACTCGACATTGAAGACTTGAAAGGACATCAGAGTCTTGAAGACATGAACATCAAAGATGATCAAGATCGAGACAAATCTGCAAACATCGAAGATCGAGACAAAGCTACAGCCAAGGGGGAGTTTGTTGGTGCACTTGTGTCTGTACTTTGTCTGTATTCGGTCACGATGTAAACGATGTCCTTGTCAGTCCTGTAAGTTGACCAAGTCAACCGTCCTCCTGGTTTGACTTGGCCAATCTGTTAGAAATATGGTTGTCTATGTCGAAGGATAAGGCATCGAAGGATAGTGTAAATCCTTCGATGCCCACGAAAGATATGCTTCGATGGAAACTAATAGACCTCGAAGGATACACCATCCTTCGAGGTGCTTGTGAATCCTTCGATGGCTTTGACATCGATAGATGATCCTTCGACCATCTATCGAATCCTTCGGACAGACAACCAATGCTGGGTATATATATACCCATGTATTGTGTGTTCAAAGTATGACTTGAGAGACTTGGAAGACAGATACACACACACTCACTTGAGAGCATTCTGTCCAGGAACACACACACACTAGAGGGTTTGCAAAACTGATTTGTAAACATTGTGCTTGTAACCGAAACCTTTCATTCGCATTAATACAAGTGGTGTTAATCGGTGAATCTTTGTGTGTTTGTGTTTGTGCTTGTTTCATCCCGGTTTGCTCACTATCTTGGATTCCGCACTTGCTAGTGGGTTAGTATAACAAGGTTTAGGTTCGTCATCCTCCGAGAAGGGACCTACACCACCAACAAGCACAATTAGCAGATCAGCAACATGAAAAACATGTACAACAGCTGAGAAATGCAATGGAGTCAAGGTTCAAGAACACTCAGGCTGACTTAAAGGCTCTCAAAACTCAGATCTTGCAAACCACTGGCACTGCTCCTCCAAAAGTACGCTTCATTTATGACCTCCCAGAAGATAATGCCAAAAAGGGGGAGAAAATTAAGGAGTGGAAAAAGAAGGGTATAGAAGATGGTCTTTATCTTGAACCAGAAAATTCAAACATGACCAAAAAGATCCCTTTGCCAGATGGCAGCAAGAAAATTGATGTGACAACAAATGCACTAGCAGAAGCAGTTGCAAGTGTAAAAAGAGATAGAGAGGCCAAAAGAAAAGCCAGGGTGGACAGAATGGATCATCCAGAACAGGGTACTTCTGGGTCAAGGGATCATGAAAATCTTGTTGAGGAAAAGAAGAGGCCTACTAGAAAAGTAAGGCAACCCAAATCCATTCCAACCAGACGTTCAAAGTCTGCTAAAAAACCACCATACAAAACAGCTGATGCAGCAGGAGTTACAAAAACTACTGCTTGTCAAACAGTTGTTCCATCAACACACACCACTTCAACACACACAACATCCACCGCTTTACCATCATCACCACCAAAAACAACACCTGCTGACATACAGCAGAAGACAGCAGATGTTATAACATCTGTTGTAATGACAACAGTGGTTGAAACACCAGTTGTTTCAACAGCTGTTTGTCAATCACAATCCACTGCCACAACATCTACCACCACTGTTCCATCCAAAACATCATCAGTCTCTCCTAAACCAAAAAGGAGAAGGCTAATTTTAAAAGATGATGACACATCACCACCACAAACATCTTCAAAATCTTTAGCTCTTGTCACAATACCAAAACCTGTTCCTCTCTCTTCAGTTCCAATGTACAAGCCCTTACCTCCTGCAGGTGTTCAATTTCCTCTTGAACTAGCAGATGTTAGAGATGAAATAAAATCCTTTTACTATGAGGATGACCCTGCCAAAAGGAGTTTGCCATCAATAAAGGGATATCCTTGGCCTAAAAATATGGATGAATACTTGGAAATCAAAGCCAAGCAAGCAGAGGATATCTAAAAAAGAAACACACAAGGGAAGTCTGACAAAGAAATTTCAAGAAATTATCAATATCTGCTCACACAAGTCAGATCCCTAGAGCAATTTGCAAAAAATGTTAGTCAACAAATTTCTGAAAGAGCAGCTGAATCTCTGAAGAAAGACTACATTGAAAGCATCATGGCTCACAAAAAGTACAAAGGAGAGAGATATATGTACAAAGAGTGGACTGTTCCTGAGCTTGAAGATGAAGCTGCAAGAATTCAAGACATGATAAAAAGGAAGGTCACTCACACTTCTCCTAACTGGGCAAAGTTTAGAAAGAATGTACCTGACAAACAGGTAGAACTGCAAAGAATGAAAGAGGAACTGGTTGCTGCTGATTATGGAAACAAAAGACAAGTGGCTAGATGGAAAGAAGATGTGGTCAGGGCTACTTACAAAAAGTTGGAACAATTAAGAAAGAAAGATCCCACAGTTCCTCAAAAGCCTGACTATTCTAAAGCAGAGGTTTCAAAAAGACCACCAAAGCTGCAAAACAAAAGAACCACTGCTCCAGCTGGTGCTGCCATCTACAAAAGAAGGAGCAAAAACCAGTTTAGCATGGAAACAATTCAAGATCTATTAGCTGGAGATGCCATTGTAAAAGCAGACACGGAAGTAATGATAAAAGAAGATCTTGAATTGGAACAATCTGCAAGTGCTGCTCAGCCAGCTATGAACAGGCCAGCCTCTCCAAATACTTCTGCAAATAAACATCTCCCAAGAAACCCACCAGGCTCAAAAATACAAAAGTGGGAAACTGACAAACAGACCTGCGTATTGACTTTGCTCAGGCCTGGTGGAGTAGTGGAGAAAATATCAAGGGAACAAGCTCTTGGCCTGAGTCTTGAAGATTTGCAGGATCTCCTTGATCTTCCACTTAGCAGGGATGATGAAGATACAGATGCCCTAGACTTTGAATTACAATTTAAAGGTCAGATAAGGAAGCTGTTGATGAGGCAATAAAGAATTCCACAAATAATGGAGAGTTTTGGCATTATCTGTTCCAGGGGGAGATTGTTGGGATCGAACCCTATCAGAGGAACAGATAATTAAAGCCAAAACTGGATCAGAGCAGTGGATCCAGAATAAGCAGACGTTTACAGATTAGTTCATGCAAATCTCTCCCCTTGAAAGTGGCTTTGTATCTGCTGATCTCCTATCTACTGATCTTACCAAGTGCTGTTCCACAACTGCTGCCTTGCATCTACTGCCAAGTGTTAAAGACTGATAGAAGACCAAAGCTCTGCTGACTCAATCTACTGCCTTGAGTCAAGTACTGCTGGCCCGGACAAGCACTGCTGGGTTCACAGCAGTGGAAGGATGCAGCAGCGGTTTATGTGTCTTTTATGTATTAGATTGTAATAGCAGTAGTTTGTACATCAGTGTTTGTATAGATCAGAGGTTAGAGTTTGTTAGGAGGTTAGATGTCACTTTCATGGTGACGTCAGCTAAGATGCTCAGTGGTTTGCAAGTGCCTATAAATAGTTCAGTACTTTGTACTGTTCTATTAGCTCTTTTGATCACATCGTCTTCTTTGCACGAACAAACCACTGAGCTCTGGCTAAGGGGGAGTTTACATTCTTACATCAATCATTGTAATCGTTGTTGAAATAAATTCAATCTTTTGATTCATTGTGTAAAGATGTTTGATAAAAGTATTACTCTCGTTTGATTGTATGCAAAGTTTGCTTTCATCTTATTTCCGCTGCACAACTCTTTCATTTTCCATCTTAATTTCAAACAAAAGTACAATAAAAAAGAAACTCAGATCCAATACCATCTGATATCTAATTTATAGATAAATAATTAGTATAAAGGAAATAATCCAATGTCACAATTTAGTTGCACATAATCACATAAACGAATATACAAACAAAATTGTAACTTTTCTAATATTTCATTTGTTGTAAAGATTATATCATGCTTCTTATATACACCCATTTTATTATTTATTTTACACAACTGATTTTACTATTACTATTTCATAATCCCCTATCCTTTGTCAGGTGATGTTCTAGTAACGGCGTTCCTTCTCATCGTATTTCCAGGAGATCTGTCCCAAAATCTCTTGGATCCTATTCCCAGCCTCCATTTTGTCAAAATGATGGAGTTTAGCCATATTCTCATTACTCATTGGTGAATTTGGTAAAGGTTCTGGTTTTGAATTTAGGAAAAATCTTATAGGGATGGTTTTGTAACAGTATTTCATTATTCACCCATTCGTCTATTTGCCAGTGGATTGAAGGGTTTGGAATAGCTGGTTCTAATTTCATTGGTAGTTGTGTTTCAAGAGAATGAATAAAATCATTTTCTTTAATAGGCTCAATAGTATCATCGGTTGCCATTATAAAATCCAACTCTTCCTGAGATGGTAATCTCTCAATTTGCCTAGAGCTTTCCCCAATTTCCATTTTCTTAAGCTTAGGTTTCTCAAGAGGTAAAGCGTTGAATTCTATAGGTTCTTCTATGTCTGGAATATACCTATTAAAATCTCTGGAAACTTCTATTCCTACTGGATAGAGATTTAAATTCTAAAGGGCTTCCGACAGATCACTCATGCTGTTTAGCAAAATACACACAATTACTAAGTCATAACAAAATTTTATAGAACAACTTTTTAAATAGTATTTCATACTACCAAAACAACTGAAAATTAAAACATACTAGGTTTTATTTGTAAATTTATTTATAAGGTTTCTAGACTGTAGATAATAAAAGTGTTAAAACTTTGAGTCAAATTATTTAAAGATTTATTTTTACTACTACAGTAGCTAACATATAACAATCTGCCCATACTGTTCAAAATTAGTCAGATAATAAAACATATAATCACAAAATAGCAATTAATAAAAATTAAGTATTTTCTAAATACTTAATTGGCTTAAATCAGTGGCTCGATAAGTGGCTCTGATACCACCTTTTTCTGTCACGGCCCCCGACCCGGTTTGACCCGTTTCAGGAGCCGCGGGACAGAAATACTGCGGTATTTAATTAATTGAGTTTGACAGCGGAAGTTTTCATCAGGATCTTTTAAAATGTAAATATTTCCCGTTTAATTTTATTTCACAACGCGGGATAAAACCCGGTAATTTACAATCATTTGATTTCACAAAGAAATCTTTTATTTTACAAAACATGTTTCTTTATTTTATACTGAGCCACTTCCTTGAGCTTGTAGTGCTATATGGCACTTTTCCTGATTCATAACAGGTCACCTGAAACATGTTTGAAAAAGGTTTTGTCAGAGGGAAATACTGAGTGAATCATTCTATTTTGCATAATGATGCATAGTTATTAATTACAGCATAAGAGCGATTACAATGGATTGTTAGTTTATAATTAATTAATAATTTGAGAATATGAAAGATGAATTAATGCTACACCTGAACTTACATGTAGGAAAGATAAATAATAAAAATAAAAATACAATTTAACTTATCTATAGGAAAAACGATACAGTAAAAAGACAACTTTGTTACCATTCTTTTACGATTAAGTTCCACCTTAACTAAATGAATCTATTATTTAGTTTATTTTTTACGGGGTACAGTTGGAATTTATTGGGATAATTTAATATAGACTCTAACTTTTAATTGCAAATGCAGAGAAATCCATTTACTTATCTTTTCTCTCTATTATTATTATCTAATCTCTTCTTCTACTCTCAAGACCCTCTCAAGTTCACCCTATAATTTAGTTTTCCGGTGTTTGAAATCTCTGTGTCGCAACCGATCAAAATCCTTTGTCGGTGTTGATTTCGGTGTTTGAAATCTCTGTTTAGCAACCGATTGAAGCCTCTATGTTGTTGTTTGATGTCTATGAATGTCTCCCCTATTTTCCGGTAAAAAATCTCGTCTCCTTCTTACCTTGAAGGATTTGTTGGACCTATCCCATCGTTTGGACGAAGGCAGACCCACGCCTTTCTGCACGGGCTCCGCATCTTCAGACAGTAAAGGCGCGTTGGAGTAGTCTAACAATGGATCTAGTTTCTGGCCAAGGTTTTCGTCGGGTACGTCATTAAACTCATGATTCTCTTACAAAGATCATCTTCTCTTCTGCTCCATACATAGGTGAAGTGGAGGCCTACGGCGTACTCAAGTCTGTCAGGCACTCAGGTGTCACGGCCCCCGACCCGGTTTGACCCGTTTCAGGAGCCGCGGGACAGAAATATTGCGGTATTTAATTAATTGAGTTTGACAGCGGAAGTTTTCATCAGGATCTTTTAAAATGTAAATATTTCCCGTTTAATTTTATTTCACAACGCGGGATAAAACCCGGTAATTTACAATCATTTGATTTCACAAAGAAATCTTTTATTTTACAAAACATGTTTCTTTATTTTATACTGAGCCACTTCCTTGAGCTTGTAGTGCTATATGGCACTTTTCCTGATTCATAACAGGTCACCTGAAACATGTTTGAAAAAGGTTTTGTCAGCGGGAAATACTGAGTGAATCATTCTATTTTGCATAATGATGCATAGTTATTAATTACAGCATAAGAGCGATTACAATGGCTTCTATCTTATTTTTATCTGGCATCCTGTCACAATGGTGACATGTCACAATGGTGACGATGGTCATACCACTATTTAGATCAATGAACCTAAATAGTGATGATTATCCCTGTAGGTCAATGAACCCAACAGTGATTATCCCGAGTAGGTCAATGAACCTAACTGGGAGAAAATTAGTAATGTGCACAATACCCCACTAACCAGTAATTCAAGATATCCACGACTTAGTCCCTGTAATTATAACCTTGAAAATAATTTGAGGTATTGTAAAACATTTGATAAAAAGAGAATGACTCACATTGCAGATTTATACGGGCAGAGTTTGGCCTACTGATTTAGCCTTTTTATCCTAAATTTAATAACAAGCACACAATTCGGGTTTAGTAATCAATCCAGCATTTACGATAACTCACGAGATCAAATTCTCACAACGAACGACAAAGTGCAATACTTAAACATCCATCGATTTAACGACGAAAGACAAAGTATAGCCCTAATGTGGGCGGCACTTAAACATCCATTGGATATATTGATCGTCGGAAAATGAATCGTAGCAGCGATTGTGCTAATACCCTGTTTTGTAGCAGAATTTCGAGACCTGGGGTTGTAATTTGGAATATCAGTTCGTATCTCAGTGTATTAGTGTGAATTCTTTCGACGTTGAATGTCCAGAAAGCAAGTGCCAATGTCTTCTATTTATAGCTGAATTTTGGTCAGCCCTGCGCATCGTAGGCCTAAAACCCCTGCGCATCGTATGGAACTTTAACAAGCCTGTGCATCGTAGCGCTATAACACTTACGGTGCGTATGGTTTGAAAATAGGCTATAGGGTAGCCACGTTTGGGACTAGCTTAGCTGAGTTGACACTTTTTGATAATTCCTTGCTGCCAACGTTTTAAGTGGATAATCGTCCACTAGGGTTTAACCCCCCCCTGAGTTTTAGGGGCCCTAATCCTGATTCCGATTATTCTGAAAATTTTAGGGTTTGTGCGGAATCACTTGGGTGTCTCAATTAAGGTTTCCTATTGGTCAAATTAATTTAATAATTAGGATTTTTGATGAGAGTCGTTACATCAGGCGTCAGAGTTCAGACCTCGAGAAGAAGACTGCCAAAACTATAAAAAATAGAAAACAACAATAGTATTGTAATTTGTAAGAAGGGCAATTTTGTAATTATGTCGGTGTACCGACCATTGTTTTTAAGATTATATAAATATTGTCATATGTATTATAGATAAGTTACATAAAAGAATGAATATTTGTAAATTATTTTAAACTTCTTTACATATCTGCATATGAGCCAAGAAAATGTTTTTAATGTTTTTCCATTTAAGAAAATTACTGAAAAAAACTAAAAGATAATGTTTTTTAAAATTATTAAATAAACCACTTAAAAGATAATTTTCCTTCAACTTTCGTTAAACAATATATTTATAAAAGGAAACTCTTTTTATCCAATAAAATTTGGAGTGAGGAAAAGTAATTTTTTAAAAAAATACCCATTTTGGTAAATATTTTTTAAAGTACCCATTTTGGTAAATAAGTTTTTCAACAACACCCATATGGGAAAAAACTCTATATTCTGATGGTATTCATTTGAGGGAACTCGGATATATATATATATATATATATATATATATATATATATATATATAATATTTATTTATTTCGAAGCATCATCATCATGTGTAAATCCTGAGGTATTTATTCGGATTCGACCCTTAACCAACCTTAGTTTAGAATTTCCAAACCCCAAACCCCAAACAACAAACTCTGAATATCAACACTATACTCCTTTGTACGAAAATAAACTCTGAATATCAACACTATACTCGGATACCCATGAGGGTTTATGTAACTCGGAACCTCCTATCTTAATCAAACTCTGACTAGTATCTCAGAATTTAACAAACTCTGATCTTTAAAACACACAAGTCCTGACATGAGTAAACTCAGACTTTGTGACTTCACAAAGCCTGACTGTTCACCCCGGACAAGCAACGCACATAATTAATCAAAACCAAAATGGAGTTTTTCAATACAACAGTTACAATCAATCAGTACGATCAAAACCCTAATCTATCATAGAATCCAGCAAGAGTTTAACAGTTCTAGCATGTAGATTACATCCTAATAACAGGCAATTCAATACACGATCACAAACCATTGTACAAACAATCTGAAGGATCAACTAAACACAGGATCATTGTTTGGAGGACTAGGGTTTGCATGAAATCAATCGAATAAGAATAACAACGTATAATATAAACATTACCTTAGATTCGATATGGAGTTTGTTCTTGGAGAATTGAGAGATCAAGGATTAAAGGTTTAGGGATTTGTGAAACCTTAAATGATTAGATAACTTGCAACTGCCGTATGATTGGAATTGGTAAGAAATGATTAGGGTTAAGGAGTTTTGTTTTATTTTCATTATAACACTAAGCACCCCTAACTAATTAATTTTCACACAAAGCACATAACCTCCTGTAATTTACAAATAAAGCATATAATTCACGCATTTGTCATGCAACGCATAAGTTATCATGTATGTGTTCTGGTAATTCCCCGAATTACCAACGTAGACTCATTTAACTAACCCTAGTTAAATGCAGTGCTATGAATGTATGATTAAATTAACTATGGTTAGGTTAAAGTAGTAACCTGAAGTTGCGGGTTGTCACATGTTAGCTTAGCGAACAAACACGAACATAGGTCTCGTTCGTTCGACTGCGTTCGTGAACATTCGGTTACGTTTGTTCATGTTCGTTCCTTTACGTTTGTTCGTGTTCGTTTGATTATATTAAAAAATTAATAAATAATAAGCCTTTTATCTAAACATAATGAAATATTTTTTTCTAAGTTAGCTAGTATTGGACATTCTAATACATTTTTTTGGGGATAATAATGTCTAAGTTAGTTAAACTTTGAATAATTATGTCTAAGTTAAACTTGATTTAACTTTTGGTGGTTGCAGTAGACTTCTTATGTTTTGATTTATCATTTCATGTTTTTTTTTTTGAACGTTAAATTCATTAGAAAACGGCTAAGCCCACCAAAAAGAGGACCGCCAAAACAAACAATCACAACTTATGTTCAATGTTTAAGATTAACAATGTTTTCATTTATAATTTTCAAGTTAAATGTTCGTTTACGTTCATTTTTATCCGTTTGCATTCGTTTGTGTTTGAGAACAGTGTTTACGAACAACTGAATTTCCTTAATGAACGAACACGAACATAAACTTATGTTCGGTAGGTGTTCGTGAACAGTTTGCGAGCATGTTAATTTCCTTAACGAACGAACACGAACATGGTCTTGTTCGTGTTCGTTCGGTTCGTTTACAGCCCTAAAGACCGAGGTGTCCCTAGTGGACGGTGGAGTGGTGTATGTCGTGTGGTGCCCCGATGCCAAACTTCTTATTGCTCTATTTTTCCAAACAAATAAAATAATAATGTTGTCTTAATTAGGTTTTTATATATTTATTTTTGTATTGTATATAGTAGTGGTGGCGAGAATGGCGGTGGCGGCGGAACCTTGCTTTGTATAGATTTCGCCTGAATTAGGTTTTTGCAAGGCATTTGATGAAACCCTGTTGTTCGCTTGGTATGACTTTTCGCACAAAAGCATGCATTTCATTCCATAGTGTATACACGAATAGTTTAGCGAAATGTTTCTGCCCATGCGAAAAGAAACATTTCAAGTGAAAACGCCATACGAAAAGCCTACTTTTTGTTTGATAGTTTTGTATGAAAGTTGACCCATTGTGCATGTGAAACATGAACAATAAACTAGGGTGATCAAGTGTCCTTTGAGGGTCAAGACAACAAGATCACAATTTACATAGTTCTCTCTTTTAGGTGAGTTTCTGGATCCCATTTCTAACTGTTTTGAGGCGATGCACGTATTTAATTAAGAGTTTAAATGAGAGATATAAAGCTTACAGTAAAGTGTGGTTTTATGATTTAAAATAATATTTTGGCTTCAAGCCATGATGATTAATAGGAATGTTTACTCATGATCAATGTAATGATTTAATGAATGCCAAACCGATTAATGTAAATGTAACAATAAATTAATGTAACGGTCTTGTAAATGATTGGGGGCTAGTTACAACTAACAGTATGAGTATATACTACATATGTTATGTTATGTATGGTAGGAAATGGGTAAAATGGAGTAATGATGATTACTCGTTTTACAAAACTCATGGAGTGAAAAGATGATTGTCATTATCATATGGGACGTATGGAATGAGTCCTACGAGACAAGTGGAATGTAACGAGGAGTCCTACAAAACAAGTGGAATGTGAAGGGTCTTATGGGACTTGTGGAATGAAATACCGATATGTTATGATATGTTACACTACGTGATGTTATGGTAAGTAGCATGTGTTGCGTTATGTTATGTTACGCTAAGTTATGTTATATGTATTGGTTTATTGTTGATTATGAAAACCAAAACCCACTTAGTGTAGCTGACTTTTAGTATGCACATCATATTAAGTTTACGTATGATGGAGGTATGGGATGGCATGAGCTGAAAACTCTTGTTGAGGACTGACATCTTTTATAAATAAGCTTTGTTATCAAGAAACTTGTTATGTTTTGCTAAGACTATTTATTGTAATGTTTGAAATGATTATAACATGTTTGGAATGTTTTCACTGCGTGAAGCTTTGTTATCAAGACACTTGTTATGTTTGCTAACATTATTTATTGTAATGTTTGAAACATTATAACATGTATGGAATGTTTCCATTGCGCGACTACATAATTTATTCGGTTTAAGAACTATGTTGCAATGTGTAAACCCAACAAACAAAACCCTCGGTTTAGGGGCGTTTCATATTAGGTGTTAGAAATTAACCAGCAAAATGCCTAGGATAATATACAAAATGAGTTTAAGTTAAAGACCTATGATAAGTTGGAAGATGAAAGGAGCAAATTGACTTGAAGTTGTTTTTTTTTTTTTACAAAAATTACCCTGATGATTATGAATTTTTTTTTTTTTTTTTTTGTGTGATCATATCCTTTGAGGTTTAATGTAAACCAAAGCCCTAGTGTTGGCCATGCTCCTAGTCATTGTCTTATTTTTAAAATATCCCTATATATCAATATTTGTAGTATAATCCAAAGACTTCACATTGGGCTACAATTTTAATCTTTATATGAAAAGAGAAAAATCTAAGATATTTTCAAAGTAAAGATATATCAATGGATGACATTTGTAAATAGATATAAAGGTTGTGTGGCTGAGGTTGATTCTACTAAATCTTTAAACAAGTCATGAAGTTTCTTAAATGTGATATTTTTTTTTCACAACCTTTTGTAAGGGGAGGGGGGTGGTTCACTAGTGATAGAATTTATCACTAACAAGCACCAATCAAGTTCCGTCATGTCATCGACCATTTTTCCATCACTCACAACCTTTTTTAGGCGGGGTGGTCATCACTCACCACCACACCCAACAATTTCCCCCCAACCAACAATTACACTCACAAAACAAAACTATCACGCGTTGAAAATATCACGAAAATGGATTGCGTTGAAATTATAACGCGTGGAACTTGTGTTGGCGAGGTGGTAAAATGATAATATAACGCGTGATAAAATTTCCGTTATAAAAATAACGGCACCGCCCCGGGCGGCCTAACAATGTAACATTTTTTGTTTGTCATAATAATATATGTCAAAAAGATGTGTTCAAGCAATCATTTTACTTTTTTTTATTAATCGAGTTGATTGTCGTTCTCCTTCACCCACTGGCCTTCCTCTTTGGTGTCGTGCAACGTTGATTCAGTAGGTTATTCTTTCTTCAAAAATCAGAAAAAATTGCAGCAATTGCTCACCAATCTATGTGTTCAAAATTTAGGTTTATAGTCTCACCGTGTTCAAGATTTAGGTTTATAGTCTCACTTGAAACTGTATTATTGTCAAGAAGTCTACGTAGTGAAACTAAGGCTTCTCCAAGTAAACCCGACCCTTTAACTTTATGTCTAAATTTTTAGTGACGATAACATCATAGTACAACTTGTTTCACATTGGTAAATTTCAAATAAAGTCCCATGTCCGATACTTTAAAGTTGGACTATTTTAAATGGTAATAACAAATATTGGGCGTTAGAAAATTAACGGGTAAAATGGCTAAGATAATATTCAAAATGATTTTTTTTTTTCAAAATAAATTGGTTGTGTATGTCGTATTGATAGCCTGTGGTTTTTACTTTTTCTTTTGCTTATTTAATATTTAATACATAACAAATACCAAATTGTATTATTTCAAAATATTAATATTATCTTATTGATTATTATATATATTAAAATTTATAACATCCCATCCCAATGAATAATGTCTATTTTGTTTTTTATTATTTTTTTTTTAATTTTTTGGTTTCTTTATTTTTACTTTAACTTTTACCATTGACACTTATAGCTTCTTAACATTTTAAAAACTTTGTAAAATTTCATATTTACTCTCTGGAGTTTTACATTATGTACGCGTCAATATAAATACAAATTGGTTTACGTTTCAAAGTAGATTTTTCTTGAGTTCCATCAGGTCAAATATAATATGTTTTCGTCCTTATTTTTATATATGTCTTCAGTTGATCACTTGGTGTTATAAATTCGTTTATTTGTTTTATGTTTTTCCCTAGTTTTTGTCGTCGTTCGGTTAGCACAATTTTACGTCCTCCTCGACCCACACTTGTAGCACGATTTTACGCCCCATCCCGCAACGCGAAGGCTTAAGACTAGTTTTAATTAAAACATTAGACCATCTCCATCACTCTCATCTTTATTACGCTCTATCTATCACCAGATCGGGTAATAGCATCTCTCCCCTTCCACTCCCACAAGCGACGATACTCCTTCTCACTCCCCTCACAGACACGCCCTTGTAGAAGAATTCCTAAACACATCTCTCTTACGTTCTCGCCAACCGTTTCTCTTTCTCCCACGTACGACCAAAGGCCTCTACGGGTTGTCACGGAAACGGTTTTAGTAGCTTGTAGACTAAAATCTGTCGTAATTTACTTTTTAACGCATTTGTACTTTTCAACTACTTTTTAAAACTACTCCTTTAATTTATTATAAAAAAATATACAATGTAAACTACTTTATTAAAACAATTCATTGTAGCATTCATGAAATCAACTATTTTGGCAACTAATATCATCCTTCTAAACAATTAAAAATCTGTCAAATGCATGTACGGAAATTGTTTTTAAGTTATATCCACAAATAAAAATAAACACAAGTACCCAAAATAATTGATAACCACCTACAATCAAACTCATTCCTAACCATGCAAATTCACACCACCAATGGCCCCGCTGTCTTCATTTCTATCTTGCATTTGATCTCCTTATCTTCATCTCTCATCCACTCAATCTCTCTCCTAAACTCTAGGGTTTTACACCTAACAACAACTAGATTTCTTTGCATTAGATCCAACTTGTTGATCTGAGGTTACAAGTCCGAGGATTTGATCTGTTTGTTGTTGCCAACGATGAAGATTCAGTGCGACGTGTGTGAGAAAGCTCCGGCTACGTTGATCTGTTGCGCGGACGAAGCGGCTTTGTGTGCAAGATGTGATGTTGAAGTTCATGCAGCTAATAAGCTTGCTAGCAAGCATCAGAGGTTGATGCTGCAAACGCTCTCAAATAAGCTTCCTCCATGTGATATTTGTCAAGTAATTTCAATTCTCTACTTTTTTATATATTTATTTTATATTAGTTACCGATAGATCAGCAGTGACGGATCCAAAAACTTTTGGAATCGGTGAAAATTTAATTTGTTAAAATTAGGGTCGTCCCAACGCAACAACATATAAATTATACAATTAATAAGTAGGTTCTGATAATTAATTACCTAAAATATTCATAAGAAAACACAAACAATAAATATTTTTTTATTATTAATTTATAACTTAATTAATCTTTGATTCAGAATCGTTAGCTAATAATTGTTATTGTTTTTAGAATTTAGACACAAGAGAAAAATATAAAATATAATATAAATAAAGTCTGTAGTTTTCTAAAGTTTATTATGTTTCACTAGAGTAGCTTAAACTTTTTAATTTAATAATTTAACTAGGTATAAAGTTGGAAATAAAAAAAGTATAAACAACTTTAATAGCATAAACAAATAATCTACCAAGAATATAACATGGCTTGTACATAGCAAAGTTATTTTTTCTTGGTTTATAGAGGGCCTAGCACCCGTCCTAAAAGTGTTGGATCCGTCTCATCGATCTTTATGATTAATCAGTTGATGATGATTTGTAGGAAAAAGCGGCGTTTATTTTCTGTGTAGAGGACCGGGCATTGTTTTGTCGGGACTGTGACGAACCAGTTCATTCGGCTGGAAGCCTTGCTGCCAACCACCAACGTTTCTTAGCCACCGGAATCCGGGTGGCTCTTAGTTCCAGTGCTGCTAAAGGGGCTGAGAAGAGCCTCCAAGAACCACCGCCACCGTCCACCATGACTGCAGTTGTACCCGAGGTTGTCCCCATGAAAGCACCGGCACACCAAATTCCTGGATACACTTCGCCATCTTGGGCTGTCGATGACCTCCTGCAGCTTTCCGATTTTGATTCGTCTGACAAGGTAATCATGCCATCCATATAGGAATGCTAAACGGGTCGTATTTGTGGGTTGGCGCGCACTACCCAATATGAACCCAAGAAATTGACACAACCCCGAAATTTCAAACAACTACTACCAAAATTTTAAATATGAAGCCAAACATGAAACAAATATTGGCCAGTTAACACAAACACGACACATTTAACTAACTTTTTTCTTTTTATATTTATTATTTTTGCATAGTTATGCTTTAAATTTACAATTTCCATATACTAAATTACTTCAAAAGTGTTTCTTATTTTATCAATATTAATGTATAAATATTATCATATAAACTATATCGTCTCTCTCTCTATATATATATATACTTTTCGGTATACTTTTGATCTCGATTTTTTTTATTATTTTATTCTATAGAAGTTAATTCAAATCGACTTGTTTATAAATAAATGAGTTGAAGTTGTCGTGTCTAACATATTCCATTGGTGTGTAGAAAGAACAACTCGAATTTGGGGAACTTGAGTGGTTGACGGACTATGGTGTGTTTTGCGACGAAGCTGCCGAAGTTCCTCAACTTCCGACATCACAACCAATCAACACTGCCTCATATCGGCAAACCAAGCAATACACCCCCCATAACAAGAAACCAAAGTATGAAATGCCATATATCGAAGAAGACGATGATGAGCACTTCACCGTCCCTGATCTTGGTTAGACGATAAAGATGCGCCTATATATTATCCAAATTCTAGGGTTTGGTACTCATACTATACGAGGACCAAATTCATACGAGTGTGATAATATAGTTAGAATATATTTCTGAAACATGTGTGTAATAAAATACCAAAATGTTGCTTAATGCGATAGCCCAAAGTGTGTAATGTTCTATATTTTGAGTTGAAGTGATCTCCTTAAAAGTTAGTATATTACAACTACGACCTAGAATCATAAATTTGATAAAATCTTACCAATTGGGTGAGCAAATTTCCTTCAATTAACAAGATTATGATTATTTGTGTTCTTACCCAATCATAGAAAATATAGATAAAAAACGTTTACTATTTAAGTCATCGCTAACGATTTTAATTTCACATGTCACGGATTAGAAGATTGATCATAGATTATTAACATTTGTCCCGTAGTAACTCATTAAATCAGAGACCATCGTATATGACTATGAGTCTTAAGGAGTAAAGAGGAACCTTATGGACATTGTCAAAGATCTTTCATTGTTTAGAATAGTTTAAAGCAACCATTTTAAGACTTGTTTGGCTTCTACGATTCTAACTTACTAACATATACTGTATGATTTTTTTTGAACAGCCACAAGAAGATATGTTTGTTTTGTTGTGTTTTAACATATAGTGTATGTATATCTAGGATTTTAGGGAGTTTGATTTGAAAGATATAATTATATAGTGGGAATGCCCGCGCGTTGCCACGGATACATGTTCTTTTGACGCATGTTGTGTGTCAGGTTTCATGAAATACAATTAAGCCCATAAGCTACAATGTCAATTCCGAAACGGTCAACGCAACACACTTTCTTTTACAAAGGACCGTCCACAGGAGCTGCAAGAAACAAGATCAACACAAATAATGATTATACACATGTCAAAACAGTTGCAAGTGTAATCATATCCTATTTTTGTACATGTTTGAATGGGCTGGGTTGTCCAGCAAACCTCTTTTTGCCCAGCAATTTTTTTATAATAGAAAACAAACATTTAAGTGTTTCAAGTCAACCCGACCCATCCTGTACTAAAAGTTATCCACTTTGTCCCGTTACCCAACCCGGCTAGTTGTCTACCTCTAACTATTCATTTAAAAAATAAAACAAAATTGAAGTGTTTAAGATTAGCCCCGACCCATAATAGATGTGACCCATCACCCAACATATTCTAACCACAACAGAGTACCTGTTGCGAATGTGTAGGGGGTCCTCGGGTGAAGTGGAAAGAACAAGTGCTTCATCAGGATTGGCATGTGTCCTCCTATGACCATTGACCACCAGAAGGGTTTGTTTTCGTTGCTTCGTCGGCCGACGTTCCAGTAGGGGGCACTAAACTCAACATTAAACCAAAAGGCAAAACCGTTCAAAGGAGCTGAGATAATTATAAATATATATACATTTGTTAAAATACTTTCAAATATAAGTTTAAAAAAAAAATTACCTTAAAGTTCATAAAGGGACTTTACCAACTTAAAGCAATTCACATGTTTTACCTGTTTCAGTTAAGAGCAAAATTTCAAATTTATGACACAAAAAGCATTATTATCGTTTAAAAATCTACATTGGAAATAGGTTGTAATTGTGAACACATGACCAAATTAAAGCTAACCACATCCACTGATTGTCTCCACAAATGGCTCTACAAAAGCACACTGTTTTGCCAATGGAAATATTGAAAACACTGTAACAAAATACAAAATATACATAAAATTATTACTTACACGTATATCAATATATTAATGCATATGTATAGGTGAGATATGAGAAAGAAATTAACTTATAGCAATCCAACAAGACAAAGGAATTAAAGTTTATGTACAAGGTATCAATCAAATAAGGTTAACATACGCATTCGATGGCATCCAGCTTTCTTTTAATCTTTTAGATTTATAAGGTTTTACACGTATAGTGAATCTTTAATGCATATATACTCCTAGATCATTTTAGATTATTTTTAAAACAACATAAATTCTATAATCATATTCAGCACTCCAATTTTATACAAAACATTCAAATTTTTGGACAAAAAGAGTTGGTATTCAAACAACTTAATATATAAATAACATTTGTGTACAGCTTAATAATCTCGATACATTCTACTGACCTTGGTTAGTATTCATACATACTAAAGCACTGATGAAGATCATCCACTGTTGAAGACCAAAGCACTGATGAAGACCAAATGCCTGTTGAAGACAAGCACTGATGAACCAAAGGTCTGATCAACCAAAGGTGAACCACTGCCCAACAACAATAGTAGTTCAGCATCAACATCAGATATTGCATCAGTGTTTATGTTAATAGTGTTTATATGTAACAGTATTTATGCAGTAAAATACACTTTGAGCGGTTTTGACAGACCCGTTTAATATATTATCCTTTTAGTTAATTTTCTTTTCACTACTACAAAACAGATCTTTAGACGGGGTGATACGGGTCTTAAGACGGTGTTTTCAACACCGTCTTAAAGCACACTGGTTTAAAATCAAGTCTTATTAGACGGTGTTCAATTTTAACACCGGCTTAAACTTGATGAACACCGTCCTTTAATATCAAAACATTTCAAATATTAATTAAAACAAATATTTTTTAACACCGTCTTATAAACATTTGCTGAAAAAAAAACATTTACAATAAAAAAGGTTTTCCAGAAATACATCAAGCTTACCAATGGAACATTTTCAAATCAAACCAAAACAATACACATTCAAATCGGGAATCAACCCATAGACATCCAATTTGGAAATAAACCTGTCAAATTACAAACATTTGTTGAATGCATAACAAACTACGTTAAATTGTATAAATAAACTACATAAGCTAATCTAACGAGATACCTAACTCTCTAAAAAACTTCGGCATCAACATCATCAACAAAACATCTATTTCATTATCCGTAGCCTCTCTCGTGTCATGCCACATTTAAAATAAAAGTAGATAGAAAGAGTTATTACAAATATTATAGACTAAAAATAAAGACAATACCGAACGAAAAACTAACCTGTCTCAAAGGGGTTGCGTAGAAGGGGAAGGGATTGGTGCGGCTGGAGGGAAATCGAACGAAAGACAAATCAAAATAAACCCAAAACAGATAACTAGCACCTGAGCAACTTCTTGAAAGCACTCTAGTTGGGAACTGGACCTGTTCAACGTCTAATATTAGACTGTAGCAAATACGCAAACTTTTTTATCAAGGTTTTTTGCCACTTACAAGTATTGAATGATTCTCTAGAATCAGCTTCAGCTTTGCGTCTGTTTAAACCCAAAGTAGGCCTGAAATAACCTCATATAACACAATAGTCAAATACAAACACAAACACATTGTTTCATTCAACCCTAAACCCTAAAATGATCTTCTACGCCACACGCATAAACGTAGATAGGGAGAGAGATTACACGTGGTACTGAAGCAGACCCTTTCGGTATGAAATATCCAAAACCATACAGCGTCATTTCATAGAAAGTATATTTAAATACCGAATTTAAACCTAACAAATTGTTATTATTTGTGTTTCATGGATTTAGAATAACTTTTTAACACAAATGATACTTATAAGCAGACAGATTTAACAATGTATGTAAGGCTCACAATGATTGGTCCGAAAGGATGGAAATTGTAAACTTCTGGTGCTTTGATATAGATAAAAGCCCCTAAAAGATCCATCATGCATGAATCAACATTACACCGTATCTTATAGCTCTCCTCTAAACCCATATCATATCCGACTTGCAGGCCCTCCCTATAAGCATTAGTAGCATTTGTGAAACAATGATGATGTATGCAGTATGAATGAATGATGCCACTCTTGAACATGAATATAGAAGCATATTCAGTACCTGGTGGTCTGCAAGTTCTCTTCCAGTGAAGTCCACTCGAAACAGTGCAATGACAGAATCAACAATCTAGAAAATAATCAGATTCAGAATGTGAATTAGTACGTTAGAAAGAATGTAGAGCTTTGGCTCGAGAAAGACACACCAGTAGTCTAAACGATTCTTCAGACATCTTTGATGCCAAGCCAAGGAGCAGATTGTATTGATGTTCATATGTGTATGCGCGTGCGTATATAATCTTCAGTATAAATGGGTGAAGATACAATCAGACAATCAGTTACCATACAAAACAACAATACAGTTTAAAAAAGCGTTGTTAGTTATTACGACATTACGTTATCAAGAACGGCTCCAGCATCCATGCCAAACCGTTCAGCAATGGGTACAATACGATCAGGTCGACTGCACGCACATTTTATTAAGGAAAAACTAGCAAAAAAAGTAACAGAGGTAAGAAAAAAGACAAGAAGAAACCAAAGGATACAAAGTTCCCTCTGTATCTATATAAGCAACTTTCCCATTTCCTCCTTTCATGCTAGTAGGAAGCTGCATGAATAAAGCAAGGATTTAATCAAAAACTAAACAAACATACTTAGCCTCGAGTAGGGGTGTTAAATGGGTTGTTTTCAATGGTCGAACCGACATAATCTATTATATGATATGTTTGTTCAAACCTAAACTCGCCAAAAGCTTCTGTTATCTGCAGAGTTTCAATGCCGCCTTGCCAAATTCAAAAGCACACAGTTATTCCGCTACAGTTCATATTTTTGTTTAAAAGATATCAACTTCGTTTATATCAAGTTTTCACCTCCTAGAAGTTCATCAAGTGCTTGACTTCCAGTAGTGTTGCGGACAACAGCCTTTCTCTGTGTAACAAAGGATGACAAATCCGATATCGAGTTAAATTAACACAAGATCATTTGTAGCATTTTGAAATTGGAAGTTAGACAAATGAGTATCTTACTCTGAGTAGAGCATCACTTCCAGTGATATAGCCGAAGTTCTGAATCATAAACAAGCAAAACAAGACTTATATTATACGCTATTTAAAATCAGATAAACCAGAATCTGTAAATTATAAACAGATTACTAAGCACAATCTTCTCAGCAGCTTCACAGATTTTATCAACTTTAGCCTCAGACAGACCTTTTATACCAGTCAAGTTCTGTAATGTAAATTAATTTTAAGCCAAATGTTACCAAACAATTAATAATAATGAAAAAAGTGCAGGTTTTGGTTACCTTCTTCGTGTGCACACTACTACAAAACAGATCTTCATTGTTTCAAAAGATTTAAGTTGGATGGCCTCATTATACAGTAAAGAAAAGTATTCTGCAACCACAGTGGGTACAGAAGCTATAAATCCAGGTTGGTGGTGCAAAGGATGTGCATTCAAAACCTGCTCCTGTATGGAGACAAGAAATTGGAGCATATTTGTATTGGAAGAGGGCCAGAGTGTCCAACTTTTGTAGGTGCATTTTCTGAACAGGTTCAAGCGAACTTCACCACACTCGAACAGATGTGGGTTGATACCAAGACCACCAGAGTGATAGCGCACAAGCTTAAAGAAAATAAACACAATGTTTACGCAGGGTTGACCGAATATACATGTATACAAAGATGATAAAGAAGGAACATACAGGCGCCTCAACAGGATATGTGCGTGGAAAATAGACATCAAAGAAGAAAAGACCATTGTGATATGGAGTCCCCTTTGCTCCAACAATTACAGCTCTTAAAAGATCCATCCTCGATTTATAAGCCCTCACAAATAATCCTCGATTTATAAGCCCTCACAAATATCGTCTCTGTATACAAATAAAAAAAAACTCTGTTACCCTTTTGAAGATTAAATATCAACAAAAGATCTAATAATTACTATTCCTAATACATACCAGGCAAGTTTTCTTCAAGAATCCTCCACTCTTCTCGCATCATTACAGCCCAAGCTTCTGTTTCTGTTATCTCGAATCGATTCGGTTGTGATGTTGAACTAAATCCATCATGTATGCAATTGATTCGGTTGTGATGTTGAACTAAATCCGTCGAACACTTGAAGCCCTAATTAAGCCCTAATTGATTCGGTTGTGATGTTGAATTCATTGAAACATGTATGCAATCTTCACGATTTCTGATGACACTAAACGACGTTGTTGTGAATCATTAGATTTAGGGTTCTTCATGCTGGAATGTGTGAACATGTGAATAGGGGAATGGAGGCTAGGGTTTTGGTTGAGAAAATAATACGTATGTTAGGGTAGAATGGGAAGGGTGCATGTATAAGTATAAGACGGTGTTCAAAGGAAACACCGTTTAAAGGGTAAGGAATTGATTTTAAGACGGGGTTTAAGTATAAGACGGGGTTATATGGAATTTTGTTAAATATTTTAATTGGATTGGGACAACAGACATGTGGGGAATTGATTTTAAGACGGGGTTATTATTATAACACCTTCTAAAAAAGATCTTGAACACCGTCTAATGCTTCATATTGTAGTAGTGTTTCGAGTTGTCCCATCTAAGATAAAACACACAATTAAATCATATGGTCAAATTGTTAAAGGTCTTGATGATTTAAGATGCTAAATGCGTGCCGTCTATTAGCTAATTATTTGTAATTTATAACGTGTTGGACCAGGTGATCAGACCCTGAAGAACAGATGATATGGAAAGCCAAAACTGGATCCCAACAGTTGATCCACAATAAGCACTGCCCATCTAAGTTTACTCCAATGACAGTGGTTATAACAAGTTAATAAGGCAAAGCACTGATATGCCTAACAACTGTTGGATATAAATACTGTTGTACTCAAAGACTGATGAATACATAATTAAAAGCATACAAAAAATATGACATATTAATGGCTCTGCTATAAGAAAAATTATTTTTGTTTGTTAATGTAAATGCAAAAATGAATTCAACTAATCATCCACTTTACTCTTGTATCTCATTGTAAATGTAAATAACAAATTCAATAAGCGGTGTATGTGTAAATATTTTTCATCACTTGAAAATATTGGGAAACGAAAACACAACCGTCATTATACCTTTACCATCATTACACATCAAACATCTATAATCTCTTCTTTCAAAAATCTCTTCCTCACCGTCATTTTCTAGGGTTTCAACTTTCATATTCTCAGACTTCTACACTTCAATCACCGGAGGTTTTACCGTTTTTTTTTTCTTGAGCAACTGGTATGTACATTCATATTGTAATGAACTTTGTAGTGTTTAACCGATCTTAATTCAAATCCTATCTTGCTACAAATACGATTTTAAACGTTTATTGCTATACATTAAAGAAGGGTTTAGTTAGGTGTTTGAATCATTCGTTGAGAACATGTTAAAATACTCATTATTTGCGGAAAAATTTTAACACATACTCTGTTTCTATGATTAATTTCAGTAGATACTGTGTTAAACAATCACTATTAAAAGCAGTTATGGAAGTTGTAATTAAATGTTGATCAACGATTTGTTTGTATTTTTCAACACTTTGGTGTTTTGTTGTTTGTACATGTTTTTATAATCATCAAGAATTATATCTTTGTTTTCTACCTTTGTAATAACTGATTACTGATTTAGATATTAAAACAAGTTAATGACATTGTGTGATACTGAGTTTTTAGTTTAGTTAATATACTTTTTTCTAACAGTTAGCGTGTAATACAAAAAGTTCATGTCATCTTCGAAGCCAACTTTTTAATGTCAATCTTTTAACATCTTTACTGATTCAGGTTTTATCATGAATTATACATTTTTGAAGTTTCTTGATAACCCGGAATCATTGAAAGTGGTATGACGTGTTTTTATATACATAATTTATTTTTATTGAAATATATATTTAACAGTTGTTATGGTTTATATTTTCTTACACTACATAAAAATTATATACAGGATGTACCTTTAGCCTTTGCTAATCAAAAGTGGAGAGACTGTTGGGAAAAAAATAAGTTGCGAATCTATCATGAGTGTGGTAAAAAATGGGTTGTGAGGGTCAGAACACAAAATTCAACGCCACTAATAACTGATGGTTGGGACAGTGTTGTTAAAGATCTTAATCTGCCGAGGGATACTTTGTTGGTTTTCAGACCATTAGGAGATTTTGGGTTGAACTTTCATGTTTTGTGGATGGCATTTGTGGTGAATCTTATTTCACGTATAATCGTTATGCAAAATTTGGTTTTACGGTATGACTATTGATCTTAACTTCAATTCTTTTGCACCTTAAACGTGTCAACACTTATTCTCATAAGTTACATACTTCACGTATAGTATTCATTATTTTTAATTTTATGCAGGTAATCGAAGATTGTTTCATTAAACAATTTTACGTAAACAACCCACCAAGTGGCATATATCAAATCTGTCATAAGGGTTCTTATTGGAATGTTGAGGCGTCTAAGTTTAATACCAACTTTGTATTTGCTAAAGGATGGCCGAAAATGTGCAACGATGTTGGGATACTGGAGGATGATTTGCTTATCTTCAGGAGAATTGATAATGTTGTTTTTGAGTTATTAGTTTATCGAAACGAGTCTGAGATTCGGTTGTCGAAGAAACCTGAATCTGACGATGATAGTGTACTTGAGATATCCAAGGCTGATTATTTTGAGAATGTATTCAAGGTACGTATGTATTTAGCATTAGCAGTAAAAGATTTATTAATTTTAGCATTTTATTAATTATTCCATTAATGTTGACCAGGACATCTATGAGGATGATAAAGTTGCGTCTTTAGGTGAAGGAAAAACCGTTACTCAGGTACTTACTTAATTATTAAAATTATTTATTTTTAATTTAACACATATAAGAATTTAATGTTTTTACAACTATTAGTAATATTGTTTACTGATGTTATATTTATCCAATAATGTAATATTTAGAAGAAGTTACCAACCAATGCACTACCAAAGGCTGTTAACTCACGTAAAGCAGTCAAGTTTGATGTTGAATGCACGCCGAAGAAACGCATGTCTTCACGATTGAAAAAAACACAAGATGTAAGTTTACCATCTTAAAGATTGTTATATTACTATGGTTATTAAAGTTACTCTATGACAACAGGTTAAGAAGAAAGGTAAAGTTACTTCTGACAGAAAGGAGACGGTCAAGAATACGACTAAGGGAAAGGCCGCCTTACCTATCGACACAATTGATCATATTGGATGTTCTTCATCTGCTCATAAGGTTAAGGTATCTATACTCGCCACTTAATTAGTATATGTTATATAAACTTTTTTTTTTTTTGCGCATATATTCAACATTCCTTTAATTCACATGTATATGTTTACTTTTTCATCAAGGGGAAGAGAGCCAGCAATGTTCACAAAAAGCGTAACCGTACAAATAAGAGTACAAAGACTGCAAAAAAACATTTTGGACATCTTCTCGACCCTGAGTTCTTTCACTTTGTTCGCAAAGGAGACTATAGGCTGGTATATCGTTTTTTATAACAAACTAATGATTTATGTTCATTTGTCTGACTATTATTTTTTTCCACACAATACATGTAGCGTCTTCCTGCTGAAGTTACCAGACGAGCAGGTCTTTCTATTGATCTTCATCCCTTGAAAGTTCAAAATATGGTTGGAGTTGTGGATGTTTATGATGTGAAGACGGAGTTAAATGAATGTTGTAACACCCCATGTTCCCAGAAGTCAAAGTCAAGGTCAAATTCAACGACCGATCGCGCAACTTGACTTGTAATCTACTCTTATTATGTATTCGACTTAGCTGTATTATGTGGAGTAAACGTTAATAATCGCACTTAATCGCAGAAATCGATGTATGTTTATCGCCAATAATCACTTTACGACTGTGAACTATAGGAAGTAACAATGCGATAAAGTTAACTAAACGCTAAGCTACTTAACGCTAATCGAATCGACATCGAATCGCAATACGAATCGCAGTGAATTACAGGTTCTGGATATTGTTTTACGTGCGTGTGCTATTTATGTGTTATTTGTGCATGTTAATTATGTTTCGTGGTAATCAATCGCAATCGATATCGCAACTCAATCCAATCGCAATCCAATCGCAAACACTAAACGTAAGTTAATTATAGTGATTGTATGTTGGATATAGTGGTTAGGATTAATGGGTAATACTATCGCAACACTCGAATCACATCGCAATGCTCAACGCACGAAACGAGACACCAAAATCCAACTCATCGAAGCCACTCGATCGAGTGACCACTCGATCGGATGGCCAACCGATCGGATCGCCACCCGATCGGACTGTCACCCGATCGGTGACCCACTCGACCCACGTGTTTTTTGCCATTTTGGGAAACCCTATAAATACCCCCCCCCCACCTGTCACATCATTTGATGCTACAACGAAAACTTCAAAAGACAAGCTATCATACACAAACACATCCATTGCCAAATGAGCGTCAATCCGACCGAATGGCCATCCGTTCGGATGACCACTCGTCATCTTGTATCTCTTGCACCGCTTTACGCACCGTTCTTCGCTTATGATATCGTTCTGATCAGGCTAATCTCGCTCTAAGCGCTCCCTTCAATCCATCATCGCTGTGAGTATACTCGATCCCTTTTTGCTTTATGCACTTTTGGGTGTTACATACGTTACCTATATTCAAATCACATCGAACACACAACGCAAACACTTTAACGCTAACCATTACAGTATGTTATAAGTGACGCGGTGAATGCCTGTTTGTTATGTTTACACATAGATTGTTGTCTACCTTCCTTAGCAACGATAGTACTATAGTTTGGACTCAGCACCTGTTACTCAGGGGTTATTAAGGACCATTACTCACATGATCGCAGTGGCGAATATGTGTTGCGAACTGCCTCACGCAGTCAACCCGCAGTCATTGGTATTGATAGGATCTTTGTCGATAACTTACGTGCTTCACATCACACATTGTACGTGCTGGTTATGCGTAAACGATTTCGTACTCTATTATGCTATATCAAACTTGTATGCTCACCTTTACACTATGTGTATTGACTTTTACTTGAACGTATGTTACAGGTGCTTAAGATGCTAGGATGCCTGGTCTGCTGTGTGATGAAATTGAGGCAAGGATAGAGTCCTAGAAACAAACGAATAAACTGTCTATTATGAAATCTGAGTTGTCGGATCAGTACTTGTTTGTGAGATAATTATCTGTAATAACTGTTTTATTTGGATATGTTATGGTATGGGACATGACGTTTAAGTATCTGGTAATTAATAGTTGTTGTGGATACTCATGGACAATCTGTTTCGCTCAGTGTCGCGCCCCGATGATTCCGCCATCGGTTGGGGTGTGACAGATTGGTATCAGAGCCATAACTATAGGGAACTAGGAAAGACGCAACCTAGTCCGGGTTTTTGTCTTAGAATCGACCTAGACTATAGACTAAGTACCCCCACGCGACCTCTAAATGTGTAAACTCTATCACTTATGCAATACCAGGGATACCAGTATGAAATGGGACAACTCGCACAAAGTGAGTTTTTTCGCTCGAGTGAAACACCTCGTATGAAGTAGGTCACATTGCCCGAGTTGTGCACTTCGTACAAAGTATTCCAGCTCGATCTCCAAACGCTCGACAATCTTTCCTAACATTGTCAAGCTGTTTTAGCCCTTCCTAAGGCTATCACACGCACAACTTTCAACACAATCGAGTAATTCAATCGGGAATAGGTGTAAAAACCGCAAACTCTTGATTAGATCGCTCGCTTGACATGCATTTTTACTTAAAACACGAGAATTTGCGTTGAATCAGGAGTGAAATTCGTACTTCGACGCGAATTTTCCCCTTTACTTCATCAAAAACAGGGAACATCGTCGTTAAGTTAGGTGTGAAACCCGAACCTTGATGACTTATTCCGCTCTATATTCTGGTTTTTTTATATCCTTCCTAAAGTCTCGACGGACTCTAACGACTTTAGTCACACCATGTCTGGAAAGATGCGTGCCGTTTGCCCAGAATCGAGGCAAGAGCACAGTCCAAAAGGCGAAGTGCGTACTTGAAGCCCTTGTGAATAGTCGAATCACCTTGGATAGTCGATGTCTACAATCTATCCTCGATTTCATGTGCTTCGATTTGAGGTTATTTGACTTTATGTGGTTTTAAATGTTATTTGTTAGCGTTTTGAGGTAAACAGTACAGTGGTACTGATGGTTTTGATTACTCACTTTTCGCTCCACCTAAAACACACACAACTCGCACCACGTTAACAAATCGCTTGACATGCTACTCGCAACCACCAATTCGCTAATCGTCACCCGCACTCGCAACTCTCGATCGCGTACGTCGCTGTGAAAGATAGGTGAATCTGTGCAATATATGTAGGTGAATACGTGCAAAATATAGGTTATGTGGATTATACGCTTTCCTGTGGTTTATGTGCTGCCGTGCTCTACGTGCTTATGTGTTCTGTGATTATGTGCCTATGTGAATATGTGCTTAAGTAACATTGAGGGAGATAATAGACTATGCTAGACGTAATCAAAATTGTGTTTGAGTCCTGTGACGATGTCTGCTGCAGACAATGTCGTCATCTGGATCACACCTCTCTCGCGCTGCTAGATGCAAACAAGCTGACAAGCGACTCGCTTCACTCGTCGCAGGTCAAGTTATCAAAGTGATCCCGCAGATTTTCAGCGAGATAAACGAAAATGCTAGCAAATTGTCCGAGGAATCCAGGTCTGAGTCTCCTAAAGCTGCTTTCATCTTCAAGCAGTTCAAAGTGTGTGGACCAAAGGAATTTACTGGGACAGAAGGGCCTACTGCTATGTTCCAATGGTTCGATTCTATCGAAGTCACCTTGTGTCAAAGTGGATGTCCAGAAGAACTTCGCACAATCAATGCTACCGGCGTCTTCCAATCCCGCACTCTTGAATGGTGGACGGCCGAGAGAAACAAGCGAGGGAACGATGCAGCTTTCAGATTATCTTGGGATGAGTTGAAGAACCTTATGATGAAAGAGTTCTGCCCACCCCATGAACTCCAAAAACTCGAGGATGAATTCTGGCATATCAAGCAGGATGGCACAGATAACGCTGGTTTAACTGCCCGTTTCAAGCAGCTCAGTCTTATCTGTCCAGGCCAAGTGACAACCCCAGACATTGCGATCAAGAAGTATATCTGTGCTCTTCCGGATTGTGTCGCAGACTTTGTGCAAGCTGCAAAGACAACAACTATTGAGGAAACCTACCTACTTGCCGCTGAGATCAATGATAAGCGAGTAAGTTCTGGTTATTTCAATAAGGCTGTCAAAAGTCTTCATCAAGTCGCCGCAACCACCGCCACTGAAGCAACCGCCGCACCGCAATCGTCAAAGCTGTCACGTCGCAAGAGAAATAACAGCAACTCCAGCAACAAGAACTGTGCAATCGCTGCCGCACCTCTCCAAGCAGTACATGCTCAACCGCAAGCTGACTATCAAGAATCGATACCGGATGTGCATCGACTACAGGGAGTTGAATAAGCTGACTATCAAGAATCGATACCCCTTGCCCCGAATCGATGACTTATTTGATCAACTACAAGGTGCTACATGCTTTTCAAAGATCGATCTACGTTCAGGATACCACCAGCTACGAATTCAAGAGGAGGATATACCTAAAACCGCATTCCGAACCCGTTATGGTCATTTCGAATTTTTTGTTATGCCTTTTGTTTTGACTAACGCCCCTGCAGTCTTCATGGATCTAATGAATCGCGTGTGTAAACCCTATCTTGACCGCTTCGTCATCGTGTTTATTGATGATATCCTGATCTATTCCAAATCAGAAGCCGAAGTTCTCCAAGTGTGAATTCTGGCTTGAGGAGGTCCAATTCTTGGGTCACATCGTCAATAGTCAAGGAATTCATGTCGATCCTGCGAAGATCGAAGCTGTTAAGAGTTGGGTCACACCTACGAACCCGTCCGAAGTTCGTTCATTCCTCGGATTGACGGGTTACTACCGCTGATTCATCGCCGACTTTTCAAAAATCGCCGTACCACTTACTTCCCTTACGCACAAAGACAAACCTTTTGTTTGGGGAACCAAACAAGAGGAAGCCTTTCAAACTCTCAAGCTTAAGCTTTGCAACGCTCCTATTCTCTCCTTGCCCGATGGAGACGGTGACTTCATGGTCTATTGTAATTCCTCTAATCTCAGTCTTGGTTGTGTTCTTATACAACGAGACAAGGTTATCGCGTACGCGTCTCGTCTCGTCAGCTCAAGATCCACGAGAAGAACTACGCCACACACGACCTCGAGCTTGGCGCAGTTGTTTTTGCCCTAAAGATTTGGCGACACTACCTTTATGGTACTAAGTGTACGGTCTACACCGACCATAGGAGCCTACAACACATCTTTAACCAGAAAGAACTGAATATGCGCCAACGCCGGTGGGTAGAACTACTCAACGATTACGACTGTGAGATTCGTTACCACCCAGGCAAAGCGAACGTTGTTGCCGACGCTCTCAGTCGACGAAGCTATTTGCACAACGCTCACAATACTCAATCCCAGTACCATCTCGAGACTCATATTCGCGACGCCCAACATGCTTGTTTCACCGAGCGTACCTTGAAAAAGGAACGGATTACGCATGATGGCGCTCAACTCGTGAATAAATCGAATGGTATATTCCATTATTTGGACCGAATTTGGATTCCCAAGCGTACCAACTTGCGACAAATCGTGTTAGACGAAGCCCACAAATCTCGTTATTCTATTCATCCAGGTACCGACAAGATGTACCATGACCTTCGTCAACAGTACTGGTGGCCTACATTGAAAAGTGAAGAAACACTAACTAAATGGTCGGAACCGAGATAGTTAGGGGGTTTGAATCCGCATAAAAGGTTAGCTCTCTCTCGGTTGATTCAGTTGCAATGGATTTTCTTCTCCGGTGGTTCTGCAAAAGAGAACACCGTTAGCCTCGTCAAGGGGAGAAGAGGGTTCTCTCCTTGACCCAACTCCGGCGTGAGAATAAGTATTTGTAATGGAGAAGATAAGTATTTGAGAAGTGAGAGTGATCTGAGTTTATACCTGAACAGTTCTCTTATTTATAGCCGGGAGTTTGGGAGGGAAAATCTGTTATTGAAAAGATGACGGAAGATGCTAACGCCGTAGCGGTTATCTTTTCTTCCGTTAAGTTCTTTGATCCTTTGTTAAGTTGCCTCGATCCGATGTAAATGCACACGGATCGTGGTTTGATCAATGGCTGGGGGATTGCCACGTGGAAAATGATTAAGTGGAGATTACTCTCCAATTGCATGCCTTCGTTGTGATTTCAGGGTTGCTTGTGGTGGTGACACGTGTCCAGACGGTTATAACCGTCTGGGTAGTGCACGATTGTATTTCTTTCTAGAAGATTACTGCTGTAATCTGGTGTGACATCTTATCGTGTGGATGCAGATGAGTAAATCCCAAGTCTGGGTAAAATAATATCCAAGTCTGGATATTTAGGCGGAAGTATTGAACAAAGGATTTTGATCCTTTGTTAAATGGGAGAAGGCGCAAGGATTCGTGTTATCCTTTGGGCGCGCGACTATAAGTTACTGATTGCTTTCTTCCTTTAGTAAGACCCATGCGCGGCCGCGCAAGGTTAAAAAGGTTGAAAAAGCCAGTTTGTAGTATGGTCTCAAATCCTTTTTATGAGGTTTTTGGGACCTTACCCCTTCAAAAAGGGATATCGCCATCTACGTTTCGAAGTGCCTAACTTGTTCTAAAGTCAAGGCTTAACAGCAAAGACCCTCTGGCTTACTTGTCCAATGTGACAACCCTCATAATTACATGTATCTGTATGATTAATTAATATTAAATTGTGCTTATTGATTGTGCAGAAAATTAACTAAATGGTCCTGAATGTTTTCCTAAGTGTTGGGAATTAAAAGTGTTACAAATAGTTACATAAAAGACACTGTACGGAATAACCTAGCACTTTAACGAAACTGTATCTAACCGAACAACCGGACATTACCCGGAACACCAAAATTTTGCCAGAAACATTGTTGTATTATTTTTGGACTAGTTATGGTCCCCGAATACCCCAACACATTGTATAATGCACCATACACATAATACACTAGATTTTTACACTTAACTTCCACTAGTTACCTACTTACCATTACAATTTACACTTTGTTGGTGCATTACGTCTGTCGACTTCGTCTTGTATCGAGTCTAGTATTAGAATTGTTATATCAGGGCACGTTGTACGAGAAAATAGGAGGTTTTGAGTGTGTTTGAGCTAATTCCATTTGAATGAGCTAATTCCGCTTGAAAGAGACATGTGCTAGTTCAAACAAAATTAACATAGTTAATTCCGTTTGAAATGGCAACTGTCACTCTCAAACGGAATTACCTTCTCTATAAATAGGGCTCAAACAAAATCATAGTTAATGTCTGTTGTTCGATCGTCTTGCTATCCTGTTGAAGCAAGGTTTTTTGTTTGAATATTTTAGTTTCTGGAACTAAAATTTTGAAGATCATTGTCATGATCTTGTTCCTGAAGTGTTTTGTTACACTTGGCGATATATCGATAGTGTTTTTACTTCATACGTGTTTGAATTACAATATGTTGCATGTTTTTAATTGCTTTTGGATAGGTAAGGCGAATGAGAGATGGTATTGTGCTCATGTTTGAACGTTTGTCTAAAAGGCGTAGCAGCTTGCCTTGTTTTTAGACTGTTCATGAGGTATACAATGTTTGACCATATTGTTTTCGCGCGAACCCAAGAAATTACATGCAATTTGTAATAAACAGTGATATAAGTAGGAATGATGTTTGTATTGATAAGAGCGCAAGGCTTTGTGATACAAGACATAATAAAGAAATACATTGCCTGTATATTCTTTCCGCTTTTGAAAACTTAGTTTATATATAACACCTGCGCAACTGTTGTGCGTTCCAGGTGCGGGGGACTAGAGTCCCATCGATCCTTTTTAGGGAGTATGCCCCTTTGCCTAAGACTTCGTTAATGACGTATGGTCCTTCCCATCTTGGCGCTAATTTGCCCGGTTTTTCAGCGTTTGACGCCTCATTGTCGCGCAAGACGAAATCGCCGGGGACAAAGGTGCAAACGCGGACGCGCGCATTGTAATACTTTTCAAGCTTGGATTTGTACCTTGCTTCTGCTATCGCGGCGTTCTCGCGCCTTTCTTCCAAAAGATCCAAATCCATTCTTCGCTCTTGTTCGTTGTTCCGAGTTTCCATGGCTATCATGCGTGGTGATGGTAAACCTATCTCGGCTGGAATGACGGCCTCAGATCCATAGACTAGACTGAACGGAGTCTCGCTGGTGCTAGTCTTTGGCATTGTTCGATGCGCCCAAAGGATGCTGGGAAGTTCGTCAACCCACCCTCTGCGCGCTGTCCCGAGTCGCGCTTTTATGCCGTCGACGATCTGCTTGTTTACACTTTCTACCTGTCCGTTCGCTTGAGGATGCGCAACGGAGGCGAAGTTATGCTCGATCTTCATTTCTTTAAACCATTTTTGAAGATCTTCTGCGGCGAAGTTTGTACCATTGTCGGAAATAATGCGCAATGGTAATCCGAATCTACAAATGATATGTTCCCATATAAATTTACGGATTACCATTGCTGTTGTTGAGACCAAAGCTTTAGCCTCCACCCATTTTGTGAAGTAATCCACCGCGACGATGATAAACTTTACCGCACCTGGCGCGTCAGGAAATGGTCCGACAAGATCGATGCCCCACTGTTGGAATGGCCAGGCGGAAGTAACGGGAATTAGTGGATTTTTGGGTCGGAGTGTCTTTGGTGCGTGGCGTTGACATGCCTCGCATCTTCTTAGCAGATCGACTGCGTCCATGTGCATTCCTGGCCAGTAGTATCCAGCGCTCATTATTTTTGCCACGACCATGCGTGGTCCCGTGTGTATCCCGCATAATCCTTCGTGGATTTCTCTGATAAGGTACTGGGCGTCTGTTTTATCGACACAGCGTAGTAATGGGCCCATGAATGATTTTCGGTAGAGGACACCATCCGCCATTTCGTAATTTATTGCTTTGTGTTGTATTTTTCGAGCTTCTGCCTTTCCTTCCGGTAGTTTTCCGTGCTGGAGGTACAAGATAATTGGAGACATCCAAGATGGATCTCCCATTTCTATGACGTTTACTTGCTTGAGATGAATGGAAGGATTGGATAATACCTCTATGCGTACTTCCTTTGCTAAGTGCTGAAAGCTGGTAGCAGCTAGCTTGCTTAGCGCGTCGGCATGTTTGTTTTCGCTTCTGTTTATGTGATTAACCTTGAATGTTTGAAATTGACTGATTAACATCCGCGCTTGTTCAAGGTACAATGCCATAGCTTCTTTTGCATCGTAATTGCCATTAACTTGCTCGGCTACCAGTTTTGAATCGACGTTAGCTTCAAGATTTCTTGCCCCCATTTTTAATGCTAAGCGAAGACCTGCCAAGAAGGCTTCATATTCGGCTTCGTTATTCGTGCTTTTGAATTCTAAGCGTATAGCATATGTGAGCTCGTGGTTGTCTGGGCTGATTAATCGGAGACCTGCTCCTGCTCCATCGTCATTAGAAGCACCATCTGTGTGTAAGGTCCAGACTCTGTCGTCGAAAACAGGTGTTGGGTTCTGGATTGCCTCACATTCTTGTATTTTATCGATAGGAACTTCAGTGGCGAAGTCTGCTAGAACTTGCCCTTTGATTGCGGGTCTTGGTCTGTAAAAAATGTTGTAACCTCCCAGTTCAATTGCCCATTTGGCCAGTCGTCCCGCTACGTCGGGTTTGGATAAGATCTGGCCTAGGTGGTAATTGGTAAGAACTGTGATGACATGACCCGAAAAATACCTGCGTAGGCGTCGGGATGCATGTACTAGTGCTAGGACTAGCTTTTCTATCATTGAGTATCGAGTTTCTGGGCCGGTAAGCATTTTGCTGATGTAATAGATTGGAGTCTGGATGTTCTCGCGTTCTACCATTAATACAGCACCAACCCCTACTTCCGCGGCATATAGATATAAAATTAGTGGCTCTTTTTCTTTTGGTGCTGTCAATGTTGGCAGCTGAATTAGACATTCTTTCATTTGTTTGAATGCGGCTTCCGCTTCAGATGTCCACTGAAAGTCAGTTTTCTTTGCGCAGTTTCGTAGCGTACTGATGAAAGGATAAGACTTCGCTGCGTGATTAGCCAAAAATCTGTTCAAAGCTGCTAGGAGTCCGGCGAGCCTTTGCGTTTCTTTAACTGTTGCGGGTGACGGCATTAGCTGAATAGCCTGCACCTTTTCTGGATTTACTTTAAAACCATCTTTTGTGACGATGAATCCCAAAAATTTTCCTTCTTCCATGCCGAAGGAGCATTTAGTTGGGTTGAGTTTTAGACTCACGCTGCGCAAGGAGTCAATGTGCGTTGAATATTGTCGAGCATTGTGCTTTCCTCATGGCTCATGATGACGAGGTCATCCATGTATACTTCGACAGTCTTGCCAATATCATCTTTGAAAATTGTGTCCATTAGGCGTTGATAAGTTGCGCCTGCGTTGCGCAGGCCGAACGGCATTTTGGTATAACAAAAAATGCCTTTATCTGTGCGGAACGCCGTTTTGTCTTCGTCTTCTTCTTTCATTTGGACCTGATGATAACCCTTGTAACAGTCAAGAAAACATTTCCATCTGAATGATGCTAGAGAGTCGACTTTTTTGTCTATCTCTGGAAGTGCGTAGCAGTCTTTTGGGCATGCTTTATTCAGGTCTTTGAAGTCGACGCACATTCTCCACCCGCCGCTATGTTTTTGTACCATGACTGGGTTGGCGACCCATGTATGGTATTTTACTTCGCGCAAGATTCCCGCATTAAGTAACTCTGCTACTTGCTCGTCCATGGCTTTTGCTTTTTCCTCACTGAAGCTGCGCCTCCCCTGAGCAACAGGTTCTACTGATGGTTTGATGTTTAGACAATGTTGCGCGATGTCGCGTGGAACTCCAGTCATGTCCGCTGGGCACCAGGCAAATATATCTTTGTTGTTAGACAACAATTCTTTCAGTTGTATGCGTGTTGCTGGGGAAATGGCTTGTCCTAGCAGAATGGTCTGTTCTGGATATTCGTTGTTCAAGACCCATTTCTCTGGTTCGTTTGGTGCCGAAGGTTTGACTACCTTTGCTGGTGGTTCGTCGTCTACGGACATGACTTCTTTGCTTGAATAGAGAATTGCAACTCCGGTTTCTGTCGGAAATCCACAAGCAGCATGTGGAATGGAAGTGATCATGCTAAATTCCCTTTGTGATCTTCTCCCGAGCAAGACATCATGACGTGATGTTGCCGGCATGACCATGAAATTGACTGTAACTGTTCGTGAATGTTCGCCATCTGATAAAGTCACCGGGAAAGCGACTTGCCCTAATGGGAATACAGCTTCATTACAGAAACCAGTGAGGGGAAAATCGACTGGTTCTAAACGTGCTTTGTCTTCTGGATCAAGCTGTTTAAAGCACTGTTCGTATATGATGTCCATCGAGCTCCCTGGATCTATGAACATATAGTTCGTTCGGTAATGACCAAAAATACCAGTAATAATTACTGGTCGTTCTTCCTGAGGGCCCCCAGGAACAACGGGAAATACGACTTGCTGTTCTCTCCAATGTTGATCATAATTTCGTTTATTTGATCTCCGTGATGGACCTCCCTGAACCATGTGTATTTGTTTTTGATAACTGCTATGTTGGCTGGATTGGATGTCCCCCCTACGTGGTGTTGGTGGGTCCAATATTGTGGTATCAATTTCTTTTTCAGATCTGATGTTTGGTAAATCAGATCTGGCGATTTGAATAACGATTGTGTTTAAGGCAGTTTGGCATCTGTTAAACCAATGTTCTGGAGTCTCTTCTACTAGTAAACTGTTTCCGACATTTGGTCGAGGACCAGGTTGCCGGTGAGATGATGAATTCTCTGCCATGTGCAAAAACAGAAAACGAAATGAACTGAATCGAAACGAGGTAGAAACTAGAAAAACTGAGAAAACGGTGGGCGCCAATGAAGAAACACTAACTAAATGGTCGGAACCGAGATAGTTAGGGGGTTTGAATCCGCATAAAAGGTTAGCTCTCTCTCGGTTGATTCAGTTGCAATGGATTTTCTTCTCCGGTGGTTCTGCAAAAAAGAACACCGTTAGCCTCGTCAAGGGGAGAAGAGGGTTCTCTCCTTGACCCGACTCCGGCGTGAGAATAAGTATTTGAGAAGTGAGAGTGATCTGAGTTTATACCTGAACAGTTCTCTTATTTATAGCCGGGAGTTTGGGAGGGAAAATCTGTTATTGAAAAGATGACGGAAGATGCTAACGCCGTAGCGGTTATCTTTTCTTCCGTTAAGTTCTTTGATCCTTTGTTAAGTTGCCTCGATCCGATGTAAATGCACACGGATCGTGGTTTGATCAATGGCTGGGGGATTGCCACGTGGAAAATGATTAAGTGGAGATTACTCTCCAATTGCATGCCTTCGTTGTGATTTCAGGGTTGCTTGTAGTGGTGACACGTGTCCAGACGGTTATAACCGTCTGGGTAGTGCACGATTGTATTTCTTTCTAGAAGATTACTGCTGTAATCTGGTGTGACATCTTATCGTGTGGATGCAGATGAGTAAATCCCAAGTCTGGGTAAAATAATATCCAAGTCTGGATATTTAGGCAGAAGTATTGAACAAAGGATTTTGATCATTTGTTAAATGGGAGAAGGCGCAAGGATTCGTGTTATCCTTTGGGGGCGCGACTATAAGTTACTGATTGCTTTCTTCCTTTAGTAAGACCCATGCGCGGCCGCGCAAGGTTAAAAAGGTTGAAAAAGCCAGTTTGTAGTATGGTCTCAAATCCTTTTTATGAGGTTTTTGGGACCTTACCCCTTCAAAAAGGGATATCGCCATCTACGTTTCGAAGTGCCTAACTTGTTCTAAAGTCAAGGCTGAACAGCAAAGACCCTCTGGCTTACTTGTCCAATGTGACAACCCTCATAATTACATGTATCTGTATGATTAATTAATATTAAATTATGCTTATTGATTGTGCAGAAAATTAACTAAATGGTCCTGAATGTTTTCCTAAGTGTTGGGAATTAAAAGTGTTACAAATAGTTACATAAAAGACACTGTACGGAATAACCTAGCACTTTAACGAAACTGTATCTAACCGAACAACCGGACATTATCCGGAACACCAAAATTTTGCCAGAAACATTGTTGTATTATTTTTGGACTAGTTATGGTCCCCGAATACCCCAACACATTGTATAATGCACCATACACATAATACACTAGATTTTTACACTTAACTTCCACTAGTTACCTACTTACCATTACAATTTACACTTTGTTGGTGCATTACGTCTGTCGACTTCGTCTTGTATCGAGTCTAGTATTAGAATTGTTATATCAGGGCACGTTGTACGAGAAAATAGGAGGTTTTGAGTGTGTTTGAGCTAATTCCGTTTGAATGAGCTAATTCCGCTTGAAAGAGACATGTGCTAGTTCAAACAAAATTGACATAGTTAATTCCGTTTGAAATGGCAACTGTCACTCTCAAACGGAATTACCTTCTCTATAAATAGGGCTCAAACAAAATCATAGTTAACTTCTGCGATTCCGGTACCGAAGTGCTGCCGACGCGTCATTTGATCTGTAACCGTGTTATAATCAATATACAAGGCGTTTATAAGTGAACTAAGCTGTTTTCCAAGTCTGTTTCTTTGTTTCCGCCTCTGAAACAGACAAGAACTTTTCTGATTGACTCATTTGGGTCACGGATCGATCCTACAAGTGGTATCAGAGCTCAGGAAGAAGAGTTCTTGCCAAAACAGCCACTATTTCTGACTTCTACACCTTATTTTCAAAATTGAACTAGTTTTCACGGTCAAAAAGTATTGAATTTCACATATTATGTGAGAAACTGTGTTTTAATGAATCCTTGAGAAAATTGGACCATAATTCAATCTAAATTTGATAAAATCAGTAATTTGTTTCAAAATCAGATCGAATTTGATGACGTCAGCATGTTTTCAAACGAGATTAGGACTTAATTCCGCTTGAAAATACCTGATTCCGTTTCTGGGTGTAATTCCGTTTGAGTAGGTTCATACGAAATTAGGTGATTCCGCTTCAAAGGGTAATTCCGTTTGAGACATTCCAAACGAAATTAGTAATTTCGTTTCAGTGTGTAATTCCGTTTGAAAGTGTGTTTGTTCAAACGAAATTAGGTAATTCCATTTGAAGAGATAATTCCGTTTGAAAAGTGATTTCGGTTGAGACTTGATTCCGTTTGAATCCGTTTTGGGCATAATAGAAGATATCTTACTGATGTCACAACATGTTTAAGGCATATTCACTTAGGAAACTTGCATATGACTCATATGGTTACTCGTTACGCACTTTTCGCGTTCGAATCGGCTTATGTAACTAGTTTGCATATATTAGCCGAAACGGGTCAAACCATATCATTTTTGTCTCAAAATCCAGAATGTGTTTAAGTTACCCATATTAAACAAGCATACAAGCTTGTCGGGTCAAAACCACATTCTAAACCGGTCTTCGCTTTATCATGCGTTTGAACCATGTCTTCCTTTTGAAAACTAACCGGTTTAAGTCTAAGCTTAATTAAAGACCCGTTAGGATTCTAATAGGTTATTAAAAACCTTCGTTCCATATTAGGAGCCCAGTAAAAGCTACCTGTACTTGCTTGGTGGTATACGGCTGGGATAAATTGTATAAATTTGCTCAGGTAAATACTCTTAACTTATTTTCCCTATACGGGCTTGGGATACGGTATTATAATAATACCGCTTGGTCGGGTATGTAGTCATTTAAATCGGATTGTGATTAATGTATTTACATAACTCGTTTTATTTTGTATTATTTGGTGTATGGCCTTTGGGGGTTAAATGACCATGTCCCGGATATCCTTGGCATCATTCAAAGAAATGGCCACGACCTAAGCACGGGGTGTAGGCGTACACCTGAAAGTTGCATATGTAAAAACTGGTAGCCCACTTAAAGGAATCAGCCTTGTGGGTATTATACCCGTGGCGTGTCAGTTAATCTAGACCGGCCCTACAAACCGGCCCTAATGGACGACAAATAAGTAAAACTGTATACAAGATTATTTTTAGATAATTGTCCCAAGTTATAAAATATTTTGTGCCACGTGCATTCAAATCAATTTTCTAAACCTTTTCAAAATGAGTCAGTTAATTGTATTTACCAGTGTAAACTGACGTATTTTCCAAAAAGGTTAAGTGCAGGTACTATACGTAATAGGCTGGCTACTCCAGGCATCAATAATCAAGTCTCGCAAGCTCTAGATGTTAAAGTCTGTTGAACAGTTTTCCTTTTTATTCGATCCGCCTGTGGATCTGTCTCAACTGTTTTGTGATACTTAATATTACAATTTTATTCGGTTGAAATATACCTATCTTTTGCTTCCGCTGTGCATTTAAATTTGTGTTGTTTGACTATGATGATATCAACTACGTCACGATACTCCCCACCGGGCCCACCGGTAATACGTGGAAATATCGGGGTGTGACAGGTTGGTATCAGAGCCAACACTGAGTGAATTAAACACTAGCCTTTTGTGTTTAATCTCAGTTACACAGTTGCACATTCTCGAGTCTAGACAAAGAACATAGGACTAATCCTAATTCGTTTTATTTTATCCTTATTTGTTTCCTTTGCTATTTTCTTATTAGCCCCTGCATAGGCAAGTCATTTCAATTAGAAGTCCCGTTTAGGGCAACCATATACTTGTTTAAATTTTAATGGAATGGTTAGATTTAAATTAACATTCCTATTTAAGATCTACCATTATAATAAAATGGTAAAATCTAAAAAGGACAAGACCTAGCCATGTGTCACCTTAAGACAAGGCCAAGATGGTAGTTCCTCCATTAGATTCAGATCCTTGTTAACATCTCAATTTAGGATTGTTCTGCGTTAAATATTAAAAAGAATCTTAAAGGTAAAACCTAGCCTAAATGTCGTTGCAGACATGGCCAAGATGTTAAAACCTATCCAAAAGATTCAAAACCTTAACTTCTGAAAGCATATTAACATGCTTGATAAATGTGATTCGATAAAATCACATAAGTCATTCTTAAATTGGGTTATTCTAAATTCCCTTATTTATATAAGCATCCCTTAAGGATGAAGTGCCCATGGGCTATAATTAACGTCCTCTGAGACTAAAGACAGTGGTAGCCTACAACTCCCTGTCAAGAAAAGGTAGGAAACTTTGATTCAAACCATAATACCTCGATTCTGTAAAATCCTGGTTTATAAACTAAACTTGTCTACGTGACTATGCCTTTTGTGCTATTACTAACTAATAATTTAGGATTATGATAAAGATCCTGAATAATTATATATTTAGCAAATTAACTAAAATGGCTATAAAAAAACCATGGTTAATAAATTGTCAAAAATAATAAAACTGTATAAGCTTCTATATAAACCTTGCCCTTATTTGATTTTATGTAGCAATTAAGGCTACATGGCTAGTTCAGAAGAAGTAAACAGTCATCTGATGGAAAACCATGAAAATACTAAGATACATGTGACCGGTGCGGAGCTGCAAGCATTAGTAGATAATGCTGTTACAAAAGCTATAGAACGGCAGTATAATGAATCTAGCGGGACTCAAAGTAGGACCCTATCCGCACCGCACTCCAAGCCTAAGACTCATTCGGAGGCTCATAGCAAGCCACCCTCTAAGAAAGATGAGCCAAAGAAAGATGATGATCGACATTTATCCAATCGAAACAGTGTTCCATCAAAAAGGATAGTGTTTGATGATAAACCACGTACCAAGTCATGTACCTATAAGTACTTTGTTTCCTGCAAACCCCGGGATTTCACTGGGGAGAAAGGGGCAATTGATTGTATGACCTGGTTGGATGAGATGGACACAGTAGTTGACATCAGCGGTTGTGCTGAAAGGGATGTAGTGAAGTATGTATCCCAATCCTTCAAGGGAGAGGCACTGGCATGGTGGAAGTCTCTCATTCAAGCTGCTGGAAAGATCCCGCTCTACAATTTGTCATGGGATCAGTTCGTTGCTCTCATTAAAGAGAATTAATGCCCTCAGCATGAGGTTGAAAGGATTGAGTCAGATTTCTTATCATTGGTAATGAAGAATCTAGATTGTCAAGCTTACCTCACCAGTTTCAATACCCTGTCTAGGCTAGCTCCGTATCTGATAACACCGGAACCCAAGCGAATTGCTCGCTTCATTGGGGGTCTGGCCCCAGAGATAAAAGCCAGTGTTAAGACATCTAGACCTGCTACTTTTAGATCAGCAGCTGATCTATCTTTGTCTCTTACCTTAGATGCGGTCAGGTTAAGATCGCTAAAGAATTCTGAAGAAAGTAAAAGAAAGCGTGAGGATGATAACTCACGAGGATCGGAGAAGAAGCACAAAGGAAACACTGATTCCAAGAAGTTTGGGTCTGGAAAGAATAGTCAACGAACAGAGGAAAAGCCAAAGTGCACGACTTGCCAAAAACGCCACTTTGGAAAATGCAGGCTTGAGTCCAAATCTCAGTCAGGATCACCTGCATGTGGGTTATGCAAGTCTAAAGAGCACAAGACAGTAGACTGCCAGAAGATTAAGGATGCTACATGCTACAACTGCAATGAGAAAGGGCACATTATAACCAACTGCCCTAAATACGCCAAGAAGCCTGAAGAGGCCAAGAAGACCAATGCAAGGGTCTTCCGGATGGATGCAAGGGAAGCTGTTCAGGACGACAATGTGATCACATGTACCTTTCTCATAAATGATGTCTACGCAAGAGTATTATTTGATTCAGGAGCTGATAAGTCGTTTGTAGATAATAAGTTTTGTAAGTTGCTGAATTTACCTGTTAAAACCTTAAGTGTGAAGTATGAGGTTGAATTAGCCGATGGAACCATAGAAACCACATCAACCGTGTTAGATGGATGTGTTATATCCATTAGGAACCACTCTTTTCCATTAACCTTACTTCCTTTAAAGTTAGCCGGTTTCGATATAGTGTTAGGCATGGATTGGTTATCTCATAACCAAGCCCAGATCGTCTGCAGTAAGAAGCAAGTGGTGATTAAGACTACGTCTGGTGAGTCACTTACCATTCAAGGAGATACCCAGTATGGACTGCCTGAACAAACGTCTATGCTCAAGGCATCTAGATGTTTGAAGAAGGGTTGTGTCATTTATATGGCACAGTTAACTATTGATGAGCAGAAACCCAAGATTGAAGATATTCCAGTCATTTCTGAGTACCCTGAAGTCTTTCGTGAGGAACTACCTGGTTTACCACCAGATAGGCAAGTAGAATTCAGAATTGACATCATCCCCGGAGCAGCACCTGTTGCGAGAGCACCTTATAGGTTGGCACCAACAGAGATGAAGGAATTGAGGACGCAGTTAGATGATTTGCTAGCCAAAGGTTTTATCAGACCTAGTTCATCTCCTTGGGGAGCGCCAATCCTGTTTGTGAAAAAGAAGGATGGGTCGATGCGTTTATGCATCGATTACCGTGAGCTTAATAAGGTCACTATCAAGAATAGGTATCCTTTTCCCAGGATCGACGATCTGTTCGATCAATTACAAGGGGCAAGCTACTTCTCTAAGATTGATTTGAGGTCAGGCTATCATCAATTGAAGGTTAAAGATGAAGATGTGCACAAGACTGCATTTAGGACTCGTTATGGTCATTACGAGTTCCTAGTGATGCCTTTTGGGCTCACTAATGCACCAGCAGCGTTTATGGATCTCATGAATCGCGTCTGCAAGCCTTACTTAGACAAATTCGTCATCGTCTTCATCGATGACATCCTCATTTATTCGAAAAGTCAAGCTGACCATGAGAAGCATCTTCGATGCGTTCTGGAACTGCTTCAGCAGGAGAAGCTCTATGATAAGTTTTCGAAGTGTGAATTCTGGCTTCGTGAAGTCCAATTCCTTGGACATGTGGTTAGTGAGCGTGGTATCCAAGTAGATCCCGCTAAGGTTGAAGCTATTATGAATTGGCAAGAGCCAAAGACGCCTACAGAGATTCGTAGCTTTCTAGGTTTAGCAGGATATTATAGGCGATTTATCGAAAACTTCTCAAGGATTGCTGCACCCCTAACTTCGTTGACACGTGAGAATATTAAGTTTGACTGGGGTCCTAAGCAGCAGGAATCCTTTGACATACTTAAGCAAAAGTTGAGCAATGCACCAGTATTGACATTGCCTGATGGAATAGATGAATTCGTGGTATATTGTGATGCATCACACACCGGGATGGGATGTGTGCTTATGCAAAAAGGCAAGGTCATTGCCTATGCTTCACGTCAGTTAAAGGTGCACGAGAAGAACTACACCACCCATGACTTGGAGTTGGGTGTCGTTGTATTTGCACTAAAACTGTGGAGGCACTACTTGTATGGTACTAAGTGTGTGATCTATTCTGATCACAAGAGCCTTCAACATCTGTTCAATCAGAAGGATTTGAACATGAGGCAGCGACGATGGATGGAAACTTTGAATGATTATGACTGTGAGATAAGATACCATCCTGACAAGGCAAATGTAGTCGTCGATGCCTTAAGTAGAAAGGAAAGGCTGAAGCCTATAAGAATCAATGCCAAGAGCATTGAATTAAAGAATAGTTTAAATGAAAGGTTGTTAGCTGCACAGAAGGAAGCTGTTTTAGAAGCTAACTATCCGGATGAAAAGTTAGGAGTAACTGAGGAGCAGTTATCCTATGGCAATGATGGAATACTAAGATTAAATGGACGAATATGGGTTCCAGTTTATGGAGGACATCAGGATGTTATCCTCCAGGAAGCCCACAATTCTAAATATTCCGTTCATCCTGGAGCTGATAAGATGTACCAGGATTTGAAGGCGAACTATTGGTGGATAGGCTTAAAGAAGTCTATAGCTACTTATGTAGCTAAATGTTTGACGTGCGCGTAAGTCAAAGCTGAACACCAAAAGCCGTCAGGTTTGCTACAACAACCTGAACTTCCCACATGGAAGTGGGAGATGGTGACAATGGATTTCATCACCAAGTTGCCAAAGACCAGGAAAGGAAATGATACTATATGGGTAATAGTAGATAGACTGACTAAGTCAGCACATTTCCTACCCATTAAGGAGACTTATAGCTCCGACATGTTAGCCCAATTGTACGTAGATAAGATTGTATCTCTGCATGGCGTACCAGTGTCAATTATCTCTGATAGAGATACCGGATACACATCGCATTTTTGGAAAAGTTTCCAACAATCTTTGGGCACACGCTTAAATTTTAGTACAGCTTACCATCCTTAGACGGGTGGGCAAAGTGAGCGTACAATCCAAACTTTGGAAGACATGCTTCGTTCATGTGCGATTGATTTAGGTGGTAGTTGGGATAGCCACCTGCCATTGATCGAGTTCTCCAATAACAATAGCTACCATACAAGCATTAAGGCTGCGCCTTTTGAGGCATTATATGGTAGGAAATGCAGAACACTTATTTGTTGGGCAGAAGTAGGGAAAACTCAATTATCAGGACCTGACATAGTCTTTGAAACGACGGACAAGATTGTCCAGATTCGCGACCGCCTGAAAGCTGCCAGGGATAGGCAGAAAAGTTATGCTAATAAAAGGCGAAAACCTCTAAAGTTTGAGGTTGGTGATAAAGTTTTGCTTAAAGTATCACCCTGGAAAGGAGTGATGCGTTTTGGTAAGAAAGGTAAGTTAAGCCCGAGGTATATAGGACCATTCGAGATTATCGAATGTGTTGGGTCAGTAGCTTATAAGTTGAACTTGCCTGAAGAGCTCAGTGATATTCACAATGTATTTCACATCTGCAATCTGAAGAAATGTCTAGCTGATGAATCGCTAGTCATACCTCACACAGATGTGCACATAGATGAGAGCTTGAAATTTGTGGAAAGGCCTTTGTCGATTGAGGATCGATGGGTTAAAAAGCTTCGGAGGAAGCATGTACCTATCGTAAAGGTTAAATGGGATGCCCGCAGGGGTCCCGAATACACGTGGGAAGTAGAGTCTACCATGAAAGAAAAATACCCTCATTTGTTTCAGTAAATCTCGAGGTCGAGATTTCTTTTAAGGAGGTGAGGATGTAACACCTCGTAAAAAATTCATGCCCAATAAAATAAAGACACGTGTCATATAAGGCAATCGTGTTACACAAATCCAGATCAAGTTGAAAGATGTGCGCTAGGATTTAAAAGCGTCAACATGTTATTAAAATACCTCTGAATGACCTTTTTGATAAAAGATCCAAGCCTTGGAATAATTTATAAACATCTAAGAACTACTTCAAATCTGGATATATAATTAAAAGATGAATTATATTGCTAAGGAATTGATCTTGTAAATAAAAATGCCACAAAGTCCATTTAAAAGAATTCTCGATACATCCAAGAACTTTATCATGCATGGAATCACATGCAAAGGCATGCAAGTCTGATACATGGTCCCCTCTACAAGGAAAATGACACATGATTCAAGCTTGAAAAGTTTGCATGGTCAAAACATGAGAAATGGACAAATTTTCGAAGTCTGACAATCGGATACGGACCGCATCCGCTTAGGCTTACGGTCCACAAGAGGTGTATCTGGGCACATCAGAGGAGGGTCGGTTACGGACCGCAAAGCCAAGATCTTACGGTCCGTAAGTGACTCCTACGGTCCGCAAGGCTTAAGGCTTACGGTCCGTAAGACCGTCGCTGGCAGCAGAAAATGGACAGCTGCCTGTTAAGCCTGTTGCACCGCCTTACATAAGTGGTTTTCGAAATCAGGGACTTGGAAACTGGTTTTTGGCATCATAGGGACACCTGGGATCATCTTGCAACATTTATAGACTTAGTTGGGGTCATCTTGTGGCATTTAGTTCACTATATAAAGAGACCTCTTGTTGCAACATTTGGTCTTTCATTTGCAACTCACTTCAAGCTGGTCTCTGGAGCTCCCCTGGTCAGCAAGCAAGTTCCTTTAAGTTCCAAATCATACTTAGGACCTTTGTAAGTGTCCTTAACCATCTTTAATTCAGTTTAGCTTAGTTAATTAGCTTAAAGTCAAACCGTCGTAATTAAGGTTTGACTTCGAGATTAATCAATAATTGTCCAGTCATATTTCAAATTGAAAGTACCTATGAGTTGGTAATTATGTGGGCAATAAACCCTTAAAAGGGCACCCTCTGATTCCCACTCTAACTAGGTCAATTGTCGAGTCAAAGTTTATCTTAAAAAGTCAACAGAAAGCTTATTTTCAAATTAACGCATAATTAGCAATGTAGAAGCTATGCAACCTGTTTTATCATTAATATAACTTGGTAATTAATTTAAGAACAAGTCTAAACATGTTCAACTCGACAATTTTCAGTTTAAGGTCGGATTGGAACTGAAAGTCGCATACTTTAACTTCTGCTTTGACTTTCTGTTCTGACCCATTAGAGCAAAGTTTAGAAATGCCTTAGAGCTTATTTAGGACTAGGTTTCATATAAGTATAACACTCTGTGATTATACAACTTGGTTCATTAGTTATCTGATTCATATGCATATTTCCGTTAAATGCCTAAATGTTGACTATTATGCCCTTTTGACCTTAAAACGTGATTTTTGAAAAAGTAAAAGAGTAGAGACCTTAGTTACTGATTTATAAACTTGCACCTAAAATTTGACATCAGTTTGAGGTCTAGATTAAGAGTTATGCTCGTTAGCGTAATTAGAAAGCTTTTTAGTAATTAAACGGTGTAATTAGCATATAGCCTATCTAAACCCGATTTTTTATACCAAACTTTTTACCCAATGATATAAAATAATATTTTGGGATTTTTGGAGATTTTTATTTATTTTTAGGCTGAACATAACCTAGAGTTCTAAGCTTATTTCGGTAGTTGTCGGTTTTACCCTTTTAGGCTATAAAATGAGTTTTACCAAACCTTTTGATACCAAACCATTTTCTACTGATCTAATATGATAAATAGAATATTTTAAGCATTCTAGAATAATAAAAATATCAGCTTTCCTTTAAAAACCCGGAAATAGCTCCAAATCGCGTTTTGAAGCATTTTTAACGCATAGTATATATTAAAACCATATTAGATATGTAAGACTTGATACCTACTGATATTTTAAGTAAACTTTTATATTCTAACAGTAAGTAAAAGTTTTTGAAGTCAGATTACAGATTTGACCTTTAAACCTTAGGTGAAATTACCAAAATGCCCTTTCGGTGCATAGTATGGTTAGAAATGATAAATTTCACATATAAGTTATACCCTATGGATATAACTTAGTAAATTAAGTATATTTACTGATTACATCAGACCCGAAACTCAGAATTATATTTAAACTCTTTTATAACCTTCTAATTGACCAAAATGCCCTTACGGGGCATAATTTGAGTTTAAATCCGTTTTGGGCATAATAGAAGATATCTTACTGATGTCACAACATGTTTAAGGCATATTCACTTAGGAAACTTGCATATGACTCATATGGTTACTCGTTACGCACTTTTCGCGTTCAAATCGGCTTATGTAACTAGTTTGCATATATTAGCCGAAACGGGTCAAACCGTATCATTTTTGTCTCAAAATCCAGAATGTGTTTAAGTTACCCATATTAAACAAGCATACAAGCTTGTCGGGTCAAAACCACATTCTAAACCGGTCTTCGCTTTATCATGCGTTTGAACCGTGTCTTCCTTTTGAAAACTAACCGGTCTAAGTCTAAGCTTAATTAAAGACCCGTTAGGATTCTAATAGGTTATTAAAAACCTTCGTTCCAGACTAGGAGCCCAGTAAAAGCTACCTGTACTTGCTTGGTGGTATACGGCTGGGATAAATTGTATAAATTTTCTCAGGTAAATACTCTTAACTTATTTTCCCTATACGGGCTTGGGATACGGTATTATAATAATACCGCTTGGTCGGGTATGTAGTCATTTAAATCGGATTGTGATTAATGTATTTACATAACTCGTTTTATTCTGTATTATTTGGTGTATGGCCTTTGGGGGTTAAATGACCATGTCCCGGATATCCTTGGCATCATTCAAAGAAATGGCCACGACCTAAGCACGGGGTGTAGGCGTACACCTGACAGTTGCATATGTAAAAACTGGTAGTCCACTTAAAGGAATCAGCCTTGTGGGTATTATACTTGTGGCGTGTCAGTTAATCTAGACCGGCCCTACAAACCGGCCCTAATGGACGACAAATAAGTAAAACTGTATACAAAATTATTTTTAGATAATTGTCCCAAGTTATAAAATATTTTGTGCCACGTGCATTCAAATCAATTTTCTAAACCTTTTCAAAATGAGTCAGTTAATTGTATTTACCAGTGTAAACTGACGTATTTTCCAAAAAGGTTAAGTGCAGGTACTATACGTAATAGGCTGGCTACTCCAGGCATCAATAATCAAGTCTCGCAAGCTCTAGATGTTAAAGTCTGTTGAACAGTTTTCCTTTTTATTCGATCCGCCTGTGGATCTGTCTCAACTGTTTTGTGATACTTAATATTACAATTTTATTCGGTTGAAATATACCTATCTTTTGCTTCCGCTGTGCATTTAAATTTGTGTTGTTTGACTATGATGATATCAACTACGTCACGATACTCCCCACCGGGCCCACCGGTAATACGTGGAAATATCGGGGTGTGACAAAGTCGTATGAAAGCTTAGTTGCAGGAAGAATTGGGAATCCGATGCTTACAAAAGAAGATTATGACCAAATAGATGCAGAAAAACTTGAGTTGATGGATGTAAAATAGTGTTTGGCCAGTACTGTGAGAAGAGCTGAAAAATTTCAACAAATCACTGGCAGATATGAGTTTCGTGATATGGCAAATTCTGCTTTAGGATTTGACAAATCAAAAGTGACTTGTTTTCGTTGCAAAGGAAAGGAACACTTTAAAAGAGAGTGTAAAAACAAAGAAGCAAATGGAAGACAAGACAAGAAAAGAATGATTATTATCAGAAATCTATTTTTTATCAGATTGATCAATCACCACAAACTGCACATGCTCAGCCCATTATTGATGATAAAAAGAAAATGATCGAAGATGCAAATAAGAAAGCTTATTATGGTATCATTGATCAAGATGATTAGAAAATGGCTGCAGGTTTTAGCTGGGATAGATACGTTCAAGAAAATCCACACTTAAGCTCAGCTTTTGTTGCTCGAATCTTGGAGGAAACATCTGTCAAATCTAAACCGAAAAGAATACCGATTTTTTCAGAATTGGGAGTTGATGCAGATACCGATGATGAAGAAGAATATATTGAAAAAGCTAGAAGAGGTTTAGATACTGATAGTTTTAATTTGTTTTTTGCAGAAAAGATCGAGACGCTGAAAGAAAAAAAGGGCTGCTCAATTGAAAAGAGAATGGGAAGAGACAGAAGCAAGAAAAGTTGCAGAAGAAAAAGCAAAAGTAGAAGCTGAGAAAGCAGAAGTTGAAGAAAGTTCAACAAAGGAAGCTGAAGGACAGAAAGCTGAAATAGAATCTGAAGAACCAGTGGTTGAAAAGACAATAGAGAAAATCGTTGAAGTTGAGAAAATTGTCGAGATTGAGAAGATAATTGAAAAGGTGGTTGAAGTTGAAAAACCATGTTTGAAGTGTTTAGAATCTTGCAAAGCTTGTGAGAAGAAAGATAAGAAGATTGTTGAATTAGAAAAGATTAAAGAAGATTTACTGTCTGATGTGAAGTATGTGAAGGAATCATATGATGTGCTGAACAGAACAGTTGATAGTCTGAAAAGAACGAATTCAGAAATTGAAAATGCAATGGCAAAAATGAACTCAACATTAATGACAAAGCAGAAGGTCATTAATGAGTACATTGAAGATTGTGCACAGTTGAAGAAAGAATTGGAACTCGAAAAGATTGAGAGTGAAAGAATCAAATGTGATTATTTGATTGATTGAGTTTATCCTACTGTTGCAGGTCTTGAAGCGTTTAAAGATAAAGAAATGGAAGACACAAATGCTGGTAAGAAACATAGTGTCAAGTATAACAAGTGTCCGCCCCCGATCCATGAAAGTTATTCTCCCAGAAAGCCAAATGAGGAACGTGTAAATAAGGCTCTCAACATCAAGTTAAAGTCTGAAATCATTGATGAATTACCAGACAATATTGATGTCACATTCACAGCGTCTGACACTGATCATGAATCTGAGTTGTTAAAGAAAGTGGTCGATCAGGTGTTGGATATGGATGAAGAGTCAAAACTGGAGTCTAAATCTGAAAGTCCGAGTTCGTCAGAGAAGAGTCCGAGTTCGTCGGTTAAAAGGGTTTATAATAAAGAATTCTTGTTATCGAAAAATAATTTGAATGATGAACCTATCAAAGTGGCATATACTTTGAGTGATTCAGACAAATTATATTCCGATGAAGAATTTCCAATAAGAAGTGTCAAAACTGAAATGATCAAACAGGTTTTCAAATTAACAGAAATTAATATTTCTGAAATAAAAGATTTAAATCTTGCTGAAAAACCTAAACAGTACACTTCAAGAGTTCAACAGAGATTGAACAAGAAAAAGGGTTACAGTTCTGGTTCAGGTTATCGAAAGAAACCAAACCATAACAGTAATTTCAAAAAGAAAGGTCTTGGTTTTAGTTCTTCAGAAAATAATAAAAATGAGAAAAATTATAAACCAAAAACAAAATTTGTTTCAGGAGGAAGTTTTGAAGAAGAGCAGAAGAAACCATTCTAGAAACAGTCAAATCAAGAGTTTCTTGCTGAAATAAAAAAGAATGTGAAGAAATTTGCTCAAAGAGTTGACAGAAGAACCTGTTTCAAGTGTCAAAAAGTTGGACATATTGCTTGGAATTGTCAAGAGTTCACTTATTCAAAACAGGGAGTTTCTTCTAACTTTGAAACAAACAATAAATGTGTTGATAAATCGACTTTGGAAGTTGGTGAAACTTCAAAACGTTTTTACAAAAGAAAAGTCGATTTAAACAAACAGAGATGGGTTGTCAAAAGTTCTGATGAAAATTCTGACAATGTATCTGATTCCATAAAATCAGAGGAGTCATTTGTTGAGAATTCCGTTCCAGAGGTGAACGATGAAAACTTTCCTAAATTGTCTAAAGAAAATTTGAAGTTGAAAGTTGGTAAAACTGAGATTTCAGGTCAATTCTTTGCTGGTAACAAAGAATTTGATGCTGAAAAAGAGTTTAGTGGCAAAGTTAAACATATTTTTGGGAAGATGGTTGATGGGAAGGTTAAAGGTGAAAAAGAATTTTACAAATCAAAATGTTGGTGGGATAGATGTGTACCAGAATCTCCCAAGGCTGGTCAGGCTTGGGGGAAAGTTTTTCCTAATTGAAATCCTTACTTGCTGGAGCTCCCAGGTTGGTAAGAGTGGAGCAGGAATCGGCATATTTCTTGAGAAATTCACTCTGGTGATATTTCGACTTACAAAGTGGTAAATCAGGGACATTAAGTTGTACTTGATTTTCTACAAGTGGTGTTTGTGAATAAATTTAAAACTGCTATATTTTTCAAGTGGTTGGTAAAACAATGTGATGAAACCCCTAACCTACAAGTGGTTTATAAAATCAACAAAATTTTTCCAGAAAAACCATTTGATTAAAACAAACTTAAGTGTTTTGAAATCAATGGGAAAATGTTTTGTTGTGAGGGGGAGTTCTGATTGTTTATGCCAAATGGATGGCGATTTGAAGTGATTTGATATCGGTTGTCATTTTACTTGTACAGTTTGTTTTCAAATTTTCTTTAAATGTGTTTGAATTTTAGGGGGAGTAAGAAATTTCAGAAAATCCAAAAACATTAGAAAATTTGAAAAAGTCAAAAACATGATAAAATCAAAAATGAGTTTTGTTGTGAAAAGAGGAAATGATAGTACATCAGTGGATGATCACAACATGCTAAAGAATTGGAAAGATAAAATGTGATAAACGATCTCACAGATGATATGCCAGTAGGTTTTTGCACATTTAGTAGATTGTTACGAGATATAAACCTAAATTTCAAACTTGCTTATATCGTGGGGAACATCTCTTGGATATATGGGTAACCCCCGAAATCTTGTTTGAAAGGTCCCTTTTTTCTGAGATACTAGGTCTTTATACTCAGTGATATCTGGGGTATTATCCTGGGACTTCTGATTTTGCGGAAGCAATGGCCTAGTCCCCGGAGAATACTTTACACTTGCTTGAAATATAGCCTGCCCTCAGTATAAAAAATGATGAAACATTGAAAATGCTAATCATGTGCTGTTGTAAAAAAGATCCTCTAAAGGGGACCCACCAAAAGTCGAAGCCGTCATCTCTCTGCTGAACGGAAGTTCTGACCTGAGCTCTCACGGCCCTCGCAATTTAACCCCTTTACAGATATCATCTAGGTATACTCACCTGTAAGACTGAATATTGGGATCTGGATACGGGAGTATATTCTGAGGTGGGACACGTGAATAAGTTTAAGTCGCTTAAAACATTAATCTCGTATCTCGAATTAGTTGAACTTTGTGTGAGAATTTAAGTGGATCAGTATACTGACAATCTAAATGAATCGTTTAGAACTTAAAATGTTTAAAGCTTAACGGTGTTGGTGATTTGTCTCAAAAACTGATATGATCCTCTTACACAAACTCACAAAAATAGTGTGTGTATATATTTTTCTTTACTGCATTTCATTTCTGTTATATAAAAATTCAAAAAGATTTTCGGAGTGTTTTAGCATAAATTTTGAAAAATTCAAAAACATTTTAGACAACTGATGTTAAAAAACTGATTTTCAAAATTCCGAGTGCTGAACATGACGAACAACAGGTTTGGGAGTGTGTGTGGTGTTGAAAAAATGATTTTCATACAAGTGGTCATCAGTAATTAAAATTGTTATATAAATATTTGATGTTTTGAACTGAAGTTATCAAGTGTTAGCAGAATTTCTAAATTGACTATATTTTATCTTTTATGAAACTTATGTTTTGGGTAGAGAATGTGCAGGTTAAGGCTATGAGAGAGCCAGGTTGCAATTCTTGAACCTGTAAACATGTGAGCAGAGTAAAAGCCAGACTACGATCCCAGCACAATTCAAGGGGGAGTCTGCTGATAGAGTATCATCCAAGAGGGAGATTACTTGAAGAAGGAATTGGAGTAAGGCAAGAGCCAGGTAGAGATTCTGGAAGCCCGGAGACTGATAAAGACTGAAGACGTTGAAGACTCGACACTTAAGACTCGTCAACATCCGAGGGGGAGTTTGTTGGTGCATTACGTCTGTCGACTTCGTCTTGTATCGAGTCTAGTATTAGAATTGTTAGATCAGGGCACATTGTACGAGAAAATAGGAGGTTTTGAGTGTGTTTGAGCTAATTCCGTTTGAATGAGCTAATTCCGCTTGAAAGAGACATGTGCTAGTTCAAACGAAATTAACATAGTTAATTCCGTTTGAAATGGCAACTGTCACTCTCAAACGGAATTACCTTCTCTATAAATAGGGCTCAAACGAAATCATTTGTAACTTCTGCGATTCCGGTACCGAAGTGCTGCCGACGCGTCGTTTGATCTGTAACCGTGTTATAATCAATATACAAGGCGTTTATAAGTTAACTAAGCTGTTTCCAAGTCTGTTTCTTTGTTTCCGCCTCTGAAACAGACAAGAACTTTTCTGATTGACTCATTTGGGTCACGGATCGATCCTACACACTTGGACCCCCTCCCCCTTATATTTTCGGTCACATGGTGTGGCCCCACTTGTGATCCCCAAAATCCTACAAGATATTATGGGATATTACTTGATTCTATTAGATATTGCATAGATTTCCCTTGATATCCTATATATTTTCTTTAGATTATAAGTAACCTACCTATCATCAAAAATTTACAAATAACCCCCCCCCCCCCCCTTCAAAACTTACGACCCATAAGAGGGACCCCACACCATATCCCATTAGATTTTAATCCTGTATTTTATTTGGATCTTGCTTGTTTACTTGGACATGATATTGAGGGAAAGATTACAAGTATGGTTCATGTGATCTCCAAATCATTTCATATCTCATAACTCACTTCACCACTCCACTCCCTCAACTCCTCTCTCTCCCTCTCGGCCATAGAAGGTGCCGCCACCACCACCACCTTGCAACCTTCACCAATCCATTTTCAAGCTTAATTCAAGTACTAGAAGGTGATTCTTGGAGCTTGAAGCTTGTGGATCATCAAGGAGTTTTCATCACTTGCATTCATTCATCATTTTCATCATCTTTTTTCCTTTGTGTTCTTCCCTACCTTAAAGCTAGTTGTAAGTTCTTGATTAACCCTCGTTTACTTCTACTTTAATGGTTAAAAGATGCAGTATGTTGATTATCACTAGAACCCTAAAAGACATGAACATAAATCTTGAACATAAAGATGGAATATGATGAAATGTTGTTTAATACATGCATGGCACTTGATTGTTGATTTCTTGATAATATGATGTTGATCATCATATGGAACTTGTTAGAAGGTGTTGTGATCATATGTGCGTGTTTTAGTAATATTTAAGCGATTAACAGAATGTTGAGTAACATTTACAGCCAACTTCAGTTGGCTGTAAACGGACAGTTATAAATCAAAAATTTGATTTTCTGAAGTCTAAATTATATGTTTTCGAAAAACGAATCAAATGGCACTGGAATCATATTTTTTCGAGGTCGTTTACTATTTTTAAAGGTCCGTTTTGTACAGCAGCAAAAGCTGCGTTTTTACTGCAGAAAATGTGTGTTATGTTTTTCGTCATAACTTGAAATCTGTGTAGAATTAGCTCATGAAATATGTACTGTAGATGACCACTGATGTCTTGTAATCCTCCAACTGGAATTTCATCAATCGGACTTACGATGAATTTTAAATGAATTATTCTATGGACTGCAGTTAGAAAGTGACGAATCTGATTACAGTCCGGTAAATGATTTTTTATAAAATATTGGTAATGAATTGGATCCCGATATTTTTACACAATAATATTTGGATCATTTAAAACATTCTGTAAAAAATTGAGAATTTTTGGAGTAAGTTAACTATTTTATTCAAATGCCCGAAAACAGCCCAGTTTCGGATGTTAAAGCTGAAACGACATAAGTAGTAATTTGCGTGTCTAAATGTCGGGTAGGTTATCTGAGAATGATCTAACGTGTTATATGTCAATGAAAATGTTATGTGCAATATCGTATGTTTGCTTTTGAATGGTTATAGACGAGATGTTTATATGGGCGTGTAATGTTAACATGAGTGTGTGCTATGTGATAGATGAGTGTAGGAACTTTGCGTTTTATTTAAAACTATTAACAAACTAAATGGTAATCATATTAGGACATGATTGACCAACCCTGACCGTTAGCTATTTTAAGAGTTCAACCGAGCAACCAAAGGTGAGTTCACACTCCTTCTAAGGCATGGGATTCTCGGTGGTTGGGAATGGGTTAAAGAACAAAAACGGAACCTGCATATCCTCCTTGGGTAGGATATGTACCGCCATCCTCCATGGGTAGGATGCCAATATTAATCTTGCGTATTCTCCTTGGGTAGAATACGTACGTTCGTCCTCCTTGGGTAGGACAACAACCTTAACTTACTAGACAAAACTCTATCATTAAGTCCCTCATTTTATATCGACTTAATCGCCGAGGCCAATGGCGAGCGGGTCATTAGTTAATAGCGCTATTAGGTTTGACAAACCTCACACCGTGCCGGTAGGACGGGCGTATACTAATGGATCATGGCAAACAGTCAATGATGATAGACATTGACTTAGGGCACAACTTACTTTCGTCAGTAGTCGATATGGTACGATCTTGTGGTTCACATGGGGAAGCCCCCACTGATTTTGGATATGGTTGGGGGAAAAACAAAGATACTGGTTAACTCGTGGTTTACGAAACAACATATGGTTTTCAAAACAAACTACTAAAACTAAACAACCAACTGTGAACTCGCTCAACTTTGTTGCTGACTCCTTGTTACATGCCTTGCAGGTCGTTAGGTGCTTATGGAGCTTGCACAGGGAGGAGTGGTCGTTGTGGGACATGGACTGTTGAGTTCCATGTTAAACATTTAAACTTTATGAACTTATTACTTATGTTTGGGTTTCACATTTTATGCTTCCGCTATTAACTTAAAGTTGGTTACTTTCTTTTGGACACCAATTATATTGTGTTTGGTTTTATTTACTTAATTACGTTATTCAATATGATTGGTGGCTTGATCCTGGTCATGTCACGCCTCCAGCGGTGATACCCCGCATGTGGATTCTGGGGGTGTGACAGATTGGTATCAGAGCCATTAGTTATACTGAACTTGGTTTTAAAAAGGGAAAAGCTTTTTGACAAAACCAGACTATAACCTGTACAGTGCTCAACGATCCACAACGACGCTTCGCTCCACGTGCAAGGCTCAACACACTAGGTGGTATGATTTAAGTTATATTTCTTACTTGCTAGATTACTTTTGTCTGGTGTGGTGTTTATTGTGTGTTATTTAGGGTAGTAGCATGCTGTCTATTAGCCCTACTGCGTTCTTTATGACACGCAATTGTTTACTTGAAATTTGACAAGTGGTGGTCAAATTCTTTTCTGATTTCTCGTCACCCCGCTACGACAACTGTTTATGCATTCTATCTATTTACACGCTTATCTCGACATGACGTCACCATCTGACCCTCTGTACATTCGGTTTGCACGTCAATGTTCACGAAGACCAGACCTAGCTCAAACGAACTCGGGATTAGGAGAACTATATCCACGCATCTCTGTTGACGAACCTTATCATCTCCACCGGTCATCGTCACCAGAAATGAAGCAGTCATAGTTATACACGTTCGTCGTTTTGCAACTCGAAACCCTACCAACCAAATTTTGTTTTGGACAAGCGATATACTTTCGTTATCATGACGCAATGAACTTCCCTTTCGTGCCATGCCGCCATACATGACTACTGGAATTGCTTCTAGACAACAGATTAGTTGGTTGAATTCTTCGGTTATTGTTGGACTCCTGTTTTCCCTAAATTCTTCGTATGAACCTCACCAATCCCCTGTTTCTTCGATTGGCAACCAATATAACGAAACGCTAACAACCATACCATGATTTCCACCGATCACAAGATTACCCCCCCCCCCCATTACCTTGTTGGGTGGTTAATGCTTCTTCTGCTTGATTTACTCCTTCGTAAACCCAACCTAGCGAATGGATGCCCTTACTGATGGGATAGTCTTCAGGACGTTCAAGGACGGAGATATGAATCACTCAACCTACAGGCGAACACGATAATCTATACACTTACCTTACCCACCTTACACTACAAGAAATCGTATTATTCCATGATAGTCTTCTTAAATACGCGGAATCTTTACACTAGCTTTTGTACCAACACATGATTGTTGATTTATGTTATGTCTAATTTCTACCATTTGCTTAGACCAAACCGTCATTCTCTTACCACAGTGACATTTCGTTCTCGCTTCTCCATGCAAAGACACTGAAACGAACACCCTCTAGCATAGAGAGTTTGGAAGGCTCGACTCTCGATCCTTGGTGATCACTCCTTGAAACCTTGAGGGTGATGCAAGGAACGATCCCAACGTTGTGATGGGTAAGTTTCTTCTGGATGATTTCTTTGTTACTGTTTTATTCGATTCGGGTGCCGATACTAGTTATGTGTCCTTAAAGGTTAGTCAAATGCTTAAGCGCACCCCAACGCTTTTGACCACCAAACACATGGTAGAGCTAGCAAACGGTAAAAGTTTAGAGGCCACACACATAGTTAAGGGTTGTAATCTTGTTCTTGCTGATCAGACCTTTTCTATCGACCGTATCCCTATCGTTCTGGGTAATTTCGACGTTGTTATTGGGATAGATTGGTTATCTCATCAGCAAGCGGAAATTCTTTGCAACAAGAAGATTGTTCGCATCCCTAGTTATAGTGAAGAACCCCTCGTGATTCGTAGCGACAAGAGTGGTGCTGCTGTGGGCATCATCTCTTTCCTTAAGGCCCAGAAGTGGTTGCGAAAGGGCCACACTGCTATTCTAGCCCTCGTTTCTGAAACATCTTCGAAGGAAAAGAAAATAGAAGACATTCCTATTGTGCGCGACTTTCCTGAGGTATTTCCTGAAGAATTACCTAGTCTTCCGCCTCATCGACAAGTCGAGTTTCAAATCGAGCTAGCTCCTGGAGCAGCACCAATAGCTCGTGCACCTTATCATCTAGCTCCATCAGAACTTGAAGAACTGTCCACGCAACTACAAGAGCTCTTGGACAAGGGTTTTATTCGCCCTAGCTCTTCGCCCTGGGAGCTCCAGTCTTGTTTGTAAAGAAGAAAGACGGTACTTTCAGAATGTGTATTGACTATCGCGAACTCAACAAGGTGACTGTGAAGAATCGTTATCCCCTCCCACGCATTGATGACTTATTCAACCAGTTGCAAGGGTCGAGTTTCTATTCCAAGATTGACCTGAGGTCAGGTTACCATCAGCTGAGAGTCCGAGATGAGGACATCTCCAAGACAGCATTCAGAACTCGGTATGGGCACTACGAGTTTCTGGTTATGCCTTTCGGATTAACAAACGCACCTGCGGTCTTCATGGACCTCATGAACCGAGTGTGCAAACCTTACCTGGATAAGTTTGTCATAGTTTTCATCGACGACATCCTAATCTATTCGAAGAGTCAGGAAGAACACGAGCAACACCTGATGCTTATTTTGGAACTTCTTCGAACAGAGCAGTTGTATGCCAAATTTTTGAAATGTGACTTCTGGCTTCGCGAAGTCCACTTTCTAGGCCACGTGGTAAACAAGGATGGAATTCATGTTGATCCATCCAAGTTCGACTCGATCAAGAACTGGCCTGCACCCCGTACACCAACATAAATCCGCCAATTCTTGGGTTTGGCGGGCTACTACAGAAGGTTTATCAAGGATTTCTCAAAGATTGCGTAACCTCTCACTTCACTGACTCAGAAGGGTGTCACCTATCGTTCGGGTGATGTACAGGAGTCCGCATTTCAGTACTTAAAGGAGAGACTTTGTAGCACGCCTATTCTTTCGTTACCTGAAGGCACAGATGATTTTGTGGTTTATTGCGATGCATCCATACACGGATTGGGCTGTGTGTTGATGCAACGAGATAAAGTCATTGCTTATGCATCACGCCAACTTAAGGTTCACGAAAGGAACTACACTACACACGCTCTGGAGTTGGGAGCCATTATTTTCGCACTTAAGATATGGAGACATTACCTGTACGGTACCAAGTGCACCATTTACACCGATCACAGGAGTCTTGAGCATATCTTCAAGCAAAAGGAGTTAAACATGAGACAACGTCGATGGGTCGAGCTCTTGAATGATTACGAATGTGCGATCAAGTACCATCCGGGCAAAGCCAATGTTGTGGCCGACGCCCTCAGTCGAAAGGATACTACACCTAAACGTGTGCGAGCATTACAACTTACCATCCAATCTAGTCTCCCTACCCAGATACGAGATTCTCAGGTTGAAGCGCTGAAAGCAGACAACATCAGGGCTGAGTCCTTACGAGGATCGAGGAAGCGATTAGAACAAAAGGAAGACGGCGCCTACTATGTAACAGGGCGTATCTGGGTCCCACTTTACGGAAACTTACGCGAGCTTGTGATGGATGAGGCACACAAGTCTCGTTATTCAGTACATCCTGGTTCGGATAAGATGTACCACGATCTCAAGACTACATACTGGTGGCCTAGCATGAAAGCCAACATAGAAACCTACGTAAGTAAATGTTTGACTTGTGCGAGAGTCAAGATTGAATATCAGAAACCATCAGGCCTACTCCAACAACCAGAGATCCCGACATGGAAATGGGAGCAAATTTCCATGGATTTCGTTACTGGCCTACCTAGATCTCAACGCGGAAATGACACTATTTGGGTGATAGTGGATCGATTGACTAAGTCTGCACACTTCTTGGCTATCAAGGAAACCGACAAGTTTTCTACTCTAGCATACATCTACCTAAAGGAAGTAGTATCAAGGCACGGAGTGCCAACCTCCATCATTTCTGATCGTGACTCACGTTTTACATCTGAATTGTGGCAAGCTATGCACAAGTCTTTTGGCTCACGTTTAGATTTGAGCACCGCTTATCATCCACAGACGGATGGGCAGTCTGAACATACCATTCAAACCCTTGAAGACATGCTTAGGGCATGTGTGATTGATTTTGGTAACGGCTGGGAGCGACATCTACCTCAAGTAGAATTTTTGTATAATAATAGCTACCACACCAGTATCCAGGCCGCTCCGTTTGAGGCATCGTATGGACGTAAATACCGATCACCTCTTTGTTGGGCAAAAGTTGGTGACAGCCAAATCACAGGCCCAGAACTTGTGGTAGACACGACTGAGAGGATTGCCCAGATACGACAACGAATGGCGGCAGCTCGTGACCGTCAGAAAAGCTACGCTGATAAGCGCAGGAAACCACTCGAGTTCCAGGTTGGGGATCGGGTGCTACTCAAAGTCTCACCTTGGAAAGGTGTAGTTCGTTTTGGCAAACGAGGCAAACTCAATCCGCGTTATGTCAGACCGTTCGAAATCATTGAGAAAATTGGCAAAGTCGCTTACAAGTTGAATCTACCGGCAGAACTCAGCGGAGTTCACAACGTATTCCATGTGTCGAATCTGAAGAAGTGTCTGTCAGATGAGACCCTCATAGTTCCTCTCAAGGAGCACACTATCGACGATCAGCTGCGATTCGTCGAGGAACCAGTAGAGATTATTGATCGAGATGTTAAGGTTCTCAAGTGTACCAGAATACCTCTTGTTCGAGTTCGTTGGAACTCCTGTCGTGGCCCAGAGTATACATGGGAACGAGAAGACCAAATGAAACTCAAGTATCCCCCAGTTGTTTGAGAAAAGTGCAACCACTACTGAGGCTGATGCTACTGCGGAATTTCAGGACGAAATTCCAAACCAACGGGGGGATGATGTGACACCCCAGGAAAACCAGGAAACCACGCAACTTAACTAGCTTCCTCAGTAACCACGTGCTAAATTTCGGGACGAAATTTTCTTAACGGGGGGAGAATGTGACAACCCTCATAATTACATGTATCCGTACGATTAATTAATATTAAATTGTGCTTATTGATTGTGCAGAAAATTGACTAAATGGTCCTGAATGTTTTCCTAAGTGTTGGGAATTAAAAGTGTTACAAATAGTTACATAAAAGACACTATACGGAATAACCTAGCACTTTAACGAAACGGTATCTAACCGAACAACCGGACATTACCCGGAACACCAAAATTTTGCCAGAAACATTGTTGTATTATTTTTGGACTAGTTATGGTCCCCGAATACCCCCAACACATTGTATAATGCACCATACACATAATACACTAGATTTTTACACTTAACTTCCACTAGCTACCTACTTACCATTACAATTTACACTTGGACCCCCTCCCCCTTATATTTTCGGTCACATGGTGTGGCCCCACTTGTGATCCCTAAAATCCTACAAGATATTATGGGATATTACTTTGTTCTATTAGATATTGCAGAGATTTCCCTTGATATCCTATAGATTTTCTTTAGATTATAAGTAACCTACCTATCATCTTAAATTTACAAATAACCCCCCCCCCCTTCAAAACTTACGGCCCATAAGAGGGACCCCACACCATATCCCACTAGATTTTAATCCTATATTTTATTTGGATCTTGCTTGTTTACTTGGACATGATATTGAGGGAAAGATTACAAGTATGGTTCATGTGATCTCCAAATCATTTCATATCTCATAACTCACTTCACCACTCCACTCCCTCAACTCCTCTCTCTCCCTCTCGGCCATAGAAGGTGCCGCCACCACCACCACCTTGCAACCTTCCCCAATCCATTTTCAAGCTTAATTCAAGTACTAGAAGGTGATTCTTGGAGCTTGAAGCTTGTGGATCATCAAGGAGCTTTCATCACTTGCATTCATTCATCATTTTCATCATCTTTTTCCTTTGTGTTCTTCCCTAGCTTAAAGCTAGTTGTAAGTTCTTGATTAACCCTCGTTTACTTCTACTTTATTGGTTAAAAGATGCAGTATGTTGATTATCACTAGAACCCTAAAAGACATGAACATAAATCTTGAACATAAAGATGGAATATGATGAAATGTTGTTAGTATAATGTTGCTAAATACATGCATGGCACTTGATTGTTGATTTCTTGATAATATGATGTTGATCATCATATGGAACTTGTTAGAAGGTGTTGTGATCATATGTGCGTGTTTTAGTAACATTTAAGTGATTAACAGCATGCTGAGTAACATTTACAGCCAACTTCAGTTGGCTGTAAACGGACAGTTATAAATCGAAAAATTGTATTTTTTCGAAAAACGAATCAAATGGCACTGGAATCATATTTTTTCGAGGTCGGTTACTATTTTTAAAGGTCCGTTTTGTACAGCAGCAAAAGCTGCGTTTTTACTGTAGAAAATGTGTGTTATGTTTTTCATCATAACTTGAAATCTATGTAGAATTAGCTCATGAAATTTGTACTGTAGATGACCGCTGATGTCGTTGTAATCCTCCAACTGGAATTTCATCAATCGGACTTACGATGAATTTTAAATGAATTATTCTGTTGACTGCAATCAGAAAGTGACGAATCTGATTACAATCCGGTAAATATTTTTTTATAAAATATTGGTATTGAATTGGATCCCGATATTTTTACACAATAATATTTGGATCGTTTTAAACATTCTGTAAAAATTTGAGAATTTTTGGAGTAAGTTAACTATTTTATTCAAATGCCCGAAAACAGCCCAGTTTCGGATGTTAAAGCTGAAACGACATAAGTAGTAATTTGCGTGTCTAAATGTCGGGTAGGTTATCTGAGAATGATCTAACGTGTTATATGTCAATGAAAGTGTTATGTGCAATATCGTATGTTTGCTTTTGAATGGTTATAGACGGGATGTTTATATGGGCGTGTAATGTTAACATGAGTGTGTGCTATGTGATAGATGAGTGTAGGAACTTTGCGTTTTATTTAAAACTATTAACAAACTAAATGGTAATCATATTAGGACATGATTGACCAACCCTGACCGTTAGCTATTTTAAGAGTTCAACCGAGCAACTAAAGGTGAGTTCACACTCCTTCTAAGGCATGGGATTCCCGGTGGTTGGGAATGGGTTAAAGAACTAAAATGGAACCTGCATATCCTCCTTGGGTAGGATATGTACCGCCATCCTCCATGGGTAGGATGCCAATATTAATCTTGCGTATTCTCCTTGGGTAGAATACGTACGTTCGTCCTCCTTGGGTAGGACAACAACCTTAACTTACTAGACAAAACTCTATTATTAAGTCCCTCATTTTATATCGACTTAATCACCGAGGCCAATGGCGAGCGGGTCATTAGTTAATAGCGCTATTAGGTTTGACAAACCTCACACCGTGCCGGTAGGACGGGCGTGTACTAATGGATCATGGCAAACAGTCAATGATGATAGACATTGACTTAGGGCACAACTTACTTTCGTCAGTAGTCGATATGGTACGGTCTAGTGGTTCACATGGGGAAGCCCCCACTGATTTTGGATATGGTTTGGGGAAAAACAAAGATACTGGTTAACTCATGGTTTACGAAACAACATATGGTTTTCGAAACAAACTACTAAAACTAAACAACCAACTGTGAACTCGCTCAACTTTGTTGTTGACTCCTTGTTACATGCCTTGCAGGTCGTTAGGTGCTTATAGAGCTTGCACATGGAGGAGTGGTCGTTGTGGGACATGGACTGTTGAGTTCCATGTTAAACATTTAAACTTAATGAACTTGTTACTTATGTTTGGGTTTCACATTTTATGCTTCCGCTGTTAACTTAAAGTTTGTTACTTTCTTTTGGACACCAATTATATTGTGTTTGGTTTTATTTACTTAATTATGTTGTTCAATATGATTGGTTGCTTGATCCTGGTCATGTCACGCCTCCAGCGGTGATACTCCGCATGTGGATTCTGGGGGTGTGACATGCAACCCGAGATCCCTATGTGGAAGTGGGAAAGTATAGCTATGGACTTCATAACGAAACTACCGCGCACGCCATCAGGTCACGACAGCATCTAGGTTGTCGTTGTCCGTTTGACTAAATCCGCTCACTTTCTGCCAATACGAGAGGACTACAAGGTAGAACGATTAGCCCGAATCTACACCAACGAGATTATCTGTCGACATGGGACACCTCATGACATCATCTCTGACCGCGATGGTCGGTTTACCTCGCGTCTTTGGAAAACGTTTCAATCTGCACTCGGTACTACTCTTAATCTAAGTACCGCTTTCCATCCCCAAACCGACGGTCAGACTGAAAGAACGATTCGTACCCTCGAAGACATGCTTCGCTCGTGTGTCATAGATTCCGGTGGTAATTGGGATGCGTACTTACCTTTAGTCGAATTCTCGCACAATAATAGTTATCATTCGAGTATTCAAATGGCACCTTTTGAGGCATTATATGGAAGAAAATTTCGATCGCCTATTGTATGGCACGAGATCGGAGACGCGCAAATTACTGGTCCTGAGCTATTGCAAGAAAGGACTGACAAGATCCTCCAAATTCGAGACAATCTACTGAAAGCTCGGAGCCGTCAGAAAAGTTACGCCGATAGACGCCGCAAGTCCCTTGAATTTGACGTTGGCGATCACATACTCCTAAAGGTTGCACCTTGGAAGGGGGTGATCAGATTCGGCAAGAAAGGAAAACTCGTGCCTCGATATGTGGGACCCTTTAAGATTCTGGAAAGGATTGGCAAAGTGGCCTACAAACTCGAACTACCGAAGGAACTGAGTAATGTCCATCCGACTTTCCACGTTTCGAACCTCAGAAAGTGTTTGGCCGACCAGGAGTTACATGTCCCTCTAGAGGATCTACAAGTGGACGAAACATTACACTTCGTGGAAAAGCCTGTCGAGATCACGGGCCGAGAAACCAAGGTACTCCGACGCTCACGCATTCCCATTGTGAAGGTTCGCTGGGAAGGCAAACGAGGCGCCGAGTTCACCTGGGAACTCAAGAGTGACATGATGGAGGGTGTGAAACCAGAGTGTTAACGTGCGTATTTTGTGTGAATTATTGTAGTTTAAGTGATAATGTGCTTGGAATATGTTAACTAAGTGTGGTTGCAATGTTACAGTTTAATTGCGTAAATCGGTGAAGTTTGGAACGCTTGGCGATGGAACGGAACAAGCAAGGATGTTCATCACGATATATTACGTCATGCGGGACTCGTTTGGATCGAGAGATGACTTAAATGTGTAGGAAACGTGAAAGAATGAAGTTGAGGGGCTTACCGGTCATTAATTGGAAGTTGGAATCAAGCAAAACATGGAACATACGTAGCCTATGGTATATTCACGTGACCTACGGTGGGAATTCGTGGCTTACGGACCAAAAGAAAGAAAAGAAACAGATTGTAAATTTCGTAACTTACGGGCCTTAACCGTAATCTATTCGGAAAAGATCACGTGAAAAGGAGCTGATATACAAGACTTTGGACTTTGGAATGATTATTTTTAATCGGTCAACATCAAATCATCATCATATTCACAGCTAGACTAGAAGGCACCATCATCATATTTTATTATTCTCACAAAATTCGAAAAGGGGGGCTGCACGTTTTTTTTTTTTGGATTGGGCCGATAGAAGGGACACAAGAGGCAGTCAACTCATGAGGTTATTATTGTTTTGTAACATCACATATTCATACATACAATACATCACTTGGAATGGGCCGCACATGTGGAGGTTTGGTTCTCAAAAGTCAAGTAACATCATCACCTTATTATTTTGGGAATTATTAGCAGCAACATTCAAATAACTTTGGGCCCTCACATACAACACTTCTGGGCTGGATCAATATCACGAAAAAGGGCAGCCAATTATTAATACCTTGGGCTATCAACAATCAGCCCAACATTATCATTCTATTACCATCAAGATTTTGGCAGCCACAAGGGAGGGGATCATCATCGACTTTGGGGGCGATACTTCATATTATTTTTCTTTGGCTCTCAATCCATCATCACTCATCAGCATCAATCGATCCACCACTCACCAAGTCATCATGCCTTCAATCTCATCTCAAGCCTTTGAAGATCGAACGAGTATCATGAGCGGCTAAATCTCTGGTGGACACTTCGGGTGAATGATTCTTGTGAGACACTTTTAATTCTAGTTTTTGTTTTGTATTGAGATTTGGATTTGTAGTCGGGTGACAGCCGACTATTTGCGTGATTATAGAATTTGTGTGACAGACAAATCCTGAGTGACAGTCAGAGTTATAATTATGTTTTGAATCCAATTATGCTTTTGTTGATTGAATGATTCCTATGTATGCTTGTCTTAATATTAATCTGATCAATTAATATTAAGATTTTGAACTGCATAGGTAATTGGTAGATGTGACAGATTTAATATTCAATTAATAGCATCCAATAAAAATAGAACTAGGTTATTAGCAATTACAGAATCTGAATCCCAGAGTGATCACCTTTTCTCATCATTGTTTATTACAACTCAATCTTTTTCTTAATTGCAACTTGTTTCATGTGTTTTTTAATTCCATACCAGTTTTATAATCATCAGTTAGTTTAGTAAAATTTACAAACAAAACGTGTAACACTAACCACATACTCCTCGTGGATTCGACACCCGACTTACCCTGTCTATAGGTAAAGTTAGGTTATTTATTTTTTGAGTGGCCCACGACAGCCTCATCAAAATGGCGCCGTTGCCGGGGAGCTAGTGCGCTTAGTGTTATATCGTTTATTTGATTTTTTTTTCAGTACTACTTTTAGTTTGTTACTTGTGCAGCAACTATGGAATGGGATTATGATGTTGAACCATGCTCATGTTGCGGGAGTCACAATCACTGGGCTCAAGATTGTCCACGTTCTTACCACCCGGATCATGGCTCCAGAGGATATCAAAATTACAATCAATCTGATAAAGGCGGTAACGAGCAGAATCGAAACGCAATTGAGGAAGATAAGATTTTAGAGTTATTCAAAACCCTCCTCAAGCATGTAGAGGAACTCACCAGTCTCTCAAGGAACAGCAAAATATTAATGAATCACTTAACCAGCGAATTGAACAACTAACTAATCAGTTTGACAATTTTGCAGAAAGAAAAGCTACAGTTAGCCTGGTTGAGGATGCTGGATCAGAGACAGATAGAGATCCAGGGGAACCGCTCATCCCAATTCAAATTGGGGATCTCAAGACAGATAACGCTTCATTGAATTTTGGAGTTAGTATGAGTGTTCTTCCCGGGTATATTTATGACAGGTATGATTTGGGCCCATTGCAACAGGTTAATGATCCTATGGTTTTAGCTGAATACTCACGAGGAAGGCCCCGAGGGATTTTGAAGGGATTGACTGTAAAGGTAGGCGACTTTTATTATCCTGAAGATTTTGTTGTCTTAGATCCATATACAGAGAAGGAATAATTGAGGGTGATACTTGGCAGACCATTCTTGGCCACTGCAGATGCTCAGATCTGTTGCTGGAAAGGTACAGTTGATATGACATACGGGAGCCGTAAGCTTTCTATTAACTTCCTTTCACATTCTTTTGATTATTCACTTATAAATACTTGCTCATGGGATTTTGTTACTAACACGAGTTATTCTCGAGTGTGTGACGATGGCCCGAAAGAGAGTGTTGCTATGATTGACAGGTCTAAAGATGACAAGATCGTGAAGGATAAAGAGGCCAAGTCACCTTGGTGGCTCAAATTGAGAATTAAAAAGCAATTAGCCAAGCGAAAAAAGAAGCCACCAAAGGAAGCAACCAAATCCAAGAAGAATCCCATAGAGACACGTATGGGCGAGTTATTATATTCTTTCGATGATGCAGATCCAAATAACCCAGATCATTGGGATGCCATAAGAGATGATGGATGGATGTGGGATGATAACCATGTGTTTCATACACAGGGGATACTATATGAACCACCATGAGCTTAACCAGATACGGTCTGGCTGAGGACTATAAACTTAGCGCTCTCGGGAGGCAGCCCGAGGATGTAGAGTAGTGTATATTTTTTTTTTTGCGTGATTATTGTTGCAGGTTACCAGGTTATTAATCTTTACGGATGCAATGGTCCAAGTGTGGGGATGTTTGGTGAAGTCCCAATACGTTCTAGTGCAGTGGCGGACGATGCACGGATTAGAGTTCAGTCAAAACTGTCCATACTCAATCTCCATTTGGACGGGGATGATTTGTACACTAATTGTAGAGATTGACCCGAGTACTTGTTGGACACGGCCGCGAATGAAATGCTATACGGTCGTGGTGGAACATGACGCATGAGGATTCTACGCTTTAAACCAGGGGAGTCTGTTCCACTTTTATTATTACATTTCTATTCGTGTTTTTGGTGGTGTTAAACTTTATGTGTTAGGGAATGTGTTTTAGTTATTTGTGTTAGGGATTGGCCGCTTATGGGATGGTTTGGTTGTTATTCCCGGGTTTGTTTTAAAAGCACTATACATTGGGGACAATGTCGCCCAAGTGTGGGGATATGGAAACCCAGGAAGGGAAAGGCTTGGGACAAAGTTTGAAAGAGGTTGAAAAGTGGTTAAAATCGATGAAAATTGAAAAAATTGAAAATTTTAAATCATTTTTCATCACCTTAAGTGAACTAAATGGATATGAAAACTAAACGTGTCAATCACTAATGGGTTCCTTGCCGGTAGTAAACTAACATAGTCCCTTGTCATGGTCGTTCCTTTAAGTTTCATGAGAGTATGTCTGGCGTATTTTTAGAAAAGGAATTGAAAAGAGATGTCTATCTAGGGGTAACATGCTTTAAATTGCATATGCTACATGTCGGTATCCCTTTTTACCCTTTCTTGGTGAGATCTTGTGCCTGTAGATTTGATAGAATGATTCATATTATGAATTCGTTTGTTGAGTGCAGGCCACATGTTATTTTGTGTTATAACTTGTATGATTTGATACATGCTGAGACTGTGGTTTAATACGTGCACGTATATGAAAAAGGCATTAGGATATCCCGTACGTCTGTTTGTTTGTTTTGTGTTTACCTCGTTATCACCCTTAGTAACCCTGTTGAGCCTATACACCGTTCGTTTGTCCACCTAATGTGAATTGTTTGATACCGACCGTGAACGACAAATTATGAATAATTGAAAAAAAAACAAAGAAAAGAAGAAAAAAGAACAAAAAAAAAGAACAAAAATAGAAGTATTGTGAATATTGTTTGTATTCTTGGGTAGAAACCAACCCAAAAGTATGTTATGTTTGCAAATAAAGTTGTCACGGTTTGGTCGTTGTTTGTTCGCCACACAAAAATATAAATAAAAACCAAAAATCTTCCTACCCTTAGCCTAAGCCCAAAACCGAAAGTCCTTTTGATATGTGTCGTGTTACATGATACAGTGGAGGTGTGATTGTCATACAAGCTTATGATTGCAGGACTTCATGTTTGGTTCTTGAGTGTTTACATACTAGCACATTACACGCTAGTTCAGATATTGCCCGAGAGGAGAGTACATTGTTAGGGGCGTGTAGCATGTGAATGAATTGTAAACATGTTAGTTTTAGATAGACAAGTCTTGAGTTTTTAAGTTACATGATTTGCTTGTCAGACTGTCAATCTCGAATGTGTTAGTCTATGAAACGGGTATGACGTGGGAACTTAAAATGTTGAATCGGTTAAGGGATTTAGAGGTGTTGTTACTGTGGTGAGTAGTTCTAAGTTGGTTTGCTTGAGGACAATCAAAGGCAAGTGTGGGGATGTGATGGAGGGTGTGAAACCAGAGTGTTAACGTGCGTATTTTGTGTGAATTATTGTAGTTTAAGTGATAATGTGCTTGGAATATGTTAACTAAGTGTGGTTGCAATGTTACAGATTAATTGCGTAAATCGGTGAAGTTTGGAACGCTTGGCGATGGAACGGAACAAGCAAGGATGTTCATCACGATATATTACGTCATGCGGGACTCGTTTGGATCGAGAGATGACTTAAATGTGTAGGAAACGTGAAAGAATGAAGTTGAGGGGCTTACCGGTCATTAATTGGAAGTTGGAATCAAGCAAAACATGGAACATACGTAGCCTATGGTATATTCACGTGACCTACGGTGGGAATTCGTGGCTTACGGACCAAAAGAAAGAAAAGAAACAGATTGTAAATTTCGTAACTTACGGGCCTTAACCGTAATCTATTCGGAAAAGATCACGTGAAAAGGAGCTGATATACAAGACTTTGAACTTTGGAATGATTATTTTTAATCGGTCAACATCAAATCATCATCATATTCACAGCTAGACTAGAAGGCACCATCATCATATTTTATTATTCTCACAAAATTCGAAAAGGGGGGCTGCACGTTTTTTTTTTTTTTGGATTGGGCCGATAGAAGGGACACAAGAGGCAGTCAACTCATGAGGTTATTATTGTTTTGTAACATCACATATTCATACATACAATACATCACTTGGAATGGGCCGCACATGTGGAGGTTTGGTTCTCAAAAGTCAAGTAACATCATCACCTTATTATTTTGGGAATTATTAGCAGCAACATTCAAATAACTTTGGGCCCTCACATACAACACTTCTGGGCTGGATAAATATCACGAAAAAGGGCAGCCAATTATTAATACCTTGGGCTATCAACAATCAGCCCAACATTATCATTCTATTACCATCGAGATTTTGGCAGCCACAAGGGAGGGGATCATCATCGACTTTGGGGGCGATACTTCATATTATTTTTCTTTGGCTCTCAATCCATCATCACTCATCAGCATCAATCGATCCACCACTCACCAAGTCATCATGCCTTCAATCTCATCTCAAGCCTTTGAAGATCGAACGAGTATCATGAGCGGCTAAATCTCTGGTGGACACTTCGGGTGAATGATTCTTGTGAGACAATTTTAATTCTAGTTTTTGTTTTGTATTGAGATTTGGATTTGTAGTCGGGTGACAGCTGACTATTTGCGTGATTATAGAATTTGTGTGACAGACAAATCCTGAGTGACAGTCAGAGTTATAATTATGTTTTGAATCCAATTATGCTTTTGTTGATTGAATGATTCCTATGTATGCTTGTTTTAATATTAATCTGATCAATTAATATTAAGATTTTGAATTGCATAGGTTATTGGTAGATGTGACAGATTTACTATTCAATCAATAGCATCCAATAAAAACAGAACTAGGTTATAAGCAATTACAGAATCTGAATCCCGGAGTGATCACCTTTTCTCATCATTGTTTATTACAACTCAATTTTTTTCTTAATTGCAACTTGTTTCATGTGTTTTTTAATTCCATACCAGTTTTATAATCATCAGTTAGTTTAGTAAAATTTACAAACAAAACGTGTAACACTAACCACATGCTCCTCGTGGATTCGACACCCGACTTACCCTGTCTATAGGTAAAGTTAGGTTATTTATTTTTTGAGTGGCCCACGACAGCCTCATCATGACATGAAGGCGAAGTACCCGTAGCTGTTTGATACGCCTACTTCCTAAATTTCGGGACGAAATTTCCTCAACTAGGGGAGGCTGTAACACCCCGTGTTCCCAGAAGTCAAAGTCAAGGTCAAAGTCAACGACCGATCACGCGACTTGACTTGTAATCTACTCTTATTATGTATTCGACTTAGTTGTATTATGTGGAGTAAACGTTAATAATCGCACTTAATCGCAGAAATCGATGTATGTTTATCGCCAATAATCGCTTTATGACTGTGAACTGTAGGAAGTAACAATGCGATAAAGTTAACTAAATGCTAAGCTACTTAAGGCTAATCGAATTGACATCGAATCGCAATACGAATCGCAGTGAATTACATGTTCTGGATATTGTTTTACGTGTGTGTGCTATTTATGTGTTATTTGTGCATGTTAATTATGTTTCCTGGTAATCAATCGCAATCGATATCGCAACTCAATCGAATCGCAATCCAATCGCAAACACTAAACGCAAGTTAATTATAGTGATTGTATGTTGGATATAGTGGTTAGGATTAATGGGTAATACTATCGCAACACTCGAATCACATCGCAATGCTCAACGCACGAAACGAGACACCAAAATCCAACTCGTCGAAGCCACTCGATCGAGTGACCACTCGATCGGATGGCCAATGGATAGGGTCGCCACCCGATTCGACTGCCACCCGATCGGTGACCCACTCGACCCACTTACTTTTTGCCATTTTGGGAAACCCTATAAATACCCCCCAACCTGTCACATCATTTGATGTCACAGCTCCTCACTCGAACTAGGCGCACAAGCTCACTTTTCTCTCGATTTCTCTCAATTCTTGTAAGTTTCTTCCTAAATCTTTGTACTTCTATGATCTACACTTGATTCTTCATCTTTTTCACCGAACAATCTTCACTTTTAACCGTGAAATCACTAGATTTGAGGTGTTCAAGGGTGATGTCATCATGGAGTTCTTATGAACTTCAAGTGTTGGCATCATTCCACCAAGAACAACTTAGATCTGAACGATTTCCATATGATTAAACTATGTTTTCGTCTAAATCTAAACATTTTCTAAGTTAAAAGGAGTGAAAGATGATTTATTCTATTTCTTTCAACTCTTTTACATTCAACCTGATAGAACCAAACCTCGTTCTGATCTTCTACTCATTCTTAGTGAAGTATCGGTTCAAGATCTGATATCTATCAAAGAGACAACTGATTTTGGGTTGAACACGAACAACCGTCAGGAACAGGATACGGATCTGATTGGGGTGATTCCCATCCGATCGGACGACCCGGGCTTGATGGGGTTCCTGTTGTTTACCCTGAGGTAATACCGTCTCAATCAAACCGTAAACTTTCAAACTTAACAAATTTTCAAACGAACAAGTTACCATGCGAACTGCCATCCGATCGGATAGCCATCCGATCGAACGGCAATCCGCACGGGTGACTTGGACGGTAGAAACCTTTCTTGTTTTTGAGAATGCTACAACGAAAACTTCAAAGGACAAGCCATCATACACAAACACATCCATTCCCAAATGAGCGTCAATCCGACCGAATGGCCATCCGAACGGGTGACCATCCGAACGGATTGACATCCGATCGAATGGCCATCCGTTCGGATTGCCATCCGGTCAGATGACCACTCGTCATCTTGTATCTCTTGCACCGTTTTACGCACCGTTCTTCGCTTACGATATCATTCTGAGCAGACTAATCTCGCTCTAAGCGCTCCCTCCAATCCATCATCGCTGTGAGTGCTTTATGCACTTTTGGGTGTTACATACGTTACCTATATTCAAATCACATCAAACACACAACGCAAACACTTTAACGCTAACCATTACAGTATGTTATACGTGACTCGATGAATGCCAGTTTGTTATATTTACACATAGATTGTTGTCTACCTGCCTTAGCAACGATAGTACTATAGTTTGGACTCAGCACCTGTTACTCAAGGGTTGTTAAGGACCATTACTCACATGATCGCAGTGGCGAATATGTGTTGCGAACTGCCTCACGCAGTCAACCCACAGTCATTGGTATTGATAGGATCTTTGTCGATAACTTACGTGCTTCACATCACACGTTGTACGTGCTGGTTATGCGTAAACAATTCCGAACTCTATTATGCTATATCAAACTTGTATGCTCACCTTTACATTATGTGTATTGACTTTTACTTTAACGTATGTTACAGGTGCTTAAGATGCTAGGATGCCTGGTCTGCTGTGTGATGAAATTGAGGCTAGGAAAGAGTCCTAGAAACAAACAAATAAACTGTCTGTTATGAAATCTGAGTTGTCGGATCAGTACTTGTTTGTGAGACAATTATCTGTAATAACTGTTTTATTTGGATATGTTATGGTATGGGACATGACGTTTAAGTATCTGGTAATTAATAGTTGTTGTGGATACTCATGGACAATCCGTTTCGCTCAGTGTCGCGCCCCGATTATTCCGCCATCGGTTGGGGTGTGACAAATGCAAGCCACGTTACTTTTTGGATGGTTGGCGGAAGTTCATGACTGAGAATAACTTGAGGTTTGGTGATATGTTTCACTTCACATACGTGTCTTCGCAGCAGAAGATCGTACTAAATGACGTTACTTCAGTTTAACAACGACCTTTAAGTATGTTCTGATATCAAATATTATAACTAAGAATTTTTTGATGGTCATGTTGCATGGTTTTTTTTTTTTTTTTTTGAACTTATTAACTTGATGTTTTGTTTATGTGTATGGCTAACATGATAAAACAATGTTATTAGCAGTTTGTGTTTTATGTATTGATGATATCATGCTTCTTTTTGCTAATAGTAACTGCAATTAGTGGAAACTTGGTTTATTAATCGCAAATGTGACATTCTTCTGCATTTATGGGTTTATGAATTCAGAATAATGGATGGATATATATGACTGTATTTGGCATGATGATGTTGTGTTTCATGTTGTAAAAACCAGGGAATTGTCAGATAATAGATTGCTTTGCCCGATTAGATTGGGTGTTAAATTATAGTTCTTTAAGTCATTGTTTCGTTTTCTTGAAATCTATGTAATTTTGTAAAGAAGTACAAGAACAAACATTTTTACAAAATCCCAAATCACCCGATCATGTAAGCGCATTGAAGTAAAAGTGGAAATAATGTTATTCATGTGGTCTTATTGCTCTTTTGTCTGACCTCTAATATGGGTTCATGATCTAATCCGGTGATGTGAAGACATTGTTGTTGAATCCAATGAGATGCTTGATGTAATGAGGTCGTATTAATAACAAATAATAATTAATATAACTAAGTTTTCCGAGCCCGGGAAGCAATCCCGGGTAATAACCTAGTTATATACAAAACATTCAAATTTTTGGACAAAAAGAGTTGGTATTCAAACAACTTAATATATAAATAACATTTGTGTACAGCTTAATAATCTCGATGCATTCTACTGACCTTGGTTAGTATTCATACATACTTTATTTATAAATGATATAGCATAAATGTCTAGCCGGGGAATATTTAGGAGAGTTTGATTTGAAAACATGACTTGACTCCATCCCTCAAGTAATATAATTTAAGATTGAGTTAATTACTGTTTTTGTTCATGTGGTTTTTCAAAAATCACTATTTTGGTCCATTAGTTTAAATTTTGCGATTTCAATCACTGTGGTTTCACTTTTGTAACCATTTCAGTCCACCTCGTAACCATTTCAGTCCATGTACTTAACAGAATAATGGATTGAAATGGTTATGAAAGTGAAACCACAAGGACTGAAATGGTTACGAAAGTGAAACCACAGGGACTGAAATCATAAAATTTTAACTAATGGACTGAAATATTGATTTTTGACAAACCACAAGGACGAAACCAGTAATTAACTCTTTATAAGATTAAATTGGACATTGTTTCTCTAACAAGAAAGAAATTATGATGTTAAATATAATGCAGTTTTTAAGAAACAACCATGTTAAATTTGATATTTTGATTACTTTAAAAGATTTTCATTTGATTACTTTAAAAGATTTTCGTTTTCTGAGATAACATGTTTCTATATTAACAAACTATAACTACAATTAACAAACTATAAATTAGCAACATTTGTGTGCGTAGAGGTATGTACATCGTGCTTTGGGAGGTTTTTTAAAAATATTAATGTTACACTTTTAACCCAAAACTATTTGTTTTTCTACTTATAACACCAAAAGTTTTCATCTCTAGAAATTTAACCTCACAAATTATGCACTTTCAACTTTGGTGCCCACACTTTTCATATTTCGCAAATTTTTCATTTTAAATTCTGCGAGTTAACACGACGTAACGTGCGTGTGTGGTTCAACGTTTTAACATTTTGTTTTACGCTTCGTACTAGATTTTGCGAGTTAGCACGGCTCAACGTGCGTGTGTGGTTCAAAGTTTTTACGTCGTCTATCTTTTCCCCGCTTGACAAGTTCGTTACAACGCGTGGGTTCCTAAATCGACGTATTATTATTTTGTATGTTTTACGTTGCAGTCTAAATTCTTCGCATTAACACACCGTAACTCTTGTATTGGTTGTCGTTGACGGTGATGTAGCATTGATGCTATTCGGCACGGTTTTATGCCCCGCCGCATTGCGACGGCGATAAATCTAGTTATTTGATAATAAAGAATTCAAAATGATCTCAAATAACAAATTTCTATGTTATTTTAGAAAATAAAAAATGTTTTTTTTAAATGCCATGTTTTTTTATTTGATTGCTCGTATTTGATAATCTCAAAATGAGGGTGCTATCTACAACAACAAAAAGTGTTTTTCGAAGACGAGAGAAGAAGATCATGAACCAAGCAAATGTTATAACCTAGCTTATCACATGGTGAGATTTATCGGTTATGGCTCCCTCTTAAGTCAACCTATCTTTTAGTGATAAACATTACCGTCTTTCGATATTAAATATGGGCGCTAGAAAATATGAGCGAAGCTTTTAAGAGGCCGGAAGGGGCGGCCGACCTCCCGAAATTTTCGCTCAGTGGTGGAGAGTATGTAGTTTTCGTATATAAATTTTTGACTATATACGCTTTCGACCCCCCGGATTTATAATTTTTTTTATGTCCGGTGACTTCCGCCAACTATATGTTGAAGCGTTAAACAATAGGTAATTTTTAAGTATATACGCTTAAAAAAGGGTCTACGAAAAAAGGATAAGAATAGACCAAACCAACTATATGTTGAAGCGTTAAACAATAGGTAATGTTGTTTTTAGAGGTATTGGGGTGTACTTTAAATTCACTGGTTTTGAAAATAACATGACAAATTTACATGTCTTTCAAATCACTCTCTTCTCATGTCTAGGGGTGTTAAAACCTCTAACATGTTAGCTTAAACAAAAAAAAAGAATAAGAAATTAATGCTATTTATTATCAGTGTTTATTTTAGCTAAGAAGTTAATAAAATGGTATTATTATTATTTATTTTGTATTTAATTTTAACTAGAAGATTGATCCGCGCACGTTGCGTCGCGGCCAACGAAATTGATATGTTGTTGATCAGATTCACATTTGCAATGTGTTAAAGATGCTTTTGTCGGTTAAATCTGTATTACTATCTTATACAAATAAGTAATTCACCAAATAATGTCAATACAATTAATGGTATCATAATTACTACGTTACATGACTTGTATCCATATAAATAACTTATCTTATCATAATTACACGACCACCAACATTGAAGTTGCGGCGTCTTAACGTGAAAAAATTAGACCGACATATAAAAATAAAAAACAATAACTAACTCGATTTAGGACTTGCACGTTGTGACGAACTTATTAAACGGGAAAAAATAGACGACGTAAACACACTAAACCACACACGTACATTGCCCCATGTTAACTCGCAAAATTTAGAACGAAGCGTATAACAAAACGTAAAATCGTTGAACCCCATACACACATTGTGCCGTGTTAAGTCGCAAAATTTATATCTACACGTAAAACGAAAAATTTTACAAAATATGAAAAACATAGGGGATCAAAGTTGAAAGTAAAAAGGTTGTGAGGTTAAATTGGAAAAACTAAAAAATTTTGGGTTAAAACTACAAAATCATAGTTTTTGGTTTAAAGTGAAACATCAATTTTTTTTTTTTTTTTTTTTTTTTTTTTTTGAAAAACCCCAAAACATGGGGTACAACACCACCAAGCATTATGTACAACACAACTATGCACAAAAAACTCATTAAGCATCATGTACAAACCCACTATGAACAAACATCTATCAAATTAATAGTATATAAATATTGAATTTAAAAAATGGTGGGTGAGATAGAGTTAACAAGTTTAAGCCATTTCCTTATGACGAGGTGAAGTAAAAAGGAAAAAAAAACGAGTGATGTGCCGCTTATAAGGAGTTAAGAAGGGTTAAGAAATACCTTATGGCCTAAGTACATTAAGCATCACTAAGGCTCCCCCCATATGCCTCTTTTGCAAAAGAGTATATAGTCAAATCTGTCCATGAGGTATGCGCACTTTTCTCAAATTTCTCAAAAACTTTTATTTTCTCAACTGGACCACTTAGGTTTCAAATCATCGCCAAATGCATCCATTTCTCTAATCCCGTTAAAAATTAATGTTAACTGAGGGAATTTTAGGCATTTTTTATTTATTTATTTTTTCTATTTTTAACACGTTTCTATCTGCCCCATTAAGCTTAGATCTAACCCTAATTTAAAAATCATCACCACCGGTAACTAGGCCTGGCAATAAAAATCCATTTGGGTTATTTGAGTTATTTTCGGTCATTTTAAAAATAAGGATGGGTTAGAATGGGTTGGAAAATAATTAAGAATGAGTCAGGATGCGTTTCAAGATATCTATTTAAAATAATTTGTGGGTCAGGATGAGTATTACGCTGGATAAGTGGATAACCCTAAAAAGAGCATAATAGTCAGACTCTTCATTCTGTTCGAGTGTTCGTACACGTTAGCCTTCAGATGTATGACATCACAAAGAAAAAAATTAAAAAATTAAAAAAATCAAAAAACTAAAAACAAAAAAATCAAAAAAGTCAGAAAAATAAAAAAAAAATCCTCAAAAAAAAAAATCACAAAAATTTAAAAAAAATTAACAAGAAAAAACATAAAAAAGCACAAAAAAATTAAAAATCAAAATATCCAAAAAAAAACAAAAAATAAGAAAAAAAAAACCTAAAAATAAAAAAGGTTAGAAAAAATATAAAAAATCTGAAAAAAATAAAAATCAATTTTAAAAAAAATGTTAAAAAATAAGCAAAAAAAGAAAAAAAAATCAAGAACATAGAAAAATTAAAAATCAAAATATCCAAAAAAAAAATTTAATTAAAAAAATATAAAATCCAAAAAATGAAGAAAAAAACTTAAAAATAGAAAATTTTAAAAATAAAAAAAAATAAAAAAGTCAATAAAATTTAGAAAAAAAAAAGAAAAACTATAAAAAATAAAAAAAAAACTTAAAATATATTAAAATTTTCAAAAATAAAAAATTTTAAAAACTAAAAAAGAAAAAAAATCAAAAATTTTGTAAAAATTAAAAAAAGTAAAAACTAAAAGAAATTTAGAATCTAAAAAATATAAAAAAATATAAAATACAAAAAAATTAAAAATAAAAAAAATGTAAAAAATTAAAAATCTAAATATTAAAAAAATTAATTTTTTATTTCTTTTTATTTTTTAAGTTTTATAATTTTTTATTTAATTTTTTTTTATTTTTATGATTTATTTTAATTTTTAAATTTTTTATTTCCCTAACGCATTACAATTTCTATTTTTTTTTTTTTAAGTTTTAACTACCCCAGCCCTAACTTCAACGTATGAGATTCTTTGTTGTTATCTTTTAGAGAAAAATGCCCGGATAGTCCTTGTGGCTTCACCTTTTTTCACCTATAGTCCATATCTTTCTAAAACTACTTGAATAGTCCCCAAGGTTTTCCGTTTTGTTCTCGGATAGTCCCTGGGTCTAACTTCAGTTACTTTTCTCAGTTAAGTGGGTGTTGAAATGACCAAAATACCCAATCCTTAAAAGGCCAAACCACAGGGACTATCCGGGCACCTTCTCTTTATAAAACCCGCACACCACTACAACACCCCTATGCTCTCTTCTTCTTCTTCAATTACAGACACCACACTACTCTCCTTCTATCTTTATCACTCTTTTTAGAACCCTAATTCTCATACACAAATACATAGTTCAACAGACACCTTCATTATCTCCCTTCTCAAAACCTCATGTCGGCCACACTCCCCAAATCCCCAACCTCTGTCATCTTTCTCTCCCTACTCCGATCACCGGAGTAATTTCCGGATGCCGCACCCCTGGTACTCCTCTCCTTCTCCGGCTACACCACCACACCCCGAATCTCACCCCTCCTCTCTGATTAGACGAACGACCGACACCCCACGGTGGCGGCGGCGCTGTGACGGCGGTGGTACGCCGACGGCAGTGTACGGTGGTGTCGGTGGCTGCTTACCGGCAGTTGTTGATAATGATGATGATTTTTTTGTGACGATGGTGGTGCTCGACACCTGACAGTGGCAGTGGCTGTGGGGGTCCTCGATAAAACATCATGTGGCCGACGATTTGGTGGATATCAGCGGCAATAGTGGCGGCGGAGGTGACGTCCGGTCACCGTGAACGGTTTCCGACGACTCTCAGGTTCCCTTGATTTCCATTTATGTAGCTACAAATCTGAATCAGCTACAATTTGCAGCTGTGAGGATAGTAGTGTGGCGGGGCTGGATGTTTGGATTGGAGGGTGATTTTATCGAGTTGATGGATGTTGATGTGACGGAGGTGGATGGTGGTATCTGGCGGTGATGTATGTTTGGTGTGGCCGATGTGGATGGTTGGCGATGATGGTGGTTTGCCAGCGTAATGGATATTGGTAGGGCGGGGGTGGGTGTTTGGACTGGATAGAGATGGTGGTTTGTAATTGAGTGTGCCCGGTAATTGTCGATGGTGGAAGGGATGGAAGTTCGTACGGTGGGGTTTTTCTCCGGCATATTGTGTGTTGTTGCTATGTGGCGGCAGTGGCAGATGGGTGGTTGTGGTGGCCGGTGGGGTAGGTGGTTGTGGTGGCCGGTGGTGGAGGTAGGGTATTTAGGAGAGAGATGGACGGGTTTGTGGAGTTTATGGAACAACAACAATAGCAGCAGCATCAACATAATCATCATCATCATCGTCTCCATGCCCGGATAGTCCCTGTGGTTTGGCCTTTTAAGGAATGGGTATTTTGGTCATTTCAACACCCACTTAACTGAGAAAAGTAACTGAAGTTAGACCCAGGGACTATCCGAGAATAAAACGGAAAACCTTGGGGACTATTCAAGTAGTTTTAGAAAGATAGGGACTATATGTGAAAAAAGGCGAAACCACAGGGACTATCCGGGCATTTTTCTCTATCTTTTATTTCAAATACATGAACGCGAAAGAGTGATATGTGTTATGGTTATATTTTCAGACAAATGCAACAAGATAATTCGTTTTATTGTTAGACACTGAAACAATATTGTGTCCGTACCCTTGGACAACTATGGATGCCTCCGCTAGGATTATTTTTTGCTCTTAAGTTTTTTTTTTTTTTTTGAAAAAAAAAATAAAAAAAAGTTGGGTATTTTATAGAAGAATATCATTACGTCAATCAATCTTATCAAATAGTTTTCCATCTGAATTTCTCTCAACAATTATACACCGTCCTTAGAGGTGTTGTGTTTGTAGTCGGTTTTGTCTACATATTTAGTTTGCATAATACATCATTAATACCAATGATCATTATCGTTTATACAAATATCAGTTTTGTACTAATGCGACACTCATTTAACGTATTGTTTTACCAAACGTAACATATATTATCCAACGTAAATTTAACACAAAATTGTGTCCATGAGTTTTTAAAAGTTACAAATAGAGTACATTTTTACACATTTATACTATCTTAAAAGAGAAAGTCGGTGGCTATTCCACCGACCCTTCTTCAATTTTTCCTCTCAAAAGCTACCACTACCAGGTGTCTTCTTAGGCTGTTTGTCTCCATGTCTTGCTCTCTGATCTTAAAGGGGTTTCTTCCATCTTTTTGCTTAATTACAACAATCGGAATTCCAGAATACAAGATTGACGAAATCAAACTGCATACGAACTCATTCTCAATCCATAAAAAGGCAAAATACGAAGGCGGACTTCCACGGTGGTTCACCGTCAAGGCAGACGGCGACGATGGCGATGCCATCGTTTCTGGAGGCGGATGCGGCGGCTCCGATGGGTTCCGTTTTTACAATCATGATCTCCGGTGAACCAAATATCAGCTAACGGTGGACGATGGCAGCATCCGGATTTACATCAGCGATTGGGTATGTTGTCTTCTATGCTATGATTGTTTAATCGAAGATTGATGACTCTTAGGTCACCCTCGACAGGTTAGATTGTAGCTTTATTGACGAATTCGTATGGTTTTTGCTTTTCCAAGGTTTGTAATTGTAATAATGTAGGTTTCTTCATCGTTGTATTGGAAAATGAGTTGGGGTGAATCTTCATTGTTGCTTGAACTTTATTGACTTTAATCTCCATATTATTTAGTCTTTCGTTGTTACCATGTTGTAATTTAAATTTTCCCTCTAATTAAATGAAGAGTAAACATAAATTGATGTTCTACAGAGAAATTGAAGTTCTGCACACCAGGTGTTCGCTTTAATGCTCATTTCAGATTTACATTTGAATTTGAGGTCCATTTGGTTTTGTTGATGCTATATAGATTCCTATAAAATATACTGATTATGTTAGATATCACTATGCTTAGATCACCTTATTCTCAAACTAACTACAGGAGGGCTACATCATTCTTAAGTGATAAAAGATACATAATCAGTTGAAGAAGCCTCCCTTTCTTTGCAGGCAGAGGTGAGTATGTCCTATTACCAAGTTATTATTCTTTATTCTAATTGTGTGAGTTATACTTCCTCTTATTCTTTTTATTTTCCAACGAGAGTTAAAGTTTTGTGCTCTTTGAAGATTGGGGATAAGAAACCAGATGATATAAGGACGAATAAAGATTGGTATGCGTTCTTTCATTAATATATTTTGTCACTGTTATGTATTTTAGTTGTTAACTAATCATTCACATACATATGCAAAACCGTTAAAGGTTGAGCCATATATATGTACAGAGCTCTCTATTTGGTGCTTATGTTGGTTTCATTATATAGTAGATACTAAAAAGCGATGTATATCCCAGGAGTAAGAAACACGACACTAATCCCAAATGAGGCAGTATAAAAGAAAAGTAAATGTCTGTTGTTTCTAAATATAAATAATAATGTGTCAATACACGGTTTTTTAGTTATTTTTCTCTACGTCTATTCAAAAGCAAATTTGATGTCTATAAAAATGAGATAACTGTGCAGTTTGTGCCTAAATTGGCATATCATAGCACTTCCCCAGCCTATTAGTGTTAATTAGAAGTGGGAAGTCTACAGTGAACATTTGTTTAGTGATCTTTGAATCATTTAATTATATGCTCACATTGCATCATATTAAGCTCATTCCCATCCTGACAAAATGTATAATTGCTCTTACAATTATACAAAAAACTATTCTTTTTTCATTTATCTGTTTAATTTTAATAGAACTTCAGTTTTCTCTTAACAGAACAAAACCCAAAAAAGATAATGTTATGAATTTCCTGTTTTGTACGATTTAATTAATACATTTTGTCAAATCTGCCATTCAAAAAAAATAATACGTTTTGTGATTAAATATTTACCATTATATACTGGTGATATGGACAAAGATTGGTGATTTTTACTTGCACGAAAACATCAATAAGTGTTTTTATTGCCTCATAAATGATACTAATTTACTTCTATTATTTTTGTAATAATTATTTTATTACCTATACAGCATTACAGGTGATACGAAATGTCACACCCCCAAAATACCACATGTGAAATTACCGCGGGGCGTGTGACGTACCAGGATCCAAGTCACCAATCATGTTGAACTCAAAACAATTATTCCAAATAAAACTTTCATTTATTATTGATAGAAGTGTTACAAAACATTATTTAACGTTCAGCGGAAGCATAATACATTAATTAAGAAATTCATAAACCAAGTGTGTGAAGCCATTAAGTTCGTCTCGCGTTTCCATGTATCTCGACACATGACCACTCCAGCATCCCAGACAGCAAGTTCCAACAATATGTACCTAAAGGCCTGCAAGGCATGTAACAACGAGTCAACAACAAAGTTGAGCGAGTTCACAATTTGTTGTCAGTTTTAAAGTTGTTTCAAAAACTATAAGTTCTTTCGAAAACCAGTAGTTATTCAGTTTCTTGTTTCCCAAACCATATCCATAATTAGTGGGGGCTTCCCCATGTGAACCACTAGACCGTTACCATATCGACAACTGACGAACAATAGTTGTGCCCTACGTCAATGTCTATCATCATTGACAGTTTGCCATGATCCATTAGTACACGCCCGTCCGACCGGCACGGTGTGAGGTTTGTCAAACCTAATAGCGCTATTAACTAATGACCCGCTCGCCATCGACCTCGGCGATTAAGTCGATATAAAATGAGGGACTTAATGATAGAGTTTTGTCTAGTAAGTTTAAGGTTGTTGTCCTACCCAAGGAGGATGAACGTACGTATTCTACCCAAGGAGAACACGCATGATTAATATTGGCATCCTACCCATGGTTGCTCAAACGCGTCCTATCATGATTTCAATTAATATTAGGCTCGTATTCAGGCATAGTCACATACATAATTACATAACACATAGCACCTAGGAATCGTGTAACCATCATAACATATTTAGATGTTTCTTATTTAACACGTGAGCCATTACATATCCAATACATCGCATTCAACATCACATAATTACAATTTAAGCGTGCGGTTTCAAATAGAGTGAGCGACCCAGTTTCGTGAATAGACATAGCCCAATCGACTTGGCCCAGTGCATAACTCGGCTGCCTGGTCAGGCCCACACGGGGTGCAGCCCGATTCACATGCGCGATTTGTTTCGACTGTGTGGCACACCCCCCCTTGTGTGACCCACTATAAAGTGTGCGGCCCACCTACTCGTTCGACCCACTATTTCCCCAGCCCATACTTACTAGTGTAGTCCATTCCTTATGTGATCCAATTTTTGTGTGAGTGTGACCCAACTATTAAAAACAGGCCCAGCAACTGTGAATTCCTAGAACTCATGTGCGACACACATCAACAGATCAAATGTAATTTAATTAGTGTGCATTTAGTTGTATCATGACCCTAAATCATGGTGTAAATTTCGTAATGCATAATTTACTTAAATTAATTTTCACTCAATTAATCAACAGCATGTCTTCAATCATCCACCCTCTAATAAACATCCTTATCAAACAAAAATCAATATAACAATTTATCCTCCTTCACATTATCAAACAGTAGCACACGATTTACAACCCTAGTGCATAAGCTACTCATTATTATAACTATCATGTTTAACATTACAAGGTTCAATCATCGTTAAATCAAACAGCCTGAACTCGGCCCAATGTTATTCAACACAAGAGTTTTCAAACCAGAATATTAGTTCCTCAAGTAAACACATAATATCCATATAGAATTCAATAACATCACAGCGATTTAGATAAGTAATTAATCTCACAAATTTGGATTTTATACCCACATGTATACATACTGTCAAAAACATGCATCAAGAACAGTTGTACCCAAACCAAAGATTTATTAACCCAAAACTGATACAACTGTGAAACAAAGAACTTGACACAAATCACTCACAGACCTTCTCTCACTTGCATATTATCAACAAGACAATCTGCTAGACAATAACAAGTAAATCAACTTTATGTGAATCAAAGAGATTCACTGAGGACTAAACCCTAATCGCCTAAAACAAGGAGAACTATAACAGGACTGAAAAGATGATCACAAATAACAAGTTAGGTTGAATGGAATCAGGGTAAAGTTATTTATAGATACCCGGATCCATTCATAACAACCTGGATATTCCGGACACAAATAACCCCCCATGTTTAATAATAGCAACCCTGGGTGGGCCTTCCCATATCTTCACTTGACAAGCCCAATAAGCATCCAATAAGCATCCAGCCTCATCCTTAGCCCAATAGCTCAATAGACATCTTGTTGTAATTATCCAATAAGAAGCAGCCCATACCTCACATGTACAAATGACACTTATTATTAGAAAAAATAACATAAAATACAGAAGTATAAAAATATAAAACTGATGAATTATTGATACATTTTTAACACATACATCGACTCATGGCCCCATCAGATTTAACCCACATATATATATGCATCGGCATTAATAAGTTGCCACATATCAAGCTATTAACAATCACATGCAAACTTGAAACATACTGGCCGACAATAGGCATTGATCATTATCAATTTGGCTGCACTTTCAATACATGTCACATGTACTAATGTTATAAGATATTGAGCCCACAAAACCAAGCAAACATTAATATAATGATATTACTAACCGAATTATTCGATCCACAAGGAGGATGCCTCGAGGGGGGGGGGAGAGAGAAAGCACTTCCACTGCCGTCGAATCAACCAAGAAGGAATAGGGTTTTTGTGTACTTGTGATGTTATGCTACGTACATAACATTGGAGTATGCGGGCTTCAAGAGGTGCGGGCCGAGGATAGATTCTGAGTAGTGTGGCCTCCGGCCCAAACCAATATGAAGATTAAACATATTCTCGGCCCAAGTGTGAAACTAGACTCCCATTCGGCCCAATTGAAATAATTAAGCACATGTAACGCGTTTAGCACATATAGCACGTTTAACACATATAACATGTCTAACACATATAACATATTTAACGACTTCACGTATAGTTAACATGCACATATAATATTTAGTGATGTACACGTGCAAACCAACGCCAAAGATTGTGGAATTTAAGTAACGCTAACCTAAATTATTCGGGTTGTCACATCATCCCAAACTTGAAAGAAATTTCGTCCCGAAATTTAGCACGTAGGTACTGAGGAAGCTAGTTAGGTTGCATGGTTTCCTGGTTTTCCTGGGGTGTCACATCATTCCCCTGTTGATTTGGAATTTCGTCCCGAAATTCCGCAGTAGCTTCAGCCTCAGTAGTGGTTTCATTTGGTTTTCTCGTTCCCAGGTAACCTCTGGGCCACTACGGGAGTTCCAACAAACTCGAACAATAGGTATCCTGGTGCGTTTGAGAACCTTGACCTCCCGGTCCAAGATTTCCACTGATTCTTCGATAAACCGTAACTGACCGTCGATGGTGAGCTCCTTGAAAGGAACTGTGAGGGTTTCATCTGACAGACACTTCTTCAGATTCGACCCACGGAATACGTTGTGAACTTCACTGAGTTCTTCAGGTAGATTCAATCTGTAGGCCACCTTGCCAATTCTCTCCGCGATTTCGAAAGGTTCAACATATCGTGGTTTGAGTTTTGTCTCGTATACCAAAACGAAGTACACCTTCCCAAGGTGAGACTTTAGGTAGTACTCGATCCCCAACTTGGAACTCGAGTGGTTTCCTGCGCTTATCAGCGTAGCTTTTCTGGCGGTCACGAACTGCCGCCATTCGTTGTCGCATCTGAGCAATCTCTGCCACTGTGTCTATGACGAGTTCTGAGCCAGTGATTTGGCCGTTTCCGACTTCTGCCCAACAAAGAGATGATTGGCACTTCCGTCCGTACAATGCCTCGAACGGAGCAGCCTGAATGCTGGTGTGGTAACTGTTCTTATACGAAAGCTCCACTAAAGGGAGGTGTCTTCCCCAACCGTTGCCAAAGTTGATTTCACGTGCTCGAGGCATGTCTTCAAGAGTTTGGATGGTGCGTTCAGTCTACCCATCCGTCTGTGGATGATATGTTGTGCTCATGTCTAAACGCGAGCCAAAGGATTTGTGCACCGCTTGCCACCAAAACAGATGCAAATTGTGGGTCGCGATTAGAGGTAATGGAGGTTGGCACCTCGTGCCTAGCAACCGCTTCTTTCAGGTAGATGACTGCAAGTGTAGAAAACTTATCCGTTTCTTTGATGGCTAGAAAGTGTGCTGATTACGCAAGACAATCAATGAGCATCCAGGTGATATTGTTTCCGTTTCGAGTTGTAAGTAGACTATCGACCAAATCCATGGCAGTCTGTTTTTATTTCCATGAGAGTGTTGCTGGTTGCTGATGCTACACCTTGACTCTCACACAAGTCAAACATCATTCCCATACCTAGCTAGGTGGGCCTTCATGCCCGATTACCAGTACAAGGTTTGTAAATCTTAATGCCTCTCATCAAAACCCAGATGACTAGAATATTGAAGCTGGTGTGCTTTGCTCAACACGAGTTCCCTAAGTGGCCGTATAATGAGACCCACCTTCGTTCCATGAGGTAACGGGTATCGTCCGACTGGTCACAGGTTGCTTCTCCATGCCCCTCATGGGTTCAACTTGCACATCCTCTTCCTTTAGCTCTCCAGTTTGAACAGAGCGAGTCTGATCCGAAAGTTAGAGTCGATAGCAAGCTGCAAAGCTCGTGCACGTCCAGGTTTCACAGTCGTATTCATTCAAAAGTTCCATCCAGCGGTGCCATCACATGTTTAGCTCACACGGGAGGCCCTTGTGATCGGTCTAGGTAGTGCATTTGGTACCGTCCAAGTAATGCCTCCAACTTAAATCCAAAGATCAGGGCTTCCACCGCAGGTCGTGACTCGTGCAGTTCTTCCTGATAAGTCCATTACGTAAGTCATCACTTTCTTGTGTTGCGTCGGCGTGTAAACATTGCAGAGTTGGGATTCGAAAGCTGAAAAGACGTCCTCCTGTTTTGTCCTTTACGAACACAGCACCCTACTGTGCTAAAGAGATTTAAGCTGCGCAATCTTCGAAAATCCCGTGGTGAATCTGCGATAGAGTCTAGTGTGACCAAGAAATTGCTGCATCCTCGAAGGGATCTTTGGTGCCGAACAATATCTAACGAAATGGGTCTTTTGCGAGATCCACGTGTATTCCCACTTCGTTGATCATATGACCAAAAAGGTATCTCTCGAATCTAGAAGTTACCTTTAACAAGACTTCGCGCGGAGTGGCTACTCCCTCAGGATCCCTAAAATAAGATACAAATGCCGCCCATGATGTTCCTTCCTCTTGGAAATGATCCAGAATGTCATCCATAAATACGGTTGATTCATGTGGTCCATAAAGCTGCTGGTGTGTTGATTAACTCAATGGTCATGGTGTACAAAGTCGCAATGGCCGTATTGCGTTCGATATGCCATTTCAGGAACATCCTCCTCTTGGTCTTCCGTCAATACATGGTCGAGGTAAACAGTTATTGATTGTCACCTTGCTGAGTTCTGGATAATCAGTACACATACGTAAAGGCTTTATCTTCCCGAATCTAGCTGGGGCTCCCTAAAGAGAACAAAAACTATGTCCAATAAAACTCTTGTCCAACAGTTCCTGTAGATAGTCCTTGCAACCCTCCTGGTGCAAGACGGTATGTAGCACGAGTAATCAGGGTTGCCCCCGTCGTGAGATCAAGCTGAGATTCTGCCTAACAATGGTGGAAGTAAATCTGTAAGCTCCTCGGGTAGCACACTGAGAGGAATCACGAACAATTGGTGGATCCTCGATCCTCTTTTCCTTAGCCTCAACATCAGTAACGGTTGCTAACGTAACGGGGTGATCCCTCCGTAGACACTTCTGGGCCTTCATAGCTGATATGGCGCTAACCTCTGCACCACTCTGTTGCTTTAGAACAAATAACGATTCTCCACACAAAATTTTCTCCTCACAAGGTATGTCTGCGCGATTTCTGAATAACCAATCCACACTAACTACTGCATTGTAACCATCAGGGGTAGTAGAAGGAAGGTCGATGTCGAACACCTGTCCCCCCAAGGTCGAGTTTGCATCCTGGCGAACATATAAGGCTTCAATTGACTTGCATCAGCCGACTCCACAACAGGTTTGGTTTCAAAATGCATCAGGGTTTAGCCAAAACGGTGGCGAAGTGATTAGTCACCAAGAACACGTAGGCCACCATGTCGTTATAATCCCGGCGTCGCCCACGCCAATCCCTAATGTCCCTCCATGAGTATCATTTCCCGTGTTGTTGTACTCGTTGCGAGGATTTCCAGTACGGCTGTTGTTTCCTTGGTTGTTGTCGTTTGAAACGGAGCTCTACGATCTTTAATCGACAGGGTCCATCCTTTCATACTCTGTGTCACGTCCTAAGGCGCTACCCCTTGTGCTGGTAGTTTCACGTTCCATACCATGGTCGATTGTCATCGTTTATGTCCCGATTAATTCGTAAAAGTTGACTCCCATGCGTCGCGGGCTGGGGTTAAGGATGTGATTGGAGTCAAATTGCTGATGTTCGTTGCTGGTAACTAGGGTCATTCAAATGCCGAAGGCCATCGTTCTTGGGAGTTGACTGAGTAATACATGGTATGTTACGAGAGTGTTGCAAGAGTGATCGCACTTCGAAATCTAAGGTGTCAATACGTTAAGCTCCAGCAAACAAAGAATGGTGAGAAAGATATAGACCAATCATTGTCGTTGCAACATCCAACTCGGGGATGTTCGTACAAGCACCTAACATTACACACAGTTCGCCAGGCGTTCAGATGGGTGTTCAAGTAATACCAGATAGCGTCGATATTCGAAGGGATTCAGAGAGGAATGAAAAGTTCATGTTCGAGTAGGGGACAATCACTGCTATGACCCCTATAGGTTTGTTATGTTTCACATTGATCAAATAACGGAACCCCTTTTTCACTTGTTAAACCTCACTGGGACTAGCATACACCCCACATTATTATTATGTGTGCACCCACAATAATATTGTGATTTGCATGCTCATCTCAGCTCCTCTTAACTCATGTCAAATGGTTCCTCAAACTTGAGTAGGGTGTTCATCGAATCGAATATCGAATTTTTGAATTATTCGAATCGAATTATTCGAATAATTTTTATTTTTCCTTGAATTCGTATTCGATTCGAATTCGATTAAAACTTACTGAATTCGATTCGAATTCGTATTCGAATAAAAAACCCAATTCGTATTCGATTCGTATTCGATTAAAAATTCGAGTTCGAATCGAATTTGAATAAATTCGATTTGATTCAGATTCTTTAAAAACATGTAAATAACTATCAAAATGAAACATAAATTTTAAAGCAGCCATAAAAAACGATATCATATTAAAAAGTTCAAAATAAAGTACTATAAGTCTAAAATTCAAAACGAGAATTCGGGAATAACCACTTCACATTACAAGTTAATATTTTTAGGGTTAGAAATCTATTGATAGATTTGTTACTTAGGTTTTAGTTATGGGTCATGTAGTGAGTTTGGTAGTTGGGAATTTTAATACTTGGAATAAATTTTAAAAATAATTTATAGTATAGAAGTTACATATGTATTATATATAAAAATAATAAATAAAAATGCATAATTTTTATTCGAATTTCGAATCGAATCGAATTTGAAATTATAAATTCATATTCGATTCGTAATCGATTTACTTGAATCGAATTCGAATTCTTATAATCGAAACGAATTCTTGATAATCGAAACGAATTTTGAATTTTTCGAATTCGAAACGAATTCTGAACACCCCTAAACTTGAGTAGGAAACAAAGAGTATCACGAAGCGTAAGTCATGAAGGTTTAGGGAAATACCACCCTATCAGTCACATAACACATGCAAGTATACATGAATTCATACTGTTGTGCTAAACGTGCAATCACATGCAATATCATATGTAGGTGTTCACTAGTTATGCAGTACAATGAGTATACGAGAGACGAACCTTGCAATCTGGAGTTGAGTGTCATGGTCGTATTCACGTCTTCAGAACTATTCGCTTATAGTCTGGTTTTACAAAAACGTTTTTCCCCTTTTTAAATATAACCAAATTCACTATAACCAATGGCTCTGATACCAATCTGTCACACCCCCCAAAATACCACATGCGGAATTACCGCGGGGCGTGTGACGTACCAGGGTCCAAGCCACCAATCATGTTGAACTCATAACAATTATTCCAAATAAAACTTTCATTTATTATTGATAGAAGTGTTACAAAACATTATTTAACATTCAGCGGAAGCATAATACATTAATTAAGAAATTCATAAACCAAGTGTGTGAAGCCATTAAGTTCGTCTCGCGTTTCCATGTATCTCGACAAATGACCACTCCAGCATCCCAGACAGCAAGTTCCAACAATATGTACCTAAAGGCCTGCAAGGCATGTAACAACGAGTCAACAACAAAGTTGAGCGAGTTCACAGTTGGTTGTCCGTTTTAAAGTTGTTTCAAAAACTATAAGTTCTTTCGAAAACCAGTAGTTATTCAGTTTCTTGTTTCCCAAACCATATCCATAATTAGTGGGGGCTTCCCCATGTGAACCACTAGACCGTTACCATATCGATAACTGACGAACAATAGTTGTGCCCTACGTCAATGTCTATCATCATTGACAGTTTTCCATGATCCATTAGTACACGCCCGTCCGACCGGCACGGTGTGAGGTTTGTCAAACCTAATAGCGCTATTAACTAATGACCCGCTCGCCATCGGCCTCAGCGATTAAGTCGATATAAAATGAGGGACTTAACTGATTCGGTTAACTAAGATATGCAAAGTTTAGCAAATGTGATTGGGCTCTACCGTAACTTACGGTAGCCACCGTAAGTTATGGTAGCCGCTGGGCAACACTGGTCTACCGTAAGGCAGTAGAAAGCTACGGTAACGATTTGTTCTCTACCGTAAGTTACGGTAGCTTCCGTAACTTACGGTAGCTCTCAGGACAGTTTGATTTGCAGCAGATGCTGCATTTTCCCAGCTCCGATTCTTTTTACGAAAAAGTGTATAACTTTTAATCTACACATCCGTTTTACGCGATTCTTTTTCTTACGCGTTCGTAATTTAATTCTCCATCACATGGAGTTAAAATCCGACATCTGAGTTTATAAAATTTTAGATTTCAAGCTCTCGGCTGGAAATCGATTATTACTCTTTTTGACCCATTCACGATTTTATCAAACAACTTGTGTCCAAACCATTTTAAAACCCTGGTTTACTAATTATTTCAAATCCTTGGCGCGTAAACATAGCTTTTATGAAATATGAGACTATTACACAAGCTATACACATAACCCGTATTGACCCGTTTAGGGAATTTAACAATTTAATCTAACACTTGCGCTTTTCTTTGACACTTCAAGATTCCATATCAAATTAACTACATATATTCCACCACAACTATTTTGTGGTGGATTTAACATAATGAACCCCTTCTTCTCAATTTTACCCTTCGGCTAGTCCTTTTTCGCAAATGTCTATTTCTAGGCATCCAACCCACCGATGTTTTTGCCTAGAACTCTTATACGCATCTAAAGGTTACGAAATCATAATATAAGTTTCTAAACAACCTCTAAGGGTTGTTTACCCGGTTTACCCATCAAGGGCTTAATGGTCATTTTTAATCATTCATTCTTTTACAATGAAGGACTTCACAAATATTCGACCTTACTTGCACTATTAAGTATAAATTCATATAAGCGTACCTGGCCCGGGTAAACAAATAGACCCGATTTATACCTCGCTTTAATTATCACAAAATCCATAGCGACGCAATTATTCGATTTGCTAATCTCTCCTGTTAACATAAGACTTAACAACCACATTAGTCGATATTGTCAAATGGTGTTATCACCACCATTCGACCCGGTTGGCCTATATGCCCAACGTTACCTATTTAATCAAAAACATGGTTTTTGATTTCCAATTCACCCATCCATTCCATCCCGGATTTTATTACCATATCCTTTTTTTCTTAAACACTTTTCTTACAAATTCAACCCATTACGGCTTACGCCATGGGTATCCTTTTCAACTTCGATTCACATTAGTCGACACTTGACGAAATTCCATTTTTACCCTTTTTCCTCATTATTAGATTACACCGCAAGGTAGTCTTAACGGAAATCCTTATTTTTGATATTATGGTTATCGCATTTATAACATACGGAATAAAAAAGTTGTCTATATAAGTGTGTAAGTTCCACTTACCTTGCATCCATGCCACGCTTTTCCTTCCGTTCTAGATCCGTTTGACCCGCTTCATCCACAAGCCTCCATCTTGCTTGTCAAGAGTCAAACTATCATTTTCATTCACAAGATGGTTAGATTAGTCATTCAAGATCATGACCTTCACACCTTATGAATCTTTTACCACTATTCTTAATGAACCTTATCATAGGTCGGTTTGACTTTTAAAAGTCAAACCACCAATTTACATATAGGGATGCACTAACAAGTTCACATGATTCGATTTAGCCACGTTATCGACCACTTAGTGAGCATCATCTTTTGAGATGCCATATCAACTAACATGTTATCTAATTCATACCTCAAGTAACCATAATTCAACATGTAATTCTAGTCATTCTATGCACATATACACTTTGACCATCATAACCATGGGTATAACTCTTGTGTCAAACCCCACTTCTAATCACTTATGAATTCTTAACAAAATCTCTAATTTGTTCAAGTAGTTCATTCATACTAGTTAATATGATGTTTATAAACACCAATACAACTTTAATTTCATCAAATCAACCAAAACCCACTTAGCTCATACTTGATTAGTTGATTAATCACTAGTACAATTCTACAAGTTTGCATCTAGGGTTTGTTCCTAGACTTGTACTCACATCAATATCACTATAACATTCAACATTCAAACAAGAATTTCGTTCATGCATGTTTATCACAAATTCAAAATATCACTAAACATCAAAATTCAACATACCTTGTGATCCCCTAAGCTTGGTGATCACGATTTTATTAAAAGCCCCAAATTTTAGCTTGATTCATCTTCGATTTTGCTAGATTCTTGTGAGTTTTTGGGCTTTTTGAGAGCCCTTTTTTGCTCCTGATGATAATCGACCAAACACACACATGAGTGTGTGTTTTGGTGTTTTAAGTCTTTCACTTAAAAAGCATGTTTTCACACTAGGCCCCTTTTGGTCCTTGTAGTTTCAAGGATTTTTAAAGAGGATCATTAGTTCAAGTTTCTCCTTATTGTTTTACTAAACAATTTACTAACTAGGTTGATATTCCTAGTTTCTTAGTGAGTTTCGGGGTTTATATCCCGTTTTATTTTAAGTCCTGTTAACCCGGGCCTCTAATAAACTTTTGTTTCTCAAAGTGTTTATTCTTTTTTTTAATTAACATTAGTTTTAATTATTTAAATCCTAATATTTACCGGGTTACTTTTTACCACTAACGGTATTTTACCCGTTCGTTAATATTAACGTGGTTTGATTACCAAACCCGTTTTCGGGGTGTTACAAGTCTACCCCCCTTAAAGAGGTTTCGTCCCCGAAACCTTATTTACGTAGTTCATTGGTTTAATTAAACGAACCTAGTTTCGTTTTCAAGGCACCCATTTATTTTGGTCAAAAGCTTTCATTTTATATTGACGCGTGCGTCTTTCATGTGTAAGGCCTCGTGGGCCGTTACTTTCAACTTGTATCCATTATTGTTATTGATTATTTAATTTGGCGGTTAGACTTGTTAGTCACCGGTTACCTCATACCCCATCACCCGGGTTTACTATATTGCCGTCATTGGCCTTTTGCGTGTTTATGATTTCATATCTTGCAACTCACGTTATAACGTGGTTATATTCTATATCACTTTTGTGACCGTGATCACATCACGTCATGTTTAAGTTTATGTCGACTCTTCTTATCGAAAATCTTTCTTTTGAATGCATTGCCTTGCACCCATTGGTGTTAAGATCTATATTCTTTGATATTAATCATTTTCCGAATTCGTCTCATAATATTCATATTTGTTAAAACGTTGTTTCTTACTAAAACTGAATTTTAGTTTAACGTTTTTTTTAACTAAGTCAATTACTCATATCGAGGAAATTGACAACCCATAATTTATTCCTTTCCGTTCTCATTTTACGCGAGGAATCGTAGCAAGTTCCCTCGCTTTCTCCTATTGACCCGTAGGTTCTTTCACTTGGCTTCGTAGGTTGTTTCCTTAGGTCCTCACCCCTTTTTAACGGGGACCCTAAGGTTTATTTCCCTTTTTATTCATGACCCGAGGGTCATTCTGGTCCCGTAGACCTTAACACTGCTCGCATTCCCGAAGGTTACGATGAACCCGCAGATTCATTTTTTTATTTGTGTCTATATTCAAATGTATGTATATATACATATATATAGTTTCAAAGCATCTCTTTTTATGTTTGGAATCGTATATTTTCGCTTTTGAACTTTAGTTGACCTTGACCGTAGTCTAAGGCTTCATTTTTTTTTTTTTTTACTTTTGGGCAAAATTTTCCGACTTTATGACTTCTCACAGCATTTATGCGTCGGTTCATCTTATGCTCACCATTCTCCAATTTACATATATTCGTATTTGATTATGTCCCATTACCGGGCTCATTATTCTTTTGCTATTAACGCTACCGTTATCCCGCTTGCGCTTACTCATGCCATCCGGCATTATATTATATTCAACCAGTTTAACTTATTCATGTGAAATTTTATCATTTATGGATGTCAAATTTCATTCTTTGTTCGACCCATTCAACTTTAAAATAGTTGAACATATATTATCAAATTTCTATTTACGTCATCTTGTCGTCTTTTAGTCGTGACTCAAAACCCGAGTCTTTTAACTTTCCATCCGAGTTCCCGTTTCTCGGTCTACTCATGTGTTTAAATCCTTACCCATCAACCGGGTGTTTTACCGAAGTCGTTATTATTGCAACCCTCCCGGTATGCATTAAGACTTCGCTTCACTTTTATATTCCGACTTTGTCCTCAAGTTTGACGTTTTACTAAAACGGCCCGTTAAGAGACTTATTTGCATTCTCCGGGTTCGAGTGTAAGTACGCCCTCTCCCAATGCATATCTTAAATATTTTACATATTTTCATTATCCGGGTTCGAGTGTAAGTACACCCCTTTCCAATGCATATCCTAATCATTTTACATGAATCTTTGTCCCTTCACTCGGGCTCATTATCCTAATGTAATACGCTTCCGTCACCCGGTTGTGCGTTTACATTATTATCGATTATTTTGCTCATTTGATTCATTGGGTACTTTTTAATTTGTCCCACTCACCCCCGTTCTTACTACATCAGATGTAAATGTGTCCGCTATAAGAAGTTCATGGTATCATATGCCACTACTTACTTGGCCAGAGTAAGCGATTAACACATGACACACATGACTTTTTTATAGTTTTCACATCACGTCCTATGTAAGTAACGCCCCTATTTAGTTTTCTTGGAAATAATATCCTGGATAGGTATTCTATTCAGGTTTTCCAAGTTTCTAATATACATATGCAACAATCATTCTCTACATGTTTGTTGCATATTGCTATTTGTGCGATTATATTTAAAAGCGTGCACCTGGTAATGCTTGCCCCGACGGGCGTTCCTTGCCATTAACCTTGTTCGCGGTCGTTACGCGATTTATGTCCTTGATTAGCATACTCTTTGGACCGTTTCTCTATCAGATCCGCGATTTGTTAAACTCTCGCTATCTTCATATGCGAGTGTCCTTCAATTAAAACATTTGCAACAATTAATAACATGAATTTCAAATAGTCGCCCATATTATAATACAAGGCTTTTCTAATATACATGTCAACGCGCGCACTTTCGTCAACTATATTCATCATTTAATTGAGGTAACGTGTATCACACGATAGCCTTATGTGTTGTTTACAACACTTTAGCATGCTAAACTTATTAACATACATGTACTTACCGGATTTGCGATCAAGCCTCGAACCGAACACTTTGTTAACAACCTTAAGCTCTGATTACCAACTTGTAACACTCGTCTTTTAATTTCATTGTTTAATCATAAAAATGCGGTATTTGTAAGACAAAATTTATAATTAACAAAAACTTGGTTAGTAAACTAAGTTATACTTCATCTTAGTATTTAACATAGTCAAATAACTGGATTGAAACATTCGTCATTCATAAGCGTTTACAAACAACATAGTTCAACTAGATTAGATTAGTGCGGAAGCATCCAAAATTTGTGTTCGGTTCCTGAAGCATTGACTTGATCATCATCCGCGCAATAGCAATACCTAAAAGCTGGAAATTTTGACCAATATTAGTATTAGAATTCTTAGAAAATTAGCATAATCGAAACTACGCTCAAAAACGGATTCGGTTAACTAAGATATGCAAAGTTTAGCAAATGTGATTGGGCTCTACCGTAACTTACGGTAGCCACCGTAAGTTACGGTAGCCGCTAGGCAACACTGGTCTGCCGTAAGGCAGTAGAAAGCTATCGTAACGATTTGTTCTCTACCGTAAGTTACGGTAGCTGCCGTAACTTACGGTAGCTCTCTGGACAGTTTGATTTGCAGCAGATGCTGCATTTTCCCAGCTCCGATTCTTTTTACGAAAAAGTGTATAACTTTTAATCTACACATCCGTTTTACGCGATTCTTTTTCCTACGCGTTCGTAATTTAATTCTCCATCACATGGAGTTAAAATCCGACATCTGAGTTTATAAAATTTTAGATTTCAAGCTCTCGGCTGGAAATCGATTATTACTCTTTTTGACCCATTCACGATTTTATCAAACAACTTGTGTCCAAACCATTTTAAAACCCTGGTTTACTAGTTATTTCAAATCCTTGGCGCGTAAACATAGCTTTTATACTATTTTATCAAACAACTTGTGTCCAAACCATTTTAAAACCCTGGTTTACTAGTTATTTCAAATCCTTGGTGCGTAAACATAGCTTTTATGAAATATGAGACTATTACACAAACTATACACATAACCCGTATTGACCCGTTTAGGGAATTTAACAATTTAATCTAACACTTGCGCTTTTCTTTGACACTTCAAGATTCCATATCAAATTAACTACATATATTCCACCACAACTATTTTGTGGTGGATTTAACATAATGAACCCCTTCTTCTCAATTTTACCCTTCGGCTAGTCCTTTTTCGCAAATGTCTATTTCTAGGCATCCGACCCACCGATGTTTTTGCCTAGAACTCTTATACACATCTAAAGGTTACGAAATCATAATATAAGTTTCTAAACAACCTCTAAGGGTTGTTTACCCAGTTTACCCATCAAGGGCTTAATGGTCATTTTTAATCATTCATTCTTTTACGATGAAGGACTTCACAAATATTCGACCTTACTTGCACTATTAAGTATAAATTCATATAAGCGTACCTGGCCCGGGTAAACAAATAGACCCGATTTATACATCGCTTTAACTATCACAAAATCCATAGCGACGCAATTATTCGATTTGCTAATCTCTCATGTTAACATAAGACTTGACAACCACATTAGTCGATATTGTCAAATGGTGTTATCACCACCATTCGACCCGGTTGGCCTATATGCCCAACGTTACCTATTTAATCAAAAACATGGTTTTTGATTTCCAATTCACCCATCCATCCCATCCCGGATTTTATTACCAAATCCTTTTTCTCTTAAACACTTTTCTTACAAATTCAACCCATTACGGCTTACGCCATGGGTATCCGTTTCAACTTCGATTCACATTAGTCGACACTTGACGAATTTCCATTTTTACCCTTTTTCCTCATTATTAGATTACACCGCAAGGTAGTCTTAACGGAAATCCTTATTTTTTATATTATGGTTATGGCATTTATAACATACGGAATAAACAAGTTGTCTACGTAAGTGTGTAAGTTCCACTTACCTTGCATCCATGCCACGCTTTTCCTTCCGTTCTAGATCCGTTTGACCCGCTTCATCCACAAGCCTCCATCTTGCTTGTCAAGAGTTAAACTATCATTTTCATTCACAAGATGGTTAGATTAGTCATTCAAGATCATGACCTTCACACCTTATGAATCTTTTACCACTATTCTTAACGAACCTTATCATAGGTCGGTTTGACTTTTAAAAGTCAAACCACCAATTTACATATAGGGATGCACTAACAAGTTCACATGATTCGATTTAGCCACGTTATCGACCACTTAGTGAGCATCATCTTTTGAGATGCCATATCGACTAACATGTTATCTAATTCATACCTCAAGTAACCATAATTCAACATGTAATTCTAGTCATTGTATGCACATATACACTTTGACCATCATAACCATGGGTATAACTCTTGTGTCAAACCCCACTTCTAATCACTTATGAATTCTTAACAAAATCTCTAATTTGTTCAAGTAGTTCATTCATACTAGTTAATATGATGTTTATAAACAACAATACAACTTTAATTTCATCAAATCAACCAAAACCCACTTACTCATACTTGATTAGTTGATTAATCAATAGTTTATGTCACAATTCTACAAGTTTGCATCTAGGGTTTGTTCCTAGACTTGTAATCACATCAATATCACTATAACATTCAACATTCAAACAAGAATTTCGTTCATGCATGTTTATCACAAATTCAAAATATCACTAAACATCAAAATTCAACATACCTTGTGATCCCCTAAGCTTGGTGATCACGATTTTATTAAAAGCCCCAAATTTTAGCTTGATTCATCTTCGATTTTGCTAGATTCTTGTGAGTTTTAGGGCTTTTGTGAGAGCCCTTTTTTGCTCCTGATGATAATCGACCAAACACACACATGAGTGTGTGTTTTGGTGTTTTAAGTCTTTCACTTAAAAATCATGTTTTCACACTAGGCCCCTTTTGGTCCTTGTAGTTTCAAGGATTTTTAAAGAGGATCATTAGTTCAAGTTTCTCCTTATTGTTTTACTAAACAATTTACTAACTAGGTTGATATTCCTAGTTTCTTAGTGAGTTTTGGGGTTTATATCCCGTTTTATTTTAAGTCCCGTTAACCCGGGCCTCTAATAAACTTTTGTTTCTCAAAGTGTTTATTCTTCTTTTTAATTAACATTAGTTTTAATTATTTAAATCCTAATATTTACCGGGTTACTTTTTACCACTAAAGGTATTTTACCTGTTCGTTAATATTAACGTGGTTTAATTACCAATCCCGTTTGGTGTTACACCACATATCAAGCTATTAACAATCACATGCAAACTTGAAACATACTGGCCGACAACATGCATTGATCATTATCAATTTGCCTGCACTTTCGATCCACAAGGAGGATGCCTCGAGGGGGGGGGGGGAGAGAAAGCACTTCCACTGCCGTCGAATCAACCAAGAAGGAATAGGGTTTTTGTGTGCTTGTGATGTTATGTTACGTACATAACATTGGAGTATGCGGGCTTCAAGAGGTGCGGGCCGAGGATAGATTCTGAGTAGTGTGGCCTCCGACCCAAACCAATATGAAGATTAAACATATTATCGGCCCAAGTGTGAAACTAGACTCCCATTCGGCCCAATTGAAATAATTAAGCACATGCAACGCGTTTAGCACATATAGCACGTATAACATGTCTAACACATATAACACATTTAACGACTTCACGTATAGTTAACATGCACACATAATATTTAGTGATGTACACGTGCAAACCAACGCCAAAGATTGTGGAATTTAAGTAACGCTAACCTAAATTATTCGGGTTGTCACACGAGAACCCTCACCAACGCTACATTCATGATTCATCACTAGACCTCATGGTAGGCTATATACGTGTTATCGGATCACGCCATTGGGGCTCATGTGTTATCGGATCACGCCATTGGGGCTCATGTGTTATCGGATCAATGCCCCTGAGATAATGGGTCGTTACCTAATGGGGACCGGCGTGATGCAACCCATGGGCATAAGAAAGAAAAGTTGGTAGGCCTCAAGCATTTTACCTGGAGATTAGCCATCACCACCACATCAATGCCTAACGTCGAAAATGGATGGAATTATCCAATCACAATGCAGCTATATGTTACGTCGAGTTTAACCGGATACGTCGAAACGCGTGTTTTCATAAAGTTAGCGCATCACATAACGCTTTGACTAATCCATTCAACGTTTGCAATGTACCCGCGCCGCAACGCGCGCGGGTCTTATTACTAGTGTATACTTAAAAGACTATATTAAAGGCCTAGTAAATAATTAAGAGTTGGATTGAACACATGCAATTTCCTTATGGTATCAATATTGATGTTTTACTATTGTTATATCTATTTATATTTTGCTATGTATTATAATTTATATCTATTTCTATTATACTATCTTATTATGTCACCACATCTTATGTTACTATGCCATTGCTATATTTCTAGCCCGTTTTTATTTTCATGTTGTCTGTTTTCGAGCCGAGGTCTTTCTGAAAATAACATCTCTATCCACACGGATAGAGGTAAGGTATGCGTACATCCTACCCATTCCAGACCCTACGAATCGCTTTGCCAGTTGTGAGATCTACAATTGGGTACAGTTGTTGTTTTATTAAAAGGCAAGAAGAGCTAAGACTCACGTAAAAAATAAACACGTATTATACCCTTATACAATTAGCAATTTGGGTTATGTCTCATTTGTTTAAAAGTCACACCCTTTAGTTTATTTTACTCACACCCTTTCATTTTGCCATTTGTTTATTATATTATATATTATTATATAACAATTCAAAAACTAAATTAAGACACAATGGTTTGAATCACATTCCTTCAAAAAGTCACAACCCTTCAAATTACTTTTAAATGTATCACTCCCCATACAAAAAGCACATACTTTAAAATATATCACATCCTTACAAAAAAAAGTCACAATTTTAGATATATAACACCCGGATTAGGATCAAATATAAAGGACAACATAACTAAGAAGAGTAAGAAGGATTCTAGTCCATTGATCTTAGATTTGGAGGGTTGAGATTAATTTCAAGGGGTGTGGTTGAAAATTTCGAAGGGGTGCGATCCAGATTTTTTTGCGGATTTTAACACTCATCTTTTTTTTGAAAGAGTGCACCTGCCCACCCACGGCAAAGGGTGAGTACGCCCCAGCTCATGACAAACTCCTTGATGCCTCACAGATTCAAAGTTTTCTTTTTTCACTCAATTAACCTTTTTTTTTTTTGCCAAAAAACCATAAACATCAATATATAAGTAACATGAACAATATTTCATTACGAAACTGTAAAAATAAAAACATGAACAGGTATTGCGGGTATTTTGAAAACCCAGTTCCGGGTGTTAGAAAAAACTCGGTTCCGGGTATAACCGAACAATTAAAAAAACGGTTAATAACCGGTTAAAGTAATTAACCAGAATATGTTAAAAAGATAACCGGTTAAAGCATTAACCAATTAAAGTTAAAAAGTCAAATTAACCGGTATAACTGGTTAACCGAACCGTTTATTAAAATTAACCGGTTTGTACACTATGCATTATGCAGTGTGTGATAATTCCACTACACCTTGGGCCGATAGATATGGCCCAGCAATATAAACACTAAAGTACTAAAGAGTAAAGACATGTATAGAACTTTCAAATATGTTTACATGTGTAATAACTATATTCACGAAACATTAAAGAGAATAGTTACAAATTTACGCTCTAGTATTAACTGCTTCGGTACTAGTAGTAAAAAAATAATACTAAAACATAATGAAACTGACTCGTATTGAAAAATCCATAAAAATTGATATCGGTACATGTACCTATAACCTAAAACTATAAAAAATGAATGTCGCTACCATTAACAATATTGTACAAGCAATATCGGTTCGGTTTAGTTTTAACTATATAAACTAATATCCTCTAGAAGTCCTTAACCCTAATCATACGCCTCCAGATAGGACTTCGTGGAGGCGTAGGATTAGGGTTAAGGACTTCTAGAGGATATTACAGTAAGGTCTTAGAGGTATTTTACGGACGTAGTTTTTTCTTATTCTTTAAGTGACTTTACCGGTGACTGCCTAATTGTGTTTATGCCCAGTACCCGATATAGTTTATGACACAAAATTACTTTATTTTGAATACAACTTCGCATGATAGAAATTATATCGGAATGCTGACGCATATTTAGTTTCTTTTAAGTATAAACATGAATAGCGGTACTGGTACCGCCGTTGTCTTAGTGGCATCGATTCGGTAATAAATTACATGTATTACAAAATACTTACACAAAATGTTATCTAATGTAACCCAAAATGTATAATATACGGATATTAACACATGTTTTACATCAATCGGAAACTATAAAACGAATAATGATACCAGTCTCGATAATACCAATACCGATATTATTCGGTCCATATTAGTTCGACTCATTTAAGTAAATTACACATATGATTAATGTGACGAGTGGTCTATGTGGTAAGCTATTTTTTTAATTGTTGAGAAATTACACATATGATTCAAATTGCTTTTTGCGTTACGGTTTTTAAAATTACTATTTCACCCATTATAAGTAAAAGTAAAAGGAAACATTGTTTTTAAGTTACCCAAACCTCCCTCATCCCTTGTTCTACTCTCTTATGTCTCCGTAGAAGTGAAAAGTGAAAGAACCGAAGCAATGGTCGTTCGTAGGGAAGAATGTAAGGAGGTGTTTATTAATATTATGCTTTATATTTTTAGATTATAAAGGTAAATAGATACTTTTACATGATTGAAGTAATTGCTAAAACTTTTATTATACTAATTTAAATGATATATTTCTTATTTTATACCTTCTTTAGATATCGAATAATTCACATAATTATTAAATATTCAACACCTTCTTTATATATCGAATAATTCACGTAATTGTTAAATATTCAACACAAAAAATAAAAACAATTCTACATAAAATATACTACTAACACTGCAAAATTGTAGAAAATTGAATATACAAAATTTATTTTTAATTATATACTTTATTTGAAAAACTAATATTTACTTATACATATTTAATAAAACATTAACTGACATAACATTCTAATTTTTTTAATGGTGAACTTTATGTATAAGGTTATCAGACTCTTCAAATCGGAGAGCCCCGTATTGCCACACTTTGACCACGCTATGTTGTCTTAATTGGGCCTATACTGGCTTCAAAGTTTGGCTTTTCTGGGCGTTCCCCCGGGACACCATACCGCCGGCTGCCACTTGACAGTCGTTGTGCCACCACAAGAGGAGAACTCTCTGGCGTAACACACGGTGGAACGAAAACCCGGTTGGGCTCGGGAATCAAACTGACAACCTTACACAAGGTATAGTCCAAATCCTTCATTGTCTATATTCACTAGGGGTGTGCACGATTCGGTCCGGTTCGGTTTTTGGGCAAAACCAAAACCGAAATGTCGGTTTTTGGTTTTTTAAAACCGTTCGGTTTCGGTTTTCTCGGTTTCGGTTTTTTCAGTTTTTATATCGGTTCGATTCGGTTTTTCGGTTATTTCGGTTTTTTTGAACAAAATTATGTAAGATTCAAAAAATAAAAAATATAATTTAAAATATAAGAATCATTCTTATATGTTTACATTTAAGATATAAGAGTTACCTCTTTAGCTAATATTGTTTACATAAATCTAACCTTCTAATCTATTTTTATGTTTCTCCAAAGTTTTTATTAAGACATATTTTATAATAATTTGAAGATCATTTAATTTTTATATTAATATTTGTTATTTCTTGTAGGTAATAAATAAATCATTTCAATTATAAATAAACATATAATGTTTTTATTATATAAAGACTTAACATTCAAGAATAAAATTAATAATATCTACTAGCATTGGGTTAAACACTTAAGCAACTTAAACTTAAACTTAAACATAAAAATATATGTGATGTAACTTATCGGTTCGGTTCGGTTTTTTTCGGTTATTGAAAATGGTTATCCAAAAACCGAACCGAAATTTTCGGTTATTAAAAATCCGAAAACCGAACCGTCGGTTTTTGTTTCAGTTCAGTTTTTTCGGTTCGGTTTTGTCGGTTATTTCGGTTACGGTTCGGTTATTTCGGTTTTCTGCTCACCCCTAATATTCACCCCAATATGACACAAGTGAGAATTGAACTTGGGTCTCAATTGAAAAAACTAAGGGGCTGTTTGGTTCGATCAGAGCAGGTCTGACTGGACCTCTTACCCGGTCAGATTTGTGTTGAAGTCTGACTGAGTCAGACTCATTTTGTCTATTTTTGCTCCATTCAGATGTGAACCAAACAGGTTGAGGTCTGACCGAATCAGATACCCACCTCTTAACTGACCCAGTCAGATGCAAACAAACAACCCCTAAGTCTTTCACCACTAGACTACAAGCAAAAACTATTAAATGAATATACTATATTACTAGAATAGACACTACATTCAAAAACCCAAAAATCATAAGATTCCAAAAATTATAAGATTTCAAAAATAATAATCACGTGAAATTCATACGGGTCGTATAAGATTATATACCCCGTATAATTTAAATAAAAGAAACTGACAAAAAGGCCAGGCCAACAATCTTCCCTGGTTAACCCTAGTCCACCAACAATCGTTCCCTCCCTATTTAACCATTTGTTTAATCGATCCCACAGCCGATCTTTTAATAGCATACAAGAATGAATACGAATGAGTGTGCATCTTCTTCAAATCCTCATAATAATTTGGGGACTATTACACTTGGATTGCAAAGTGTTCTTGAGTTGGTTAAGTGCCCTGTTTGTAGCAATTCTATGTACCCTCCTATTCATCAGGTACCCTTTTTTGTATTCTTCAATCTTTGATTTGGATTTGGATTTGATTTCATGTTTGATTGATAATTAGGGTTATTTTCTTGTTCCTAATAATCATTTACCCTGTTTTGTAATCGTGAATCTTTTATTGGTTGATAATTAGGGTGTTTTTTTTCTTGTTTCTAATTATAATGGGATTTTTTTTTTGGATTGATGTTTGATTGGTTGACAGTTAGGGTAGTTTTATTTAATATGAAGTCATCGTTTAGTTTGTAGTTTCTTTTTAATTTGGAAGTTTATGTGTAAATTGATTTTTTTAGGATTCTTTATTTTCATATGTATATTTTAATTTTCTTTTATCATAGTATTGGACAATGTATAATTTCATGGAATATAGTTTTAGAGAAAGTATAATGTACAAAACTGCTTAACGTACGTTAACGTACGCGACAAGAACATAACGTGCGTGATTAACATAGATAACTTGCGTGATTATCTTTTGTTCAAGGTTCCATGCGTGATTATCTTCCTATGCGTGATAATTCAGGTCCCATGCGTGATTATCCAGGTCCATGCGTGATTATGTGTTCTATGCGTGATAATCCACGGCCAGGATTGTCGCGTACGTGGTGAAGTATGTTAACCGCTCTCTATAGTTTTATATTTATATATTTTTTTCTCTGCAGTGTCGCAATGGACACACATTATGCTTCGAATGTGAAACACATGTGCAAAACCAGTGCCCTACATGCAGACAAGAATTAGGGAATATCCGAAGCTTTGCTTTGGAAAAATTTGTGCAATTGCTTCAACTGCCGTGCAGATATGCCTCATCAGGATGCCTCGAGATGATCCCGTATTCCGCCAAACTCCAACACGAAGCTTTGTGCAATTTCCGACACTATAATTGCCCGTATGCTGGGGTAAAGTGCCCGGTTACAGGAGACATCCCTCTTCTCGTTACTCATCTTAGAGAAGGCCATAACGTAGAAATGCGCCCCAGCTGTACAATTAATTATCGTTTTATCAAGCCTAACCCCTATGCAGCTGAAAACGCCACCTGGATGCTTGAGGTAAACTTATTTCTTGTTATGTCATATGTTTCTTTGCTATTTCGGATGTTAGATGCTATGTAGTTAATTCGGATATCCGTCAAGGACCTCTATGCGCTCCAGAGGACCGATAACCAATATATTAACTACATAGGTCAGATGTAATGGAAATTTTATGTTCATTTGGGCAGGTATTGCATTGTTTCGACCGGTACTTCTGTCTTCACTTTGAAGCGTTTCAGCTAGGAGGTACACCTATTTACATGGCGTTTGTTCGATTCATGGGAGACGAAGCAGATGCTCGCAACTACAGTTACATCCTCGAAGTGGGACCGAACGGGAACAAACGTAGTTGGCAAGGAACACCGAGAAGCATCAGAGATAGCCCTAGGGCGGTGTGTGATAGTCAGGAAGGGCTGATGATAGAGAGGGACATGGCCCTTTCCTTCTCGGATGGAGACGGGAAAGAGCTCAGACTGAGAGTTACAGGCAAGATATGGAGTATAGAACAGAATCCGGAGGGTGAGGTTTTTGGATGATTCATGTGCATGTGGTGGTTTTTGTTTTGTTGATTCTCATTCTCATGTTGCGTTTCACTCACTACTGTCATACTGGTTGAGATGTTGCTTTTTGAATGATTCATGTGCATGTGGTGGTTTTTGTAACTTCAATATTTTTTAACTACATTTAACATGTGTAGTTGTGCAATATATTTTTACCTCAACCATGTTTGGATGTAAATAAAGATTATAATGTGACCGAAAAGTTTTGATTTCACCGCTGAACGTAAAAGATTTACTTTTGAAATTGCAAATCAATTAGCAAGAAAACTGGTGATTAATATATTCACACCGATGAGTTGATGGCCAAATATTTTATAAAAATAAATATGTGTATAGTCGGTTTCAAACGATCATACGGAGATATAATACCGTGTGTCGGTACTGACACGTATAAATATCATTTTGGTCATATTATAACTTTATTCTTAAGGTTTTCTCTTTCGGTAACTATCTCTTTCAGTAACTATCGTGTGTGTCGGTACTGTAACGAACCGAACCGATCCTGCACGAACTCCAGTCATGTCCCCGCCCCAACGCGCGGGTAGAATCCCACTAGTATATATAAATATACTAGTAGAAACCCGCGCGATGCGGCGGCAACAAGAATTTACAACGCATCAGTTGTGTTGAAAGTCGTTAGAGTTTCGTTTACTGCACACAAACTCCTTATTTGTTTTCTTTGAAGATTTTGGTTATTATTATTGTAAAATATAGTTTTTGTAAACATCTTTTAAGGAATCTATGTTTTGACAGTTCAAACGACCCTGATATAGTTTTTGTAAACATCTTAACCTTGAAAGCTGGAACAACTATCTAGTTGCTCTAGTAGATAAAGAAAAAGAGTTCACTCTTAATCATATATCCATTCACAAGAAGTTGGTATTGTAGTTGAAAGAAATTGAATGTATAAAGAAAAAGAGTTCACTCTTAATCATATATCCATTCACAAGAAGTTGGTATTGTAGTTGAAAGAAATTGAATGTATAAAGAAAAAGAGTTCACTCTTAATCATATATCCATTCACAAGAAGTTGGTATTGTAGTTGAAAGAAATTGAATGTATAAAGAAAAAGAGTTCACTCTTAATCATATATCCATTCACAAGAAGTTGGTATTGTAGTTGAAAGAAATTGAATGTATAAAGAAAAAGAGTTCACTCTTAATCATATATCCATTCACAAAATCTAAATGGGTTTCACAGTATCAGCTGACGTAACATAAGAGGAAACCAAACCTCATCAACAACCACTTATAAAGTAATATGATCCCCATTATCACCTGTTCTGTAAATGGTAGTATTCAGTAACAAAAACGTGCATATGTATAATACCTACTGATAAGGGTTATTGGATTTTAATAATCCTAAGTTTCACCTGTTGGCCGATAATAATCCCAACTTTAAAAATTTCCTCCAATAATCCCAACTTGTAAAAGTTTGGCCGCCATTGATCCTTTTCAAACATATAAGAATTTGGTCTCCTCAATGGATTCAATTACACCTAAAGACTCCTTAATTGATTTAAGTGCACATATGTTATAAAAGGATCAATAGCGGCCAAACTTTTACAAGTTGGGATTATTGGAGGGAATTTTTAAAGTTGGGATTATTATCGGCCAACAGGTGAAACTTAGGATTATTAAAATCCAATATCCCTATTGATAATGATTCTCCGGTAGATCGATGAAAGGGAATGACGAAAGAGATGGATGTTAGGGAATGATCGGATCGGTTCGGGTCGCGCCATAACTTTCCTACTCATGCTTCCTAACGTCCTATCAAATTTAAAACAACTCTAAACACTTAAAGTCTTAAACAACCATCAACCATACTTCATAATTTTCGATTTTAATTTTCAAGTCCTAGTTTTAATTGTTGATTACTTGAAAAGGACGGATAAGTTGATTTATTTTATTTACTTCATGTTTGATTGGGTTGGGTTTGGGCTTAAGTTAATTACAATGGATTCTTTATTTGGCTAAATTGTGAAGTGAAAATGGTTAAAGAATAATTATGTTTTAATAAAAATCACAGTTATTTTATTATAATAAGATTCTTTTTCTAAGGGGGTGGTTGAAAATTTCGAAAGGGTGCGATCAAAATTTTTATAAAAAAATCGCTACTTTTCGTCAAAAGTAGCGGTTTTTTATAAAAAATATTAAAAAAATTATGTGTTATTTAGTTTTTTTTTGTTGGGGGGGGGGGGGGGGGGGAGGGGTTAGGTCTTTTTATGTTTTTGGTAGTGGTATAGTGGGTTTATTTTGTTGTGTTCACATTGGTTCTCGTGATTCTCGCAATAAAGGTGTTTATTGCATGAACCATACCCTATATATATTCCTAGATCACGTGTGCAATATAATACCAAAACGTTGCTTAAATGCAATAGTGAATAGCCCAAAGTGTGTAACATTGTATATTTTGAGTTGAAGTCTTGTTAAAAAAGTTAGTATATCACTATATCAGTCTGATGACACTTTACTACTACGACCTAGAATCATATTTTTGATATAATCTTACCAATTGGGTGAGCAAATTTCCTTCAGTTAACCTATATATAGAAGATTATGATTTTTTTTTTTTTTGTGTTGTTAACCAATTATAGAAAATACAGATAAAAAAAAGTTTACTACTTATGTCACCGCTAACGATTAGGCTACATGGTATGGGGATGATCTTCCAAGGGTGGATGAAGAAACACGTAACTAATTTTAGGGGTTAATTAGTTTGGTTTATGTTCCTATCATAGTGGTTAATCTTCTTATGGCTTTCTGAGCTTCGTAATGATCCGTTAATCCTGCAAAACAGAACACCGTTACTCGTTAAGAGGGGAATATGGGGGGTTTCCCTCTTAACCGGGCTCCGGCGTGAGAATAAGCGACTGTTTTGAGGAGATAAGTATGTATTAAGAGTGAGAGTAGTGGGAGTAGAATGTTTAACCTGTGAACTGAGGTCTCTATTTATAGCCGGAGAGGTGTAAGAGGATGTGGGCTGATGGGCCTTGGGCCGGAAGGCGACAACATAAGGGATATGCTCCTTGTCTCACTGGTGTCGACCGTTAGTGGCTTCTAGAAGTTCTCCGGTGCTGGCGCACGTGATTGGTGCCACGTGTCACCGTTGTCGGCCTGGTCGTCCTTCTGCCATCAGCAGATAAGTAGAGATCATGGGGCAGGTGTCTCTGCCCTATGATTGGTGCCACATAGGCGTCCTTAAGTACTCTCTGTCTCCTGCACGTCAGACGATCGTGGAGCACGATTGAGCAGAACCTGGAGGACGCGGATTGGCCCTTTTCTTCAGCCACTTGTACCTTGTGTTCCTTCTGAAGTAGCCCTGTGCCATAGACCTGCCCGACTCTTGCTGAGCACGTAACTAGCCCGCGCAGGATGTGGGTGGTTGAAAACTCCTATTCAGAATGCTAAGTGTTGAATGTGGTGTTTCCTCTTGTTGAGACCTCGCGCAAGATCAATACATGATGATGTAACGCGCGCGATGTTGGCAGTAAGCAAGTTGATGAATAAGGAGTATGGTCCTGCGCGCGACGTGAATGAGGTCTGCGCGGCCGTTTTGGGACCATACCCATTCAAGTCCCCCCAGTCCAGTGATGCACCATGCGCGAGACAAGTGGTTGGAGCTCTGTACTTAGAAAAAGAAAAGTGCTGAAAGTGCTTGCTTTGTGTTGGGTAGGCGCGCGCGTGTAAATGTTTGACAGTTGCTACGGCGCGACTACTATGACTGGCTGTTGGTGATTCTTTGTTTCTCATTGTAAGCGCGCAGGTTCGTTGGGTAACCATGAATACTGCGCGGCCTGAGTGACTTCTGCCTGAAGCTTTTGGAAATTTTGGGCGGCAAAATCCTTGAATTTTGAAATCTGACAGGTTGGTAAGAAACGTCGTTGATGGCGACGTTTGAGTTGACCGCTGACACTGTCGTCATCAAGTTGTCTCTGACGGTTTGGTTTTCCGTCAGGAGAGTGAGGTACACGCGCGCGTGGTAACCGCCATTCCGGGATTTGCGATCGACGTGGCAGCCACTGATTGGGTACCTGCGCGGTGAATCTGGTACGTCTACTCATCGCATTAAATGCGATGAGTATAAATAGCCTTGGAGATGAGAGAAGAGATTACATCTTCTTCCACTTTTGCTATCTTCTCTCTTTTTCTTCTTCAACACTTCAAACTTCTGTAGCAGATCTTCAAGTTCTTCCTCGAATCTTCAAGTATTCTGCATATTCGAAACTTAATCATTCATGGCTGAAGAACATCGTCAGGAGGAAAACCCAGGTGAAGAAGGTCCTGTTCCGGTCCTTAAATGGGACTTAGGTTTGTTCGAGCAGATCACACGAAGCTTCCTGTTTCCACCGGAATGGGATGCACGATACCCTGGTCAAAATCAAACGGCCGCCGACGCACCGCCGGGGTATATCACATTGTTTGAAGATTTCTTTTTACAGGGCAACTTCCGGTTGCCGGCGACGGATTTTCTGGCCCATATCCTACACTTCTATGGGTTTCACATTTCACATATGAGCCCACCCGGTATGGTAAGGGTGCGGCACTTCGAGTTTCTGTGCCGAGCCCATGATGTAGACCCCACCGTTGAACGGTTCCGGGTATTTTACCAGCTGATTCGAACTATGGGTTTTTACTCCTTTGCTAGTCGGGGAGCCGCTAAGAAGATCTTGTTGAATCCTCCGAAGAGTTTCCATGATTGGAAACAGAAGTTCTTCTTTGTTCGCGAGGAGGTGATACCTATAGCCATGACCTTTCGCCCATGGTCTGAACCAATCGAGAAGGAGGAGTTGGCAATTCCCAAGAAGGAAGATTGGTATCTGAAGCTTACGGCCACTCCAAACCGAGTGTTTGGTGAAAATGTTCTGGTTGTGGCACAGATGAGTGATCAGTGGCCGCATGATAGCGAAGAGGTGCTAGTGCTGAAGTTTGAGGATAGAGGTTAGTTGTTTCCTTAGTTTTCTGTTTATTCTCGCCTCATTTAACTGTTTGAATATTGAATGCAGAAGCACACCTTTATCAAGCTGTTTTCCCCACGTTTGGTGGATCCATGGGGGTGCGCCCGCTGGAGTCGGGGGAGCAGTATTGGTATGATAGAATCAAGCCGCGCTTCCTGTACCCTGTTGCTGGGGCCTTCGCCAATCCTCCAACCGCAACTGAAGGTGCGCATATTCCCAATCCCCGACCCTTGCGATCTTTGGCCTCCGCTGGGAAAGAGATTCTTTATATTTCCAACGAGGAGTCTGTAGGGTCTTCGAATGGGGAGCTAAGTTCGTGGTCTAACATCTTTGCAGGTGTGTTGCGCGACTTGGGGATTGACCCAGAAGAAAAGAAGAAGAAACCCACCAAGCGGAAGAAGGTGATCACCTTAGACGCTGTGGTGACCAGCAAGAAGGGCGGGAGTAGCCGCGCAACTGCTGCTGCTGATAAAGGTACTCTCCGCCTTCGCCAGAGTAACTTGGAAGATTACGTTATAATAAGTGACTCACTTGAAGGTTTCTCGCGTATAGGCGAGAAGAAGACGGGAGCGGCTGGTTCAAAGAGCTCAGGGAGCGCGGGTTCTCGAAACCCAGATGCTGGAGCCACCCCGTCTTCTATCGCGCTCGATGAGGAAGAGGAAGAAGAGGATGAGCCTGCTGCAAAGTTGATCGGCAGGAAAAGGAGTAGGGATGAGACCACAGCTGGTGGGACTGTTGCGCCCAAGGCTGGTGAGGTTCCCTTGATTGGAAAGCAGAGCAACTTGAGCTCTCTTTACAAATTTTCTCCTGGTTAGTTCTCTTTAGTTTCTTGCTCTTTGTTGTTTCCTCTTTTTGACACTTAGTTTCTGCAGAGGCCAAAAAGAAGACCCCTGAGAAGAAGGGTGTCATGTTTAAAGATCCTCCGGAGCCGACGTAGAAGAGGCCCAAGGTTACCATCAAACCCCTCAAGGCAGCTGGGGTAGAGGCCGAGAAGGAGAAGAAGAAAGCTGCTGAGAAGGAGAAAGAGAAGAAGGCTGCTGAAAAGGAACAGGAAATAACTTCTGGGAAGCCTGCCGGTGATGCTCCGAAGGAGACCGGGACCGCTGCTGCCACTGCACGTGATAAGGCGCAGGGTCCGGAGGTTGTTCACATTACGGGGCTTGACCAGCCCCATCAAGACAAAAACAAGGAAACTGAAGTTGATAATCCAACCCAAACTGCGCAACCTGATGCCCCCTTCATTCTACTAAGGTAACTTCGACTACTGGGGGATCAGGTTCATATGATGCGGGTGGCGCGAGCTCTGGTGGTGCTGGAGGGTTTGTGTCTCAATCTCCCATCGGTCCTAAGGATACTGTGGGAGATCTCTATTACAAGACTTATACTGAAGAGGCGCGTGGTAGCGCTCCACATCAAGCTCCCTGGGGTCTAAAGCAGAAGGATACGTTTATGGAGTTTGCAGCATGTCGCGATTGGTTCTTAAATTCCTTCCCTCCTGGTGAAGTTAACCGCCAAAGGGCGCGAACCCATGATGGGCTGTACCAGGCCTATGTTGTTGGAGAGGCCAACACTCGTGCCGCCAATCACCAGATCGTGCGAGAATGGTGCACAATGGTCAAGGAGCGGGCGGACTGGGAGAAGTATCGTGAGCGCCTGTTGAAGCAGGTTAAAGATTATGAGAAGGCTAAGGCTGCATTTGCTGAGGAGAAATCCAAATTTGAAGCTGATAGGAAGTCAGAGGAATGGGGCCGTGAGGGCCTTAGGGGCAAACTTCGTGCTGCCGAAGAGCTATTATCCAAAGAGCGTGCTGAGTTTAAGAAGATATGTGAAAAGGATAATTAGCGCGCTTACGCAGCTCGTAACAAGATCACTGAGCTCGATGGTAAGGTTGTTGAGCTGACCGGGAAGATCGAAGATGCGCAGGCTGCTAAGGAGCATGTTGAGGTATGTAAAGTGTTGACCCTTTCTTGTCCTTGTGCTTTTTGTTTGTAGAACTAAATCCTTTATCTTTTGCAGGCTGAGCTGGAAACGCGGTTATCTAGTAAGGACAAGGACTTGATGGCCAAGGACGTCGAGATTGCGGAATTAAAACGTCGCTTGCAAGAGCAGGTTGACAAAAGTGAGTCCTTGGAAATCGACCTTGAAGCCGAGAAGAGGAAAGTTGCTTCTGCCGAGGAGGCTAGGCAAAAAGCTGAGGAAGCGTGAAACGTTAGTACTATGGCCCTCAATGTATCGCAGAATAACTACTCCGAGGTTCAGGGCATCGTTGATACTCTTGCTGCTGAGGCTGAGTGGATGCGCGGCAGGGGAGTAGTTCTGGTATGATTTTATTCTTAACTTAGGCTCTATTTATTAAAACCTAGTCTTATTTATTGCCTTTGCTGTAGATGGCCAACTCCATCCTGAATGCTGGAGAACTGGATGGAGCTGTTGCTGCTCTCATAGACGCCTCACGCGCGGTTGGTCACCGTGGCGGTTATCTAGAGTGTGCGGAGCATGTAGAGGAGGTGTTTGGACAAGCGTTTGATACTAGTCATTGCTCAGTGACTGATCAGGCTGATGCTGAATTAGCCCGCGCTGAAAAGGCTTATGACCATTTATCATTACCTGTGATGGATCTGGTTGCGGAGGCGCTGAAGCACGATGATTGGTGTCAACGGCTAAAGACCATCCTTGATCCACCAGAGACTGTCGAGCTACATGATGAAGAAGAGCCAGCTGGTGATGACGATGGTGGAGGCGATGGTGATGATGATAAGCATGACGATGATGATGATGGTGGTGACGGTTATGAGTAGGTAGCATTGACAGGCTTTGTGCCTTGTAATTTTCATTTTTAGATGTCAAATGTAACCTGTTGCGTGGTCGCGCTTGTGGTGATGAAGATTGTTTGTATCTATGTAACTATTGCATGGTTGCGCTTGTTAAATATGATGTTTATGTTCATTCTCTGTCTAGTTATAATTATTGCACTATTGTTAGGAACTTTGGTTAAGTTAGCACGAATAAATGTAAGTGTGGCTCCTGTGCGAGTGTAACTGCCCGGTCTCACGCTATGTTCGCGGAGGACCTTGGAGACATAACTCAAGAGCTCGTAATTTACTGAAGTGTTTTCGTGCTAATCAAAAGTTTAACATGCATTTGTAACGTAGAAGTCATTATGATAAAAGAAAACACAAGTCGTATGCTTTCATTGATTAAGAAACAGGCGCTTAGGCTAACATACATCGCATGTAAGTAACATAAGGGGCGTTTAGCCAACATAGGAAATTAAAAAAGGCGTGTGGCCAACATGAGTGAGTAAAGGCGCAAGGCCGAGCGTAGTTACATATAGCACTTGCGCAGTTGTTGCGCGTTCCACGTGCGCGGGATGATGTATCCATCCAGGGTGCGCAACTTGTATGCCCCTTTCCCTAGCACCTCGTGTATTAACTATGGGCCTTCCCATTTTGGTGCTAGCTTTCCTGGGCGTTCAGCGTTTGAAGCTTCATTGTCTCTGAAGACATACTCTCCTGGAGTGAAGGTACAAATGCACACTCTTGCGTTGTAATCAGTGTTGTAAAAGTCGCTAGGCGGTCCCTAGTCGGCCGACTGGGGAGTTGGGAGTAATCGGAGTACTCGGAGAGTACTCGGGGAGTACGCGGACATGGTAACTATAAAGAAAATTAATTGTTATATATTATATATATGTTAAAATAAGCATAATTCATGTCAACTGAGTATAATTTAAAATGAAACATGTTTAAAGTTCAAATATTCTGAATACAAGAGTCTGAGTAAAAGGTCGAGTAGTCCGAGTACAAGGTCGAGTAGTCCGAGTACAAGGCCGAGTAGGCCGATGTTGACCGCTTTTGACCGATTTTGACTAATTAAAAGTCAACAACCCACGTTGACCGCCTAGACCGACTAGGCCGACTCTTTCCGACTACGTCCGACTAGGCGCCGACTAGGCGCCGACTAGGCGCCGAGTTTGACCGAGTTTGACCGAGGCCGACTAATTGAGTCCGCCTAGGAGGAAGTCGCCTCGGAGGGGTTCCGAGGACCGAGTACTCGCCGAGTACTCGGCCTTGGAATTCGACTTTTACAACACTGGTTGTAATACCTTTCTAGCTGGGTCTTGTACTTGGCTTCTTTAATTCGCGTAATTTCGCGCCTTTCTTCGAGTAAATCCAAGTCAAGACGACGCTCTGTCTCGTTATCGATTGTGTTGACCGCTGTCAAGCGCAGCGAGGGCAGGCCAATTTCGGCTGGGATAACCGCCTCTGAGCCATAGACTAGGCTGAAAGGGGTTTCGCCAGTGCTCGTTTTCGGCATGGTTCGATGAGCCCACAGTATACTCGGAAGCTCATCTACCCAGCCTCTTCGCTTTGTGCCCAGTCGGGCCTTTATCCCATCGACGATACTTTTGTTTACACTTTCAACTTGGCCGTTGCCTTGGGGGTGCGCAACGGAGGAGAAAGTGTGTTCGATCTTCATCTCTTTCATCCACTTTTGTAGGTCGTCAGACGCGAAATTGGTGCCATTGTCGGTTACAATCTTGAGTGGCGGGCCAAACCTGTAAATGATGTGTTCCCAAATAAATTTGCGCACCATCATTGCAGTGGTTGAGGCAAGGGCTTTGGCCTCTACCCATTTCGTAAAGTAGTCGACGACCACGATTATGAATTTGACGGCACCTGGAGCTTCTGGGAAGGGTCCCACCATATCAATCCCCCACTGCTGAAAAGGCCAAGCAGTGGATACAGGGATAAGATCGTTTTTTGGGCGCAGGGTTTTCGGGGGAGTGCCTTTGACAAGAGTCGCATTTGCGCAACTCCTTTAGAGCGTCTACATGCATCCCTGGCCAGTAGTATCCAGCGTTCATTATTTTCGCAACGACCATGCGCGACCCTGCATGGATGCCGCAGATTCCTTCGTGAATCTCCCTGATCAAGTAATTTGCATATTGGGGGTCCACGCAGCGCAAGAGTGGCCCCAAGAAGGATTTTCGGTACAAGATACCGCCATTTATCTCATAATGCAAGGCCTTGTTTTGTATCTTCCTTGCCTCTGCCTTGTTGTCGGGGAGTATTCCTTCTTGCAGATACTGAATTATAGGGGTCATCCAAGATGGCTGCCCTATCTCTATCACATTCACTTGTCGCAGCAAAACGGGCGGGTTTTTTAGTACCTCGATTCTTACATCTTTTGCGAGATGTTGAAACAAAGTTGAAGCGAGCTTGCTCAAGGCGTCTGCTGGTTTGTTCTCTGAGCGATTGATATGCACTACCTTGTAAGACTTGAATTGTTGAAGCGGCTCCTTTGCTTGATCTAGATATAAAGCCATAACTTCGCCCTTCGTGTCGTATAGTCCGTTGATTTGACTGGCGATCAAGAGTGAATCAACATGCGCTTGCAGATTTTGAGCTCCCATTTTTATGGCAAGGCGCAAGCCTGCCAAGAATGCCCCGTATTCCGCCTCGTTGTTGGTATTCTTAAAATCCAACTTGATGGCGTATGTAAATTCATGCTTCTCAGGGCTCACAAGGCGCAATCCGGCTCCAGCGCCATCTTTGTTTGAGGCCCCATCAGTGTATAGCAACCATAACTCATTGGACGTGTCCTTCATGGGAGTCTCAACAATCTCACAATCCTTGATTTTATCCACTGGGACTTCTGTGACGAAGTCCACTAAAACTTGACCCTTGATGGCTGGGCACGGCCTGTACAAGATGTTGTGGCCCCCCAGCTCGATCGCCCACTTTGCTAACCGCCCAGACGTCTCTGGTTTTTGCAATATTGTGCCAATGTGGAAGTTGGTAAGCACGGTGATGACGTGACCTGTAAAGTATCTGCGCAGCCTCCTGGAGGCACGTAGCAGCGCAAGTACTAGTTTCTCCATCGTTGAATATCTCGTTTCTGGATCGGTAAGCACCCTACTGACGTAATAAATTGGAGTCTGGACTCCATTTCTCTCCACCAGCAATACGGACCCCAATGCCTTGTCCGAAGAAGACAAGTATAGGATGAGCAGTTCCTTTTCGTACGGCGCGGTCAGGGTAGGGAGCTTAATCAAACATTCTTTCATTTGCTGAAAAGCGGCCTCTGCTTCAGGCGTCCACTTGAATTCTTGCTTTTTTACGCAGTTGCGCAGAGTGCTGATAAAAGGATATGACTTTGCAGCGTGGTTTGACAGAAAACGGTTAAGTGCGGCAAGGCGGCCGGCCAACCTTTGCATCTCCTTGATCGTTCGTGGTGACGGCATTCGCTCTATGGCCTGAACTTTTTCTGGATTGACTTTAAAGCCGCCATTTGTGACCACGAAACCCAAGAACTTTCCCTCTTCCATACCAAAAGAACACTTGGCTGGATTTAATTTCATATTCACGCTTCGCAGGAGTGAAAAGTCTTCTCTATATCCTTTAACATCTGATCTTCCTCGGGACTTTTGATTACGAGATCATCAATGTAAACCTCGATGTGTTTCCCAATATCTTCGGCAAAGATTTTATCCATCAGACGCTGGTATGTTGCGCCAGCGTTTTTGAGGCTGAACGGCATCTTTGTATAACAGAAGATCCTGAGATCGGTCCGAAAAGCTGTCTTGTCTTCGTCCTCAAGCTTCATTTGAACCTGATGATACCCCTTGTAGCAATCTAAGAAGCATTTCCATCTGTATGGTGCGAGTGAGTCTATCTTTTTGTCTATCTCAGGCAAAGAGTAGCAGTCTTTAGGGCATGCCTTGTTGAGATCGGTATAATCGACGCACATTCTCCATCCTCCGTTCGACTTCTCCACCATCACGGGGTTTGCCACCCAACTCTGATAACGCACCTCTCTTAAGATTCCTGCTTTTAACAGCTCACAGACTTGCTTGTTCATTGCTTTGGTCTTATCCGCCCCTAAGCTGCGCCTTCTTTGAACTTTTGGTTCAACGGAGGGATAAGTTTTCAGACAATGCTCGGTAACGTTGCGCGGGACGCCGGTCATGTCTGCCGGAGTCCAGGCGAAAATGTCCATATTCCTGAACAAAAGTTGCTTGAGGTGTGTTCTGATATTTGGTGAGATCGCGTGGCCTATCGTCACCGTTTGCTCTGGGTATTTGCGATTTAAAACCCACTTTTCTGGCTCGGTCGCTGAAACCTTTGCCGCTTTGGTCGGGCGCACATCATCTGTTGACATTACTTCTTTATTTGCATATATAATTGCCACCCCTGTCTCGGTTGGGAACCCGATCGCTGAGTGGGGCGTGGAAGTGACCATGTTTAGCTCTCCTTGGGTTTCTCTCCCAATCAAAACATCATGCCTTGATCTGACAGGCATCGCCATGAAGTTGACAGTTGTGGTTCTTGAATGCTTCCCATCAGATAGCGTGACGGGGAAGCTGATTTGGCCTAGTGGGAAGACCATTTCGTTGCAGAATCCTGACAGAGGGTAGTCGACTGGCTCAAGTCTCGCTTTATCTTCATCGTCAAACTGATTAAAGCACTGCTTATAGATGATATCCGCTGTACTTCCCGGATCAATAAATACGTATTCTGTTTCGTAATGACCGATGATACCGGTAATGACGACGGGGCGTGTGGCGCACGGACCCCCTCGCACTACCGGGAAGATGACCTGTTGTTCTTGCCAAGCCGGTTCGAAAGGTCGCTTGCCTTTATCTCTTGCGCTATACCTTGGTCCATTGACCATGTGTGTCTCCAAGCGCCTAACCTTTTTCTCTCTTCCCTCATCGTTGCGCTGAATCTGACGTGTCTCTTTGCGCACGTTCTTTACCAGATGGCTTAGTTTTCCACTTTTCAATGCTTTTTCGATTTCTTGCCTTAAGCTGAAAGATTCATCTGTCAGATGACCTGTATCCTTGTGGAAGTCATAGTACAGGTTGGGGTCCTGCCCCTTCTTGTTCGTCATAGGCCTGGGAGTCTTAAAATCATGGTTCTCCGTCATGAGCACCTCTTTTGGTGTCTTTATGAGCGGAGTCCAGTGTTTTTCTCGATTCTCGTTCCTGACTGCCTTCTGATAACCAATGCGATCAATAGTGTCTCGCGCGTCTTCTCTGTATCGAGTTGGCTCGTCATAACCGCTGGAATGGCTGGCTTTCCATCCAGGGTTTTTGCCTTTGTTGCGCCTGTTGTTATCGCGCGAGCTTCCTTTGGAAAATCTATCTTCAGTATAAGAGTTCTTGTGACCGGCCAATGACTCTTCCGTTTGTGCGAGCTTATCCCATTCCTTGGGCATTCCATCTTTTCCTGTGATAGTCCGGATGAGGCTATCGCAGCGAATGGCTTTCTTGAAGTGAGCGCGCATGAGTTGTTCGCTTACACCACCGATTTCCAAACATTCCTTATTAAAGCGAGTGATGAAATCTTCTAAACCTTCGTTCTCTCTGCGCCAAATGTCTGTTACCTCAGCTGTGTCGCACTGGTAACGTCTTTGTTGACTGAAGTGGTTTACAAACTGCGTTCGGAAGTCAACCCACGACTTGATCTTTCCTGGTGGGAGGCTGTCGAACCAGGCGCGAGCAGCCCCTGTGAAAGTTTGGATAAACAAATGGCACCACATAGGCATATTCCATCCTCCCATGCAACCGACGCTTGTGAATACTCTGACATGGTCATCCGGGTCGGTTAAACCATTAAACTTCCGAACTGTTGGAGGCAATTTCTCTCTTGATAGCGGCGCTAGAGCAATCTTTGGGATGAACTTTGAATGTTCTGCAGCTTCAGCTGGTCGATATGCGAGGTGAAAGTCTCGCTCTGCCTCCTCGCTGTATCCGACGTGCTGCCTTGGTTTGTAATATTCATGGTTCCTCTGTAAACGATTGAAAACTGAAGACCCCTCATCATATTCCCAAGTTGGGTCATTTGGGTCTGTGTCATCCCATTCATTGTTCAAGTTGCGCGGCCCGAGCCAACTCTGAACTGGACCTCTTTGAATGTTTGAAGGATCGTCATAATAGCTTCCTGTCTCTCCCCGTGTGTCGCGCGTGTCATGCACACTTGGTCTTCTCTGGGGAGGAGGCCTGTTGATTCTTCCTTGGAGGTTTTGCTATGGGGGTATCTGGCGCGCGCCCTGACTCGGACCCAAAGATGTGACTAACGATGGTTCTGCTTGCAAAACCGCCTGCTGTGCGCTCAAAGACTGATACGCAGCATTGATGGTAGCGATTTTCTTGGCGTACCAAGAGGCTGGAGTTTCGCCTTCAGGTAGCCCTAATAGCGCCGAAATGTTCTGAGGTAGAGGTGGATTTGAAGGTCCAGCACCATTGTTTCCTGGGGTTACCATCTGAGTAATGCGGGTGAGGCTCGCGCGGGGTCCCCCAGTGTTGGTTACTTCGATTTCACCGATTTCTTCTACATGTTGAGCTTGGACGTTTTGATTGTCCTCCCCCAACACTGCATTAGTGTTTGTTCCAAAACCGAAATCAGAAATGACTCCTTGACCAGCCATGATCAAAGGAAAAACTTGGAAAACTCAGGAAAAGAAGATGAAAGTGATTTGCAAAAAAACGGTGGGCGCCAATGAAGAAACACGTAACTAATTTTAGGGGTTAATTAGTTTGGTTTATGTTCCTATCATAGTGGTTAATCTTCTTATGGCTTTCTGAGCTTCGTAATGATCCGTTAATCCTGCAAAACAGAACACCGTTACTCGTTAAGAGGGGAATATGGGGGGTTTCCCTCTTAACCGGGCTCCGGCGTGAGAATAAGCGACTGTTTTGAGGAGATAAGTATGTATTAAGAGTGTGAGGAGTGGGAGTAGAATGTTTAACCTGTGAACTGAGGTCTCTATTTATAGCCGGAGAGGTGTAAGAGGATGTGGGCTGATGGGCCTTGGGCCGGAAGGCGACAACATAAGGGATATGCTCCTTGTCTCACTGGTGTCGACCGTTAGTGGCTTCTAAAAGTTCTCCGGTGCTGGCGCACCGTGATTGGTGCCACGTGTCACCGTTGTCGGCCTGGTCGTCCTTCTGCCATCAGCAGGTAAGTGGAGATCGTGGGGCAGGTGTCTCTGCCCTGTGATTGGTGCCACATAGGCGTCCTTAAGTACTCTCTGTCTCATGCACGTCAGACGATCGTGGAGCACGATTGAGCAGAACCTGGAGGACGCGGATTGGCCCTTTTCTTCTGCCACTTGTACCTTGTGTTCCTTCTGAAGTAGCCCTGCGCCATAGACCTGCCCGACTCTTGCTGAGCACATAACTAGCCCGCGCAGGATGTGGGTGGTGGAAGACTCCTATTCAGAATGCTAAGTGTTGAATGTGGTGTTTCCTCTTGTTGAGACCTCGCACAAGATCAATACATGATAATGTAACGCGCGCGATGTTGGCAGTAAGCAAGTTGATGAATAAGGAGTATGGTCCTGCGCGCGACGTGAATGAGGTCTGCGCGGCCTTTTTGGGACCATACCCCTTTAGTGGATGATCCGCCACGTCATCGTCACATCACCATCCTTGAGAGGATGGTCCATCCCAGGGAGGATGGTCCATCCCACAATTTTAGTGGAAATGGGAGGATGATCCTACACACCACTTTTTTTTTTTTTAATGTTCCACTTTTTTTAACATTTAACAAATAAATTAAGAAAATATTTTCATTAATATTAAAACATAATACATAAACTTTAAAAAACACATAAACTTAAAAAAAATCCTAATAAATTAAAAAAAACATAAAGTTAAAAAATCCTAAGGATTAAAAAAATATTAAAAAAAAGCTACTAGTCTTCGTCCTGCATGTGGTCGTCTGGTTCGTTTTGAGCGTTGTTTCAAATGTACTCCACCAAGTCCGCTTGTAGGTTATGATGTGTGTACTCGTTACGTAGAGAGAACATGTTCAAATCTTCCGAAGATAATGAATGCGTCATTCTCTTCAGAAGATAATGAATACCACGTAGACGAAGAAGATGAAGAAATGGAAGAAAAGGAAGAAGGTGAAGCCATGGTAAATTTTGAGAGAGGGATGGGGTGGTAGTGGGTAAAAAATGGTATAAAAATGTTGAGTTTATATAAAAAGGGAAGAGTGTTTATAAAATGTGAGAGAAATTTGAGATTGTAGTGTGTGAAAAGGTGTGAAAAATGATGTAAAAGTGGTGAGTATTTATAAAATTTAGAGTGAATTCGGTATAATTTTAAAAAATGGCCGTTGGTTATATAAATGAAAAAGTGAATTTGAATTTTTTTTATTTGAACGGTCATAAACATCTCGGTCCTCACAATTTTTTGTCTTTTCTGCCCATCTCAAACGTCTTCCTCTCGACGGTGAGGACGAGGACGAAGGGGGCGGCGTGGTGTTGGCGTCGTCGCCGATCTGGGACGGAGGAGGACGTCCCCCATACCGTCCAGCCTTATAATTTCACGTTTGACCAACATGGATTAGAAGATAGATCATAGATTATTAACATATGTCCCATAGTATGAGTCCTCTAAGTAAAGAGGAACCATCGTATATGACTTCTTCTAGAGTAAAGAGAAACCTAATGGACACTAACCTATTAACATATATGTGTTTTAAAAAAGGAATATCTTAGGATATTACCATATTATAAATTACCAACTTGTTGGTGCTTAGTAGACTTGTATCTTAAGCTTTGGGGGGTTTCCAAAAAAGAATGTTAATGTTTAGTAGAGTTTTACATTGGGGGTTTTTCCAAAAAAAAAAAAACAACAATGTGTCATAAGAAAAATTAAATAATAATATTGTTATTAACAAGTGTTTAATCTCTTCGGATATTACAATATTGGTACCATAACAATTTTGAGCGAACAACATCGCTAAAGGTATCGAAGCTATTGGATCCGTTATTGATATCCATTTTATAGTTTTTGATTAATGTAAAACACGTGTCTATACCATTTTAGATATATCACGACTCTTTCTTTTTAGAATTTTCTCTTTGAATGCCACTTTTGTACCGATACCATAACGAATCGTTACAAATTGAATTCCCGCCACACTGCAAAGGAGAATTATATCGTCACTGCGTCATTTTTATCTACATTTTAACATTTAGTATTTGCTTGCCGCTGCCACCACGCGTTTTGCAAGTGTTGGATCTCCGCCGCAACGCGCGGGAGGGTAACCAACTAGTTACAATCAACTAGTACAAGCTGCAGATTAAGATAGCTTAGAGTTGAACGATATTATATATAGCATGGATATCTAACCCAACAATATTTGTAGAGAATTTGATTTGAAAGGTAATATATCACGACTGCATGACTGGGTCCCATACCTTTTTTTTTTTCTGAACGGTGAATTTTCTTTTAATCCCTATCTGTGGGACTTAAACTCTAGATCTCCCTCTTTGAAACCGAGGATTTGAAACTTCCTATAGGAAAGGAAATAACGTGGATACTATTATGTTATAATGCAATTTTTAACAAGCAACCATGTTATATTTGATATTTAATTTTTTTTGGATGACAGAATATTATAAAACGGCTAGCCAAAAGTTAGCACAAAATGAAACATGAGCGGGTCTTGTAACCGGCCCGTCCAATTTACCCTTAATTTTTCTATTTCTATTCCCAATCCACAAAAAAGAAAACATAAGAATAGAATCAAGAATGCTTTCTTTTTACCGATGCTTATTGTCAAAAACCGTGTCATTACAAGACCTCCAAATGACCCACCAAACTATTAGAATGATTCCATGCACCAACAACTTCCTCTGCGTTGACAACCCTGTGGAATCCAACCAAGAAATAAGATCAATCGGCTTAACGTACCGAAGACAAAGGAGGAATCTGAAGCCAACTAAATATCAATGCCCACACTTGCTCCACAACGACACAAGAGCCAAATAAATGATCTACAGTTTGCTCCGTCGAATCACAAATAGGGCAGAGCCTACGCATATTCTTAACCGAAAACAATTCCTCTGCATCAAAGTCCTAAATCCACCCATCTCCTTCTGATTCGAATTGGAATTCATCTACAAGCTGTATCATCCTATTCAGTTGATCCAACTCATGATCTCCCGTAACAGGATGATGCCAAGACCACCTCCACCCGTCTTCACCATCCCTATAATTGATATTTAAATTTCTTTAAAAGATTTTCATTTTTTCAAATAACAAGTTTCTATGTTTTTTTTAGAAAATGAAAATTAGTTTTTTTTTTTTTTTTTTATAAATATGACATGATTTTATTATAACTAAAAGGAATTTGATTAAATTATCACATTTCACAAGCTAAAGTAACAAAATATACCTATCAAGATTTGAAAGTTCCTTTACCAAATTGTAAATAGCTAATAATAAAGTGTTTTTTCATAGAAGGGTGACATCTACAACTACAAAAGTGTTTTACGAAGAAGGGAGATGAAGATCTCAAACCATTATTACATGGTAAACTTATCAGTTATGACTCCCTCCTAAAAAGACTTATTCTTTAGTTATAAACATTACCACCTTTTGGTATTAGAAAATAGGGACACTTAAAATCTCAAAGTCGGTAAATAAGATGAAGGGGAATGAGATCCTTTATCATTAGTGATTACAACGTTAGTTATTGTCTACGATTTAATAGGGACCTTTATTTACAAGCTCAAGCTTGATTAGTTAATTCGAAGGCTACTATTCAATATTTAAACGTTAGCAATAACAATAATGATAACAATAATCCGTATTAGTTGTCTTGATTGCTTATTTGCTTCAAGCTCCATCAGCCTCCACGTCAACCAAGCCAACTAGAGATGCAAAAAACCAATTTGGGCCCAAACCAAACCTCTTACTTTTTTTAAATTGGGCCAAACCGGTTCGGATTATAAACCGATTTTAGAGTTGAAAAGCCCAACACACTCAAATCAATTTGGAGCATTAAAACCGTTTTTTTTTTTTTTTCAGACCCAAATCGACTCACGTTGAAACTGGTTCTCAACACAAAAGTCCTGAACCTACACCAAGCTATCGGTTTGGGTAAGGACGTAAGGTCCAGCCGGTTGGACCCAAACTGGTTTTCTTTAGAATCAGACCAAGTTATTGAACCGATTTGGAGCACTGATAAGTTGCTAATTGAACACTCCAATGGAAGCTATCGATATGTCAGAGACTGTGAGGGTACTCGATTCTTCACTTTCTCGAACCAATTGGCGTCTCAAAGCTTCCTCAAAGCGTCGTCTCGAGACAGGTTACCTTCACTCCTTAATGCTTTAATTTCAAATCAATCTTACATATGTAATCATCTGTATTGTTTCAACCCTAATTTTGCTGCTTTTGGTTTTCGGAACCCTAATTCTTATCATTACATTATTACAACTGTAATATATTATAGCACTGCTTCAAGAATTCTGTAGTTTCTCTGACTTAGAATTAGGACTGCTAAACGGGTTGTGTTTGCGCCGAAAATTTTACATGAACCCGAATACAATACGACCCGAACCCGAAAATCGTGTTAGACATATGACCCAAACATGACCAGTTTAACTTGACTTTTTTTAATCTTTTCCGCATATTAATATTTTACAACAAAAAATACAAATACATATTAAATAGTTACATAGTTATAAAATCTTAAGTCAATTTCTGTTTTAAGTTCTAAATAAAGGTGTAAAATACCCAATTGATTTAATTTATGACATAAAATACATTTAAAAAGGATAATATCATATATACGGGTTAAACGGGTCAACCAGCCGGGTTGACACAAACCCGACCCGTTTAGCTAAACGGGTTCGCGGGTTCAACCTGATACTGAGTTTTTAGTTTTAAAAGTTTTGTTGGCTTTTAAGTGTTTTGTTATTGTTATATTGGTAAAGTTTTATAATAAGTACAGTTGAACATGTATAGAGTTTGATATTACATATAGATATTTATAATTAAATACATAGTTAATCTAATATGTAGAGTTTGATATTACATATAGATGCCTTCTAGACTACGATAATTACAGTTAAATACATAAAAAGTCTAGAAGTTGCTTGAAATGAAAATTGTTGTGATCGATAAAACAGAACTCTTATTGCTATATTTATGTTTATGTTTATCTCCGGTCTTGCAAATGCGTGTAGTAAATTTTGAATATTCATGATATACAATATGTTATTTCTATGTAATTCTGCTGGTAAACGTCGGGATATTTGAGCATTATTTCTTAATGTATGTTTGGACAGATATTCTGGCATTATGCACGGGGATGAGACCGGTAATAATGATAGATTACGGTGGAAAGATGCCCGAACTTAGAGACCGACTATGTGCATTTCTCAAGTTTAGCCAAGAGGTACTGTTACAAGTTACAACTTATATGCAGCTAGGGACTAAGTGCGTTATAAAGTGCAAACAACAGGGACCATCCATGTACTTTTGAAAAGCTAGGGATCAAATCCAAAATTTTGGTAAACCACAGGGACCATAAATTGCTTGAAATTGACATAAAAAGTCAGAAACATCAAAAACAAATATCAAAACCCCTGAGGCGCAGCCTTTTTGCTGAGGCGCACATACAATAAAAACCCCCTGAGGCGTGCCTCAGAATCATTTTTTGGGCGTTTCGCCTTGAGGCGCGCCTCGAGGCGCATGCCGCAACCGTTTTTTAAAACCATGGAACCATCCATGTACTTTTGAAAAGCTAGGTACCAAATCCAAAACGTTGGTTAACCACAGGGACCATCCATGTACTTTTGGAAAGCTAGGGATCAAATCCAAAATTTTGGTTAACCACAGGGACCATCCGTGTACTTTTGAAAAGCTAGGTACCAAATCCAAAATGTTGGTCAACCACAGGGACCATCTTTGTACTTTTGAAAAGCTAGGTACCAAATCCAAAATTTTGGTTAACCAAAGGGTCCATCCGTGTACTTTTTGAAAAGCTAGGGACCAAATCCAAAATTTTGGTTAACCATAGGGACCATCTGTGTACTTTACTCTTTTGTATATTTGTGGATAACGGTTTCCTGTGCTCTTGTGATTCAGGAGTCTTGTATCTTTGAAAATATACGCGTCATGGTTATTGAAGATATGATATATCTGATACATGTCAGAGAGCTTGCAGAACTTATTAAATTAACGATTAACAAAGAACTGGAACTGCATTTTGTTGATCTTGAACAGGATCCACCGAAGGTTAAAACTTAAATATCATCCCATCTATTTAATTATTTATACATTTCTTAAGTCATATTTGTTTCATTTATTCTTTTTATAAACGCTTTTTGATATTAATGATCCAGATGGTAAGTGAGGTCGAAAAGATTTCCGTAGGTGCACAATTTATATCACTCCAGAAGCTGTTTTTTTCAGTCTTCTGTGATGATGCAACAGCCGATGATGTTTCTGATTGCCGGCTTCGTGTTAATAATCAGCCTTCCGACTTCATTGATTTGAGCCGTTTTATGCAAGATACACCTGTTACTGTGCCAACTTTGAACGGGTAAGTCTTTACCTTGAACATGCAATTATCATAATTCATAACACGTGACTAAATATATGTAACGGGCACGTGTGGGTGTGGGTGTATATATATATATATATTTTGACTTTGGAAGTTTATAATCTCATATGCAGCGATTAAATACGGTTACATTGTTGCAGGTGGCTTCTTGGTTACCCTGTGGTGTATATATTCGGCAAGGACCATATACAAGATGCTGTATATAATCTTTCCACCAAATCGCTAAATCTTTTTAACATTTTTGTACGCAGGTTTGTGCTTACTGTTCTTATCGTACCTCTTATTATATATCACGCAAATTAGCATATATGTAATATTGTAGTTCTAACTTGTACATAAAACTGCAGGAATGGTAGTTCCAGTAAAAGACCTCCACAAGAAGAATTAATGAGGTCAGACTTTAAAGTCCTTTAGTCAACTTTTTTATTTATTATTTGCTCCATTTTGTTTTATTCTTGTCATATTCTATATACGTAACGTGTTATAAGTATAACTATAAAAATCATGTTATTAAAAGTATAATATAATTATCTATGAGGGTGTAAGCATTTGAATACATTTGACTTATCAAACCGGTTTGACCCGTTATATTTTTAGCTAAGTTTTCAAATTAAAAAAGCTCAAAACTATATTATCCACATGCCACACCTCTCGTTAACGCATATATGAGCTTGAATGTACAACTGTGTAGTTTGTGTTTCTAAGCTTATGTGTGTGTTTTTTTTTCTTCTGGCTGCTGGTGACAATAATATTTGGAACATGAAAATGGCGGTTTTTACACACGAAACTGGTGGAAACAGTTTCTCGGTACCTTATGAACTGAGCATAGACGGTGATAATGAAGCGTGGGCCGAGGCATTTCTGGCTCGCATGAAGGCCAGGTGGGAAAATTGCAAACATGTTTGGGGGACGTTGCGAATGGAGGTTAATGCTACTTACCCACAAGCAATTGCATTGTAACCATTGTAAATTCTCGTGTTATTTTGAACTCCGTTTTAGAATGTTGTTCAGTTCGCATAGGTTAGTAATGATCACCATGTTAGTTTTTATAGTTGTATCCCTTTATGTCTAAAGGGTAGAATACTCCAGTCATTTCATATAATGAGCAAATTTATAATTTGTATTAATATAGTGGTTAAACTTACAAACTTGGCGAAAGTCAAAAATTGGATTTCAGTAAAGGGTTTTGCTGTTTTTCAGCATTTACGTTATCAACTACCTTATAAATAAACTACTATTAAAACTTTAAACCGGCCTTGTGGGACTGTATCCCTGCTGAATCAGACCAATATGGCCGATGGTAGCGTTGCCTCCAAAAGAGGGACATGTCACATTTTGCATTAATAACTCACTTAGACCCCCGTAGTGGGGCGTTTTTTTTTTTTAATTCAAACAAAACGCCGAAACACGCCCCGCACCCATTACACATGGGCGTTTTCGGGCGTTTTTTTTTTTAAATTCGATTGGCGTTGTTTTAAACATGCTGCGATAATATTGAACAACCAATCACAAACTAGCAACGGCTAGTTATCAACGGCTACTTTATTTTTTATTTTTTAAACCTTTTACCTATATATATATATAAACTCATTCAAATTTAACCAAAACTCTCTCAAAAACTCTCTAAAAAACACTACCATTTTATAAAAATTGATGGATTCCCCTAGTTCTTCATCCATGGTAAATTTTTACTACAAAGAGTTTTTTTGCAGATGGCGATGATTCCACCGATGAGGATGTCGAGCAAGAGGCGGTTACGAGTGCTTGTCAACTAGCGGTGAGATATGTGAAGCATTGTCGTCGCCCCCAACCAGAAAAAAATAAAAGAGGTTATATTGAACGAGACCGACGCGCGGCACACGATCGTTTGATGAAAGATTATTTTGATGAGGCTCTGACATTTTCGAACCAAATGTTTAGGCATCGTTTCCGAATGAGTAAGCGGTTGTTTCTACGCATAGTCGACGACTTGGAAGCCAACTACGATTATTTTAAACAAAAAGCGGATGCGAGAGGGGCACTTGGATTTACCGGTATCCAAAAGTGTACGTCGGCGTTACGAATCCTTGCTTATGGTAACACAACCGACATCAACGACGAGTATCTAAAAATGGGCGAGAAAACAACGCGAGACACCTTGGAGCATTTTTGTCGCGGTACAATTCCTATACTTTACTATAATGTTTACAAATTTTTTTGAAGCTTATGTTTGTGTATGTTTTTTTATAAAGGTATTATTGATGTGTATGGTGCGCGTTATCTTAGAACGCCAACATGGGACGACCTTCAAAAGATCTACGAGGTACATTCGGCGGAGCATGGTTTGCCTGGTATGATCGGGAGCTTGGATTGCATGCATTGGCGTTGGGATAACTGCCCGACCGCATGGCGAGACCAACACACACGGGGTGACCAAAAAGGACCCACTGTTATTCTTCAGGCGGTTGCTTCACAGGACCTTTGGGTTTGGTCGGCTTACTTTGGCGTGGTCGGGTCATGCAATGATATAAATGTTTTTGAACAATCTCCGTTGTTAGAGGAGTGGATTTCTGGAAAAGCTCCAAAAGCGTCGTTTTACGCAAATGGAAACTACTACCCTCATGGATATTATTTGTGTGACGGAATTTATCCTAGGTATTCGATTTTCGTGAAGACGTTTAGTGATCCTATTGATGAAAAAAGAGCATACTTTAAAAAGGTTCAAGAGTCTTCACGAAAAGACATTGAGAGATGTTTTGGGGTTCTTAAACAACGCTGGCAATATTTGAGAAATCCTTGTCGTGCATGGACCAAGCAAAAAATGAGAGATGCTATGTACGCTTGTATAATCATGCACAACATGATTTTGGAAGACAAAGGAAAGGCGATATGCCAGAATTATGTGCCAGAAGCCGTTCAAGAGGAGCATACACAGGCGTCAATGGACGAAAGAGTGAATAATGCGCGAGAGTTGTGTTACGAACCGTACCATTCCGCGTTAACGGTTGATTTGGTACAACACGCATGGTCGGTTCGGTATGTACCACCTGAGGGTGAAGAAGAAACGGAGGACGAGGAAGACGAAGATGGCGAGGGTGAAGAAAGCGAAGACGAAAACTAATGTATTTTTTTTTAATTTACTCAGATTTTATTTTTTTTATTTCTAGTATTGTATTTTTTTTTAATTTAATGAAGTATTTTAAGTTTTTAATTAAAAAAAATAATTGTTTAATGATTGGAAGGGTCGTTATTGGGCATTATTCCTACTACACCACTTTTGCAATAACCCCCAATAATACCCCCATGCTGACTGGACTGCCACGTGGCGCAAAACGCCCAAGGATGGGGGCATTATTGCTCAAACCACTACACATGGTCTTAATTATCTTTCAATATTCCGGCCTTGCGGGACTGTTGACTGTATCCCTACTGACTCATACCAATATGGCCGAAGGTAGCGTCGCCTCCAAAAGATGGACATGCTACTATAACCAAGATAATCTCTTAAAAAACCAAAAGTGCGGAAATCATCAAAGGGTACATGAAAGATGAGTCGGAACCAAGTGATTCCATCTTGTTTATTTGTCTCTTTTATAACTTATTTAGTTTACTTATTAAAACATTTTCTCAAAGTTTGGGTCGATTAGACGTTGACGATAATCTGGTATTAAAAGCTCTTGTGTCCTTGGACGACCTCCGTATCTTACCATCACTATACTACGCAACCGATGGGTGCACTTGCCCTAACGTGTTGTAGAGAGTGATAGTGTTATATCGTGTTTTATAAATATAAAGCTTGAAGAAACGAGTGAAAAAATACCTAAAATATATCTAAAAATCAATTCACACTCCGCGACGTCATTAACCCTTTAGCCGGCTAAAGTGCGTTTTAACTACCTGATACTATCATATTCTTAACGGTTAAAATTAAACTGAAAATAGTCCTTTGAACTATATAATAATCACTTTAATAATTTCTCATAAGTTGGCTGCATAGAACCAAACAGTACATTGAAAACTTAGCATTAACAACATAAACAGATCACATAGACAAACCAATTACTGAGAATCGCGGATAGAATCCTCGGAAAATCGGTAATCAACATGACTCACATTATTTGCCCTATAAATATTGATTGATTAATGACAATAAAAAACCATTTCAAAGGAAAGCACACGATGCTAGAGTCTTTCGATTGGTGTGGAGAAAGGTGTCCACCTGCAACGAGGTAGGAAGGGCCGGAATGGCACCCTTTATGGTGGTGGTGATGGCTCCACAAGCACAACAGTATCTCAGTAGCTCTTTCAACTTTTCTTCATCCTACAATTCAATGTTATTATGTCACAATATATAAAAATATATATATAATTTGTATAACCGAGCTTCCAAGTCTTTTACAACCCTTTTAAAGTATTATTATAAGTTGTTTACAACCCATCTACATTTTTATCATAAGTCATTTACAACCTGTTAACATGTTTACCACTTGTCCATCTCATTTACAACTTGACATGCCAACGCGTTCAGATATACATATTACACATGTTGTGTATAGATTCATGGTTTTAAGTGTGTCCGAGTTCATGATGTCTTTGACATGGTTTCTTTTAGATGGTTTAACTTGTTTGATCCGTTAGAAATATAATTAAAAAAACCTGATGGACCCGTCCATAAGTAAAGGCGTCAAAATGTTGACATGGAACTTTTTCATGTACAATCGACTTTAATGAAAATATTGGAATGTTGATATTACCTCTATGATGGATTGGTCGTCAACAATCTTTGTTAGAAGAGCACCAACAAAAGAGTCACCTGCACCGGTTGTGTCGACTGCTTTCACACGAAATGCACTCACCGTCCCATGAAAATGCTGCAATCATCAAGATTCAAGGTTAAATAGTATTTAGGTATAAAAGTAATTGTTGCTCAAAAAAAGAAAAATCAAGATTCAAAATATTATAACTAACTACAAAACTTTCACTAATAAAATATATTAAAATTTAGAGGTAATCTCATATATACTCCTACAAACTTGCAAAATATCATATATACCCATGCATAATTATAAATGTCATATATACCCTTACAAAGTAATTGAAATATCATATATACCTAATTCATTAAAAACAATTTAATAGAAGACAATTTTACCCAAATTTTTCTAAAACTTTGAAATCTAATATATCACCTTATACCTCAAATATTATATTTACTCATTTCTAGCTTAATTTATTTAGCTTAAGTATTATATATGGAGAATTTTATTTTTATGGGAAAAATAAAAATGGGTATAAAAAATTTAAGCTTAAAATGTCTAATATAAAAATATGAAGTTTAAAGATAAGCATTATATGAAAACTTAGATGTTAAAATAATAAAGGTAAAATGATTATTTATTAGATTGTGTTTAATAAATTGGGTATATTTGTTGTTTAACTATTTTGTAAGAACATATATGATATTTTTAGTTTGGGTTGGGTATGTATGAATTTTTTCAAGTTTGTAAGGGTGTATATGAAATTAATCCTAAAATTTAATTATACCTTTATACTTTAATGCAACAAAAGCTTTCTAGACTGGATTATATATTTTTTGGAATTATTTTTTCAGTTAATTATATTATATATAAAAACTATATATATAGTCAATAAATTAGCCCGGCCTAAGCCCGAGCCGAAATCGAGCTTGAACTAATTGGCATCAGAACATAAACCAATCCACTTTCTAGGGTAAAATTGACACCTTGATTATATGGTTTAGGATCAAATATAAAGATTCCTAAAAATAAAAAGTCGTACAAAGGGTATCAAACGGATTCTGATTGACCTCATTCAAGCGGCATTGGAACCGTTTTATCGAACTCTACGATGTGAGATTTTAAATTTTCACTTTTGGATTTGTAGGTTGTAGATTTTAGAGTTTTTGTTTATTATCATTGTGTCTTGTATTTATCATTGTGTTTTTTTATATTTGCGTCATTGTGTCTTTTTTGCGACTCATTGTGTCTTTTTTCCTTATCATTGTGTTATATTTTGCTCGACATTCATTGTGTCTTTATACACTTCTTATTTTTAGGAGCCTTTGAAGAATAACTTAATCCGGATTATATAACTCCAAATTAACTCAGAACTCGGATTTGCCGAGAGCGTACATCACGAACAAACCATAATCCTCTGAAATTGACCATATCACGACTTTTATTTATTTTTTTATTTTTGTTTTAACTATAATCCTATGATTCTTTTTCTTACTTATTTTTTTATTTTAATTATAATTCTTTGCCTTTTATTTGTCTAGGTTTTTTTTATCTTAACTTTTTAAAAGATTAATTTGTTGAATGATTTCTTGATTTTTTTTTCGTTTTTTTTCAAAATCCCAATATACTCTTGCGACGTAAAAAAAAAAAACCGTCGCAGAGCGCTGGCCTTGCTTACTAGTTACAAACTTACAAAGTTACATAATAAACAGTGGGGATGGGTTAATGGGTACATTACCTTGGTGTAGTAATTGCAACCCTTGTCACCAAGAGTGACCAATAGAAGCTTCAAATTAGGGTGCCATAAAGACATTGCAACCTCTTCGTCAATTTTATCGCTTCCTGTGAGAAATTCGAGCTCGTTATCACTCACTTTGATCACCTCAGCCTTATCCCATATGCTCATGATCTTTTCACGAGCCTCCTCCGGAGATGGCCACAATGGCAGCCGAAGATTAGGGTCATACGACAAAAGTGCTCCTGCATCCTTTGCAACCTCCATTGCTTTAAGATGTGCTGATCTACAAGGCTCATCGATTAAGCTTATTGACCCGTAATGGAAAACTTTGGCCTGCAAATCAATAAGCCCAATGTTTACTAGTCATTTTTCTCCATTTTATATTATTGTGTATGTTTCAAACCGAGCTTTCGTATAATTAAGAAGACGAAAAGACACTGAAGCATGAATTTACTACCCGTTTTTTTATATTACCAGACTAGACCATTGTGTATGGGCGTCGAAATCAAGTCTTATAAATCATATCATCCCGCTGTAGAACGCATGTTTCCCCCACATATTTCTTATATTATCATCATATGTATTATACTTTTTGCTAATGCAACAATAATGTTCATCTCCTTTTTCAATTGACTATTTTGGGAATTATTTGAACAGAATATAATTTTTTTAAATAATAAATTTAATGTGACCAACAGTTGAAGTTAACATATACCCCATTAAGAATCTATACTAAAGCAAGTACGCTGTAAAAATAATCACCAAAAGCATTTTTAATACAATCATGAGCAACTCAAATTAACGAAAATCGGTAAGAAACCTTTACAACCTCAAAGTGAGAATATTTAAATTATTTTCTTATAGCAAATGTTACTTCACACAATTTTACACCAATAAATCTCGACGGCTTATTTTCTCCTCTTCTTTAAAGACATATGTCTCGATTAAGTGAGTTAGTAGTAACACTTGGCATTTAGAGTATTTATTGAATATAAAAAAAATACTATATATAAAAGGGGCTGTTTGTTTAGCTCTTAACGGGGCTCTTAATAATTCAGACATCTTACGGGTTTAGCGCTTAATGGTTCAGACTGTTTGTTTCACGAGCAAATGTCTAAATGGTTCAGAAATTTGCCTCTGAATAGTTAATGGGTCCGAACAGTTAAGACCTTTAATATGAATTGGTTCAGACCTCTTACTAGTTCAGCAATTAACCATTCTATTAAATAATAATTCTATTATAGGGGGGGGATATTCCACGGTCCTCCCAACCGCCGAGGTGATCCCACCTCGCAGACCGCCACCCAGCAAGCCTGAGTCTGGGGGTAAATCCGCTACCGTAGGGGCATTGGGAACGAGCAAGACTCGAACCCGCCACCTCCGGGTTAGAATGCGGGCTGGTGGCCATTGGGCTGACACCCAATGGTTAATAATAATAATAATTCTATTATACAATATATTTTGTTTTAAGTTTCATTTTCACTTCTTATACTTTTATTTATACAGTATTTCATTTAATTTGGCTTCAACAATAATAACTTGACTTCGTTAAAAAAAAATACACATTCATGTTAATTTTTTTCTCTCTCGACGTTTCGGTAAATATGACTTGTTTTTTTTCTCTCTTTCGGTTAGAGTCATATTCAAATTTGGTATCGTAAACTATACTGAATACCAGTGCTCTAACGAATTAAACCAAACCGATACTAACAGAATTCGAAACCCCGCCACACTGAATCCCACTTCACTTGATCCATTTAAAAAGATTATTCACAAACAAAATGTTGAACAAAAATACCAATAAATCTGTGAGAAAGAAAGAAAGAAATACATACAGATCGAATGAGGTCAAGGTTCAGTTCACCGGGCGTCAATAACATATCAGCACTCGGGTTCCGGTAGAACATAAACTCGCGATCGCCATCCGCTTTCAGCGTAACAAACGCCAAAGCGGTTCGTGCTCCTGTATCGAAACAGATACCGTCACTAGAGACGCCGTTTTCCTTCAATATTCCAGCAAGCATGTTGCCGAACTCATCGTCTCCTAACTTTCCAATGAAAGCCGAGTTTCCGCCAAGCCTTGATACTGTCACACCCCGACTTTCCACGTGTCACCGGTGGGCCCGGTGGGGAGTATCGTGACGTGGTTGGCAACATAATAGTCAAACAACACAATATATATGAATGCACAGCGGAAGCAAAAGATAAATTATATATTACAAATCCGAATTTAAAGTAATATCCAGTATTACAACGGAAAGTAAAGGATTCACAGGCGGATCTTAAAACATATCATTTGTTCAACAGACTTTAGACGCCTAGAACTTGCAAGATTCCTTATTAACGCCCTGAGCTTCCAGCCAATTACGTTCAGTACCTGTCACTTAACCCTTTTGGAAAATACGTCAGTTTCACTGGTAAATACACTCAACCGACTCATTTGAAAAGAGTTTAAGAAAATTGATTTGGATGCACGTGGCACAAAATATCTTTCATAATTTGATTAAAATGCACAGAGGCAAAATTAACCTTTTTAACTTGGAACAATTATAGTTATAACCTTGTATACAGATTTACATGTTCGTTGTACGTTCAGGGCCCGATGTAGAAACCGAGTCAAGATTAACAGACACGCCACAAGTATAAGCCCACAAGAGAGTGAGATACCGTTTCCCTTTAAGCAACTTTCAGTGTATGCCTACACCCCGTGCTTAAGGCGTGGCCATTTTATAATACAATGATGTCAAGGATATCCGGGACATGGTCATTAACCCCTAAAGGCTTTTATTTCAAACAATACAGATTAAACCGGGTTACCTCAATAATTTAATCACAATCCGATTAAACATTCAATACCCGACCAAGCGGTATCGTTATACCGTATTCCAAGCCCGTATAGGGAAAATAAGTTAAGAGTATTTACCTGAGCTAGCTCCTGTCTTAATTAGCAAGAATCTAATAACTCAGCTGTATTCACTTAAGTAAGCGTAGGTACCATTTACCGAAATGCTCTAGTCTGGAATGATGGTATAAATAATCAATTAGAATGCTAACGGGTCTTTAATTTAGCCTAAGCTTAGACCGGTCAGTCTTAAGGGGATATATGGTTCGGACTCATGATTAAGCGAAGACCGGAATAGAATGTGATTTTAAACCCGACATGTTCAGAGACTTGTCTCATATGGGTATTTCATACACATTCTGGATTTTGAGATAAAACCAATAAGGTTTGACCCGTTTCGGCTAATTTATGTAAACTTGTTACATAAACCGAACCGAACGCGAAATAAGCGTAACGGGTATCCGTAAGAGCTATATACAGGTTTCCTAAGTTAATATGCTTCAAATATGTTGTGACATCAGTAGGATGTCTTTCATTATGCCCGAAATGAATTTAAACACAAACTATGCCCCGTAGGGGTAGTTTGGTCCTTTTAAAGGTTGTAAAAGAGTTTAAATGTTTAACTGAGTTACAGATCTGATGTAAACAGCAAACATACTCAATTTGATAAGTTATATCAGTAGGCTAAAGCATATATGTGAAATTTATCACTTATAACCAAACTATGCACCGAAGGGGCATTTTGGTAATTTCACATAAGCCGAAAAGCTCAAAACTGAAGTCTGAGTTTATCAACCTTTGCTTACTGTTAAAATATCATAATTTGCCTCATATATCAGTAGGTATCAACCCGGGTATGTCCAATATGATTTTAAGACATACTATGCGTTAAAAACGCTAATTATGGCGATTAAAGGCCATTTCCGGGTTCGATACTTAAATCTGATATTTTTATATTTCCAGAAGGCTTAAAATAATTTATTTATCATATGTGATCAGTAGAAAAAGGTTTGGAGTCGTTTAGATAAGTAAAACTCATTTATGGCCCGTAAGGGCAAAACCGACAATTACCGGATTAAGCCTACGACTACTAGTTATGCTCAGCCTAAAATTAATTAAAAATCTTTAAAAATCTTTAAAAATCCCAAAATAATATATTACATCAGTGGGTATTAAGTTTGATACCAAAAAGTAGGCTTAACTAGGCTATACACTAATTACGCCGTTTTATTAACATAAAGCTTTAAATTTGCGATATTGAGCATAACTCTTAATCTACAAGTCAAACTGATGTCAAACTTTGCATACAAGTTTATATATCAGTAACTAAGGTTTTTACACTTTTACATTTTCATAAATCACGTTTTAAGGTAATAAGGGCATAATGGTCAACATATGAGTAATTAACGGAATCATGCGTATTAATCGGATAACTAAGGAACCGAGGTGTATAATCACAGAGGGTTATACTAGCATGTAACCTGGTCCAAATGAAGCTCTAATTTATTTCTAAAACATGCTTAAACGGGTCAGAACTGAAAGTCAAAGTCAAAGTGAAAGTCAAACTATGTGACTTTCGGTTCCGAACCGGGTCTAAACAGGGAAATAGTCGGGTTGAACATGTTTGGACATGTTCTTTCACTTATTACTAAGTTATAACAATGATCAAACAGGTTGTAAATGTTCTAGATAGCTAATTATGCATAAATGACATTTTAAGCATCCTGTTGACTTTTTAATTATAAGTTTGACCCGACTTTTGACCTGGTTAGAGTGGTGATCAGGGGAAACCCTTTTGGGGTTTTATTACCCTCATAAATACCAACTCATAACTACTTTTAATTCGAGATATGACTGAGCCATTATTGACTAATCTCGAAGTCAAACCGTAATTACGACGGTTTGACTTTTAGCTAATTAAACAAGCTAAACTCAACTAAAGAAGGACAAGAACACTTACTGAAGTCCTATGCACGACTTAAGATCAAATGGACCTGCTTGAGAGCTCCAGGAATGATCAGATTGCAAGGAAATTGGTGTGAGGAACTTGTGTGCACAAGGGAGCCTTTTATAATGGATTCACTCACCATAATTGGTTGACAACCAAGTCTATGATCAACCACAACCATCCAACACTTGTTACTAGTGCCTAGGGAAGTCTAAGGGTCGTCCACTTGTGAGAAAAACCGGCCAAATGGGTCAAAATCGCGTAAAACAGGCAACAGCAAGTTTTTTCTGCATCTGGTGCTCCCACGCGGCCCGCCTGAAGTTCACCATACCCGTACGCGGGCCGCCTGGCCCATAAAATCTGATTTTAAGTTTTCTTTTGTTTTGCAGGTTGACCCTTGGCTTCACGAAGGGGCAACTAGGGTTATTTCTTGCATTTTGACCCCCTTATGTTTACCCACAAGGGCCTTAGGACTTATACTCACTTTCCCAAGTCCCCGAACACTTCCGGTTAACCCGAAAAGTCTTAACTTTCAATGTTTGCACTTTAACCCCTCGCACACGAATGTGGTCATAACTTTCTCATACGATAACGAAACTTTATGAAATTTTAACCGTGCATTCTAGTGAGCATAATTAACATTTACAACACTTCGGGTTTATCAAAAGGTCACTCAGAGGTATATCTTTAAACATGTTGACACATTTAACCCCTGTAGTTTGTAATCTCTCACTTTTAGCTTCGTATGATCCATAATTTATTCGTTTGATGTTATAAACATCATGTAGGGTTATTATGAAGTATATTTATTCACAATTGACACTTAGAATACGTATACTCACATACTTTCCATGTTTGTCAACTTTAGTCCTTTCATAACATTCTTTCACACGTTCAAAATTTATGACACGTGTCAACACCTTATAGGACGAGAATTTTCGAGGTGTTACAGATACCGCGATCGCAACGTTTGCTGGAGCACCTCCTGCTGCTTTTAAAAAACCCGATGCTTCTGCGAGTGATACGCCTGAGACGGTAGGGACAAAATCGATCAGCATCTCGCCGAAGCTGACGATCAAACCTCCGTTGTTGGCAGCCATTTTTTGAAAGAAAAGCGAGGAAGAAAGAGATGAAGATGATGGTTAGGACTTGGTTTGCAGTGGCCATATATAAAGCTAAGGGTGGGGGGTATGATGTGCGGGGAGTGGGTGTTTGAGTGGGTGTCACCGGTGACCACACTATCATGATTGAGTTAGGGTGTTTGAGTAGGAGAGAGGGTGAGACAGAGCCGTTTCCGAGAACTCTCAAAAATATTTAGGCCTCGGGCGACAAAAAAAAAATTGGACCCAAAATTGTGGATGGGGAAATGAATTAAAAAAACAAACCCTTGGTGGTGGAGTCATCTTGAGATGGTTTTTCCACTCCACCACTAACATTTTTTTGTAATATGTAGATGCATATATTAAATATATAACTAAGTATATACATAAAAGTAGGGCTGTAAACGAACCGAACGTTCAGCGAACAGTTCATGAACCGTTCGGCGGGAAGTTCGTCTATGTTCGTTCGTTTAATAAACGAACGAACATGAACAAGAAATTTCGTTCGATTAGTTTAATGAACGAACATGAACAGAGGTCTCGTTCGTGCGATTGTGTTCGTGAACGTTCGGTAAGGTGTTCGTGAACGTGTTCATGAGCATTCGTTGATTTGTGTTCGTTTATGTTCGTATGTTTGTGTTTTAATTGAAGATTTTTGTACTTTCTTATATTTTATTTGTACTTATTATATTATTAAACTTTTATTTATTTTATTACCCTAACAATTAAACTAGGAAACCCACTTTCACCTTCTTTGTGCATCATTTCCCTTTCATTTCTCATTATTTACATCGTCGAATACGATCGACCTCCGTTCCAAAATAAGGGATTCAAGTTTGAGTGCTACTCTCTGGGCCATCTATCTTTATCTTTCGTCACGTTCGCCAAATTTATTTATGTTCGTTTGTGTTCGTGAACCGTTCGCGAACACACTCATTTCCTTAATGAACGAACACGAACATAAAATCTCGTTCGGTTAGTGTTCATGAACCGTTCGTGTACACATTTATTTCCTTAACGAACAAACACGAACAAGGCCTTGTTCGTGTTCGTTCGGTTCGTTTACAGCCCTACATAAAAGTTCATCAAAACCTTTCGGACCCTTTAAAAATTTAGGCCTCGAGCGACGGCACGGGTTGGCCGACCCAAGAGCCAGCCCTGGGGTGAGAAATCGGGGTATGGTCACCGATGTGGAGAAGAGTGATGGAGGAGAGAAGAACCAATCAAAAAATATATAACTCAAACACCCTAGAGTGATTAACCATACCCCCTGATTGAGTGCAAAATGATGAGTGGAATGGGGAGTTGACATGGCATAATATTATTGGGTAGAAAATCACTCAATCACCCTAAAGTGATTAACCATACCCCCCACCCTAAGGTTGTGTACGGAGAAACTATAGGGTGCGGGGTCAACCGAGCCTGTAGTTCTTTGTTTTATTTTATGTGTAAAGTATTTTATGGTTTTTTTTTTATAGTGTACAAAGATTTTTGAACGTGGACTCTAGAGCTTTTACTAATCCCGTAGTTTTTTGTTTTATTTTAGAGTGTTGCTAAATGCACCCCTCTTTTACTTGTTATATCTTCTTTGCTTTTTAAAATCACATAAAAAGTTTTCATACTTCCCCCTAGAAATTTCAATTCAAACCTTTTAGCTTTTTTTTTTCGTATCGTTAGCTTTAATTTTTTTTGGAAGACGTTTTTTATCTTTATTTTTTAAAGAACGTTTTGTAATTTTTTTTAATTTTTAAATAACTTTTGTTCAATGTTTTTTTAATACTTTTAAATAACCTTTTTATCAAACTTCTTTTTTTTTCTAAAAATTGTTTTAAGGTTTCTTTAGAAACTTCTTTTTTAAATCAAAACTAATGATTTTGAATTGCCATGATCATTATCTTACTTTTATATATTAATAAATGTAATTAAATATTATTAAATGCACTTAAAATTAAAAAAAAAATGCTCACTTGTAAATACTTATATTACATATAAATAAAGTAAATCACGAATGAAAACAATAATTTAATAGAAAAACCTAAATGTGATGGAAATGTTCTTTTATAATTTGATAGAAACAATCTTAAATTACAAAACTTCACAGCAAATTAACTTAAAACACAAATTGGATAGAGAACAAAATAAGAAAATAAAACACATAAAAGAATTTAACTGATACAAACAACTGCAAAAACTAGTATAGTATATAATCAGATAATGTCTTCTTAAAACATTTATATTTTTTCTCTAATAAACAATTTTTTTGTCGAAGTGCGATAGTATTGTTTTTTTTTTTATTTATTTTCTAATAAACCTTTTTAATTTTTTAAACTAAAAGTGTTTCGGACTTAAAAAAACCAATTTTAAAAATAATGAAATTTTTAGGGGTAATATGGAAACTTTTAATGTGATTTAAAAAAGAGAAGGGGGGTTATGACAAGTAAAAGAAAGTAAAAGAGAGGGTGCATTTAGCTTAACCCTTATTTTATTTTATGTGTAAAGTGTTTTGCGGTTTTCTCACTGAGTGACTGACCCTGAAGATTTTTGAAGACCTACTTCGGACCTTTTTTGAACTTATTTACAAAAGAATATTGTCTTCATCTCTTTCTTCCTCACTTTTCTTTCGGAAAATATGGCCGCCAATAACAAATAGTTAAATTTGTAGAAGTACTTTCAGCACAAATGAGCCGTAAAATAAATATTAAATAAAAGTATATTAATAAGCATAAATGTAACATACAATAAAAAATAACTATATCTATTGTTCTTCGCTGTCGAATAGTTGAATTACGTTATTATAATTGTATAACTAAAATTTAAAAATTGTTACCGACAAAAGTTACTTAAAAATCATATTAATCCATAAATGAAATTACTATATATAACATTTCAAGTAGCTACAGTAACAAAACTAACTTTCATTTATGACTTAATTACTAAAATGTCATCCCTTTGATTTTTACCTCTTTGTCTTTTTTGCATCATATAGAAAATCGAATGGTGTAATGGTTGAGAGTTGTTTTTTTTATTCCTAAAATGTTATCCATTTGATTTTTATCTTTTTTAGTCTCTTGCGCCATAAAGAATCAATGGCGGACTTTAGAGGGTTGTTTTTTGGTTGTCTTGTAATTTTTTTTTCTATATTTCATTTTGGTTTTGCAAGTTTAACTTTTTTTTTGTCTTTAAGTTAAAGTTTTTTGATATCAATCCCAGTTTGTCTGTGTTTTACGCCAGCTCATGACATAAATTCTTTTTTGTCTTTGTTTATGTTTGACGTCATATGACAATATAAATTCGCATTTTTGTTTACGATTTTCCCAGTTTTGGTCGTTGTTCGCCTACTACCTAGCACAGTTTTATGACCTACGCCCCGCAACGCGGGGATAAAATACTAGTTAAAAACATTAAAAAAAAGCGGCCCCAAGTAATTGTTATGTATAATGTATATAACGAGAGTGAATATATACGTTGGAAGAATACTTGAACCGCAAGCAACACCAACGTACTTTAAAGTTGGAACCTTAAATCACTTCCCATGATTCTTTCCTAAAATATTCTTCCTACCGTATATATCTTTTTGTAATATTAGCATTTGAAAATTCCGTGCATGCTCCCTATCGTAATCCTAGGGCCGGACCTATATGGTGCGGGTCGGGGTCCACGGACCCTAATGTTTTAAAAAAAATAGTGGAATCGGTATGTTAAATTTTTCAAAGACCCAATAAAATAAATTAGTTGGACCCCACAGTACTAAAAGCAAAGATGACATGGTGGTAAATCCCCTTGTGTTCTAACAAATAGGCCTCAAGTTTAAGTCTTACATCTCTTGTTTTTTAGTTTATTGTTTCCATCAAAATTAAACTAAACCAGTGTTTTAGAACAGCAAAACCATCCATTGACCCTCTAATTTGCTTCTTTAAAATGATAAATTTAATGTCTTCGAATGATTTTATTTTAAACTAGTGCTAATACCCGCGAATTTCACGGTGTTGAAAAATGATATATTTCGTACTTTTAGAAAAGAAATTACGTTACCGATCATAAAGAAACTATACACGTGAACTTATTATGGAAATCTGAGGTTGAATATTAAAATAAAACGAAGCATCGAACTATATATGTAACAAAACCGAAAAGGTAAATAAATAAAAGAAATATGTTTTTCTGGTTTGACATATAAATTGAAAGCCTATTACTCTAATACTTCTACTTGCTGGAGTTTCGTAACCAATAACCTCGAATTCGTTTTAGACCAATTGAAAAACAATCATCCCCTAACGAAATATGTTCGGCTTCAACTATATCATGTAGTAAATATTTAGAAAAAAAAATAAAGTATAAAGGAGCTAAAATATGAATTTAAATACTTCAAGTTGTGTTTATCTATTTGGAGTAAATCTAAAACTAGTTTTTTTAACTAATGGGTGAGTTCCACCATTACTAATTATTCTGTAGGAGCAGAGAAGTTAGAAGTTGCATGTGAACCAAAAACCTGTCATGTCCAATGTGGAGTAGATCCCATACAAAAAAAATCGTTCAAGTTACCTGGTCAACAGGATATAAATCGGAAGCCACAACAGCGCTCAGGTTGAGAGGGACATAATCATCTAAAATACACTGAAAGTAAGTCAATTCCGTATCTATTATTTTAATGATTTAAAGCATATATGGTAACAACCAATAAATGTTTTTAATATGATTGTTGAATAATTTGAATCTAATTAGTTATATAGAAATCAATAATTGTTGATTAGAGGTTATTAAAAATTAGGATAATTAGCAATTATAAAAAATGAATGTAGTAAACTTCTATTTCAGGTAACTTTATTAAAAAATAAGTCAAATATAATTTAAATTTAAAATTACTATAATATGTTGGAAGAATTTAATCAAAACTATATATAAAATTTTAAATTTTAAACTACTAACATGTCTAGATACATTGAACCAACCTAAAAAGGAAATCTAATTAATGTTATTAACTCCAAATCGTTTACTTTCATATTATCCTTTAAATCAAATTTTTGAATTTAAAATCAAGTTATTATCTATTCTCTAAATAAGAAAATTATCAGCCAAAAATACTAAAAACACATTTTTGTCGTTTTTTAAGAATATTAATATATTGTTAAAACAGACTTCTAATAACTAAAATGACATTAGAAAACATACCAATACTAGCATCTTGAGAGACATAATCATCATAAATACACTGAAAATTCAAAAGTCAATTATGTATCTATTATTTTAATGATTTAAAGCATATATGGTAACAACCGATAAATGTTTTTAATATAATAGTTGAATAATTTGAATCTAATATATCTACTATAATAAAATAAACAAGTTTTGGACACGTGTCATTCATTGAAGGTATCCTCAATCTATAGTTATCTTGTATTAATTAAATAAATAATAAATTAATATTAAATTTTATCGTACTTTAATAAAATATTATCTTCAAATCTAAATTGTTAATTAATATATTTTTAAAACAAATACCTCTCTTTCCTACTTATCTTATATTAAATATATAAATAATAAATTAATATTAAATGTTATCCTAATTTATTAAAAAAATAATTTTTTATTATCTGGTATACAAAATTATATTTATTCAACTCGTGTAAAATGCGGGGTTTTTAAAAATATAAATTTTTTTGTTATTTACTATAAACATAAATTTTTTTATTATTTACTATACTAAGTTACATTTATATAACCCGTGTAATACACGAAGTTTTTAAAGATATGACTTTTTTTATCATTTGCTATGTAAAATTAAATTTATTCAACACGTGTAATACACAAGGTTTTTAAGGATATATTTTTTTTTATTATTTAGTAGATTTTTCAACCCGACTATACATGGGTTTTTTAAAGATATGACGTTTTTAGTATTTAATATACAAAATTACATTGATTCAGTCTGTGTAATACACATGGTTTTCAAAGATATAACTTATTTATTATTTGATATATCAAATTACATTTATTTAACTCGTACAATATACGGGCTTCATAACTTTTTATTATTTAATATATGAAATTACATTTATTCAACCCGTGTAATACACGAGGTTCTAACCTAGTTAGTTATATAGAAACCAATAATTGTTGATTAGATGTTATTAAAAATTAGGATAATTAACAATTATAAAAATGAATTTAGTCAACTTTTATTTTAGGGTAACGTTATTTAAAAATAAGTCAAATATAATTTAAATTATAAATTACTATAATACGTTGAAAGAATTTAGTCAAAATTATATCTATTATTTTAATGATTTAAAGCATATATGGTAACAACCAATAATTTTTTTTAATATGATTGTTGAATAATTTGAATCTAATTAGTTATATAGAAACCAATAATTGTTGATTAGAGGTTATTAAAAATTAGGATAATAAGCAATTATAAAAAATGAAAGTAGTCAACTTTTATTTCAGGTAACTTTATTTAAAATAAGTCAAATATAATTTAAAATTAAAATTACTATAATATGTTGGAAGAATTTAATCAAAATTATATATAAGATTTTAAATTTTAAACCACTAACATGTCTAGGTACATTGAACCCACTTACAAAACAAATCAAATTATTGTTATTAACTCCAAATTGTTTACTTCCATATTATCCTCCAAATCAAATTTTTGATTTTAAAATCAAGTTATTATCTATCCTCTAAATAAGGAAATAATAATTAACAATAATAATTTGTAACAAACGGATGGATAGCACCGAACTGTTATCATGATCCGAAATTCAATTGTCAAACATCAAGGATCAAACCATTAAACTCCAAGAACACATATGATATTCAATCAATCTTCAAACAAAACAATAGAAAATCAAAGATCTACACTTGCAATAATATGAAACGATCATATACAAACCTAATGTTTTTAAGTGAACAAAATCAAGGAGATAGAAAATACACCAAGTTAAAGGAAACATACCATGAGCTTCAGCAAAGAGTAGTCGGCAACGTCTGGCTAAAAATCAGAATAATATATCATTCAAATGCCATAAAAATTCTGTAAAAGATTTAAACTATTAAGAATATCAGATCTGGAAAAAATTATAAAGACAAAATTATCTCAAACGACATCAATGTTCAAAACCCTAAATGCGATATCAGAATCATACCTTGTTGGAGACAACATTTATGTGTAAGAGAAGTATACAGATCGAATAGCAAGAAACCCTAGGTATAAAAGAATGAAGATCAGTGAACCATGAAATCAAAGACTGACAGATTGGAATGACAAAATCAGTAACAAAATCCGTATGTATAATCGAAACTATTGACGATCAACGAAAAAACTGATAAGAAGAAGATGTTGTTTACAATCCAATCGAAGAACTTAACAAGAAATCAGAGAATTATTTGATGAAGATATACCTTTGATGTTTGATTGGATTCGAAGGGAGAAAACGCTAATCGCGGCTGCTGATTTGAAACTTTGTAAGAGTTATGAGAGGAAAAAACGGGTTATATGATTATATATGTTCATAATCTTTTACCCGTTTTTGTAATATGGATCGTCCATAGCATTGCACCATAGGGAATGGGAAGAGTTTTGGCGGGAAAATGAGGTTTAGAGGCCCTATATGGGGGACATGTGTCCCCTAGGTATGACTTTTATTAGGTTGTATAAATTTGATTACCAAATAAGACTTCCAACATATAGTGGCATTCAAAAAAAAGGTTAAACACAATTTTGAAGTTATGTGAAGTAGTTGTGTTGTTTAGATAGCTATTGGTTTCAAGCAACTTATTAATCACTACAATTTGATAATTTGATTCTTAAAAATGGTTCTTAATAATGTAGTGGTTTCATGTCCACTAAATGATTCTACATTATTTCCTAGCCTTGACCCGACCCGACTACGATGAGCGACCCGAAAATTTTAATATTTGGCTGTGAAAAATTCTAACACAAAAAATGAACCGCAGTGGAAAAAAATCTTGGGTCCGCCACTGCGTAATCCCCACACCATACATTCATATGTGAATACGTCTATCGCAATCCACTTATCATACATGCATGGATTAAATACATGTCGACTTCAAACGAGAACTAAATTTGGTGAAACCATGAAAACCGATCAAAAATAAACTTTTTTTATACTATCAACACTATTAATATAACTAGTGATATTAAATCCATGCGTTGCGCCGGAAATCCTCGCGTTGCGCCGTGGGTGGGTATTAGTTCATTTAACTTCAGTACTGACACTTGTTATAGCAACCAATAGAGAAAACACTAAAAAAAATCATGATATGACAAAAAAATATACCAACACAGCGGGAATTTGATTTTAATTGGTTTGTTTTGTTACGCCACCTACACTCTTTACAACAACCCATAAAAAAATCTTGATATGACCAAAAAATACCGACACGTAATTTACATGGATCAAAAACAAACGCAAGTTATATAAGATATATAAAAAAACACATAATATATATAAAAAAAACCACTAAACAACACATATAAAAAATCCTTTAAAACAAATAGTTACTATTCATTTAGTTTGTCTACTAACAGTATACAATACAATTATACAACATTAAAAATTATGTGATTAAATATAGATATGTACAATATACAGATAAGGAAATTTTCATTTACACAAGTGCAAGTTTTTACCACTTAGGCTAAAGGGTGTGGGGGTCATGGTTAGAACATGATTTGCCACGTAGGAACATGAATGGAAGGTTATATCACCCCCTTCCTTAATTCACCATGGTTTGCATGGATTAGTTTTAGCTTTTGGGTTTAGCTTTAGCTTTAGGGTTTAGCATTATGGTTTAACATTAGGGTTTAGCATTAGGGTTTTGCTGTAGGGTTTAGGTTTTAGCATTGGGTTTAGCCTTAAGGTTTAGGGTTTAGCTTTAGTGTTTAGAGAGTTTTAGTTATTGTTCAACGAGTCGGTCCCAATGCCGCTGTAATGAGCTCAATCAACATTCGTTTGATCAGCTGGTTTGCTATACTTCTTAGGTTAAGGATATATATTTTTCATAATATACACATATGTGTAGTTATAAGATTGACAATATACACATATGTATAGTTTAAAGATTAACAATATATACATGTGTATAAATCCAAAAAAAAAAACTAATAGAAAAGGCTCCAATTTTTCCAAAAAAAAAAAAGATCGCGTTTTTTACTTTTTTTTTTTTTTTTTTTTGCATTTTTGCTTAGTGAAACTGTGTGGTCCAGAATACTTCTCAAGTTTCTCAAATATTGTGTTCTTCTTTTAGGATCCCTACCCTATATATATATATATAGGGGACCGCTAAAATGAGAACCACCTCTAGTTGTAAGAACCGTGAGAACTTTTTGATTCGGGGCGAGTTGGACCAAATTTTTTTTTCATAAACGTAGATGCTTGTATTATAAACACATTTGTAAAAAAAATTCAAAAAAAAAAATGTCGTGTGTGTAGTTTTGAACACCACAAGTTTGTGTTTACGGGTACCGTACGGGTCCCGTAAACGCAAACTTTGGGTGCTCAAAACTACACACCCGACATTTGTTTTTTGAATTTTTTTTACAAATGTGTTTATAATACATGCATCTACGTTTATGAAAAAAAATTTTGGTCCATCTCGCCCCGTACGGTGTAGTTCTCACGGTTCTTACAACTGGAGGTGATTCTCATTTTAGCGGTCCCCTATATATATATATATAGGATCGGCCCGTTAATGTAATTGGGCCTAGCAACTGCTTAGGGCCTCCAAAAAATAGGGCCTCTAAGGTTAAAATATATATATAATTATAAAACAAGAATATTATATTTACAGTGATAATTATTATATTTACAAACACGTTGAAGGGCAAAAAGTCAAACCCAACCTAACTCCGAAATAGTCAAAACCAGATCACTTTGTATACTTATTTCCAATTCTTCTTACATGTGTTGATTTCTTCTTGTTGTTGTGTTACTACCTTCTTATTGCTGATTAATTAATGGCTTAAGGTGGTTTATTACTAGATTAGGAAATAATTTTGAAAATGGAGGGAAATTATGAAATTAACCAGCAGGGACTGAAATTGTAAGTAAAGTTTTGGGGGTATTTTAGTCTTTTCACTAAATTACAAACGGTCAGTTAGTGGGAGGGACTTGATTGCGAGCAATTGATAACCACAGGGACTGGAATGTTATTTTTTTCTCAAATGAGGGTTGAACCTGTGATTGGGTGTAAACACTAGGGACTGAAACTGTATTTTACTCTATAATGAAGCATGTTATAATTATGTAACGAAGCATGTTATATAAATTATACATGATTATGTCTTTTCAACATGCGTGATTATGGTTTTTCAAAATGCGTGATTAGGGTTTTGTGTTTTACAACGTGCGTAATTTCACAGCGTACGCTCGTACATTAAGGAATATTGTACGTTAATAGGCCTATATATATATATATATATATATATATATAGTGTGAGGTTCATTGGGGAACACTAAAAAAGTGGGGAACCGGGGAACACTCTTAAAAATTTAACTTAACATGTTAAAAATTAATTTTTTAAACATCTTTTTCGGCGCTTCTTCTTATATTTACTTGTAGAAGCATTTTTAATAAAAAAATCAAAAACTAAAAATATTAAAAAAAACAATTAAAAAAAGGCTAAAAATTGTTTTTTTTAGAAAAAATATTTTTTTACTCGACTAGATTCTCCTCCTTTTTATAAAGAAAAGCGCTGAAAAATTTAAAAAAAAAAATATTTTTAACATGTTAAGTTAATTCTATAAGATAAAACTGTTTTTTAAACATTTTTTTATATTTTTAGTTTTTGATTTTTTTTATCAAAAATGTTTCTACTTGTATTTATAAGAAAAAGCGCCGAAAAAAAATTAGAAAAATATTTTTTTTAACATGTTAAGTATAATTTTTAAAAGTGTTCCCCCGTTCCCCACTTTTTTAGTGTTCCCCAATGAACCCTCCCCTATATATATATATATATATATATATATATATAGGGGAGGGTATATATATATAGGGTTAGGATCGTAGTGGTAGTCGTAGTAGAAGTAGCAGTAGGAGTAGTAGTTGTAGTTGTAAAACCAGAGGAAAAGTTTGATAGATAGGTTTTAATGTTGTCTTATTATCGAAAGTTATCGCCTTGTTAAGAGATGTGTTGCACTTAACAATGCCATCGCTTGTGAGAGATTAGAGGCTCGGTGTTTTTTTACCGATACAATATACTTTTGATAGATTTTGCATGTTTCGACTTTCGACCATTTCAACTGGTGCAAAATATGTCAACAAATTGACCGAACATGATACGTTGTACATTTCGGACACACAATTCTACAATCATGATTATGAACAACTAAAGGCATGTGTGGGATTTTTCATGTTTAGTTGATTCAAGCACAATTGCAAGGGTTTTATTGTAAGAGTTGATAGTGGAGTTCTTCATGTTTAGTTGATCTAAGCCAAAATCTTCAACCGTTGAAGATTGCCTTGGAGTAAATTTTGCCGATTGTTTCAACAAAAGGTTGATAGTTTTCGCCAGCTTTTGGAATTTTTGATCAGCTGTTTTAGCGAAAAGTTGATAGAGGAGATACATCTTACCACCACAATAACCGAAATAACTGAAATGATTTATTTATACATCTTACATAAATTAATGTGTTTCAAGCTGTTATTTGCTTATATATTATATCCGGACTTTAAAACTTCTTAAAAGTCGATTATCTTATAAATTCAACAATATATATAGTTCAACACGTTGTCTTCAAGTCTGAACCGAAAAGATAATTGGAATAACAATATATTGATGAAAATGTAAATTATCACAAGAGTTAAGTTGTAAATCACATTAGTTGAATTATTTTTATTTTAGTATACATGTATAAAAAGGATATTTGTTGATCATTCTTAGGCTGGAGGGTATGGGAGGGTGCCACCTCACCACCGATAGCGTCCACGGGGCGCCACCATCCATACCGACCGAATTAAAGGGGGCGCCATGGGTCTCTCGCCAACGTGATAGCAGAGGTTAAAGGTGTGTGCAGGTGGGGGCCACATCTTTTCAACCAATAATTTTTTTTTTAATTTTGTTTAATAGGGAGCTTTATACTATACCATGCAAGTTAAAGAGAGGGGCTTTAAAGCCCCTCATATGACGTGGCGTTGACGTGAATCTGACGTGGCGTGACAAAGCCCCTAGGGGCTTTATCCCACACCCTCCAGCCTTACAATAATTGTTCTTTTTGAAAGCGTAAGTGTCTAAATGATGTGATGATTCTACATGCCATTGCGCGAGTAATTAAGTCAATTTGTTCTTTTCTTAGCAATGCTAGTTGCCATCATTCCTTTATTCGTTTCTTAAAGTTATTTATTCCAATTGTTTAAATAGTAACGAGTTAGTGGTTGAATCTTAGAAGCTGATCATGACTCCTACGTTTATTTGAGTTAAATATTTTAACCCTAACATAAACACAAATAAGATAATTTGATAAATGCATTTTATGTTGATGCACCACTTTTTTTTTTCTTTTTTTTAAGTTGTTTTTAAGGAGTGGTAAAATAAGAAAAGTGTGTGTATGTGTGTGTGTATAGAGTAATGATGATATGAGAAATCATAAATATTGTGAGAGCTTTGTGAACTCATGGAAAACGTACAAAATTATTGTTTTATCTAGAATACTAGCATTATTATTATATTATACATATTAATATTAAGTGATGATGAACAGTAATGTTTTATTAATTAAATATTAATATCAAGTGGTGATGAACAATATTTATTTTAGTATTGTTTGAATATTATTATTTTATATATATTAAAATAAAATGGTCATGAATTATATTTTCAAGTTGGGGGAGTAGTACTTTCCTATTGAACCAACCTATTTTTAATTTAATTTTATTTCCAGTTTAAAATTACGTTTTCGTCCTTCGTTTAAAATTATGTTTTTGCCCCCAGCTCAAAATAAAATTATAATTTCGCCCCTAGCTCAAAATTACGCTTTTGCCATCAGGTCAAAAACTCATTTTTAATTTTGTTCCCAGTTTAAAATTACGGTTTCGCCCTCCGTTTAAAATTACGTTTTTGCCCCCAGTTCAAAATAAAATGTTGTTTTTTCCTTTAGCTCAAAATTACGTTTTTGCCCACAGTTCAAGTATTTTCAAGTTGAGGGAATAGTGCCAGACAGCTTGCCTGGCACTTCCCTATTGGACCAACCAATTTTTAATTTAATTTTATTCGCAGTTTAAAATTAAGCTTTCGTACTTCGTTTAAAATTACGTTTTTTGTCCCCAGCTCAAAATAAAATTATAATCTTGCTCTAGCTCAAATTACGCTTTTGCCCTGGGTTCAAAAACTCATTTTTAATTTTGTTCCCAGTTTAAAATGACGGTTTCGCCCTCCGTTTAAAATTACGTTTTTGCTCCCAGTTCAAAATAAAATGTTGTTTTTTCCTCTAGCTCAAAATTATGATTCTGCCCTCAGCTCAAAATTACGTTTTTGCCCACAGTTCAAAATAAAATTATGTTTTCCCCCTAGCTCAAAATTATGATTTGCTCTCAGTTTAAAATTATAACTTCGCCTCAAGTTCAAAATATAATTACGATTTTGCCCTCTGTACAGACATACATGTTATGAGAGAGAAATATTCGGCTTATTGCCCCGCAACGCAGGCGGGGCAAAACTAGTTATTATTAAAACACAATATTGTCATGTATATTAATATGTGTAAATTTATATGTATTCGTATATTATAAAAAAATATATGAATGTGTAAGCTTACCATTAAGACATGTATAAGTTTTTACCATTTACGTATGTGTATAAATTTGTTAAGAATAATTTAGAAACAAGAGAAAACAAGAATTAACCAATTGGAGAGATAAAGTATTTAATATCTTAAAATTATCTACTTTTCATAATAAATAATAATTTTAATTAGTTTATCACAGTTTTCACACTCATGTTATACACTTGTACTACTTTATAAAAGATTTGAGGAGGTACAATTATAATTTAGTCTCCATTTTAAGACACATAGTATTTATATTTGTAGATATGGTAAAAGTGCTCTATGCAATAGTTCCTAATTTGTCTCCACTTCTCCTAATTAAAATGTCATTTATTAAACTAGGTTAGAATCCCGTATTACACGGGTTGAATAAATATAATTTTATATATTAAATAATAAAAATTTGTATCTTTATGAAACTCGTATATTGTACGGGTTAAATAAATGTAATTTTATATATCAAATAATAATAAAAAGTTATATCTTTAAAAATCATGTGTGTTACACAGATTAAATAAATGTAATTTTGTATACTAAATATTAAAAACGTCGTATCTTTAAAAAACCCATGTATAATCGAGTTGAATAAATCTACTAAATGATAAAAAAAAATTACATCCTTAAAAACCCCGTATATTACACGTGTTGATAGAGTTATATCTTTAAAAACCATGTGTATTACACAGATTAAATAAATGTAATTTGTATATTAAATACTAAAAACGTCGTATCTTTAAAAAACCCGTGTATACTCGGGTTGAAAAATCTACCAAATAATTAAAAAAAATTATATCCTTAAAAACCTCGTGTATTACACGTGTTGAATAAATCTAATTTTACATAACATATGATAAAAAAATTATATCTATAAAAACTTTGTATATTACACGGGTTATATAAATGTAACTTTGTATAGTAAATAATAATAAAAAAGTTAAATTTTTAAAAGCCCGCGTTTTACATGAGTTGAATAAATATAATTTTGTATAACAAATAATAAAAAAAGTTATATTTTTAATAAATTAGGATAACATTTAATAGTAATTTATTATTTATCTATACATATAATAAAAGAAACCTGTTTTGGGACACTTGTCATTCTCTCATTTAATTGATTAAATTTATTAATAATACTAATAATAATAATATTTAATCTAAATTAATACAAATTCTTATTATTAATAATATTTAATCAATTCTAAAATCTAATCTAATACAAAATTTTATTATCAATAATATTTAATCAAATCTAATAAGAATTCATACGAATTCCAAAGTTGATATTAACTTTCAAATAATTAAAAAAAAATCCACCTAACATCACAAATGTTTCTGTTAAGTTCGATTAATTAATTTGTTCAACAATCACTATTATCTTTATCATTCAGTATGGTTAACCGATTTATCATAATACAACCTCCCACCTATTCAATCATATGATTTTTCAATCTTATATTAACTAAATAAATAAAGATTAATATTAAATCTTATCCTACTTTAAATATAAAAAATTCGTTAGTTCAGATTAATACTCAATCTTATCCTACTTTAAATATAAAAAAATCCGTTAGTTTTTTTAAATATATTTTTTTTATTATTTGGTATATAAAATCATATTTATTCAACCCATGTAATACATGGGGGTTTTTTAAAATATAACTTTTCTTATTATCTGGTAAACAATGTTACATTTATTCAACTCGTGTAATACAATGGTTTTAAAGATATAATTTTTTTATTATTTGGTATATAATATTACATTTATTCAACCCCTACAATACATATGGTTCTTATAGATATAACTTATTTTATTATTTAATATATAAAATTACATTTCTTCAACCCGTGCAATAAATGAGGCTTTTAAAAAGATAATGTTTTATTATTTGGTATATAAAATTCATTTATTCAACCCGTGTAATACACGGGGTTATAACCTAGTATATTTAATATAAGATAAGTAGGAAAGAGAGATATTTGTTTTAAAAATATCTTTTTTATTCTTTATCAAATAATATCTCCGAGGGATTTATAAGTTGACTCCTTCAGTTTGCATCATTTTGCAATTCAAACGTATGCTTAATGCTTTGATCATATAAATTATTTGATCCGTCGATTTCATCACATATAGACTAAGCGGAAGAGACAATCTTAACCTAAATATTTGTGTGAATTTGTGATATATTTAAATAAAATCAAGAGAATTTATAAAATACTAACCTAAATATTTGTGTGAATTTGTGATATATTTAAATAAAATCAAGAGAATTTAGAAAATATATTAAATTAATAATTTAGATTTGAGGATAATATTTTATTAGAGTATGATAAGATTTAACATTAATTTATTATTTATTTATTTAGTTAATATAAGATAAGTATAGATTTGAGGATACCTTCAATGAATGACACGTGTCCAAAAGTTGGTTTCTTTTATTATAGTAGATAGATGTTTTATAACTAAGACATCATTTAGAAATAAAAATCCGTTCATTTTCTTTCTTCACAAGTTCAAAGGTAATATTTACAATATTTTTTTTATATTTGTAATCATTTTTAACACACTGCGTAGTTATAGAAAAATTAAAAAGGTTTAAACACTTTGATCTGTTACTTGACACACATGTTTTGGCATCTATAATGTTTTTTTCATGTTTTTGGAAGTTATTTATGCCACCATTACTCGACCGGACCTAAGTTGGTTTTGGTTATGGCTCAAAACTGAACCAAATTGTACCATGCACATCCATAAAATCACCATCCTAAATATTATGTTCTCCACCGCATCGCACAGACACCCCACTAGTGTGTGTGTGTGTGTGTGTGTATAGAGAGAGAGCGTGAAAGATATGTGATTTTGTTATAAGGTAACCACACTGGTACCCCCTTGCGTAGTTGCGTGTAAAACGTATTGGGTACACCGCCACACGCATTTCAGGTAGGGGTTGAGGGTTGAGGTCACCGATACGGATAAAGTGTGGGTGTGTATGGAGATGACCATTGTACGGAAGACGGTGAGCGAGTTCACAGGTACACCGCCGTAAGTGAGGACGGGTTCTGGTGAGTGCAAATCAAGCACCATCTACCACCGTTCACACCACTATTTGTAAATCAAATTTGACTTGAATATAAATAAAACCCAAGAACACACACACAAAATTTACTTTCAAAACATATGAAAACAGACGTATACATTGGGTACTCGGATTAAATACCCAAAAATATATTAAAAAAGGGAATGACAAGCCTCAAAATTGACTGGTTCCAGATCTAAAATATGTCGGATAAGTAAACTCAAATTGTGTAATTTTCAACCCGGTTTTCCAATTCTAATTCGAATAGTATTCTAGCTATATTCTAGCTGTTGACCTGTTAGAGATAAAAGATAACCTTAACCAACCCGTTCACATATTGGCACCTCTATCTAGCCAATCAGGTCCAAAGTCCAAACCATGGCAGATATAAAACACAATAACCACAACATACACATTATAAAACTATTCTATACATGTAGTCTAACCGAATAACCATCTCCGAGCTAACCTAACCTCCTTTGTGGGATCCACAGGTCCACTGACTGCACTTGATCAGATCTTACTTCTGAGTGTGTTTCCATAGATGCACTTTGTGGAACATAACGTCACGATCTTTAGATCTTAAAGTACTTGTATCCGTCTTCAGGGTTTTTCATTCCCTCTTCCCAGTCACCCATTGACCGACCTCCAAAGACTACCTGCTGTATACCCAAATACCTGCCCAAGAACAACACCATAAACGAAAAAAACAAAAACGTGTATATTATACACTAGTAATATGAAGAAAGACGCTTACTCGGAACTTAGTACAGTGAGGCAATTAAGCAGCACATCAAGAGCAAAGTAATCCGAAGTACCAATGTCTACCCTGTTCGACATTTATCAAAAGTTGTAACCTTTATTTTTTCTAAAAAAAAAAGATGGCATCAATAAAAACGAAACTGTGTCAAGATTTATACCAAACCCGTCCCCAGTTGTCCTGAAACTCAACATCACCGATATCGTGAAACGATGATGGCATCACACTGAATCCCTTATCTGCATCATAGAGAGGGTTGTATTCCATTGATGCATTTGCCAACTGCAGAATTAAAGGCCAACTTGTTATCCTTAAAACTCAGTATACCATCAATTCAAAGGTTGATGAAACAAACATGGTACTACGTTTATGTTGTGAAGGTTGTTACCTGCAAATTAGATGAATTATATGCACCCAAACGTCCCAAGACGTACCATGACTGAATAACCTGTCACATATATAAACAAGATTGCTTTAATCATTCTTCATAGTTCAATATGAACCTAAAAACATTTGGAAGATGTGTGGAAACATACACTGCCAATCAGGTCAACGTCCCGATCAGAAGGTGGTCCGTATAACTTGAACCATATATTGGAACCAACGGGACTGAAGCTGTCAATCACATATAAAAGCAAATACCCTTTTTTGGTAAATTAAGCAGGTATTTTAGAAAAGAAAAAAAGAACAGAACAGAGGAATTGAACAAAGATCATGGTAAAGAAGAGTAAATATAAGAGATGAAACTAGTGACTTACTCTCTAAATGTGACTTTGAAAGCAACAACGGAACCCGTTTTAGCCTTGTGAAAATCTCGCCCTTTTTTCCGGATCCTATCTTCGACCTGTAGAATCATGTTTCTAGGCACATTATAGATCTTCAAACAAAATAGAATGCAAGTGAGGAGTAGCAGTGGCGAAGCTTGGATTTTTCGGCCGGGGGGTGAAAACATATATACCCAAAAATTTCTATAGAATACCCAAAAATTTCTATAGAACCGGGGGGGGGGGGGGGGGGGGGGGGGGGGGGGGGGTGAAAACGTATATACCCACAAATTTCTATACGAAAACTACATATATAACACGACTGAGCGAAAAATCCCGGGGGGCGGACGTCCCCCCCCCCCCCCCCCCCCCTACATGCTGCGCCAATGAGGAGTAGCATGCAAAGTGCCTACTTTTGCCAAAAATCGAACGACGAACATGCTTGGTTTTAAAAGCCGTGAAGTGCTTCAAGGAGCTTAAGGTCCTAGAAGCTAAGGCGCGAGGTGAAAGCGCTAGCCTCACATACGCGAGGCGCTTGGTATTCATATATCTTTATAAATTAATTATAGATTTTATTACCTACCTTAATCTTTAAACACTCGTAAAACAAGGTGCGGAGGCCAAGTACTCCCCGAGTAATTGGTACAAGGTAGGCTGCCAAGGCCCGAGTACTCTCCACCTAGGCCGAGTACTCCCCGAGTACTTTCCACCTAGGTTGAGTACTTCCCGAGTACTCTCAACTCTGACTAGGGAGCGCCTAGCAACTTTTGTGACCATCACTACAGCTAAAGAAGCTTTATGTACATACCCATAACAACAAAAATTACAAAAAAAAAAAACACCAATTGTAATTCTTTTATACTATCTCATTCCATTGTGAGCATGTGCTCATTCAACACATCAGGAAACAGAATTGTAACGAAAACTATCTGTAAAGAAGGTGGTTTTGAGGACAAGACCGCAGAACAAAACAGTATGAACGGATAGAATAAGGCATAATAAACCTAACTCAAGGCTTAACAATATAAAATCATCATACAACCAAGTAACCAACCATACATTTACCCTAGTGTTGTAAAAATCAGGATTAATCGGCAATCGATAGTTGACTGATTCACTTAGTTGGACCAAAAATCGATAATCGGTCAAAGGCACTCAAATTTTGGTCAAAATCTTTGAAGTATTTGAAAAGTAATATATAAAATCTTGAAAAGATTTGCACACATATATAAGTTTAAAAAATTACATATAATATTCAAATCCGATTAATCCCTAATAATCTCGATTAATCTCTCGTCGGTAACCCACAGCCCAACTAGCACCTAACGATTTTTACAACCATGCATTTACTTTTATAACACTTAACAAAAATATAAAAGCAACATCTATAACACACTAATACCTTCTGTCTCATCTGCTCTGGCTTCCCAATGCTATCACCCAACACATTCCTAAGCTCCACATCATTTTTTGCAGCATCTTCCAACACTCTGTATGCAACCAAAACACACAAAATCAAAATCACACACTCACACACACATAACCAAAACCTAATAACAATATTATTCAACAACAACACATTACTTCGCCCAAGAAGGATAGTTATGAAGCCGATCATATTCACGTTTCCGTTTTTCCTCTCGAATCCTAAGCAATCTCCGTCCTCTCGCCGTCGTACCTGATCCTCTGACGTCATCAACCACCGAACCACCACCACCTACACCGCCGTCACCGGCACGAATATAAAATTTTGCTCGTTCGGTTCGAAGAACGAATTTAGGGCAAGAATGTAACATTTTTTGATTTGGTGAAATGGAAGAACAGTGATTGAATGCACTGCTGCATATGTTCATGATTTAGTTTTAATTTGAAGTTGAATAATTTGATTTTGGAAACTGATAGATATGAAGAAGATAAGCTGAATTAGGGTTCTGAATGGGGGTTTTTAATTCTTTTTTTTTTTTTGAACGACAAAATTTGGATCATTGACGGACCACTGGAGTATCATCGTGCCACCAGCGGAACCACCCGATCATATCCATCTCCACTAGGCAATAATGCCTATACACCAATTCAGGAGGAAACCCAATAAATCTGGGAAAAACCCAATAATTCTTTTAACTGGATAAACTGAGCTTGGGGATGGATTGTATATTTGTATTATCAACCCCTATGGTTTGGATATTTACATAAATAGTCCATTAACGAATTAAGGGTGTAAGGAGTGGGCTCGGCAAACCTAATCGGTGACAAGCGATGACCTTTGACAAGCCAGCAACCACCATTCCGTGGTTTGTGGTATGCTGCTTCGGCAATGGTTGGTGTGTCAAGGTGGTTCTTTGGATTGATTGGAACACGGAGAGCATAAGGCTTTGGTGGTGGGACCCCCTTTGAATATTAACCAATATCTTGAGTTAGGTTTTTTTTTTTTGTTAATTTAATTTAAAATTTAGTTGTGACATGGGAAGTTTACTAAGTGTGTTGTATGATATGTGATTTGGCAAGTTGTGATAAGTATAAAGCAAGTAGTAGAGAAAACTGATGTGACGCTGATGTGGAGGAGAGCGTAGTTAGGGCAAGAATGGCAAGCACTCCTTGCACCACAAACTGAACTAAATGAGTCCTCGGTATGGCAATGTGACGTTGTGACCAAGTACGGAATTAGTTGTAATTATTTTTACAAGTTTTGAACGGATATGATACAAGGTGATACTCGTCAGATTAACTAAAACAAATCCCATTCTAATGGCTATTTTTACCACGTAGGATCATAAACAAGTATACACGAACCCTGTGCAAAATCTTGCAAACGTGATAGGTATAAGACGGACTTATAACCCGGTCTCTATATTTTTTGGGAATTCAGTTCTCATATCAGTTCGATCCATAACCGACGGGTGTAAGTGAAAAACTGAAGAACCGTTTAAGATTTAAAACTTATTAAAATAACCTAGTTTTAAAGGGGTGTTTCAAAGATGCAAGAATAAGAACGTGTGTTCAGTTTTTCTTCTGTTTATTTTGGTTACGAACAGAGAAGTCACGACTTTGTGCGTTCAAAGTCAAGTTTGAAGTCTGATTAATAATTGGTTTTTTTATTATCACTTGTGTATTCGGTTCAACAGTAGGCATGCTTATATCTGTGTAATCAGTTAAGTAGTTTTTGCAGCCCAGGTAGTATGGTAAATAACCGCTCCAGCCCATGCAACCCAACCTACATAACTTGCAAAGCCGGAACCGACCCATTAGCATACAGTTCGATTATCGGTTCCAATGTTACCCATTTTACAGTTCTGGGTTAAACCGACAATCGCCCCTACTTGTTTATAACATCCATCGCAAACATTTTCATGGGTCAGAAACTAATGTTTTGAGACCAGGCTGCTGATCTGACTGGTTTAATTGTGAACCATGAGCCATCGAGGCGAAAGTTCGGTTACGAGCCAATCAACCAAACAAGATTGAACCAAACGAACATTTGCAAACCTGCAGTTAGCCACAATCTCTTAAAACAAAACATTCTATAATAAGTACTAAGAAAAAAATTACTATGAATAAGCCGGAAAGATTACATAGGTTACACCTCGAGCATAACCAAATAGTTTTGCATGTTTGCAATTATAACAAAAAATGAATCCTCGGTTGCTACAAATAAAGCTACAAGAGACCATCATGGTTCAACAAGAGCGTGTCTAATCTCTGCAGTCAGAATGAGCTAGTTATGCTGGAGCTGCATGGTTGTGGCACAGCGTATCATAACATTAAACTACTTTGATTTTGCGTGGTGGAGGACGACGGAAAAGACTGATGAGATCATCGAGACCCTGTTGAAAGATATCATATGCACATATTGTTAAAACCGTCATATTACTTCAAAGATAACCACATTTGTTCATGCATTGAAATCTAAAGAAGTAAAGATACAGAGACTTTCCGCTCACGTGACCTGCTTCTTGTCAAGCTATATTATTTTTTATTAAATCTTACTTGTTGAACCCATTAAAGATGAAACATTACCCGGGTCAACCCATTTATAAGTAAATGTGTCGCATATACCTAAAGGGCTATGCAGTTAATATCGTGGTCTATCGGTTATATTGACCGGTATTTTGGATGCCTTGGCTAAAGTAGACACGGAGGAAGATTTTATGGCTTATGATTAGATCATGTTTCAAATATTGGCACTTTTGAGTAAAATGCTATTTTCATCCCTGAGGTTTGGCCAGTTTTGCGACTTTCGTCCAAAAGTTTGTTGCATCTAGATGCAAAAGGTTTGAAATCTTGCCATTTTCATCTGGCTCATTAATTCCATCCATTTTTCTCCATTAAGTCAGGGGTATTTTAGTCTTTTTTTGTCAACTTAAAAAGGCAAATAGGTCTTTTTCACATTACGTTCAAGCATTTAGCAAAATGTACAAGTATTCAAAACCCTTAAGTTGACAAAAAAGAGAGAAATACCCCTGACTTAACGGAGAAAAACGGATGGAGTTAACGAGCTAGACGAAAATGGCAAGATTTCAAAACTTTTGGATCCAGATGCGAAAAAACAAACCTTTGGACGAAAGTCGCAAAGTTGGTCAAACCTCAGGGACAAAAATGCTCTATAATTATACAAATTCTGCATGATAATGAAATTATCGATATCCCACCGCGACAACTAGTATCTCAAATGTCGACCGATATTTAATTTTGACCGCATTAACTGCATAGCTAAAGGGTTTAGCAAAGGAATACATCATACCCTGGTAGTTATCACAAGGAAACTGAAAAGGGTAATCAGGTATGATCCAAGAACAAGTAGCAAGAGCAAGTCGAATGTTACACTCGCAACCTGCAATAAGTCAATCCCGTTAGCTTCATAAAAACATCATCCACTTGATTCATAGCAATCAGAAAGAACTTCACCTGATAAATCTGCAGTGTATTAATTGCAGAATCATAAAAAGTGAACATCCCGTCAATCACGTCATGTTGCAAGTTCACTTCTCCGACATGATCTGCTAATTCCTGCAATTAACATATAGAATATCTTCTGAATGGATATAAAATCGAAAAACCGATTTTTTTTATTTTTTTTCAGGCAAAACTAAAGAAATATGATAATACCTTTTTCAGTGCCGTGATGAATGCATCATCCTTTGAGAGAAAAGGTGCCACACGAGGTGTTCTTGACAAAAGGTCAAGCCATGATCGTATGTAAGAAGGATTGACTGCCAAGCTACTGTTATCTACGAATATATCGACATTTTTCCCCTCCTGACGATATATATGCCTCTGCATACAGCAATAGTTAAAGCAATTTTAACGATCTTACAAAATTTGAATGAAAAGAGTTGGTATTACATGCTGAAAGGTATTTGTAGCAACATAAATAAGTTGTCAACACAAATAGCAACAACATAGTAGAATAACGGGAACTTATGCGATTCTCAGTTCTCGCAGTCTCTGATTTAAATTGGTTATTGTATTAAATGTGCCCCTTATAAAGTTATATGTAGGTGTACACATATATTAAATGTGCCCCTTATAAAGTTATATGTAGGTGTACACATATATATAGGTTGTTAGTACACATATGTATTTATAGGTTGTAGGTGTATGTTGTATGTATGTTATGTGTGTATATGTGTGTATGTATAAACATATCCATAATTTCATATATATAGTAGCAAAATATAAAATATGTAATAAGAGAATTTAAATAAATAATAGATAGTATTTGTTCATAAGAGTCTTACCGCCAGACTCTCGGCAACCAATTTTACACTCCGAATAACTGCAGCTTCACTGACAAACTCTCTAAAAACAAAGCAAACAAAACAACAAACAGACAATAAGCAAAACTATTCCCTTTTGTTATATGAATTATCTGAACAGTAAGAAATAGCACGGTTCCCAAATACTCACCTGTTATCAGATATACCTCCTGTATTTTCCAGCAATTCAGGTGCAACAGAAAGTCCAGAGAGTGTAGCTGCAGTAACTCTTAACCTTGAAAATTGTTCATGCTCCCAGGCTACCTGCATGTAGTTAGCATAATATCAGATAGCTTCCTAAAGTGTACGATTTCTAAATTACGACATCCTTTGAATTATAGTTTTGTTTTGTCTGAATTTACTTACTCGGGAATTGGAGACATTTATTTTTTTGTGCTTTAGCCCAACTTTAAGACTCAATTCATCTGCCACTTTAGATAAACCCTGCACGGTAGATTTTAAGGCACGTGTATCACTGCTGTATCTGTTCCAACATATAGTGTTTACTAGTCAGTTTTTATCCACTTACCTCAAAAATTTGCTTCACATAAGCATTCTCTGGAGGTTTAGAAACATGAACCCATAACCCGTTGTCCCCTGAGCCAAGACTATTCAAGCAGATAGCATAATCAATACTTTCTCGTAAACGCTGATCAAAACTTCTAAGCCACTGCAAGGAATAAAACCTGATTGACGAACTTCAGAAAAAGAATAAATAATCATATGAAGTAGATGTGGCAAGACGTCATATGGTTTGGGTAACCGAAGAAAACAGGCCAATTATAGTACAGCCAGGTCCAAAATTAATGTGTAAACTATTAAAGTGCACTTAATATTCAACCAAAATAAATAAGGAGGTTTTAATGTTATATGCAATGAGAATAAATTTGGGGCAACTTGCAGCTGTTTGACCTGTCCAACTAATTTTGCTTTTTGCCCGTAAAAAAAGTAAAACCCAACTCGACACATTTGCAAGTAGTTGGGTAATAACTGTCACCTCTATTAGAAGGTTTACAAAGGAACATAAGATAGAGAAGAGTAAAATGCCATTTTCGTCCTTGAGGTTTGGCCAGTTTTGCAACCTTCGTCCAAAGGTTTGTTTTTCTGCATCTAGATCCCGGCTCGTTCACTCCATCCATTTTTTTCCGTTAAGTAAGGGGTATTTCCGACTTTTTTGCTAGCTTAAAGAGCAATTCGGTCTTTTTCGCTTTATGTAAGAAGACCGAATACCCCTGAAAAGGACCGAATTGCTCTTTAAGTTAACAAAAGAGACGGAAATACCCCTGACTTAACGGAGAAAAATGGATGGAGTTAACAGCCACAGCCAGATGAAAATGACAAAATTTCTCACCTTTTGGATCCGGATGCCGAAAAACAAACCTTTAGACGAAAGTCGCAAAGCTGGCCAAACCTCAGGGACGAAAATGACATTTTACTCCAAACAAAATAAATAAGAAGGTTATGTGCAATGAAAACAAATTTGGGGCAACTTTCAGCTGTTTGACCTGTCCAACGAATTTTGCTTTTTGCCTGTAAAAAGAAATAAAACCCATTTCGACACACTTGCGAGTAGTTAGGTAAGAACTGCCACCTCTATTAGAAGGTTTACAAAGGAACATAATATAGAAAATTACCTTCTGAGTTCCATTGTAGTTATAAGGTCCACCAGATGTCAGCCCAAACAATATATTATACTTTCCTCTAGTGTTAGGATTGGAATACAATATAGAAAATAATCTAGCAATTTCAAGAAGTGCGACTACACCACCTCCATTGCTATCACTTCCAACTGACAATGCCTATAAGAGATAATGAAAGAGACAACCAAGTAAAAGTCATGTAAGTTTAGGAAGTAAATGAAAGGGTGATTTAGTAAATTACCGGAGCTGCACCGAATGTATCATATGATGCCACGATGGCAATAGTTGGGAGTTGGTTTGAACTCCCGTCAGCTTTCGATCCAGGCAACCATCCCTGCATATATTCACTTGGTATCAGAATATTTCAGCTAAATTCATTTCAAGAGGAATAGCCCAGCAAAACTTACAAATAGTTTCCATTACACAATATTCTTGATCGATTATAAATGTCATGGAAGTAGGAGCATGTATCAATCATATGTTATCACAGACATCAAAATTCAACATCCAATTTGAAAATGTCATTAAAAGGAACCTTAAAGGCCTCTAAATGGATAACCCAAATCGATCATTCATAAGCAGACGGGTCAATAATCTAGGTTTGGGGCTTTTGTATGCAAATAAGGCGTTGTTTAATGGGCAGATTGAATATATAATATCATTAAATTTGTTTATAGTTTCTGCCTCCATAAATTGGGTATGTACCCATGTTGTATATAGCTTTTCTGTTTTGGGGTTTCTCCTAAACTACATTAGCTATTTTATTTTTAAACATTAATCAATCTTTCTGTTCATTCATGTGACTTTTAAACTATAAAAACCAACTAAAAAATGCTCTTCTTATTAATTAGTAAACCACCCTTTGGTGAAATCAGTTTCACTTTTATCGGATAAGTGTTGCCAAAAACTGTTTACGATAGCGTTTAATGTTTTATAGATTCTACCAAAACCTTATCTGTTTAGCGTCAGATGACCAAATTGCATTTTAATTCCTAAGAGAAATATTAAATAGCCTTCTTTCAATATGTTACTTGAAGACACATAGTTACTATATGCATATGGCTTGGTCGATTCGCCATATAGGTTTTATTCAGTTTCAACTTTGTATATTCAGTTTGGTTTTTCAACAATTTGTGGATAAAGTATAGTTTTTACTACTGGAGTTTATTTCTGGTCTACGCTAACTAATTGTGAATAGAATATAGTTTTCATAAAGATTCACCTATTATATGCAATTGTGTTATCTTGGTCCCGCATACTAATTGAGGATAAAATGTTTACTGCATCATTCTTTTGCGGGCCCACTTCTACAAATAGAAACTTGGAGGGAAAAAATTTACAAAGACAAACCTGAATGTTTGTGATTGTAGGAGATGCAAGTTTTTTTGGAGCTGGTGACGAGACAATAAGCTTGTATCTGTAATGATAGAAAGAAATTCAACAATTATCACCACCAACATACAAGTAAGCTCAAGCAGTTCTGAGTTCTGACAATGTGTGTAAATGCATGTTGCATATGAAGTCAACACGTAACTTTAAGTAAAAATAACGAAAAGTAAAAAAAAAAAAGATCCTAACATAAGATATTATGTAAATGCAATGTAAAACTTCTATTAATTGCGGTAAATATAAACTAACCCGCCAGTAGTTGCTGTTGCAGGCTGACCAGCGGCATCGTTTTTCTTGATATCGGCTAACACTTTATCTAAATCTTCATCTTCAAAAGCAAAATACACAGGATACTGTAAAATAAAAGCAGAATTAATAAGCAAAATAACAAAAGTGAGGCACAAAAATGCATTAAGCGCCACCTTCTGACATATGAAGAATCAAAACTGTTAATAAAACTTTTAAGCATCATAGACGAACATCAATTTTTTGTTAGAGAAACATGGTACGCACAAAGATAAATAACTGTTATGTGTGTATATTGTTCACTCACTTGAATAGTAGAATGTATTAGCTTCTGCTCTAAATCAGCCAATAGTCGTTTCATTTTCTCCTTATCACTGTTATCAGCATGTCCAACAACAGTTTGACTGTCCTCAGAACGAAAAAATTGAGGAAGTAGAAGCAATAAGCCCCCTAAAGGATTTCCCTGCTCAATATATTCTGCCATATAGTCAACAATAGTTAAAAACTGAATCAGATTACTATATATTATAGAAGTAACAAAAACAATGAGAAGCCTTTAACATCAAATTCCTCCTTCCAGTTGATGTCTTATATCTAAAATGCAATTAACTTAACCTCTAGCTTCCATTAGACTTCAAATTCGGACAACACGTAGAAAGCAAGAAATAACAATTCTAAAATATTATCTTTCCTTATCAAAACTAAAGCAAACTCTTCTCTATTATTCAAATGCATCTAAATTTCAGCTTCAAACCTAGTAGCAATGGTACAGAATAAACTTTGTAAACAGTTGGTGAACATCCCATTAAACTCTGGTTTAGTCAAACTCTGTATGCAAGTGCAATTAAATTGCATTAAATTTGAACCGTCCTATCTGCTACTGACCCTCAGATAACCAACCCAATCTAGAGGTAAGATCAAAATTGATTCACTACTTTTGTAACTTCAATTCACAACTTTCGCAAATCTGCTCAAAGAAGTATAGTTGTGAATCATCGTTGCGATAACAGTACATTAGTTTACTTCTCAAGTATATTTAGCTTCTTACTGATCCTAAGCCGCCTAATCAATGACACATGTATCAATTTCATCTTAATCAAGGTATCAAATTCAACAAAACCTAAAATCTAATGAACAGGAACACATCATGATATTTCTCTCTCACTATTAAAACTATTTTCAAAACACAACTAACCAAAATACTTAAGCGATGCAAAAGTAATCATTGACTCAATCTAGAGGAAGCCAGGCAGGATCAAAACAGGAAGTGAATATGCATGAGAAGCAAATTGATTCACTACTTCTGTGACTTCAATTGACATCTTTCGTACATCTATATATAAAGTTGTGAATTATCGTTACAAAAACAGGTAATTAGTTTACTTCTCAAGTATATTTAGCTTTCAATTGATCCTAAGCCAATTTAATATCAATCAAACTCAATAAAACCCTAAATTTAACAAACAACAGCACAAATCACGATATCTATAATCAAAACACTTAAGCGTATTAAAAAAAATCACTGAATCAACCACTACCTCTAATAAAAATTTCGTTCAACTCACGCAGAGGAAGTATGACAACAGTGAATTAGCTTACTTCTCAAGTATGTGTAGCTTCTTACTGATCCTAAGCCAATTTCATCTTAACCAAACTCAATAAAACCTAACTCTAATGAACAACAGCACAAATCATGATATCTAAGTTCAAAACACAACTAATCAAATCATGTAAGCGAATGCAATAGAAATCACTGAATCAATTGCTGCCTCGAGTCGTTCAATTCGCATAGATTAAATATGACAAACTGACAACAGTGAATTAGTTTACTTCTCTTTCTCAAGTATATTTAGCTTCTTACTGATCTTAAGCCAATTTCATCTTAATCAAACTCAACAAAAGCCTAAATCTAACAATCAACAAAAGCCTAAATCTAACAAACAACAACACAAATCACGATATCTACAATCAACACACACCTAATCAAAACACTTAATCGGATGCAACTTGCAAGAGTAATTATTAAATCAACGGCTACCACGATAATAAACGTTTCATTCAATTTCATCTTAATCAAACTCAACAAAACCCTAAATCTAACAAACAACAGCACAAATCAAAATACCTATGTTCAAAACACACCTAATCAAACGCAAAAGTAATTATCAAATCAACAACTACCTTGAATGAACGTTTCGTTCAATTCACGTCTAGGAAGTCCGACAACAGTGAATTAATTTACTTCTTACTAATCAATCCTAAGCCAATTTCATCTTAATCAAACTCAATAAAACCCTAAATCTAACAAACAACAGCAGAAATCACGATATCTACAAACACAACTAATCAATACACTTAACCGAACGCAATATTAAATCAGTGAATCAACAGCTACCTCGAATGAAGGTTTCGTTCAATTTCATCTTAATCAAACTAAACAAAACCCTAAATCTAACAAAAAAAGGTCATAAATCACGATATCTACGTTCAAAAATCAAAACACAACTAATCAATGCAGTTAACCGAACGCATCAGTGAATCAAGAGCTACCTCGAATGAAAGTTTGGTTCAATTCACGCAGAGGAAGAACGAGAACAGTGCGGGAGAGATCGGAACCAGGAGCGAAGAGAGACGAAGCGGCGTGATGATTAATGGATGCAACACGAGATCCGAAGGGTGCACCGGAGATATCGTACTGAATGAGGCGGTAAACGTCGACGACGGTGGATGCATCGCCGAGTTCAACGCAAGCGAGTAGAATGAATGCGAGTGTAATGATGGAGTAGAATGATGCGAACACGTGTTGTCGTTGATCTGAGTGTGTGTTGTTACCGGGATCCGCCATTGATGAACACGAGAACAGGTGAGGTGTGTGTGTGAAGTGAAGTAGGGTTTAATTAATGGAAAAATAATATTCTCTTTTAAGTATAGTGATGTCACTAAGAAGATGATGACGACGTTTCCATATCAATAACCCGTTTGAAACTCAACAACTCGCTTATAAATCATCGTGTATGACTCATTTAAAAATTTAGATTAAACGGTTCGGGTTGACCCGCGTTTTATATGTGTGCGGGTTAGGATTGGAATCTTTGACTCGTATAATAATATGAGTCGGGTTCGGGTTGAGCATTTCAACCCACCAACCCGCAACCCGTCAACCCATCAATCCGACACGATTGACACCCCTAGATAACACTATACTTATAGACAATGAGTTTTTGTTATGAGATAATCGTACGTTATAATTTAGGTGGTGAATGAACTCTTTGTCAAACGTACCGATAAATGTATTGTTATATTTGTTTACCAAATAGTTAAACTTGTCTGTCAAATAGTTACATTTTTGTAGTATAAACATCAGCTGGTCCACCATTGAGATGAAAAAACGCACCTCTTGTATACACGTTCATATGTTATCCATTTCTCTACTTCTTACTCTTACAAGTTACAATCTATCTAAAGTTCTTAAGTCATAAAACTAATCTTGTGTTAATTATTGTTATATTATAAGACGTTATCAACATCAGAGCTCTTATATCCTAATCAAGAGGATCAATGAAACACACAGACATCCATCATAAGAAGGTTAAAATGAATTTTGCTAGAATACAAGATCCAACACACACTATACTTCGATCAAAAAATATTTTTGTGAATTAAAACCAACAAAATGAACCATAAATAATATCATTTTCTTTTGATAAAAGGGGTTAGAAAGCTAATTTGGTATTACCAAATGTTACAAATCTTTTAATAGAGTGCTTTATATTCCCCCAAATCAATGAAAACTTGTTGAGTTTAAAAAAGATAAGTCAAGGACTATAGAGTTGGTTAAAAACATAGAAAATTCACAATATCAAAAAGATTAATTAAGGACTATACAATTGGTTAAAAACATAGAAAATTCACAATATAATAACTATAAAATTTCACAATATCAATGTTACGAACACATTTGGTAATCAAAGTATATCCTGATTACCATTTCTGATCGTAACAATCAAAAAGATTAATCAAGGGCAAGTTTACAAGCCAAGCTAGCTCGTGACTCAACGAGTCAACTCGAAATCGAATAAGAAGGAGCAGATCATGGTTTTAACTAATTTTGGTTTTTCCTGACATGCCATAATACCATGAAAAGATGTTAAATGATTATTTGACTTCAAATAATATTGTTTGTATAAATTACTTCAGTCTTGGTCACTAACTGGTTATCCACCTATAATCTACATCATTCACCACATAAAATTACAAGCTAAACTACAACACCACCAATGATCAAACCCACCCGACTCGTTAATCACGAGTCTCGGGGTCCGTCACCAGATTGAGTCTTTCTCAAGTTCCAGTGCAGGCCTTCATGAATGCTGTGCAAGAAGTCATTGGTGGAATCCCCTCTACAAGCTGTGGGCACTGGCCAGATAGACATGCTGCACACAAGTGCATCACCTTGACTCAATTGTTTTCGATCTTTCCCGTCAAACGACACCCATGCAGGACCTCGACTATTGAGGGCGACTTGGATTCTAAGTGTTACGTACTCCGGTAATATTAGAGGTCGGAATGATAAGGAATGTGGACATATCGGGGTGAATAAAATGCCAGGAACCTGCGTGTTTTGTTTAAGTCGTGTAAACAAATAGTATACGCAAATTGAATGCAATCACCCCATCCCATTTCATCAATGACTGAACCAGAACATCTCACAGTCGGGGTCCGCTTTTGTACATACGGTAAGAAAACTCATGTTTTTTTTTCTAAAAAGTACTTGGGTTTCCTTTTAAAAAGTGTCTGAGATTTATCTAATGTGTACATATTGTGTAAAAGTTTATGTTTTCATTTTAAGAAATCACGTTTTCTCCATTAAAATCCAAGTTTTACTAAAAATTCATGTCTTCAACTTAATTATTGTAAAAATATAATAAAAACTAAAAAAGTATATGTAGATTGATGAGTTGCGTACATGTAGTTGGCGAAGGTACATATATGTAGCTCATATGTGGTATATATATGTAGTTCACGCGTCACATATATGTAGCTCGTCAATCTACATATAAATTTTTTTTTAATTTCCATAAAGATTAATGACATAAAAAGGTAAAAAACAAATTAAAATAATTTGCTTGATTGATGGAGGTTCTCTCGGTTCTCAAATAACCTTCTGGTTCTCACATGATCCCTTCCATGTATATATGGATATAGATATAGATATACAAATAGATAACAAATTCTAGCGAATTTCGGGACCAAAGAGACAATTATCTATTATGTTATATATAATTAGAAATATATAAAAATAATCATACATATAAATAAATATAGTTAAATAATAAATGAGTCAAGTACGAGCTGAGCTCAAGCTTTGTTGGATCCGTGCTCGGCTCAACTCCTTTACATCAGTCCTTTTATTCAATATGACAATGAATTTTACTGATTATATAAGGATGAATAGATTGATTATAGACTTTAACTTCCATTTTAAAACTCCTTATTTTTCACAAAAAATGTCATTTCCAGTTATTTCATCTGTTAAATCCTTATATAATAAGAATTTGTCAAAAACCTTATCATCTTACTATTATAACATCGACCCGTGAAGCACATTGGGACACTAGTATTTTGTTATAGATGATTATCTAATCCTGAAAATTAATAAACGCCCCGATACTCAACACGCAAATGAATAGCAAAAGTTAAATAATATATTGCATGCAGCATACCTGTGGATGGACCATGGAACCTCCGGCCGCAAGGGAGTATGCAGTGCTTCCCGAAGTGGTTGATAAGATCAAGCCATCTCCTTGTACACACGTGACAAATGAGTTATCACAATAACATTCGAGATTTGTAAGGAATGATGAAATCCCACGGTCAATGGTAACCTCGTTTAACACGAGTATTGGCTCTTCGGTCTCGTCCTCGGTTTTAGCCGATTCACGAATCACGTGGCACTGCAACCGATGTCGAAGTGTGATACTAATTGGACCTTGGAGGATTGATTTCAGACATTCTTTGTATTGTTCACTATCTTGTTAAAGTTAAAGATCACTTATGAACCAAATTCAATAATAACACTTTTTTCGCAAACTGCGATCGGAGCATAAGTTTGTTGGGTTATGAGGTCAAACGGGTCAGAAGTCAAACACCTCCAAAATCATTTTTTTAAAGTTATATTATCATTACCATTATATAGTTTTCATAATCAAACTTAACTCCTTAACTATTTATATCAATGGACAAAGAAAAGATTATGGGTCAACCCAACCTGACCCGTTTTGAGTTGTTTCAATCCGAACCCCTTTTGACTTGTTACCCAAACCAGCCCGACCAGCCCATTTAGCCAACTTTACTTATTAATCAAAATAGAACATCGAATTTGAGGAAAAATACTATTTTCAAAAAGATCTAGGATACGAAATGGAGTCATAAAGCCCAAGGAGCCCAAAGAAAATGGCACAATTGGAGGAACCGGGCCTTTAAACATTGATGCTGCCTGCAGAAGATAAGCGAAGAAAAAGTTATTTAAGATCGCTCAGGTTGGAAATCGCAAATATCAACACTAAAGTATGACATTTCACTTCCTTGACATTTGTACATTAGAAAATAGAAGAAAAGAAACATACCGTGTACTATTGAATTAATTAAAACATCACATAAAAAGATTTCTAAAATCATTTGATTTTCAAAGACGGAAATAGAAGCTCATACCCAAAGCACGGTTCCATCCCCGCCAAGAGTTACAACAAGATCAACTTTCTCATGCAGAAGCAAAATGCCATCATCTGTCAAGTAACAAGACAAGAATGATTGACAAGAGAACTTTCTAGAACAATAGAACATATGCTCCAACTTTATGACAATAGAGAGTTGCATGTCTCACCATCTTTCCAAGTCTGCACAAAGTCGTAGTATGAGGACTCCGTTACGAGTTCTGTTCTTACCCTTGGTTCCACATAAATATTTAACTTCTTCTCCTTCAACCACCTGAAACAAACATGGTCGGAAGTCTCCTAAAGTTTATTCTTAATGCACCTAAATTACTTTATTCAAGCAATAAATTACTTTATTCAAGTCTTAATGTGATGTGTACCACTTGGTTTGATAGATAACCCGTTAAAGTGGGTCAAACTCCTAAGAAAATAGATGGAAACTAGAAGAATATTTAGAGAGAACTGAGACTAATTCATTTCATTCATACGTCAAAATGGAAACATACAAAAATATAAATAGATAAGTTGCATGCTACAATTCCTAAAAAAATGGACCCACTACTAACAAACTCCTAACTAATTTGGGTCAATAACAATTACTACTCCTTTAACGGAAATGTGATGATAATGCTTGCTTCACACCTAGGAATGGTTCACCCCATGCACAAAGCAAGAACATGGACCACGTGCTTTGTCCACTTCAAGATGATTCAAAAACCAACTAAATTGATCGGCAAGTGGACACATAACAATCCACCCCACTCGAACTCGCCTTGTCCTCAAGGCGAAACTTTGGATAGACCACGGTGGTCGCCATTCGAGTCGGACAATCACATATAGAGCGGTCTCACAATGACTCCATAATGGTCGCCACTCACGCTTTGCGGTGGAAGTCGGTTGTACCAGAGAGATCAAATTGTGGCCCGCAAATGATGTTGGTGTTGCAGCAATTTTTGATGCACCCGGTTCCGGTAACGACAAGGTTTTTGGTGCAACAGATTGTGGTAACGTGGCTCGTTTTGGTGCTGATATAGAAGGTGAAGAGGCCCTGTTTGGTGGTGGTGTTTGCTGTTTTAGGGCGGTTTTTGGTGCCGGTGTGGCTGAAGAAGCTTGTGTTGGTGGTTGTACGATAGCAGAAGTGGGTGATGGTGAAGTGTTTAGAGCTGGCTTTGGGGCTGCAAGTTGTTCAAGGGCTAGGGTGGTTGTAAGTTGGTCGAAGGTGGTGATCATCTCAAAAAGCATCGACTCGATTCGATCCATCGAAGCATTCCATTCACGAGCGTCCATGATTCACGGGTGGATCACGGTGGCTCTGATACCAAATGATGTGTACCACTTGGTTTGATAGATAACCCGTTAAAGTGGGTCAAACTCCTAAGAAAATAGATGGAAACTAGAAGAATATTTAGAGAGAACTGAGACTAATTCATTTCATTCATACGTCAAAATGGAAACATACAAAAATATAAATAGATAAGTTGCATGCTACAATTCCTAAAAAAATGGACCCACTACTAACAAACTCCTAACTAATTTGGGTCAATAACAATTACTACTCCTTTAACGGAAATGTGATGATAATGCTTGCTTCACACCTAGGAATGGTTCACCCCATGCACAAAGCAAGAACATGGACCACGTGCTTTGTCCACTTCAAGATGATTCAAAAACCAACTAAATTGATCGGCAAGTGGACACATAACATAATGAGTCGATTTGAATTTTGTAATATCTCTAATGGATCAAATGGCTAAAAATGAAACAGGTCGGAAGTCTCCTAAAGTTTATTCTTAATGCACCTAAATTACTTTATTCAAGCAATATCATATTTATAATATCAGATCTTACCTAACCATTTCTGCACAAATAACTTTAACAGAAGTCGAATTTGGTTTTGTCAGGATGAGAACAGTCTGTGGAGGAGATTCCCACTTCAAACAAATCTGAAATAAAATACGATAAATACACCAATTACAGCAGATTTAAACAGATCAAAATTCAATATGAATATGTTACGGCTTACGATGTTGGCCGTTACATTTCAGTTTTCTAATATTCATTTTAATTGGAGCGTGCCATACCTGTTTACTGCTACGTTCTGCTGTTGTTATATTTCCCTTTTCAAAGGAGACAATATCGTGTTTATGTTGATCGTTCTTTTCACCTTTACAATACCATTGTAGCTTGAATGATGCCTGTGATAGGGATATATTCGTTTTTCAGTCACGGTTTCCAACAAAGTGAAACGGGTTCAGGTCAAAACAGGTAGCTTTGGTATGGGTCAGACAGGGTTAGGTTGACCCAAACACTATTTTAACAACAAAAACGACTTTTGTCAAATATAGTTACAAATTTATACTACTTCAATAATAATCTACTTTTTAGAATAAAATGATCCTTATAAATAAATTTTGGACGACTTTTGACCCATTTGAGGTGCTTTTTTATTTTACCCGTATGACCTATTCATAGATAAACGGGTCGAAAAATTGCCACCTCTAGAAGATAACAGCTTCAAGTGTATATATAAATGTTTATCTATATGCATATATCACAGTACCTTCCGGATAAGCTTGCCATCAACATTGGAATACGCATTATGCTCCCTGTCTCGAAGAACCTCATGAGAGTAAATTCCATTTTTTTCATTACAAAATTGAGATGGTTCATCGGTTTCAGATATGAGTTTAAGGTGGTCTGCTGAGTTGTCACCTTTCTCCACAGTGTAGTTACTGTTAAGCTCTATAGATGTCAGAAAAACATATGTTACTGTCGGTTTTAGGATTTTAAAGCATCATCTAACAGCAATGAGTATTCTACATATGAAGTGTTTGGATTTATGCTAACAGATAATGTTGTTCGTATCTTACACCTTTATTTTCCAACTGTCGATTCCGTTCTCTCTCCAGTTCATATTTACGTTTCCATTCTGACGCCTCAGCTTGAGCAGAAGCTTTCCCCTCTGCTGCTCGTCTTAAGACCTTGCTAACAGCTATACATCAAACCAAGAAAAGTATATAAAGAAGATCGTTATCGTTTGTCATTAACAATTTTATAAAAATTGGAAAAAAAAAATCATACTTCTCATGGCCTCTGAAAACTCCACAAGATGATCATCAATCCCTTCAACAAGAGGCTGTTGGATGACTTCCTTTACGGCTTTCTCAGAGTTTACAAGAGACAGTGAATCAAGAAAACCATCCTCCCATGGCAAATTAGATGCATTACCCTATTAAAGAATGACATACATAACATGAACATATAATAAAAGTAATTAAAAATATATATGAAATATAATAGATATTTTAATCATAAAAACTATATCAAAAAAACCGTTCTCCAATGTTTTTATATGGAACAATTTTGCCTTACATAAATTCTCTTAAGAGTCTCATCAAGAATAGGAGAGAAAAGGAACACACAATCATTAGATTCCATCATCTAAAGGCATAACTGTTGTATGACTGTTTCCAGTTGATTGCTTCATGGTTTCACGAAATTTGTAAAAAAAAACTCTCCGAACAAGAAATTCTTGTTAGAATACTTGATTCATTTAACTCGCATGATCACTCTTAGTTTACATGGCAATGCATGTCAATCTTGATTATTGTGTTTATGATGATGCGATCAACACTGTTGTCAATTCCTAAATCACCTTACATGTGTATAGTACAACAAGATGTGCTAAATAGGTCGTGTTCATGGACCGAGCCCAGAAATTTCACACGCACCCAAACACGACTTGTGTATTTTGCAGGTTGACACAATGACGACCCATTTAACCTGTTTTGCATATTACTACTCTAAAATTACAAATTTACAACCAAAAGCACAAAGATCTATAAAACAATTGTGTTTAAACTACAAAAACCGACACTCACTTCTCTTTTAGCTGTTAAGTTTTGACATAAAATACCCAACTAGAATAAATTATAATATAACACACATTTTCTATAATGATTTATAACGGGTCATAACACGCTCTGAAATTACTCGCGTGTTCACAGGTTTACACGACCCGTTTAACATGAGATCCTTTTGCATATTACTACTTTAAATTACAAATTTACAGCCGAAAACACAAATATCTATAAAACAATTGCATTATACAATACAACAAAAAGCAACAACGGCCACCACTTGAACTAACTGAAGAGGCGCGTCTCCTCATTTGCCACCTTTTCACTCAATTAACTCAATAGGAAAAAGTATGAGGTGTTGTGAATTTAGATATACATTTTCTTGTTAAAACTACAAAAACCGACACTAACTTCTCCTTTAGCTATTAAAATTTGACATAAAATACCTAGCAAGATTAAACTATAACACAAAACACATTTCTAAAATCATCATCATCATCATATTCAGTATATCCCACCAATAGCAAAGCTAAGGTAGGGTCTGAGGAGGGTGAGATGTAGACAGCCTTACCTCTACCCCGTAGAATAGAGAGGCTGCTTCCAATGAGACCCCCGGCCCGATTGTAGTTTTGCATCAAGCCTTGGACATAAGGCACATAACACTCAGCAATTGAGACAAACGCCGATTAGTGCATGTACCTCCTTGTCTTTGGGCTACCAACGCCACCACATGATGCATGATTAACCATCCCCCTCTTTTAACGTTATTTTCACGAAATTAGTAAAATAACGTTACAATTAGTGCACTTTCACTCCCCCCCCCCCCCGAGCGGCCACACATATATACATTTCTAAAATATCTATAAAAATAAACTGGCCAATCTGCAAACCCGACCCGTTTAGCCAAACGTGTTTCCAAAACTAACCCGACATGCTTATACTAAACTCAAACCCGCGAATTTCTTGTTAGATTCATTCATGAAACAAATTCACACCCCCCAAGTTATTACAACCACAACCACATGTTCTGTTTTTTAGCAACTAATAAACACACTCAATAAAGTCCAAAGATGTCAACTTCAATCTTATCTATGATCTGTGATTCTGTTCCCACAAACCCTAAAACCCAATTATAACTCTTTTTCCAAAACCCAATCACTAATCAAACTACAATCAACTGCAATCAAAACATATATATAAACAACAAAACATATAAACTAATAAATTAATAAACCCTAATCGCAACTAACAACATAAATCAATCAAAAAACATAAACCAAGGTTAAAATAATCATACATTAGGGTTGAAATTCTCGGGAGCCATTGATGAACGATGAACTCAGCTTGCACACAATTCAATTCGATTCAATTCAGTTAATGAATTGAGAGATGATTTTGGGGGTTTTATAGGGGGTGGGCAGGTGGGGCCCATGGGACACGTGGCATATCGCGGAGGATGAGATACGATTGGAGTGATGGAATCTGAGACTTATTCAGTTACTCTCCTCACATGCAGGAAGGATTACGGTGGAGACCACGCCAGCAGTGATGTCAGCAAGCCTCGGCTGATGGGGTTTTGTTGTTTTTTGCTTTAAGTCAAGGGTTGATCGAGTCAAGTCAAAGGGTAGGTTGGTGTCAATGGGAAGAAAGATATTATTAAGTCATGTACAAACGTGAGGTTTTGTACTTTGTATAGTTTAGGGCATATGTAGAAGTAGTGTAGTACACACAATGGAGTTAGTACTAGTAGCACACGTGTTGAGACTGAGTGGTTGGAACCACAACTTCTTCCTTCACGTTCATCGGTACGGTGGACCTTCGACAAATCGTCCTAAAAGTGTTGTCACGTTGCTGGAGGTTTAGCTTCCTTCACGGCTCTGACATGAAGTAATACGCATGGTCTTACAGTTAATTTTATATTTGTTGGTTTTTAAATTTTAAATTTAAGTTTTATTAACATAAGTAATAGTTACTGGGTTTTATTATATAACATAATACCACAATTTTGTTCTTAATTTTAAATACCAACTATTAAAATCAGGATAAAAAACAATTATGGTCTACGAATCTATACTATATAATAAAAGAAATCATCTTGGGGACACTTGTCATCATATTAGGCCATATTTTATAGATAAATATTATTTTAGTTTAATATTTTCTAATTAATTATAGATAATCCTCCTACTAAATATTATTTAGTTTAATTTCTTATGGATAATTATTATTTAGTTTAATCTCCTTCTCATTTATAATATTATTTATTTAACTAATAGAGTAAATTACGATTTTGGCCCCTGTGGTTATATCACTTTTACTCTTTTAGACCAAAAAGAATTTTTAACATCTGACCCCCCAACTTCTTTTTTCTAATCTTTTTGGCCCATAATGTCTTTTTTCTAACCCTTTTGGCCCCTAACATATAATGGATGGGGTTAGTGTTAGGGGCCAAAAGGGTTAGAAAAAAAGACGTTGGGGGCTCAGATATTAAAAAAATTCTTTTTTGGGCTAAAAGGGTAAAAGTGATATAACCACAGGGGCCAAAATCGTAATTTACTCTAACTAATATTATTTATCAGTTATACATTTACGGAGTTTTAAATAATGGGTTAAATTTATTGAGACTTCGTTAACAAATTTTGCTACAACCAAATTATCTATTTATATCAATCTAAATTTTTATCTATACTATACTATATAATAAAACATTAATGTGTGACACATGTCGTTCATTGTAAGTATTTATTTTATGATTTTCTCGCCTCAGTTTCAAACTTATCTTATATTAATTAAATAAATAAATGAATAATGAGCTAATATTAAATTTTATTCTACTTTAAATTTCGAATACCATTATTTTATTTTTCTAATAAAATATTATCCGAAATTGTAAATTGTTTTTTTTTTTTTTTTGAACAGCAACTACCATAGAACAAAAACTAGCAAGAAGCTAGAAAAAAACAAAGTACAAACTTACAAATTGAAACCAACCCAATCTTTCCACGAAAGATCGGTAAACGGAGACCTATTTTTAATCCAAAGGTACGAAATTTGTAAATTGTTAATTTAAAACATTTTAAATAAAACAAATTATTTATCACGAAAACCAAACTTTGTATTAATATATTAAATATTTTTATTTTCACTATACAAAATTACATTTACTAACTTTTTTATTATTTGGTATATAAAATTACATTGATTTAACTCGTGTAATAAATGAGGTTTTTTAAAGATGTATTATTTTATTATTTGGTAAATGATATTACATTTATTCAATTCGTGTAATACATGTGGTTTTAAAGATATAATTTTTTTATTTGGTATATAAAATTACATTAATTCAACCCGTACAATATGGTTCTTATATATATAAATTTTTATTATTTAATATATAAAATTATATTTATTCAACCCGTGCAATAAAGGAAGTTTTTAAAGATATAATGTTTTATTATTTAGTATATAAATTTATTTACTCAACCCGTGTAATACACGGGGTTATAACCTAGTATTATATAAACTAATAATATTTTAACCTCATATGTGTTATATGGTCTTTGAATGTTATATAAACTAATAGTATTTTAACCTTTTAACCTAATATATGTCATTGGTCATATATCTATTAAAGTTACCATAAAAAAATATTATGTTCTTTGAATATTATATAAACTAACAATATTTTAACCTAATATGTGTCATAAATATTATGTTCTTTGAATATTATATAAACTAACAGTATTTTAACCTAATATGTGTCATTGGTCATATATCTATTAAAGTTATTAAGAAAAAAAACGTGGTCTACAAATACCATTAAAATGTGGTCTACAAATACCATTTAAACTAACAATATTTTGACCATATATGCCATCAGTGATATGTCTATTCGGATATATAACATCAAATCATATCATGAAATGTTTAGTTTTCTTTACTAATATGGTACATGTGTTATGCAAGTGAATTTTAATTATATATAGAGAATGGTTCATTGGAACAGAAAAAAGGGAAACAATCAAACATATCTCAACCATCAATCTACCTTTTTTTTGAACGGCTACCATCAATCTACCTTTAATTTAATGGCTTGAAACTAATTAAAAATTCTTATTTGATTCAAGGTGAACATCACTACACTCAATCAAAACCCGATAGAAAGTCAACATTTTTTCTCTTTTGTTTTTTTGAAGTTCAGATATCTTAAGCTTACAAAGACCCGCCTCCTACAATCAAACATATCTCAACCATCAATCTACCTTTTTTTTGAACGGCTACCATCAATCTACCTTTAATTTAATGGCTTGAAACTAATTAAAAATTCTTATTTGATTCAAGGTGAACATCACTACACTCAATCAAAACCCGATAAAAAGTCAACATTTTTTCTCTTTTGTTTTTTTGAAGTTCAGATATCTTAAGCTTACAAAGACCCGCCTCCTACAATCAAACATATCTCAACCATCAATCTACCTTTTTTTTTGAACGGCTACCATCAACCTACCTTTAATTTAATGGCTTGAAACTAATTAAAAATTCTTATTTGATTCAAGGAGAACATCACTACACTCAATCAAAACCCGATAGAAAGTCAACATTTTTTCTCTTTTGTTTTTTTTTGAAGTTCAGATATCTTAAGCTTACAAAGACCCGCCTCCTAGCTCAGTTGGTTTTCGGCCGGGGGTTTGCCAATGACCACCCCGGTTCGAATCCCGGCGTCTACGGCTTGTGGGGCGGGTTGTCCCAATGATGGATCGTATCCTACCGAGGCATGGTGCGGTCTTGAGGGCAACCCGGTTTTACCCAGCTGTTACCCCAGCGAGTCTCTCGTGTGAGGGCAGTATGGTTTTCGGGCGGAAGTCAGCTTGCGCGGCAGCCGGGGGCCGATCGAACATCGCGTCCGTAAGTGCGGGGCTGACGGGGGAATGTCTTTGACATGAACCCGGTGACCACTGGTCCAGTACATAGAAAGTCACCTTCCAAAAAAAAATCTTAAGCTTACAAAATAAATAAATTGTACAATGTATACAATTAAAACCAACACCTTTTTAGCCACTTGGTATTTTTTATTGATTTTTTTCTAGGTAATTAAAAACTGATTTCATGCGTGGAATAACATAACACTTACAAAATTTTCCTTGATCAAAACTCAAGCCATTTTAATCAGACTCAATGAAACCGACATAAAAAATCAATGATAATGATAGTACATTACGTGTAGTTACATAAAATAAAATAAAATGTAACCCAACATGAGTTACTGGCGGTGTGTTTTTCGTAGGATATGACGCCGATGGCAATAATCATAGTTTAGGACTGTGGTTATCATCGGGTGGTAGATTGAAGAATACACTGTTCCTACTTTTAATGAAATTGTTGAATTGGGCTAATGTTGCATTGCAAAACAAAACACTGGCCTAATTGAGTTAACTAAATCCGTCTTCAATCTTCAATCTTGATAGCTTTTGCAACATCAAACTGGGGAATGTTAAACCCTAATCAGTATGAAATAAACATCAATTAGTTATTCAAATCAACATTGTTTACCAATAAATAATCATAAACAGTTTGTTTAAACAATTATAAACATGAATAGCCAATATGAAACGTCCCCAAATAAAAATGAGAAAAACCCCTAACTTTCCATTTTAATTTGTAGTTTGATCTTGACCATAATCTTAGATGAGATATTTTTTTACACTGATAGGATATGCATAGATTCTATGATAAATTTGTATTTTTAGTTTATCAATTAAGCCTTGTTAAAGACAAATATAACTCAAATTAACTCATTTATGTATGTAAATATCAAAGTCGCCACATCTAGATTTTGTCGTGAAATTATAAAACAGTTAAAGGTGAAGGTACATGTCTTATGATCACAAACAACACAAAGAAAAAATGAGAGAAAAATGCCCGGATAGTCCCTGTGGTTTCGCCTTTTTTCACCTATAGTCCCTATCTTTCTAAAACTACTTGAATAGTCCCCAAGTTTTTTATTTTTGTTCTCGGATAGTCCCTGGGTCTAACTTCAGTTACTTTTCTCAGTTAAGTGGGTGTTGAAATGACCAAAATACCCTTTCCTTAAAAAGCCAAACCATAGGGACTATCCGGGCACCTTCTCTTTTCAACACTATTTCTCTGCAACTTTTAACAACTCAAACAATCAAAACCTATCACTCTTCTTCTTCGTTGAATTTTAACACCAGAAACCTGCAAATCTTATCAAATTTTGCAATATATTCAAATTTGATTCACTTTGATCCGTCAAAACAGTTTTGAAAACAGTGTATAAAGTTCGAAACTTATAAACAACACACTGAACTCAATGTAAACTAGATCAGACCGTTCGATACTCACACAGAATCAAACCAAAAATGTTCAAATTTCTCCGAAAATCACCGGAACTCATTCAAATAAGTCCTAAACACGTTAAAAATCAATCGAAACTCATTCGATTTCACTGAAACAAAGTTCACTGATTATGTTCGAAAATTATGTAGAAACAACTTAGATTCGATTGTTTGAATGAAACAGTGATGTGTTTCAGATCTGAATTGTATATCAGATCTGAATGAAATCAGTTTGAATGAAACCGCCGCGACCCGCCGCCACTCACCAACCTCCGCCATCTCTCTCCCTCTCCTCGGTCTCTCTCTCTCTTCCTCTATGTCTCTCTGGTTCCGCAGCCATCGCTCACCACCACCGGACGGTGGTGGTCTGTTTTATCGACGAGGGGAGGTGTTTGGGGTGTCTTGCCGGCCGATTAACTAGTTAGACCCGTCACCGGAGTCCAGTCGGACTCCCTTGTGCTCGTCGGTAGGGAAAACAAGAGGAAGGGGGTGTTTGGTAGTGGATTTAAAGAGAAGCAGGGTGTGGGTATTAGGGTTTCTTAATGTTGAAGATGAAGGGTGGATGGGTTTTATAAAGAGAAGGTGCCCGGATAGTCCCTATGGTTTGGCCTTTTAAGGAAATGGTATTTTGGTCATTTCAACACCCACTTAACTGAGAAAAGTAACTGAAGTTAGACCCAGGGACTATCCGAGAACAAAAATCGAAAACTTGGGGACTATTCAAGTAGTTTTAGAAAGATAGGGACTATAGGTGAAAAAAGGCGAAACCACAGGGACTATCCGGGCATTTTTCTCAAAAAATGATGAAGCAAAAGCAAAACTTGAATTTAAATGCGTGTGGGTTTCACATTTGCCCATCACTTAGGGGCTGTTTGGCAACTTCTGAATGGTTAAGTGCTGAACCAATAAGAAGTTTGAACCATTAAGAGACAGTATAATGCTTAACCGTTTAGAGGCAAAAGTCTGACTAATTCAGGTTAGAGGTCTTACCCATTCAGACTTAGGGGCTGTTTGTTTACCTCTTAATGAGTCTCTTAATCAGGGGTGAGCAAAAGGAAAAACCCGACCCGACCATTACCCGACCCGAACCGAGAACCGATCAAACATAAAATACAGAACCGATTCACTACCCTAAATATAGGGTCGGTTCCGATCCATAGGTCCAAGTCGGGTTTCACCATGAAAAGAACCGAGAACCGACCCGACCCGACCTTATTTTATATAAAAATTTGGAACCGATCTAAATACCTAGGTACTTGGGTTTGGGTCGGGTTGGGTATATTTTCGGTTCGGTTCTCGGTTATTTTCAGTCTCGGACCTAAACTTGCTCACCCCTACTCTTAATGGTTTAGACCTCTTATTGGTTCAACACTTAATGGTTCAGACTGTTTGTTTCACGAGCAGATGTCTGAATGGTTTAGACATTTGCCTCTGAATGGTTAAGCATTATACAGAGTCTGAATGGTTAAGACCTCTAATCTGAATTGGTCAGACATTTGTCTCTGAACGGTTAAGGATTATACAGGCTCTTAATGGTTCAGAACTCTTACTGGTTCAGCACTTAATGGTTCAGACCTCTTACAGGTTCATCACTTAACCATTCAAATGTTGCCAAACAACCCCTTAGTATAATGCTTAACCATTGAGAGGCAAATGTCTGATCAATCTGCTCGTAAAACAAACAGTCTGAACCATTAAGTGCTGAACCAGTAAGAGGTTCGGATCATTAAAAGTCTCATTAAGAGGTAAACAAACAGCCAATTACATTGGTTACCACTGGTTACCACATAAACATCATCAGAGACCCGACCCGAACGGTCCTAGGGTTATTACTTTGGCGCCAAAACCAAAGAACGGGCACTCACACCATTTCGAATTATCGATCGGAAATGTCTACAGTCTTCATCGCCGTTCAATGCTTCCAATGCTCCACCATGCAGGCAATCATCTCATCTCATTACACACAAGTAACCGATTTCGATTTCAATCTCTAAAACCTAAATCCTATTAATCTGATCTTTCAACAGGTAAAACAGAGGAAGAAAAGCAGCAACAAATGGACCTGCGTCGTCTGCAACGCCAAACAATCCGTTCGAAAGGTGTTTTCGCAAGCATTCATGGCGAAAGACGTTCGCAAATTCGTGCAGACCTTCAACATGTCGCGTCAGTTCGTTGAACAGCAGCAGGAGCTGCGAGAACAACAAACCCTAGGTCACGACCACACGGAAGTTCATCAGCCGAGTAACAAACGCACTGACTGGAGCGAGTATGTTGACGTTGAGGTTAATGAGTTTGGATCCGGTGATGATGAAGGTTAGTTGTTGGTTGATGTTGTTTTCTAGTTATGAGTTATGACCTAATTTGTTTATGTCTAGTTATTGTTGCATAATTAGAAGATGAATGAATATGGTTAGGTTTTGGAATTAGTTATAGCTTTTGTGGTAATGTTTGATGTAGATTGGATATTGATTGTGTTTAGAAACATGAAGCCACACATTTGCTGCTAGAATGCACAATTAGAGAGTGTATTTTTTTTTATACGAGTAGAGTGTTGTTATGCGTTGTGAGCGTGGAGAGGGGAGCGCGCCATGCCAGCTCACGCTTTAGTGTTGCGTGAACGCTGAGTCTGTGAGTGAGCTCACTAGTGTGAGAGCTCTATTTTGACCATTGTGAAACAGCTAGAACCAAAAAAATAATTTTAACTCACCACTAAGACCGTGCGTAGTCGTTACATTATGGGGCGTTTTTATGCCCAATAACGCCCAAACACGCCCGGCCATGCCCCCCAGGGCGTTTCTTTGACAAAATCTGCTTTTGGCGTTGTATTTTCCACGCCCAAGATAGATATCAATTGACAAATCACTGTTTTAGTTGAATATTATTTGTTTTAGTAATTAGAAAAATAATAATTGGGTAATTATGGGAGTGCCACGTGTCGAACAACGCCCAAGGGTGGGGGCATTATCCCACTACGCCCTTTTCTTCAAAACGCCCCTTGGCTGACTAGGACGACACGTGGCGGACAACGCTCAAGGGTGGGTCATTATTCACCATAACCACTACGCATGGTCTAACTAGGTATAACACATGGTGAGTGAGTGACTTTCTTGTTGATGTGGCGCCTATGTGGCAGTGCCCCCCTCACCACTCACTAGGTATAACACATGGCGAGCGAGTGACTTTCCTGCTGATGTGGCGTCTACGTGACTACGTGGCAATGCTCCCCCTCACCACTCATCAGGTATAACACATGCCCTCAGGCTGTGTGTTGTGGTAGAAGAGGAGTGCGTGGGGGCAGTGGCGTGGAGGAGCTCGCGGGTGTGGGGCGGTGGTGGTTTTTTTTGGTGCACTTTTTTAGCATTTCACATTCACCACAAAACATAGTTTTAGAGCTATAGTTAGTGATAGTTATCTTTCAGTTACATTGTTAATTATGTTGTTAGTTTTTGTTATGTTAGTTGTGTTCAGGTTCCTACTTACCTATATATAGGAGGCCTAGTATTATACCTGTGATGTGATGAGATTATTGAACATATTACACACTGATACAGGGGAGCTGTGTGAGCCAAATTTTGTGACAGAGTTGCCAAAACCACTGTTTAAGAAGCCAAAATTGAGGAATAACTACTCTGCTGATTGTGAAAATGGGGAAAAACTTCAAAGGCCAGTTTTTCAAAAGAGAAACACGAAGAAGAACTTCAATAATCCAGGTTAGATGATTTTGTTTTCCTCCAGGTCTAAATGCTTATCTAAACGCGTATCCTGTTTTTTAAAAGTAGTTCAAATTGGTTATTCTTATCTTGGCTTCTTTCAAATAAACATCCAACTGCAGGCAAGGAGCCCGGAACAATTGGGAAAGGAAGGTTTGGTGACAATCAACATAACGAGGATACTGTTGACCATTGTTCTGTGTACGGAAGATCAAGCTCAATGAGGACGGATATAATGAAGCGAAGTTCAAAGCGGGGTTCCTGTGATGATGATGGTGATCGTGGTTTCACAGATACTGGATCAAGTTCTGTGATGGCAAAACTGAAGAGACCAGTTTCAAAATGGAATAACTTCATTGATGATGATGATGAAAGCAGATTTGAAGACATCGTTAATGATGCTGCATTTGAGACTAAGGTAAGCGATGAGATTGTTGAAGATGATGTTCATCCTGATTTCATGTGAATTATAGCATGTTTTGAGTAAATAAAACTTTAACTGGGAACTGTAATCGAGTCATAGTTTGTTTGACCATGAAAGTCAACCTGTCAAAAGAGATTACAGAACATGTTAATCTGTGAGAAGTTATAATCCATCCATGATTGTGTTTTGTTTTGGCATGAAAGGTTGTCTCCAAAGCTCCTCTCATGATTGTGTTTAAGAATGAGTATATATTTTGATATATGAACCATTTTTTACTCAAATTATTTATTAAGTTTTTCATAACTTGTTTTATCTAACTTAAATCACATACTAGTGCTGTATGTAACTTTTCTTAAGAAATATATTATACTTCAAATCATAAAATCACAGTGAAGTTCAAGAAAACTTTATTTGGGCTCACTAGTTCAATTTGAACTCAAGGGTAGCACCGCTTGAACCATCAAATGCTCGGTGTAGATACGTATAGAGTAAGAATTTGGTTCCTAGTCATTGTATGGAAAATGAAACTTTTCAATGACAAACTATTAATAGCAACTAGTTGTCGACACCAACTGCCATAAGCGAATCATCTGAAGGAACCCCTTCAACTATAATTGTGTTGACACCAACTACCATCACTAGATTGCTTCCCACTTTGGATAATTTGGCAAGAAGAAACGTACACGTTGACTCGATGTGGTGCAGTTCGTGTGGTAGTGATGGATCAGCCGAGCATATTTGTACCACATGTGAATTCGCACAAACCATCTGGGACTTTGTTGCTCAGTGGTGTAAATGCCCAAGGTTTATCCTTTTCAGTATCAAGGATTTATTTGAGGTGCACAAACAAGCAACGGGGTCCCGAATCTGGAAAAATGTTATGTATCCGTTGGTGCAAATTTCCGTTTGGTGCCTGTGGAAGTGCAGGAATGACGCCATATTCAACCAGAAAACTGCTAATGTGGTGGGCGTTAAAGAACATATAAAGCATCTTGGGTTCATTTGCGGGCAAAGGCTAGTGCGGTAAAGTGGTGTCGATTCGATTTATCTTGTATGAATGTTTAAGTTGTTTTTTTCTTTTGATGTAATGTGGTGAAAACTAACAAGTTGTTAGTTCTAGTCTAATAAAACTTTGTTGGCAGTTCAAAAGAAGTAAAAAAAAATAAGGGGGAAAACAAGAATCAGGTAAATGAGAATTAAACACCCCACATGAGGTATTCTTCTGAATACAAGGGAAATGAGCCTCTCCTGTCCTGGTTTTAAATTTAATCTTGCAATTTGAATTCCTTATAAGATATTAGTTATTTTAGTTCGAGTGAAGAAAAAAACAGAAAAAATTAAACTGATAATCTTTTCTGGAGATATCCATTTTACTGGAAAAAGATAAATAAGGCATTTTGATTGATACCACGGGGGAAAACAAAATTCCAAAGAAAAAAAAAATGAAAAATTGGCTCTATATCCAACGAATGAAACTTTCCAGGTATGAAAAAAATATTTTGTTTCTGTTCAACCCGTAGTCCTTGCGGGCACGTGTGCCGTATAATTGTTGTGTCTCTTCACATCACACCCTTAAATAATACCCTTGCCTTAATAAACACATACCATATATTAAACACACCCTACAAAAAGTAACTTAGGGTACCTTAGACTAACTCAATAGCTGTGTCTCTTCACATCACACCCTTAAATAATACCCTTGCCTTAATAAACACATACCATATATTAAACACACCATACAAAAAGTAACTTAGGGTACCTTAGACTAACACAATAGTTGTGTCTCTTCACATCACACCCTTAAATAATACCCTTGCCTTAATAAACACATACCATATATTAAACACATGTTGTGCCAAGTGCCAACCCAAACCAACATGTCCCAATATACACAGCCCTTAAATAATACCTCCCAAACCAACATATCCCAATATACACACCCCTTAAATAATACATATATAAATATACTACAAAAAGTAACTTAGGACACAATGGTTTGGATAAAGACACAATGGTTTGGATGAAGGGTTACCACCTTTACCCATTCTTTTTTTTAAACCTTTTCGAAAAGACACAATGGTTGATTTACTCATTCTTTTTTTAAACCCTTTCGAAAAGACACAATGGTTGATTTACTCATTCTTTTTTTAAACCCTTTCGAAAAGACACAATGGTTGATTCATGTGTGACAACTGTGTTCTGTAATCGATGTACGATGTAAAACAATGATGATTATTAATAAAACAATGTGATTTGGTGTTATTATATGTGTAATTGTGTTTAGTGATTTTACAATTTGATTCGATTCCAATTTCAAGCTCTAAATCACTTTCTGGAAGGTTATACGCAAACTGGTGCTTAAACGCAGTCAGTATAACGCGACAAACACTCCGGAATAGTGATATAGGCTTAACATACCTTAAATAACCTCCACATAACTTAGAAATAAGTTTTAAATGGTTTGATGTGTCGAAATCAACTTTGTTCGATCGCAGGGACTATTTGTGTCAAACTGCGAAACTATGCCGATTTGTATAATAACGAACATTCCGGAACTTGATCATAAGTTAAACATACCCTAAATAACCTTTACATAGCTTAGAAATAGGCTTTGAGGGGTTCGGTATGCTAAAATAAACTTTATGCTCATTCAGGGACTAAAAGCATCAAAAAGTGCATAAGTTTGCATTTTCACGCATAACTTACGTTCTGAATACATCCGGACATCCAAAAATTTATGTAAGCATTAAAATATTTTATTTTAGTGTTTGGCATGATAAAATTCCATTCGTCTCTTAATTTGGATCGTTTTTGCGTTCGTTACGACTTCCGTCGTAATTAAGCGAATAACGCAACCGTACGACCAAACGAACCGACATCCGAGATGTTTTTGAGCATATTTTAAGTTCCCTATACTTTAAATTTATTTTAGAGCCTTTAAATGGGGTTAACGGGGCTTAAAAGTGCCAAAAAAAAATCAAGTTTTACAAGTGCAGGGACCATTTTTGAAATTTCTGGCAGATTCAATGAACCTAGTCCATTTTGAAGTGTTGATCGTTTTAACCCATGGTTTTGCAAAACCATGGGCTGGTATTCAATGAACATAGTCCATATTAGGGGCTCCCATGGTTTTAGAAAACCATGGGCACACATGTAAGGTCCAGATCAAAGCTCAGTTTTCGAGGAACGATCTTAACGGTTCTAGAAATCCTATATATACCCCATCCATTTCACTTCAAAACCCACAATTTGAAATCTGATTTATGCTCTCAAAGTGGAAGTATATGCTTCCTACCTGAGAGAAAAATCGGAATCAAATCTTGCGGGGACCTTCTGTAAGTGTTCTTTCGTTCTTTTCATTCGTTTTAGCGTTAAAGTCAAACTGCGTTTGACTTTCTGCATTGACCAGTTTATGGTCAATGTGAAGTTCGTTTGAACTTCATAACGTGAGTGTAATCACGATGGTTATAGCCCCTAGTGACTATACCTACTGATTACCACGTTATCTAGGCTCAGTGACGAGTCGAAGTTTCGGCCAAAATGCGCATTTACGCGTATTTTGTAACCAAACTACTTTAGGATATCAAATCCGTTTGTTTTGATATCAAAACCTGTTTTCTAACTTAGTTAAGCATGTTTTAACATGCTTAGCTCGTCACTTTTAGTTTAGTGCTTATATATGGTCTTAAAGGTAAGCGATCTAATCAATCGCTTATACTTTCGAACCCGACCTGTTTGGTCGATCATTAGGATCCGACCAAACACATTAGGTGTCACACCCCAACCGATGGCGGAATCATCGGGGCGCGGCACTAGGCGAATCAGATTGCTCAAGAGAATCCATAACAACTATATTGCGATAATATTTAATACATTCGTTATCCCATACTAACAAATAATACAATCACATAAGTTTTCACAGATTTCTTGTCCTCTCGAACAATACAAATCCGACAACCTAGATTTTTGTTGAGTTTCTAGACTCCCTAGCTTGATTTGATATAGTCTGCGATCTAACCTGCAACATACGTTAAAATAGTTTGTCAATACAAAAGTATTGGCGAGTATACAGGTTTGATAGTATAGCATAATAGATTTAAAAGTGCTGCGAATCTCCACATGCATAAACGTAATACACGACATATATACTCACAAAACTGATACTACCAACTAAGTCCTCGATGCTCGAATGTACGATGGCATAACTAGGCCCCGTCGGGCGCAATAGTACTATACTAGTCGTGGTGGGATGTCGCGAGTATAAGCCCTAGCACATATGCAACTAGCATCACGTATATCTATGCATAACAGTTATTCGCAAGTGATAGTTCGATTGATTGAATATTTCGCTTGATAAGTTCGATTTGTTAGCAACGTATGTTACACCCAAAATTCGATTAAAAAGGGGTCAAGTATACTCACAGTGCGTATTTAGCGAGATTACAACTTGATTGAGTCAGTTGCGAGTTGCCTGTAATGATCCTTGAAGAATAGAGTAAACGAAGTACGGTTAAGCGAGATTAGCTTGAAAAGTTACTCATTTGGTTGAATTGGGCCTCATCCGTGCGGATGGACAGGTCATCCGTCCGGATGACATGTCATCCGTCCGGATGGCATGTTATCCGTGCGGATAACAGTGATCCGTGCGGTTGAGTGTGCGTGCGGATGAGTGTGCGTGTGGATGAGTGTGCGTGTGGGTGACATGTCATCCGTGCGGACACATGATCCGTGCGGATGTGTCATCCGTGCGGACATGCGGTCCGTGCGGACGTGTCATCCGTGCGGGTGTGTGGTCCGTGCGGATGGGTGGTCCGTGCGGATGGTGTCATCCGTGCGGGCTGCGTCATCCGTGCGGGCTGTCATGTCTGTTTCGCACTCTGAACGCTGTTTTCGGTTGTTTGACAGAAGGAATACGTTGGTTTATACTAGGGTAGTGTAATTTCGCGCTAACACTTGAAGTCCCGTCAATTCCGACTTGTTCCAACGGCCGGGAATCACCCCGTTCCATCAGATCTGGCCGTTCGTGATGGTTCTTCATGGTTAACTTGAAATCGCACAGATTTAGGTGAGATTTGTCATAAAAACATGTGGAAATCACCCGGATCTGAGTCGTTTATAGTGAAATGAGACCCCAACTTGAAGTTCATAAGAACTCTTGGTGACATCACCTCAAAACGCCTCAAATCCACAGATTTCACGGTTAGATTTTGAGTTGTGAAAGATAGAATGATGTAGATTCGAGTGTAGATTGTGGTAGTACAAGTTTTAGGTTGAAATCTTACCGGAATCGCGAAGAAATCGAGAGAAAAGGGTCTTGGTGCGCGTTTGGTTGAACAGGAGCTGTCACATCACTGTTCAAGTGATGTGACATGGTATTTATAGGCAACAGTGGAGAGGAGAAGGGTTTTGGCCCGGGTAGCCCATCCGTGCGGATGGCCCATCCGTGCGGATGGCCCATGCGTGCGGATGGCCATCCGTGCGCATGTCCATCCGTCCGGATGGTCCATCCGTCCGGATAGCTATCCTGACGCCTGGACTTCTCCGTTTTTCGATCGTTTTGGTATTTTTCGAAGCGTGTACGTCCATAATTAGTTTATATTATCAATATATTATTATTATTATTATATATATATATCACTAGGGGTCGTATTTACGTATCCATAATCCAAAGTTTCGATAATTAGCAGTCGGTTTCCGATTCGAGTAAGCGATGATTATCGACGTCGCACGGCCATCAATAAGGGTAGTATAGGTCCTTTCTCGATGTCATCGTGAACGTTATTTCGTGTAGTGCCACAAAGACTGATGGGGTACCGTTTACTCGTATTGTCATCATCGTCATGACGACTGGAGCTACAGCACTCACCCGAGGATCCTTGTTAGCGGTAATTGTTTATGTTCGACACATCACGGCCACTGAGGAGGGTAGAATAGGTCCTCACTCAATGCCTCCGTGAGTGTTAGTATGATAATAGTGTAGTATCGTGATATTGTGTTTCGAAAATATGCGATTATCCTTCGAATAGCGATATATACGATATAGTTACATTATGATCCGAATCTCTGGTGCTAGGCGTAACGAGTATAACGAGTAGTAACAACGCACAAAAGTGCGGGTTGTTACAGTCTCCCCTACTTTAGGAAATTTCGTCCCGAAATTAATCCAATAGGTAGGCTTCTAAGAGTTGATCTTGTATAGGTAGCGATACAGCGAGTTATTTGACCGTAAGTTGACAGCGCGAACGTTTCGAATAAGAGAGATCGATGGTGATAGCGAGAAGGCGATGTAAGGACGAAAGTATTAGTCCCACGAGTTGGCATTCCAAAGTACCTTGTCTTGTGTAGAGTTCGTTAGTTCGATGCGATTGTAATTCGAAAGGTTTCTCCTGACGTAGAGTTAACTGAGTTGTTCGTTAACCAACGTTACAAGAAGTGTTCGTCTTACATATTAAAAAGGGATTTAGGATGAAAATCTTATGAAAATTTTCCCTTTAACGTGCGGTCAACTGAATCGATGTTAACCGATGTTGCAAGGAAGTTTAAGTATCTAACATTTCAAGGATTTCGAAAATGAAAATAAGGGTTGCGTAAATTCTCCTATGATATGGGTTCCAGTTGAACTCGATGTTGAACCAATATCTTAGGAAAATCTTGTTTTTGATCTTTGAAAAAGGTTTTAAGGAAAAGTTTGAACTCATGAAGCTCCCTTTGAATATGGGGTTAAGCTGATTCGATGTTACCTCCACATTGTGAGGAATTTCACTTGTTCTATGGTTTTAATAAAAGTTTCATAAAGATCGGTTTTAACCTTTGAAAAGAATGATTTAGCATCAAGCCCCACTTGGCACCTTCCCACGGAAGTTCGTTAATATGTTTAAAACACTTATATATAGGAATTACCAGCGGCGTATCCACCATGTTTTGCCCATATCACTTCCGTTTCGTGAGGCAGTGTCAGGTGTGCCGATATGACTCGGGTAGAATTGCGTTTACTCGGCCCAATCGATAGGAAGTCAGGCCGAGCATAGGATAGGAGCGAATAGATTAATCCAGCGAGTTGATAAGCGAGAAGCGAATAGCGCGTTTTCGATTAGATTACACATTACACCCACATGGCACGTTTCCACGGGGGTTTGCTAACGTGGCGAAACACCATGCCTAACCAGGTTAGCTTTGCCTCGTGAAGCGGTGTCATGTGTGCTTAATACCATACAGACTGAAATGAACACCAAGCGAGCGATAAGCGGTAGATTATACACGATAGGCGATCAGCGATTTAGGTGATTAAACGAATAAACACGAAACGCTTGTGATGACGGTGATGATAAACGAATTAGGATAATCGATAGTTGTTGCGTTGCAAACGATGGAGGTATGCGGTTCGATTTACGCGGTTCGGTTCGATTGACTAACACCACAGAGTTGGACTGGCTTTAGACCCCACATGGCCTTTTTCCACGAAAGGTTGCTGATATGGCTAAAGCATCCTGCCTTAACCATATGAGCTTCATCTCGTGAAGCGAGGTCATGTGCTAACTTAACACGAATATCACGGATAACGGTATAGCGATAGATTGATACACAGCAGACGATAGCGATTCACATAATAAGCGGTAGAGATTTCGAGATACACATAATGAACGATTGCGATTAGTCGAGTTTCGTTTCGAGTAAGCTTAACGTCACGTTGCGACGCATCACGGCTATCGAGGAGGGTAGAATAGGTCCTCACCCGGTAATGTCGTGAGCGTTCGTGTGTTTGATGAGATTGCTTGCCATAGACCTTCGACCAGTCTTGCGTTGATGCAATTGTCCTGCGAGGTAGACTCCCCAGAGTCCATCGATGAGGCGATTGCATTGCGTTCGCAGACTTACGACAAGTCTCGCGATGACACGGTTTGTTACGCCTTGCGATTGAGTGTAGTGTGTTGAAAATAATCACAATAGTATATAGGTCTAATAACGTTCAACTCCACGTGGCACTTTCTTCACGGAACTTCGGTAGTATGATAAGGCATTCCTCGCCCGACCCCTACTACTTTCATCCCGTGTTTTGGTGTCACCTTTTGTCAAAACGCTATGGCACTTTTAGATTTCGCTACGATCACCGTGCACTGACCCAAATAATCCCGTGTGCACCCGCGATTAATCGCTCCTTGCACGTTTATCGTACCTCGTTCTAAAAGTGCAGTGAGGGTAAAACACATTATTTCGTGATATAGTATATAGCATGTAGTATGTGTGTGAATTTAGTCTAAGTGCGACGACTAAAGTGGGATGGAGGAAACGAAAACGAGAGTTGTTGTTACACTTGGTGGCAACTTCGAATAAGAGAGTAGGTTCAAAACTTAGAAATAAACGTCGAAAATCGTATTATTACAACTCTATCCTATGCTTGCTAGGTACTTGGCGCTGAAGACTTTTGCTGGAGCTGTTGTTGTTGTACTCAAGTTCACGGTTCGATGCGGCAGTGGCGGGTGAAGTGACCGTAACGGTTGCAGTGATTGCAATAGCGACAGTCAGCCCCAACTGGATGATGATAGGTACACGAGTAACACTGAGGATGAGTTCCAGTGTAGGCTCGTTTTGGAAACATCGGAACGGTTCGAAGAGGTTCCGGTTGCAGCAGTTCAGTTGTTGATGAGTTCGGGCTTGAAGTCTTTCGCTTGCGGCTGGGTTTGTCGGTGTCTTGCGAAGAAGTGTCGTCGTTGGAGGATTCGTCTGAAGACTCAATTGCGGAGTCTTTGGCTGATTTGTCGGAAGATCCGTCGGCAGATTTGTCAGAAGAATCGGCAGCAGATTCGTCCGAGGAATCGTTAGCAGATCCGTCAGAAGAATCGTTAGCTGATTCTTTAGAAGAATCGCCAGTAGATTTGTCGGAAGATTCGTCAGTAGATTCATTAGAAGATTCGTCCACATGTTCGCCTGAAAGATTACTGGCGATTGCTTGATGAGCTTGCTTGACAGGATTCTTTGAGAATAATCCTTCCATGAGTCGTTTGTTGTTGATTTCTGCGGCTAAGCGGTAGGTTTCTTCGATGGTAGCAGGCCTTGCAGCTTCGACAAAATCACCCACACATTCAGGCAAGCCACGAATGTACTTCGCGATGGCCTTCCCCGGAGTGTTGACTTGACTTGGGCAGATTATGCTAAGCTGTTTGAACCTTGCGGTGTAGCTAGCATTGTCACCTTTGGTTTGCTTGATTTCCCAAAATTCGTTTTCCAGCTTCTGAATCTCGTGAGGAGGACAGTACTCTTTCTCCATGAGCTCCTTCAGCTCATTCCAGGAGAGAGCGTAAGCTGCGGAGATCCCACGTTTGTTACGTTCGGCGGTCCACCAGTCGAGTGCTCGCGATTGAAATACTCCGGTGGCGCAAGTAGTACGGAGACTATCGGGACACCCACTTTGACGAAGGGTAACTTCGATAGAATCGAACCACTGGAGTAGTTTAGTCGCACCTCCTTCACCTGTGAATTCCATCGGGTCACAGGCTTTGAAGTGCTTGTAGAGAAAAGTAGATTGAGGCTCTCCTGTCTTAACGTCTTCCGAAGCTCGAGAGTGGCTGAGAGAGTGCGCTCGAGCGGCAAATTGAGAACTAAGCTTACTCACTTCCTTAATCACAAGTGAAGCAATTCTCTTCTCGGCGCTTCGTTTGGCTTTCCTCCTAGCTACTCGTCTCGAGGTAGAGTTGTTGGAAGGCATCTAGACAGGAAGAGACTTGGAGTGAGATTCGATCATAATGATTTTTGAGTTTTGCGTAGCGATTGAGCGCGTTCAAAACTTGGTGCGATAGTATAGTAATATGAATCACATAGGAGCCACATAGGAAACACGAAATTCCTAAGTTCTCACACAATGACTTGTTTGTTTATACGTATATATATATATATTTATATAGATGTAATTTGTATTCATACATACGCAGGTCGATTTAGAATAAGCGAGGTCGCGTCAAAGTGAGGAAACGAGAGCGAATGCGATAGTTTATGCATTAGTTTTGTTGCGAACATTCGGATTTCGTTTTAGATTGCGATAGCTGTGCGAATTGTGCGTTTATAAAGTAGGGAGTGAGAATCGTTATATCGAGAAATCGATAAAGCGTAAAGCTTCAAAACGTGAACAAGTTCCAATCACTATAGAATTGGCGGGTCGTATCATAGAGTGCCTTGGGTGTTTAGGCGTTGACTACCCAAGGTAACCCAACTATATCTAACAAGTTCGAGCATGCGCGTTGACCTAGAGGACTTCATGCTTCCACTGGGATGCAGCTCATGGCATTCGTCTTCCTAGTCATCGCGTGACTCGAGTTATCGTGATAGTCGAGTCCTTGGTGAGAGCTTTTTGAAAACCAGTTTATAGAGAATGGGACGACTTATTAAGGTACGGGTTTCACCCCTGGCTTAACAGTTTCGTTCCTAATTGTGGCTATGCTCCTCGAATAAATTCGTGAGTTCCACTAGATTTAGAAATGGAGACTTTCGTCGAGATGTGGATGTCACTCCTAACTCGATGAAAAGTTCTCGTGCTAGGAAAATGCGCCGAGTGAGCAATCCTATCAAGAGTTCTTGGTTTTCCCACCTGATCTCGACTGGATCGCTCAGTTTCGTTATGCGAGTATTTTCGAAAACGTGTGTATTGTGTCGACCTTAGGAAGGCTTCTTCGCGTGAAGTTGTAGTATGCGGGGTTCACACAAAGTTGTATCTTTTGGCAATTTCGATCGAGAGTATCAAGTAAGCCCAATACAAACCCCACCGGGTTTGTATGAGTCGGCCTGTTGGTACTTAGACTATAGACTAGGTCAATTTCTAAGACGTCGACCCGGACTAGGTCGAGTCTGACCTAATTCCCTATAGTTATGGCTCTGATACCAATCTGTCACACCCCAACCGATGGCGGAATCATCGGGGCGCGACACTAGGCGAATCAGATTGCTCAAGAGAATCCATAACAACTATATTGCGATAATATTTAATACATTCGTTATCCCATACTAACAAATAATACAATCACATAAGTTTTCACAGATTTCTTGTCCTCTCGAACAATACAAATCCGACAACCTAGATTTTTGTTGAGTTTCTAGACTCCCTAGCTTGATTTGATATAGTCTGCGATCTAACCTGCAACATACGTTAAAATAGTTTGTCAATACAAAAGTATTGGCGAGTATACAGGTTTGATAGTATAGCATAATAGATTTAAAAGTGCTGCGAATCTCCACATGCATAAACGTAATACACGACATATATACTCACAAAACTGATACTACCAACTAAGTCCTCGATGCTCGAATGTACGATGGCATAACTAGGCCCCGTCGGGCGCAATAGTACTATACTAGTCGTGGTGGGACGTCGCGAGTATAAGCCCTAGCACATATGCAACTAGCATCACGTATATCTATGCATAACAGTTATTCGCAAGTGATAGTTCGATTGATTGAATATTTCGCTTGATAAGTTCGATTTGTTAGCAACGTATGTTACACCCAAAATTCGATTAAAAAGGGGTCAAGTATACTCACAGTGCGTATTTAGCGAGATTACAACTTGATTGAGTCAGTTGCGAGTTGCCTGTAATGATCCTTGAAGAATAGAGTAAACGAAGTACGGTTAAGCGAGATTAGCTTGAAAAGTTACTCATTTGGTTGAATTGGGCCTCATCCGTGCGAATGGACAGGTCATCCGTCCGGATGACATGTCATCCGTCCGGATGGCATGTTATCCGTGCGGATAACAGTGATCCGTGCGGTTGAGTGTGCGTGCGGATGAGTGTGCGTGTGGATGAGTGTGCGTGTGGGTGACATGTCATCCGTGCGGACACATGATCCGTGCGGATGTGTCATCCGTGCGGACATGCGGTCCGTGCGGACGTGTCATCCGTGCGGGTGTGTGGTCCGTGCGGATGGGTGGTCCGTGCGGATGGTGTCATCCGTGCGGGCTGCGTCATCCGTGCGGGCTGTCATGTCTGTTTCGCACTCTGAACGCTGTTTTCGGTTGTTTGACAGAAGGAATACGTTGGTTTATACTAGGGTAGTGTAATTTCGCGCTAACACTTGAAGTCCCGTCAATTCCGACTTGTTCCAACGGCCGGGAATCACCCCGTTCCATCAGATCTGGCCGTTCGTGATGGTTCTTCATGGTTAACTTGAAATCGCACAGATTTAGGTGAGATTTGTCATAAAAACATGTGGAAATCACCCGGATCTGAGTCGTTTATAGTGAAATGAGACCCCAACTTGAAGTTCATAAGAACTCTTGGTGACATCACCTCAAAACGCCTCAAATCCACAGATTTCACGGTTAGATTTTGAGTTGTGAAAGATAGAATGATGTAGATTCGAGTGTAGATTGTGGTAGTACAAGTTTTAGGTTGAAATCTTACCGGAATCGCGAAGAAATCGAGAGAAAAGGGTCTTGGTGCGCGTTTGGTTGAACAGGAGCTGTCACATCACTGTTCAAGTGATGTGACATGGTATTTATAGGCAACAGTGGAGAGGAGAAGGGTTTTGGCCCGGGTAGCCCATCCGTGCGGATGGCCCATGCGTGCGGATGGCCCATGCGTGCGGATGGCCATCCGTGCGCATGTCCATCCGTCCGGATAGCTATCCTGACGCCTGGACTTCTCCGTTTTTCGATCGTTTTGGTATTTTTCGAAGCGTGTACGTCCATAATTAGTTTATATTATCAATATATTATTATTATTATATATATATATCACTAGGGGTCGTATTTACGTATCCATAATCCAAAGTTTCGATAATTAGCAGTCGGTTTCCGATTCGAGTAAGCGATGATTATCGACGTCGCACGGCCATCAATAAGGGTAGTATAGGTCCTTTCTCGATGTCATCGTGAACGTTATTTCGTGTAGTGCCACAAAGACTGACGGGGTACCGTTTACTCGTATTGTCATCATCGTCATGACGACTGGAGCTACAGCACTCACCCGAGGATCCTTGTTAGCGGTAATTGTTTATGTTCGACACATCACGGCCACTGAGGAGGGTAGAATAGGTCCTCACTCAATGCCTCCGTGAGTGTTAGTATGATAATAGTGTAGTATCGTGATATTGTGTTTCGAAAATATGCGATTATCCTTCGAATAGCGATATATACGATATAGTTACATTATGATCCGAATCTCTGGTGCTAGGCGTAACGAGTATAACGAGTAGTAACAACGCACAAAAGTGCGGGTTGTTACATTAGGTGACCATAGTAGCATAGGGAATAACCTTCCGAGGTTATATTTCACACCCCGACCAAGTAAAACAACAAAACGTGGCGGAAACGTCGGGGAGTGTTGTAACAGAATTATTGTTTCACAACCATGGAATAAATAATTTTGTTTTATTGAATAAATGAACTCATTGTTTTAATACAATCAGATAAATACGACTATTATCTTTTCAAGTTTTAAAGTCACTAAGGCATGAGTCCATCCTAAGTGTAGCATCAGTCATCACAAAGCAGCACCTGAAACATGTGTAAAAATAGGTGCGTCAGCATAAAAATGCCTGTGAGATACATAGGTTTTAATTTTAATTAGGATTCATGACTTATAAGTTTAAAGAAAATGTTTTAATAAGAGTAGTCATGATCCTTGAAAAAGGTTTTCTTTTATAAATCATTTATAAGAAATCAGATGGTATAAAATAATAACACATAGGAAATTTAATAAGTGAAATGAGTTTGTATAAAGTATATTGTTTGAAAAACAATATTTTGATAAAAAGGTTTATAGTATATATAAGAATATACTTTGGTTTTAAGAAAGTAATAATTTTCAGTAGTATATCAAAAGTATACTTTGGATAACATATTGAACTATGTTTTGGTTTCATAAATAACATATCCAAGTATGCTTTGGGTTTTATAAATAACATATCAAAATATGCTTTGGACTTGATAACAAAATATATATGTTGGTTTTGTACAATGCCACACATGAGAGTATATCAAACTATACTTTTGGGAGTATATCAAAATATACAATAAAAGTGTGATTTAAGAATTCATTCAGACCTAGTGCATCAGAATACACCTTTGAGACTATAAGGATACCACAAAGGCAATCCCTATTTGGATGGAGAAACAAATTAGTTTCAGACATTCCATGACAACAGGAATGGGGTGTCTAGTCCTATAGCGCTATATCATACTACCAACCGGTCCAGTGAACAAAATAAGTACTATTCCAAACATTTATTTCATAATCTTTGAAAATCAGTGTTTAAACCATAAATAATCATTCAGTTTGTCAAAAGATAAGTACTACTACGTATAATCAATTATACTTTGAAATCATGAACATAATAAATAGGTACACATGCTTCACCCCAAACTTTGAAAACAGTAAAAGAGGGGACTATGTACTCACCTTTGGGTGCGTTTTTATACACAATATCCCACAATTTGTTTATTTGTCCTAAATTAAATAAGAATGATTAAATAAACAGAACTCATAAAAATACATGAGTTTCTCCGATACTTGGAATTTTCATATAACTTTGAGATTTCTCGAAAAGTTATTATTTTTTATTATTTTGGTGTATTTGTATATATGTACTCGAGCGTAATACTTATAACCTTGTCAACACCAACACATTACTATACACATGTTGTGAAACACATATCACATTGTAACACATAAAATAACCCATGAACAACCCGTTCTAGTGTATGTCGAAAAACACTTTATTTTTGCGATTCAGTAACATTTTTGGGCGTCGGAAGTCACGTATGACTAGCTAATCACCAAGTAAACTTAATATAAGTTAAAATACTTATTTTTATACGAAATATATCAATTTGGTTACTGATCTAAAACAGTTTTATAAAAGTCCTTCGGAAAGGCGATTTTTGACCGTTTTACCGCATAGTTTTGCATCAAACGTTACCCGAACTATCCCAAATAGAAACGACTTGAAATTTTGACACAACCCATGTTATTTACTGGATATAATAATGGTTACCCTCATGATAGTTCAGGTCTTAAACAAAGCATATAAATCATGCAAATTTCACATAATTTACCACTTTTTAAGCTATATGTACAACATGCAAAGTCATCAAACCTATGTCAAAGTTTCATGCCAATATAATTTACCAAATAAATGTTATTTTTGTGTTTATAACCTGTTCAAAAATTATTTTTGTCATATAGCCATTTTTCATCACTTCTTGAGCTTTACATCAACATATTTTCATATGTACAAGTGCCTAAAGCATACTATCATTTCATCATCTTTTTATATGGGTTTAGATGCATCAAATATAAGATATATTCAGATCTATTTGCTTATTTCATTTACATTTAACATATCATACATAAATCACCAAATACTTGCATCTTTACCACCATTCTAGAACATGTAACAACATAAACAAGTACTTAACAAGAACCAAACTCAAACTCAAAGAAAAACTCATAAACACACACATATATATACGGTTTTATACATATATGTACATCACCATTTTTTAATTGTTTCAAGACCCATTTCATTGTTAAATTTCAAGTTTAGTGAAAATCCCAAGATTCAAGAGAAACTTCAATCATCAAGAACAACCAAGAATCAAAAGTATGATTTAAACATAATGTTATACCTTCAAGATTCAAGTAGGTTGTGCGATGAGATTTTGATGATAGGAAGCTTGTAATCACTTGACAACACCTTTAGATCTTCATACTAACTTAAAAATGGCTAGAAATGAGCTTGAATTCTCAAGAACAAGACTTGAAGGTGATGAATGTAGAGAGAGAGGGGTGGGACGGTTGTAGGAGGGAGAGAGAGTGAGGGTTGAGTGAAGTGATGAGTGGTAGATTATATAAGATCTTCCATAGAGCATATTCCTAGCATATTTCTGGCATATTCATGGCATATTCCTAGATTTGCTGCGTTGTCTACGTTTTGCTGTAGAAGCACTGTGTCGCGCAGAAACACACGGTACGCGCTTAAACTTGAAAAATAACGTTTTAAGGCGTTTCAATTTATTTTTCAACACGAACCTGATTAAAAATAAAATTTTAATCATAACAGAATATTTTCGGGATTCAAATATTATCCGGGCGGTCACCAACGTTCGTTTCGCAGTTTTGTCGTAATTAGTTCTTTAGTCCAAATAAACATGTTTTTGCCATACCGAATCCTTCGAAACTTATTTCTAAGTTATGTAAAGGATATTTATGGTAAGTTTGTCTCACGTCATAGTTCCGGAGTGTACGTCGCGTTAAACTGATTGCGGTTGTGCACCAGTTTTGCGTATAACCTTCCAGAAAGTGATTTAAAGCCCGAAATCGAACAAGAATTGATATGTGGAAATGATACACATTTTTTTATACAAATACCAAGTATGAAATACAATATTTCATTGGTTTGGTTATTTGTTTGATGGTTGAAGTGACACAGGTGTCACAGTCTCCCCTACTTTAGGAAATTTCGTCCCGGAATTTAATTCTAGAGGATACTTGTGAAGATAGCTGTGACGGTTTTGCTTTCAAATAAATCCATTGAACCCTTAAGTAAAACTCTGGGCCATGTTAGGATTCTTAGCGAAATTGTCAACCCTCAAAGTGAAGTCTTTGTAGTAGCAAAACATGGAGTTTCGGACTATGGACGAAAGAACGTTTCTCATGAAGATTTATCATAGGAAACTTGGTGTGTGCTTGAGATCAGAATTGGGGAGTGTAAGAATAAATGACATTGGTCAAGGTCCAAGACTTCTCTCGTATCATTTACTCTTGTCACTATAGGTCTTAACACATGACAAAATTTCCTGTGGTTTCTGTGCACTGAATTCCCTAATTATGTAGGCCTCCATAATTACGTAATTCCTTGCACAGTCCGCATAGTTCATTTCATAATGCGATGCGTAGGGGGGGGGGGAAATCAATTGAATAAACATGAAGCGACTTGACTAGACCACCAAAGGGTCTTTTTAACTAGATCATCGAACGAGCTTTTAACTAGATCAACACATGATCTTCTTAACTAGACCGTTGTATAATCTCTTTAAATAGACCACTTTAAGGATCTTTTCAATTATATCATCTCATGATCTTCCTAACCAGATTTTCAAAAATCAATCTGTTTAACCAGACCATTCAAAAGGTCCAATTATAGAATAGCACTTTATAACCCAAGGGACTTAACTACAATGTTGAAGTCCATTAAGGATTTAAGATAGTACCTTTGGATATCCTATTATAAATCTCTCATATTATGGAGGATTCTATGAGGATTTGGATGGATCACATATAAACACAAAACATATAAGAGAACACATAAGCACAAAACACATAGTCATAAAATTAATTAACTCGATTTTTAATTTGTTATCTTTGGATACGGGTATTTAAAGCATACCAGGAATCCAATTCGTGGATTTCATTTGGCACCTTAGACACAAGAATCTAACTATGGAGATAGAAAGATCTTAAGAGGAAATTAGCTTTGTTTCTTAAAAGGAACGAGTATTTAAGATTCTTGGGGAGATCACAAGTGATCATAAAAATGACATAACCACACGAGTAGTTTGTCCTTGTGTTGGCATCATAAGGTTGTATCAAACATTCACACAATCGTATCAATTTTGCAAAAATAAAAACGACGAATTTTTTATTTATATAACAACTGACTTGTCTTTAAATGTCAAAAGATAACAACCAAAGGAAATAACAAAACACTAATTGTTCACTGCTGCATCATTGTTCACGTTTGCCTCATTGATGTTAAACACTCGTCCACGCGCTGGAGGTATGTTAACAAGTCTTGGGCAATTGTTTCTGTAGTGAGTAAGGTCACCACAGTTATAACATAACCCCGATGGGAATCGTGCTTGAACAGCAGCAGGGTTTGCAGCAGCTTGATTGGCATAATGGCAAACATTGATCAAATGTCCCAACCGCCCACAGTGGGTACATTTGTGGCATTGCTCTTGCTCCAGATGATGACGGTTGAATTTATTGCACAAAGGTGCGGTACCAACATAGTTTTTCCTTTTGCGAGGTTGTGCTAGCTGGTTTAGTGCAACCTGTTTGTCTTGAGCAGTTATGGCGTAGTTTTGAGAGGCTTTGCGCTTCTTCTTCTTGGATACCTCAGCCTGTTCTTCCTTTGGCTCAGCTTGAGCAGCCTTGTCAGATGGTCTTGGGTCACCTTTTCGAAAAAGCTTACCCTTCCTGATGTGGGATTCAGTTAGGGTGGCAGATAGTTCAATGGCTTGTCTGACAGTAGTAGGGTTACTGCCAGTAACGATATCCTGGATTAGGTCAGGAAGACCATCAATATATTTCTCGATCGCCTTATCCACAGGAGTAACCATAGTTGGGCATAACAAGCTTAGCTCCTCATACCTATCAGTATACGCCCGGTGCTATCCACTATCCTGTTTCAAGTCATCAAACTCCCTTTCCAAAGCTCGCAGTTCATGACGAGGACAAAACTCACTCATCATAAGAGTCCTAAGTTCAGCCCATGTTTGTGCTAGAGCAACTTCTGCACCACGGTCTCTCATAACCCCGTTCCACCATGTAAGCGCCCTCTTTTGAAACACGCTTGATGCAAACTCGACTTTGCGATTATCAGGACACTGAACGTGACGGAAAGTATTCTCAATGCTCTCGAACCATTGAAGAAGCCTAGTTGCTCCCTCAGAACCACTAAACTTGAGCGGTTTAGCCGAGTTGAAACTCTTGAAGTTACAAGGAGCATTGTTGTTGTTGTTGGCTTGGTTCCATTGAGCAAGAAGATTTGGGAACGCAACAGCCATTTGCTGCGCGATGATTTCTGTCAGTTCGGCATTTGTTATCGGATTTTCGCGTCGAGGAGGCATTCTAAAAGGAGGAAACATGAGAGGAAACGAGTGAGAAGGTTAGATGAAAAGAATGAGATGAAACAAGAATCGACAAAAGCAAAGATGGTGGTTATTCGTCCGTATCACAAAGCAAACAAACGACACATAGTGACTAATCAAAGTAAATGGGTCAAAAATAATGCTTCGCGAAGACATGCTCGCCTATAAGTGAACACTCACCCCAAGAGTTCCCAGGTAAGAGTGACTGGTCCGATTATGTGGATTTGTACGAACACTCTAGCCTTAGACAGAAAACCCAGGGTACAGGCATTCACTCTTCCAGTTTGCACGTGTTCACACTATTTAGAACCCAAAACTTTGACGAGATTTTGAAAACTTGGAAGGTTTAAGAGATTGATGATTCATTTTGGCTTTGTGCCTTCCATTATGTTTTGTTTTTGGTAATCACCTAAGGATAGGTGAAGTGCATGTTTTAAAAATCTAAACACAAGACAACTTGTGTTGGGATCCTAGAAAGGTTATAGTCAAGGTCAAAGCAATACTAATAACTTAATTCCCTATAACCATTGGCTCTGATACCAACTCTTCTGTCACACCCCGACCACGTAAAACAACAAAACGTGGCGGAAACGTCGGGGAGTGTTGTAACAGAATTATTGTTTCACAACCATGGAATAAATAATTTTGTTTTATTGAATAAATGAACTCATTGTTTTAATACAATCAGATAAATACGACTATTATCTTTTCAAGTTTTAAAGTCACTAAGGCATGAGTCCATCCTAAGTGTAGCATCAGTCATCACAAAGCAGCACCTGAAACATGTGTAAAAATAGGTACGTCAGCATAAAAATGCCTGTGAGATACATAGGTTTTAATTGTAATTAGGATTCATGACTTATGAGTTTAAAGAAAATGTTTTAATAAGAGTAGTCATGATCCTTGAAAAAGGTTTTCTTTTATAAATCATTTATAAGAAATCAGATGGTATAAAATAATAACACATAGGAAATTTAATAAGTGAAATGAGTTTGTATAAAGTATATTGTTTGAAAAACAATATTTTGATAAAAAGGTTTATAGTATATATAAGAATATACTTTGGTTTTAAGAAAGTAATAATTTTCAGTAGTATATCAAAAGTATACTTTGGATAACATATTGAACTATGTTTTGGTTTCATAAATAACATATCCAAGTATGCTTTGGGTTTTATAAATAACATATCAAAATATGCTTTGGACTTGATAACAAAATATATATGTTGGTTTTGTACAATACCACACATGAGAGTATATCAAACTATACTTTTGGGAGTATATCAAAATATACAATAAAAGTGTGATTTAAGAATTCATTCAGACCTAGTGCATCAGAATACACCTTTGAGACTATAAGGATACCACAAAGGCAATCCCTATTTGGATGGAGAAACAAATTGGTTTCAGACATTCCATGACAACAGGAATGGGGTGTCTAGTCCTATAGCGCTATATCATACTACCAACCGGTCCAGTGAACAAAATAAGTACTATTCCAAACATTTATTTCATAATCTTTGAAAATCAGTGTTTAAACCATAAATAATCATTCAGTTTGTCAAAAGATAAGTACTACTACGTATAATCAATTATACTTTGAAATCATGAACATAATAAATAGGTACACATGCTTCACCCCAAACATTGAAAACAGTAAAAGAGGGGACTATGTACTCACCTTTGGGTGCGTTTTTATACACAATATCCCACAATTTGTTTATTTGTCCTAAATTAAATAAGAATGATTAAATAAACAGAACTCACAAAAATACATGAGTTTCTCCGATACTTGGAATTTTCACATAACTTTGAGATTTCTCGAAAATTTATAATTTTTTATTATTTTGGTGTAATTGTATATATGTACTAGAGCGTAATACTTATAACCTTGTCAACACCAACACATTACTATACACATATTGTGAAACACATAGCACATTGTAACACATAAAATAACCCATGAGCAACCCGTTCTAGTGTATGTCGAAAAACACTTTATTTTTGCGATTCGGTAACATTTTTGGGCGTCGGAAGTCACGTATGACTAGCTAATCACCAAGTAAACTTAATATAAGTTAAAATACTTATTTTTATACCAAATATATCAGTTTGGTTACTGATCTAAAACATTTTTATAAAAGTCCTTCGGAAAGGCGATTTTTGACCGTTTTACCGCATAGTTTTGCATCAAACGTTACCCGAACTATCCCAAATCGAAACGACTTGAAATTTTGACACAACCCATGTTATTTACTGGATAAAATAATGGTTACCCTCATGATAGTGCAGGTCTTAAACAAAGCATGTAAATCATGCAAATTTCACATAATTTACCACTTTTTAAGCTATATGTACAACATGCAAAGTCATCAAACCTATGTCAAAGTTTCATGCCAATATAATTTACCAAATAAATGTTATTTTTGTGTTTATAACCTGTTCAAAAATTATTTTTGTCATATAGCCATTTTTCATCACTTCTTGAGCTTTACATCAACATATTTTCATATGTACAAGTGCCTAAAGCATACTATCATTTCATCATGTTTTTATATGGGTTTAGATGCATCAAATATAAGATATATTCAGATCTATTTGCTGATTTCATTTACATTTAACATATCATACATAAATCACCAAATACTTGCATCTTTACCACCATTCTAGAACATGTAACAACATAAACAAGTACTTAACAAGAACCAAACTCAAACTCAAAGAAAAACTCATAAACACACACACATATATACGGTTTTATACATATATGTACATCACCATTTTTTAATTGTTTCAAGACCCATTTCATTGTTAAATTTCAAGTTTAGTGAAAATCCCAAGATTCAAGAGAAACTTCAATCATCAAGAACAACCAAGAATCAAAAGTATGATTTAAACATAATGTTATACCTTCAAGATTCAAGTAGGTTGTGGGATGAGATTTTGATGATAGGAAGCTTGTAATCACTTGACAACACCTTGGGAACACCTTTAAATCTTCATACTAACTTAAAAATGGCTAGAAATGAGCTTGAATTCTCAAGAACAAGACTTGAAGGTGATGAATGTAGAGAGAGAGAGGTGGGACGGTTGTAGGAGGGAGAGAGAGTGAGGGTTGAGTGAAGTGATGAGTGGTAGATTATATAAGATCTTCCATAGAGCATATTTCTGGCATATTCCTGTCATATTCCTAGATTTGTTGCGTTGTCTGCGTTTTGCTGTAGAAGCACCGTGTCGCGCAGAAACACACGGTACGCGCTTAAACTTGAAAAATAACGTTTTAAGGCGTTTCAATTTATTTTTCAACACGGACCTGATTAAAAATAAAATTTTAATCATAACAGAATATTTTCGGGATTCAAATATTATCCGGGCGGTCACCAACGTTCGTTTCGCAGTTTTGTCGTAATTAGCTCTTTAGTCCAAATAAACATGTTTTTGCCATACCGAATCCTTCGAAACTTATTTCTAAGTTATGTAAAGGATATTTATGGTAAGTTTGTCTCACGTCATAGTTCCGGAGTGTACGTCGTGTTAAACTGATTGCGGTTGTGCACCAGTTTTGCGTATAACCTTCCAGAAAGTGATTTAAAGCCCGAAATCGAACAAGAATTGATATGTGCAAACGATACACATTTTTTTTATACAAATCCCAAGTATGAAATACAATATTTCATTGGTTGGTTATTTTTTTGATGGTTGAAGTGACACAGGTGTCACATTATACCTTATGGTCACCTAGTTTAGATGGTTGTATGATAAGTAGTTTATATGCCTTAGGTAAATGACCAAAATGCCCTTTTCATGCATAATTGGTAATTAAGCATATGTAACCTAAACTTTTGTCACTTAACTGATTATACAACGTGATTAAACTTGTATAGTCATATAATACTTGTCATAGGACTAGTTAGACGTCTCGAACGCGCGTTTGCGCGCACGACGCGTTAAAGTAGCATAAGCTACCTTAATGAGTCGCGATGGGTCGAAAGCACTTAGGTTAGGTTCCGATTTAGGATGTAGGCTTTGTAAACCATATCACATGAGTTCCAACACTCATTTGGGTTGCAAGACCTCATTCTGACCGATCTTCCGATTTAGGCGTCTATTGTTTGACTAGTGGTTCGATTACTAGGTGCTGCTTGATTTCTCTGGTTTACTCGAGTTTGTTGAAGTACTATTGATTGAGGATACCTTGTACTACATGTGAGTACATAGTTCCCCTATTTTACTGTTTTCAAATGTTTTGGGGTGATTCATATGTACATACTGTTTTCAAGGTGTTAACGATAATTTCAAAAACGATTAAAACGATTTAGACTAAACTAACAACGATTTCGATAATGTGAACGAACTTTTTGGTTGTAGTTACATAACGAATGACATTCATTAATTTTGGCCGAACCTACCAGTATTAGGTTATGGTACCATAGGATCTGACAAATCCCGTTATTTCACTATACCCATGGTTATGTGTGGGTGTTGTTGGGTAACGACTGAATCTGTAATTATTAACTTATCCTTTGGGGGTTTGTTAATACGAGAAGCGAGGAACGAGGTAGCCGAGTCACGAAGGTTTGAATGTTATTAGCGAGACGACTATGTATAAGTTTTCACAATTAAAACGAGGATGATTTAAACGATTTAAACGAGTAAACGATTTGGAAACGATGTTAAACGATTTGGGTAAACGATTGGTTTTTGGCTAGTGTTTAGATAACGGGACGGGTGTAATATGGTGAAAACATGGTAGATACGCCGCTGGTACTTCTTATATATAAGTGTTTTCAACATATTACATACCGTGGCGTTATTTAGTTCACTTGGGTAAACGATATTGAAACGATGTCACTCAACGATGTTTTCGAAATAATATACGAGTTTTATTAACGAGTTTTTACGAGATGTTTTACAAAATGGTTTTTCTAAAACAAAAGTGTTTTTGGGTTAAGAATCATGGCTACAAGATATTATGTTGCAATACGCTTTTCAAAACGAGGTTTGTATTTTGACTCTTGAAGTCTAATAAAGTACTGCAACATGTAAACGAAGCCACGATTCCGATACTCTTATAAAACCTATGTACTCGCCAGCATTTCTTTGCTGACTTTGTTTTTACATATGTTTCAGGTGTTGTTGCTTGATTGACGTTCTAGGATGCATGCGTCACATAGGATCTGGAAGAGGCCTTAGTGACATAAAACGATGATAGTTGATATAAAACTTGTTTGTTATGTGTTAAAACAATGTTAATGCTTAATATTATCAATAAAACGGAACACTTTTTGTATCCATGGTTATGAAACGATAATTCTGTTACAACACTCCCCGATGTTTCCGCCACGCTTTGTTGTTTTACGTGGTCGGGGTGTGACAGAAGAGTTGGTATCAGAGCCAATGGTGATAGGGAATTAGGTTATTAGTAATGCTTTGACCTAGACTATAACTTTAGGACCCTAACACAAGTTTACTGGTGTTTAGATTTTAAAACAAAACCGTCATCTATCCTTAGGTGATAACCACAATAAGAACGCTAAGTTCGAATCCGCTTTGAAAACTAATCATCTGTTCTAGGATGATTGATTACTAGGTTTTGAACCCTCTGTTATAAGGTTTTGAACCCTTTAAGTTTTCAAAGTCTCGTCAAAGTTTGGGCCAAAATAATGTGAACACGTGCAAACTGGAAGAGTGAGTGCCTGTACCCTGGGTTTTCTGTCTAAGGCTAGAGTGTTCGTACAAATCCACATAATCGGACCAGTCACTCTTACCTGGGAACTCTTGGGGTGAGTGTTCACTTATAGGCGAGCATGTCTTCGTGATACATTATTTTTGACCTATTTACTTTGATTAGTCACTGCGTGTCATTTGTTTGTTCGAGGTAACGAACAAATGATCGCCTTCCTTGTGTTTTGTCGATGTTTTCAATACCTCTTTGTTTTTCCAATTGTTGATCCCACTCGTGGGCGAGCGTACAATCTGAATGCAAACGAGGCTCGAGCTGACAACCTCGTTGTCAGAGGTACCTTTTGTTGTCAATGGTACGTTTCTTGTTAACAATCAACCTGCATCTATTCTTTTTTATTCTGGTGCCGATAGAAGTTTTGTTTCATTGTCATTTGAGCCCTTGCTTGCGATACCTAGAACTAAACTGAGGAAACCCTTATCTGTTGAAGTTGCCACTGGTAAACCTCTTGTTCTCGATTTTATTATTCGTAATTGTCAGTTGAACCTTGATAACCATCTTTTTCCTATTGACCTCACACCGATGCAACTTGGGAGTTTCGATATTATCATTGGAATGGACTGGTTAACCAAACACCACGATGAGGTGGTTTGTTTCGACAAGATTGTTCGTATTCCTCTTCCGTCTGGCGATGTTCTGGAAGTTCGTGGCGAGAAACCACCAGATGGTTTGAAGCTTATGTCGTGTATGGAAGCCCAAAGTTATTTGAGAAAAGGATATGTTGCTTTTCTGGCACATGTCACCGAGGAGAAAGACAAGAGCAAGAGTATACAGGATATCCCGATTGTGCGGGATTATCCAGAGGTGTTTCCTGATGAACTGCCTGGTTTGCCTCCAGTTCGTCAAGTCGAGTTTCATATTGACCTTATACCCAATGCCAACCCGATTGCAAAAGCACCTTATCGTTTTGCACCGTCGGAGATGCAAGAGTTATCGAAACAACTTCAAGAGTTATCTGATAAAGGATTCATCCGATCGAGCTTTTCACCTTGGGGAGCTCCTGTCCTCTTCGTGAAAAAGAAAGACGGATCTTTTCGAATGTGTATCGATTATCTTGAGCTTAATAAGCTCACCATCAAGAATCGATATCCCCTACCTCGAATTGATGATCTCTTCGACCAGCTGCAGGGTGCTTCATGCTTTTCCAAGATCGACCTGCATTTTGGGTATCATCAACTTCGTGTTCTCGAAGAAGATATTCCCAAAACTACTTTCTGCACAAGATATGGGCATTACGAGTTCACAATCATGCCTTTTGGTTTGACGAATGCTCCAGCTATCTTTATGGACTTAATGAATAGGGTCTGCAAACCTTATTTGGACAAGTTCATTATTGTGTTCATCGACGATATTCTCATTTATTCAAAATCTCGAGCCGAGCACGAGCAACACCTTCACTTAACATTGGAACTCCTGAAGAAGGAACAACTTTTTGCTAAATTCTCCAAGTGTGAATTCTGGCTTAAAGAAGTTCAATTCTTGGGTCATATAGTCAATGAGCAGGGTATTCATGTGGATCCATCCAAGGTTGCTGCTATTAAGGACTGGAATACACCGACGACACCTATAGCAAGAAGAAGCGTTCCAAACGCTGAAGAAGAAGTTATGTAATGCTCCTGTTCTATCTCTGCCCGAGGGAAGCGATGATTTCGTTGTCTATTGCGATGCGTCCAACTTAGGCCTTGGTTGCGTCCTTATGCAACGAGGTAAAGTTATTACATATGCATCTAGGCAGCTGAAAGTTCACGAGAAGAACTACACGACTCATGATCTTGAGTTAGGAGCTGTGGTTTTCGCGCTTAAAATCTGGAGACACTACCTCTATGGAACGAAGTGTGTGGTTTTCACAGACCATAAAAGTCTCCAGTACTTTCTTAATCAGAAAGAGCTGAACATGAGGCAACGACGTTGGGTTGAACTCTTAAACGATTATGACTGCGAGATTCGCTACCACCCTGGTAAGGCGAATGTTGTAGCCGATGCGCTTATTCGAAAGGAGCGAGTCAAGCATCATTCTGTTCGAACACTATCTGATCTTCAAACTCGTGTCCTTCAACCTCAGCAATTTTGTGTTTCACAAAATTTGATAGGTAATGAATTACCACGTCAACTTGAGCTTAAGCTCGAAGCGAAAGACGATGGTTTGCTCTATTTTAAGGATCGATTGTGGATTCGGAAACAAGACGATCTTCGCACTTTATGTCACGGCCCCCGACCCACCCTGGACGGAATCGGGAGTCGCGAACAGCCCAGCGGTACCGGTGATTATTTTGAAAACGTTGTGTCACACCCCCAAAATCCACCATGCGGAGTATCACCGCTTGGAGGCGTGACATGACCAGGATCGAGCCACCAATCATATTGAACAACTCAATTAAGTAAATAAAACCAAACATAATACGATTGGTGACCAAAGCTAGTTAACCATGTTTAGTTTGAACAGCGGAAGCATAAACGTGAGTTCAAAAGCATAAGTCCATAGTTCATAAGTTAAAGTTTCAAAACGCAAGTTTAGTAAGTTCATAAGGATTTAAATATTAAGCACGGAACATAACAGTCCGTACACCACAACGACTCCTTCCCCGTGCAAGCTCCAAGCATTTAGCGACCTGTAAGGCATGTAACAACGAGTCAACAACAAAGTTGAGTGAGTTCACGTTTGGTCGTTTAGTTTTAAGTTGTTTCTGAAAAACGTGGTTTGACTTTCGTTGGCTTATTTGCCGTGGGGGTTACCCCGTAGTTGAAAGTATGTTTAACCATTTCCATTTTCTTTACCCAATCCATAACCATGATCAGTGGGGGTTTTCCCCGTTTGAACTACTAGACGGAATGATATCGACTGCTACGCAAATAAGTTGTGCCCTATATCAGTGTCTATCATCACTGACAATCTGCCATAGTCCATTAGTACACGCCCGTCCGACTGGCACGGTGTGAGGTTTGTTAAACCTAATAGCGCTATTAACAAATGACCCGCTCGCCATTGGCCTCGGCGATTAAGTCGATATAAATTGAGGGACTTCATGATAGAGTTTTGTCTAGCTAGTTTTAAGGTTGTTGTCCTGCACCAGGAGGACGAACGTACGTATTCTGCACCAGGAGAATTCGTAGGATTAATAATGGCATCCGCTCTATGGAGGATGGCCGTACATATCCTACCCAAGGAGGATATGTAGATTTAGTTTTAATTCTTTAACCCATTCCTAAACCACCGGGAATCCCATGCCTTAGAAAGTGTGTGAACTCACCTCGGTTTGCTCGGTTAGATTCTCAATATAGCTAACAGTCAAGGTCGGTCAATCACGTCCTAGTATGATTTACCAGTTAGTCATTTAGTGGCTTTCAAATTGAACACAAAGTTCCTACACGTATCTATCACACAACATGCACCACTGTAACGGTTTACGCCCATCTAAGTTTCCCGTCCATTCCCCACTCAAAATCAAACATACGATAATGCACATAACATATATAACATGTCAAATTATTCACAGATAGCATACTCGACATTTAGACGCGCAAATCACAACTTATGTTATTTCAGCATTAATATTCAAAACCGGCTGTTTTCGGGCATTTAAATAAAATAGTTAAATTATTCCAAAAATTCCCAAATTTTTATAGAATGTCATAAACATTCCATATTTTATTGTGTAAAAATATCGGGGTCCGGTTCATCACCCACATTTTATAAAAATTCATATTCGGGACTGAATTCAGATTCATGTATTTCTGACCACAGTCCACGAAACAATTTATTAAAAATTTATCGTAAGTCCGATTTGCGAAATTCCAGTGGGGTAATTACAAATACTTCAGTTATCATCTACAGTGAAATTTTCATGGTCCGATTCATCACAAAACTCGGGTTATGACTGAAAGTACGACACCCATTTGTTGCTGTAAAAATTCAGCTTAAGTAGCTGTTACAAATTAACACTTTAAAAATAGTAAACGGAGTCCAAAAATTACGATTCCGGTGCCATTAGAACCGTATTTCATAATAACATATTTTAGATTCAAAATATCGATTTTTCGTTGAGGTTAAGACCTGTTTACAGCCAACAGAAGTGGGCTGTAAAAGTTAGACAGATTCTTATTCTTTTGTATTTAACCTTCTAAATCATGTTCGATTGATTCCGTTAACAAGTTTAGTGACCAAAACAATCATCAATCATCAATATTAACTAACAAATCACCAGATAATCACAACTATGCAGGATTTATAAGATTTACACACATATCTTTTCTTTATCCATCATTAAACACTTATGTTCAAGACTTTATGTCATGTTCTTGTGTGTTCTTCATATTTCATCATACAAACATCTATTAACCACTAAAATCAAGAACAAGATAGTGATTTAGAATACTTACTACTAGCACAAGGCTAGGGAAGAAATAAGATGCAAATGTGGTGGATAAAAGGATTCTAGAGTGGTTCTTGAACTTTCGAAAGCACCGAGCTTAGTTGTCGACCTTCTAACACCTTTGTGTGCTTATAAAATGCTTGAAGGTGATCTAGTAATGGTGGTGGTGTGGTGATGATGGGGCTGCCGAAATGAAGAAGAGAGGAGAGAAGATGTGTGTGTTTTTGGTGTGTGTGGAATGATGTTATGAACTTGTGTACATATTTATAAACCATCTAAATCTTTTATCTTGCATATAATGTGCTTAACACAAGGGAACATGATCCAATATTTAAATCAAAGAAAATCTTTGTTTAGGGGCCATGTGGGCCGTAGACTAGGTGGGGGGGGGGGGGTCTAGCTTAGGCTTTAACCATTTAGTTACATATTAGGTTAAAAACCAAGTATGTAGTTAGTTAAGTTAGTTACTAGATATTTTAGGATGTGTTATGATGTTCGGTGACCATAACTAGCTCAGAAAAAATATAAGAACAATGTGTTTGATAATATTTTTTTTTTGTTCCAGGTAAAGTCCGGTTGTTCGGTTTGACACTGTTCCGCTAAACTGTTTAATTAATCCGAAAGGTGTCCTATTTATACATTTTGTAACGTTTTTACTTTCTGACACTTAGGAAAATGTAACAGACTATTGACCTTTCTGTACACTATTAGTGTGTTAACAAGTACATGTAAGCATAACACATAAATCAGATAGCAGTTAAATAATTCCACACAGTCGTCAAGCACTTTAATTGTCATTAATAAATTGTACGGAATACATGGGATTTTGAGGGTTGTCACATTCTCCTCCTGTTAAGAGAATTTCGTCCCGAAATTTAGCGCGTGGTTACTGAGGAAGCTAGTTAAGTTGCGTTGTTTTCCAGATTTTCCTGGGGTGTCACATCATCCCCCCGTTGATTTGGAATTTCGTCCCGAAATTCTGCGGTAGCTTCAGCCTCAGTAGTGGTTGCGTTTTTCTTAAACAGTTGGGGATACTTGAGTTTCATTTGGTCTTCTCGTTCCCAGGTATACTCTGGGCCACGACGAGCATTCCAACGAACTCGGACCAGAGGTATCCTGGTACTCTTGAGGATCTTAACATCTCGATCCGTAATCTCTACTGGTTCCTCGACGAATCGCAGCTGGTCGTCGATAGTGAGTTCCTTAAGAGGAACTATGAAGGGCTCATCTGACAGACACTTCTTCAGATTTGATACGTGGAATACGTTGTGAACTCCGCTGAGTTCTTCAGGTAGATCCAACCTGTAGGCGACTTGGCCAATTTTCTCAATGACTTTGAACGGTCCGACATAACGCGGATTGAGTTTGCCTCGTTTGCCAAAGCGGACTACACCTTTCCAAGGTGAGACTTTGAGTAGCACTCGATCCCCAACCTGGAGCTCGAGTGGTTTTCTTCCCTCATCAGCATAGCGTTTCTCACGGTCACGAGCTGCCGCCATTCGCTGTCGTATCTGAGCAATTTTCTCGGTGGTATCTACCACATGTTCTGGGCCAGTGATTTGGCTGTCACCAACTTCTGCCCAACAGAGAGGCGATCGGCATTTGCGTCCGTACAATGCCTCAAACGGAGCGGCTTGGATGCTGGTGTGGTAGCTGTTGTTATATGAGAACTCCACTAGCGGGAGGTGCTTCTCCCAGCCATTTCCGAAGTCGATTACGCATGCCCTAAGCATGTCTTCCAAGGTTTGGATGGTGCGTTCCGATTGCCCATCCGTCTGTGGGTGATAAGCGGTGCTCATATCTAAACGTGAGCCAAAGGACTTGTGCATTGCTTGCCACAGTTCAGAAGTAAAACGTGCGTCACGATCAGATATAATAGAGATTGGCACTCCGTGCCTTGATACCACTTCCTTTAGGTAAATGTCTGCAAGAGTAGAGAACTTGTCCGTTTCTTTGATAGCCAAAAAATGTGCAGACTTGGTTAGTCGATCTACTATCACCCAAATGGTATCGTTTCCGCGTTGAGATCTGGGCAGGCCGGTAACGAAATCCATGGAAATTTGCTCCCATTTCCATTTCGGGATCTCCGGTTGTTGGAGTAGGCCTGATGGTTTCTGATATTCAGACTTGACTCTCGCACAAGTCAAGCACTTACTGACGTAGGTTGCTATGTGGGCTTTCATGCCAGGCCACCAGTACGTAGTCTTGAGATTGTGGTACATTTTATCCGAACCAGGATGTACCGAATAACGAGACTTGTGCGCTTCGTCCATCACAAGCTCGCGTAAATCTCCATAAAGTGGAACCCAGATGCGCCCGTTAACATAGTAGGCACCGTTTTCCTTGTAACACCTGTGCCTTCACGGCCATCAAACAAATACCAAACCAATGAAATATTATAATTCATACTTTGGATTTGTAAAAATATGTGTATCGTTTACACATATCAACTCTTGTTCAATTTCAAACTCTAAATCACTTTCTGGAAGGTTATACGCGCTTTAATGCGTAAATATAACCAGTTTAATCCAACGAACACTCTGGAAAAGTGAAATAGGCTTAACATACCTTAAATAACCTTTACATAACTTAGTTATAAGTTTTGGAAGGTTTGGTGTGGTGAAATCAAAGTTTAATCGATTACAGGGACTAAAGTTGACAAACTGCGAAAGTATGCCAATTTGAACTGTAAAAGACATTCTGGAACATGACCATAAGTTAAACATACCATAAATATACTTTACATAGCTTAGAAATAGGCTTTGAGGTGTTCGGTATGCTAAAATAAACTTTTGTGTCATTCAGGGACTAAAAGTGTCAAAAAGTGCACAAGTTTGCATTTTCGCGCATAACTTACGTTCTGAATACATCCGGACATCCAAAAATTTATGTAAGCATGACTACATTATATTTTAGTGTTCGCCTTAAGAAAAATCCATTCGTCGCGTCATTTGGATCGTTTTTCGCGCTTATGCGCATTCCGTCGTAATTAAGCGAACATCGCGTTCGTACGACCAAACGAACCATCATCCGACATATTTTTGAACATGTTTCATGTCCACAATGTTTAGGCAACATTTTAGGGCCTTAAAGATGGCTTTACGGGCCTTGGAAGTGTCGGAAATGCCTTGAAACACGTGCAGGGACCAAACATGTAACTTTTTGAAACTTTCTGGATCAGGTGAGGGTGTCGCGTAGCGCGAGCCCTAGAGGCTCACCTGTCGCGCTACGCGACTGCCTAAACTGGGCCAGATTCAATGTTCTGGTTGCAAGTTGCAGCTGATCGATTCGTGTCCACTCGTTTCTTATCGTCTAGTCAGCGGATAAGAACAAGTTTCTAGCCACCACAACTTTGTGACAAGTGTACGGCTTGGATCATGGCACGTTTCCCATGAAACGATCCTAACGGCTCTACTTTTCCTATAAATACCCACCCCCCCATTTGTTCAAAACCCACCAAAGCTGATCCAAATGCTCTAAGTTGAGGCCTTCGCTTCATACCTGAGCTATTCGATCACGATTCACTAGCGGGGACCCTTCGTAAGTATTCTTTCGTTCTTTTCCTTATTTTTACTGCTTTTCGAGTCAGAAAGTCAAACTTTGTTTGACTTTCAGCGTTGACCAGTAATGGTCAATGCGAAGTTCGTTTGAACTTCGCAACGTGATTGTAATCACGATGGTCATAGTCCCTTGGGACTATGCCTACTGATTACCACGTTATCTAGGGTCGTAGGGTAGGCGATCTAATAAATCGCCTATACCTTCGAACCCGACCCAGTTTGGTCAATCATTAGGATCTGACCAAACACATTAGGTGACCATAGTGTAGGGAATAACCTTCCGAGGTTATACCTTATGGTCACATCGTTTAAGTAGTTGTATGATAGGTAGTTTATATGCCTTAGGTAAATTACCAGAATACCCTTTTCATGTATAATTGGTAATTAAACATATGTAACCTAAACTTTTGTCACATAACTGATTATGTAACATGTTTAGGCATATAACACTTGTCATAGGACTAGTTAGACGGTCCGAACGCGTTTCACGCGCACGACACGTTAAAGTAGCATATGTTACCTTAATGGGTCGCGATGGGTCGAAAGCACTTAGGTTTGGTTTCATTGTAGTATGTAGGCCTTGTTAAACCATATCATATGAGTTCCAACACTCATTTGGTTTACCAAGCCTCATCCTATCCAATCTCTCGATTTAAGTCCGGTTTATTTATATAGTATTGGATTTGCCGACTGATTCCGTGCTCCCTCTAGCTTTGTTTGGTTGTTGTTCAAGACCTCCAAGCATTCTCAGGCGAGTACATTTTCCCCTATTTTACTATTTTCAATTGTTTTGGGGTGACTCATATGTGCTAAATGTTTTCGATGTTATAACGATGGTTTCAAAAACAATTAAAGCGATTTATACAAAACTAATAACGATTTCATAAAGTGAACAAACTTGTTGGTTGTAGTTACATAACAAATGACATTCATTAGCAATGATCAAGCCGACCAGTATTAGGTTATGGTACCATAGGATCTGACAAATCCCGTTATTTACTACACCCGTGGTTATGTGTGGGTATGGTAGGTAGCGACTGAATCTGTAATTATTAATTTACCCTATGGAGGTTTGTTAATACGAAAACGAGAAGCGACGAAAACGAGAAGCGACGAAAACGAGAAGCGATGAAAGTCACGAAGGTTTGAATGTTATTAGCGAGACGACCTTATAAGTAGTTTCACGACCTAAAACGAATTAAACGATTTACGATTGGTTTTCACACGATGTTTTAACGATTGGGTAACGATTGGGTTTCACACGATGTTTTAACGATTGGGTAAACGATTGGCTTCAAAGCGATATACGATATTATTTTGGTTATACATATTACATGATTTACATTTGGGCATGAACATTACTTTGGTGGTTTGGTTTGGATTAAGTGATTAAGTAACAATGCGTGTGGAATATGATACAAGCATGGTGGATACGCCGCTGGTACTTCCTATATATAAGTGTTTGTATGGTATTACATATTGTAGCGTTATTTGAATCATTTCAGTTTGAGACATAGAACATTTTATACAAGTAACATACTTTTCACAAGACATTTATTTACAAACAACTTATCTTATACAAACTCATTTTACATGGTTATTCATTTAATCATGCATTATTCTCTTATTTATACATATCACCTGAACTTATCATTGTTTTTCAAATAATTTACTAAAACAAATGTTTTTGGGTTAAGAGTCATGGCTACGAGGTTTTACAAATTATAACCCGCTTGATTTGAGTTGGTTAATTAAGTTGCAATATTATACTCTTTTCAAAACAAGGTTTTTAAATAAAGTATTGCAACGTCTAAACTAGCCATGATTTCGACACTCCTACAAAACCTATGTACTCGCCAGCATTTCTTTGCTGACCTCGTTTTCACATATGTTTCAGGTATTGTTGAATGATATCGATTGATAAGATGCATGCTCACATAGGACTGGACAAGGCCTTAGTGACTCAATAACAATGATAGACTATGTTTAAATAGTGTATTTAGATTTCAAGACGATGTAATTATTCAATGTTTAATAAAACGAAACACTTTTTGGTATCCATGGTTATGAAACATTAATTCTGTTGCAACACGCCCCGATGTTTCCGCCGCGATTTGTTGTTTTACGCGGTCGGGGTGTGACATTCCTTTAGTTCCAGCCGCTGCCTCGATCCTCGTAAGGATTCAGCCCTGATGTTCTCTGCTTTCAATGCTTCAACCTGAGCATCGCGAATCTGAGCGGGAAGGCTAGAGTGAATGGTAAGCTGTAACGCACGTACACGCTTAGGTATAGTATCCTTTCGACTGAGGGCGTCAGCCACAACATTGGCTTTGCCCGGATGATACTTGATAGCGCATTCGTAATCATTCAAGAGTTCGACCCATCGGCGTTGTCGCATGTTTAACTCTTTTTGCTTGAAGATATGCTCGAGACTCCTGTGGTCGGTGTAAATGGTGCACTTTGTACCGTACAGGTAATGTCTCCATATCTTAAGTGCGAATACAACTGCTCCCAGCTCCAGATCGTGAGTAGTGTAGTTTCTTTCGTGAACCTTAAGTTGGCGCGATGCGTAGGCAATGACCTTGTCACGTTGCATCAATACGCAACCAAGTCCTTGGATGGAAGCATCGCAGTAAACCACAAAATCTTCTATGCCTTCAGGCAATGAGAGGATAGGCGCGCTACAAAGTCTACCCTTTAGATGTTGAAATGCGGACTCCTGTGCATCACCCCAACGATAGATGACACCCTTCTGAGTCAGTGAAGTGAGAGGTTGCGCAATCTTGGAGAAATCTTTTATAAACCTTCTGTAATATCCGGCCAAACCCAAGAATTGGCGGATTTCTGTTGGTGTGCGGGGTGCGGGCCAGTTCTTGATCGATTCAACCTTAGATGGATCCACATGAATTCCATCCTTGTTTACTACGTGGCCTAGAAAGTGGACTTCGCGAAGCCAGAAGTCACATTTCGAAAACTTGGCATACAACTGTTCTTTTCGAAGAAGTTCCAGCATAAGTCGTAGATGCTGCTCGTGTTCCTCCTGACTCTTAAAATAGATCAGGATATCATCGATGAACACAATAACGAACTTATCCAGGTAAGGCTTGCACACTCGGTTCATGAGATCCATGAAGACTGCCGGTGCATTCGTCAGCCCGAATGGCATAACCAGAAACTCGTAATGGCCGTAACGAGTTCTGAATGCTGTTTTGGAGACGTCCTCATCTCGGACTCTCAGCTGATGGTATCCCGATCTCAAATCAATCTTGGAGTAATAGCTCGACCCTTGCAACTGGTCAAACAAGTCGTCAATACGTGGAAGAGGATAACGATTCTTCACAGTCACCTTGTTAAGTTCGCGATAGTCAATACACATCCTGAAGGTACCGTCTTTCTTTTTCACGAACAAGACTGGAGCTCCCCAGGGTGAAGAGCTAGGACGTATAAAACCCTTTTCCAAGAGTTCTTGTAGTTGTGTGGACAGTTCTTCGAGTTCTGATGGGGCTAGACGATATGGTGCTCGAGCTACTGGCGCTGCTCCAGGAGCTAGCTCGATTTGAAACTCAACTTGGCGATGAGGAGGAAGACCAGGTAATTCCTCAGGAAATACCTCGGGAAATTCGCGCACAATAGGGATGTCTTCAATTCTCTTCTCTTCCGTGGATGTGTCAGTAACGAGTGCTAAAATGGCAGTGTGGCCCTTTCGCAAACACTTCTGGGCCTTAAGGAAAGAGATGATGCCTTCGACAGCACCACTCTTGTCGCCACGAATCACGAGGGGTTCTTTATCAGAACGAGGAATGCGGATGATTTTCTCCTTGCAAACAATCTCGGCTTGATGATGAGATAGCCAATCCATCCCAATAACGACGTCGAAACTACCAAGTGTGATAGGAACAAGATCGATAGGGAAAGTCTGACCAGCTAAGACGAGGTTACAACCTTTAACTATGTGTGTGGCTTCAAGACTTTTACCGTTAGCTAGTTCTACCGTGTGTTTGGTGTTCAGGAGTGTTGGGGTGCGCTTAAGAATTTGGCTAACTTTCACGGACACATAACTAGTATCGGCACCCGAATCGAATAAAACAGTAACGAAGAAGTCGTCAAGAAGAAACTTACCCATCACAACGTTGGGATCGTTCCTTGCTTCTCCTTGACCAATCACGAACACACGACCCCTTGCCCCGTTGCCATTGTTGTCTCCCCCATTTCCGCCTCCATTGTTGTTCCCATTGTGGTTCCCATTTCCTTGGTTATTGTTCTGGTTTTGGTTTAGCTGGGGGCAGTTCCTCTTAAAGTGGCCTTCAGCGCCACACTGAAAGCATCCTTTATTTCCCTGCTGATGCTGTTGCTGGTGATTCTGTGGGGCTTGTTGTTGTTGTTGGCGATTCTGATTCGCAGGACGTGGGCTCCTGCAATCTTTGGCTTCATGGCCCAGCCTGTGACATCTCTGACATCGACCTTTGTTGCACTGCCCGCTGTGATGCTTGTTGCACCGGTTGCACTTGGGGTGGTTTCCTCGGTATCCACCCTGTCCTTGATTACCAGAAGATTGCTGACCGGGACTCTGGTAGTCATCACTCTTTCGCTGTTGGGACTGAACTGAAGTAGACCCCCTTCCGGAGTTCCCATCCCATTTTCGCTTGTTGTCGGTAGGTGCATCAGAAGTAGCTGTGGCACTGATACGTTTGGGTAGCCTGTTTTGCTCCACCGCCTGGTCGGTGAGACGATGAGCCAACTTGATAATTTGCTGAATGGTACCCAGGTTGGCTGAAGTTACGTGACTTTGAATCGCTGGTGCAAGGCCCTTGAGGTAAAGCTCAATACGTTTGATGGGAGGGTCCACCATAGTTGGGCACAGGATGGCCAGTTCATTCGACCTCTTGGTATACGCTTCAATCTCAGATCCTGTCATCTTCAGATTGTAAAATTCCACTTCTAGCTTGTGGATGTCATCCCGACTACAGTACTCCTCTTTGATCAGCTCTTTGAAACCATTCCAGGGCGTGGCATTAGCAACTGCCAGTCCTAGTAGTTGAACCTGTGCCTTCCACCAGGTTAACGCAGCCCCTTCAAGTGTTCCGGTAGCATATTTCACCCTACGGTCTTCGGGGCATTCGCACATCTCGAAAACTGTCTCAAGCTTTTCAAACCAGTGAAGAAGGCCCACTGCTCCTTCGGTGCCACTGAAAGTGGTAGGTCGACAGTCCATGAACGTCTTGAACGTGCACACAGGAGGTTGAGCATGTTGACCTGTTGCGCGAGAATAAAAGACAAGATTAAGCACGAGGGTTGGTTTGCGAAGGTAGGATCTAAATATCCTAAGGTGAGTTGGTATGGCAGGTTATACCTCCTGCAGGGTTAGCTGCGAGTGCCTCCGCAACTCGTTCGTTGATCAAAGCCGTCAACTGGGCTTGAGTGAGGTTGATACGTCCTTCGCGTCCGCTCATGATCTTCATAATGAAGCAACGTAAGTGAGGAAAGTGTCGCGAAAGTGTGTAAGTGTGGGACGACATTAGAGAGTATGCACACAAGGCTCAAATAGCAATTACCACATTATCTAATGCACAGTGAGAACTATCTAACCGATGATATAACATAAATCATACCACTTATGGTGTCGAGTCTTGCACGTGGAGCGAAGCGTCGTTGTGGATCGTTGAGCACTGTACAGGTTATAGTCTGGTTTTAATGAAAACTTTTCCCTTATTAAAACCAAGTTCTCTATAACCAATGGCTCTGATACCAATCTGTCACACCCCCAAAATCCACCATGCGGAGTATCACCGCTTGGAGGCGTGACATGACCAGGATCGAGCCACCAATCATATTGAACAACTCAATTAAGTAAATAAAACCAAACATAATACGATTGGTGACCAAAGCTAGTTAACCATGTTTAGTTTGAACAGCGGAAGCATAAACGTGAGTTCAAAAGCATAAGTCCATAGTTCATAAGTTAAAGTTTCAAAACGCAAGTTTAGTAAGTTCATAAGGATTTAAATATTAAGCACGGAACATAACAGTCCGTACACCACAACGACTCCTTCCCCGTGCAAGCTCCAAGCATTTAGCGACCTGTAAGGCATGTAACAACGAGTCAACAACAAAGTTGAGTGAGTTCACGTTTGGTCGTTTAGTTTTAAGTTGTTTCTGAAAAACGTGGTTTGACTTTCGTTGGCTTATTTGCCGTGGGGGTTACCCCGTAGTTGAAAGTATGTTTAACCATTTCCATTTTCTTTACCCAATCCATAACCATGATCAGTGGGGGTTTTCCCCGTTTGAACTACTAGACGGAATGATATCGACTGCTACGCAAATAAGTTGTGCCCTATATCAGTGTCTATCATCACTGACAATCTGCCATAGTCCATTAGTACACGCCCGTCCAACTGGCACGGTGTGAGGTTTGTTAAACCTAATAGCGCTATTAACTAATGACCCGCTCGCCATTGGCCTCGGCGATTAAGTCGATATAAATTGAGGGACTTCATGATAGAGTTTTGTCTAGCTAGTTTTAAGGTTGTTGTCCTGCACCAGGAGGACGAACGTACGTATTCTGCACCAGGAGAATTCGTAGGATTAATAATGGCATCCGCTCTATGGAGGATGGCCGTACATATCCTACCCAAGGAGGATATGTAGATTTAGTTTTAATTCTTTAACCCATTCCCAAACCACCGGGAATCCCATGCCTTAGAAAGTGTGTGAACTCACCTCGGTTTGCTCGGTTAGATTCTCAATATAGCTAACAGTCAAGGTCGGTCAATCACGTCCTAGTATGATTTACCAGTTAGTCATTTAGTGGCTTTCAAATTGAACACAAAGTTCCTACACGTATCTATCACACAACATGCACCACTGTAACGGTTTACGCCCATCTAAGTTTCCCGTCCATTCCCCACTCAAAATCAAACATACGATAATGCACATAACATATATAACATGTCAAATTATTCACAGATAGCATACTCGACATTTAGACGCGCAAATCACAACTTATGTTATTTCAGCATTAATATTCAAAACCGGCTGTTTTCGGGCATTTAAATAAAATAGTTAAATTATTCCAAAAATTCCCAAATTTTTATAGAATGTCATAAACATTCCATATTTTATTGTGTAAAAATATCGGGGTCCGGTTCATCACCCACATTTTATAAAAATTCATATTCGGGACTGAATTCAGATTCATGTATTTCTGACCACAGTCCACGAAACAATTTATTAAAAATTTATCGTAAGTCCGATTTGCGAAATTCCAGTGGGGTAATTACAAATACTTCAGTTATCATCTACAGTGAAATTTTCATGGTCCGATTCATCACAAAACTCGGGTTATGACTGAAAGTACGACACCCATTTGTTGCTGTAAAAATTCAGCTTAAGTAGCTGTTACAAATTAACACTTTAAAAATAGTAAACGGAGTCCAAAAATTACGATTCCGGTGCCATTAGAACCGTATTTCATAATAACATATTTTAGATTCAAAATATCGATTTTTCGTTGAGGTTAAGACCTGTTTACAGCCAACAGAAGTGGGCTGTAAAAGTTAGACAGATTCTTATTCTTTTGTATTTAACCTTCTAAATCATGTTCGATTGATTCCGTTAACAAGTTTAGTGACCAAAACAATCATCAATCATCAATATTAACTAACAAATCACCAGATAATCACAACTATGCAGGATTTATAAGATTTACACACATATCTTTTCTTTATCCATCATTAAACACTTATGTTCAAGACTTTATGTCATGTTCTTGTGTGTTCTTCATATTTCATCATACAAACATCTATTAACCACTAAAATCAAGAACAAGATAGTGATTTAGAATACTTACTACTAGCACAAGGCTAGGGAAGAAATAAGATGCAAATGTGGTGGATAAAAGGATTCTAGAGTGGTTCTTGAACTTTCGAAAGCACCGAGCTTAGTTGTCGACCTTCTAACACCTTTGTGTGCTTATAAAATGCTTGAAGGTGATCTAGTAATGGTGGTGGTGTGGTGATGATGGGGCTGCCGAAATGAAGAAGAGAGGAGAGAAGATGTGTGTGTTTTTGGTGTGTGTGGAATGATGTTATGAACTTGTGTACATATTTATAAACCATCTAAATCTTTTATCTTGCATATAATGTGCTTAACACAAGGGAACATGATCCAATATTTAAATCAAAGAAAATCTTTGTTTAGGGGCCATGTGGGCCGTAGACTAGGTGGGGGGGGGGGGGTCTAGCTTAGGCTTTAACCATTTAGTTACATATTAGGTTAAAAACCAAGTATGTAGTTAGTTAAGTTAGTTACTAGATATTTTAGGATGTGTTATGATGTTCGGTGACCATAACTAGCTCAGAAAAAATATAAGAACAATGTGTTTGATAATATTTTTTTTTTTGTTCCAGGTAAAGTCCGGTTGTTCGGTTTGACACTGTTCCGCTAAACTGTTTAATTAATCCGAAAGGTGTCCTATTTATACATTTTGTAACGTTTTTACTTTCTGACACTTAGGAAAATGTAACAGACTATTTAGTGACCTTTCTGTACACTATTAGTGTGTTAACAAGTACATGTAAGCATAACACATAAATCAGATAGCAGTTAAATAATTCCACACAGTCGTCAAGCACTTTAATTGTCATTAATAAATTGTACGGAATACATGGGATTTTGAGGGTTGTCACACGTTGCAGCGGAAATATTAGCAGGACCGTGAGTTAGGAAAAATATCAGAGTTTAGAAAACACCGGATTTTATTTAATAAATGGGATAAACCCATGTTTTATAATGGTAGCTTTAATAAAGATAAATTTTATTACATAAAACAATATTTCTTATTCTGATTTAATTAATAAATAAGCCACTTCTTGATGCCTTTCAGTGCCGTATCCATCTATTACTCCAATCTACGGTAATTACCTGAAAAGTGTTTTAAAAATGTTTTATCAGCGGGAAATACTGAGTGAATCATTCTATTTTGCATAATGATGCATAGTTATTAATTACAGCATAAGAGCGATTACAATGGCTTCTATCTTATTCTTATCTGGCATTCTGTCACAATGGTGACAAGTCACAATGGTGACGATGGTCATACCACTATTAGATCAATGAACCTAAATAGTGATGATTATCCCTGTAGGTCAATGAACCTAACAGTGATTATCCCGAGTAGGTCAATGAACCTAACTGGGAGAACTTTGTAATGTGCACAATACCCCAACTAACCAGTAATTCAAGATATCCACGACTTAGTCCCTGTAATTATAACCTTGAAAATAATTTGAGGTATTGTAAAACAGTTGATAAAAAGAGAATGACTCACTTTATAATCATGCAGATTCATATAGCCAAAGTTTAGTCTACCGATAATCCTTGATATATTGCAGATTTATACAGGCAGAGCTTAGCCTATTGATTTAGCCTTGTAACCTAATGCACACGAACTAGGTAAATAACTAATACAGCATTTACGATAACTCACGAGATAAAACCCTCACAACGAATGACAAAGTGCAATACTTAACAATTCAGCAGATTCACAACGAATGACAGAGTATAGTCCGAGTTCGAACAGCACTCAAAAATTCAAGTCGAAATCACGATGAATAACAAAGTATAAACTCAATTTGAGCGGCACTTAAATATCCATTGGATAGTTTAATCGATCGGACATTGAATCGTAGCAGCGATTGAGTTAATACCCTGTATCGTAGCAGTATCCCCCTACTAATTAGTGTTTTGAGACTTATTTCGACAATAATTCGACATACAGAGTGAATTTGAGTGTCGAATGAACAACAGAATGCGATTGCCAATGCCTGCTATTTATACAAGAATTTGGGCTAGCTTACGGACCGTAACAATTTATCCTTACGGTCCGTAAGGGACACGAATTACCTATAGGCTTGCCACGCGTGGGACTAGGCCTGATGAGTCGACAGTTTCTCGAAATTAAATTTAGACAACGAGTTATTTAGGATAATCATCAAGTAGGGAATGCCCCCCCTGAGTTTTAGGGGCCCTGATCCTGATTCTGATTGTTCTGATATTTTTAGGGTTTGTGTAGAATCACTTGGGTGTCTTAATTAGGGTTTCCTTTTAGATAAAATAATAAAATAAATAGGACTTTAAATGAGGGTTGTTATATCAGGGTCCGGGTTTATACTTACGGAATTTTTTTAGGACGTTTTTGTGTGAGTCTTTACATTCTACCCACCTTAATAAAAATCTCGTCCTCGAGATTTACTGGAATACTTTTTTCTTTATCTCAGATTCCAGCTCCCAAGTGTATTTGGGTTATGATATTTCTTTTAGATTTATGTCATATTTGAGTCAACAAAATGACACAGATTAGATATCAATTTTTTTTTGTGAATAAGAGTTGTACCATAAGTAGGATTCAATGGTTTAACTGAATTAGTTCAAGAAATCGATAATAATCGAATAAGAGAAAATGATATAATTTCCAATGTGACTGGGTTTAAGCCAAAAGATATGTGATCAATAGATATTTAGAATGAATGTGAAGGATTTTTTTAGAAATAAAATTCTTTGTCAAAAGAAAGCTTACTTTGATTGGCAACTGAGGAAGACTTAGAATTTGATAGGTTTAAAATGAAATTAAAGCATGAAAAATGATTTGTCAAATATTTATGATATGAGAAAATCAAAGTGTTGAGATGAGTGAATTGCAAAGATACACCAAAAGACAATAGAGTTAGTGTATCATTGTTTAGAGTTCCAAATTGTTTTAATTGTGAAACAATGTAATATTACATTGTTAGTGACTATATTTTTCATACTATTTCCTAGAGATTTAAATAAAATAAGAAAAAGTTGTTTTGGCATTACCAATCATTATATTATATTTATAAATATATATTATTTGTTACTCATTTTTACTTATATGTAAATGGTTACTGCTTTTAAGCATTTTAATATACTATGTAAAATAACTTATTTTTACTATGTAATATATATATTACAAAATTCCTTAATGAAGTTATTATATTTAGTATATTTTGTAAAAGAAATCACTATTATTTATAATGTTTTTATTTGTCCCTTTTATTTTATGAAAATATGTCTTCTCCAATGTATGTATATTTTCATATATAATTAAAATTTACTAAATAAGTATGATGACTTAATTTATATATATTAACTAGTCATTATCATGGTGAATATTGGTTAGTGCTGCCTTGTTTAAGCATAGGTGATCAGTCCATGCCTAACTAAGGCTAGGCTATCCAATACCTACCATTGACAATAACCCTAGTATTAAAAATAATCTTTAACACTACTACTTATTAATATATTATTATTAATAAAATTATCAATAATAAATAACTAAACAATAACTTTAAATAAAAGTATACCTCAAATATATTTTCTTCATCGCAATGGTTTAAAATATAGTAATACTATATTTGTAAATTAGGTAATTCCATATATAATCAATTAAATTTATATATACTGTTTTTTTTATCAATGATGATAGAGCAATAAATATTATGAAAGGCACGATTGACATTTGTAATAATTATTAAGAGATATACCGAAATATAAATTTGGGTATCATTATTTGAGCACATGATTGTTTTAAGATTACTTGTATAGAATAAATCAACAAAGTGGATTTAATATAAATAATTAAATGATTAAATCCGAGATTAGCACAATCTTCAGATTTTGTGAAAATGTTACCTCAAAGTGATTGTGATCATAGAAATGATTTAGTGAAGTTGTGGATCACACAAGCATGTTATTTTTCATGAGAATTAAAATGCTTGTTAGGATTATTCTGAATATGGTGGTTTTATTCATCATATGGAACCTTGAATTGAATAAGTAATGTGAGCAAGTTCAAACAATTGAACTTGGTTTAAACAAAACAAGTTTAAATAAGAAAGTTCAAACATGGTCATAACAGAAACCATGGATGCCAAAGAAAATTGAGTTTTTCAAAAATTTATTTACTTGTTATTAAGAGTCATCGTTTAGTAATAATGCGGTTCACCGTGCCAAAATCAAGTCTAACTAAAGGATATTTGAGTTTGGATAAAATGACAAATTAGAATGAAGCCCTCCAGTGGAATTCAGAAATTAAACGAACCACATGCGCAACAAACAGTGCATGTGTAACGTGTGGATTTACCAAGAAATGAAATGAATCAATATCTGCTACTATGAAATAAATCCTCCTGGTATGATGACAGTTAGGAAAAGTAGAAATGCGAAAGTCAACTTATTATGTGCAGAAGTCAGAATTTTCAACAAAAGAAATATAAGAACTTCTATCTGGAATTTCGAGTGATAACCGTTATTAAATGACATTACCAGGGAATGTCAAATAAAATGAAATAGGAAATTTGCAAAAGTATATGACTCCTTTTTCAGTGCTAATACTTATGACTCTGATTAGACTGTGCACCGATGTTTTTGTAAAATCTTGTTCTAGCGTATCTTAGTGATATTCTTGTCGTTTGTAGGATCATGTGGCAAAGTGTTTCTTTTTTATTAGTAGTTCTTCTACTGATGGAATTAACATTGGTGTCATCGTGCTCGATTTATATTTTCCAAAGGTCTTGCCTTGGAAGTCGTATGTGATATAATTCATCTTCTGTGGGCGTTTAATTTTTTTTTTTTAATTTTCATGTGTTTTCTTGTACCTTATCACAACTTTTACATGCTTTTTACTTGCGTTAATAGTTTATGGTAACGTGTTAGAAATTCTTTATACTTTCGATGGTATCCCAACTTAATGGGTTTCCTTTGTTTATTTTATCACATGAGCTACGAGACAGATGATTAAACGAAATAATGTTTTGATATCGGAAAAGAGATTCCTGAATAAGAAATCTAGACACAGATACTGGTGCTTTATTCTTAATTGACTTTTGGAATTCCTTATAGATATGTATATCTATATAATCATATATTTCACATGCTGTAATATACATACCCTTTATAAGGTCTATGTATTTAACAGTTTCATATTTCCAAATACTAGTCAGATATCAGATCATGATACTATTTAGGGAAATCTTGTCACTTGTTTGACATATTATTTATCCCGTCTTATCCGATTCGTGCTGGAGCGGTAACCTCAGTATATCTGGACAAACTGGAGAGTCTATTACACCATACCCAGTCTTACCAGAGAAAATTTTCTATTTCCCATAAATAGTATCTTTTTCAAAAAGTGCCTATCTTATTAGGGCTTTTATTCAGAATTAAGGAAATTTGTATTTCCATAACATATCTTATTATTATATTAATCACTAGACGATTCATGTGACAGTGTCAATTTACTATTGATCATTCTTTCAACTAGTGACTCAGGTCATATTACTGTTGATCATTCTCTCAACTAGTAATTGCGGTCATATCACTGTTGATCATTCTTTCAACTAGTGCTTTTGGTCATGTCACTGTTGATCATTCTCTCAACTAGTGACTCTGGACTTAGTTGTCCCGTGACATTACTTCATCAATTACTTATGGCACACCAAAATTCCATCATATTTATTTGCACAAGTACTTAGCTTATCGTGAAGCTAATACTAAGGCATCTTTTCTTAAGTTCAAGTCTAATTGCTATCATGTGTGCTACCAGTTAACAGCAATCTCCTAACTCTTTTATATAAATTTAGGTATTATTATTACAACACCTAAAGGCTTAAAGCAGTGGCTCTTTGAGTTGGCTCTGATACCACCTTCTGTTACGGCCCCCGACCCACCCTGGACGGAATCGGGAGTCGCGAACAGCCCAGCGGTACCGGTGATTATTTTGAAAACGTTGCAGCGGAAATTTTAGCAGGACTGTGAGTTAGGAAAAATATCAGAGTTTAGAAAACACCGGATTTTATTTAATAAATGGGATAAACCCATGTTTTATAATGGTAGCTTTAATAAAGATAAATTTTATTACATAAAACAATATTTCTTATTCTGATTTAATTAATAAATAAGCCACTTCTTGATGCCTTTCAGTGCCGTATCCATCTATTACTCCAATCTACGGTAATTACCTGAAAAGTGTTTTAAAAAGGTTTTGTCAGCGGGAAATACTGAGTGAATCATTCTATTTTGCATAATGATGCATAGTTATTAATTACAGCATAAGAGCGATTACAATGGCTTCTATCTTATTCTTATCTGGCATTCTGTCACAATGGTGACAAGTCACAATGGTGACGATGGTCATACCACTATTAGATCAATGAACCTAAATAGTGATGATTATCCCTGTAGGTCAATGAACCTAACAGTGATTATCCCGAGTAGGTCAATGAACCTAACTGGGAGAAGTTAGTAATGTGCACAATACCCCAACTAACCAGTAATTCAAGATATCCACGACTTAGTCCCTGTAATTATAACCTTGAAAATAATTTGAGGTATTGTAAAACAGTTGATAAAAAGAGAATGACTCACTTTATAATCATGCAGATTCATATAGCCAAAGTTTAGTCTACCGATAATCCTTGATATATTGCAGATTTATACAGGCAGAGCTTAGCCTATTGATTTAGCCTTGTAACCTAATGCACACGAACTAGGTAAATAACTAATACAGCATTTACGATAACTCACGAGATAAAACCCTCACAACGAATGACAAAGTGCAATACTTAACAATTCAGCGGATTCACAACGAATGACAGAGTATAGTCCGAGTTCGAACAACATTCAAACATTCAAGTCGAAATCACGATGAATAACAAAGTATAAACTCAATTTGAGCGGCACTTAAATATCCATTGGATAGTTTAATCGATCGGACATTGAATCGTAGCAGCGATTGAGTTAATACCCTGTATCGTAGCAGTATCCCCCTACTAATTAGTGTTTTGAGACTTATTTCGACAATAATTCGACATACAGAGTGAATTTGAGCGTCGAATGAACAACAGAATGCGATTGCCAATGCCTGCTATTTATACAAGAATTTGGGCTAGCTTACGGACCGTAACAATTTATCCTTACGGTCCGTAAGGGACACGAATTACCTATAGGCTTGCCACGCGTGGGACTAGGCCTGATGAGTTGACAGTTTCTCGAAATTAAATTTAGACAACGAGTTATTTAGGATAATCATCAAGTAGGGAATGCCCCCCCCTGAGTTTTAGGGGCCCTGATCCTGATTCTGATTGTTCTGATATTTTTAGGGTTTGTGTAGAATCACTTGGGTGTCTTAATTAGGGTTTCCTTTTAGATAAAATAATAAAATAAATAGGACTTTAAATGAGGGTTGTTATATCAGGGTCCGGGTTTATACTTACGGAATTTTTTTAGGACGTTTTTGTGTGAGTCTTTACACTTTAGCGATGGATGAATCACATAAGTCTCGATATTCTGTCCATCCTGGTGCTGATAAAATGTACAAGGATCTTCGTACTAAGATCTGGTGGCCTGGTATGAAGAAAGATGTTGCCTTGTATGTGTCAAAATGCCTAACTTGTCTCAAAGTCAAGGCAGAACATCAACGACCTTCTGGTTTGCTTGTACAACCAGAGATACCGGTTTGGAAATGGGAAAACATTGCCATGGATCTCATTACTAAGTTACCGTGTACGTCTAAAGGTCACGATGCTATTTGGGTTGTAGTTGATCGTTTGACAAAATCTGCTCACTTCTTACCAATCCATGAGGATTTCTCTGCTGAGAAGCTTTCCAATATCTACGTAGACGAGATTGTATCACGACATGGTGTTCCTTTAGATATCATTTCCGATCGTGATGCTCGATTTTCATCTTATTTTTGGAAGGCCATGCAATCTGCTTTGGGAACCCAACTGAATCTAAGCACTGCTTATCATCCCCAAACAGATGGCCAATCTGAGAGAACGATTCAAACTTTGGAGGATATGCTTAGAGCATGCGTGATAGACTTTGGTGGTAATTGGGATTCTCATCTGCCACTGATCAAGTTCTCTTACAACAATAGCTATCCTGCTAGCATTAAAATGGCACCATTCGAAGCTTTCTACGGTCGAAAATGTCGTTCACCTGTCTGTTGGAACGAGACCGGCGAAGCTCAGCTTACTGTACCTGAGCTCGTTCTGGAAACAACAGACAAATCAAGAGAATCCGCGATAATCTTGTGACAGCGCAAAACCGTCAAAAGAGATATGCGGATCTGTGACGCAAGCCCTTAGAATTTCAAATCAGATACCGTGTCCTACTCAAGGTGTCACCTTGGAAGGGAGTGGTGAGATTTGGAAAGAAAGGAAAACTTGCACCTCGATATGTGGGACAATTTAAGATTGTGGAAAGAATTGGAAAGGTTGCCTATCGTCTAGAGCTACCTCCAGAGCTTGGAAATATTCACCCGACTTTTCACGTGTCCAATCTGCGAAAGTGTTTAGCTGACGCTGATCTACACATTCCTCTCGACGAGATCCAAATCGATGAAACAATGCACTTTGTCGAGAAACCCGTGGAGATCGTGGACCGTGCTTTCAAACAGTTGAAGAACAAACGGATTCGATTGGTCAAAGTTCGCTGGGAATCCAAACGTGGCCTAGAGTTTACTTGGGAACGTGAGGACCAGATGAAAACGAAATATCCGCATTTGTTTTCACAAGCTTCCTCTAGTTAAAATTTCGGGACGAAATTTCCTGAAGTAGGGGAGACTGTGACAACTGTGTTATGTAATCGATGTACGACGTAAAACAATGATGATTATTAATAAAACAATGTGCTTTGGTGTTATTATATGTTTTTTGGTGTTATTATATGTGTAATTGTGTTTAGTGATTTTACAATTTGATTCGATTCCAATTTCAAGCTCTAAATCGCTTTCTGGAAGGTTATACGCAAACTGGTGCTTAAACGCAGTCAGTATAATGCGACAAACACTCCGTAATAGTGATATAGGCTTAAAATACCTTAAATAACCTCCACATAACTTAGAAATAAGTTTTGAATGGTTTGGTGTGTCGAAATCAACTTTGTTCGATCGCAGGGACTATTTGTGTCAAACTGCGAAACTATGCCGATTTGTATAGTAACGAACATTCCGGAACTTGATCATAAGTTAAAAATTCCCTAAATAACCTTTACATAGCTTAGAAATAGGATTTGAGGGGTTCGGTATGCTAAAATAAACTTTATGCTCATTCAGGGACTAAAAGCGTCAAAAAGTGCATAAGTTTGCATTTTCGCGCATAACTTACGTTCTGAATACATCCGGACATCCAAAAATTTATGTAAGCATTAAAATATTTTATTTTAGTGTTTGGCATGATAAAATTCAATTCGTCGCTTAATTTGGATCGTTTTTGCGTTCGTTACGACTTCCGTCGTAATTAAGCGAATAACGCAACCGTACGACCAAACGAACCGACATCCGAGATGTTTTTGAGCATATTTTAAGTTCCCTATACTTTAACTTTATTTTAGAGCCTTTAAATGGGGTTAACGGGGCTTAAAGGTGCCAAAAAATCAAGTTTTACAAGTGCAGGGACCATTTTTGAAATTTCTGGCAGATTCAATGAACCTAGTCCATTTTGAAGTGTTGATCGTTTTAACCCATGGTTTTGCAAAACCATTGGCTGGTATTCAATGAACATAGTCCATATTAGGGGCTCCCATGGTTTTAGAAAAACCATGGGCACACATGTAAGGTCCAGATCAAAGCTCAGTTTTCGAGGAACGATCTTAACGGTTCTAGAAATCCTATATATACCCCATCCATTTCACTTCAAAACCCACAATTTGAAATCTGATTTATGCTCTCTAAGTGGAAGTATATGCTTCCTACCTGAGAGAAAAATCGGAATCAAATCTTGCGGGGACCTTCTGTAAGTGTTCTTTCGTTCTTTTCATTCGTTTTAGCGTTAAAGTCAAACTTTGTTTGACTTTCGGCATTGACCAGTTTATGGTCAATGTGAAGTTCGTTTGAACTTCATAACGTGAGTGTAATCACGATGGTTATAGCCCCTAGTGACTATACCTACTGATTACCACGTTATCTAGGCTCAGTGACGAGTCGAAGTTTCGGCCAAAATGCGTATTTACGCGTATTTTGTAACCAAACTACTTTAGGATATCAAAACCGTTTGTTTTGATATCAAAACCTGTTTTCTAACTTAGTTAAGCATGTTTTAACATGCTTAGCTCGTCACTTTTAGTTTAGTGCTTATATAGGGTCGTAAAGGTAAGCGATCTAATCAATCGCTTATACTTTCTAACCCGACCTGTTTGGTCGGTCATTAGGATCCGACCAAACAAATTAGGTGACCATAGTAGCATAGGGAATAATCTTCCGAGGTTATACCTTATGGTCACCTAGTTTAGATGGTTGTATGATAAGTAGTTTATATGCCTTAGGTAATGTAAGACCCTAACACGTATTTGACCAAAAGTCGCAGCGGAAGTTCATGTCTAAAAATTTCTTTCCTTATAATACCTTGACTTATTTGAAATTTCTTTCATCCATTTTTTTATACTCTTTTACACACTTGCATCAATCGACTCATTTACTAAATACAAACATAACTTCTGTCTGCTAAATTACATACACAAATGTCCCTGTACAATCTATCTTGCGACTCGGTCCTCCATCTCCATTCCTTGATGATCCTCCGTGACCCGATCAACCTGCGCTCACCACATACATTCATAACGTTAGCACACATTATAAACATAAATACATTTCCTTCTTGTTGAATTTTCATTTCATTTTCTCTTTTCATTCCAGCTTTCCATCACATTATACTATCCGTGGCGAGACTTCCTTATTGTACCTGCAATACACTTCGTTCACAAGGCACGCTATTATTATCGTCAATACTCAATCTCATTGAATACATGCGTACATACTTTCATACATACTCACATATATGCATACGTTCGCACTTAACCACTTGCATACATGTACATACACATACTGCCTACATACACACCTACATACATACATACATATATTCATATCTTCACGCGTGCCTACATACGTGCATACGCTCATATATATCTAATTGCATATATACAAACATACATTCAATCATACATACAAATTATAATCATACATACATACATACATACATACATACATACCTTCATACGTATCTACATCTCCTAAAACATAAAATAAGTTGATCATACTTAGCTTACAGGCATTTAAAAACGCCTTTAAACGGGTTCATGAAGCAAAACAACCAAAATAAACAATTTTTGGGATTCAGGGGGGGCTAGACGCCCCACCTAGGCCCCTTTTTGACAGCAAGTTTCTTAATTGCTGCTGCAAAATTCCCAGCCAACCCAAGTTTCACGAAAACGGACATAACTCATTCGTTATTGATCCGATTTACATGATTCTTTTTCCTACGCGTCCGTAATTTATTCTCCATCACATGAAGTAAAAATCCAATATTTGGACTACCGAAATTTATGACTTTTAAGCCTTCGGCATATTACCCTTTTACCAAATCTTGACCCGTTCATGCATTTATCAACAAAACATGTTTGTTTCACCTTGATTTTATATAAACCTTATAATTTCAAAGTCGCTTAACACATAAGGTTCAATTCCCTGATTTCTTACATCTTCTTAACCCATTTTTGCTCAAAACCTTATTTTGACCCGTTAAGGGTATTTTCGCATTTAAGGTCTATGACTAACAAAAACCATACTTCTCACTTTCACACGTGTCCAAAACGTTTCCCTTAATCAATTAACTTGTCTCTAAACAACTTTTACGATTGTTTTCCCGATATGCCCATCAAGGGCGTTTTTGTCAACTTTGACCCATCCTTTACTACAAAAGACTTCATTGCATAATTAACCAATCACGCGACTTATCTACAATTGTAAATGCACATACCTGGCTCGGATCAAAGCTATGACCCGTTTTAATACTTCATCTGCTAAATTGCTAGATAATAGCAACGCAAATCCTTTTTCTATACATTCTGAAATTTCATAATACTTGACAAAGCAATTCATTAGTCGATAACGCCAAAGGGTGACATCTTCACCGTTTGACCCGTTAAGTCTAAATGTCCATTTTATCCTTATGGGATTTTAGTTATTCGTTACCCCTTCCATGTAACTTATTCTTTCGTTAACTTGCAACCCAAATTACCATGATGCCCTTTTTACCCTTTTTAACCATCAAGCTTAGTTTCTTAACATAACCACATGTTCCGGCCCATACCAAAGCTTGTCGGAACATCATAATTCACATATTTAATAATTCCCATATCTACTTACCATGTCCGTAATCTATACATTGAATATATATTCTACAAAAAAGGGTGTAAGCTTTGCTTACCTAGCGTCCGAATATGCTTCCAGTGCGCATTAGTCCCGTTTGACCCGCTTCTTTCCCAAGCTTCCATGTCGCTTATTAAGCATCAACTATCATATATCATTCTCAAGATAGTTAGCTTATTCATCATTCATCAAAACCTTTTCATCATACGGATCTTGTATTAAGTTTATCATTTAACCTTAAAACATGCTAATCCATCATTTCTTATCCAATTCTTTAAACATTCACACACATAAACGATTTCAAACATCAATAATATAAACATATTATCATTTTCATCATATCATCAAAACCCACTTCATAACTATTTTGCTAATCACTTACAAGTGATCTAATCTTAAGTTCTTCATAATTTCTTCATGCTTTTGATGTATGTACTACCTCCTAAGCATAGTGTACAACTAGTTCATGCATATCCTTCTAATCTCATACATAATTCATCAATTTCCTGTTTCTAATCAACATGAATCATACATGCATAAACATTCAAACATATTATCATCATATTTCTTTCAATTCTTCTAACAAGAATCCATATTACTCACATAGTACATCAACATTCAACAAGAATTAGACATGGATGATGATTCAAGTCATCATTCTCAACATAACTTATGGGTTTCACCCTTAAACATCAAATTAACCTAAATCATGCATAACCCATGTTCAATATGATGATTCTAACACACACCCATTCTCAATTTCATACAAATTCGCAATTTACATCATAACCCACTTCGTGAAAGATCACCAATCTAACTTTTAAGACATACCTTACGATCCGCTTGTGAAGGTGATCATAAATCCGTGTTCGGTTATTAATTTAGACCTTGATTTGCCCTTCAATTCGATGATTCTTCATGCTTAGGGTTTCTTGAGCTCATGGAGCTCCTGGCCCCTTCACGAACACACATACGTGTGTGTGTATATGTGTGTATTTTTTTATAAAATCAACTTTCATTTACCCCATTTTAGTCCCTCAAGTTTGTCACTCATTATAATTGCCACAACTCTCATCCTTTAGTTGTTTCTACCATACTCATAACTAGGTTAAATAACCTAGTCATTTATTTCTTGATGTACCACATCATAACATTTAACGAATATAAATATTCGGGTTTTGGGGCGTTACAAGTCTACCCCCCTTAAATAAGGTTTCGTCCCCGAAACCTTTCTCCTTTCCTCTTGCACACACACATCTATGTTTGACTTCATAGTCACATCATAATTATAAGTAATCATCCTATCTCAATTCATATTTATTCATACAATTGACTTTTTCATAATAAGTCCATACTTTTCATACCATACCTTCACATAACATTCTCATTTCCCTTAACCCGTTTATAATAGGTCAATATACATACTTCTTCAAACTTGTGATAATACGTTCATTCGTAGGATTCGTTTATAACGGATCTAATACTTTCATCTTGTCTTTTAAGATTACATTCCATACACACATTTTATAACATTTAACTCTTGTTTTGTTATCACAACAAAACTACTACTTCATAGTTACACCTACATGCTTAACTCCATAGTTAGCATCATTCTACTTTTCTATAGTCATTTGTACCATACATATCCTTACGTTACCTTCAACTTACCTCCTTCATTCTACATTACTATACCTCTCATTTCGTGCCTTACTTATTTTGCATAAGCATACGTGTCGTGCAATTCATTTCATGGGAGTTTAACCAATACTCGAACTCTTCACTCAAAACCTTTGAGATTCGCTTCTTGATGACATAGTTTTCTTCTTATGTTAACTAAAAAAAATCAAACTTTCCATACTATACCATACCCATTCCATCATTCAATTCGTAGGTCGTACCCAATTAACCAATTCATACTTATCTAACATAAGTTAAACTTTTACTGACCTCATCTCATATAATCAATCGACGATCCGTAACCCAGATCGATCCGCATTCTTCACGAGTACTAGCCATACCAGGCTATATTTCATTCATCCGCGTAATGCGCTTCCGCCCGTGCACATCCTTCCACCAATTCGGTTGGTTTCATCACATCAAGAGTTCCTAACATTATCATCTACAATTTTAGCGGTTAGCACATTTCATTCAAGCATTCATTATACTAGGTGATTACTCACCTATAATTCCTTTTTCAACTTCCTACGTACAAACTATAACACATTCCGCATTTCATTCCTTACATGCAATTCTTTTATTCTGGTTGCTTATTTCATCAACCTTTGCAGTTTGACCTTTCAAGGTCAGACTGTCATTTCTTGCTTACCATAGTTGCATTGAGGTACTCTTCGTACTTCTTTCCATTCATGCTTACTTGCAAAGACATTCATTACATCATTTTGGTATTCTTAACAAACTTACCCTTCTTGTTCGTACTTAAATCATTGTCCGGGTCATAGCCCGTCATTCATTATGACTCCTAAGAGTCTATTACTAACACATTTAACACCTAACTGGTTCAAAACTTCTTTCTTTCATTTCACAACTTAGGTTTGCATGCCTATTACGATCATTCTTTAGTTTATTTACTTTACATTTACCCATATGACTCGTTTGACACAACCACGGTTAAACTATCGACACATTCTGATGTGGACTAATTCCATCCTTTTTATATTTTAAATATGTCCTGCGGATTCAAACGTAACATCCATACCTTTCATTACTTCTATGTTTCGAATCCGTCTAGCGGTTCCAAACATACCATTCATACCTTTTCTTCCTTCTATGATTTGAATCCATCTAACGGATTTCAATCATATCATTCACATCTTTCATTCCTTACATGTGTTGAATCCGTTTCGCGGATTCAGACATATCATTTCTACATTTCATTTCCTTGAATCCGTTTTACGGATTCAAATATTCCATTCATGCCTTTCATTTCTTGAATCCGTCTCGCGGATTCAAACAGGTCATTCATACTTCATTACTTTCATGCTTCGAATCCGTCTCGCGGATTCTATCATATCATTCATACTTTTTGTCCCTTCTATGTTTTGAATCCGTCTCGCGGATTCAAACATTTCATTCATGCCTTTCATCCCTTGAATCCGTCTCGCGGATTCAAACGATGCATTCACATCTTTCATTCTTTGAATCCGTCTCGCGGATTCAAACAGTTCATTCATATATTGTTGATCCGTACTTTCTTACTGATTCAACATTCTTCATTCTTATCACTTATACTTTTCACTCTTACGTAGTACTCTCAATTTCCCGAGAGTCTTACTACCCATTTCACTCGCACGCCCACCTGCTACCCAGTTCTACCGGACATACCTGTGATAATTACCATGGTCTCACGAACGTCATATGCTTCTTGCGTACTGGCCAGGTGCGCAATCCCACATACTAGTTTCGTGCCTTCGTGTAACCATCGCCTTAAGTCCGAGAAATGGGTTTCAGTTTTGTGCACATCTCTAAAATTTCCCCAAGACCATATCATTGCCTTTCGTTTAATAATTGCCCTCCCAAGGAGATTTCTTCCTTTTTCTTTTAACATTGGTACCCATACATATTAACATTGTGTACCTGGGGTCCGTCTGTCCATTCGCATCCTTGCCTGCCTTAGCGTCCATCTTAGACTGCATTCATGGATCATCCTCTTCAAACTTTTAAGCTTACCTTGCACATACATAACCATTAGCTTCTTCATATGAGTGCATATATACACACTTTCATTCAATTTCTACCTGTAGATCTTGATCGAGTCATGGATTGTACAGGTTCCTTATCACAAGAGCACATAGGTTTGAGTTCAAGTACCTACCTTCTCGTACTTGATTCTCTCAAACCAGGGCTCTGATACCAACTTGTAAGACCCTAACACGTATTTGACCAAAAGTCGCAGCGGAAGTTCATGTCTAAAAATTTCTTTCCTTATAATACCTTGACTTATTTGAAATTTCATTCATCCATTTTTTTATACTCTTTTACACACTTGCATCAATCGACTCATTTACTAAATACAAACACAACTTATGTCTGCTAAATTACATAAACAAATGTCCCCGTACAATCTATCTTGCGACTCGGTCCTCGATCTCCATTCCTTGATGATCCTCTGTGACCCGATCAACCTGCGCTCACCACATACATTCATAACGTTAGCACACATTATAAACATAAATAAATTTCCTACTTGTTGACTTTTCATTTCATTTTCTCTTTTCATTCCAGCTTTCCATCACATTATACTATCCGTGGCGAGACTTCCTTATTGTACCTGCAATACACTTCGTTCACAAGGCACGCTATTATTATCGTCAATACTCAATCTCATTGAATACATGCGTACATACTTTCATACATACTCACATATATGCACACGTTCGCACTTAACCACTTGCATACATGTACATACACATACTGCCTACATACACACCTACATACATACATACATATATTCATATCTTCACGCGTGCCTACATACGTGCATACGCTCATATATATCTAATTGCATACATACAAACATACATTCAATCATACATACAAATTATAATCATACATACATACATACATACCTTCATACGTATCTACATCTCCTAAAACATAAAATAAGTTGATCATACTTAGCTTACAGGCGTTTAAAAACGCCTTTAAACGGGTTCATGAAGCAAAACAACCAAAATAAACAATTTTTGGGATTCAGGGGGGCTAGACGCCCCACCTAGGCCCCTTTTTGACAGCAAGTTTCTTAATTGCTGCTGCAAAATTCCCAGCCAACCCAAGTTTCACGAAAACGGACATAACTCATTCGTTACTGATCCGATTTACATGATTCTTTTTCCTACGCGTCCGTAATTTATTCTCCATCACATGGAGTAAAAATCCAATATTTGGACTACCGAAATTTATGACTTTTAAGCCTTCGGCATATTACCCTTTTACCAAATCTTGACCCGTTCATGCATTTATCAACAAAACATGTTTGTTTCACCTTGATTTTATTCAAACCTTATAATTTCAAAGTCGCTTAACACATAAGGTTCAATTCCCTGATTTCTTACATCTTCTGCTCAAAACCTTATTTTGACCCGTTAAGGGTATTTTCGCATTTAAGGTCTATGACTAACAAAAACCATACTTCTAACTTTCACATGTGTCCAAAACATTTCCCTTAATCAATTAACTTGTCTCTAAACAACTTTTACGATTGTTTGCCCGATATGCCCATCAAGGGCGTTTTTGTCAACTTTGACCCATCCTTTACTACAAAAGACTTCATTGCATAATTAACCAATCACGCGACTTATCTACAATTGTAAATGCACATACCTGGCTCGGATCAAAGCTATGACCCGTTTTAATACTTCATCCGCTAAATTGCTAGATAATAGCAACGCAAATCCTTTTTCTATACATTCTGAAATTTCATAATACTTAACAAAGCAATTCATTAGTCGATAACGCCAAAGTGTGACATCTTCACCATTTGACCCGTTAAGTCTAAATGTCCATTTTATCCTTATGGGATTTTAGTTATTCGTTACCCCTTCCATGTAACTTATTCTTTCGTTAACTTGCAACCCAAATTACCATGATGCCCTTTTTACCCTTTTTAACCATCAAGCTTAGTTTCTTAACATAACCACATGTTCCGGCCCATACCAAAGCTTGTCGGAACATCATAATTCACATATTTAATAATTCCCATATCTACTTACCATGTCCGTAATCTATACATTGAATAGATATTCTACAAAAAAGGGTGTAAGCTTTGCTTACCTAGCGTCCGAATATGCTTCCCGTGCGCATTAGTCCCGTTTGACCCGCTTCTTTCCCAAGCTTCCATGTCGCTTATTAAGCATCAACTATCATATATCATTCTCAAGATAGTTAGCTTATTCATCATTCATCAAAACCTTTTCATCATACGGATCTTGTATTGAGTTTATCATTTAACCTTAAAACATGCTAATCCATCATTTCTTATCCAATTCTTTAAACATTCACACACATAAACGATTTCAAACATCAATAATATAAACATATTATCATTTTCATCATATCATCAAACCCACTTCATAACTATTTTGCTAATCACTTACAAGTGATCTAATCTTAAGTTCTTCATAATTTCTTCATGCTTTTGATGTATGTACTACCTCCTAAGCATAGTGTACAACTAGTTCATGCATATCCTTCTAATCTCTTACATAATTCATCAATTTCCTCTTTCTAATCAACATGAATCATACATGCATAAACATTCAAACATATTATCATCATATTTCTTTCAATTCTTCTAACAAGAATCCATATTACTCACATAGTACATCAACATTCAACAAGAATTAGAGATGGATGATGATTCAAGTCATCATTCTCAACATAACTTATGGGTTTCACCCTTAAACATCAAATTAACCTAAATCATGCATAACCGATGTTCAATATGATGATTCTAACACACACCCATTCTCAATTTCATACAAATTCGCAATTTACATCATAACCCACTTCGTGAAAGATCACCAATCTAACTTTTAAGACATACCTTACGATCCGCTTGTGAAGGTGATCATAAATCCGTGTTCGGTTATGAATTTAGACCTTGATTTGCCCTTCAATTCGATGATTCTTCATGCTTAGGGTTTCTTGAGCTCATGGAGCTCCTGGCCCCTTCACGAACACACATACGTGTGTGTGTATATGTGTGTATTTTTTTTTATAAAATCAACTTTCATTTACCCCATTTTAGTCCCTCAAGTTTGTCACTCATTATAATTGCCACAACTCTCATCCTTTTGTTGTTTCTACCATAGCCATAACTAGGTGAAATAACCTAGTCATTTATTTCTTGATGTCCCACATCATAACATTTAACGAATATAAATATTCGGGTTTTGGGGTGTTACAGGTAAATGACCAAAATGCCCTTTTCATGCATAATTGGTAATTAAGCATATGTAACCTAAACTTTTGTCACATAACTGATTATACAACATGATTAAACTTGTATAGGCATAGGACTAGTTAGACGTCTCGAACGCGCGTTTGCGCGCACGACACGTTAAAGTAGCATAAGCTACCTTAATGAGTCGCGATGGGTCGAAAGCACTTAGGTTAGGTTCCGATTTAGGATGTAGGCTTTGTTAAACCATATCACATGAGTTCCAACACTAATTTGGGTTGCAAGACCTCATTATGTCCGATCTTCCAATTTAGGCGTCTATTGTTTGACTAGTGGTTCGATTACTAGGTGCTGCTTGATTTCTCTGGTTTACTCGAGTTTGTTGAAGTACTATTGATTGAGGATACCTTGCACTACATGTGAGTACATAGTTCCCCTATTTTACTGTTTTCAAATGTTTTAGGGTGATTCATATGTACATAATGTTTTCAAGGTGTTAACGATAATTTCAAAAACGATTAAAACGATTTATACTAAACTAATAACGATTTCGATAATGTGAACGAACTTGTTGGTTGTAGTTACATAACGAAGAACATTCATTAATTTTGGCCGAACCGACCAGTATTAGGTTATGGTACCATAGGATCTGACAAATCCCGTTATTTCACTATACCCATGGTTATGTGTGGGTGTTGTTGGGTAACGACTGAATCTGTAATTATTAACTTATCCTTTGGGGGTTTGTTAATACGAGAAGCGAGGAACGAGGTAGCCGAGTCACGAAGGTTTGAATGTTATTAGCGAGACGACTATGTATAAGTTTTCACAATTAAAACGAGGATGATTTAAACGATTTAAACGAGTAAACGATTTGGAAACAATTTGGAAACGATGTTAAACGATTTGGGTAAACGATTGGTTTTTGGCTAGTGTTTAGATAACGGGACGGGTGTAATGTGGTGAAAACATGGTGGATACGCCGCTGGTACTTCTTATATATAAGTGTTTTCAACATATTACATACCGTGGCGTTATTTAGTTCACTTGGGTAAACGATATTGAAACGATGTCACTCAACGATGTTTTCGAAATAATATACGAGTTTTATTAACGAGTTTTTACGAGATGTTTTACAAAATGGTTTTTCTAAAACAAAAGTGTTTTTGGGTTAAGAATCATGGCTACGAGATTTTATAAACGATAACCCATTTGGTTTGAGTTGGTTAATTATGTTGCAATACTCTTTTCAAAACGAGGTTTGTATTTTGACTCTTGAAGTCTAATAAAGTACTGCAACATGTAAACGAAGCCACGATTCCGATACTCTTATAAAACCTATTTACTCGCCAGCATTTCTTTGCTGACTTTGTTTTTACATATGTTTCAGGTGTTGTTGCTTGATTGACGTTCTAGGATGCATGCATCACATAGGATCTGGAAGAGGCCTTAGTGACATAAAACAATTATAGTTGATATAAAACTTGTTTGTTATGTGTTAAAACAATGTTAATGCTTAATATTATCAATAAAACGAAACACTTTTTGTATCCATGGTTATGAAACGATAATTCTGTTACAACACTCCCCGACGTTTCCGCCACGCTTTGTTGTTTTATGTGGTCGGGGTGTGACATCATGGTCATACTCTATGAAAGGTTGTGATATTTAACATCTCTAACAATTTGATCTGTTCGAAAAGAAAATGGTTGATTCATGTTTATATGCTTCTATGAAAGGTTGTGTTGGTTCATGAGCAATTATCACCGAACGATCACGTTTGTTCATTTTAATATGATTCCAAACAACGTGAGTTTTCAAGAATAGAGAGTATATATCTTAGCGCAAGGTGTGTGTATAATATATATATATATATATATATATATATATATATATATAATATATATATATATATAGAGTGCGGTTAACATACTTCACGGCTTATCATACTTCACGTAGGCGACAATGGTAACCGTCGGATCAGGGGTATAATCACGCATAGAACATATAATCACGCATGGGAACATATAATCACGCATGGGATCCAAAATCACGCACGTTAAGTTGATCAAAAAAATAATCACGCACGTTATATTTTTTGTCGCTTACGTTAATGTAGGTTAAGCCGTTTTGTACATTATACTTTCTATATATATATATATATATATATAGGTAAAGGGTACTGTACAAATGCCCTTATCGTACATTACGTACGCTACAATCTCAGCCGTCAAATCATCTTCCCGCATTTTAAAATCGCATGTTGTTTTTTTATAACAATTTCGCATGTGATAATTTTTTATGAATTCGCATGTTTTTTTGTACCAATTTCGCATGTGATAATTTTTGATAAAATAGCATGTTGTTTTTTTATAACAATTCCGCATGTGATAATTTTTTATGAATTCGCATGTTGTTTTTTTGTACCAATTTCGCATGTGATAATTTTGATGAAATAGCATGTTGTTTTTTTGTAACAATTTCGCATGTGGTAATTTTGATGAAATCGCATGTTAAAAAACCAACATGCGAAATTGTTACAAAAAAACAACATGCGAATTCAATGCGGGAAGATGATCGGACGGCTGAGACTGTAGCGTACGTAATGTACGATAAGGGCATTTGTACGTTAACCTACCCCTATATATATATATATATATAGGGGAGGGTTATCTTGAGAACGCTAAATATTGCGAGAACCGTGAGAACGAATGAAAAAACCAATGAAAACCAATTTTTTTAATACAAACCTCATTGTAATTAAAATACAACATCAAAAAAAGAATTTACAACATCAAATAATTCATTTCTCCTTTCAAAATCACTCTTTTTAGAATTTTTACACATGTGTAAATTTTCTTTATCTACGAATTCACGTAAATTTAAACGTGTAAATTAAATTTCTAACATTGTATTCGAATAATAATGATAAGTGTAGAAATTTTTTTTGAATTTGATTCGTTTTTAACCAAGTTCTCGCGGTTTTTTCATTTGTTCTCACGGTTCTCACAATATTTAGCGTTCTCATTTAAACCCTCCCCTATATATATATATATATATATATATATATATATATATATATATGTAGGATCATGTGAGAAGTAGTAGGCTATTTGAGAAACTTGAGAAGCATTCTGGACCACACATTTTCCCTAAGCAAAAAAATGCAAAAAAAATGCAAAACAATTTTTTTTTATGGAAAAATCGCAGCTTTTTCTTTAAGGATTTAATTTTTTTTTTTTTAGATTTATACACATGTGTATATTGTTAATCTTTTAACTATACATATATGTATATTGTCAATTATACATATATGTATATACATGTTTAAAATTGAAAAATAAGTGTTATTTAGGGTTTAACATTAATATTTAGGGTTTAGCATTAGGGTTTAGGGTTTATCTTTATGGTTTAGGGTTTAGCATTAGGGTTTAGTAATAGTATTTAGGGTTTAGCATTAGGGTTTAGCTTTTGGGTTTAGCATTAGGGTTTAGCTTTAACTTTTGGGTTTAGCTTTATCTTTAGGGTTTGCATTAGGGTTTAGCGTTAAGGGTTTAGCTTTAGGGTTTAGTTTTAGCTTTAGGGTTTAGCATTATGGTTTAGCTTTAGGGTTTAGAATTAGGGTTTAGCTTCAGGGTTTAGCATTAGGGTTTAGAATTAGGGTTTAGCTTTAGGGTTTAGGGTTTAGCATTAAGGTTTAGCTTTAGTGTTTATGGTATAAGGTTTAGGATTTATAACACATATTTTTTCAATTTTAAACATGTATATACATATATGTATAATTGACAATATACATATATGTATAGTTAAAAGATTAACAATATACACATGTGTATAAATTCCAAAAAAAAATTTAATCCTTAAAGAAAAAGCTGCGATTTTTCCAAAAAAAAAATGCATTTTTTCACATTTTTTTGCATTTTTTGCTTAGGGAAATGTGTGATCCAGATTGCTTCTCAAGTTTCTCAAATATGGTGGACTTCTCTTATATATATATATGTAGGGGAGAGTTCATTGGGGAACACTAAAAAAGTGGGAAACGGGGGAACACTTTTAAAAATTATACTTAACATGTTAAAAAAAATATTTTTCTATTTTTTTTCGGCGCTTTTTCTTATAAATACAAGTATAAACATTTTTGATAAAAAAAATCAAAAACTTAAAATATAAAAAAAATGTTTAAAAAACAGTTTTATCTTATAGAATTAACTTAACATGTGGGGGAGGGGGTTAGGTTTTTTTTTAGGTTTTTTGGGGGTTTTAGTTTTTAGCATTTAGCTTGGGGGGTGGGGGGTGGGGGTTAGTTTTTTTAGCTATTTTAGGTTGTGTTCACATTGGTTCTCGCAATAAATGGAGTTCTCGCATGAGCCCCTCCCTATATATATATATATATATATATATATATATATATATATAGGGGAGGGTTATCTTGAGAACGCTAAATATTGCGAGAACCGTGAGAACGAATGAAAAAACCAACCAAAACCATTTTTTTAATACAAAACTTATTGTAATTAAGATACAACATCAAAAAAAGAATTTACAACATCAAATCATTCATTTCTCCTTTCAAAATCACTCTTTTCTGATTTTTTACACATGTGTAAATATAACAGATTTACACATGTGTAAATGGCAAACTTACACATGTGTAAACTTTCTTTATTTACGAATTCACGTAAATTTAAACGTGTAAATTAAATTTCTAACATTGTATTCGAATAATAATGATAAGTGTAGAAAAAAATTTGAATTTGAATTGTTTTTGACCAAGTTCTCGTGGTTTTTTCATTTGTTCTCACGGTTCTCACAATATTTAGCGTTCTCATTTAAACCCTCCCCTATATATATATAGGGAGAAGATCATGCGAGAACCACCTCTTATTGTGAGAACCGCGAGAACCAATGTGAACACACAAAAAATGCCTAAAAATAGCTAAAAATCACACAAAAAAAATTTTGAATTTTTTAATATTTTTTATAAAAAAATCGCTACTTTTCGAAGCCAAATTTTTTTTTTTTTACTTCTAAAAGTAGCGATTTTAACATAAAAAATATTAAAAAATTCAAAAAAAAAATTTAGATTTTTTTTTATTTTTTTAGGTTTTTTGGGGGTTTAGTTTTTAGCATTTTAGCTTGGGGGGGGGGGGGGGGGTGGGGGGTTTAGGTTTTTGGGGGGTGGGGGAGGGGGGTTTAGGTTTTTTTTTTTGGGGGGGGGGGGGGTGGGGTTAGGTTTTTTTTAGCATTTAGCTTGGGGGGGGGGGGGTTAGGTTTTTGGGGGGTGGGGGTTAGGTTTTTTTTAGCTATTTTAGGTTGTGTTCACATTGGTTCTCAAGGTTCTAACAATAAGGGTGGTTCTCGCATGAGCCCCTCCCTATATATATATATATATATATATATATATATATATATATATATATATATATATATATATTGAATATAAAAGTAAAACTATCATCATCATATTTACGATGTATCTTCAACTATTAGTTATTCTATCAACATATAAATTATCCAAACGATGATCCACAATCTTCATAGTAAGCATCCTTCTTATTTCTTAATTTCATTGTATGATGCGTTTTGTATACAGCATTCTCATTCAAACCACCAAAATATGTGTGTGGGGTTTTTAAAATAAAAGAATTATAAAAAGTGGTTATGAGTGGAGGAAATATAAAATGTTACTGTTCATCTGTATATTTGGGGGGACACTGTTCACCCCCTATACTTTTTTAATATATATTGAAAGTGGTTGTGAGTGGAGGAAAGATAAAATGTTACTGTTCATCTGTATATTTGGGGGACACTGTTCACCCCCTATACTTTTTTAATATATATCGAAAGTGGTTGTGAGTGGAGGAGAGAGAAAATGTAATATATATTGAAAAGGAGAGAGAAAAAGTATTTGTTTTTAGTGAAAATATATTGATATAGGAGTTGTTTTTTAGTGGAATGTATGTATATTTTTAGTGGATTGAATGTGAATGCTAATTCTGAATGAAATATGATCTCAATTTCAACATTAAAGATATATCTCTTTATATTATATTCAATCCATTCAAACATTCCATGTTTATCATCTTACTCTCCTTGAATCGCAAATTGTAAAAGAAGAGAGAACATCATTCACTTTGATCAATCGGTTAGTCCGACCAAAAACAAATTGCAATTTTGAATCACTGACAGAAAAAGCAAAAATTTGGTTAAATTTTCCAGTTCAGTCGCTCAAGTTGCATCATAGTCGCAATTAGCATAAAAATTAATAAAAACTGTTCGACATCCTTATAAACAAACCCAGAAACAGTCGAACCATCAAAACCATTTGTAATGGATCTGAGAATATATCAACTACTGAGTTGTGTTATGTTCATATAACGAAACTAAAGACATTTAAAATAAACATCCCGTCGCAACGGACGAGTTAACTTTAACTCGTTTACCCACAAATATTAACATATCAATATAACACAGGGGCGGAGCCAATGTAGTAATAGGGGTAGCACGGGCTACGGCTCAACCCCGTATAGTGTATTTTTTTGGTTTTATACAAATGATACCCCTAAATAAATACGAAGATACCCTGGCAAAAATATAGGAGAGTTGATGTTATATTGTTATTAAAATCCCATTTTTTATAAGCCCGAACCATTTACGGCCCAAAAGTTGTAGAATAAATTAAGCCCAAATTGTAAAGTAAGCCCAAATTAACAATAATATAATTGGAAGGAGCCCAATTAGTAAATGCCAAAGCTTACCCCAAGACCCAAAACATTAAAATAAACCTATTGGAAAGCGGACACAAGCGTCGACTATCAAACATAAATTTTTTTCATTATGGATGGCAAATTTTTTGGGATACCCCTAAATTAATGGGATAGTTCCGCCACTGGTATAACATAATGAGCAATGGATATATTTAATTGAAATATGTTATTAATTGTAATACAATGTAATGGGTTCGTCATATATTACAACTAAAAAAAGTTAATTAAACCCAACATTCCTCTATGAACTAGGCAATAACCATGGTGCTCAATATGCATAATCTTTCAGCTTATTTTATCTGTTCCTCCTTTCTTTTACCTAAGCATTGTTGTGAATATAGTGTACTAGGTTATAACCCCGTGTATTACACGGGGTTAAACAAAAAAAAATTATATATTAAATAATAAAACAATATATCTTTAAAAACCTCATTTATTGTACGGGTTGAATAAATATAATTTTATATATTAAATAATAAAAAAGTTATATCTATAAGAACCATATTGTATTTGTACGGGTTGAATAAATGTAATTTTATATACTAAATAAAAAAGTTATATCTTTAAAAACACGTATATTACACGAGTTGAATAAATGTAAGATTGTTTACCAAATAATAAAATAATACATCTTTAAAAAACCTCATTTATTACACGGGTTGAATAAATGTAATTTTATATACCAAATAATAATAAAAAATTACATCTTTAAAAATATGCGCATTACACAGTTTGAATAAATGTAATTTTCTGTACTAAATAATAAAAAATATATATCCTTAAAAAAACCCCGTGTATTGTACGAATTGAATAAATCTAATTTTATATATCAAATAATAAAAAAGTTATATTTTAAAAAACCTCATCTATTACATGGGTCGAGTAAATGTAATTTTGTATAGTGAAAATAAAAATACTTAATATATTAATACAAAGTTTGGTTTTCGTGATAAAAATAGATTATTCTGTTGTTGCAAAATTTTGTTAACAAAGTCTCAATAAATTTAACCATTTATTAAATGATAAATAATATTAGTTAATTTTATTTTAAGTTTCGTAAAATGTATTTGATACCAAACTAAAAAAGCGTTCAAATATAATTAATTCAAATAAATAATATTATAAATGAGATGGAGATTAAACTAAAGAATAATTATACATAAGATATTAAACTAATAATATTATACATAAGATATTAAACTAATAATATTTAGTAGGAGGGTTATCTATAATATAAGATATTAAATTAAATAATATTTAGTAAAAGAGTTATCTATAATTAATTAGAAGAGATTAAACTAAAATAATAATTATCTATAAGAGATGGTCTAATATAATGACAAGTGTCCCTAAGGTGGTTTCTTTTAGAGTAAATTTCGTTTTTTGCCCCTGTGGTTATATCACTTTTACTATATTAGCCAAAATAAGCATTTTTAACATATCAGCCACATGGTCTCTATAACTAACCATTTTGGCCCCTAAGTCTAACCATTTTGACCACCATGGTCTCTATAACTAACCATTTTAGCCCCCATGATCTCTAGACTTAGGGGCCAAAATGGTTAGTTATAGAGACCATGGGGCAGATATGTTAAAAATTCTTATTTTGAGCTAATATAGTAAAAGTGATATAACCACAGGGGCCAAAAATGTAATTTACTCTTTCTTTTATTATATATCAAGTCATTTATAACTAAATTCAAATCACATAAACAACCATATATTAAGATTCTAATCTACTCAATAAAGAAAAAAGCATATCCAAAAATTGATTCTAACTAAACATACGGCTTTGAAGAACCGATATCCAAAAAATAGACTTCAAAATATAAGATATTAACTTAAATAATATTTAGTAAAAAGATTATCTATAATTAATTAGAATATATTAAACTAAAATAATAATTATCTATAAGAGATAGTCTAATATGATGACAAGTGTTGAATAAATTTAATTTTATATACCAAATAAAAAAGTTATATCTTTAAAACCACGTGTATTACACGGGTTGAATAAATGTAATATTGTTTACCAAATAATAAAATAATACATCTTTAAAAAAACCTCATTTATTACATGGGTTGACTAAATGTAATTTTATATACCAAATAATAAAAAAAAATTGCATCTTTAAAAATATGCGCATTACACGGTTTGAATAAAGGTAATTTTCTGTACTAAATAATAAAAAATATATATCCTTATATATATCCTTTAAAAAACTCGTATATTGTACGAATTGAATAAATCTATTTTTATATATCAAATAATAAAAAGTTATAACTTAAAAAATCTCATGTATTACATCGGTCGAGTAAATGTAATTTTGTATGGTGAAAACAAAAAGATTTAATATTATTAATACAAAGTTTGATTTTCGTGATAAAAATATATTATTCTGTTGTTGTAAAATTTGTTAACGTAGTCTCAGTAAATTTAACCCTTTATTTAAAACTCCGTAAATGTATAAATGATAAATAATATTAGTTAATTTTATTTTAAGTTTCGTAAAATCTATTTGATACCAAACTAAACAAAATGTCCAAATATGTTAATTCAAATAAATAATAGTATAAATGAGAAGGAGCTTAAAGTAAAAGTAGAGGGTGGTGGGAGCCAAAATGAAAGTTGGGAGTGACATTGGCCAATTTTGCTTAGTTTAGGGTGATAAAATCCATCTTCCCAAAAAATAATACAAAAAAAATCACAAGTCGTTAAAGATTTCTTTATACACCACATTTGTTGTTTTAATTGTAGGTTTGTCGTCTTTGTCTAATATTAGTAATTTGACTTCATATATGGATTTTACTTTTGATAAAGCGACAGACAATTGGACATGGGTGAAAACAGATTGTTTCAAATACAAAGCAGCTCAATAGCGGGTGTCTTTAGTTTTTGTTGATTGTCATTATGAAACATACAGTTAATGGATTGTATTTATATCATTTATAATTAAAGATTGTAATTAAAAAAGGTGATGGCATTTATTAAGTGTTTGGGATTGATAATTTTAAAAAAAGAAACCAAAAATTAAGATAGTAATAACGAAATTACAATTTAGTTACTGAAAAAAAAAACTTGATATAATAGAAAGCATATTCTCGAATTCAAAGTAAAAGATCTAATGCATATAAAAAAATTGATTTAATTAAATTAAAAAATGTAATTAAGATATTAAACTAATAATATTTAGTATGAGGGTTATCTATAATATAGGATATTAAACTAAATAATATTTTGTAGAAGGGTTATCCATAATTAATTAGAAGAAATTAAATTAAAATAATAATTATCTATAAAAGATGGTCTAATATGATAACAAGTGTCCCTAAAGTGGTTTCTTTTATTATATAGTATAGATTTAGTTTACAATCCACCAGACAACAAGAGCTTCTATGCCCTAAGAATGATAAAATTGGCCAAAATAGTATACATCTCGAACACCGTGGTTTTTTTGCCTTATTCTTATACGGATGTAGGGAGGGGCGCCATTGATGCTGAGGTGGCGGGAGGCGGTAAACCACACCCCTGGTCTAATAATCAAATGTATATAAAAATTAAAGCGGGGATCAATAATAAACTGACCAGCAGATTAAAGTCCGGTCTCGCAATCTCGGTCCGCTTCACAATCATCCCCTAACTTCAATTCATAATCATTGAAACTTTCAGTTGTTGTTGAAGATCAATAAAAGAATATTTATAATATTGTTACAAATGTAACCCAACATCATCATAAGTTTACGATATACAAAATATATTTCTGGTGTTAATTATTCAGAGTGAGTAATTAACGGACGTACCTTGCATGTTCAGTTGGAAAAAGCAGCAACGATCGATATGAACAACAATGGAGCTAAGAAAATTATAAATTGTCGAATACCCAACCCACGGATGACGTTTGATGGATCTTCGGTGACGTCAAGAGCTCCTATCCTTGCTTGCTACAAAAGAATAAACCGTTAGCCTCGCCACGGGGGACCCCGGGAGGGGGATCCGTGACCAAGCTCCGGCGTGAGAGTAAGTAAACTTGCCGGAAATGAGAGGAGCTTCTTCCGGTGAGAATGATCACCGGGAGGTTTCCCCTTGGTGTGAATCTTATTAATGTATGTAATAAATATGAGAGAATATTGGTCGGAGGATAATGTGTGTGGAGTAAATGAGGGTATAGTAAATGAGCGAGAGCTGGAGATGATGATGATACCTGCCTTTGTTCTTCTTGCCTTCTCTTATATAACAGCTTGACCTTATCATATTAGATATTTTTCTCATATGATCCAACGGCTCCTAGAGGTTATCGGGGGGTGCAGACACGTGTCTGACCCCCAGCGTTGAGATGTCTTCCTCAATTAATGTTTCTGCCGGAGAAGTACAGTGTTTTCAGACGAGATCCTTTTCCTATCGTTCATTAAATGAGACTTGTACCTCGCCTTAGTTGTTTTCCCGCTCATAACCATAGAGGAGGAAACTTAGTGGGCAAGGTAATCTCTTCTGATGGGCTTTTTTGTATTAATTGGGCTTCTCACAGATAGTCCAGAACGGATAAAGTGGGCCCATCCACTGGCCCGTCGTCAAGTCATCTTTAGTCCCTGGTTCTGAGACCCGAGGCTCATGATCCAGGGCTGAGCCATAACTGTCCAAAGAGTGGTTTTTTCTAGTGGATCCCCTTGGGATCGGTTGTAATGAACCATCCCCACTAATGATTACGTCGCCGGTTTTATTATAGCGGGAGCTAGTCCCTAGGCAACACGTGTTCTTTATTTTGAATTTTGAAGAGACAACTGACGCGACGGTTACTTGCATGTCAGTCGCATCTCTTTAAATACCCCTTTTCCGATTTCTCACTCAAACATCTTTGAATCCCTTTTTCTTTCTCTGTGATACTTCTTCTTCTCCGATCATGAGTCGTGGTGGACGCTCATCTATAAGATCTGTATTGACGGTAAAGGACTTGAAGTCCTTCGTCAAAACATATAACATCCCCGAGCGGTTTTCTCCTTCGTTGCCAGGACCTGACGAGTCAGCAGAATGCACACCGGAAAGGATCCCAATCTATACCCTGGCTTTCTCTTCCTGTGGAGTACGGTACCCTCTTTCCCCTTTCAAGGTCTCTTTACTTCGTCACTTTGGTGTCCATTTCTCCCAGATTCATCCTTTAGGGTTTATGCGAGTGGTCCATTTTGAATTAGCTTGTGTGGCAGTCTCAGGGGAGCCTTCTGTCCCCTTGTTCTGTATGTTCTATAGACTAATTTCGGACGGAGATTGGTTTACCTTTGCAAAACGGCCAAACGGTGTTTCGAGACCTTGTTACAGTTTTATGCCTACCTCCACTTACCCAAAAGATTGGAAAAACAGATTTATCTTTGTTTCAGCCGCTATGTTGCCGGATTCTCCTTTGCCAAAGGACCTCGATGCTGCTATCGAGGACACCATTCCTACCCTTTCTGCAGCCGAGACTGTTCAGTGGAAGAAGATGTGCGATAACCCAACGAGGGCGTTTACCTTCTCTGAAGGGACGCTCGCTATGGGAGGGCTGAGTCCCTCTTATCCTGCCCGTCCGAGGGCTTTCTTCGGCAAGAAAGGTACCTCTTTGTTCTTGGTTTGCTTTTTACATTTATTGTTCTTTTGTATTTTTTGGACATTCCGTAGTCATCTTTAGTGCCCTTTTTTTTTTGCAGAGATAACATTGTGGAGGCTTCTTCAGGGGGATTCCAAGGATGTGCAGTATATGGTTGATAATGAGGTTGACCCCAGGCTGAATGTGGGAGTGCAGGTTACCGGGGAATCCATCCGGGCAGGAGGTTCTGCCACCCTGGGTGGTGATGATGAGCATTCTTCTGGTGAGGAGGAGAGTTCTCCCGACCTTCCTCCTGTTCATCCTTCTGGTCAAAGTGATGTCGAAGATGTAGAGATACAGTTAGTTCGTAAGAGGAGGTCTGCTAGCCCCCACCCGGATCCTCCACCCCGTAGCATCCGTCAGAGGCTCCGTAGTGCCAGTGGCCAGAAGCTTCCCCTTCCCTCTAGAGCCGTTTCTGATATTCCCCCTGCTGGGGTCAAGGGTTCCTTGTCTAAGCATTTGAAATCCTCAAGCTTAGCGAGTGCTCCTTTGTTGGTAAGCTTTCTTTTCTCCTGTTTTTTCTTTGTCTTTCTGTGCAGTTCCTGACTGCTTCTTTTCTTATTTCTTAGGGGAGTTCCCTGGAGCCTATAGAAATACCTACTGGTCCTTCCCCTTCCCGTATCCGGGACAAGGCTTCTGAGGCGGGAGTGGCTCGTTTTTCCTCAGCTTTCGACCTTTCTCCCCCACATGCTACTGGGACTAGCAAGCCTGCTGCCCTTGAAGGCCCTGTTCATCGATCCCCTCTTGCCCCTTTGTTTGCCGACGCCCTCCCCTTTACTTATGTCCCTAAGTGGAAGGTAACTGATTCTTCCGTTATAGGGACTCCTGAAGCCGCCAGGGACTTTCTGAGCCATGCTGTCCCTCCCTCACATAAGTTTGTAAATTCCGCCATGAGGGATGATCTTTTTGACGATCAATACAGTATGTCCTTGTGTGAGAGCTTTTTCAGGGGTGCTGGGATGTTGCAGAGGGTTGATGATCTGAGGAAGGCGAACGAAGGGCTTAAGGTTGAGCTTAAGGCTTCCCAGTCGGTTGTTGCTGGGCTTAGGAGCCGGGTAGTTGATGCTGAGAGGAGATTACAGGAGGAGAAGGTGCATAGTCTTCTCCCCCCCCCCTCCTTTTTTTTTTTACATACTTACTGATTCTTTGTTCAGGGAGCTGGGGCTATGCTTGAGAAGAAGGAACGGGCTTGGGAGCGGGAGATGGCATCGTTGGTTGGGGAGAAAGAGGAGCTTGCCGCTGAGCTGATGCATTTGAAGGAGGTTGGCTCCGTTTCCCAAGAGCAGCTCAACACCATTTACGCGGATTATGGAATGACTTCCGATGACAATCAACGGCTGGCTGGGGAGAAACACTGGTTGATTACTGAGGGTTTTGGGGCTTTTCTCGCTGCTGTTGCTCAGTCGGAGGATTTTAAGAGCGGTTTGGAGCAGGTGTATAGGGCCTACAGGGATGTTGGGTACCAGTCGGGGTTGAAGGATGGTTACAAGTACTCTGCTCAGGGCTTGGATAGGAAGGAGACTCCTCTGTATGACTCCAAGGTCAAGAAGAAGCTGTCCAAGCTGAACGAGGAGTTTGGGCATAAGACCCCAGCCATTCTTGCCAAAATCCTGGAGCATCCCTTGATTTCAATTGATGAACTGAAGACCCTGTTCTCCTCCGTGGGTCCCTCGTCTCCGCCGTCCCTTTCCGGGGGTGATCCCCAGTGAATTCTGAACATTTGACAAATTTCGATGTGGTTGTAATAACTCTAACTTACTTTGGGATATTTGTATGTTTTGTTGCTTTTTTGGATGGTCCTTTGTGTTGGGGGCCATCTTGATCGCTGATTGTATGGCCTATGGTTATGTATAGCTCCTCCTTTGCTTTGTTGCCTATTCCCTGTCTCGTTTGTTTTTGTTTTGCAGGGGTATTTATCGAAGGCTAGCTTGGCAATTTCCTGGGGACTTTCAAGCTGCTTTATCGAGGAGTCATGTTTTCATCTTGCCCTGTTTGTAATCTCGTATATTGTTTGATTCTTGCCCAAGTTATTGGGGCTTGTTTTTGTATATGTATTTCGTATTAAATAAGGCGTGTTCCCCCTTCATGATTTTCTATGTATGGGTGTGTTTGCATTATTTGTTTTTTATTGTTTGCTTCGTTAAACTGTGATTGTCTGTTCGAGGCCAATCGGTGGACAAGTTCATAATGTGGTGTTATGTTTTTAACTTGCTTTTGTCCGTTTTAGGTTAGCTAGACCTTTATTAGCCCCACGGCCGGGCTTTGGGCATGCTTTGAATGCCTCATACACGTGTGTTTGTTTGCTCTAGTTTTTAGATGTAAAGGGTGTTCATAGGCACGTCTGCCTAGGTATGGTTACCCATGATTTTCAAAATGGGACGTCTTCGTCCGTCTTTCATTTAATCTTAGGGGGATCTATACCTCCCGGCATAGATTGTTTACAAAAGGTCCATCCTCTTGGGGGGAGATCCTCGTACATATAGTTATCTACTACAAAAGTGGCCCTCAGCCGTTTTTTCTTGGGGGTGCACCCCTTACATGTAATACTTCCTGAGCTGCATGAGGTTCCAGGTCCTGGGGACCTCTTTTCCCTCTAGCGTCTCCAACTTGCATGTTCCCTTACCGTTTGCCCATGTGACTCTGTACGGTCCTTCCTAGTTGGGGCCCAATTTCCCGGTGTTTTCTTGCAGACTGGCCTCGTTGGCTCTGAGAACCAGGTCCCCTGGGACAATGTTGAGTTTTTTCATCCGGGTGTTGTAGTAACTTGCCAGGAGTTTTTTGTAGTGAGCTTCCTTTACAGATGCTATCTCTCTTCTTTCTTCCAATAGGTTCAGGTTCATCCTTAGATCCTGTTCGTTCTCCTCATCCCTTAACCTCATTCGGGCGGTCTGGGACCCGATCTCTGCAGGGATCATAGCCTCCGTTCCGTAGGTAAGGCTGAATGGGGTCTCTCCATTGCAACTTTTGGGAGTGGTTCGGTATGCCCATAGCACAAACGGAAGTTCTTCCAGCCAGCCTTTCTGTTTTCTCCCGAGCCTACCCTTCATTCCTTTGATGACGCTTTGGTTGGCTCTCGAGGGATAACTTGCTGAGTGCATCGTACTTCCTGTTCTTCCCTCGAGGGATGTATTCTAGTTTGAAGGTTCTGAATGCTTCAGCTGTCTCCTTAACCTTCGCCACATATCGAGCCATGGTGCTATCCTTGGCTTCGTATTCCCCTTGGTATTGTTTTACTACCAACTGTGAGTCGGTGCTAGCCTCCACGTGTTTTGCTCTCATCTTCTGTGCCAACCTCATCCCGGCTAAGAGGGCTTCATACTCGGCGGTGTTGTTGGTGTTCTCAAAATCTAGCCTCACCGCGTACGTCAGCTCTACCCCCTCGGGGCTTATTAGTGTGATTCCGGCCCCGCTTCCTTCTTCGCTGGATGCTCCATCGGTAAGCAATTTCCACACCGCCTCATCTTCCTTCTCCCTTTCTTCTTTCTCTAAAGCTTCCCATTTCAAGAGTTCCCTTTCCTCATCCTCAGGGACTTCTGCTTAGAAGTCGGCCAGTATCTGCCCCTTTATGGCTGTCCTGGGCTTAAATTCCAGGGAGTGTTCCCCTAATTCCACAGCCCACTTAGCTAGCCGTCCCGACAACTCTGGCTTCCTGAGCACCTTTTGAAGGGGCTGATCAGTCATTAAAGTGATCTTGTGCTCTTGGAAATACCTCCTGAGTCTTCGGGATGCGAAGACAAGAGCTAATGCGAGTTTCTCCAAGGGCATGTACCGTTCCTCAGGTCCTTTAAGCGTCCTGCTGATGAAATATATGGGTATCTGCTTCCCTTCCCTTTCTACCATCATGACCGCGCTTATGGTCGTTTTTGAGGCTGATAGATACAGGAGCAACGGGTCCCCGGGTACTGGGGTGGCCAGCATTGGGAGCTCGCAGATGTATGCTTTCATCTCTTGAAAGGCTGCTTCGGCCTCTGTGGTCCATTTAAACTTGTTTGTTTGGAGGCAGTCTTTCAGTACCTTCATGAAGGGAAGGGTCTTATCAGCCACCTTCGACAAGAAACGGTTTAAAGCTATCAGTCTTCCGTTTAGCTGTTGGATGTCCTTCAGGGACCTGGGGGATCGCATCTCGGCTACCGCCTGGGTTTTTTCAGGGTTTGCCTTGATCCCGCCCTTGGTGACGACTACCCCCAGGAAGTTCCCCTCCTCTACTCCAAAACAGCACTTCCCGGGGTTTAACTTCATGTTTACGTCTTGCATAGTGTGGAGAGTCTCGGCTATGTCACTTATCAGGGCCGTCTCCGTCAAGCTTTTGATAACAATATCATCAACGTATACCTCCAGTGTGGAGAGTCTTGCATAGTGTGGAGAGTCTCGGCTAGGATTCTGGCCTTTACACTTCGGGTGGTATCAAACTCATTTCTCCTTCTAATCATATCAACGTCCGCCCTCCCCGGTTCCCGTGCATCTCTTCCCTTGCGATCCCCTCCCCCTTCTTTGATTTCCCTGACCAAGTGGGCCAATCTTCCTGTTCTTACCGCAGCCTCTATTTCTCTTTTTAAGTAGAGGCAGTCGTCGGTTTTGTGCCCGGGGCCTTTGTGGAATTCACAATATTCGTTTGGTTGTGCCTTCGGCCCAGGCTTTATGGGTGGTGGTCTTGGGAAGGAGTTCTTTATCCTCTCAGTAGCCAATATCTCACTTGGCGTCTTGATGAGGGGGGTGAAATTATCGGAGTGCGAAGGGGGACCCCTCCCTCGGGGTTTGTATGGGGAATACGAGGGTCTCATTTTGTCATGCATCATTCTGTGACAACTGCCACTTTCGGGTAATTTACTTACATTTAAAACAGTGATTTACATTATACAAGCATGTGTTTTGAATATTCTGACTGCATGATTACATGGTATACATCTTAGAAAACTCATGGAATATTCATTTGTTATTTCACATGATTCATTTTTATTGGGTACATTTGAAATAGTGCAAACAATTCAACGAAACAACTAGAGTAGTGCCTAGTGAACTAGAGCGCTGACGAAAACTCCGGATCCGCAGAAAACATCTAAAATGACATCTTTAGAACTCGGATGAGAGTCCAACATCAATTATATATTAAACCCTATATGGGAATACAAGAGTTCGATCAATAATTTACCAATGCCCGGTAGCACTAAAAACTGTCCGAAACGCGCTAAAAATGACCATTTCATGAATTGTCCGCAAAAATTCAGCAATTGTATTTTTAATACAAGATGCAAAAATTGATGTTTATGCACCAATTTCATATAAAAATACTTATGGAATATCAATTACACACATCACGGAAATTTGCCCTACAACTTCCATAAGAGAACGTTTCGACTATTTATTAGTGAAACGAGCACTAAACAATTATCCGAACTACATTTTGGCACAACTAGCGAACTAGTTAATATTTTTTTTGGTCTTGCGAAGCTAGTTTATGGTTATTACAAGTCACGAAACATCTCGGAAAATTGCATAACCTAAACACCTTAACACTTACATCTTTCTAATTCATTTTAAACCTTAAAAATTTACTAAGTTATTTTACCACATAAGACCCCCCCCCCCCCCCATGTTGATGCCGTGAACAAGGGGTCCCACACCCCTTGTTTATGTTGCATAATATCTAGATATTTCTTATTTTACAAGTGGATGAGAATGGTAATTATTTTTCTACACTTAATCACTAAGTTACTAGCACTTATCACCATTCTACACCATCCCTTACACACACATAAGAAAACTCTCTAATCATCTTCATCTTCCATCAAGAACACCTCCATAAACCCATTTCTTTTTATCATCTTCTTCATAACCAAGATGGATTTCTTTGGAACATAGGGTGATCTAAGGCTTTTGGAAGCTAAAGGAAGGGTTTTTCATCCATACCAAAGTGTTCTAACATCAAGATCATCATCTTACTTATTCTTAATAATCTCTAAAGATCATCCCTAGCCTAGTGCTAGAAGTAAGCTTCTATTTTTTTTATACATATTATGTTTATGATTGTTATTATAATTAATAATAACCATATATAATCATACATAATGAACAAGAAAAATACAAAGAAGCAAAGATAAAAATCATCATATAATTATGTTTGTTTATATTGTGATTTAAGACATGTGATATGCATATTTGATGTTGTTATGATGATTAGAATACAAATAAAGTGTTAGAAGATGTTGATAGATATGATCTAAAAATTATACATGTTTATGTTAAAGGGTTTTAACATAAAGGATTAAAGGAATGATCATATCTAGTAATCTTGTGAAAGTATTTAGGGTTTATATTCAAAAACAAGACTTTCACAAGATTATAAAAATTAACATACAACTAAAGATTTTTATGAAAGTTGTTAAAACTAGAATTTAACTTGGTTTTTGAACTAGTTAACATATGAAAGGATCATGTTTAAAACCCTACATGATTTGCTTATCATCTTGATGATTTGATGTTATAAAAGTCTTATAATGTTTAGTTAAGATGATGAATAAATTGTTGTTGATTTAGTAAAGAAAATGATATGTTTAATGAAACATGGTTAAGATAAAAATGCCAAGGTTATATGGCCAATTTTTATAAAAACTTTATTTTTATAAAATAACAACATTTTTTTTGGGTAAATCTATACAAGATTTATAAAGGATATTAAAGAAGGGTTTATAAAATAAAAGACAAGGAAAATATATATATTTTTTTTAGAAAATATATATTTGGTTACTTTAAACAATTTTTGTGTGATATATTACTTGGTGTATTAGTTATATATATCATTGTAGGAACTTGAATCTCATGTCAACTTTAAACTCAAAACACGTTATAACAAAAGTCCTACGAGACTTCACATAATAACGCCTTAAAACGAGTTACGGACGATTCTAATAATCGGACACCAAATATGGTCAAAATGAACGACGGACGAATCCTTAAACGAGTCACCAATCCGGGGAGTTACTACGACGTTAGACGATCTTTCGACACGAAATATAAATATACTATCGATAACAAATTTTCGGATGTTTTGAAACTTATAAAAACTAGTGTGTTTTTATTTATTAACATCTATACTTAGTAAATTTTTATAAAAAGGGTTTTTATAAAAATGAAAGGCTTACTTATACTAGTGGGCTATTTTAATAAACAAATGGGCTTAATATACTTAATGGACTATTTTTACAAATGGGCTACTTACACTTAATGGGCTTAGTTTTCTTAATGGGCTTAACTTCACTATGGGCTTAACATACATTCATGGGCTAAGCCCAAACACCAAACATATGGGCCAAAGCCCAACACTATTTAAGCCCAACACTATTCAAGCCCAACACTATTCAAGCCCAACACTATTTAAGCCCAACACTATTGAGGCCCAACACTATTTGAGGCCCAACACTATTTGAGGCCCAACACTATTTGAGGCCCAACACTATTGAGGCCCAACACTATTTGAGGCCCAACACTATTGAGGCCCAACACTATTCAAGCCCAACACTATTTAAGCCCAACACTATTTGAGGCCCAACACTATTTGAGGCCCAACACTATTTGAGGCCCAACACTATTGAGGCCCAACACTATTTGAGGCCCAACACTATTTGAGGCCCAGCACTATTTGAGGCCCAGCACTATTTAAGCCCAATAACTTGAAAACATGGGCTTGGCCCAATGATACCATTTTCGTGAACACAACTATACAACGGATACACATAAGACACGAGATTCAGCGGACGAGATCCGACTATACAACTCATTCATCGAATACACAGTTAACGAACAATTGAACAACTCATACATCGAATACACAGTTAGCGAACAGTAAAGACACACAAGTCTTACACATACTCATGACACAAGACTTGTACTCAAGTCCTTTTCAAAGACCGAAGTGTCTAACAAAAATAAGAACGTTTGTAGGTCGCCACGCTATTCAGGACGACCGCACGTGAGATCTTATTTACATCTATTTTCAGGACGCAATACTGTGAGTTCATGTTCCCCTATTCATTTAAATGTTTTACAAACTTTACAACTATCGGGGAGGATACATGTTCAGAGTATGTTAAAGTTAGGTAATGAAACACCATAGATCATGTGCGAATTAGGGCCATACTATAAGCACCATTAATCCAGATTGGACCAAGGAACAAAGGCTTAGATCTAATGGGTTTTGGCGAGCCCCACTCTTGGTCATGGACCCCTACGGAAGAGTGCGTTTGTGTCCCAGTCGATAGGAATCGGCATAAAATCGTCTAGGGTTGGTTTGCTTCCTTTTTCGGCACACATATTAATGTCCTTGCAAAACATTAATGATCAACGATTTCATTGACGCTTTACATACTACAACTCACGTTTTTCATACATCGTTTACAACTAAATTGCATGAATTCACCAACTTTTGTTGATGTTTTCCAAACTTAACATGTATTTCAGGGAATTAAAGGACCATGTCGGATTTCCCAGTCAAGATAACAAGTACCGGAACTCCATGCCATCTTTTGGAGGGTTTAACTATTATATTCTGCCTCTTTGAGGAAATATGATGGCTTAACCTTTAGTAGTTTAATTCAAGTTAATGTATGAAACAATAACACTTTACTTTTATGTTAATGGTTTGTAACCGACACACTAAACTTATGTTGTAATCTTTTGAAACACTATGTAATGGCAATGGAGTACGCTTTATTCATATAGTTTGTTCATGTACATCGATATTTATGCAATGAAAATCAGACATATCACACCTTGCGTTTCCGCTACGAGCGGGTGTGACAGTTTGGTATCAGAGCATCGATTGTAGTGAACCAGGATTCTTTCTCGAGTCTAAGTCTACAATCACTAGGGATCTCTCACGAAAACCTCTTGTTCATGTTGAACAGAATAAAATTGGACAGGTCAAAAGGTTTTCATTGCATAAACATTTTTCAAGGTCCACTACAACAAAAATTCATTTCACATATATCAAGCGAGGACATTTCCATGGGTGAAGTCTATGAGAAACAGACACAATACATTAATAGACTATGTGCCTACAATACATTACATTATCAGTGCTTATACAAGATAGACACATTACACTATCAGTTTATGCATTATAAACAGTTTACAAGTTCAGCTTATACAAGATAGAAATCCTTGATTGATAGGATTTGACATGATTATATATATATAGGTGGTTCATATATATGTTGCATGAAATATTTTGCCAAGAACAAAATACCTTCGACTTCAAACTCTATTATTATTCTTTACTCACACGGTGAAAATATCGACCTCATGTCTATTGCGGAGCTTATGGCGAACATGATTCCTAAGTGAAATCTTAAACTTAATTCCGTAAAATATGGTTGCTTTCTCGCGAATGCTGAGATGCCTGACCATGATAATGACGATGAGGCGAAGGTGGTAACCTTGGACAACAACTCCATTAGTGGGACGAGATCCATGTGACTCATACTAATCAAGGTGGATATACTCTTGTCCTTACAAGGAAGATGAAGTATTCATCCTGAAGGTGCCCCTTCGGTTGTTATTATTACAGATTCTTTTCATTTCTATTTCACCTAACGCCGTACCGTTCTGCGAGTAATGACAACGAACGTTGACACGTGAGTTATCATGAAGGTCCCTCCTATGTTGAAGGTATATTGACAATAACGTTTCCTCTCTTATTGATCGGCAGCTTCGTACGAGAGAATGCTAGGGTGACCATGCAAGGCAATTTATTATTACGGTGGCCAACGTAATAACAACTTGTAGTGCATGGGAATTCTGGTGGACTCTGCGGGCCAAGCTAATGATCACTATTCGTTCAAAGTCTTAAATTATTATTTGAGATTCAATGTTTCTTATCTATTAGAACACGAACTGTGGTGGTTAGTATAACACCCTACAATACAATACAATACAATACAATACAATACAATACGGGAAGACGACACATATTTGTTCACACCTAACATTCGATCTATATCACGATTCAGTTGAGACTAGTCATTTAAACAAACAAACCAAGTTAGCTACTCATGGAGGATTTTCCTCAACATTCTCGAAATTCTTGAACATGGGTTGGTTCCAGGGTGTCTATGACACTTTATCCTACTTTACCTTACCTTACCTTATCATATTCCACCTTATCATATTCATTGGAAGCGATACAATAAATTCCGTTGTTTGACATTGTCTTTTCCCAAGGAAAGGTATGGCATGAGCCATGCTGCAATTCCCTCATTGCATTCTATTCGACATTTTTTTTTATTCTAATCATCTTGCTAGAGCTCTTAAAACTCAAGCACTATTACCATAATGGTCACATGGACAAATAAGACAAAGGATTTTCTCTACTTCGGACGATTGAGGTCATAGAGTAGGGAACCCATATTATATGGACGAAGACCACTGGTTGGTTTCCCCTCCTCAACGAATTATTTCTCTTTCCATTTAGACGTATGACCAATACATGCAAGAGGCATTACGCCTTTTGGTTTTGGTTATCCACATTATCATTTATTCAAACATGTATGAACAATATGGTCTTGAGGTTTCCATGACCGATTGATTGTATTCTTCATTCTTGGGCACATGATAGACTTTATTTATTCAAATAAATGTCTAGATTCTTTTAATTGTGTGTATTAAAAAGATCATGGCGCCAAAAGAATCAATTGTTTAAGTTAAAAATTATGTGTTGAAAACTATTGCTTTTACACAAGACATGGTTTATACATGACATTGTTACGCAAGACATTGTTATACATATCATTTGATGTTGGTTTACACAAGACATTTTTGGTGGTTATTTGTAAGTGATGAGACGTGTGTAATATGATAAAAGCATGGTGGATACGCCGCTGGTACTTCCTATATATAAGTGCTTATGTTATATTGCATATCGTGATGTTATTCAAATCTCTTCGACAAAGACAAGACATGACATTTTTGCACAAGACGCGACATCCTCTACACAAGACATAATATTCTATTTCAAGACATGATATATTTATACACTACATTTCTAGTGGTTATTTATTTAACCATACATCATTCTTTTATATCATCTGATTTTCATATCTATTTTCATATGATTTTATAAAAGAATTCGATCATAACTAGAGCTAATATTGTTGGTTACACTTGATGCTTTCACGATATCTCAAGGGTTGTTCCATAATGGGTAACACCCGAATTCAAACACACTGAGTGATATATTTTAGGTTTGGCCTCGGAGATCCGAAGCATAACCGCATCATCCCTCCTTACCTCGATCACTCAAACAATAACTCTCGCCATGAGAGAAATGAAGTCATGAGTACGTACACTCTACGATCATCATGTATCAATTTTATTGATACCAACACCGAGCTTAGCTATTGCTTTTAAATGTTAAGCATATACTCGAATTAGAGTCTTGTTGGACACACATTACTATATCAAGTTAGCTAATGGGGAATTAGCTGAAACATATCAAATCATTAAGGGCCACCGGTATGTATCCTATTCGTCAACATTTCACATCCATGTTATTTTATACAATTGGCAATTTTAGCTTCATCTCAACATTTCACATACATGAGTTTCATGGCTAGGGACGGGATTGTCCTAGCTACAAATAGGGATCGGGTTATCCTACATCTAAACATATGGATTGGGTTATCCTACATTTAAACATAGGGTTCCTAAGAATATACAGTGAAGTCCTCGCCACACAGAATTTAAAATGTACATGGCCTAGAGTCAAGTAAGCTAGACGTCTCCTCATTCTACAGAATTGGCGAACGGTAAACTAGCCGAGTCAGGAGCAGAAATTTCATATCGATCTCGTACCCATTGAGTTGGGTATTTTAGACGTAGTGGTTGGCATGGATTGGCTATCCAAAAATCAAGCCGAAGTCTTCTGTCATGAGAAGATCATTCGCTTACCACTACCGAACGAAGAGACATTTGTTATTCATGGAGAGAAGCACGACACACCATTGCGGACTATAAATTGCATGAAAGCGCAGAAATACTTACGGAAAGGTTGTATTGCCTTTCTAGCGCTTGTTGTCGACAAGAAGGCCGATGGGCCTCAGATGACAGATATTCCTGTGGTAAAAGAATTCCCTGAAGTCTTTCCTGAAGACTTGTCAGGACTACCACCATATCAACAAGTCGAGTTTCACATCGACTTAGTGCCTGGAGCCGCACCCATAGCCAAATCTCCATGTCGATTAGCACCTTCTGAAATGCAGGAATTGTCCACACAACTTCAAGAGTTGTTGGATAAGGGATTCATCAGACCGAGTTTCTCGCCTTGGGGAGCTCCAGTTCTTTTTGTGAAAAAGAAGGACGGGACATTCAGAATGTGTATCGATTACAGAGAGTTGAATAAACTCACCATCAAGAATCGGTATCCACTACCGAGGATTGACGACTTATTCGATCAACTTCAAGGGTCGAGTTTTTACTCAAAGGTAGACTTACGATCGGGGTATCATCAGTTACGGATTCAAGAAGAAAGCGTACCGAAAACGGCTTTTCGGACTCGTTACGGTCATTACGAGTTTCTCGTTATGCCTTTTGGTTTAACGAACGCACCGGCGGTCTTCATGGATTTAATGAACCGCGTGTGCAAGCCGTATCTCGACAAATTCGTCATAGTGTTCATTGACGACATCTTGATATACTCCCGATCGGCAGCCGAGCATAAACAACATTTGAGAATCATCTTAGAACTACTCAAGAAGGAGAAACTATACGCAAAGTTTTCCAAATGTGAGTTTTTGGATTCGTGAAGTACAATTTCTCGGGCATATAGTGAACGAGAAAGGTATTCAAGTAGACCCGTCGAAGATTGAATCGATTAAAAATTGGGAAGCGCCCACGACTCCTACTGAAGTGCGACAATTTTTGGGCTTAGCGGGATATTATCGGAGATTTATTGAGAATTTTTCAAAGATTGCTCAACCGCTAACTTCTCTTACACAGAAAGACAGGAAATTTGATTGGGGAGAGAAACAAGAAGCAGCATTTCAACATCTTAAAGACAAGTTGTGCATTGCACCAATTTTATCATTGCCCGACGGTACCGATGACTTTGTGGTATACTGTGATGCTTCGCATCAAGGTTTGGGTTGTGTACTAATGCAACGTAAAAAGGTTATCGCGTACGCGTCCCGCCAACTGAAAGTTCACGAGAAGAACTATACCACTCACGACCTAGAGCTAGGCGCGGTGGTATTTGCTTTAAAAATTTGGCGGCATTACTTATATGGTACACAGTGCACTATTTTCACAGATCATAGGAGTCTACAACACATATTCAACCAAAAAGAATTAAATATGCGTCAGCGACGTTGGGTTGAATTATTAAACGACTATGATTGTGAAATCAAGTACCATCCGGGCAAGGCGAACGTTGTAGCAGACGCCTTGAGCCGCAAGGAACGAGTTAAAACACTAAGAGTGCGAGCACTAGAGATGACAATTCACACAGATCTTACCGCACGAATTCAAAATGCACAACAAGAAGCACTCAAGGAAGAACATATTCTAGAAGAATCACTTCGAGGCATGGAAAAACAGTTAGCACCAAAGGAGGATGGAACTTTGTACCTTGCGGGTAGAATTTGGGTTCCATTCTTTGGAGGTCTCCGAGATCTCATTTTTGAGGAAGCACATAGGTCAAAGTACTCGATCCATCCTGGATCAGATAAGATGTACCACGACTTAAAAGAGTACTATTGGTGGCCTAACCTCAAAAAAAGTATATTGCTAGCTATGTTGGAAAATGCTTGACCTGCGCGAAGGTCAAGGCAGAGTATCAGAAACCATCTGGGTTATTACAACAACCCGAGATTCCCGCTTGGAAATGGGAACAAATATCTATGGACTTCATTACGAAGTTACCCAGGACCTCGAAGGGTCATGACATGATATGGGTAATCGTCGATATATTGACAAAGTCCGCCCACTTCTTACCGATACGGGAGAAGGATAGTACTGAGAAACTAGCGGAAATCTATCTCAAAGAAATAGTGGCTCGTCCTGGAGTGCCTATTTCAATCATTTCGGACCGAGACGGTCGTTTTGTTTCAAGAATATGGAATTCATTTCAACAGGCCTTTGGATCTCAATTAAATCTAAGTACGGCCTTTCATCCACAAACTGACGGCCAGAGCGAACGGACTATCCAAACACTCGAAGATATGCTTCGTGCATGTGTTATGGATTTAGGTGGCAATTGGGATAATCATCTACCTCTAGTTGAGTTTTCCTACAATAACAGCTACCATACAAGTATACGAGCTGCACCGTTCGAAGCTCTTTATGGTCGAAAGTGTCGCTCTCCGCTATGTTGGGCGGAAACGGGCGATAGTCAATTAATTGGTCCGGAACTAGTCCAAGATACTACGGATAAAATTTTTCAGATCCGAGACCGTATCAAGGCGGCTCGCGATCGACAAAAGTTCTACGCTGATGGAAAACGAAAACAAGCATCTTTCGAGGTTGGAGAGAAAGTTTTGTTGAAAGTCTCACCTTGGAAAGGCGTAGTGAGGTTCGGTAAACGTGGAAAGCTTAACCCGCGTTACATTGGACCATTTGAAATCTTGGAAAAGATTGGCACGGTTGCTTACAAGTTGAAGTTACCAGATGAACTTAGCAGTGTACACCACACGTTTCATGTGTCGAATCTTAAAAAGAGTCCAATACAAGTAACCGTTGCCATTCCTGTGGATTAAATTCACATTGACGACAAACTCCATTTTACTGAAGAACCTGTTGAGGTCACGGACTGGAAGGTCAATAAAACACGGAGAAGTCGTATCAAATTGGTAAAAGTTCGTTGGAATTCTCGTCACGGACCCGAGTATACTTGGGAACGTGAAGACCGAATGAAGGAAAAATATCCTCACTTATTTCCGAAAACTCCTGCAAAGAATAACAAAGCCAGAATTTCGGGACGAAATTCTAAATAACAAGGGGAGAATGTGACAACTGCCACTTTCGGGTAATTTACTTACATTTAAAACAGTGATTTACATTATACAAGCATGTGTTTTGAATATTCTGACTGCATGATTACATGGTATACATCTTAGAAAACTCATGGAATATTCATTTGTTATTTCACATGATTCATTTTTATTGGGTACATTTGAAATAGTGCAAACAATTCAACGAAACAACTAGAGTAGTGCCTAGTGAACTAGAGCGCTGACGAAAACTCCGGATCCGCAGAAAACATCTAAAATGACATCTTTAGAACTCGGATGAGAGTCCAACATCAATTATATATTAAACCCTATATGGGAATACAAGAGTTCGATCAATAATTTACCAATGCCCGGTAGCACTAAAAACTGTCCGAAACGCGCTAAAAATGACCATTTCATGAATTGTCCGCAAAAATTCAGCAATTGTATTTTTAATACAAGATGCAAAAATTGATGTTTATGCACCAATTTCATATAAAAATACTTATGGAATATCAATTACACACATCACGGAAATTTGCCCTACAACTTCCATAAGAGAACGTTTCGACTATTTATTAGTGAAACGAGCACTAAACAATTATCCGAACTACATTTTGGCACAACTAGCGAACTAGTTAATATTTTTTTTGGTCTTGCGAAGCTAGTTTATGGTTATTACAAGTCACGAAACATCTCGGAAAATTGCATAACCTAAACACCTTAACACTTACATCTTTCTAATTCATTTTAAACCTTAAAAATTTACTAAGTTATTTTACCACATAAGACCCCCCCCCCCCCCCCATGTTGATGCCGTGAACAAGGGGTCCCACACCCCTTGTTTATGTTGCATAATATCTAGATATTTCTTATTTTACAAGTGGATGAGAATGGTAATTATTTTTCTACACTTAATCACTAAGTTACTAGCACTTATCACCATTCTACACCATCCCTTACACACACATAAGAAAACTCTCTAATCATCTTCATCTTCCATCAAGAACACCTCCATAAACCCATTTCTTTTTATCATCTTCTTCATAACCAAGATGGATTTCTTTGGAACATAGGGTGATCTAAGGCTTTTGGAAGCTAAAGGAAGGGTTTTTCATCCATACCAAAGTGTTCTAACATCAAGATCATCATCTTACTTATTCTTAATAATCTCTAAAGATCATCCCTAGCCTAGTGCTAGAAGTAAGCTTCTATTTTTTTTATACATATTATGTTTATGATTGTTATTATAATTAATAATAACCATATATAATCATACATAATGAACAAGAAAAATACAAAGAAGCAAAGATAAAAATCATCATATAATTATGTTTGTTTATATTGTGATTTAAGACATGTGATATGCATATTTGATGTTGTTATGATGATTAGAATACAAATAAAGTGTTAGAAGATGTTGATAGATATGATCTAAAAATTATACATGTTTATGTTAAAGGGTTTTAACATAAAGGATTAAAGGAATGATCATATCTAGTAATCTTGTGAAAGTATTTAGGGTTTATATTCAAAAACAAGACTTTCACAAGATTATAAAAATTAACATACAACTAAAGATTTTTATGAAAGTTGTTAAAACTAGAATTTAACTTGGTTTTTGAACTAGTTAACATATGAAAGGATCATGTTTAAAACCCTACATGATTTGCTTATCATCTTGATGATTTGATGTTATAAAAGTCTTATAATGTTTAGTTAAGATGATGAATAAATTGTTGTTGATTTAGTAAAGAAAATGATATGTTTAATGAAACATGGTTAAGATAAAAATGCCAAGGTTATATGGCCAATTTTTATAAAAACTTTATTTTATAAAATAACAACATTTTTTTTGGGTAAATCTATACAAGATTTATAAAGGATATTAAAGAAGGGTTTATAAAATAAAAGACAAGGAAAATATATATATTTTTTTTTAGAAAATATATATTTGGTTACTTTAAACAATTTTTGTGTGATATATTACTTGGTGTATTAGTTATATATATCATTGTAGGAACTTGAATCTCATGTCAACTTTAAACTCAAAACACGTTATAACAAAAGTCCTACGAGACTTCACATAATAACGCCTTAAAACGAGTTACGGACGATTCTAATAATCGGACACCAAATATGGTCAAAATGAACGACGGACGAATCCTTAAACGAGTCACCAATCCGGGGAGTTACTACGACGTTAGACGATCTTTCGACACGAAATATAAATATACTATCGATAACAAATTTTCGGATGTTTTGAAACTTATAAAAACTAGTGTGTTTTTATTTATTAACATCTATACTTAGTAAATTTTTATAAAAAGGGTTTTTATAAAAATGAAAGGCTTACTTATACTAGTGGGCTATTTTAATAAACAAATGGGCTTAATATACTTAATGGACTATTTTTACAAATGGGCTACTTACACTTAATGGGCTTAGTTTTCTTAATGGGCTTAACTTCACTATGGGCTTAACATACATTCATGGGCTAAGCCCAAACACCAAACATATGGGCCAAAGCCCAACACTATTCAAGCCCAACACTATTTAAGCCCAACACTATTGAGGCCCAACACTATTTGAGGCCCAACACTATTTGAGGCCCAACACTATTTGAGGCCCAACACTATTTGAGGCCCAACACTATTTGAGGCCCAACACTATTGAGGCCCAACACTATTCAAGCCCAACACTATTTAAGCCCAACACTATTTGAGGCCCAACACTATTTGAGGCCCAACACTATTTGAGGCCCAACACTATTTGAGGCCCAGCACTATTTGAGGCCCAGCACTATTTAAGCCCAATAACTTGAAAACATGGGCTTGGCCCAATGATACCATTTTCGTGAACACAACTATACAACGGATACACATAAGACACGAGATTCAGCGGACGAGATCCGACTATACAACTCATTCATCGAATACACAGTTAACGAACAATTGAACAACTCATACATCGAATACACAGTTAGCGAACAGTAAAGACACACAAGTCTTACACATACTCATGACACAAGACTTGTACTCAAGTCCTTTTCAAAGACCGAAGTGTCTAACAAAAATAAGAACGTTTGTAGGTCGCCACGCTATTCAGGACGACCGCACGTGAGATCTTATTTACATCTATTTTCAGGACGCAATACTGTGAGTTCATGTTCCCCTATTCATTTAAATGTTTTACAAACTTTACAACTATCGGGGAGGATACATGTTCAGAGTATGTTAAAGTTAGGTAATGAAACACCATAGATCATGTGCGAATTAGGGCCATACTATAAGCACCATTAATCCAGATTGGACCAAGGAACAAAGGCTTAGATCTAATGGGTTTTGGCGAGCCCCACTCTTGGTCATGGACCCCTACGGAAGAGTGCGTTTGTGTCCCAGTCGATAGGAATCGGCATAAAATCGTCTAGGGTTGGTTTGCTTCCTTTTTCGGCACACATATTAATGTCCTTGCAAAACATTAATGATCAACGATTTCATTGACGCTTTACATACTACAACTCACGTTTTTCATACATCGTTTACAACTAAATTGCATGAATTCACAAACTTTTGTTGATGTTTTCCAAACTTAACATGTATTTCAGGGAATTAAAGGACCATGTCGGATTTCCCAGTCAAGATAACAAGTACCGGAACTCCATGCCATCTTTTGGAGGGTTTAACTATTATATTCTGCCTCTTTGAGGAAATATGATGGCTTAACCTTTAGTAGTTTAATTCAAGTTAATGTATGAAACAATAACACTTTACTTTTATGTTAATGGTTTGTAACCGACACACTAAACTTATGTTGTAATCTTTTGAAACACTATGTAATGGCAATGGAGTACGCTTTATTCATATAGTTTGTTCATGTACATCGATATTTATGCAATGAAAATCAGACAGATCACACCTTGCGTTTCCGCTACGAGCGGGTGTGACAGATTCTATCAAAAGCAGGTTTTCGAGAGTAGGGTGTACCTTTGTCTGGGGGTTTTGTGACTGGGGCGATCCTCCGGGGTGTGACGTCTGCCTCCTTGGCTTTGCTAACCGTGTCCTTCCCTCTGACAAAGGCCCTGACCCTGTCCATGAGGCTGTCAAATGAATGGGGGAATTCTTCCCCCAGCTTCTCGCACAGCTGGGCATGTTTTAGTCCGTTTATGAAACTGCTAATCTTCATGACCTCCGGGACGTCTTTAATGTTCATGCTCTCCTTGATAAACCTTTCCATGTATTGATCTATCCGCTCGTTGTCCCTTTGCCTGATATGAAGGATTTCATTTGGATTTTTAACCACTTTTCTCTGTTGGCCAAAGTTCCTCAGGAATTTCTCGCTTAGCTCTTCGTAGCTATCTATGCTCCCCGGGGGAAGGCTGTCGAACCAAAGACGGGCCCCCTCCGTCAGGGTTTGTACAAACATGTGGCACCATATCGGCATAGGCTATCGCCCCAGCTGTCCCGCTCCCCGGAAGGCATGCAGGTGATCCTCGGGATCTCTTGTCCCGTCATATCGGTCGAAGCCTGGGGGTAACTTGGTCTTGGGGGGCATAGGAGTCTTCCGAGATTCTTCTTGTGAACTTTGAGACTTCGGCCAGGTCTCGTGGCAAGTATGGTTGGTCCAAGCCGCCGTCATCAAGGTTGTCTTTCTCTTTTCCCTTCTCCTTGGGTTTCTGGCCTGTGATCAGATCCTCTCTTTCTTCAGAAGACATTTGCCTTAGGGCAGACATGAACGTTTCTAGTTGGTCACCGCTGTTGTTCTTGTTTTGAAGGTTAGTTCCCTCCTGGCTAGAGGGTGTGTCGAAGGAAAGCCTGGCCCTAAGGCTCTCGAGTCTTTCCTGTCTCTTCAGGTCTTCAAGATGCTTGGTTATCTTTTCCCTGTGCATGGCCACGAAATCGGGAGTGATGTGTTCCGTTTCCCTCAGATTTCCCCCTTGATTCTCATCATCTTCTTCATGAGTGATGTCCTCTACAGTGACTTTATCCAAGTCGTTTTGTGCCGTCTCAGTGACACGCGAGTTATGTTGGGTTGCCATGTTTTTAGCGGGATAAGCTGTTCTCCGGACGTCGAGTGTTTGTGTGGGAACACCGGGCAGGCTGATGTCCCACGGATGGCGCCAATGTCGAATACCCAACCCACGGATGACGTTTGATGGATCTTCGGTGACGTCAAGAGCTCTTATCCTTGCTTGCTACAAAAGAATAAACCGTTAGCCTCGCCACGGGGGACCCCGGGAGGGGGATCCGTGACCAAGCTCCGGCGTGAGAGTAAGTAAACTTGCCGGAAATGAGAGGAGCTTCTTCCGGTGAGAATGATCACCGGGAGGTTTCCCCTTGGTGTGAATCTTATTAATGTATGTAATAAATATGAGAGAATATTGGTCGGAGGATAATGTGTGTGGAGTAAATGAGGGTATAGTAAATGAGCGAGAGCTGGAGATAATGATGATACCTGCCTTTGTTCTTCTTGCCTTCTCTTATATAACAGCTTGACCTTATCATATTAGATATTTTTCTCATATGATCCAACGGCTCCTAGAGGTTATCGGGGGGTGCAGACACGTGTCTGACCCCCAGCGTTGAGATGTCTTCCTCAATTAATGTTTCTGCCGGAGAAGTACAGTGTTTTCAGACGAGATCCTTTTCCTATCGTTCATTAAATGAGACTTGTACCTCGCCTTAGTTGTTTTCCCGCTCATAACCATAGAGGAGGAAACTTAGTGGGCAAGGTAATCTCTTCTGATGGGCTTTTTTGTATTAATTGGGCTTCTCACAGATAGTCCAGAACGGATAAAGTGGGCCCATCCACTGGCCCGTCGTCATAAATAAATGGAGGTGTGTTCATTTATAGGGGAGAAAGTGGAAATCCAAAGGGGAGGGGAAGATGGAGGGATTTTCTGTTTCTAGTTGAGAAAACATTTTTTATATTTTATATATGTCCCTATGATTTGTTAAAAATCACTATTTCAGTCCAATAGTTTAAAAATTGTGTTTTCAGTTCCTGTGGTTTCACTTTCGTAACCATCTTAGTCCAGTCTCCTAACACCGTCTATTTTACCTTTAAGTTTTTAATGAAATACCCAAATTACCCTTATGTTAATTAAATATGGACTTATATGATTTTATTATTGGATTTATATGATTTTATTGTTGTATGACATATGGACTTAAATTGGAATTGGATTGTAGGGTTCGACCCACCATGTCTTCAGTAGAAGTAGAAGTCTGGCACTGGTTCCAAAATTTTAATTTTGAATTTTAGAATGAGAAAATGTCCAGGTAAGCATTATTTTTCAAAGTTATTATGTTAATTGATGCTGCTAGAAAGATATTAATGGGTGGGGTAATGGGTTGCCAGACATTAAGAGGGTGGGGTTGTAATGCCGGAGAAGATGACCGGAAACTTTTGCCGGAAATAAGAGTAGGGATGGAGTGGGGTGGGGTAGCGTGGGGTTGTGTTTTAACAAGTGGGTCCTAGAATACAATTCACGTGTACTTAACAGAATAAATGGATGGGGTTAAGGAGGTGGACTGAAATGGTTACGAAAGTGAAACTTCAGGGACTGAAATCGCAATTTTTAAACTAATTGACTGAAATAGTGATTTTTGACAAACCACAGGGACGAAAATAGCAATTAACTCATTTAGATATCTTTTTATTTTTTATTAATAAGGGCATTATGGTCAATTCACGTGTACTTAACAGAATTAATGGATGGGGTTAACGGAGGTGGACTGAATGGTTACGAAAGTGAAACCACAGGGACTGAAATCACAATTTTAAACTAATGAACTGAAATATTGATTTTTGACAAACCACAGGGACGAAAATAGTAATTAACTCATTTTATAAATTGTCACAATAGAGTTAATTTAAGAAGACTTAAAAAATTGTGAACGTTTTATACGCAATGTAGAATTCATGATAAACGTCAACGAGAAAGTTGCCATGATGTTTGATAGCAAACATGTGTCGTTGACATTCTTTTAGCAAACATGTGTCGTTGACATTTGTTTAGCAAACACGTGTACCGTTGTTTCTATACAGTAGTGGGTAACTTTTACACATTCATAATAAACGTCAACGAGAAAGTTGCCATAATGGTGTACCGCTCATGATGTTTGATAGCAAACATGTGTCGTTGACATTCGTTTAGCATGTAGATGTGATTTTTATTTAATTCTGAGGCAACATTGTAGAAGGTATCCAGAACCACAAAGTTGCCACAAGAAAGAGTCGTCTTTTTCATTATATTCACAAACACCTCAACTAGGGGTGAGCAAGTTTAGGTCTGGATCGAAAATAACCGAGAACCAAACCGAAAATATACCCAACCCGACCTGAACCCAAGTATCTAGGTATTTAGATCGGTTCCAATTTTTCATATAAAATCGGGTCGGGTCGGTTCTCGGTTCTTTTCATGGTGAAACCCGACTTGGACCTATGGACCGGAACCGACCCTATATTTAGGGTAGTGAATTGGTTCTGTATTTTATGTTTGATCGGTTCTCGGGTCAAGTCGGGTAATGGTCGGGTCGGGTTTTTCCTTTTGCTCACCCCTAACCTCAACAACGCCTACCGAAATAAGCAACCCTAGTGATGAGGATAATCTCCCAGTTGATGAGGATAAACCCGTTTTTATCCGTTAAAATACAACTTAAATCAACTTGTAAAAGTTTCGCCATAAAACAATAAAAGTGATTAAAGGTGAAAGGTACATGTCTTATGATCATTTCATCAAACACCATGCAAAAGTATTTGTTTGAACAGGTTAAAAAATAGTGTAAAATCACAAAAAGACGATGCAAAACCAAGAAATAAAAATAAGAATAAAGTGAAGGCAAAACTGGAATCCAAATGTGTGTTTAAATAGGGCAAGGTGGGATTTCAAGAGTTAGACCCGCTTGAATCTGTCCCCAACCGATCAGTCGCCAATGCTTCTCAACTCTCCTGCTCAGAGCGATCTTCTCGCCTTTGCTAGTACACACGGGCGATGTCAGCTGCAGTTTTGCTAAATCATTCTTGACCGCCAAAACACGCGCCCCGGTAGACATAGAACCTATGTTAAGCATCAGTATTTCTGCCTTCGACAGCTTTGATACCTTACCCTGCTTTTCTGTTCCTTTTGTCTTCACACCCAGCAGCCGACGCAAAAGAAAAAAGTTCACCTGAAAAAAGAACATTTTTATCCAGTTTCAGTACGGGTCAGAAAAGGTTGGGTACCTGCCAAACACTTATTCCTAAATTTTTAAGTAAAATGCCATTTTCGTCTCTGAGGTTTGGTCAGTTTTGCGACTTTCGTCCAAAGGTTTGTTTTTCCGCATTTGGATCCAAAAGGTTCGAAATTTTGCCATTTGCATCCTGCTCATTAACTCCATCCATTTTTCTTCGTTAAGTGAGAGGTATTTCCATCTTTTTGTTAACTTAAAGAGCAAGGGGTATTCAGTCTTTTTACATAAAGTGCAAAAGAGCAAATTGCCCTTTAAGTTAGCAAAAAAGACGAAAATACCCCTTGACTTAACGGAGAAAAATGGATGGAATTAACACGCCGAATGAAAATAGCAAGATTTCAAACCTTTTGGATCCCGATACGAAAAATCACACCTTTGGACAAAAGTCCCAAAACTGACAAAACCTTGGAGACGAAAATGGCATTTTACTCAAAGTTTTCAATAACAATAGTTATAGTAACAAATAATAGAAATCTTTGAAGTAAGATGATTTAGGAGGTTGTATGCTACGAAAGGTTACCTCTAGTTCGACATAAACATCGGGAAGAGACCCGACTTCACCAAGAACCTGACCCACCAACCGATCAGCACGGGTCAACATAGGGTCCATTGTTGTTCCAACTCCAATAAGACCTCCAGGTACAGCATATTGAAGCTCATTTTGCTCTGCATATAGAGACACTATTCTAGAGTAAATCGGGGTGCACTTGATGTTGCCACTCTCGTCTTTAACAACAATCCCTGGACGGACCTCGATATTCTGATTTACCTTCAACACACCCTTTATAAAACAAACATGCTTGTTTCAGTAATAATTTATAGTTTTATGATTTCTATGTGATACTTTCATGATACAAAAGATAAAATTAATATGAATAAAATGAACGGAGAACGAACCTTGAGAATACTTCCACCAGCAACACCACCTCTGATCTCGTCAACCTCAGATCCAGGTTTGTTAACGTCAAATGAACGGATTACTATCATGTTTGGAGGTGATATGAAGTTTCTCTCAGGAATGGGAATCCGCTTGATTATGTATTCGCAAACAACATCAATATTATACCTAAGCTGAGCAGACACTGGGATGACTGGTGCACCATCAGCAACCGTTCCCTAATATCATTAAAAATAAACAAAATTAGCCTAGATGACAAATAGAGGTTAATAAAAGTTTCACAGTAATCAAGAAAAATTGGGAAAAAGAGGATGGCAGATAACCTGAATGAATTTCTGAATTGCCTCGTGCTGATTAATGGCTACATTTTCTTGAATTAGATCAACCTTATTTTGAAGGATTATGATATGTTGGAGCCTCATAATTTCCACAGCAGCCAAGTGTTCAGAAGTTTGAGGTTGGGGACAGCTTTCGTTTGCGGCTATGAGAAGTAATGCTCCATCCATGATTGCAGCTCCATTAAGCATAGTAGCCATGAGAATATCATGTCCCTGTAGAAATAATAATAACAAAAAGATTATAAACTGTCCATCAGCAGGAACACAGAAGGTTTTAGAGACAATATTATTGAGAAAACATGTTGTAAAATATATGTTCACTAAGAATGCGGCCACGATGATGTTTTAAATACACCAACAATCTAATCCATTTTTTTGTGCATGAATGTTAGTTGCTACTCTGCTAGCATGACTTTATATAGTTCTGTATTCCTATAGACTTATACTTCACTTTGTATTTTGTAAAACTTTTTGCAGCCTATATCATAAGTGATAAGACAGATGCTGTTATCATTGCTTCTTATGTCTCTTAACAATTATAATTCAAAAAGCTAGAAATTAGTCAATGCCATAGTTGTCAATACGATAGCGACAAGCTACCTATATGCTACATAGCTATAATATACCTATTTTATACCTATAATATCCCACTATATATATTAAAGCAGGAAAAAAAATTCTAAAATCCCGCTATTTGCCCGCTATGGAGGCGCGAAAATCAAATAGCGACACATGAGCCCTACGCCAATAACTATGATTCAATGCTAAATCTAAAGTATAGCAAAATAGAGTTATGTTGTCACCAGATACAAATCTAATCACATTTATACCAACTTTGAAGGATAGATTCTGCGCATACTAAATACTTACCGGACAGTCAACAAAAGAAACATGCCTCACCAACTTCATCTTGCTGTTCTCAAATCCAGGCACGTCACAAGGAGGGCTATCTTCTTTCCCACTTCCATAGGCTCTGTGAGAAATTCAAACCAATCTTTAATAACATGCAGGTGACACCAAATGGCAAGATGCAATGTTATCATAGTTGTCGATAGCGAATAGCGACAAATAGCGACAAGGCATGGCTAGGCTACGTAGCGAATAGCGACAAATAGCGACGGCTATTTTATAAATAGCGATTACACTAGAAAAAGATTTTTGAAAATTTTTATATGTATATTACATCAAAATACCCTTGTATATATGTTATTTTACATGTATATTTAACAAAAACTAATAGTTAGTAGCAAAGGACTTATATGTTGGGTGTGTGAATGAAAGTCTCAAAAGGTGGTAAATACTTTGTCCCACATTGGTGTGTTAACAAAGTTAGTGGTTGTTTATAAGGTAAAGTCTTTACTACTCCATTGTAGCTTTATGACATGTTTTACCACAAGTCCTACCCGCGCGCAGGGGGGGGTGCAAAAAATGAGTTTCTGAAGTGAAATTTAATTGAACTCGTGCATGCCCGCACGTCCTGCGGACACGAATGCAGTTCCGAAAACCCCAGGCCCGCGTGGGCCAATTTAACCCCATTTTTTTTTGTATTAAAGCCAAGCCCAGACGAAACTAAAAAAAAAACCGCTAAGGTCGCTAGTCATCGCCATGAACAACATAGCGACACTTCGCCGCAACGCCATAAAGCGCGCTATAGCGACCGCTATGGTCGCAATTAATAACTATGAATGTTATTAAGTTACTTGTACTCTTACTTGTAACACATGGGTCGAGGACACTTTTCATCTTCACATTTGTATATCTTTGCATTGGCATACCCAAGCTTAATGGTAATGTTACGTTCCAATTCATTTTTAAATCGAACAGTCTGGATATGAATGGCAACCAGGTTAGTAAAACGGTTGTCTAGAAAATATGTGAAAAGTACATGAAAGCCTTGCTTCATTTAGGTTATATTAAATAACCGAGCTTGCTATTCTAGTGAGATATACGCAATTAAGATAACTTTCAAGTCCAAAAAAGTTATCACTTTGCAAATTTTCCCCCATCACAGAGGGAATCATGTACTATAAATTAGTCTCAAAGTTCAAAGACTTCTGTAAGAGAAATTATCTCTCGTACATTGGGCAACTGGACTAGTGGGTAAAGAAAATAAGGTGATGTGTATACTGATCACAAAAACAATTCCAAAAACCATAAGCAAAATTGCAATGTATACATAATGGAGAAAATAAGTGTACAAAAAAACTGTGAATTACACACTTTAAGGTTAAGAAAATCAGTAAATTTAAAAAAAAAAAAGATTTATTGACCTTGTGCATCACTATGGTTGGACACATACTTCAGTTGCCCATCAACCCATGCAAGCAATTTATAATTTGCAGCTGTTGTGTAATGTGTGGTTCACAAAGATGGTATCAACACAAAAAAAGAGACATGACAAATAGCAAACATGTGTGGTGTGCCAATTCCCAAAAATACAGAAAAACTACAATAGATTACCACTTACTACTTTAACACAAAAACAACAACAAACTTTTCAAGTGGAACATGACTTGTACAATACCCAATTTCTGTTCAGTTTTCTTAGACCACCCATAGTGGGGGGTTTTTGGCGTTTTTTCCCCAAACAAAATGCTTCAACCGCCCCCATGTTTTTCTTGATAAATTGGGTTGGGGTGTTCCAAATCAAACACCAGGTCGAGATATGTTGGGCCAATCAGACCGTTCCAAATCAAATATCATTAGTTTTAATTAAAAAATCAAAAAACAATAATAATTGGGTAATCATTGGATTGGCATTATTGGGCATTATACCACTACACCCATTTTAAACAAATGCCCCGTAATGCCCCATTGCTGACTGGACCGCCACATAGCGGATCATGCCCAAGGGTGGGGCATTATCTTCCTTCACCACTACACATGGTCTTATGTTTGAACTTTTTGTACAATATATTAATAAATGCACCACTCTATATTTCTAACAACGATAAAGAGCAGCGGGAGAAATACGAGATTGAAAAAACTTATCAAAAAACATGTAGATGTAACAAAAGAGAACAAACATAAAGTATTGTTATTTCTTCCAACAGCTAGTACTTGTTAGGAATCAAGTGGCGCAGCGGAACCAATCATTCACGATACAGAAACAATCATTCACGCATAGAACAAAAAATAAAATAAAAACCAGAACACGATAGCTTAATGTGGTTTGAATTTGATGTAAATCCTACGTCCACGGGCTGCAACTAGGGTTTCCTTAATATGCTCAATACAAATATTACAATCACATCACATGGGATTTATAAAAATATGACTAGTGTTAATAACTTAATCAACAAGTTAAGACTATGGGGTATGGGGCGGGGGTTGGGTACAAACGCCCAAGTCACCACCCCGGGTGGGCTTGGGTTTCGGCGTGGCCCCTTGGGAGGGGTTTCAGCCCGGGCGTTGGGCCGGCCTTGCAGTCTTCCGTGGGCGGCTCTCATTGGCTGGGTTGGCTAGGCTAGGTGGCTAGGATTTAAATTTAAAAAATAACCGTTTGGTCAAGCCAAACACATACCCCAACTACTATAAAACCCCCACCGCCCTGTTCGAAATCTACCTAACGCTTAATTAGGGGTTTTTTTTATATGTCTAATTATGTTTTTTTTAGATTTGTAATCCTTTTTTTTTTAGGATTTTGTAATTTTTAGGAAAATTTAATAATAATTTTAGGCTTTTTTTTTATTTTGTGTGTATTTTTTAATTTTAGGCTTTTATTTTTTATTTTTATAACACGTGGCCAACCCACGCGGGCTAGCCACGCCCCGCCATACCGACCCAACACGTCACTGACCAGCGGTGCCCCTCGAAGTCCACGTGTCAACCCATGCCCCAAACCCCCGCCCCACCATACCCCACGGTCTAACTAAATGAGCCGAAAAAACAAACTAGGGCTGACTGCCCCAACTCGTTTTCGGCTGACAAACGCCTACGAACCTATCAGTACTCCGTAAGTTGATAAACTTTCAGTAATTACAAACAAAAAAGAAAAAATTACCTGCACACCAGATATGGCTTTTACAACTGTTGATTTTCCATGAGCCACATGACCAATCGTACCTGTTTAAACAAAAAGAAAACACATAACAAACACCATTAATACACAGCAGCAGATCAAACAAACAAACATTCGACTAAAACACATCAATTTACCAATATTTATCGTAGCCTGGCGAGATATAACCTCCGGAGAAAGCGGATGCAGCGTCGCTACATCCAGCTTGCTCAAATCCTGCTCCATTAAACCTTTTCGCGCCATATTATCGCTCTTCTTCAACAATTTCACACTATTCGGAACCAAAACTTGTTAAAAAAACCCTAGATTAACACAATAACACACAACCTGCGTGAAATAGCAAGTGTCAGATGCTTTAATCTACAGTCACACACTAAAAACAAAAATTCTGAAATGAAATTACAGCTAATGTTTAATAAATCGTGAGTCTACGTTTACGGATATAGAGATATCAGTTATAATTGAAACCTGAAGTGAGGAATCACCGAACCGCTAAGATGTTATAGAGATTCGGTGATCGTTAGACAGCGGCGGCGGTGGTGGTGGCGACGGTGGTGGTGACTGTGGTGGTGGATAATACTGAGTAGAAACGTTAGCTAGGGTTTCAATGAGGGTTCTATAGCAATCACATCACATGAGAATATTGTGACTTGGCCGGTCCGGGTGGGTTGAATAGTCCGGCTAAAACGGGTCGGTTTTGTGTTTTTGTTTCTATTTTTTATTTTTACGTAAGTTGAGTTTTTAGAGAGTTAGAGTTTGGCTCGTTTGAGCTATATTTTTAAAGCTCGAGTTAGGTTTGTTTAGATTTGTGAATCAGTTCGAGCTTGATAAAAAAAGTTTGAGCTCGATCTCATTTATTAAATTAAGATTACATTGGATTTTAGCTCGTTTAAGCTTAGCTTAAGGTTTACTTATTAATTAAATAAATTTATAAAACTTATTACATATAATTTTATCCTTTGAGTTATATACATAGACAAACAAAGATTTTTTTTTCATTTTTGTTGGTTTAAACTTTAATTAAATGAATAAGCATGATAAAACATAAACGAGATACGTGGGTCGGATAATGGATAAAAAATCATTCAAGTTATACCAAACCAAAATGAACCTAGGTTATAGAGAGAGTGAGTTACATAAATTTAACGAGTTTTGAAGTTTAGAAGATGTTGCTTGATTGTACAACAACATTTGATAATTAAACGATGTTTTAAGTTTAGAAGGTTCATGAATGGTTCACATTTTGTTGATAGCTTAAAAACCATAAGACATCTATACGTAGTGCATTAATAAGATAAGGTAAAAATGAAGTGAAACTTACAACAAAAACGTATATAAAAAAAATATAGGTCATTGGAACGAAAGACCCTCTTTAAATTTAAAACAAATGCTATTATTATTATTACTACTACTACTACTACTTACTGATGAGCATATTTTGTTATTCTTTTATAACTTTTAAGATATGATGTCTCATAATAAGTATGATGTTGCAGAGTGCTTATTTCTATTTATGTCAGTGTATAAATTTTCTCAAAATCGAATTGTGAATAATAATTTACAAGTGACTGAAACATAAATGCACATATCAAAAGTTGCCACGTTTAATTTTTCTTATATAAAGTGAAGTCATTTATCTTTTTTTTAGTAATATAATATTAGGTTTTATAACATTCCAAATACACTGTCGATACGTGCTTATTTATATATAGTTATTTGAATGGGTCAAATATAACTATTTCTTTTTTTACTATAAAAAACCGAACTGATATTGTCTGAACAGTATTGGTATTGGTACACTGGTATCATATTTATCTTATGGTTTCTTAATGTGACGCTAAAAAATTCATTGAATACGAAGTTGTATTTGCAACAAAGTATCTTTTTGATAACACAAGCTATAACAAGTGCTAATACGATAGCAATACCAACAAACCGAATCGATACCAGCCAAACACAATCAGTAACGAGTAACGACCCAAACATGGTAATCCCAGTGGTGCATTTACATGAACTACAAACTCAAACTATAGGTCGTCATTTTCGAAGGTTTGAGAAAGAAAAAGAAACCCCTCAAAACGACACCGTTTAGAACGAAAAGCTTCTGGAAACGTCTGTTTTGTAATTTCAAACAACCCCCTACCCACTCCACTCCACTCCAAATCGTCTCTAGGGTTTTGTTATCCTTTCCATTTTCATTCAACATCGTCTTCCTCCTCCATTAAGGTACGTAAAATCAATTTCAATTTGAATTCATATTGATTTTATGTGATGATAATGATTTCAATTGCTAATTTGCTCTTTGATCAATAACCGAATGAATTTCTCTTCAATTTGTGTGTTCTTACAGCTGTAACTAATGGCTGCTGCTCAATTAACATCCACATGTGTTCTCCCTTCGTTTGAAGGTCTAAGATCTTCAACATCCAAAGCTTCATTTACATCCGTTGCACTGTCTTCACCGTTTAGAAGCTCCACTCTCCGGTCTAGCCGTGCTCTGGTCGTCAAATCTGCCACCACTGTTGCTCCAAAGGTTGACCGTTGCATCATTTATTGATAGTTGTAGCCAACGAGTCAAGCTGATTAGGCTCGAGCTCGTTTAACTTACCATTATAATTATTTGTAGAGTAAATTACTCTTTGAGTCCCTGTGTCGGTTTTAACCATTTGAGGGGTGTTTGGGATTCCTTCTCAAAAAAGGACTTATATGAAGTTATAAATACCAACTTCTCAAAAACAACTTCTCAACACACAAAACCATCTTAAATAAGGTAACCCAAACACTATGGGCATGCTTGGCTAAGCTTTTTGAAAACTTATTGGTTTTTTCTTCTCACATACATCCTCATTGCCAAACATCATTTTGGAGCTTATGACTTTTCAAAAAGCCAATAAGTCAATAAGTTGTTTCAAAAAACTTAGCCAAACATGCTGTATAAAAACAACTTATTAACTTTATAAGTCAATAAGTTATAAGTTGCTCCAAAATAAGCCAACCCAAACACCCCTGAGTCCATAATCAAAAAGTTAACGCCTTTCTAACCACTTATTTTATAACGTTTTGAGTCCATTTTTTTAACATTTGTACTTTTGATTTTGGACTCAAGTGATTAAAACCCCTGAAACACAGGGACTCAAAATGTTATAAAATGAGCGGTTAGGGCAGGCGTTAAACTTTTTGATTTTGGATTCAAGTGGTTAAAACCATTAAAACACAGTGACTTCAAAAAGTAATTTACTCTTATTTTTATATATTTTTATCGTAATTTTATAGTGTTAAAGATCAAATGCAAATATGTTTTATTGTTCGAAGCATAGGGAGCTAAGAAAAAAAACACGTAGTCGTGTTTTTGTAAATAGTGTAATTTACGCTACAACAAAACTGAACTAGAATAATTATAATTATGCTACAGTTTTGAAGTAGCGTGATAACTTTTATGCTACTTAAAAATGCGTAGCGTGGTTATAATTACTCTAGTTTAAGTTTTAGAAGCATAATTAGAGGTTTTTGCTAAAAGTTGTTTGTATCGGATCCCACCCATAATTTAATGTATAATAATTTATATATATAAATGTATATTTAAAATATTTTATAATTATATAATTAATAATAGGCTCGATTAGGCTAGTGGGTCTGGCTTGAGCTTGATAAGTGAAGCTAGGTCTTCGGTTTGCTTAGCAAACATGCTTATTGTTTTAGGCCTGGGTTTGAGTTTGCTTCAATTCATGCTTTTAGCGAGTTGATCTCGAGTAGGTTGAGAGCGGCAGGCTCCGTTTACACCCCTAGTTGAGCCTAGGGCTTTGGCTCAGTTATTAAACATACTTATATTTAGGCTCCGGCTCCGGCTCGCTTCAATTCGCCCTTTTAGCGAGCCAATTTTGAATATATTGAGAGCGGCAAGCTTGTTTACACCCCTAGTTAAAGCTCATAGGATGTATAAAGGGTTGAATTATTGTTCATTCTGATTCCTACATGTTCTGAGTCTTCATTTGGCGTGCAGTACACTTCATTGAAACCGTTGGGTGATCGAGTGTTGGTCAAAATCAAGGCGGCGGAGGAGAAGACTGTAGGTGGTATCCTATTGCCGTCAACAGCGCAGACAAAACCTCAAGGGGGTGAGGTTGTTGCTGTTGGAGAAGGTAGAACAATTGGAGATAAAAAGGTGGAAATTGGTGTGAAGGTAATCATTTGAATCATTCAAAATATTCAACATTTTAATACGTAAATTGGATATGAACTGACTGATATTTATGTGATTATATTGAAGACTGGCACCCCAGTTGTGTATTCCAAGTATGCAGGGACCGAGGTCGAGTTCAATGGTTCAAGCCACCTCATACTGAAGGAGGATGACATTGTTGGTATCCTTGAAACGGATGATGTTAAGGATTTGAAGCCTCTTAATGATCGTGTTCTTATCAAGGTCAGTTACCATCATACTTTAAAGATATATGGAATTGAATTAATATTACCAAGCTTGGAGCTTGTTCATTGATTTGATGTGTATCTTGTTTTTAAAATGCACGCATCAGGAGCGCATAATGCGTGCATCACATGATGTGGTGGTGAGATCGCACTGCTCAATGCGACTCCATGATGCGTGCGTCACATTGATTTGGTTTGTACTTATCAATGTCTTGATTTGGGTTGGGTTGTGCTTTATCCTATACAGGCCAGATAAAAACTTTAGCTGAAAGTTGAACACATGACATGTTGAAAGTTGCCAAACATGTTCTCTTGATTTTTTCATTTGATGAGTTAAGAGTGTTATTGTAATAGTGTTGATCATAAGTAATGTGTTCTTCTAATAATGAAAGTTGTCGATCTGGCTGCTTTGACCCCTCCTAAGCAATGAGCTGTTCGACCCGTCACCCAACCAGTTCTTGTCACCTCTAACATGCAACAAGTGTTTTATTATACCTTGTGGTAACTGGTAACTACATCTTTGTTTTCTTTGGAAGCACAGGTGATTGCAGTGGGGCCGGGCCCTCTGAACGAAACAGAACAGGAGCATAGTTATTAATTGCGACCATAGCGGTCGCTATAGCGTTGCGGCGAAGTGTCGCTATGTTGTTCATGGCGATGACTAGCGACCTTAGCGGGGTTAAATTGGCCCACGCGGGCCTGGGGTTTTCGGAACTGCATTCGTGTCCGCAGGACGTGCGGGCATGCACGAGTTCAATTAAATTTCACTTCAGAAACTCATTTTTTGCACCCCCCCCTGCGCGCGGGTAGGACTTGTGGTAAAACATGTCATAAAGCTACAATGGAGTAGTAAAGACTTTACCTTATAAACAACCACTAACTTTGTTAACACACCAATGTGGGACAAAGTATTTACCACCTTTTGAGACTTTCATTCACACACCCAACATATAAGTCCTTTGCTACTAACTATTAGTTTTTGTTAAATATACATGTAAAATAACATATATACAAGGGTATTTTGATGTAATATACATATAAAAATTTTCAAAAATCTTTTTCTAGTGTAATCGCTATTTATAAAATAGCCGTCGCTATTTGTCGCTATTCGCTACGTAGCCTAGCCATGCCTTGTCGCTATTTGTCGCTATTCGCTATCGACAACTATGAACAGGAGTGCCATTGTCTCCAGGTAACACTGTTCTATACTCGAAATTTGCAGGGAACGATTTCAAAGGGGCTGATGGTTCAGAGTACATTACTCTTCGTGCTTCCGATGTCATGGCTGTGCTTTCCTAGTTCTTAGGCTTACGCGTAGCATTACAGGCTTGTTATCGAGCCTTTGAATCGATTAGGATTCTTGGAGTCGATTTAGTGTGAGATTCGGTTGGGAGAATTCCAGCATGTGTTACTCGTGTTCATGTTTTAGTGGTTACTAGAAAATAACTAGTTTTGCATCAAGATTTCTTTTGTGTACAATTTTGATAAATTAAGAATGGTTTTATTAAAGATGGATCACTGAATACAAGGGGAAATAATGGTTTTGTTAAATATGGATCACTGATTTCAAGGGGATTTGGATGTTTCAAAACTTCTCAACCAGTATTTTTTCACGCACACGTATGCCTGAGCGTGCGCGCACACATATATACACACACGTGTAGTGTGTTCTAACACGACGTATTAATCCATTGTTAGGGAGGCCAGCTCCCGTACCCGCTAACCATCACAAACATCGAGAAAAATTGACTGTTTGGATTGTTTTTTGGCCATTTGGTCAATTTAAAAAAAAAATTCATTTCAAATGATTTTTCACATCTCTATATAAAACATACCTCGCAACCAATCCACAAAATTCTCTACATTTTATATTCACATTCACCAACCATTTTCAATCTTTCACATTCACAATTCTACACGAACGCACATCTCCTACGAGACGGTCCACCTTTTGGAGTCTGGTGCATGGGCTATTTGCAACCTATGTGGGTGACACGAATCGAACCGCGAATCAATTAGATTCACGACTCACCTAGATTCGTTACTAAATTTCTAGATTCCATGCTACATTTTCGAATGTGTCAAACCCCAACAACGAGCTCTTGGAGGACGAGCTTATTCAAGTTGCTTGTATCGACTACAAGCACCACTTCGACGAGGATTTCATGCACGTAGCGGCGTGGCGTATTCTTGCGAACTATGTTTAAGCTATAAATTTTTAGGTTTTATGATTTTAATTTTATGTAATGTTTTAAATTTTAAGTTTTAGTTATGTGTCATGTTATAAGTTTATGTAATGTTTTAAGTTTTAATTATCTGTAATGTTTTAAGCTAGTTAATCTTAAATTTCAAGTTTTAAGATATTTAATTTTAATAATATAATTAAAAAAATAAAAAAAGTTTGTGGCTAGGGTAGGCGCCGCCACCATTTACTAGTAAATGGGTAATTGGTGCACTTTTTGAGTTGACGAATGGTGGTTAGTGCTAAGGTACGGGGTACTTACCCTAAGGGGTCCCTTCCTCGCTCATGTATTAAGCTTCTTGTATATGATTCAAAGTGTTTTACCCACATTTATTGCTTGATTGTAAGGTCTAGTAAGTGGAAAAAATAAGTAAACAGGAAACAAAAAAACATAGATTTGTATAACAATTTTTAGTGACATTTGAGAGTATTAGTTTTAACATATATTCTATGACTTAAAAATGAAACATTCTTGAATGGTAATTTCTCTAATTAGGCTCTTCTATTTGTAATGTAATTTTGTAACTTGTAACTTTATGTTTGTACTTACATAACTTTAACTTTATGTTTGTACTTGCACAGCTTTATGTTCTCTAATATTTTATACTTTGTGCATATATTGAATTCCCCCTAATTTCCAAAGTGTCAAGCTCAGACATTTGATTTAAGTTGGAAATTTTCTACATTTTAAGGTTCCTTCACCAATTTGACTTTGAAATTTGAGTCCGGTTTGAATTCGGGTTAATCCGATTTTGATTTGATTAATAAGAAACTATAATTCCCTTTACTGAGATAGGGGAGATTGTTAATCCAAAATTGTTAATTATGATTTGTGGTTTTAGGTCTGGGTCACACAGAATATTTGATGTTAGTTCTTATAACATATGAAATGTGACACTCATCTAACATGTATGATTAAAGCTAATGTTTGATCATTAATCACCATACTTTATTACATTATATAATCTTACAAAAGAATAAAAACTAGTATTATAATCCATAATACAATACATCATATGAGCTTAAACAACATTAAATTCACCACTAGCATGAACCTCTTTCACCCTTTTCTCATATTCATCCTCTTCTTCTACATCTTCCTCATTAACTTCTTCCTCCTTTTCATCCTCATCTTCCTCTGCTCCCCAACCAAAATACCCAACCGATTTTGACGATGGTGGAGGATTTCTTGCCTCGGCTACAATCTTCATGATCTCATCCACACTTTGAACGGAAAAAATGGGGTTGTCTCGTTGATAATAGTTGGCTTGAGCCGCTTCCGTGAGCTCTTTTGGCAAGTTCTTCAAGAACCATGGATGATTTTTGATTTCCTTCATTGTAATCCTCTGTTTGATCATAATGAAATAAATGTTTTAGCACAAAATTAAAATATCTTTCAGAGTTATTTTTATTTTTGTTTCTCACCCGTAAAGGATTCGCGACGAATATGCGTGATAGTAGTTGTTTGCATTCCTGAGATATGTGAACATAGTCCGGGATCTTGTACTGAACCGCCATAATACGCTGCAAGATAAACAAGAAGTTGTTAACTTGTGGTTCGGGTCAAGTAACGGGTCAAAACACCCCTTGTTTCTAAGTAGTGTTGCGTTGACCACTCAATACTTTTTTTTAATACGTCGCATTTCATAGACATTTCACTTATTAAATTTTGGATTGTAATTTAATAGACCGTGTGACTTTGTCAGTGATCCTTGGTCATTTATGTGTCAGTCAAATAAATCATACGGGCCTTATGATTCGGCCCTCATACAAACTGTATGACTCGTCATATGATACGGCCCATATGACATATTAGTGGGGTCTGAAAAGTGCGTTAATGGTGTTTCCATAGCGTCGGCCTTTAAATAAGTAAAATAAATAATCCTTGAATTTTAATAGATTTTAATGTGACTTACAGTGATGGTTTTTCTGAAATTTTTGGGGTCAGATGGATCTTCAAAAGGGTATGCTCCCACTAGCATCACATACAGTGTTACACCAATTGACCACACATCAGCCAACTACACAAAAATATAATAAAATAAATAAAATATAGATATAAAATTTAAACAAATAATATTGATATAAAACTTGGGTATATTGTACCTTGCCATCATACTCTCGACGAGAAAGAACTTCTGGAGCAATATAAGCCGGAGTGCCGACTGTTGATTTGGGTCTCGAATGTAAAAGTGACGACTGTAACGTATATAAAAATTCGTGTAATTGAATTGGTTATTTTTAATTATGTTTATTATATTGAATTGTGTTAAATGTGTTGTGTCACATGTTTATTATACATTCATGTGTTAACACTTTTAGTTAAACGTGTCGTGTTTAGGTCAGATGGTTGTGTCAAACATCATGAGTTTAACAATGAACAAAACATGAAAATAACCTTTGAATAACCGAAGTCACATATTTTGAGGCGAGGTGCTCGACTCCCATCTAAAAGCGTATTTTCCAGCTTCAAATCTCGGTGACATATTTGCTGCACGTAACAAGATCGAAACCTTAAACAAGGGAAACTTTAAGGTTGATTGATTGTTACCTATGGAACATTAATATGTAAACTTTAATGTACCATGGAATGGCAGAATGAGACTCCAGAGATCAATTGTTGGAAGAAATACCTTGCCTGTCAAATTAATTTATGCACATAAATAATGACTCAACAAATGTACATATATATACACATATCAATATACACACATGCAAAGTATTCTACATTATACATTGAAATTTATGTTTTGGGAATGTTTGATATTATAAACTTCGAGGGGTATATGAAATTGTCCCATAAGAGGACCCGGGGTGGCAGTTTGTTTGCACGTGATAGACAAATATCACGCGTGGAGTTTGATAACATCCCACCGCCACTTCATTTGAAAACGGAATAATTTGATAACGCGTCATATACATCACGCGTGGAGAATGGAAAATTGTGAGGGGATATAGGGGTTTATTGTTGGGTGTTATGAGTGATGGGTATTTCCACTAAAAAAGGTTGTGAGTGATGGAATAATGGTTGATGACATGGCGGAACCTGATTGGAAGTTGTGAGTGATGGAATTGTTTGTGGGTGATACCACCCCTACCCCCCTAAATATATATCTCACTTTAAACTTGTAAAATATCATGTTCTTCTTAAATTAAGATAACTAAGAAAGACTTACCTCATCTTCACTAAATCGACCTGCGGTGCAAATACGATCAAAAAGTTCTCCCCCGGCAGCATATTCCATCACTATTGCTAGATGTGTTGGTGTCAATACGACCTATATGAGAAAGTATGTTGGTTTTTTACGTGCAAAATAATATGAAGGGACTTTTATGAGGAAAAATGAGAAAGTATATTATTTTTTTATGATATTTCCCTTTAAATTTAGGGGTAATTACAAACAATTGAGCTGAAGTAGTATAATGAATGATGAAATTACAATTATTTGAACACAAGCTTTCCGATTTTACATAGTTTGATCCACACATTACTTATGTGATAACTATCATGTGTATTTTTTTATATCCTAAACTCTACATTATTATTGGAAATTTGGTAACCCAAACCAACCAATATACAAAAAAACCTCTTAGATTCGTCATTGCTTATTTTACATACAAACACTTACCTCCTTGAACCGGATTATATTAGGATGACGAAGGGATCTATGGTTGATAATTTCTCTAGCCACATTTTCATCAATCTGCATCAAAACTTCTGTACATAAGAACACTAAAAACCTAATAAACATACACACACGCGTATAAACATACCTTTTGACCGCGCATGATGTATTTCATTGCAACAAGTTCTTTAGTCTCTTTATGTCTCAAGAGCCTAGCCACACCGAAATTACCCGACCCAAGATCCTTCACCACCTCATACTTGTCCATGGAGACGACGGATGAGTTTTCGACGGGTCTTCTATACTTTGTGTATGTATGTATGTTGAAATGTATAGATACAAAGTATGCGTGTGTGTATGTATAGTAAGTACATAAGTGTTAATGAAGATGGGGTCGAGAACACATGGGAAGGAGACTTGCATATATGGAGGTCGGCATGGGATCTCACATGGACTTCCACGAACTCCCATGACTCCAATCATAAAATAATTAAGTTTGATTTTTTAATGTTAGATGGTCTGTTACTTAAATGTTCAAAATAGTTAACTTTATCGTTGGTTTTATAAAGGCATATTATCCATTGCAAATTTCATGTCAAGTTGATAGCTTTACAGTTGGCGTGTTGTAACAAAATGTTGTAAATGGATAAATGGGTTGTAAATTGTAATAAACGGTTAAACAAGTTGGTGAGTTGGTCTTATGAAATATATAAGGATAATGAATTTTAATAATCCATACTATTGTCTGTTGACTGGTAATGATCCTAATTTTAAAAATTCTCACTGGCGGTCACATCTTTTCATAAATTGGCCTTTAATGGACCCTGACTAACAGAACCCTAACGCCGTTAGTCGCCGGAAAAAATGTTTTTGGTCGAAAAAAGGTTCCTAAAGGTCCGATCTATAGTTACAAACAAGTTTGGGACGAAACCCTTGAGTTTTACGGCTAAAAAAATGAGTTTTCCGGCCAAAAAGAAGTTTTCCGGCAAAAAATGAGTTTTTTCGGTTACTTTAATAATTTAATTGGGGTTTTTTACTAGAAAAGGTTCCTAATGGTGTGTAATAAGGTTTCAAAGAGGTTTCAGACGAAAATGTTGAGTTTTCCGGCCAAAAACGTTTTTCCAGCGACCAGAGACTAACGCCGTTAAGGTTCTGTTAGTCAGGGTCCATTGAAGGTCAATATGTGAAAAGTTGAGACCGCCAGTGAGAATTTTTAGAATTGAGACCGTTGTTGGCTAACAGACAATAATTAAGATTATTAAAATCCATTATTCCAATATATAATACATTTTAGAACTTTTATTCTAATATTAACATTCTAACTAAAGTGATTAAACAAGCCAACTTAGACATGACCTATTTGTTAAACAAGTAAGAAATGACAATCTTGATTATTTACATGTCAAATTCATGGCGTGTTCGACTCCTATCAAGAAATATTAATCTTAAAGTATATAATGTAAAGAAGTTCTATAATAGTTTTCACTTTTTTTTAATAATTTGTAAGTTATGAAAGTACTGGCCACACCTAGAGGTGTACAAATCAGTTTTTTTCATCAAAAACAAAAACCGTTTTTTTTATATCCGGTTTCGGTTACTAACCGTTTTTTTACTCAAAATCATAACCGGTCCAACCGGTTAGTGTCGGTTTTTAACTGGTTTATTCCAAAAAAACCGGTTTTTTACCGGTTTAAACCGATTTTTTTTATAACCGGTTTCGGTTTTAAAACCGGTTTCGAAGATAAATATCTCTAAACGGTCTACAACCGACGGTTTGGTTCGGTTCTAAAACTGGTTAAAAAAAACCAGTTTCGGTTTTTTTCTCAGTTTCGGTTCTATATGGTATACCAAGTAATCTAACTACTATAATAAAAGAAACCAACTTTTGGACACGTGTCATTCATTGAAGTTATCCTCAAATTTATATTTATCTAAATAAATAAATAATAAATTAATATTAAATCTTATCATACTTTAATAAAATATTATCCTCAAAGCTAAATTGTTAATTTAATATATTTTTAAAACAAATACCCCTGTTATCTACTTATCTTATATATGAAATATATAAATAATAAATTAATATTAAATGTTATCCTAATTATTTAAAAACATAACTTTTTTTTTATTGTTTGGAATACAAAATTATGTTTATTCAACTCGAGTAAAACGCGAGGTTTTTAAGGATATAATTTTTTTTTATTATTTGGTAGATTTTTCAACCCGACTATACACGAGTTATTTTAAAGATACGACGTTTTTAGTATTTAATATATAAAATTACGTTTATTTAGGATATAATTTTTTTTTATTTGGTAGATTTTTCAACCCGACTATACACGGGTTTTTTAAAAATACGACGTTTTTAGCATTTAATATACAAAAATACATTTATTTAATCTGTGTAATACATATGGTTTTTAAAGATATAACTCTTTTTTATATCTATTCAACACGTGTAATATACGGGGTTTTTAAGGATGTAATTTTTTATTATTTGGTAGTTTTATTCAACCCGATTATACACGGGTTTTTTTAAAGATACGACGTTTTTAGTATTTAGTATACAAAATTACATTTATTTAATCTGTGTAATACACATGGTTTTTAAAGATATAAATTTTTTATTATTTGATATATAAAATTACATTTATTTAACCCGTACAATATACAAGGTTCATAAAGATATAAGTTTTTATTATTTAATATATAAAATTACATTTATTCAACTCGTGTAATACACGGGGTTCTAACCTAGTAATGATAATATATAAATATCATCTCTTTTGATTTAATATGCAAATATTTACGTATAAATTATTATTGACACAAACCATAGATATTATGATTATTATTGAAAATTTTGTATTAATTAGATTTTAGGCTCAATATCGTAATTTGGGAACAAGTGGATAATTTTTTATAAGCATTGGGAAAATATATCCAAATAGGTTAACTACTAACTCTGTCCTTTGATACAAAAGCTATTTTATATAACAGTAAGAGTTGTGGTTGTCAGCAGTGGCAGATCTAGAAAAATTTAAAAGGGCAACGTTTCTATAAAAAAGGGCAGCGAAATCGAAAAAACGTCAAATTTTTCCAAAATTTACACTGCCGCCAGAGCGTCAAGGGGCAACGGGGGTTGCCCCTTGTTCTATGCTAGTTCCGCCCGTGATTGTCAGCACCATATAATATGTTAACTTGGATCAGACTAGTTTTTCTATTTGTTATTGACATTAAATAAAATAATAAATGACCGAAAAAGAAAACTATTTTATAATTTTCATAAAAAAAATGTATTTCTAATCATTGACCAGAGTTTTAGGTTATTTTTACATAAATAAACTAGACTTATTAATCAAACATTTCATCATTTCTCTAGATCAAGTGGTGGAGGACTTGCATTTCTCTTGAGAGATGCAGGTTTGACTCCCACTTGGTGCAGAGTGAGGCACTGGTGGGTAATGATAGAAGACCCGGGAAACCTGGGTTGGATCCTTGAGCCAAACGGATTTTACCGGTAATTTCACTGTCGTGTCTACGGACGGGTGGGTTACCGGGTTTTCCCCGGAATTGGTGGTGGACTCGGGTTACTCTCGGAGTACTCCGTTTGTCCAGTGGGTGCCCCAAGAGTGCTCGGGATTGATTCTGTTGGCCGTTAAAAAAAAGGGGGAATATAATATTGAAGCGAATAAGTTTAAACTAAAGACAGTTAGAAAATAGAGTTTGTACTAGTACAATGTAAATAAAAAAAGTAATAATATTTTATTATAATTATAAATAGAAAATATAAATCCAGGTTGTTGATTTTATTCATGATAGGAAACACATGAGTGTGTTGAGAGTCTTGGATCTACAGAGTCGCCGGCTGTTGAGGAAGAAGAAACACAACTGTCCATAGTTTGACTTTCTCACCGTTTCTCCAATAATTGGTGATTTAAATATCTTCTAAACTTGTATTCAAATTTGTTATCTAAATAGTAAGTTTTACCCGTTTGATGCGGCGGGGAAAATGCGGTTCCAAAACATTGGTATATATCGGTTATACTCGATAGGTAAATATTGGTGTAACCTAAAAAGATATTGACATATATTTTACATCGATCGAAAAATATAAACATGAATAATGAACTGGTTTGGATAATTCAGATACCTTGGTTAGTATTGGTTTGGTTTATTATGGTACCGATCGAAAACAATAAAAACAATAAAACTGAATACCAATATCGGTACCAATGTTGTTCGGTTAGTGTTGGCTCGAATCGTTACGATACATGATTACATGTAGTTGGTATAATTTATGATTAACAAATCACATCTGATGTTTACAATTAAGTAAATATAAGTTTTTTATTTTATATCTTAGACATTCACAAATTTTAACTAAACCACTTAAAATGTGTCTCCCTCTATGTGTATGTTATAAGGTATAATCATTAAGTATGTGTGTGAGAAAGAAAACATAAGTCTAGTTCATTCTATCATTTGAAACAACTCAAACATGGCTCTAAGAAAAACAATGTGAATATAAATATTATAAAAGAAATGGTGACAAGTTTCTTGGTTTAGTTTAGTTAGGTTATGTTTGTTTTTAAGAGGTAAAATGTTTGCAGTCTGCAGATCATATCCGCAGACATCTGTAGAAGAAGTGGTGGACCAAACCTCTGCAGTCTTCAAGAAGAAGACTGTTTGTTTTTTAAGAGGTAAAATGTTTACAGTCTTTGCGGACCACATCTGCAGACATTTGTAGAAGAAGAGGTGGACCAAACCTCTAAAGTCTTCAAGAAGAACACTGTTTGTTTTTTAACGTATATAGATTTCTAAAATAAACTGGTGGTGGACGTGGATGGTGTGTGGTGGTGGTGGTGGTGGATAGTGGTGGTGGTGGTGGATGGTGGTGGTGGTGGTGATGGTGATGGACAGTGGTGGTGTTTAACCCTTTGCAGACCTTAGAAGATCTTAGAAGTAGCTGAGCCAAGTCTGCATCAAGAAGAGCTCGCGCAGACGTTTTTTAATGAAACGTCTTCGGAAAAACAAACAGTCTGCAGATGTCAATGTTTGCGTGTGGTCTGCGTAACGCAGACCGAAGAGCCGTCACTCATCTTTTTTAGAAAAACAAACACCACCTTAGTTTGAGACAAAAATGAAGTATTTGAATTAGATGATAGTTAACTTTGCATTCCATCCCGTCCAATTGGCATGTGAGATCATAAATTGGAAGAATATTTTGCTAAATTGACTCATGAGATTCCATTTTAACATGCAACTGATCAAATCATACTCCTACAATCAACATTGATATACATCAACATTCATAACATATCATTGCGTATTTATTTTCTAGAATATTTCACTTCCACATTAAGGGAAGTTTGGATCTACTTTAATTTAAAATGAAAACCTATGTTAATATTAGATGTTTCATTAGACTGGAATATGCTTTTGTAATTTAATAATTTATCATAAAAATAATAACATTTGTTGTAGAAAAAAAATGTTATGAAGGTAAATGCAAGATTTCTTATTTTTATTCAACTAATGGTTTGATTAACACGAAAGTCTTACAATTATATTTATAACGAAATCTTCATGAGAAACAACATGGGCATTACATTCTTTTAGCAATAAAAGTAGGGGTATTGGATTTTAATAATCCCAACTTTCAGCAATTGGCCGATAATAATCCCAACTTCAAAAATAGCCTACAACACTCCCAACTTGTAACATTTTGGCCACCAATGATCCTTTGCTAACTGGGTTATAACCCAGTTAGTTTTTTGCTGACTAGGCTGCTGACGTGGCACCATCACCACCTCCGGTGACCTGCAACTTATTCCGACGACCCGTTTTACCCCTGAAACCACCAAACGAGACCACCACAAATCATCTCCGACCTCCTGTAATCTTCTCCGCTGCTCAGAAGTTCAAAAAACCCAACTCTGGTGACCTGCAACTTATTCCGGCGACCCGTTTTACCCCTGAAACCACCAAACGAGACCACCACCAATCATCTCCGACCTCCTGTAATCTTCTCCGCTTCTCAAAACTAACTGGGTTATAACCCAGTTAGACAAGGATCATTGCTGGCCAAAATGTTACAAGTTGGGAGTGTTGTAGGCTATTTTTGAAGTTGGGATTATTATCGGCCAATTGCTGAAAGTTGGGATTATTAAAATCCAATACCCCATAAAAGTATCGTTTTTAACAAAAACATAATATTCGTTACTTATCAAAAAAAAAAAAAAAAAAATTTGCCTATGAAGTTAAGTTGGTGTTGGGATTGAGTGCATCATTACGTATATTTGTTTTCTTAGTCTGTGATTGAAAGATTGGCTTGTGTTCAGTTTGTATCATCCAGGGCTCGAGGCTAATTGTTAAGACGTTACATATAATTATTAGAGGAGAAATGAATGTTTTTGAATGATAGACATCTAACGTGACCTTTTTTGCTGATGTGCCATTTATTTGATGATGTGGCATCTGAGTAAGCTAACTGGGTTAAGATTCAGTTAGTTTGGGAATGCCAAAGAAAAATAAGTCGAAAGTTAGGAGTGGCATAGTATAATACGTAAGTTGAGAGTACTATTGGTCAAATGGTAGAACTTAAGGTTATTTATATCCAGTATCCCTAAAAGAAACAAATATTTATATTTATAATCCATTTGAATCATTGTATTTAGTTATTTTCCCATTTAATCGATCATATATTTGAATCATTGTACTTGGCTTTTTTCCCATTTAATCGATCATATAGAATTGTTAGATTTTCACGGATCGCAATATCATTACTTTTGTCCGGTTATCTAATGCTCATAAAAATGACTTATCGAGCTTATAAATAGTATGTTTTTTCCTCTGGGACAAAAATAACATGTGTGACAGTTGGAGTATTCTAAGGAAAAAAAAAAGCATATGGATACCGGTTCTATGTTTTCATGTTATAAAAATTACAAAATTTGTTTTTACCAAATTAGAAATGAAGACACAATACCAATGATTATTTACTCGATACTCAATTCCACAATCACGAACTCACAAAGTTTCATTTATACAATGTGAGGATGAATGTCATATCAATCCAATTGCTAATGTTTTAACTTCAATATATATTTTTTCTTTACATATAAATGTGCTAACATGGACTTATCTCTAACAGAACAAGTAGTGAAGTAGAACCCGATGAATCAATCTTTTTTTTTTTTGAACGGCTAATTTCTTTAATCCTCTGTCGTCAATGGGACTTGAACCCAAGACCTTCCCGATGAATCAATCTATCCTTTGTATTTATTTCTTCTTATCTTTAGCTTGGATGTGCTTTCATTCATTGACCCGTTAATTGTTTCACAAGAATCAATGATTGTAGATAAACCTCTTATCACACATATAATGGTTTTATTTTATATTTTTTTAAGATTACATAGTAGGGTTTAGAGTTTTGACCTTTGACTTTAACCATAAGTTATAAAATTGATTACTACATTTCAGAGATAATTGCCCGAATAGTCCATGTGGTTTTACGTTTTTTCATGTTTAGTCCCCACCTTTTGGAAATAGCAGGTATGCTCTCTATAGCTTGTTATTTTGTTACTCGGATAGTCCCCTGAGTAAATGTCAGTTAGCTTGATCAGTTAAGTTGGTGTGAAATTACTAAATTGTCTCCGCTTTCACCACCATCTTCACTTTTACCCCCTACCCACCCCCACCCACTCTTCCCTTTCTCTTTCGTCTGCAACAAACCACCATCCCCACATTTCTTTCTCTCTTCCTCATTTTCTGCAACAAACCACCATAACCGGACGCCATCATCACCACCACAAATAAACCACCACATTTCTTTCTCTCTTCCTCCTTTTATGTTTAGTAAGGACAATTTAGTAATTTCATACCAACTTAACTGACCAATCTAACTGGCATTTACTCAGGGGACTATCCGAGTAACAAAATAACAAACCATAGGGAGCACACCTGCTATTTCCAAAAGGTGGGGACTAAACGTGAAAAAACGTGAAACCACAGAGACTATCGGGGAAATTAACTCCTACATTTCATATATGAAAATCCAAAAAAAAACCCTGCAAATTGATGCAAGCATGGAATAAATTCTATTTAGCGCACCAATTCAATTTGGGGAAAAATTCTTGAGAAACACATTCCTTTTTCTGAGCTTTCTATGAGGTATTTATACCCTTGGTATGAAGTGACATACGCAAGGTGCTGATCAGACCAGTCGCTTTCTTAGCTAGTTATCAAGTGGGGCCCAGGCCGTTAGAAATATAAATTACTTGCAGGATAACCCTGAGTTTAGGTTACAGAGTATGAGGTACAGAGTCATCTGGTTCGTCCAAATGGGAAATTCACCTATATTCAATATACATGATATTGGATATTAATCATGTTATAAATGTTGTGAGCTAAACTGATGTAAATTTGATGATCAAATTGGTAATTTCTATAACAAGTAAAATGGTGTGGACATTCAATTTGAAATGCTAGAAGGCTTTCTAGGATTACATACGATATTGAAAACTTCATAGAACATTGTTGAAGGTTGAGGTGCACAAAAAAACTGTATTCGGAACCGGACCCGGCAAAAAAACCTGAAACTAGTTTTTTTAATACCTGGGTATTCTATACCAAAAACTGGAACCGACCCTACCCGTAAGGTATAGATAGGTATGCATTTTGATCTCAATACCTAGAACCGGAACCGATCATATACCCGATCAATACCCGAAACCAGACAAGAACCGGAACCGGAATCTATCATACCTGGCTATACCCGATACATGATTCTAATATCTTTCTTTTAAATTTATGTTAATTTTCTTACATTATACAATGCTTATTTAATAATAATAAAGAAAAAATACGAGAAAACATGATAATAAAAACGCAATAGAGTATTAAAAATTACGAAAATATAGAACTAAAAAACTCGAAAATATGGTATTTTAATACCCGTTTCTTAAGAACCTGAACCGAACCCTACCCAGAACCGGACACATAGGGTATGGTTTTTTGGTCAAATAACCAGAACCAAACCGATTATAGCAATAACTGGTTCCAACCTTTAAAACAAGAAACCGAAACCGGTTCCATAATTAGAACCGGTTATTAAAAATCCCTGGTTTGTGCACCTCTAGTTGAAGGCAATGTTAGATTTTATGGGCTGGAAATTGTGGGTCACTAATTAATTAGTGGGCTATTTTTAAGGCAACGTTAGATTGCTATCTGATTCTGACGCAAGTCTCCTCAAAATGGGGGAAGTTCAAGTTTTTCCTTAAAAAAAATATTTTTTATTTTACACAGCGTTTTGTTTATCACCTTTATATTAATTTGTGAGACGGCAGGATGGCAAATGAACCTAAACCTCACAGGTAAACCTGAAAGCTGAAATATTCGATACGGTTATTCTGGTATGAGACTGGATATGAGATTAGTTTTAATAATTTTTATAGGTATGAGACGAGTTTGGTACAGTAGAAACTCGATAAATTAATACTCGATTATTTAATAAACTCTCTAAGATAATATTTTTTGCCAGTCCCGACTCGGGGACAGGGTGCTAAATTAATAATTCGCTAAAATTATAAGATAATACATTTTTGATAATTTTTTTAGACCCAATATAAAATATAAATTAATAATTCCTTATATATAGCATATTACATGAATGATTTATGAAAGTTTCTTGAAAAATGACTCAATTGTCTTTTGTTTTTTGTTGAAATCTAATTTTCCTCTTCGAATCTCGTCTGTCATTGTTGTTTTTTTCACACCTTTAAGATGGGAAGCCATGTTGTGTGTATGATTTGTTTGTGTTAACCTATTTTGATCTTGTATTTATATAGAAAATATTTTTAATGTCCATAAAGTGATACATTGAACACAAGAAGCATAATAAGGTGGGAGATTGAAGGTTTCTTTCAAATTGGGCCGTTCATTTGATATACATGCATTGTATACAATAATTAAGTGGAAGCTTGAAATGTGTTTGTAAACTAAGTATTCTACTATAAATTAATAAAATATTAATTAATAAATTTTGGTGGTCCCAAGTATATTATTTTATAGAGTTTCTACTGTATTAGGTGAAACCCGACCAGAATACTAAAAAGATAGTTGTAAACATTTTTTTTTTTATATTCCTTTGTCCTTGGTTAATAATGTAGTCTACTAATCCACTTATTTTTGGTTTTATACTTCAAATGTCCTTGAGTAATATGATTATATAAAATATTAAAAAACTAAAGTAATAGAAGGGGTAATCTTTAACAAACTAACGGGTATACTCGATAGAAGATACCTGAGAGATGTATGACAGGTATGAACACATTTTTTTACAATCCGGTATGAGATTGAGTTTATCTATAAGGTGGTGTGTTTCGAATTCACGATGACGACATTACTCAATAGAGGTTTGAGGGGCTCTATAAAGTTGTACTATGCCATGTAATCCTGCCCATGAGTTTAGATTTTGGTCAAATTGGGTAGAAGTTAAAATAAGAAACAACAAGAATCGGTCATCTTAGGTGGTATGATGAAAAGGTACATTTCAATTATCAATGATATCGTTCAATTATGGAAAGACTATAATGTTAGGTGGTATGATGAAAAGGCACAATTCCCTCTCCGGTGTCATCTATAAGGTGATTGCAAAAACTCTCGCTAATTGCCTTAAGGGTGTGATGAACTTGGTAACTTCCCAAACGCAATCGGCTTTCTTTGAAAAAAGGAATATTTTTGACAGCCCGCTATTTGTGAACGAGGTTATCTCTTGGGCGAACAAACAAAAAAAGGAGGTCATGTTATTTAAAGTAAACTTTGATAAAACGTAGGATTCGGTAAATTGGGATCTCCTTTTGGATAACATGAATATGATGGGGTTCCCGAAAAGATGGATGAGATGGATAAACGCTTGCCTAAAGTCGAGTAAAGCTTCGATGCTTGTAAACGGGTCCCCAACGGAAGAGTTTTATTTCAAACGTGGCCTCCGTCAAGGAGACCCGTTATCTCTGTTTCTCTTTATCTTGGTACTAGAAGTTCTAGAGGTATTTATGAAGCGAGCGCTTAAAGCGGGCATCATTGAAGGGGTCCAACTTCCAAATGGTGGGCCAACAATTACGAACTTTTGTTATGCTGATGATGTAATTTTTATAGGATTGTGGTTGAAGAGGAATGTTCTAAATCTCAGGAGGATTCTTAGATGTCTCTTTTTGGTGACAGGGCTCAAGGTGAATCTTTCGAAAAGTAGTTTGATGGGGGTGGAGGTGGACACAAGTGAAGTGACGAGGATGGCAAATCAAATGCGTTGTAAGACGGGTTGTTTGCCTTTCAATTTCCTTGGCCTCCAGAGAAAATATGAAGCGTATTAAACCTTGGCGACCCATTATAGAGAGATTTGCTAAAAAAATTGCCGAGTTGGAAAGCTAAGACTCTCTCAATGGGCGGAAGAATCACTCTCGCAAAAGCAGTCCTCGGTAACCTCCCGTCATATTTCCTATCGGTGTTCAAAGCGCCAGTAAAGGTTATCAAATCCCTTGAAAGCCTTAGACGTGATTTTGTGTGGGGGATGTCGGGGAATAATGGAGCCGGATAAGCTGAGTTATGAAGTTATAGATGGCACTTTTTTCAGTTTCTCAATTTAGAGGGGAGGTCGCAAATGTTATAGGGGAGAAGGTGAAACTGGGATTTTTAAAATGGAATAAATGGGTTCCACACAGGTTTGGATATTTCATGTGGAAAATGGATTTGGGATGCATAGCAGCAAAGTCTGTGTTAACAGCGCATGGGATTTCGATCACGGATTCGAGGTGTGGTTTGTGTGGTTTTGGGGAGGAGACAGTGGAACATCTAGCCGCTTCGTGTGTGTTCGTTAGATCGGTGTTATGGACCAGACCACTGGCCCAACAGCGCCTATCGAAGCCATGCCCAAAAGGCATGCTAAGAGGCCCAGCCGGTTCACAGATTGAAGGCCCAATTGGATTACAACTTGTTCAACAAGCTGCACGTTTACTTTTCAGCATGTGTCTTTTGATTATTTGCATATGTTCAATTAATTGTTGCATGCTAGGTTAGTGGTAGTGCATGATAGGATAGTGGCATAAAATAAGGAGAACATGGTCATGAACCTAGGCTCTCTTGCATGTTTAAATTCAGTTGTTTGCATTGAAAAAAAAATACACAGAAAATTGCCCCAAAAATTCTCTTGTTCTCTCTTGTTCTTTTGGAGTGTTTGCCTACTAGAAAAGGCTCTATCATCTTGGTGCTTTCATTTAAGTTTCACCTTCCGCCATGCCTCCTCGTAAAGACTCATCGGTTACCGATGATCTTCCCCCTACCATCACCGATCAACTGAACCAATTAATCCAAGTCTCCACCACTGCAGCCAACACACAAACCGATATCAAAAACACCCTCGCCGCCCTCGTTCAAGCCACCGCAAACCTCAACACCAAACTCGACTCACAAACCGAAACCACCGCTAGACTCGTCAATCATATGACGCAGTTAACGGACAAACTAGCCGTCGGACCCTCCACTTCCGATCTCGAAAACACCGGTCCCAAACCCGTCCAAACCCCCGGTCCCAAACCCGCTAACCAGAACCCACCGAACACCCCACGTCCACCGAAAATCTCCTTACCTTTATTTGATGGTTCGAACCCACTAGCATGGATCTTTCGAGCTGACAACTACTTCAATTACTATCGGATTCCGCCGGACGAACGAATTCAACTCACAGCCTTTCACTTCATTGGAGATGCGCTCTCCTGGTACCAACACCAAGCAAATAACCACTTACTCGGAAATTGGACCTCTTTTAAGCGATCCGTGGAGTTGCGCTTCGGCCCTTCTACATTCGAAAACCATGAGGCAACTTTTTTTTAAGCTCCAGCAGACATCTTCAGTGGCGGATTATCAAACCGAGTTTGAACGGTTGAGCAACCGCGTTACAGGGCTTTCTCAACAAACCCTACTCAATTGTTTTTTATCTGGGCTTAAAACTGAGATCCAATCTAAATTGGCAATTATCAGGCCCACGTCATTGTATGACGCTTGTGGGCTAGCCCGTCGTGTGGAGGATAAACTGGCCCATTCCACCAAACCAAAATCCTACCGGCCTCCAAAATCTCACGTTCCATCCTCACCTTCATCTTCTACGGTCACACCATCTTCCTCCCAGTCAACGCCTTCAACAACCCTTCCTAAAATTTCGACCACTCCGCTACCTCCACTCCTTCCATCTCCACCCAAGCCTTTACCCTTTACCAAGCTATCGCCAGAGGCCATACAACAACGACGCAAAGACGGCTTATGTTTTCGATGCCCTGAGAAGTTTTTTCCGGGTCACAAGTGTTCTCCACCTCAGTTTCTCTTGATTGTCGATAACAACGATCTTGTGGAGATGCCGGAAAATCCACCAGATCCTAATGATATGGCCACCCCACAATTCCTTGCATTCTCCGATGCCGCGTATTTCGGACTCTCTTCGGTTCAGACCTTACGGGTTACTGGCTATATCAACAATGTTCCGGTCACTGTTCTGATCGACTGTGGCAGCACTCATAACATTATCCAGCCTCGCACCGCAACGCAACTTCGCCTCTCCTCTAGTCCGCTGGAACCATTTTCGGTTATGGTTGGCAATGGTCAATTCATCCAGTGCCAGAATTATTATCCCGATGTATCTTTACAGTTACACAAATCTCAGTTTCAATTTCCATTTTATATATTACCTGTTGAGAGCGCATACATTATTCTGGGTATCGCTTGGTTGCGAACTCTTGGTTCCATCACGGCAAATTTTTCGGTACCGCAACTTTCCTTTCAAAAAGATGGTCATACTTGTACATTGATTGGTGAACCACTCACAAAACCATTAACCTCGAGCTCACTATCAACCCTCATCCGTCACGGATCCGTCGCGTCCATGCATGCTCTCACCTTCGTCAACCTAACTCCCATGCACGATCATGCTCCACCACCACTAGACCCCCCAATTCGCACCTTATTGGACCTCTTTCAATCCATTTTTGCTGAACCACAAACACTTCCCCCCAATCGCCCGCATGACCACTATATTCCACTAATAACATAAACCCAACCCATTAACGTTAAACCTTACCGTTACCCGCATTTTAAAAAACAAGTCATGACACAACTTATCAATGACATGCTACAGAATGGGGTCATTCAGCCCAGCCAAAGCCCATTCTCTTCTCCGGTCTTATTGGTTAAAAAAAGATGGATCCCGGCGCTTTTGTGTTGATTACCGAGCGTTGAATGCGGCTACGATACGTGACCAGTTTCCTATTCCCACGATTGATGAACTCTTGGATGAGTTGCATGGTGCCAAAATTTTTTCGAAGATCGATTTACGATCGGGGTATCACCAAATAAGGGTTGCTAGGGTAGATATTCATAAAACGTCGTTTCGTACACCAGATGGTCATTACGAATTTTTAGTCATGCCGTTTGGTCTTACGAATGCACCATCAACCTTCCAGTCCACCATGAATGATCTTTTCCAAGAGGTACTTCGCAACTTTGTTTTGGTTTTTTTATGACATCCTCATTTATAGCCACAGTAAAGAGGATCACTACAATCATCTTCAATATGTCTTTCAAAAGCTACATGAACACCACTATTTTGCTAAGGCCTCGAAGTGTCTTTTTGGGGTTAAAGAAATTTCCTTCTTGGGTCACAAGATATCCAGCAAAGGGGTCGTTCCCGAGCCCGATAAAATTCAAGCAATCCAACAATGGCCCTCACCTAATTCGTTTACGACTCTACGAGCTTTTTTGGGATTAACAGGGTATTACCGACGTTTCGTTCAAGGTTATGCTCAAATCGCTTCCCTATTAACCGATATTTTATAAACCAAAGACTTTAAATGGAGCCCACAAGCTCAGCAGCCTTCATTCAGCTTAAACTGCACATGCAAAACCTGGTAACCTTGGCCCTTCCTAATTTCTCAAAACCCCTTGATGTCACCACTGACGCGTCCGGACAAGCCATCGGCGCCGTATTGTCCCAAGATAACAAACCAATTGCCTTTTTCAGTAAAAAACTTTGTCCTACCATGCAGGCCCAATCCACCTATACCAAAGAATTGTATGCCATTACCGAAGCCGTTAAAAAATGGCGACAATACTTACTTGGCCGCCGCTTTCGTATCTTTACGGATCACCATAGCCTTAAACACATCCTTACCCAAACCATTCAAACTCCCGAACAACAAAAGTGGATTACAAAACTTATGGGTTACGATTTTGAAGTACATTTTAAGCCCGGAAAAGAAAACAATGTTGCTGACGCATTGATCCGTGTTAACATTCCTTATATGTTGGCTATTTCTCATCCTACGGCTACTTGGTTAAAGGAATTACGATCCTACTTTTCGACAACAACAATTGGCAAAGCTCTGGTAGACAACATCAAAAATGATCCGACCGGATTTCCTAACCATGTTTATCGTGAAGGCTTAGTTTAAATTCATAACAAACTCCTGGTGCCCCCGATTCCCGATTTACGGAGCAAGCTATTGCATGAATTTCATTCATCTTTTTTAGGTGGCCATGGTGGTGTGAATGCTACTGTCAAACGGGTTGGTGCTTCATTTACATGGTTAGGCTTGAAAAAGGATGTCTCAAAGTTTGTTAAAAACTGTGAAGTTTGCCAGACGGTTAAGCATCCTACTCACAAGCCTTATGGGTTGTTACAACCCTTACCCACGCCCGAATACCCGTGGACTGATATCTCTATGGATTTTATTACGCATTTACCACCGTCCAAAGGAAAGAGTACAATTTGGGTTGTTGTTGACCGACTGTCGAAGTATGCTCATTTTTTCGCGTTACCGTCGTCATTTACCGCTATACCAGTGGTTGCACTTTTCATGCGCGAAATTTATCGATTACATGGGCTTCCGAAAACTATTGTTTCTGATCGTGACCCATTGTTTTTCAGTCGTTTTTGGAAGGAGTTGTTTCGTATCATGGGAACAAAATTACTGCATTCCAGCGCATACCATCCACAGACGGACGGCCAAACCGAGGTGGTCAATCGGTGTCTTGAAATGTATCTTCGATCTTTTGTTTATGATGAGCTGAAGACATGGGAAAGGTACTTATATCTCGCTGAATTTTCTTATAACACAAGTTATCATACTTCGATCAACATGTCTCCATTTAAAGCTTTGTATGGCCGCGATGTGGCGTCAATTCACGATTATACTTCGGGCTCAACGCAAATTGGAAGTATCGAATCCGCCATGATCGAGCATCAATGACTTTTGCAGGACTTAAAAGCTTCCATTGAGAAGGCGAAAGCTCGTATGGTAAAGCAGGCTAATAAGAAGCGGATGGATAAGGAATTCTCAGTCGGTGATTATGTCTACTTACGTCTCCAAAATTACCGACAAAAATCAGTACATACTCGCCAAAATCAGAAGCTCTCACGTCGGTTTTAAGGACCTTATGAAGTGCTCGAACGCATCGGCAAAGCAGCGTATCGCTTAGCGTTACCCGCTGGCTCCAAAATACATGATGTCTTTCACGTTTCTCTACTTAAAGAGTGTTATGGAACACCAATGCGGAACACAGGGGATTTAGCACCATTTGATCCGAAGGGTGACATTGCATACTTGCCGGAACTGATTCTGGATACGCGCTTTAATGACAATGGGGAGCAACAACTACTGGTGAAATGGGAGAAACAAGCTATTGAAGAAGCTACTTGGGAGGATGTTGACTATCTGCGGCAACAATTTCCGGGTTTTGTCGACATTGGGGACAATGCAGGTTCATAAGGGGAGGGGGATGTTATGGACCAGACCACTGGCAGAACAACCCCTATCGAAGCCAGGCCCAAAAGGCATGCTAAGAGGCCCAGCCGGTTCACAGATTGAAGGCCAAATTGGATTACAACTTGTTCAACAAGCTGCACGTTTACTTTTCAGCATGTGTCTTTTGATTATTTGCATATGTTCAATTAATTGTTGCATGATAGGTTAGTGGTAGTGCATGATAGGATAGTGGCATAAAATAAGGAGAACATGGTCATGAACCTAGGCTCTCTTGCATGTTTAAATTCAGTTGTTTGCATTGGAAAAAAAATACACAGAAAATTGCCCCAAAAATTCTCTTGTTCTCTCTTGTTCTTTTGGAGTGTTTGCCTACTAGCTAGAAGAGGCTCTATCAATCGGTGTGGTGGCATGTATGTATTTGGACGAAAATACTGATTAACATAAACACAAGTTCGATGCGATATTTATTAGAGAGCCTGTATTCCTTGGAGGGTTTGGCAAAATGGAAGAAGGTTATGGAGATGATTTTCGCTGCAACTTTATGGACGATCTGGAAGGCCCGAAATGGGTTAGTTCTTGAAAAAGCGCATTTAAATGTGATAAAAGTCGTGGAAGCTATAAAAGAAGAGTCCTCCTTTGAGTGGGTTAAAAAATAGAACCCCTTTCAGCGGTATAGTATGGAAGAGATGGCGAGATTTTAATATTCGGGAGATTATTATGTAATTTTGGTTTTCTGATCGGGTCTCCTAGTCACTTGTTGGCCCCTTGTTCTATTTTGTGATTTTGAATAAAATAGTTGTCGTTACAAAACAAATGTAATTTGTCAAACGTTCAAGTGACATTACAAGCTTATGCATGATTGATTAGACCTTGAAATCGAAATTGATCATGTATTTCTTATTTTGTGTTCATTGTGTCTATCGTTTCATAGTTTAATTGCCACTTAGTTTAACATTACATTGATTCAAATCAATCATCATCTTTGGTTTTACTTTTCATAATCATATAAACCGTATAATACCAACTACCAATTTTTCGTGAATAAAATATCCAACTTACCATAGTTATCTTAGTTTATTAGGATCCTGCATGACCTGACGACATTAGACATGCAATGGTTCGTTTGGTGCTTACCTTATCGAGCATGAGTCGTGGTACGCGATGATATTCCTCAATTGTTGAACACTGGTATACGTACTTAAAGAAAAGAATTACCCATAACTCTAATTAACAAGGAAGCTAGTCTTGCTTGTTTGATATTCATAACCCTAACTTGCAAACATAATCTAGTAGTGATAATGAGAAAGTGATCTTAAATTATATTACTTCACATGTTGACACTCGTGGTTCTATTTTTTTTTAATGGTGTGGATTACTCACGAATGCCGGGAGGTCTAGCATACGTTGTCTTAGCGGAGTCTGCGCTAGGGAGCCACTCACACAATAAATCCCCAATTTAAAACCCCTCAATAAGAAACCCCTATCATCAGACTCGAACCCGAGACCTGGATGGAAAAACTCACCCGGACCCACCATAGGTGAAACTTAAATACCCGTAAACACCACTAGAGCACTAGTGATAGTTATGGTTCTAATTGATATCATCTAATTTGTCATTGAATGCTATTGCAAAGTAAATATGTTATTGTACAAACCCTTTCTACCATTCATATAACATTGAAAATTGTTCAAATAGGGGTATACATAACACAATATAAAAAGAGTTAATATTCACACATCATTCCTCTATCACTCTATACATAGATATAGAGAGAGATAGAGTGAAAATGATGTGATAAGATGTAAGGATGTAAGAATAGTGAGAGCCTATAAAAATGTTCAAAATGGGTAACATCAACGTTAACCCTTCTAATTATTATTCCTCATTTTCGAGGTCAAATTAACCTTTTGTAAATGCTAGGCACTAGGGGCACCCATCACATTCGTCACACTACCACACTATCACACTCAATCACAATTTGACACCTCATTTCATCACACCACCACTAAAACACTTACAACGCCCATCAAACCATCACATATAAACCCACACTCAATCATAACCGTTGAAACAACCCACACTCAAACATCACGGTCGTGATACCCATGACTACCGTGATCTCACCACTTGCGGTGGTGTGATCACGGCATCACGGGGTGCCCCAACCCCCTTATAAAATAAATTACTTTTTTCACTTATAGAAGTACAATAAACCATATAAAAACTGAACCATGTGATAAACCTTATCAACCCTTAAGAAACAAAAAAATGTTTTTCACTTATAGAAGTACAATAAACCATATAAGTACTGAACCATGTGATAAACCATAAATCAACCCTTAAAAGACAAATGTTTTTCACTTATAGAAGTACAATAAACCATATAAAAACGAACCATGTGATAAACCATAAATCAACCCTTAAAAAACAAAAACTTATTACAAATGAGTAAACTAAAAGAAATCATTAGGCACACAAGCACCAAGTATTCAAAAAGAAATATTAGAAATTGTATGTTCTGTGGGAATTTGTTGCAACAATTTTGAAGGGCACTACAACACTATTTAGGCACCCAACCACTCAAGTATACACAGGGATCTTTGGTTAGTATAAATTATTAGCAATCATCATAATATAAAAATGTAAATGGCTTAACAATTTAAAAACACATAAAACGTAAAGGTTAATTTATGTCTTATATATATTGTTAACTTTAAGCATATGATTGTTTACGCTTTACACTTAGCACTAGTGCACCACATTATGTATCCATTAGATATCTTATTATAATAGCTTAACAACAAATTTATTACAACCATTAACAAACTTTTCATTTCACGTTACATAGTTGAAATACGATTCATAACACAACACGATATTTTAATGTTGTATGTTGTCACTTCAAACCCAATCTATCTATACTTTCTATAAAAGGAGAAATCCCAATGACATAAGAAAAGCTGATGTGTCAGCAGGAGAGCATGTCCAACAATGCTTTTCTTATGTCATTATTACATCATAATGCCTAATATTAAAAGACTTTGAAATTCAAAGTTGGCCCACATCCACCTTTTCAAAGGTCTGCCCATTTGTATAATGCCTTATACTCAAAGGTCTGTCCTAATTCATAATTTAAAGTACTGATATTTATTGAAAATTCAAAAAACCTCTTCTCAAATTTAAAATTCAAAATTTTGGCTCCACAATCAAAATTCAAACCATATATATTCTAATTCTAATCCTATAAATAAGATATAATTATCTGGTTCCACATTCAAATCTCTTTCGCTCATATCTACATATGAATTTGGCTCCACATTCAAATTTCAATTTATCTCTCTCCTTTATATTTGCGATCATATCTCTCTTACTCAAATGCATAGCTCTCATGATTGAGCCGGTTAATCTTCATATACAGTTCTTTGTTCCAATATCATTGTTCGAACATCGTTGTTTCACGGAAGCTCTGTTTCACACACTCACCTTTGACATCGGCTTTGCATATTCAGCTGTTCATCTGCGATTACAGCTTTTTGTGCTTCACGAAATTTTTCCAACTTCATTGTTGCAACATCGTTGAGGGTATGTTTTTTCCTTTGATATTGAATCTTAAAAATTTGAACTGATCTGTTTCTAATTCTCTGTTTATATTTAAGCCTAATCAGAGTTGTTTAAAATTCAAACAATCAGTTGCGAGTTATTTTAGGTTTGTGGCTTCTTTTAAACTGTTGATATATGTTGATAATATTTATTTTAAGGTGTTGATATATTTCAACTTTTTTTTTCCGAGCGAGCAGTGGGGAGTTCTTCTGCACTGTTTTTGAAGTCTGGAGTGCAGAAAGTGGAGTACTTCTTTATGATAAATGAAGAAGTTAATGGTAATTATGAGAACCTTTTTTTTTAATTTTATTTTTGTTCTTCCGGTTTATTGATATTTAACTTTTTACTACGATTATTATATCCTTCTTTTACATGAGACTTGAAGAAATATACAAGTTAAATAACATATATGAATTTCGCTCCACATTCAAGAGTTAAAAATGTCATCATACCCTTCTGTAGGTTCTTATGATTTAAAGTATCGGTTTATCAAGCAAGTTGAGGATCAAGTATATGAGGATAGGGCTACTGTTCAAGAGCTGAAGAGGTGTTTTGGTGATGTCTTTCTGCACTTTGGAATTCAAAAACAGTGCACAAGCTTTTCATCACGTTTTACTACCATTATATCCTTCTTTTACATCAGAGTTGAAGAAATATACAAGTTAAAAATGTCATCATATCCTTCTGTAGGTTCTTATGATTTAAAGTATCGCTTTATCAAGCAAGTTGAGGATCAAGTATATGAGGATAGGGCTACTGTTCAAGAGCTGAAGATTATTAAATTTCGTTGTTCAGTTCTCAATGTAATTGTTGATCTATCGTCATATGTGATATGTAAATTTTAATTCTATTAATCTTTGTAGAGCATTTTATTTTTACTGATTTGAGCATCAACAGTTGTTAGTGTTGATACCTGCTATTGTAAATGTTGAGTTGCTATTGTTGCCAACATCTGTTATTCCCGACAGCAGTTTCGAAAGAATATTCAACCATTAACACAATAGAAGTTCTGAACATTCTTAAAAAATAGAAAAAAATCTTTAAAAGTCTGTTGAAAACAACTGTTTTTAAAATATCTGTTTGGCAAAAGATTTATCCTCTGTTTAAAGGTATTGTCTGTTCTCATAATTCCTGTTTTTGTAACGACTTTTGAGTTGCTACTGTTGCCAACATCTGTTATTCCCAACATCGGTTTCCAAAGGATTGTCAACCATTAACCCCAATAGAAGTTCTGAACATCCTTAAAAAATAGGTATTTTGAAAAAAATTGACAAAAATCTTTAAAAGTCTGTTGAAAATAGCTGTTTGGCAAAAGATTTATCCACTGTTTAAAGGTATTGTCTGTTCTCATAATTCCTGTTTTTTGTAACGACTGTTGAGTTGCTACTGTTGCCAACATCTGTTATTCCCAACAGCGGTTTCCAAAGGATTGTCAACCATTAACCCAATAGAAGTTCTGAACATTCTTAAAAAATAGGTATTTTGAAAAAAAATTGACAAAAATCTTTAAAAGTCTGTTGAAAACAGCTGTTTTTAAAACATTTGTTTTTAAAACATTTGTTTGGCAAAAGATTCATCCACTGTTTAAAGGTAGTGTTTGTTCTGATAATTCCTGTTTTTTGTAACGACTGTTGAGTTGCTACTGTTGCGAACATCTGTTATTCCCAACAACAGTTTCCAAAGGATTGTCAACCATTAACCCAATAGAAATTCTGAACATTCTTAAAAAATAGGTATTTTGAAAAAATCTGACAAAAATCTTTAAAAGTCTGTTGAAAACAGCTGTTTTTAAAACATTTGTTTGGCAAAAGATTCATCCACTGTTTAAAGGTATTGTCTGTTCTGATAATTCCCGTTTCTTGTAACGACTGTTGAGTTGCTACTGTTGCGAACATCTGTTATTCCCAACAACAGTTTCCAAAGGATTGTCAACCATTAAGCCAATAGAAGTTCTGAACATTCTTAAAAAATAGGTATTTTGAAAAAGTTTGACAAAAATCTTTAAAAGTCTGTTGAAAATAGCTGTTTTTAAAACATCTGCTTGGCAAAAGATTCATCCACTGTTTAAAGGTATTGTCTGTTCTCATAATTTCTGTTTTTTGTGATGACTGTTGAGTTGCTACTGGTGCGAACATCTGTTATTCCCAACAGCAGTTTCCAAAGAATTGTGAATGATTAACACAATAGAAGTTCTGAACATCTGTTATTGCTCAACTGTTGATTTACCACTGTTTACAACATTTGTGTCTGATGAAGTGGTAGTAGCCTTTGTTTGCCATGTAGATTATTGTTGGTCTTTAAATGAAGTGGTTTTTTTTAATTTTTTTATGGCAGAGTTTTAAAATTTGTCCTTTCAGTTTCTTGATATTTAATTTTATAGTTTTCCCATGAAAATTTATTTTTTAAATGTTTTGCATTAAATGGTTGCTGATATTTAATATCAATTTATTCGTTTATATTAAAAGTCTATTGAAAGGACTGCTGACTTACTATTGTTGTATAAGATCTGTTGTTGCCCAACAGTGGTTTCCAAATATTGCTGAAGGGTATTATCTGTTCTCATAGGTTCTGTTTAATCTGAGGACTGCTGAGTTACTAATGTTGCCTAACATCTGTTGTTGGCCAACAGTGGTTTTTGCAACAAGTGTCATCCATTATCAGAGCAGAGGTTGTGACGTGGACAGATGTTAGCCATCAGATCTTTCTAACTTCTGACACGTCAGCATTCACCTTTTCACTTTATAAACCCCTGTTTCATCCCCAAACAGAGGTTTTACTTTCGTCCCGAGTTTAAAATTCAGCAGAGTGGTTTCCACCTTCTTCTTCAACACTTCTTCGTCAACCTCTCGCAACTTTCAATTCCGATCATGACTTTGGTGATGAAAAATTCGCATAACTACCTTGCTATTTTTGAGAAAACCGAGAACAATACTCTCCATCATTCAATGATTGATGTTCTTACATCATCAAAATATAAGGTCATTCTTACCGCCGACGCACCCATTTTCCAAGAGACGCTTCACGATTTTTGGGCTAATGCGAATATTGAAGAACAAAACAATGTGGCCGTAAGTATAACGTCAAAAGTCGGAGGTGAATCGGTTGCTATTACCCCCAGTACCATATCAACAACATTTGAGGTAAACGACTTGGCAGGTAAGACCTCTTTGCCGAAAAATGAGATTCAAACATACTTGATGGGGAGGGGATATGATGGAGAGTTGAATCAGGCAACTATGTTTAAAGGTAATTTTCCACCACCAATGAAATTCCTGTTCCATACTCTCTTAATCTGTCTCTCAAATAAAACTACTTCTTTTAATGAAATACCTTTGAAAATTCAGTCATTGGGGTATGCAATTTTGACAAATACTGATTTTAACTACTCCCAAGCACTGTTTCTTAATTTGGTTGCAAATTTAGAAAACATTAAAAAGGGCAAAACTGCTGCTATTAAAAAGGGCAAAACTGTTGCTATTAAAAAGGGGAAAGCTGCTGCTATTAAAAAGGGGAAAACTGCTTGTTTTCTTATGTTTCCTAGACTATTAAGCTACTACCTGCAAAAACATGTTTCTCAAAAAGCTTTTGAAAAAGGTGAAGCTATTAAAATGAATAGTCTAACATCTGAAACTTTTACTCGCCTTATGGCTAAAGAGTCAGATGTTTTCAAAACTGAAGCAGAGGGGAATGAGGAAATTTTAGATGAGTCTACAACTGCTCCTCAAACGTCTGTTGCTGAGCCCATTGCTCTTGGTGATCACAGCACTACAACCACTACTGTGAAACCCCCACCAACAAAACTCAAAAAGACCAAAACAAAATCCAAAAAGCCCACCGAAACCAGCAAAACGGGTCCTCTGGAAGATAAGATCCTAGAGGTTAACCCCGTGACAACACAGATGTCACTACAAACCACCGTTGCTACTTCCTCACAACATGTGGAAAGATCTCAACGCATAAACCAAACTCCTCATGATTCCTCACAAAAGGAACATGTTGTATTCACAGGGACACCCCAATATGATGTCATACCCTCATATGAGAGTATACTTAAAAGCCCTTCTCCCGTGGCAATGTCTCTTTCGACAACAATCCCTTCATCTTCCATTCCACCAAAGTTTGTAACACTGCTTGAAGCTATTGAAATTCAGAGTGATAGCAATCCCTCTCACGAACACTTTGCTGAGAGTTTAACTTCAACAATAGCTATGTCTGAACCTTTTCAATTACCTAACCCAGAAATAGTTGAGGAGACTACACCTCTTGAATTTCAGCAAATTCTTGATGGTATTTCAAGTGGAGCAGCTACTACAAATGTCAAATCCACTGATTTACATTTGGACAGTAGTTTCATCAGTCAGACTCCCTTGAAGGCAACCACTGTTGTGTCTATCAAGGTATCCACTGGTGAGATCACTAAGGTAACCACTGATGCAGAGGGAAGTCCCCAGAACCAAAAACAAAGGGCATCTGCTAATGAAAATTTGGAGATACCTCCTCTTTCAAAAGCAGATACAACCACCTCTGGTGGGAATTCAGATGATCCTATTAAGTTAGGTGATGGATTAAAATACCAGGATTTGACAGACATGATATCTAACTTGCAAACAACAGTTGCTGATATGAAAGATCAATTGAAGCAGTTGGTGGATGCTTTCAAAAATCGACCTTCTCATCAGCAGTTATGCCAAGAGCTTTGGAATTCGGTACAACCCATTCTTGCAGCTCAAAGGGAACTGGCTGAGATTCAACTTAATTCCCACATGAAGCTAATTAGAGTTATGGTTGAAGCAAGATACAAAGACACAAACGCTGACATCAAGGGCATAAAAGAATGCATTGCAAAGTTAACTGGTACTACCCCTGCACTTGTGTTTGAAAAAGACGATGAAGATGATGTTGAAAAGAGGGAAAAGGATTCCATGAAAAACTTTGGCAAACCAACACCAAGGAATCAGCCAAAACAAAATCCAAAGCCTGCCAAGTAAACTTCTGCAAAATCTTCTGGAAAATCTGATACTGGTAAGAAAAAGGGAATTGATGATTCCGTTAACAAACAGACAGATAAGGAGATTGAACGAAAGCAGAAGAGGAAGCATACAAAAGAGGAAGATGAAGTGCTCAACATTGGAACTTCAAATAGAAGAAAATCACAGAAAGATAACGAATCTCCTATTGTCATATTTCCTAAACCAATATGCACCACCAGAAAAACCAACCACTGCTGCGAAACTCAAAACCACAGCTGAACCTAAGAAGTCAGATTCTGATACACCTAAAACAAAACTCTTACCAGAAAAACCACCTGTCAAAAAGTAGAATACAAAATCTTCATCACCACTACCAACCTCGACTGAAACAATTGTTGATGCAACAAATGTTTCAGCATATGTTAAGACAACAGCGGTTGAGACACCAGTTGTTTCAACAGTTGTTAGTCAATCCACTGATTCTACCCAATTTCAATTTCCATCACAATCAACCCTTACAGTCATGGCACCTTTTTCTTCCCAAACTCCTCCTTCTCCAAAATCTGTTTACATAAGAAAGAGAAAATTCATGGTGCATGAAGAAGAGAAGGAAGAAAATGATATACCCGCACCAATTCCGTTATCAGCTACTCCGTTCATTCAAACTTCACCCAAACCATTCATCCCACCTCCATCAACAAAGATCAACCCATTGGCAGTAACTTTCCCTCTGGAACTGCTTGCAGTTCAAGATGAAATGACTCAATATTACACAGAGGATGATCCATCCAAAAGAACCTTCCCATCTCTTCAGGGATTCGAAACTCCAAAGAATATTTATGAATATCTGAAGCTAAAGGGCAAGCAAGCAGAAGATAAGGCAAATGAAGAGTGTAAAGGGCTAGGAGACATTAAGTTATCAGCTCGCATGCAACATTGGCTTGGTGAAGTCAAGAAGTTCGAAGATTTTGCTAGAGACCTGAGTAAGAATATGTCAAATCTGTCACCAAATGCTGGGCTAGAAAAGACATTAAGGAATGATTTCTTGAACACTATCATGGAAACCAAGCCCTACGAAGCCTACAGGTCTGATTTCAAAGACTGGCCCTTGAGGCTCTTAATGAGGAAGTTAATAGAATTGAAAAGATGAATAAAGATCCTCAAATGCCAAAATCTGCTCCCAACTGGAAACAATTCAAAAAGGTTGAAGTGGATGAAGTGTTGAAGTATAAGAGAATGAAGGCAGAACTTGTAGCAGCTAAGATTGGGACTGCTAGACAAATTGGAAAATGAACTAGGCAGTCTATTGATCGAGCTTACAGTAGGTTAGCAGAGCGAAGAAAGACAAATCCATCCCTTCCTAAAAAGCCAGTATACAAAGATGAAACGACTGTTATACGTCGGCATACCGTTACATCTAAAAAGTTGTTCTCATCAGCAGATGTATCCATCGCTGCCTTGAACCAAAGAAAAAGACAACAACTGATGGATGAGGAAGATGAAAATAGGTACGCTGAGTACAGAAAAAAGTCTATCAGAAATCAGTTACGATATGGATTGGATGATGCTTCGTTGCAATTACAAGCTCAAGTTGCTCAAACACTTCAGAAGTTGGCAAGCTGGCCTCAATCGCCAAACTCCTCTCAAATAAAACTTCTCCCAAGAAACCCATCAGACCAAAAAATACTAAAGTGGAAGTCTGACAAACAGACCCATTAATTGACTTTGATCAAGTTTGATGGTAGTGTTGAAAAGATATCAAGGGAGAATGCACTTGGTCTGAATCCAGTTGACCTCCAAGATCTTTTTAACCTTCAGCTTGATAGGGATGAAGATGATACCGATTCCTTGGATTTTGAGCTCCAATTCAAAGGGTAAATCCGGGAAATGTTGATGAGAGAATAAAGATCTGCTGATTTCTAAAATCTGCTGATTCCTTGATTTAGTTTTGCTGAAAGTTGTTGAGGCAGGTGATTGTGTGTTTGTAGTTAACGTTTGTTGAACTTTAAGTTGTATTCAAATTCTATGAAGTACGTATGTCTATAAATAGTTTATATTGTCTTTTTGGGTAAACAGTTAAATTGTATGTAACTGATATATTAACCGATAATCTATGTTTATAGTTGTCTTTTAGCTATAATAGATAACACATTTTGGTACAATATCTATGCACGTATCTATATGTTCTATTAATATTTGTTATGCATGCTTGTCTAAGAAACGACCCATGTTTGCAGATCTCATTTTTAATGAGAGTACTAAATTCTTTGTTAATAACATTATTCTCTTAACATCTGTTTACCAACCTTTGTAATTTCTGTTGACTGACCTTTTTAACATAGGTTGACTAACATGCATATATGTTTACTATATATCCATCTGGCAAGCTCTATTGGAGATAATGGATAACATTTTTTTAGGAAAGTCTGTTGGAAAGCAACAGAAGTTTTTAACAGTTAATACACAACAGTGCTATCAACATAATGGAATTGCTGTTGAATAAACCTATTGACCAATTAGTGTATATCAATTTTATAAGTCTGCACTAATTATTTTTTTACTCTCTGTCAATATGGGCTATGCATGGTTTTCTAAGAAAGACCTGTGTTTGCACACGAGTCTTACCGCTAGTACTATATAATAAAAGAAACCATTTGAAGGACACTTGTCATTATATGAGGCCATGTCTTATAGATAATTATAATATTAATAACTAATAAATCTATATAAGAATACGGCTTAAAAGATAATACAATAATCATGCAACAAACGAATACATACACAATTCATACGTCATCCATCTATCTATTTATATTATTAATTTATTATTTTTTTGGAAGATATTAATTTATTATTAAGTATTAAAAATATTAGTTATATATATCAATTAAAAGTTATAATATATATTTATTTAGGCAGAAAAAAATAATTGAGATCATCCCATAAAACGCCATGTGTCCTTTTATGATATAGAAAATCAAATAAATAATATTATAAACTAGGTTAGAACCCCGTGTATTACACGGGTTGAATAAATGTAATTTTATATATACTAAATAAAAAAATTATATTTTTAAAAACCCCATTTGTTACACGTGTTGAGTAAATATAATTTTATATATTAAATAATAAAAAAATTATATCTTTAAGAACCTCGTTTATTGTGCGAGTTGAATAAATATAATTTTATATACCACACAATAAAAAAGTTATATTTAAAAAAACCCCGTGTATTCACGGGTGGAAGAAATATAATTTTATATACTAAATAATAAAAAAATTATATTTTAAAAAACTCCGTGTATTGTACATGTTGAATAAATCTAATTTTATATAGCAAATAATAAAAAATGATATATCTTTAAAAACCCTGTGTATTACACGAGTTTATCTATTGTTAAAAAAATCTTTAAATTTAAATCTTTAAGAACCTCGTTTGTTGTACGGGTTGAATAAATGTAAATTTATACACCAAACAATAAAAAAGTTATATTTAAAAAAAACCTTGTGTATTCACGGGTTGAAGAAATGGAATTATATACTAAATAATAAAAAAAGTTATATTTTAAAAAAACTCTGTGTATTGTACGGGTTTAATAAATCTAATTTTATATGCAAATAATAAAAAAATATTATATATTTAAAAACCCTGTGTATTACAAGGGTTTATCTATTGTTAAAAAAATATTTCTAAATCAAAATGGATTTTTTTATTATTTTTTAAATTAAATTAATACTATTTTAAATTTTTTGTTTGATTAATAAGTTGTTTAATACAATTTCTCATAGTTAACAATAATAACATTAACAATAAATAATATGCATGTTTATCTGCTGTTAAGTGAAACAATGCTTTTTAGTTTAGATAAGACTTTACGATTTGAAGTTAAGTTTATGCCAATAATTTAGGGTTGATAAGATTTATATTAATTTAATTGATAATTTAATTTATTTTAAATAATAATTATCTACAATTAAGGATGGTCTAGAATAATGACAAGTGTACCAAAGTTGGTTTCTTTTATTATATAGTATAGATAGATGAGAAGTATACATTAAAGTTAAAATAAATTATAATTATCTATAGTTAAGTAGAAGAGTTAAATAAAATAATATTTAGTAGGAGCATCTATATCTATATTACTATATAAAACAATTAGTATGTAAAAAATGGTAAATTCCCATCAAATTTTAAGATGACATATACAAATTTACTCTTTTTATTTTCAATAATATAATTATCTCTAATAAACTTTAAACTTTTACCATGGTATTTATAATGCTAGACATAAAAAAAAAACATTTTGGATGACATCAATAACTTAAGACATAATATAATTATATGTATAATATACACTTTTTAATAAAATAATACCAAGCAAAATTACAAATATAAAATCATTGACTTTACTAATAAGAGCAAAGTCTTAATTTTTTTAAATTAGATTTCTTACGGGTTTCTTAAATATAATTTATATTTTATCACTCAAATGGTTGCTTATTTGCTTCTTGAATAACATGTTTGACCATTATATCTTCTTCATCGTAATTTACTCTTGTTGTTAACTATATATTTAAACGTTTTGTTTAGTTTGGTATCAAATAGATTTTACGAAACATAAATTAAAATTAACTAATATTATTTTTCATTTCTTCATTTTCAAGTTTTAAATAAATGGTTATTATTTAATATAGAAAATTACATTTATTCAACCCGTGAAATACACATATTTTTAAAGACGTAACTTTTTTTTTATTATTTGGTATATAAAATCATAGAGTAAAATGCACGGATAGTCCCTGTGGTTTTGCAAAATAACATATATACAGTGGCGAAGCTTGACCCGAATAACGGGGGGGTCGAAAACGTATATACCCAATAATTTCTATAGAACCGGGGGGTCGAAAACGTATATATCCAAATATTTCTATACGAAAGTTATATATATAACACTACTGAGCGAAAAGTTCGGGGGATCGGGCGCCCCCCCGGCCACCTTCTAAGCTACGCCCATGCATATATAGTCCCTAACTTTTGGAAATTACACCGGTGCTCCCTGTGGTTTGATAGTTTGTTACTCGGATAGTCCCTGGAGTGGATGACGGTTAGTTTTCTCCATTAAATAAACGTGAAATGACAAATTTACCCTTCACCTTCTCCACTCTATAAAAACAAAAGTCATTTTGAAGCAAGTAACCTACTTGGAACATTAGCAGGCCTCAACCTCTTATGCGTAGAATTGTTGTGTGCAATTTCATTTTGAATCATGGCGCTTCCCTTACGCTCCGCAATCGACATTGCTATTTTTGCATCTAGTGACTTTCGTAATAATCTTTTTCTTCCAGTTTCATCTGAACCACCACCACTGGCATCCACATTGTTTTTCTGGCCACTGCCTAATTCCACCGACTTTCGAGTTCTGTTAACTTCAGTTTCATCTAGACCACCACCACTGGCCGCCACATTGTTTTTCTGGCCACCGTCTGGTTCCATCGACTTCTGATTTCTCTTGATTTCAGTTTCATCTAGACCACCACTACTGGTCGCCACATTGTTTTTTTGGCCACCGTCTATTTTCACCGACTTCTGAATTATGTTTTTACAGTTTCATCTGAACCACCATCACTAGGCGCCATATTGTTTTTCTGGCCATCATGTAATGCCAACACCACCGGCTGCAAACTGTTTATTCCACGTTCATCTTTTTCATGCCTATTATCATTATCAACCAAACATAATGGCTTCACAACTGTAGGACTCTTGGAAAAAATAAAATCAGGGAATGCTTTATTGACCAACAGTTCAGAGATTTGAAACAAATTGAACGATTGATAATGAAAGGTTTGGGTATCGATGCCATTGTTTTGATGGATACGATGGAGACGGATTTGTGTTTATAGAGTGCAGAAGATTAAGGGTAAATTTGTCATTTCACATCCACTTAACTGAGAAAACTAACCGTCATCCACTCCAGGGACTATCCGAGTAACAAACTGTCAAACCACAGGGAGCACCGGTGTAATTTCCAAAAGTTGGGGACTATATGTGTTATTTTGCAAAACCACAGGGACTATCCGTGCATTTTACTCAAAATCATATTTATTCAAGCCGTATAATACACGAGGGTTTTTAAAGATATTACTTTTTTATTATTTGGTAAACAATATTACTTTATTCAACCCGTGTAATACACGTGGTTTTAAATATATATCTTTTTTTATTATTTGGTATATAAAATTGCATTTATTCAACCCATACAATATGGTTGCTATAGATATAACTTTTTATTATTTAATATATAAAATTACTTTTATTCAACCCGTGCAATAAAAAAGGTTTTTAAAAATATATTATTTTATTATTTAGTATATAAAATTCATTTATTTAACCCGTGTAATACACGGGGTTATAACCTAGTAATATATTTATATATCATATAATCCGTAATAGAATTATGCAATAATAACGTGGAGGAGGCACTTTACCCTAATACCCAAACTATCTAATAGAATTATATCACCTCAAAACAATCCAAAGTTCAAACTACTCTAATTACTCAAAATTTGAAGGGGGGGGGGGGGGGGGGGGGGGCATTTACTCACAAGTACTCACACACGATATCTAATAATGTTGTGATACCTAACTTGTGACACCCCCCATTTAAACAAGTTAGTATCCGTACGATCGAATTATGTGCAATCATTTATATAGATCACATAGACTTAGTTTAGCGGTAACTAGGTCATACAATGTGTTGCATGTGTATGAGTGGGCACAAATATAGTATGTCTGATAGAGAATACTATCACCAATGAAAACAATAGGGCTAATTTAAGTTAAAACGATCAACGAACAACTTAAAATAATAAACACTGGTGATTTAAGGAGTACAAAACGACAAAACCCTAATTTAACGATTACATTGAATTATATCAAATTCTACTAATAATTACGGATTTTACAACTTGTATGAACTTTAAAAATATCTATTTTGATAAACAATGTGATATGGGATGAAATAGGAAAAATTACAAGTTTTGTCCTTTATCTATATACCCATTTTCAGGCGGTGTCATTTTCAACAAATTTTGACAGGTTTTGCCTTTTATAGGGAATTTTGTTGCAAGTTACATCCTTTGAGCCTAACCCAGTTAATTTTTTCTGTTAAATCTTATAACACATGGGTAATTTAGTCTTTTTACTTATTTAAAGGACAAAACTTGTAATTTATTCTTTAAAAATATTTCAAAAAAATTATATATATATATATATATATAACAAAGAATACATATATAAAACAACAAACAGGGATCATGATTCACCAAATCAACTTCAAATCTTGCTTATTTTCGTTCCAAATAGCGAGATCATGTTTCCTACTTGATAACACATGAACTCATACGCGAAACCGAACCAATTTCTCATTGTAATCGAGTTCGAATCTTATATTTTGGTAGGGGTGAGCAGAAAACCGAAATAACCAAACCGTAACCGAAATAACCGAAAAATCCGGACCGAAAAAACCGAACCGAAACAAAAACTGTCGGTTCGGTTTTCGGATTTTTAATAACCAAAAATTTCGGTTCGGTTTTCGGATAATCATTTTCAATAACCGAACCGAACCGATAAGTGTTAATAGTATACCAAATCTATATATTTTATGTTTAAGTGTTTATCCATGCTACTAAGAATTATTAATTTTATTTTTGTTTGTTAAATATTTATAATAAGAACCTTACCATGTTTATTTATAATTAAAATTATCCATTATTTACAAGAACTAACAAAGTTTAATATAAAAATTAAATGGTTTTCAAAGTATTATAAAAGAAAACGTTAACAAAAATTATGGAGAAACATTAAATATATTAACTTAAATGTAAACATTTAAAAAAGATTCTTAAACTTTGAATTATACTTTTAAGTTTTGAATTTTACATAATTTGTTTCAAAAACCGAAAAAACCGAAAAACTAAACCGAACCGTTACTAAAACCGAAATAACCAAAACCGAAAAAACCAAAACCGAACGGTTTTTAAAAACCAAAAAACCGAACTTTCGGTTACGGTTTTGGTTTTACCCAAAAACCGAACCGAACCGTGCACACCCCTATATTTTGGTGAACCCATTAAAACCGAATCAAGATCGCGATTTAACCTTGTTATACATCTGAATCGTTATATAAACAAACCTTAACCAACCCTCTAACTTTTTACCACACACAAACACTATCTAAAGCAACTGCGATCTTGATCTGAAACTTGTCGGAACCCTCTGCAAGTCACCAGAAATTCGTCACTGGCTGGAGTTACTCGAAACCCAACAACGCGCTGGAACCCTCTGCAAGTCGCCGGAAATTTGTCACTGGCTGGAGTTACTCGAAACCCAACAACGCTTCACAACTGGTAATCGTTCAATACACCATTCTGTTCATTTTTCGTTGGGGATCAAAAGCCCCAAATCTTCATCTGTAAAGATGTACTATGTGTTTGGAATTTGAAGATTTAGGGCTAAGGTTTGGGTTCTTCAAATCGGCCAAAGGGGTGGAGTATTTACCGACAAGTTTTAGATGATCCACCGACAAGTTTTGAATTTGGTTGCTGGGTCTTCCAAGTCGGCTGTAGATGATGAGTAGAGAGAGAGAAGTTGTTGAATTTGGTTGGTGCTGTGTTGTTTAGGGTTTAGGTGTAGTGGGTTGAGATCTTTGGTAGAGATAGGGTTATATATATAATTTTTTGAAATATTTTTTAAAGAATAAATTACAAGTTTTGTCTTTTAAATAAGTAAAAAGACTAAATTACCCATGTGGAATAAGATTTAAAAGAAAATTTTAACTGGGTTAGGCTCAAAGGACGTAACTTGTAACAAAGTTCCCTATAAAGGGCAAAACATGTCAACATGTCAAAATTCGTTGAAAAGGACACCGCTTGAAAATGGGTATATAGATAAAGGACAAAACTTGTAATTTTCCATGAAAATATTACTAAACAGTGTATTAAAAATAAACAATACACTAACTAGTGACTATACTATATTAAATTGCCATAAAATAATACTTATAAGTGTATACCATGTATTTTTAGTGTATAGATACACTAACAAACCATATAATTCAGATTTAAGGAGTTATAGAAGGTGGAATTACTTAGAGATAAGCATTCATTAGATTTCTTAAAGGGCTTATAGCCACATGTGTTACTTATAACATGGTACACCTATAACCATCCTCTCAAGTCCTTAAGAACATCATAACACCCACCATACAACACCACACCCTCACCTCACTCTCTCCTTCTCGGCTCTCTCTATAACTGAAACCACACACACACACACACACACACACACACACACACACTTCAAACAACATTTAAACTCTCTCAAAGTTCCAAGTAATCTTCATCATTTCTTCATTTTGTTCTAAGGTAGCTAAAGAAGATTGAAGCATCCTCAAACTTCCAAGTGATGAAAGAACTTGGGAATGCTTCAATCTATATATGAAAACACCCATGGAGGACACCTTTGTGTGAAGGATTCCATGTTATGTTTTACTAGGTAATCTTGTAGTTTTAATTGTTTGAACTGATGAGATCTTGTTATCATAGAAGAATCATCCATAAAACCTACAAATATGTAAATATGTTCTTCAATGATTCACCTTAATATATGGGGGAAAGGTTTAATACATTGAAACTAACAAGCATTTTACACCACATCTTGCAAAATAGGTATTATTTTTGAAATATTCTAAACCAACATCACCAAAAAGTTGTTAGGGTTATAAATATATAAAATTTTATGGAAATAAACTTGAAAAAGTTAAAGAACAAAAAGTGTATAAAATATACTTAAAACAAGCCCTAAGTTACAAGATGTGTTAAAAAGGTCTACTTCATCATGTTTTGATGAATCCATTTATTTGGTACTTAAACAAAGGCTAAAATAGTGGTTGATGAGGAAAAATTGGGTAAAAACCTGCTCTAAATGAATAAACAAAAATTTAAACCAGAAAACCGAAAAGTAAGCCCTAAAGGTGAAAACCCTAGTTATGAGTGTCAAAAATTTCTGAAAATTTTGTAGTGGGCTTAGGATTCAAAAGAGGATTGTTGATCAAAACTTAGATTCTTTTTTGAAGTGTTTAGCTATTTTTAATAATCTAATAGCATAAATAACCACAAAAAATAAATAAAATATCTAGACCACCTAAAAAGTTCTCAAATTTTTACGGTAAATACTATTGATAATAATAAGTTTATACACCAAAAATCAAGTGAAAATGAAATGGGAAACTATGGTTTTGATTAATAGCTTAAATCTACATTTTAAAGAGTTTTAATTGCATTTTATTAACAAAAATACTAAAAATAATACTTTTCCAAAAAGATTTTAAGGTCAAAAGTTACTTCTGGAATTTTGTGTAATTGTTTCGACTTTGGAAGTATTTTTAATGAATTTAGAGTCTTTACGGATGTTTAAAACGAATTTTATTTCAAACCGACACGCATAAATTATAGAAATAAATCCCTACTAACTTTTTAGTTCAAAATAGTGTATTTGACGTTTCCAAAACCTTTTATAAAATAACCCAAGTGTTTGGAGCCATTTTGGCCAAAAATGGGGGGAAACGGTAGCACCGACAAGTGTCTGGAACATAACTGACAAACCTTAAAACTTATCACACTTTTAATAAAACATTTACTTACATCCCAAGGTTGTTTAAAGATAAGTCTTTGATAACATAAATGTGCCATTCGTCAACTATCCATACGTTGAACCCGATTCATTTTCATTTTTGATATATATATATATATATTGTCATCTTTTACATATTCTTGTAGGTGTATTTTGTTAGTACTTAGCTTGATATAATTTCCTATATCTTTAGCTAGATACATACAACACATAATATATACACATAAACATATCTATGTGACTTGCTAAATATATATTTTTCCTAAAATATATATATTAATATCCATTTTAAGTTTATGAAAAACTCTAGTTTCCTTGACTTATATTTTTACACCAAAACTTTGTATAAAAATGTTTAATGTATTTAACCATTTTAACTTGTAAATCCTTGGTTAAAACATACTTATATTTTTAGAAAAATTTTTCCCATCGATTTTCCTAAAATATTAATTTTCCATGTTTTTGAACATCTTTAAAATGATATTCAACATGTAACAACATAAAATTTATATATGTCAACAAGAATGATGAACATGAATTTATATAAAAGTTTAGATGTTTAAAATTACCACTTTATAAGTTCATCCATTTTTAAAGATCTAGTTGTTACCAAACTTTCATACATACTTTTAAAAACAAATTTATGAACTTAAACTTTTATATCCTCAAAAATATAATAGAAACTTATATGAGCGTTTACACACTTTTAAAGAAAGATTTCAAGTTCATCATATCCTTTCTTTATGTATTTTGTTAGATCTACATGTATACTTGCTAGATCTATACTTTTAACTGTAACAACACGCGTTTCGAAAGTCAAAGTACAAGTCAAAGGAAGAAAAGATTGCTAATTGCGATCTGTCACTCCTTGCTTAACTATTGATTGTACATCTTTGACTTGTAATCGGATTCTATTATTTGTTTGTTTTAGTTGTATTATGTGGAGTATCTATGATAATCGAGGTTTAATCGATGTTTATCGTCAATCTATTTATCGCTAATCGCATCGCAACTTGATTTATAGGTTCTGTATATTGTTTTACGTGTGTGTGCTATTTATGTGTTACTTGTGCATGTTTACTTTATGCTTGGTGGTGATTAATCGAAACGCAATCGCAGTCCTATCGCAACGCAATCTAATCGCAAACGCTAAACGCAAGGTTATTTATGTTGTTGTATGTTAGTTATATTACTTGTGTGACTATTAAATAAGCCTATCGCAACGCTTAATCAACACTCGCTTAAACGCATCGCAACGCTCAACACAAAAAACGAACCATCGAAAACCGACTCGCGACAACCTTCGATCGAATGACCATTCGATCGAAGGTCATCCGTACGGATGACCATCCGATCGGATGGCCATCTGATCCGTCACTTGTGCACACCTTTCCTCTTTTGGTAACCTATAAATACCCCCTGTCACATCATGAACAGTGATGTGACAGCTCTCTCCTCCGACCAGCATGTTCCAGCCCTCTTTTATCTCGATTTCTCGCGATTCTTGTAAGTTTTCAACTCCAATTTTAAACATCTATCATCTACACACACTTCTTCATCATTTTCACCTTTGAATCATCACTTTTAACCGTGAAATCAGCGGATTTGAGGTGTTCTAGGATGATGTCATCATGAGGTTCTTATGAACTTCAAGGTTTGGCCTCATTCCACCAAGAACAACTCAGATCTAAGAGATTTCAACATGTTTTAACACCGATTTCATCTGGATCTAAACATTTTCAAGGTTAAAGGGGTTAAAGGATGTTTTCATACCTTCCTTTCAACTCTTTTACACTCAATGCACTCAAAACCGATAGGATCGGAGCTCATTCAGGCCTTCCACTCATTTCCTAGTGAAGTGTCGGTCTGAGATCTGATTCCTATCAACTAGATAACTGACTTAGGGGGTTGAACATGAACAACCATCACGAATAGTTAACTGGTCGGACTGGGGTGATTCCCATCCGATCGGGAACTTGGACTTGATGGGGTTTTCCGTTGTTAACACGTCGTCATACCGTCTCGGTCAAACCGCAAACTTTCAAACTTTAGCAAAATATTTCAAAGTTTCAAACGATCAGGTTGTCGGAACGGTTTACCGTCCGATCGGATTGCCATCCGATCGAACGACAATCTGATCGGATTGACAATTGGTCTTCAACACTTAAACATTTTCAACATTTTCAAAACATATCAGTTCTAACGGATTGCCATCCGATCGGAAGACCATCCGATCGGAAGACCATCCGATCGGAAGACCATCCAATCGGAAGACCATCCGATCGAATGACCATCCTGCTATGAACTTGTTATCACTGAAATGTCTCGCTGATCGGATCGCCATCCGATAGAACGACCATCCGATCGGATGACCGTTTGATCGAACGACCTGAAAGGTAGAGATACTTCTCTGATTTTAAAATGCTACAACGAAAACTTCAAAGCCATCATACACAAACACATCCATCTCAAACGAGTGGCAATCCGACCGAATGGCCATCCGACTGGATGACCATCCGACCGGATTGTCATCCAATCGAATGACCATCCGTTCGGATTGTCATCTAATCGGATGACCAATCGTCACTCAGTCACTCATCCTCGTTTAACATGTCGTTCTTCGCTTATGCTATCGTTCTGTAATCAGGCTAAATTTCCAGCGCTCCCTTCAATCCAAGACGGTGTTTAGTTATTAAACGATATCTGTGAGTATACTCGAACCCTTTTTGCTTTACGCACCTTTAGGTGTTACATACGTTACTTATTCAAATCACAATCGACACATAACGCAAACACTATTTATACGCTGACTGTTAATGCATGCTACGTGTTATTCGATGAATGCTTGTATGTTATGTTTGCACAGTGATTGTTGCCTGACACCTTAGCAACGATAGTACTATAGTTTGGACTCAGCACATGTCGTGCACAGGGGTTGTTAAGGGCTTTACTTCACGTGTCCCAGTGGGGATATATGTTCGCAGTCATGTCTGTGCATATTTCATTGTCGATAAACTACTAGCTTCTCTTTGCTACATGTTACATGCTGGTTATGCGTAAACAATTTTCGCTATCTATTATACTATTAAACTTGTATGCTCACCTTTACACTATGTGTATTGACCTCTATTTTAACGTATGTGACAGGTGTTTGAATGTTGTGCTTGCTTTCATGGAATCGAGCTTAGGAGAGTCTAGAAACAAACAAACAATTTATATTTGAGTTGTCGAAACAATTTATTTGTCTTTGGGATATTATGTCTGTATTAACTGATTTGCTAAGTATGTTATGGTATGGGACGTAACTTTAAATATTTGGTAAAATTAGTTGTTATGGATTTCTCTTGGACAATTTGTTTCGCTCAGTGCCTCACCCCGATGTTTCCGCAATCGGTTGGGGTGTGACAAATTGGTATCAGAGCCATAACTATAGGGGATTAGGCAAGACTCGACCTAGTCCGGGTCGATGTCTTAGAAACGACCTAGTCTATAGTCTAAGCACCAACAGACCGCCTTGTGCGAACCCGGTAGGGGTTTCGCGCGAGCCTATTTCTGTTACTCGATCGACTCGCAATCATGCTATACTATCACACTGCCTTTTCTAAGGCAGTCGCACTGCACTATTTTCGAGAATGAACGAGTGATTAGATCAAGACTAGGTGTGAAAACCGCAAACTCTCAATTAGATCGCTTGTTCGACGCGCGATTTTTACTATAAACACGAGAATTTGCGTTGAATCAGGAGTGAAATCCATACTTCGACGCAATTCTCTCTCACTATCTCGTGATTCTATCACATCAACGGGGATGTAGTCGTTAAGTTAGGGGTGAAACCCGAACCTTGATGACTTGTTCTGTTCTCAAATTTTGGTTTTACAAAACTCTCACCAAAGTCTCGATGGATTCTAATGACTTGAGTCGTGCGAATAACCGAAAGGATGCGTGCTATTCACCGTATGTCGGTGATAGAGCACAGTCCACTAGGCCAAAGCGTGTACTCGAAGCACTTGAGAATAGTCGAATCACTTTGGATAGTCGACATTTATCAAGCCGAGACACTCCATTTTTCGATCTCAAGCTCGCAATCGCTGATTTTATGTGTTTTTTATCCTGAGCCCGCAACCGCTGACTCTGTGATTTATTGTGATTTATCGCTTTTTATGTGAACTTTTATGTGTTTTTGTGTGGTTTTATATGTTTGTGTGTTTCGATTTTGGTGATTTATACGTTTTTTGTTGTTCGCTTTGATCGACACACACAACTTGCATTGCATATCTATCTCAACACGCTAACAAATCGCATGCTATGTTGCTCGCTTATGTTATACTACTACTCTCTGTGTGTTGCTCGCTAATCGCAATAGCTATTCTCGAACGCGTGAAACTTGAATGATAAGGGAACGCGTCTGACACATGTAGGTGAATACGTGTAATACAGGAAGGTGAATACGTGCAAAATATGTGCTTACATGAACTATGTGCTTATGTGTTTCTGTGCTCTACGTGCCTATGTGTTTCTATGGTTATGTGCCTGCGTGATTATGTGATTAATTGTGTTCCTGAGCTTTATTTAGTAGTAGTGCATGTGAGGTGAGATTCGATTATATAGTGTTTGAGTCCTATGGCGATGTCTGTTGCAACAATGTCATCATTTGGATCGTTTCACTCCCGCACCGCTCGCCGCAACCACGAGGACAAACGCATTGCTGCCCTCGTCGCTAAGCAAATGGCGAAAGTTATCCCTCAAATCGTCAGTGAGCTGAACAAAAATGCCAGCAAGTCCTCTGAGGAATCAAGGACTGACTCGCCTAAGGGTACATTCAGCTTTAAGCAATTTAAGGCCTGCGGCCCAAAAGACTTTACGGGCGAAGATGGACCTACCGCGATGTTTCAATGGTTTGATTCAATCGAAGTCACGCACCGTCAGAGCAGATGTCCTGAACACCTACGAACTGTCAACGCTACTGGCGTCTTCCAGTCCAAGGCTCTGGAGTGGTGGACTGCCGAAAAGAACAAACGTGGGAATGAGGCAACCTTTGGGCTCACTTGGGAGGAGCTGAAAGACCTTATGATGAAGGAATTTTGCCCACCTCACGAGCTCCAGATGCTGGAGAATGAGTTCTAGCATATCAAGCAAGACGATGGCGATAAAGCCGGTCTTACTGCCCGCTTCAAACAGCTGAGTATCATCTGTCCTGGCAAGGTGGCAACACCTGACATGACCATCAAGAAGTACAATTCGAGCTTTACCGGATTGTGTTGCTAACTTCGTGCAAGCCGCGAAGACAACAACAATTGAAAAGACCTACCTAATCGCTGCGGAGATAAATGACAAGCGAGTTCTCGCTGGGTACTTCAAGAACACCCCGAAGAGCCTTCATTAAGCAACCGCCGCTCCCACCGCTGAAACCGCCGCACCGCAAGCTTCAAAGTCCTCCAGCTGCAAGAGAAAGAACAACAACAGTAGCAAGAATTGCGCTGTCACAGCCGCCGCTCCGCTTCAAGCTATTCCAGCTCAACCGCAACCCCAAAACCGCCAAGTAGCGGCACCGGTCACCAATGCACCGCTGGCGAAGTGTGGGTATACTGGTCCTTACCCGGCTTGCCCTACCTGTACTTACCATCATCCCGTGGGGTTTGCTTGCAGATTCTGTGTTAACTGCAACATGTACGACCACTTTACTACCAATTTCCGTACTGGTCCACGTCAAGCTCCAGCTCCCGCTCAAGGTCAAGCTCCTGCACCACAAGCTCTCCTTCCTGCTCCTCAAGGCCAACAAGCAGCTCCTGCACCCGCTATCCACGCTTGAGCTTGCTTTGCATGTGGTGATCCCAACCACTTTGCAAATATGTGCCCCAACAGAGTGGTGAAGCAAGAGCACAGCAGCAGCAGCCTCAACATCAGCAGCCAGCAGCCCTTAGACGTGCTTTCAACATCAACGCCCGTCAGGCTCAGGTAGATAACAATGTGGTTAGTGGTACGTTCCTCGTTAATGGTATATATGCTTCGTGTTTATTTGATACTGGAGCCGATAAATGTTTTGTGTCATTAGAATTCGAAAAACTCCTTAATCGTAAGCGCGCCCATCTCCCCTCGACGTTCGATGTTGAAGTTGCCACTGGAAGAACCGTTACTGTCCATTCTGTCCTACGTGATTGTACTCTTGAACTCAACAATCACATCTTTCCAATCGATCTTATCCCGATGCAGCTCGGTAGTTTCGATATCATAGTAGGCATGGATTTTCTTTGTGAGAATCGTACTGAAGTCGTTTGCTTTGATAAAATGATTCGTTTCTCGCTCGCTAATGGTGATCAACTTTGTGTCTATGGTGAAGTCGCATCGAAAAATCTCAAGCTGATGTCGTGTGTTCAAGCGAGCAAGTATCTCCGCAAGGAATACAAAGCTTTCTTAGCACACATTGTAGTAGCGGAGAAGGAAAAGAAAGAGAAGGCAATTGATAAGGTGTCTGTGGTTCGTGATTTTCCTAAAGTCTTTCCAGATGATTTACCTGGTCTACCCCCGAGTCGTGACATTGATTTTTGTATTGACCTCATTCTTGGAGCCAACCCTGTTGCTAAATCTCCTTATCGTCTCGCTCCGTCTGAAATGCGCGAACTCTCGAGTCAACTCCAGGAATTGCTTGACAAAGGCTTCATTCGCCCTAGCACCTCTCCTTGCGGCGCACCAGTTCTTTTCGTCAAAAAGAAGGACGTGTCGTTCCGAATGTGCATCGACTATAGGGAGTTGAATAAGCTGACTATCAAGAATCGTTATCCCCTGCCCCGAATGGATGATTTTTTGATCAATTGCAAGGTGCTACGTGTTTCTCGAAGATCGATTTACGCTCAGGCTATCACCAGTTGCGAATTCAGGAGGATGATATACCGAAAACCGCTTTCCAAACCCGATACGACCATTATGAAATCATCGTAATGCCCTTTGGTTTAACCAATGCACCCACAGTTTTCATGGATTTGATGAACCGTGTGTGCAAACCATTTCTCGACTGTTTCGTCATCGTATTCATCGACGATATCCTTATCTATGCAAAGTCGAAAACCGAACACGCGCATCATCTACGTTTGGTTCTCGAACTACTCCAAGGGAATTGACTCTACACCAAGTTCTCCAAGTGTGAATTCTGGCTAGAGGAGGTTCAATTCCTCGGTCACATCGTCAATAGTCATGGTATACACGTCGACCCCGCAAAGATCGAAGCTGTTAAGAGTTGGGTTACTCCAAAATCACCATCCGATGTTCGTTCGTTCCTCAGATTGGCGGACTATTACCGTCGATTCATCGCTGACTTCTCAAAAATCACTGTCCCGCTTACTTCTTTGACGCATAAAGACAAGCCTTTTGTTTGGGGAACCGAATAAGAGACCACCTTTCAAACTCTGAAGCATATGCTCTGCAATGCTTTTGTTCTCGCTCTGCCTGACAAAAACGATGACTTCATTGTCTATTATGATGCCTCGAACCTTGGTCTCGGTTGTGTTCTCATGCAACGGGACAAGGTTATCGCTTACGCCTCTCGACAGCTCAAGATCCACGAGAAGAACTATACAACCCACGACCTCGAGCTAGGCGCAGTTGTTTTTGCGTTAAAGATTTGGCGACATTACCTTTATGGTACCAAGTGTACGGTCTTCACAGACCATAAGAGCCTACAACACATCTTAAACCAAAAGGAACTGAATATGCGCCAACGCCGATGGGTAGAACTTCTCAACGATTACGATTGTGAGATTCGCTATCATCCTGGAAAAGCAAATGTTGTTACCGACGCTCTAAGTAGGCGAAGCTATTTGCATAGCGTGACACCTGTGTCACTTCAACCATCAAACAAATACCAAATCAATGAAATATTGTATTTCATACTTAGGATTTGTATAAATATGTGTATCGTTTGCACATATCAATTCTTGTTTGATTTCAAGCTCTAAATCGCTTTCTGGAAGGTTATACGCGATCTGAAGCGTAAATATAACCATTTTAATGCAACAAACACTCCGGAACAGTAACATAGGCTCAACATACCTTAAATAAACTTTACATAACTTAGAAATAAGTTTTGGAAGGTTTGGTGTGGCGAAATCAAGTTTATTCGCTTACTAACTTATTTCGACAAACTGTGAAAGTATGGCGATTCATACTGTAACGAACATTCCGGAACTTGATCACAAGTTAAACATACCCTAAATATCCTTTACATAGCTTAGAAATAGGCTTTGAGGTGTTTTGTGCGCTAAAATAAACTTTCTTGATCAATAGAGACTAAAAGCGTCAAAAAGTGCATAAGTTTGCATTTTCACGCATATCTTACGTTCTGAACACATCCGGACATCCAAAAATTTATGTAATCATTAAAATATTATGTTTTAGTGATTGGCATGACAAATTTCCATTCGTCGCGTGATTTGGACCGTTTTTCGCGTCCGTTCGTGTTTCGTCGTAATTAACCGAATAACGTGATCGTACGACCAAACGAACCGACATCCGACATATTTTTGAGCATGTTTCATGTCCCCTATACTTAGGAATCATTTTATAGCCTTGAAAATGGCTTAACGGGCCTTAAACGCTACAAAAATGGCCTTAGAAGCATGCAGGGACCAAAACTGCAATTTACCAAACTTGTTGCTGAACTGGGGATCTCAGGCGGCCAGTGTAAGCCCCCCCCCTTGGACCTTACGTGGCCGATATGAACATGCCAGATCTGCAAAAATGATTTTCAAGCCTGTTTCCAGCTGTTCCAGCTGTTGTGCACCCTTGCAAATGGTATTTTCAGTACTATGGGCCATTTTAGGGGCTCCCATGGTTTCACAAAACCATGGGCACATGTGTACGGATGAGATCAAAGCTCGTTTTACGATGAACGATCTTAACGGTTGTGCAAAAACTATAAATACCCCTTCCATTCCTTGTTGCAACTCACACCTTGATCAGATTTTTCTCTAAGTTGGAGTCGAAACACTTCATACCTGAGAAAATTCAGATCAAACTTCTATTCTTGGACCTTTTGTAAGTCCTCTTTCGTTCTTTTACGCGTTTTTAGCGTGAAAGTCAAACTTTGTTTGACTTTCTGCATTGACCAGTTTATGGTCAACACGAAGTTCGTTTGAACTTCATAACGTGAGCGTAATCACGATGGTTTTAGTCTCTTGTGACTATACCTACTAATTACCACGTTATCTAGGCATAGTGACGAGTCGTAGTTTCGGCCAAAATGTGTATTCTTGCGTATTTTGTAACCAAACTACTTTTAGGTATCAAAACCGTTTGTATACCAAACTTGTTTTCTAAATTCGTTAAACATGTTTTAACATGTTTAGCTCGTCACTTTAGGTTTAGTGCTTATGTAGAGTCGTAAGTCAAGCGGTCTAAACAACCGCTTAGACTTTCGAACTAGACCCGTTTGGTCGATCATTAGGATCCGACCAAACATGTTTAGTGACCATAGTTGTATAGGGAATAACCTTCTGAGGTTATACATTATGGTCACTTCGTTTAAGTAGTTGTATGATAGGTAGTTTATATGCCTTAGAAAATGACCGAAATGCCCTTTTTATGCATAATTGATATTTAAGCATATGTAACCCAAACTTTTGTCACTTAACTGATTATGAAACATAATTAAACACATTTAGGCATATAATACTTGTCATAGGACTAGTTAGGCGTTTCGAACGTGTTTTACGTGAACGACGCGTTAAAGTAGCATAAGCTACCTAAACGGGTCGTAATGGGTCGTAAGCACTTAGGTTAGGTTTCGTTTTAGTATGTAGGCTTTGTTAAACCATATCATATGAGTTCCAATACTCATTTGGTTTACGAAACCTCATCCTATCCGATCTCCCGATTTAGGTCCGGTTTATTAATATAGTTACCTATATTAGGTGCCGTTTGATTTCCGTGATCCCTCTAGCTTTGCTTGGTTGTTATTCAAGACATCTAAGCACTCTCAAGTGAGTACATAGTCCCCTCTTTTACTGTTTTCAAATGTTTTGGGGTGAAGCATGTGTACCTATTTGTTATGTTCTTGTTTTCAAAAGTATAATTGATTATACATTAGTATTTATCTTTTTACAAACTGAATGATTATTTATGGTTTAAACTCTAATTTTTCAAAGATTATAAAATTAATTGTTGGATAGTACTTATTTTATGATCACCAGACCGATTGGTAGTATGATATAGCGCTATAGGATTTGACACCCCATTCCTGTTGTCATGGAATGTCAGAAACCGATATTTTATCCAAATAGGGATTGCCATCATGGTATTTCTATAGTCTCCTAGGTGTAGTTTGATGCACTAGGTTTGGTTGAATTCTTAAATCACATTTTTATTGTATACTTTGTTTTACTCCCAAAAGTATAGTTTTATATACTCTCATATGTGATATTGTACAAAACAACATATATTTTATTAATTATTAAAACACAGTTTGATATGTTATTTATAAAACCAAAACATAGTTTAATAAGTTATTTATAAAACCAAAACATAGTTTAATATGTTATTTATAAAACCAAAGCATAGTTTAATATGTTAGTAATAAAACCAAAGTATACTTTTGATATACTACTGAAAATTATTATTTTGACGACTAAAGTATATTTAATATACTATCTGTTTAATTATTTTGGAACTGAAATATATTTTAATATATTACTTATTCGACTTTCTTAAAACCAAAGTATATTTTTATATATATACTATAAACCTTTTTATCAAAATATTGTTTTACAAACAACACATTTTATACAAACTCATTTTAATTGGTTATTTATTTACTTATGCATTATTCTATTATATCATCTGATTTCTTATAAATTTTGTATGATTTATAAAAGAAAATATTTTAAGGTTCATGACTATTTTTTATTAAACATTTTTCTCCAAACTTACAAGTCATGAATCCTATTATATAAAACCTATGTATCTCACAGGCATTTTTATGCTCACGTACCTATTTTTACACATGTTTTAGGTGCTGTTATGTGATGATTGTTGATGCATGCTATACATAGGATGGACTCATGCCTTAGCGACTTTAAAACTTGAAAGATAATAGTTGTAATTATCTGATTTGTAATAAAACAATGAGTTCAATAATTCAATAAAACGAAATTATTTAATCCATGGTTGTGAAACAATGATTCTGTTACAACACTCCCTGACGTTTCCGCCACGTTTTGTTGTTTTACGTGGTCGGGGTGTGACAGAAAAGTTGGTATCAGAGCCAATGGTTATAGGGAATCAGGTTATTAGTAATGCTTTGACCTAGACTATAACCTTCCTAGGACCCTAACACAAGTTATCTTGTGTTTAGTCTTAAAACAATACCGTCACTTATCCTTAGGTGACAACCACAATAAGAACACAAATTTCGATTCCGCTTTGAAAACTAATCATCTGTTCTAGGATGATTGATTACTAGGTTTTGAACCTTCTAAGTTTTCAAAATCTCGTCAAAGTTTGGGTCTAAATAATGTGAACACATGCAAACTGGAAGGGTGGGTGCCTGTACCCTGGGTCCGCAGTATCGGACCAGTCACTCTTACCTGGGAACTCTTGGGGTGAGTGTCCACTTATAGGCGAGCATGTCTTCGCGGTACATTATGAGGACCTATTTACTTTGATTCAGCCTTTGTGTGTCGTTTGTTTGCTTCGTAGTTCGAACAAATGACCATCACCCATGCCTTTTGGTTGGTAATTGTAACATTCTTACCCAATGCCATTTTACTTGTTTCCCCTCATGTCTTCTTGTTCTTTTTAGAAAATGCCTCCTCGACGAGAAGCACAACCCCAAACTAATGAAGAAGTCGCAGCCCTTGTCGCTCAGCAAATGGTTGCTGTGCTTCCGGGCCTAGTAACTGAGATCCATCAGATATACAACAACAATGTTCAGTGTAATTTCAAGACCTTCAACTCTGCTAAACCTTTGAAGTTTTCTGGGACTCAAGGAGCAACCGCGCTCCTGCAATGGTTCGAAAGTTTGGAGAGCACATTCAGGCATGTGCAATGTCCGAATGAGCGTAAGGTTGAGTTTGCATCCAGTGTGTTCGAGAAGCATGCTCTTACATGGTGGAACGGGGTGATGCGTGATAGGGGTGCTGATGTGGCACTATCTCAAACTTGGGAAGAGCTCCGTGCTCTAATGATGAAGGAGTTCTGTCCTCGTCATGAGCTTAAAGCACTGGAAAGGGAATTTGACGACCTAAAGCAAGACAGTGGTGAACATCGAGCCTATACTAACCGTTATGAAGAACTGAGCCTGTTGTGTCCTGCCATGGTTACGCCTGTGGAGAAGGCGATTGAAAAGTACATTGATGGTCTTCCTGACCTAGTCCAGGAAAGTATTACTGGTAGCAACCCTACTACCGTCAGGCAGGCTATTGAATTATCTGCTACCCTGACTGAGACTCAGATCAGGAAGGGTAAGCTTTTTCAAAAGGGTGACCCAAGACCATCTGACAAGACTGCACAAGTTGAACCAAAGGAAAAACAGGCCGAGGCATCCAAAAAGAAGAAGCACAAGGCTTCTCAAAATTGTGCCATAACTGCCCAGAACAATCAGGTTGCACCAAACCAGCCAGCCCAACCTCGTAAAAGGCAAAATTATGTTGGTACCGCACCTATGTGCAACAAATGCAACCGTCATCATCTGGAGCAAGTGCAGTGTCACAAATGTACCTACTGTGGGCGATTGGGACATTTGGTCGATATCTGCCGTTATGCAAACCAAGCTGCTGCAAAGCCTGCTGCTGTCCAAGCGTGGTTCCCACATGGGTCGTGTTATAACTGTGGTGACCTCACTCACTACCGCAACAATTGCCCAAGACTTGTTAACGTAAATCCAGCACGTGGACGAGTGTTTAACATAAACGAGGCAAACGCAAATAATGATGCAGCAGTGAACAATTAGTCTTTTGTAATTCCTTGGTTGTTATCTTTTAATGTTGAATCGACTAAGTTGTTATATAAATAAAATTTGTTGTTTCAATTTTATTTTACAAAACTGATACGATTGTGTGTATGTTTAATACAACCCTATGATACCGACACCAAGACAAACTACTCGTGTGGTTCTGTCATTTTATGATCATTTGTGATCTCCCCAAAATCTTAAATATTCGTTTCTTTTCAAGAAACAAAGATGAATTCCTATTAAGATCTTCCCATCTTCATAGTTAGATTCTTGAAGATGTTTAAAGTGCCAAACGGAATTCACGGATTGGATTCCTGGCGTGCTTTGAATACTCGTGTGCTTAATTAAACAAGAAAATTAACAAAATGAAGATCAAGTTAAACAATTATGTGATTATATGTGCTTATGTGATTCCTTTTATGTCTTGTGTTTTTGTGTAATCTGAATTTTCAATATCCAAATCCTCGTAGAATCTTCCATATATTCGTATGAGGGATTCATAGTAGGATATCCAAAGGTACTATCTTAAATCCTTAATGGGCTTCTACGTTGTAGTTAAGTCCCTTGGGTTATGAAGTACTATTCTATAATTGGACCCCTTGAGTGGTCTAGTTAAACAGATTGATTCAAAAATCTGGTTAGGAATATCATGTGATGATATAATTGAAAAGATCCCTTAAGTGGTCTATTTAAGGAGATCGTATGATGGTCTAGTTAAAAAGATCATGTGTTGATCTAGTTAAAAAGATCGCTCGTTGATCTAGTTAAAAAGATCCTTTGGTGGTCTAATCAAGTCACTTCATGTTTATTCGATTGATTTTTTCCCCTACGCATTATGAAATGAACTGTGCGGACTGTGCACGGAATTACGTAATTATGGATGCATACATAATTATGGAATTCAGTGCACAGAAACCACAGCAAGTTTCGTCATGTGTTAAGACCTATAGTGACATGAATAACGATACGGGAACAATGTAGAAAGGACATGGTGGATACGCCGCTGGTACTTCCTATATATAAGTGTTCCTTATTACATTGCGAACATAGCGTTATTTAAGTTACTAGAAGTCCTGGACCATGACCAATGTCATTTTATCTTACACTCTCCAATTCTGATTTCAAGCACACACAAGTTTCCTATGATAAGTCTTCATAAGAAATGTTCTTCTGTCCGTAGTTCGAAACTCCATGTTTTGTTACTACAAGGACTTCACTTTGAGAGTTGAAAATTTCGCTAAGAATCCAAACATGGCCCAGAGTTTTATTTAGGGTTCGAGGAATTCATTCGAAAGCGAAACCATCACAGTTGTCATCACAAGTTTCCTATAAATTAAATTTCGGGATGAAATTTCCTAAAGTAGGGGAGACTGTGACACCTGTGTCACTTCAACCATCAAACAAATACCAAATCAATGAAAAATTGTATTTCATACTTAGGATTTGTATAAATATGTGTATCGTTTGCACATATCAATTCTTGTTCGATTTCAAGCTCTAAATCGCTTTCTGGAAGGTTATACACGATCTGATGCGTAAATATAACCAGTTTAATGCAACAAACACTCCGGAATAGTGACATAGGCTTAACATACCTTAAATAAACTTTACATAACTTAGAAATAAGTTTTGGAAGGTTTGGTGTGGCGAAATCAAGTTTATTCGCTTACAGGGACTAATTTCGACAAACTGTGAAAGTATGCCAATTCGTACTGTAACAAACATTCCGGAACTTGATCATAAGTTAAACATACCCTAAATATCCGTTACATAGCTTAGAAATAGGCTTTGAGGTGTTTTGTGCGCTAAAATAAACTTTCTTGATCAATAGGGACTAAAAGCGTCAAAAAGTGCATAAGTTTGCATTTTCGCGCATATCTTACGTTCTGAACACATCCGGACATCCAAAAATTTATGTAATCATTAAAATATTATGTTTTAGTGATTGGCATGATAAATTTCCATTCGTCGCGTGATTTGGACCGTTTTTCGCGTCCGTTCGTGTTTCATCGTAATTAACCGAATAACGTGATCGTACGACCAAACGAACCGACATCCGATATATTTTTGAGCATGTTTCATGTCCCCTATACTTAGGAATCATTTTATAGCCTTGAAAATGGCTTAACGGGCCTTAAACGCTACAAAAATGGCCTTAGAAGCATGCAGGGACCAAAACTGCAATTTACCAAACTTGTTGCTGAACTGGGCATCTCAGGCGGCCGGCGTAAGCCCCCCCTTGGACCTTACGTGGCTGGTATGAACATGCCAGATCTACAAAAATGATTTTCAAGCCTGTTTCCAGCTGTTCCAGCTGTTGTGCACCTTAGCAAATGGTATTTTCAGTACTAAGGGCCATTTTAGGGGCTACCATGGTTTCACAAAACCATGGGCACATGTGTACGGATGAGATCGAAGCTCGTTTTACGATGAACGATCTTAACGGTTGTGCAAAAACTATAAATACCCCTCCCATTCCTTGTTGCAACTCACACCTTGATCATATTTTTCTCTAAGTTGGAGTGGAAACACTTCATACCTGAGATAATTCAGATCAAACTTCTATTCTTGGACCTTTTGTAAGTCCTCTTTCGTTCTTTTACACGTTTTTAGCGTGAAAGTCAAACTTTGTTTGACTTTCTGCATTGACCAGTTTATGGTCAACACGAAGTTCGTTTGAACTTCATAACGTGAGCGTAATCACGATGGTTTTAGTCTCTTGTGACTATACCTACTAATTACCACGTTATCTAGGCATAGTGACGAGTCTTAGTTTCGGCCAAAATGCGTATTCTTGCGTATTTTGTAACCAAACTACTTTTAGGTATCAAAACCATTTGTTTTGATACCAAACCTGTTTTCTAAATTCGTTAAACATGTTTTAACATGTTTAGCTCGTGACTTTAGGTTTAGTGCTTATGTAGAGTCGTAAGTCAAGCGGTCTAAACAACCGCTTAGACTTTTGAACTAGACCCGTTTGGTCGATCATTAGGATCCGACCAAACATGTTTAGTGACCATAGTTGTATAGGGAATAACCTTTCGAGATTATACCTTATGGTCACTTCGTTTAAGTAGTTGTATGATAGGTAGTTTATATGCCTTAGGAAAATGACCGAAATGCCCTTTTTATGCATAATTGATATTTAAGCATATGTAACCCAAACTTTTGTCACTTAACTGATTATGCAACATAATTAAACACGTTTAGGCATATAATACTTGTCATACGACTAGTTAGGCGTTCTGAACGCGTTTTACGCGAACGACGCGTTAAAGTAGCATAAGCTACCTAAACGGGTCGTAATGGGTCGTAAGCACTTAGGTTAGGTTTCGTTTTAGTATGTAGGCTTTGTTAAACCATATCATATGAGTTCCAATACTCATTTGATTTACGAAACCTCATCCTATCCGATCTCCCGATTTAGGTCCGGTTTATTAATGTAGTTACCTATATTAGGTGCCGTTTGATTTCCGTGATCCCTCTAGCTTTGCTTGGTTGTTATTCAAGACATCTAAGCACTCTCAAGTGAGTACATAGTCCCCTCTTTTACTGTTTTCAAATGTTTTGGGGTGAAGCATGTGTACCTATTTGTTATGTTCTTGTTTTCAAAAGTATAATTGATTATACATTAGTATTTATCTCTTTACAAACTGAATGATTATTTATGGTTTAAACTCTAATTTTTTCAAAGATTATAAAATTAATTGTTGGATAGTACTTGTTTTATGATCACCAGACCGGTTGGTAGTATGATATAGCGCTATAGGATTTGACACCCCATTCCTGTTGTCATGGAATGTCAGAAACCGATATTTTATCCAAATAGGGATTGCCTTTGTGGTATTTCTATAGTCTCCTAGGTGTATTTTGATGCACTAGGTTTGGTTGAATTCTTAAATCACATTTTTATTGTATATTTTGTTATACTCTCAAAAGTATAGTTTGATATACTCTCATATGTGATATTGTACAAAACAACATATATTTTATTAATTATTAAAACATAGTTTGATATGTTATTTATAAAACCAAAACATAGTTTAATATGTTATTTTTAAAACCAAAACATAGTTTAATATGTTATTTTTAAAACCAAAACATAGTTTAATATGTTAGTAATAAAACCAAAGTATACTTTTGATATACTACTGAAAATTATTATTTTGACGATTAAAGTATATTTAATATACTATCTGTTTAATTATTTTGGAACTGAAATATATTTTAATATATTACTTATTCGACTTTCTTAAAACCAAAGTATATTTTAATATATATACTATAAACCTTTTTATCAAAATATTGTTTTACAAACAACACATTTTATACAAACTCATTTTAATTGGTTATTTATTTACTTATGCATTATTCTATTATATCATCTGATTTCTTATAAATTTTGTATGATTTATAAAAGAAAATATTTTAAGGTTCATGACTATTTTTGATTAAACATTTTTCTCCAAACTTACAAGTCATGAATCCTATTATAATAAAACCTATGTATCTCACAGACATTTTTATGCTGACGTACCTATTTTTACACATGTTTCAGGTGCTATTATGTGATGATTGTTGATGCATGTTATACATAGGATGGACTCGTGCCTTAGCGACTTTAAAACTTGAAAGATAATAGTTGTAATTATCTGATTTATAATAAAATAATGAGTTCAATAATTCAATAAAACGAAATTATTTAATCAATGGTTGTGAAACAATGATTCTGTTACAACACTCCCCGACTTTTCCGCCACGTTTTGTTGTTTTACATGGTCGGGGTGTGACACATAGCGTTCGTTATACCCAAGCCCAGTTCCATCTCGAAACTCTCATCCGCGACGCTCAGCATGCTTGTTTTAGTGAACGCACCTTGAAGAAGGAAACGATTATCAATAATGGCGAGCAGTTAGTGAATAAATCGGATGGTATATTCCATTATCTAGACCGAGTCCTGATACCGAAGCGTACCAACTTACGAAAAATTCTGTTGGACGAAGCCCACAAGTCTCGATATTCCATCCATCATGGCACCGATAAGATGTATCAGGACCTTCGCTACAAGTACTGGTGGCCGGGCATGAAGAAGGATATCACAGTCTATGTTTTGAAGTGTCTGACTTGCTCGAAAGTTAAGGCCGGACAACAAAGACCCTCTGACTTGCTTGTTCAACCCGAGATTCTGATGTGGAAATGGGAGAGCATAGCCATGGACTTTATAATGAAACTTCTGCGTACACCTTCAGGTCACGATAGCATCTGGGTTATTGTTGACCGTTTGACTAAATCTGCTCATTTTCTGTCGATACGGGAAGACTACAAGGTAGAACGATTAGCCCGAATCTACACCCACGAGATCATATGTCGACAAAGGACTCCTCGTGACGTCATCTCTGACCGTGATGGTCGGTTTACCTCACGTCTTTGGGAAACGTTTCAATCTGCTCTCGGTACTACTCTTAATCTAAGTACCGCTTTCCATCCACAAACCGATGGTCAGACTAAAAGAACGATCCGTACCCTTGAAGACATGCTTCGCTCGTGTGTCATAGATTTCGGTGGTAATTGGGACGCACACTTACCTTTGGTCGAATTCTCGTACAATAACAGTTATCACTCTAGCATTCAAATGGCCCATTTGAGAGACTATACGAAAGAAAATGCCGATCGCCGATTGTGTGGCATGAGATCGGAGATGCGCAAATAACCGGTCCTGAGCTGCTACAAGAAACGACTGACAAAATCCTCCAAATTCGAGATAATCTACTGAAAGCTCGGAGTCATCAGAAAAGTTACGCCGATAGACGCCGCAAGCCCCTTGAATTTGACGTTGGCGATCATGTACTCCTAAAGATTTCGCCTTGGAAGGGTGTGATCAGATTCGGCAAGAAAGGAAAGCTCGCGCCTCGATATGTTGGACCCTTTAAAATTCTGGAAAGGATTGGAAAGGTGGCCTACAGACTCGATATGTTAGACCCTTTTCATGTGTCAAACCTCAGAAAGTGCCTGGCTGAGCAAAATTTAGAAGGGCCACTTGAGGATCTACAAGTGGATGAAACATTACGCTTCGTGGAGAAGCCTGTCGATATCATGGATCGAGAAACCAAGAAGCTCAGGCGCTCACGCATTCCCATTGTGAAGGTTCCCTGGGAAGGCAAACGCGACGTAGAGTTCACCTGGGAACTCGAAAGTGACATGAAGGCAAAGTACCCGCAGTTATTTGTTACGCCTACGGCCTAAATTTCAGAACGAAATTCCCTTAAGAGGGGGAGGCTGTAACAACCCGTGTTTCGGAACTCAAAGTACAAGTCAAAGTTCAAAGTCAAAGGAAGAAAAGATTGCTAATTGCGTTCTGTCACTCCTTCCTTAACTATTGACTGTACATCTTTAACTTGTAATCGGATTCTATTATTTGTTTGTTTTAGTTGTATTATGTGGAGTATCTATGATAATCGAGGTTTAATCGATGTTTATCGCCAATCTATTTATCGCTTTACCGCTAATCGCATCGCAATCACATTCGCAACTTGATTTATAGGTTCTGTATATTGTTTTACGCGTGTGTGCTATTTATGTGTTACTTGTGCATGTTTACTTTATGCTTGGCGGTGATTAATCGAAACGCAATCGCAGTCCTTTCGCAACGCAATCTAATCGCAAACGCTAAACGCAAGGTTATTTATGTTATTGTATGTTAGTTATATTACTTGTGTGACTATTAAATAAACCTATCGCATCGCTTAATCAACACTCGCTTAAACGCATCACAACGCTCAACACGCAAAATGAAACATCGAAAACCGACTCGCGGCAACCTTCGATCGAATGACCATTCGATCGAAGGCCATCCGTACGGATGACCATCCGATCGGGTTGCCATCCGATCCGTCACTTGTGCACACCTTTCCTCTTTTGGTAACCTATAAATACCCCGTGTCACATCATGAACAGTGATGTGACAGCTCTCTCCTCCGACCAGCACGTTCCAGCCCTCTTTTCTCTCGATTTCTCATGATTCTTGTAAGTTTTCAACTTCAATCTTGTATATCTATCATCTACACACACTTCTTCATCATTTTCACCTTTGAATCTTCATTTTTAACCATGAAATCAACGGATTTGAGGTGTTTTAGGATGATGTCATCATGAGGTTCTTATGAATTTCAAGGTTTGGCCTCATTCCACCAAGAACAACTCAGATCAAAGAGATTTCAACATGTTTTAACACCGATTTCATCTGGATCTAAACATTTTCAAGGTTAAAGGATGTTTTCATACCTTCCTTTCAACTCTTTTACACTCAATGCACTCAAAACCGATAGGATCAGAGCTGATTCAGGCCTTCCACTCATTTCCTAGTGAAGTGTCGGTCTGAGATCTGATTCCTATCAACAAGATAACTGACTTAGCGGGTTGAACATGAACAACCATCACGAACAGTTAACTGGTCAGACTGGGGTGATTCCCATACGATCGGGAACTTGGACTTGATGGGGTTTTCCGTTGTTTAACACGTCGTCATACCGTCTCGGTCAAACCGCAAACTTTCAAACTTTAGCAAAATATTTCAAAGTTTCAAACGATCAGGTTATCGAAACGGATTGCCGTCCGATCGGATTGCCATCCGATCGAACGACAATCGGATCGGATTGACACTTGGTCTTCAACACCTAAACATTTTCAACATTTTCAAAACATACCAGTTCTAAAGGATTGCCATCCTTTTTGGAAGACCATCCGATCGAATGACCATCCTGCTATGAGCTTGTTCTCACTGAAATGTCTCGCTGATCGGATCGCCATCCGATCGAACGACAATCCGATCTGATGACTGTTCGATCGAACGACCTGAAAGGTAGAGATACTTCTCTGATTTTAAAATGCTACAACGAAAACTTCAAAGCCATCATACATAAACACATCCATCCCAAACGAGTGGCAATCCGACCGAATGGCCATCCGACCGGATTGTCATCCGATCGAATGACCATCCGTTCGGATTGTCATCCGATCGGATGACCAATCGTCACTCAGTCACTCATCCTCGTTTAACGCGTCGTTCTTCGCTTATGCTATCGTTCTGTAATCAGGCTAAATTTCCAGCGCTCCCTTCAATCCAAGCCGGTGTTTAGTTATTAAAAGCTATATGTGAGTATACTCGAACTCCTTTTGCTTTACGCACCTTTGAGTGTTACATACGTATTCAAATCACAATCGACACACAATGCAAACACTATTTATACGCTGACCGTTAATGCATGCTACGTGTTATTCGATGAATGCTTGTATGTTATGTTTACACAGTGATTGTTGCCTGACACCATAGCAACGATAGTACTATAGTTTGGACTCAGCACCTGTCGTGGACAGGGGTTGTTAAGGGCTTTACTTCACATGTCCTAGTGGGGATATGTGTTCGCATTCACGTCTGTGCATATTTCATTGTCGATAACCTACTAGCTTCTCTTTGCTACATGTTACATGCTGGTTATGCGTAAACAATTTTCGCTATCTATTATACTATTAAACTTGTATGATCACCTTTACACTATGTGTATTGACCTCTATTTTAACGTATGTGACAGGTGTTTGAATGTTGTGCTTGCTTTCATGGAATCGAGCTTAGGAGAGTCTAGAAACGAACAAACAATTTATATTTGAGTTGTCGGAACAATTTATTTGTCTTTAGGATATTATGTCTGTATTAACTGATTTGCTAAGTATGTTATGGTATGGGACGTAACTTGAAATATTTGCTAAAATTAGTTGTTATGGATTTCTCTTGGACAATCTGTTTCGCTCAGTGCCTCACCCCGATGTTTCCGCCATCGGTTGGGGTGTGACATTAACAATTCTAGCAAGTGTACATGTTATATTTTTCAAGATCTGTAACAACAACACTAAGTCCATGACAAAAACAACACAAAAATCACTTGTTTAAGTTAGATTATGTTGTTAAGTTTAGGGTTTTCACTTGTTTTTATTTTTGGTTTCATGATGAATAACTTGTACTTTTGTGATCTATCTATGATGAGAAGTAAAATAATATGAACAAGAACACTTAAAATCTAGCACAATTCTAGGGAATAACATAAGATGAAATGAAGAAGAAGACTAAGAGGATAAAAGCTCCAACTTGTGGATAAAGCTTCCTTATACTAGCATACACCTTAGACCACCTTGGAACACATTGGAGAACACTTGAAATGACTTGAAATTAGGGGTTTTTAAGTGTTTTAAGGTATTTAGTGAATTTAACTAGTGTTACATTGTTAAACAATGTTAACTAGTCTACTAGTTTATGTTTTGGTGTTTGTCGGACAATAAACGGTTCATAAATTCGCTTGCGATTCGCTTAACTATTAATTATGGGACTTTGTTTGGAAATTACTGTTTTGATATTCCTAGGGCATTTCCAATGCATTGGACATTATTTATGATGATTAATATCATCTATGGATCTTATATGTTCTCAACAATTATTAAATTATTACCGTTTTCATGCAAATTGCTAGTTTATGGCTCAGATCGGATAAATTAAATCCTTGTAATTTTTCTGGAAGGTTATATCATGTATACTTCTTTCCCAACTTGGGGTTTTATGTATATATCATGTTAGACATGATTATAAGTCATATACTTGGCGTTTAGGGGAGTACCGGAACCCTCCTGACACGACTAGTCTAATCCGGACAATCTACCAACGGTCTTGGAAATAGTTTGTATCGCATCGCGACGCGGCAAATATAATCAGGTGATATGCAATGTATATGTGTTTCCTGGAATTGCTAGACTTACGAGACTCAATCACATTATAATTAAGTCTAATGCACATATTTGTATATTTAAATAGTGATTAAGTTGTATGGAAATTACCAGTTATTTTGCCGGTTGTCACACTTAGGATGCTTTGGACCTAGACGAAATAAATCAAACTTTATTTTATGTTTATGTATTCTTGCAAAAAATTTATTCTTGTATGACATTTAGAATTTGGTTTGATTAAATATTTAAACTTTAGTTAGTGTCATGAGTTATAAGCAATCTCTACGCTCCGACGTAGTCCGCCATCGGTTGGAGTGTTACATAATATTTAGAAAATTTTATAGTATAAAACCCTACTTTGATAAATAAACGTTAAATAGTTTCATGTCACGAACAAACAACGATTAATAACCTCATCAACACTATGTGCACTTTGTTTAGGTGGGGAGTCCTAGTCATGTGTTAGTCGGATTAGATCCGATATCTTTTTTATGCATATAACTTGTAGGTAGACGAGTGACATACTTGTTCCACGACTCCAAGGAGCACTACTTAACAGTGAGTAAAGCAGCCCCATTTTTATAATTGTTTTATAACTAGTAAAGCCATGGATATTGTAAATAGTCTATTTAGTTTGACAAGCTCTTCATGATTGGTCGCGCTAACTATCCGGAATGGTAAATGAAGGCATGATATCCATAACGTATTGAGTGTTTGTGGTAAACATTGGTTTGAGGGCAAAATAAGGTCGAGGTTTGGTTACATGACTCATGGTTATTATAAATAATTATGTATCATATATTCACATATAATTTCAATTGCTTATATATATATATATATATATATATATATATATATATATATATATAAACCCGCGAGCCCACCAACCCTTTTGTTTGACACTTTTAAGCATGTTTTTAGGTAAGTAATCATGCAAAGGATACTAGCATCGGGTCTAAGAAACGCTACTTCTAGATAACTATTACATGTCTTTGTTTTTGTTGAACTAATTCAAACAAATTGATGTAATAGTGACTAGATAATTACTTTTGTGCTTGAATGGAAATTGAATGAATCAGTGGCCATGTAACTGAAAGGTTACGCCCCGTTTCCGTGATCCTTCAGCTGCAACGTAGTGTGTGACAGATTGGTATCAGAGCCACCACTGATTATAGAGAATTAGGAAGCCTTAACAATCCTAGACAACAACCTAACTTTTAAGTATTTTCTTTTGGTATATCTAACGTACTTACACATGTTTTAACGTGTTACAAGAATGCCTTCCTCTAAAGCAATCTCAATCAACTCGAACTAAGAGGAACCAAGCATGGATGACTGATGAGGACTCAGCAGATTCCTCACAAAGCACACCAGTCCCATAAGACATTTTTTTTTTCATTTGCATCTAAATTATCTGATAGTTGTTTTACACAGGTATGCTCTCAAAGACTATTGAATGATACTTAAAACCTTGTCATTTAATAACTTTATTTAAAAATCATTCTTAACAAAAATAAACAGTATCATTAATGAAAGAACCAGCCAACAACCCAAAAGAATACTAGTAGAAGTAGAAGCGTGGGCGGAACTTTGTTTGTGCCCCGGGAGTCCCAACCCCCTCCCCTATTTTTCGCTTTGTAGTGTATATTTTACTGAAAAATTCATATGGATTAAGTCTGGCTCTTTTTTTTTATCTTTAAAATTTCCACCCCCCCCCCCACACACACACTATTTAAAAGTTTAAACACTAAGTAGGAGTTACTGGTAAGAATAAACGTATAAACTTAGGTTTTGCAAGTGTATTTTTGCTACCTGTTGATGCAACAAATACTAGACCAATGGTAGTAGCTGGGCTGGTTAGGCAAAAGGGTTGGAGGGTTCCGGTTTGCCTAACGCAGGTCGTGGGGTGCCCCCACGTTTGCAAGACGTGGAGAGAGGTTCACTAGTTAAGTTTTGTTGCTTGCACAAGATCCTCTACTGAAGTGTGTTCAGCTTCGGATGTAGGAGCAATGGAAATGTGTGTGTTGAATGTGAAGAAGAGATATTTGCATGGAACAAGTACTCGAGAGTAAAGACCAGAGATCCCAATGGAATCAGAGTTGATCGGAATGTCCCTTAGCACTAAATGAAGTATCATTTTATAGGGAAGGACATTGACCAAAGAAGAAACCATTGACTAGTGAAACATGCTTGTAGTGGGGGACTTACTCTTTTAGGGGTTAAAGCATTTGGACCTGCGGGTAAAAGACAACACTCTATGCACATGTCTTCTTTTACGGCCGTGAGAGGCTGGACAAGTAATCAGAGAAGTGATGGATCACTATTCACATCCTTTTTGCTGCTCACCCGGGTTCGCGGGATCCGAACCTTTTAACCCTTTAACCTTTTAAGCGTTCATATATCTAAGTCATTTTATTTGGTCTTGGGCTGCCCCCGTCATCAGCCCCCCAAGTCAGAGGTTTTTGGGAAATGAGCTCAAAGACTTCTGACTTTTACACATTTATTTGTATTGCTTAAAGGCTTGAAGGTTTGAAGGCTTCAAGGGTTGAGAACAGTTGAGAATTTTGAATTTTAAAACTGACAACTGATGTGATTGATGTGTGGCAGTTTTTCAGTCGACGGTCCTTATACACTAGGTAATAATAACCTCTCATTTAATTACTTTTTCATTTATTAACATCTTTTGGTGAGATTTTTCACTTATCTTCTTCCGAGAATTCTGATTTCCTCTTCTAAACTCAGGTTAGTTCCCATTTCCTTGTGTGTTTTGCTTGTTCTTTACTTTGATCATGGGTGCACGGAAAGATCTTTCCGTTAGTTTTTCACGCCTTACTCAAGAGGAAGTGGAGAATTTTTTATGGAATGGGGCATGGGTCTTAAATTTAATCCGGTTGCATCGGGTAGTGATAAATCCGTTGATCAATGTCCCTCCGGTTCTGTTGCTTTGTACTATCGGCATTTTGAATTTTCCAACCTTCGTTATCCTTTCTCGCTTTTTGTATTGAACGTTTTGGAGTACTATCGTGTTTCCTTTGGTCAAAATCATCCGAAGGGCATGGCTAGGGTTTTACACTTCGAGGTTTTATGCCGGGCTTGTGGTTATGACCCTTCATTGTTGTTATTCCGTCGATTTTTTCGTTTGGCGAAGAACGGTGATTGGTTCACCTTTGAGACATCCAAAGTTGACACTTGCCTAATCTCTTCCATGGTTACCACACTTGGTACTTGGAAGGATCGATTTTTCTGGGTTTCTGATTCTGTTGTTCCTTTTAAAATGGTGTGGAGACACCCGGATGCCGTTCTCAATGAACCGGAACCTTTCGAGTCTGATTTGAATGAAGGTTTTCTTAAAGCCATCCGAGAGTGCCCTTCAAGGGTTCGTCCTTTTCCCGAACATTTGCTAGTTCTGTTAGGTGTTAGCAAGTTGTGGGATAAGGCTAATCGGGATCCGGTTCTTATGAGGAATGGTCAGGGTATGCATTTTCCCTATTCTGCCTTTTCGTGATATCTTTATTTAGTAGCTTATTTGTTTTTTTGTGTTAAAATGTTTTGCAGTTATGTCTGCTTTGGACTTTATCAAGAGTGATGATACGTCTGATGTTTCTTTTGTGGATGCTCAAGCCGCTGAAGGGGATGATGTTGTTGCTAGGGGTGTAGAACAGAGGTTTGAGGATGCTGGCTATGTTAGAGTTTCTAACGTCAAGGGTTCTACTAAGCCTGCTGCTCCCAAGGCTTCAACCCGTCGTTCTGCTCGTCGTTTGTTAAGGAGTGTGATGTGCACAAAATGCAACATATAAATTACATCAATTGTGGCATAAAACTAACCTTTTTTTAGTACTAATGTTGGAAAAAGTGTGTTTTTGTCTTCCTTTTGTATTTTCAGGATTAAATGAGCTCAAATGAACAAAAGAAGCAAAAAGGCAGCTAAATCTAACCTAAATACAAGAAAAGGAACAAACGTGGCATGCCCGACCTCCCCGATAGCATCCTCCCAAGCAAAACAAGAGAACAGAAGACTGAACACGCCCCGTGCTCACGGAGCACGGGGGCGCGTCCAAGTGTCAGCAGAAAAGACAAAGCTGTAGAAGCTTCTATCAGCCATCACGGGGTCATGCTCAGCGGACACGGGGCCGTGGTCAACTCTAAGATTCGCAGAATCTGGGGAAATCTTGATAGTACAGATACGCTTCTGCACACGGGGCCGTGCCCAGCGGACACGGGGGCGTGGTCAACTAATGCAGACAAACTGCAATTAATGAAGACAGAGAAGAAGGTGGACACGGGGTCGTGCCCAATGGACACGAGGTCGTGCCCAATGGACACGGGGCCGTGCCCGGGCTGCTGTTCAGGCTATAAATAGGGGTGCTTGTCTCACTTGCAAACCATCCATTGGCACACCACCTCTTTCAGACTTCACCCACCACCCACCACCATCACAACACCATCATCCACCACCATCATCCATTGTCCATCATAGAGTGTGTGAGTCATCTCGGGATCCAAGATTGATCGTAAGAGTTCTTGACAACCAAAGGCCATGTTTGCCTAAGTCTCTTACATCACTTGGTGAAGACAAGTGTCTAGTGTAATACTTTTTATTTTTAATCTTTTCGCACTTTTTACTTGGTTATGTATTAATGACTTTAATAACTAGTTTCTTATGTTGAAGGTGATTCTTCCTTATCGTTTGTCCGTGGTGTCTTGGCATTATTTTACTGTCTATATAAAATAAAATATTTTCACCATTCATATCTCCACGGTCTATATGGAGATATGTTGGCTACCTGGTCGGGGGTTAAGGGAACGGTTTGGTAAGAGTCTTGCCTTGTTCAGTGTATCGATCCTGCAAGGACCTGGGTTAAATTTAGTAGGACCTCCTTCAATACCCACCGGTATTGGATGGTAGGGGTCCAAACTCTTTGATCCCCTCATATGTAAGCTACTATTAATACTTTAACCCGGCTATTTAGGACTGTATCCCTGCTGACTCAGACTACTTAGCCGAGGGTAACGTCACCTTCAAAAGAGGGGCCTACCACATTATGCATTAATAACTTAATTAATTATCTTTCAATAATCCGACCCTTTAGGATTGTATCCTTGCTGACTCAAACTACTGGGTTGAGGGTAACGTCACCTTCAAAAGAGGGGCCTACTACAATAACTAAGATAATCTCTTAAAAAGTGCAAAAGTGCGGAAATAATCAAATGTTACACTAAACACGAGTCGGAGCCAAGTGATTCATATTGTCTATCTGTTTTTATTTTATTTTATTTTTCAGCATTTTAGTTAGTTTTAATTTTCTAGTTTAAAAACCTTTTTCTAAACTTTTGATTTGATTAGACGTTGAGGATAAACCGGTATTAAAAGCTCTTGCGTCCTTGAACGACCTCGGTATCTTGCCAACACTATACTACGCTCACGATGGGTGCACTTGCCCATATGTGTGTTTGGTGTTAGTAAAATATCGTGTTTTATAAATTTAAAACTTGGCTAACGTGTAAAAAGGGGTTAAAATATACTTAAATATATATCACACCACACACGCATCAAGTTTTTGGCGCCGTTGCCGGGGACACAAGGATTTTAAGAAAGTTAGGAATCAACGGCCTAATCGTTTTTTCTAATTTTTCTCTTTTTTTAGGATTTTCGTAATTTTTCAGCTTCTGCAGAACTCAGCACGGGTCGTGCCCGCTGTACACGCCCCGTGCCCAATCATTGGAATTGGCAATCCTGTTTTAAGTCAGACAGTAAGCTGAACACGGGGCCATGTCCACTCAACACGCCCCGTGCCCAAGATTCAGTTACTGAAAACAGAACCGTAAGATCCCGACGGTTGGTAATTTCTGACACAAACATGAGTGATACTGATATTTTTTACTTTCGGCACTCTTATGGTATGTGGTGTCAAATATGTGGTGGCTCCCATAAAGAATTAGAATGTTATTTGTTAAATTATAAACCCCATTATATAGACCCATTGTTTTCCTGTAGCCTTAAGAGGGGCGAAAGTAAAAATAATCCCTATCTCTCCATCGAATGCTCTCAACCGGATCTTCTAGGAGAAATGCTTCTTGATGAACTATTTCAAATGGAAGATCTAATTCTTAATTGGTTAAAAGAACTTAGGATGGATTTCAATAATTTAGCTCAAGACGATAACCAAGAAGAATTGTTGGGACCACATTCAAATGAAAACAACTTCGTTGTTCCCAATGATACCTCTAACTCTAGCGAGGACTTGAGTGATAGTCGTCCCTGTGTCGATTGTGCCGTGAAGGACTCCCCATCGACTTCATTCGATGCAGACATAGACCTGAGCGATTCGGCATACACCTTCTTTAACGAGAGCCCGGGAAAGGGTTGGACTTGTCCACCTACATATAGCTTAGGAATCACCCTCACCGATAACCTCTTGCGTTCTCGTCTTAATCTAGAGCAATTAAGGTATCTTAGGCACTTTGGGGTTGTTCCATCCAGTAAGGAACCGCCCGGATAAGTTCCTTAGAAATAGACAAAACTTCATAAACAGCCTTTCGACACGGGGCCGTGCCCAGGTCAACACGCCCCCGTGTCCACCAAAAGATTCCTTTCTGACTTTTTGTCAGAATACAGACAAAATGTGTCAGGATCTTGCCTCCGTGTCCAGCCGACACGGGGCCGTGTCCAGCATGCTGTCGTTTTCTATAAATGCAACCAAGAATCCTGCACATTTGGACCATCCAGGGACAGAGATTTGAAAGGATCTTCTCACCTACCATCCTAGGTATTTTCTAAAAGAATGTTCTAACAACCATCTTGTCCTTTCCTCTTTTATCCATTGTCTTCTTCTTCATCTTTCTTGCCTCAACACCTCCATTGAAGCTTGTTCCCAAGCTTTATTGTGATGTTTGTTAGATTTTTTTCCAAGGAAATCTTGTTAAAAATAAGTTGTACAACATTGTTTTAAGTTATTTCTGTTCAAAAATGCTTCATAAGTTGGAAAAATAATTTGAAACTCCAAGATTCCTTGTTCCAACAATCTGCAGAAAGGTGAATATGGGGCCGTGCTCATTGAGCATGGGCCCGTGTCCGAAGTTACTGTTCCATTAAAATAAACTATTTTTGGTTTGTTTTCGTAGAATGTCTAGTCAAAACAGTGGAACCTCTTCTGCGCACTCCAGAAACAGTCGAAGGGAAAAAAGGTCATCAATTGAAGCAACTCTCGTACGCTACATAATGGCATTACGTGAGGCTCTTGATGAGATGACGTCGGTAGAGGAGGTCCTAATAGACCGTATAAATTATCTTACGGTGGGGTTGGAAAACAGTTTTCAAGAAATCAACCTCTTGCACCAGAGGTTGAACATTCTTGTGACACCTCCCATGGAACCAATCCTTCCTCAAGAGGATTGGAACTTAGCACTTGGAATCAACAACCCGACCGGATGGGACGACATTCCAGCGGAGCCTCCTCTTAAAGATCTACAAGAAGTCCTGGTGGAGGTTGCACCCCCTCAAACCAATGCCAATGAGCCCGCCTTTCTTCTCCCTAGGGAGATAGGGGAGTGGCTCGCCGACGTGTGAGGGACCCCTGCCCGAAGAAAGAAGTTTTCCAAGCCGCATTCAACCGAGGGAATTATCTTCTCGGAAATTTTGCTAATAGAATAAGTATTAGGCTAGAACTTCTTGGTCTAGATTTCTTGTGTTTCTTTGACCTATTTATCTAGAATTTTAACTTTTAGGATAATATGTAATTCTCTCTATGTTTTAATAAATGATGGTTTTAATTAATTTGGTGTTTGGATGATGTTGAAATGGATAAAACACACTCAGGATGGTGAAGGATAACAAGGGAAACTTGAACCAGCACCCCATACACGAAAACAGGGCCACCCGACAAATTTTTCTTCATTACAGCAAGTTCAGCACGGGCCGTGCCCGCCCAACACGGCCCCGTGCTGCACAATCTGCAGAAAATGCCCAGTTCAGGTAACTGGACACGGGGCATGCTCAATGAACACGCTCCCGTGCCCAGGCTTCTGTTTCTTTTTACAAACTTCTGTTACTGGCGATCTGAACACGGGGCCGTGTCCAGACGCCCAGTAACATAAAATTTTGCTTTTTCACACCTTTTTACATATTCAATCAACCTAAAAACTTATTTTTTTGACACATTGAGGACAATGTGTAATTTAAGTGTGGGGGGATGCTAAAACCTTGAATCTTGCAAGTCCTAATAACAAGCCTTACACAAAACTCTATTGGTCATTTTTTTTACTTGTCTAGGTTTAATTTGGGAATTTCAAGTTCTAAAAAGGTTATATTTTTACAAATTTACAACCGATAGCGTCGTGATAAAAAGAACCAACATAAGAAAATTATGAAACGGCATGACAAGCTTAATTAAAATTTGATTATATATACTTGATCACATAAAAACCCATTCCCACAAAAAGTGAGTTTTGAGCCTTTATTGAGCATACAATTACATATCTTTAAACTAAATGCTCATTTTTCGTTTCTGGTGTGAATAGCCGCTTGGTTCTTATGACTTTAGAACTTGCCACGACGATACATTCCCGGTCCTTACCAACTTAAACCCGAGTAAGTAAATGACGGAGGCATTAGGACTAACCCTTTTTATTTCTACACCATTATTTTTTTTTACCACCTACCCAAAATCCCCCTAGTTAACCCCTTTGAGCCTAAACCTTTTCATTTCTTAACCCAAAAACAAACACCCTTTTTTACCCATCAAAACCCTTTTTATTTTAACCCTTTGTTTTAGTAACAAGCTCGGTTTTTCTTATGACTTTCTCAAAAAAAAAATGATGATGAAGCAAAAGAGAAATAAACAAACAAGTTTATCAAAAATAACTTTGTTTGATAATGGCTTCATCAAAATAAAAAAACTTCAAAAATAAAAAGTCTTACGAAAACCGACGCTTTTTACGCCTTTCGCCCTTTTACTAACCACTAACCCAACCACCTACCTTTAACCCAAGCCTAACCCTTCACCCCAAAAGTCCTCTTGATATCTACAAAGGTCTATAGTTAAAAAGGAGGAGGATTGATTGCTTGGCAAACTTATGGTAGGAATAAGTTCCATGCCGCTCTCGAGTGATCCACTAAAATGCATCTTCGGCCGAGTGTTGAGTGATCCCCCGTGAGGTATGTGAACTTGTATATAAGTGGAATTTTAAAAAGGCATGTTATGCCCTAATAAGTAATTTATCTTATAATGTTTTCAATAAATCATGACGAATAGGATTGTAAATAAATAAAAATAAAACTTAATAAAGAATCTTGGAAATCCCAACACTCTATGGCAAACCCGAAAACCTTCTCTTCTACCCATTCCATTTGGGAGTGTAAAGCCACATTATAAAGAGTTTTGCTTGAATACAAGCAAAGATTCAAGTGTGGGGGTATTTGATGTGCACAAAATGCAACATATAAATTACATCAATTGTGGCATAAAACTAACCTTTTTTTAGTACTAATGTTGGAAAAAGTGTGTTTTTGTCTTCCTTTTGTATTTTCAGGATTAAATGAGCTCAAATGAACAAAAGAAGCAAAAAGGCAGCTAAATCTAACATAAATACAAGAAAAGGAACAAACGTGGCATGCCCAACCTCCCCGAGAACATCCTCCCAAGCAAAACAAGAGAACAGAAGACTGAACACGCCCCGTGCTCACTGAGCACGGGGGCGTGCCCAAGTGTCAGCAGAAAAGACAAAGCTGTAGAAGCTTCTATCAGCCACCACGGGGTCGTGCTCAGCGGACACGGGGCCGTGGTCAACTCTAAGATTCGCAGAATCTGGGGAAATCTTGATAGTATAGATACGCTTCTGCACACGGGGCCGTGCCCAGCGGATACGGGGGCGTGATAAACTAATGCAGACAAACTGCAATTAATGAAGACAGAGAAGAAGGTGGACACGGGGCCATGCCCAATGGACACGGAGTCGTGCCCGAGCTGCTGTTCAGGCTATAAATAGGGGGTGCTTGGCTCACTTGCAAACCATCCCTTGGCACACCACCTCTCTCACACTTCACCCACCACCCATTACCATCACAACACCATCATCCACGACCATCATCCATTGTCCATCATAGAGTGTGTGAGTCATCTCGGGATCCAAGATTGATCGTAAGAGTTCTTGACAACCAAAGGCCATGTTTGCCTAAGTCTCTTACATCACTTGGTGAAGACAAGCGTCTAGTGTAATACTTTTTATTTTTAATCTTTTCGCACTTTTTACTTGGTTATGTATTAATGACTTTAATAACTAGTTTCTTATGTTGAAGGTGATTCTTCCTTATCGTTTGTCCATGGTGTCTTGGCATTATTTTACTGTCTATATAAAATAAAAGATTTTCACCATTCATATCTCCACGGTCTATATGGAGATATGTTGGCTACCTGGTCGGGGGTTAAGGGAACGGTTTGGTAAGAGTCTTGCCTTGTTTAGTGTATAGATCCTGCAAGGACCTGGGTCAAATTTAGTAGGACCTCCTTCAATACCCACCGGTATTGGATGGCGGGGGTCCAAACTCTTTGATCCCCTCATATGTAAGCTACTATTAATACTTTAACCCGACTATTTAGGACTGTATCCCTGCTGACTCAGACTACTTAGCCGAGGGTAACGTCACCTTCAAAAGAGGGGCCTACCACATTATGCATTAATAACTTAATTAATTATCTTTCAATAATCCGACCATTTAGGATTGTATCCTTGCTGACTCAAACAACTGGGTTGAGGGTAACGTCATCTTCAAAAGAGGGGCCTACTACAATAACTAAGATAATCTCTTAAAAAGTGCAAAAGTGTGGAAATAATAAAAGGTTACACTAAACACGAGTCGGAGCCAAGTGATTCATCTTGTCTATCTGTTTTTATTTTAATTAATTATCTTTCAATAACACGAGTCGGAGCCAACACTATACTACGCTCACGATGGGTGCACTTGCCCATATGTGTGTTTGGTGTTAGTAAAATATCGTGTTTTATAAATTTAAAACTTGGCTAACGTGTAAAAAGGGGTTAAAATATACTTGAATATATATCACACCACAGACGCATCAGAGTGCACCTCAATCTACTTCTTCTGATCCGGTGGAATTAAGTGATGATATTGAGGCTTCCGAAGGTTAAGATGTTGATGTTGAGAAGGAGAAAAAGTTAGTTGTTCATGGAAAGAAGAAGGCTTCGGCCAAGAAGGTTGTGACCACTCCTGTTCAAGGTTCATCAAGCAGAGACGTTGAGGGGTTGAACGAAGATGAAGTTTATGTTCCTGGTTAGACTGTGAAGGTTGGTGATAGTTTCAAAGATCCGAATGTTTGTGCTAATGTGTTAGCTCACTTTGCTCCTCCTGGCGTTCGTGGTGCTATATCTAAAATGGAAAGTGACCACTTTATATCAAGGTTGATGTTGAGTTCCTGCAACCTTTCTGCCTTGGTAGCCGAGGGTGTTACCCGTTTTCAGAAGGGAATGTAGGAGTACGAGGAGTTTTCTAAGAAGAAGGAAAAGATGAAGTCTTCAATGGCTGCAATGAAGAAGGAAATTGATGGTTTTTCAAAGAAGGGGGAAGCTTGGGTCAAGAAGGTAGGTGAATTGACAAGGAGGCGCGAGATTGAGATAAATGATCTCAAGAAAAGTTTTGAAGCTGACCGGTTGAAGTTAAAAGCTGATAGGGAGGCCTTGACTGTTCAACATAGGGCCTTTGATGAAGAGAAAGAAGGTCTGAAGGGTTCAGTTGTTCAAGCCACTGGTGCTAACCAGTGGCTCATTGAGCAAGGCTTTCACCAGGTTGTTACCTACCTCCTTCATTCCAATGAGTTCAACTCTGCCCTTGGAGAGGTTTATACGAAGCTGCTGAATTTGACGAAATATCAAGGCCTTATTGCTGGTTTTAAACTTCACGAGTCTGGTCGGGGCTTGGAGCAATCTCTCCTTTTCCGCCCTGATGCTTCCGAAGTGTTTAAGGCATCTGTCCAGCAGATGGAGAGGTTGACTTACCCATATGTAAGTCAAGTTGCTAATTGCTTTGGTAAACCTTTTTATGTCTTACAGGAACTGAAGTCGGCTGGGCTTAATGAAAAAGTTTGTGCTGAAGTGTTTGATTCCCTGTCCAAGAAACGTTCTCGTTCAGGAGATAGTGATGAAACTTTTTTAGATGATGCCGATGTATCTAAGGAAGCAAGCCTTCAAGGTTCAGCTGCCGGGAGTGATGGTGGGTCAAAGGCTAAGAAGACAAAGAAGGCCAAGAAGGTTAAGGGTGATGGTTCCGGGGCATCTAAGCCTCCTGTTGATGCTTGAATAATATTCGTAGCTTTCTTAGCACTACTAAACAATTTAATGGTCTGTATGTTACTTTGAACAATTTTAGGTTTTGTAGGAACCCTTAAGGTTCCTGTTTTGTGGTTGTGGTTTGGCCTTGGTGGCCATTTGAACAATTCTTAGGTTTACAAGCCGTTAAGGTTTGTTTTAACTTGTTTGGATGCTTGGAAGCCTTTTAAGGCTTCCTTTCTTATGTTACTAAGTTTCTACTACTTGCCTTGTGTTGCGATTTCTTGTGTTGGTGCCTGTTTTTGTAAGGCAGCTTGCTTGGCTTCAAGCCTTCAAGGCTTCTGGCTGTTTGTTGAATGTAGCTTGAAGCCTTCAAGGTTTCCGGTTACTACTTTATTTTTGTGACTTGATGTCTTGGTTTGTATTTTTGAGATTGGGTTGTATGCAACCTTTTACCGTGTTGTTGTGTTGTTACTTAAGTCATTCTTTTTTGCTATTGTCTTTGTTGGGTTTGTGTTGTCTTTATGTTTTTTATACCTTAAAGGGTTCAGTGCTGTAGTCACTTAGCCTTGGTATTTTTAACAAGAAGACATAGTACCTATCCTATTCATTACTTTCCTTAGTTTGATTTCATTTCGTAAGCCTGTTTTTGATAAATTTTCTAAGTCTTAAGGAACATTTGGTGTAGGCTGTTCGTGCCCGTCTATGAGACAACTTTGTTTTTAACTATAAGTCTCATGGAGTTGTATTGATTTAGGAACTCACCCCTTATATAGGTTCATTCAACCCTTGAACCTATTGAGCGATATGGCCTGGGAGCTCATCCCCTTACATGGCCCTTACCATGGAGTTTTTTTGCTAGGTTCTCAACCTGATTTTAGGATAGAAAGACAAATTTGATAAAACATCATCATTCATTCAAGAGATATTGCTTTACAAAAAGTGATCATAGGACAACTCTTGAAATACAACCTTTGAAATACAAACCAATCTTTCTTGATCAGACATGGAACCTTTTGAGGGTCTTTCCGTTCCAATGTCTAGGAAGCTTTTTACCTTCTGTGTCAGCTAGCTTATAGGATCCGCCCTTATGTGCTTCGAGGATTGTATATGGCCCTTCCCATTTAGGGCCAAGCTTTCCTTGGTTCTCTTTTTTACTAGCCTTATTGTTTCTAAGCACCAGGTCTCCTGGCTTGAAGCATTCATGCTTGACTCTTTTGTTGTAGTAAGCTTCCATCATTTGTTTGTATTTGGCTTCTTGAATTGCAGCTTGGTCTCGTGCTTCCTCTTGGAGTTGTAAGTTCAACATGGTCTCTTTGTTGTTTGCTTCGGGATCCATGTCGACCGTTCTTTGGGTTACAACTCATACTTCAGCTGGAATCACGGCTTCAGATCCAAATACCAAGCTGTAAGGTATTCTTTTGCGGTTTGTTTTTTCGTTTGTTCTTATAGCCCATAGGACACTTGGCAACTCTTCGAGCCAATTGCTTTCATGCCTTCCCAATCTGGCTTTGATCCCTTAAACTATGCTTCGATTCATCCTTTCAACTTGGCCGTTTGATTGTGGGTATGCAACTGAGCTGAAAACCTGAGCTATTCTGAATTCTTTGCACCAAACGCTGAAAGGCTTCTCCGCGAATTGCTTTCCATTATCGGTGACCAGCACTCCCGGCAACCCATAACGACAAATGATGTTTTCCCAAACGAAGTCAATGACCTGTGTGCCCATGATTTTTGCAAGTGGTTTAACTTCAGGCCACTTGGTGAAGTAGTCTATGGCCACTAGTAAGAACTTCACTCCACCTTTGGCTGGTGGGAATGGGCCGACAATGTCCATTCCCCACTTGTAAAATGGCCATGCTGAAGATATCAGGACAAGGTCATGCTTGGGGCTCTTTGGGACTGGTGCATGAATTTGGCAAGAATCACATTTTCTCAGTTGTTCAGCGGTGTCTCGGTGCATGGAAGGCCAAAAATACCCAAGGTTCATTAGTTTAGCAACCACCGTTCTTACTCCAAAATGAGCTCCGCATATTCCTTCATGAACCTCTTTGATCAAGTACTGGCTTTGTTCGGGACCGACACATCTCAGCAACGGTGCAAGGTAACCCTTTTTGTAGAGGATTTCACCTTGCAACACGTACTGTCTGGATTTGATTTTAACCCTTTCAGCCTTTGTTTGATCAGCAGGTAACTCACCGTTTTTAAGGAACTTTTTAATTGGAGTCGTCCAATTGGGGCCTTCCTTGGTGATTACGTCTTGAACTTCCAATTCTTCTATTGACGGAGTTTTCAACACTTCCACCAATACCTTTTTGGTGAGGTGGGCCAAGGTGAGAGAGGCGAGTTTGCTCAAGGCATCAGCTTTCTTGTTTTGAGACCTGGGAATTTGCTTGATGGTACATGTTTGGAATGTGTTCATCAGCTCTTTAGATTTTTCTTTGTACCTCTTCATATTGGGCTCCTTTGCAACATAACTATCATTCACTTGACTTGACACCAGCAACGAGTCTGTGAAGACTTGAAGCTTTTGAACATTCATTTCCTTGGCTAGCCTCAAGCCTGTTATCAACGCTTCGTATTCAGCTTCGTTGTTGGTGGTCTGAAATTCAAATCGAAGAGCATACGTGAATTCTAACCCTTCAGGGTTGATCAGGATGAGCCCAACCCCTAACCCTTCAACGCTTGAAGCCCCATCGGTAAAAAGCTTCCAGGATTCAAGGTTAGAAGGTTCAGTGGCAGCTGTGTTAACTTCAGTGATTGTTTGTTTCGGGACTTCTACAATGAAATCGGCCATGACTTGGGCTTTGATGGCTTTTCTTGGAACATAGGTGATGTTGTGTTCACCTAGTTCCACAGCCCATTCGGCTAATCGCCCTGAATTTTCTGATTTTGCAAGAACACTCTTAATGGGTTGGTCGGTGACCACCTGTATAGGGTGTGCTTAGAAATACCTCCGAAGCCTTCTAGTCATTTGGACTAGGGCTAGAGAAAGTTTTTCCAAAGGAGGATACTTGATCTCTGCCAGTTTTAGAGTTTTGCTGAAGAAATAAATGGGTACCTGGACTCTGTCTCGTTCAATGGTAAGAACCGCACTTATTGCTTCTTCAGCAATTGAAAGGTATACAGAGATCAACTCTCCCGTTTCTGGGGCTGCAATGTCTGGGAGCGAAGCTAGGTGTCGCTTCATCTGGTTGAAGGCTTCCTCAGCCTCATCAGTCCACTTGAAGTCCTTCTCTTCAGAGCACCCCTTGAGCATTTTGAAGAAAACCAAAGATCTTTCAGCCAATTTTGAGGTAAAACGCTTCAGGGCTGCAAGCTTCCCGTTTAAGCTTTCTACCTCCTTTTTGTTTCATGGTGGCTTGGTTTCAAGAATAGCTTTCACCTTGTTTGTATTGGCCTTTATACTTTGTTTTCCCACAATGTGCCCCAGAAACTTACCTTCTTCAAACCCAAACGAACATTTCTCGGGGTTGAGCTTCATGTTGACCTTCCTTAGGTTCTTGAAGGTTTCTTGGATGTCATCCAGCATTTGGTATTCTGTTTTACTTTTTATTATCAGATCATCGACGTATGCTTCCATGTTTCTACCAATTTGACTAACAAAAGCCTTGTCAACTAGGCGTTGATAGGTTGCACCTGCGTTTTTTAGGCCAAAAGGCGGTTTTCCCTTCGTCTTCTTCTTTCATGAGAATTTGATGGTAACCCTTGTAAGCATCAAGAAAACACTTGAAAGGGTAACCGGTGAGGGAATCAACCTTAAGATCGATTTTTGGCAGCGGATAACAATCTGTAGGACAAGCCTTGTTTAAGTCCTTAAAGTCGATGCACATTCTCCAAGAATTATCGGGCTTTCGGACCATGACTGGGTTTGCAACCCAGGACTGATACTTGACTTCTAGGAGAATTCCTGTTGAGACAAGCTTTTCAACCTCTTGGCAGGCTGCCAAGCTTCTTTCGGGTGCTAGGCTTCGTTTCTTCTGGACAACAGGCTTGACCTCGGGTGGTATTCTCAGCTCATGTTCAGCAATGCTTCGAGGGATACCCGTCATGTCTTCCGGGCACCAAGCAAAGACATCACTATAGTGTACTAGCAGGTTTTCAAGGTACGAGAGGGTTTCTTGAGATAGGCTTGGATTAACCCTTATCCTTTGTTCAGGATGTTTGGGGTTTATGATTAGCCCTTGCTTGTTGTCTTCATTTTTTGAACCTTCCCCTTCAACCATGTAAGCCTCTTGAGTAGGTTGAAGGGTTACAACCCCTCTCTCGGTAGGAAACTTGACTGTGCCATGACCAACAGAAACAGCCATGTAGAATGCACACTGCCCCGGCCTTCCTATAATGACATCATAGTTTGAAGGTATATTGATAACCACAAAAGTGAGAGGTTGGACTCTCTCCATCTTTCCTTCATTGAAATGGACATCTAGGGTTAGTTGCCCTAAAGGCTTGAGGGGTATGTCGGCAATACCTTTTATGGAGGTTCCGGAGGGTTGAAGCTTCGAACGTTTCTCATTGCTCAAACGGTTGAAGAACTTCTCAAACATGATTTCAGTGGCTGCACCAGTGTCTATGTACGCTCTGTTTATCTTTAGTTTACCCACAGTTGCTTCAACCACAAGGGGGTTTGAGAGTGGGTTCTTTTCTGTTGGAGGGAAGCAGACACACTGAAGCTTCCAAGCTTCCAACCGTTGTCGTTTGTGGGGGACCTTTCCATCAAAATCCACCATGTTAACTTCCTTGCCTTTTCCCTCGGCTATCTTATCCCTTACTCCCTTTACTAAGTGGGCAAGCTCCCCTGACTTGACGGCCTCTTCAATCCTCTTTTTGAGTTGAAAGCAGTCATTAGTGTGGTGGCCCTTCTCTTCATGAAATTCACAGAACTGGGTGGAATTTTCATTTCTTTTGCTTTTGGGGAGAGGTCTTGGAGGTCGGAAGCTTTGTTTCACTTCCTTTGTAGCAAGAATTTCTTGAGGGGTCTTGGTGAGGGGTGTGAAGTTCACGCCCTTCTCCTTGCTGGAGGGGTTCCGGCCTTCAGGGCTTCGTTGTTCTGAACCCCTTTGGCGTCTATCATTGGAATGAAAGTTTCCCTTTTTTCTAGCTGGACTGTTGCCTCGCCAGCTCGATCCCCTTTTTCTTTGCTCTTTGATGTCTACAGCCTCCTCTCCTCTGATGTGGGCTTCAGCCCTTTCGAGATCTTCTTCCAAGGTCTTAGGCAGGGATTTGTTGAAATCTCTTGTAAGATATTTGGATGTAATGGCGTTCATAAAACCGGCCACTCTCATCTTCTCGTCTGCCCCTATATACGTGAGACCTTCTTTCTTGTACCTTTCTATGAGCTCTCGAAGGCTTTCGTCATCCCTTTGTTTTATCTGAAAGATTACAGTAGCATCTTTGACGTACCGCCTTTGTTGTGAGAAATTGGCTAGAAACCCTTTGCTCAGATCATCGAAGCTTCGAACGCTTCTGGCTGGTAAATGGTTGAACCATATCCAGGCTGATCCTACGAGGGTTTGCAAAAACATGAGGCAGCATTCAGCATTTGACCATTTCTCAATTCTAGCAGCACCGGTAAGATCTGAAGGTGATCTTTTGGATCCCCAGTTCCGTCGTATGTCTTGATATGGGATGGCATCTTGATCTTCGTTTGAAAATCATAATCGGCTGTTTGCTGTGAGAAGCACGAAAGATTACTTGGTTTGTATGGTTTGGCCAAATCCTCTTCTACCCATGCACCCGTGTTGTTGTTGTTGTTATTCCCTTGAGTGGCCAGCACTTGATTAATGAAGTGCTGCCACGGGAAGCTTGCCATCATCTGAGCCATCATCTGAGGTATAAGGTTGAAGCCTTGGAGGCTTCCAGGTGCAACTGGGCAGTTTACCCCTAAAGGAGTGCTCATAACGGTACTTCATGCCAAGGGGAGCATAGACAAAGCTTGTTCCCATGTAGTAGTTGCTGAGGGTGGAAGGCTTGATACTGGAGATTGTAGGAGCTGGTCCAAAGTCAGCTCGTGTCCCAGTGGAGCACCGGTTGCAGCTGGTTGAGAAGAAAGGAGAGGAAATGTTGTCGGGTCTGGCCTCGTGTACAAGAATGGGTTAGGGTTTATAGGAGGATTGTTGGGACCAGCCTCATTCCTGGACACAGTAGGTTGTGAGCTTGCAAAAGGGGGAATGGGAGGTCCAGGAGATAGTGATGGTTCTGGCTCGTCAAAATCCAGACGAATCCTCACTCCCTTGTCTCTTTCCCTACTCACATATTGGTTGAGGAGAGACCTCAACTCTAAGAAGTTGTTGGCGACCCCTTCAGGAGTAAGGTCAACACGTGAGGGGGGGTGTTAGAGACACCGACATTAGGGGATGGAACCCCTGATCTAGATGGAGTTGGTGTCTGGAAAGTGAGGAACTCGGGGTATGTTGCTCCAGTAGGAGTGCTCCCCGGTGTTGAGAAGGACGTCGGTATAGCCACATGAGCTTGGCTAGTGCTAGGGGTAGAGGTATTCGGGACTTGATTTACCTCCCCTGGAGATTCACTTTTCGACATGGTAATTTCGAGAGAATGGAGCTACACTACTAGGTCTTTTGAAGAAAATTAGTGGTGTAGCCCCACGGTGGGCGCCAACTTGTTGATGCAACAAATACTAGACCGATGGTAGTAGCTGGGCTAGTTAGGAAAAAGGGTTGGAGGGTTCCGGTTTGCCTAACGCATGTCGTGGGGTCCCCCCACGTTTGCAAGACGTGGAGAGAGGTTCACTAGTTAAGTTTTGTTGTTTGCACAAGATCCTCTACTGAAGTGTGTTCAGCTTCGGTTGTAGGAGCAATGGAAATGTGTGTGTTGAATGTGAAGAAGAGATACTTTCATGGAACAAGTACTCAAGAGTAAAGACTAGAGATCCCAATGGAATCAGAACTGATCGGAATGTCCCTTAGCACTAAATGAAGTGTCATTTTATAGGGAAGGACATCGACCAAAGAAGAAACCATTGACTAGTGAAACATGCTTGCAGTGGGGGACTTACCCTTTTAGGGGTTGAAGCATTTGGATCTGCGGGTAAAAGACTACACTCTGTGCACATGTCTTCTTTTACGGCCGTGAGAGGCTGGACAAGTAATCAGAGAAGTGATGGCTCACTGTTCACATCTTTTTTTCTGCTCACCCGGGTTCGCGGGATCCGAACCTTTTAACCTTTTAAGCGTTCATATGTCTAAGTCATTTTATTTAGTCTTAGGCAACCCCCGTTGTGACAACTGTGTTCTGTAATCGATATACAATGTAAAACAATGTTAATTATCAATAAAACAATGTGCTTTGGTGTTATTATATGTGTTTTGGTGTTATTATATGTGTAATTGTGTTTGATGATTTTACAATTTAATTCGATTCCAATTTCAAGCTTTAAATCGCTTTCTGGAAGGTTATACGCAAACTGGTGCGTAAACGCAGTCAGTATAACACGACAAACACTCCGGAATAGTGACATAGGCTTAACATACCTTAAATAACCTCCACATAACTTAGAAATAAGCTTTGGATGGTTTGGTGGGTCAAAATCAAGTTCGTTCGATCGCAGGGACTATTTGTGTCAAACTGCGAAACTATACCGATTTGTATAGTAACGAACATTCCGGAACTTGATCATAAGTTAAACATACCTTAAATATCCTTTACATAGCTTAGAAATAGGCTTTGAGGGGTTCGGTATGCTAAAATAAACTTATTTGATTAATAGGGACTAAAAGCGTCAAAAAGTGCACAAGTTTGCATTTTCGCGCATATCTTACGTTCTGAATATATCCGGACATCCAAAAATTTATGTAATCATTTAAATATTTTATTTTAGTGATTGGCTTGATAAAATTCCATTCATCGCTTAATTTGGATCGTTTTTGCGTTCGTTACGACTTCCGTCGTAATTAACCAAATAACGCAACCGTACGACCAAACGAACCGAAATCCAAGATGTTTTTAAGCATGTTTCATGTTCCCTATACTTTAACTTCATTTTAGAGCCTTGAAATGAGGCTAACGGGGTTTAAACGCATCGAAAAAGGCCTTAAACATGTGCAGGGACCATTTCTGCCATTTTTGAAACTTTTCTAGTTCTGGCACCTGGTGGCGCTGCGCTAGCACCAACTGTCTCTCCCGTGGCGCGACGCGAGCAACTGATCTGGACAGAAACTTGAATTTTAGCATTTTTCAGCAATAGGATTGAACTTGGGGGTCTTTTTTGTAACTTTTTCAATACCATTTGCTGATTTTGGGGCACCCCTAGTATTACAAGTCAATGGGCATGAGGTGTACGGCCATGATCGAAGCTCATTTCCCGATAAACGATCCTAACGGTGGTCCATTTCCTATAAATACCCACCATAGTTCTTTGCAATCTTCACACAAATTTGATCTATTTGCTCTAAGTTGAGGCTTAGCACCTCATACCTAAGCAAGTTGATCTAGATTTTCCATTCTCGGACCCTTTGTAAGTCCTCTTTCGTTCTTGTTTCGTTTTTCAAGCATGAAAGTCAAACAGAGTTTGACTTTCAGCTTTGACCAGTCAATGGTCAACACAAAGTTCGTTTGAACTTTGCAACGTGAGCGTAATCACAATGGTTATAGTCCCTAGTGACTATACCTACTGATTACCACGTTGACTAGGCGTAGTGACGGGTCGTAGTTGATACGTGGTTGTAAACCGGTGCTCGTTATTGTTTAACTTGACGTTTTTACGTAAGTTTTAGTTTCGAATAGCCTACTTTTAATCAAGAATGTGTTTTGCAGGTTTGATGGAGTTTAAGGAGTTTTTCGGGAGCTTTACGGGTCACCGGGTCGAAAACCGGAGCACTAGGATGTGTTACGAGTCAACTGGAAGCGTTGGAAGCGAAAAAACAGAAAGTTGCAAACGAGAGCCCGTCGCCGACGGCCTGAGCCCCGTCGGCGACGCCCTCCAGATAAGCCCGTAGGCCAGAAGTGTCCGTATCCAGTTATTTTAGCCGTCGGCCAAACATGAAGAATAGGGAGCCCGTCGGCGACGGGGTCAGACCCGTCGGCGACGGGCATTGGTTTTCACAAACGCGAAAATCTGATCTTTGGGTGCTGATGTCGATTTCTATTGGTCAAGGGGCCTCCAATTCGGGGAGTTACACTTGTGTTGAGTTTGAAACCTGTTCTTGGAGCCATTACCATCTATCATTCACCAACCATTCACATTACTTCATCTCTACAACCCGAAATCATCATCAAGAATCATCACCATCATCTCAATCAATCCATCATCCACAAACCCTAATCCTTCCACCATCATCATCTTTCATCAAACCTCATCATTCACCATTCTCAAGGCTTCAAGATGTCTCCATCCGCATTCCAAACATCCGGTGATCAAGTTGCATCAACCATGAGCGGCTAATCATCTCGGTTTCACCCCGGTGTAGGTAGTTGTATTTTCTAGGGTTTATGCATTTGTTCTTTGATTCGACTTTGTGACAATTTGTGTTTGATTTTTGAAACCTTTGATAATAGTGTTACATTTGTTGCGAATTCGTAAATTGTCGAACGATGTTAAAAGTTATGACTTTACGGAATGGTGATATGTAATTGTGCATTGTCGTGGTTAGGATTTACTTGTGTTGATTAAAAAGTGTATTCTTGTCCGTTCTTCGGGACGTTGATAGTTATTAGCACCTACGTCACGGTACACTAAATCCGCTAATCGTATGCAATTGAGTTGAATTAAAACATGTAGGAACCTTAGGACTTACAATTACCGAAATCGGGTGTGATCCGTATTCTTAGTTCTTGTTTTCAATTTAGTATTTTAGTTTGCAATCTTAGTTAATCAATCGTGGTTTTAGATAACATCAAATTGTCGGTTCACTACGATTTCTTTTTAAAAATCAAACAAACTAATAAAATTAGCAAACTTCATAATCACTTTGTACATTTTTGTAAATAGTCTAACTAATCGAACGGGTCGTGCGATACTAACCACATGCTCTTCGTGGATACGATACCCGACTTACCCTAGCTACCTAGGTTTAATTGGGTTTTTGACTGATCGGGACGACACGGTCTATCAAAATGGCGTCGTTGCCGGGGAGCTAGTGCGCTTAGTATTTCATTGCTTGTTCGATTTTAGTTTAGTTCTTCTTTCTTGTATTTTTGTGATTTTACTTTGGGTGGTCGAGCTTGTTTGTGCAGGTACATGTTTTGCAGGTACCATCTTTCAAGATGAATTGGGTAGATGATGATCCGTGTGAGTGTTGCGGAAGCGGAGAGCACTATTTAGAGGATTGCTCTGTTTTCTACGAAAAAGTTCAAGCCAACAAGGAACGGGAAGACTACCTCAGCAGATTGTTTGAATATAGGAGGGCGGATTATGAAGATTTCAATGGTCCATCCTCATATTATCCATACGATAATCCTCCACCACCATATTATCAAGAGTACTACTATGAACCCGAATTGCCACATTTCTCAAGTTACCGGGAGGTGTATGATGATTATTATAATGAATACCCTCAACCGGTATACGAGGAACCTCAAGACTCAATAAGTTCCAAGCTCGATGCCATCATGAATGCCATCACCACTTCAAATCAAGAGATTAAGATGGAATTTGAGGCGAGAGATAAAGCTCATGAAGCCTTGGCAAAGAAAGTGGGTCAACTCGTCGAAGAATTGGCTCAACTTAGACGAGACCGAGAGGTGTTGGCTATTGGTACAATGGTGGATGGTGATGTGGTGGAAGAGGTTATTGAACTTCCGGAGCAAGAAACTGAATGTTTGAACCAAGCGGAAGACATAACACCGCAAGACGGGTCAGAACCAAAAGAAGCCCAGGTTCATATCGATCCTTCTCCCATACTTATCACTCCAACCAACAAAGTTGGGGATGCGGGTTCGGGTATAAGGATTCGAAGGGTAGTCTTGCAAGACATTGGACATTTCATCAAGAAACCACCCCAAAGTAGCTTACTACGCATGCCGCATAAAATAAAAAGAGAATGGATCCGGCATGCCAACTACCGAGCGTATGTTGGAAACTCGGTAGGCAAATGTGCACTTCGACCACCATGAGAGGTAAATCAGGTATGATTGTTGTAGAGTTTGTATTATTATTTGTTTTATTTTTTTAGTAGTTAAATGAACGTTGTGGGTGTGTTCCCTATATAACCCTCACGAGACCTCTCGTCCTCCTAAGCTATTGGGGGGTTTAAAAGAGCTTGTTGCATAAGCTAAATGCAACCGTGATTCCTACGAAAGTGAGTTAGGCTTGTTATTGTTGTAAATTATTTTTCTACATAAATCAAAGTAAATTAATGTATGACTTGGTAATGTTTTCATAAAAGTGGTAGAACTAGTTCACTAACAAATTTTGATGGTTGTGAGAAGCATGCTTCTACACAAGGGTTAAGATTTGTAGGTACATTGAGTTCGCGGGACAACCGCTTTCTTGAAGAGAAGAAGAGCACACGAGGAATGAGCTTAAAAAAAAAAACCAGGTGCATACGTTTCTTTTTACTTTTGATTTTTAGTTAGAAAATAAGTGGATTGTAAAGTGTATATTATTTTCCGGGGTGAGATTTTGGGAAGGTTAGACGTGTCACATCCCTTGTGCGTTTTTAAAACTCGAGTTCTTGCACATTGAGGACAATGTTTGCCTCAAGTGTGGGGATGGGGGAGTAGTAAAAAATTTTTCGATTTTGACCCCTTCATTTAAATTCTATACATTGAGGACAATGTTTGCCTCAAGTGTGGGGATGGGGGAAAATTTCAAAAAATTTTCAAATTTTCTTGTCTTAAAAGCGATCTTAAAAGCACAAGTAACCAAGTCAACGAGGGATGTCACAACCCATTTGGTCTTTTGTCATGGTCAAGTTCAAATTAATTAGCATAACGGGTATTTATCGGGTGGTTATTTGGGAATAATTCGCCTAAGGAACTAGCAATTTATGCATATCACATATCATACCCTTATACGTGAGGTTTGAGCCACTTTTATATCATAGATTTACATTTACATGTTTCTTTGTTTGAGTGGACCATTAGTCGCGTATTGTAGAACTTGCAACTTTTGATACGTTTGAGACTATAGACCGAATACAAGCACGAGAATGATTAAGGCATTAGGTAAACCTTTTCTCTTAAAACCATTTATCTATCCTTACCCGAACAAACCCCCTAGTTGCCCATTTTGAGCCTAAACTTTTCGTTTGACCACCCTATAGCCCATAACCGTTAAACCTTTTCTTTTAAACCCATGTGATGGAAATTCGATTATAGGAGTCGTTTTTGTATAGTTGTTCTTGTTTGTTTGCATATATGTTAAAAAAAAAATTTGTTGCGAAAAAGATTGAAAAAGCTTTGAGAAAAACACAAAAAGAAGTGTTAGTAGTTGTTGAATAAAAGGCTTAAGTTGTTGCCTTGTAGTGATGTTTATAGTTTACTTTTGTTTAGAATAGTCTTATGTAATAAAAATCGAATTTTCATCACTTTAGCCACTTTAAAAATATCCTATTTCCTACACTTAGCCTAGCCCCGTTACAACCCTTCAAAGACCTTTTGACTTGTGCTTAGTATTCGTGTTCGGTGGTGGAGAATGATTGAGTTGCAAGCCTATGCGGGTACGTGTTCTAATCGGTTTTGAGTGATTAATTGTTGAAGTGCTAATACATTATACACGTTAGCCAATTTTAAGCCGAGTGGAGAGCACATTGTGAGGGATATGCATGAATTGTTAGTTTTACGGGCGGGATAATCTTGGATAACCATTTTATATGTAATTATTCACTTAACCGGTAAATATGTGAAATTTGTAAAGAGTTTGAACTTTTGTATGACAATAGATCTTAACCTCTGTCTCGGGAATGGGATGTGTATTCGTTGTTTGACCCACGTGAAAGTGAAAAACAGATTTGCTTGAGGGCAAGCAAAAGACAAGTGTGGGGATGTGATACGTGGTTGTAAACCGGTGCTCGTTATTGTTTAACTTGACGTTTTTACGTAAGTTTTAGTTTCGAATAGCCTACTTTTAATCAAGAATGTGTTTTGCAGGTTTGATGGAGTTTAAGGAGTTTTTCGGGAGCTTTACGGGTCACCGGGTCGAAAACCGGAGCACTAGGATGTGTTACGAGTCAACTGGAAGCGTTGGAAGCGAAAAAACAGAAAGTTGCAAACGAGAGCCCATCGCCGACGGCCTGAGCCCCGTCGGCGACGCCCTCCAGATAAGCCCGTAGGCCATAAGTGTCCGTATCCAGTTATTTTAGCCGTCGGCCAAACATGAAGAATAGGGAGCCCGTCGGCGACGGGGTCAGACCCGTCGGCGACGGGCATTGGTTTTCACAAACGCGAAAATCTGATCTTTGGGTGCTGATGTCGATTTCTATTGGTCAAGGGGCCTCCAATTCGGGGAGTTACACTTGTGTTGAGTTTGAAACCTGTTCTTGGAGCCATTACCATCTATCATTCACCTACCATTCACATTACTTCATCTCTACAACCCGAAATCATCATCAAGAATCATCACCATCATCTCAATCAATCCATCATCCACAAACCCTAATCCTTCCACCATCATCATCTTTCATCAAACCTCATCATTCACCATTCTCAAGGCTTCAAGATGTCTCCATCCGCATTCCAAACATCCGGTGATCAAGTTGCATCAACCATGAGCGGCTAATCATCTCGGTTTCACCCCGGTGTAGGTAGTTGTATTTTCTAGGGTTTATGCATTTGTTCTTTGATTCGACTTTGTGACAATTTGTGTTTGATTTTTGAAACCTTTGATAATAGTGTTACATTTGTTGCGAATTCGTAAATTGTCGAACGATGTTAAAAGTTATGACTTTACGGAATGGTGATATGTAATTGTGCATTGTCGTGGTTAGGATTTACTTGTGTTGATTAAAAAGTGTATTCTTGTCCGTTCTTCGGGACGTTGATAGTTATTAGCACCTACGTCACGGTACACTAAATCCGCTAATCGTATGCAATTGAGTTGAATTAAAACATGTAGGAACCTTAGGACTTACAATTACCGAAATCGGGTGTGATCCGTATTCTTAGTTCTTGTTTTCAATTTAGTATTTTAGTTTGCAATCTTAGTTAATCAATCGTGGTTTTAGATAACATCAAATTGTCGGTTCACTACGATTTCTTTTTAAAAATCAAACAAACTAATAAAATTAGCAAACTTCATAATCACTTTGTACATTTTTGTAAATAGTCTAACTAATCGAACGGGTCGTGCGATACTAACCACATGCTCTTCGTGGATACGATACCCGACTTACCCTAGCTACCTAGGTTTAATTGGGTTTTTGACTGATCGGGACGACACGGTCTATCAGTAGTTTCGGCCAAAATGCGTATTTGTGCGTATTTTGTAACAAAACTACTCTTGGGTATCAAAACCGTTTGTTTTGATACCAAAACCTGTTTTCTAACTTAACTAAACATGTTTTAGCATGTTTAGTTCGTCACTTTTAGTTTAGTGCTTGTGTAGAGTCGTAAGTCAAGCGGACTAAACACCCACTTAGACTTTCAAACTCAACCCGTTTGGTCGATCATTAGGATCCGACCAAACATGTTTAGTGACCATAGTTGCATAGGGAATAACCTTCCGAGGTTATACCTTATGGTCACTTAGGTTTAGTTAGTTGTATGATAGGTAGTTTATATGCCTTAGGTAAATGACCAAAATGCCTTTTTCATGCATAATTGATAATTAAGCATATGTAACATAAACTTTTGTCACATAACTGATTATGCAACATATTTAAACATGTTTAGGCATATAATACTTGTCATAGGACTAGTTAGACGTCTCGAACGCGCTTTGCGTGAACGACACGTTAAAGTAACGTAAGCTACCTTAATGGGTCGTAATGGGTCGAAAACACTTAGGTTAGGTTTCGATCTAGAATGTAGACTTTGTTAAACCATATCACATGAGTTCCAACACTCATTTGGTTTACAAGACCTCATTCTATCCGATCTTCCGATTGAGGTGTCGATTGTTTGACTAGTGATTCGATTACTAGGTGCTGCTTGATTTCTCTGGTTTATTTGAGTTTGTTGAAGTTCTATTGATTGAGGATACTTTGCACTTCATGTGAGTACATAGTTCCCCTATTTTACTATTTTCAATTGTTTTGGGGTGATTCATATGTATCAAAACGATATCGATATTTTAACAATGGTTTAAAAAACGATTAAGATGGTTTATACTAAATTAATAACGATTTCGATAAAGTGAACAAACTTGTTGGTTGTAGTTACATAACGAATGACATTCATTAGCATTGATCAAGCCGACCAGTATTAGGTTATGGTACCATAGGATCTGACAAATCACGTTATCGTACTGCACCCATGGTTATGTGTGGGTTAGGTGGGTAACGACTGAATCGGATTATTAACTTACCCTTTGGTGGTTTGTTAATGCGAGAAGCGAGATAGTCGAGTCACGAAGGTTTGAATGTTATTAGCGAGACGACCATAAAATAGTTTTCACAATTAAAACGAGGATGATTTAAACGATTTAAACGAGTTAACGATTTGGAAACGATTTGAACAAGATTAAACGAGTTGGATAAATGATTGGTTTTTGGTTAAGTGTTTAGATAACGGGACGGGTGTAATATGGTGAAAACATGGTAGATACGCCGCTGGTACTTCTTATATATAAGTGTTTTCAACATATTGCATACCGTGGCGTTATTTAGTTCACTTGGGTAAACGATTTTGAAACGATGTTTTCGAAAGGATATAAACCATTCGAGTTTTATTAACGAGTTAATACAAGATGTTTTACAATTTGGTTTACTAAAACAAATGTCTTTGGGTTAAGAATCATGGCTACGAGGTTTTATAAATTATAACCCGCTTGATTTGAGTTGGTTAATTTCGTTGCAATATTATACTATTTTCAAAAAAAGTTTTTAATAAAGTATTGCAACATGTAAACTAGCCATGAATCCGACACTCCTATAAAACCTATGTACTCGCCAGCATTTCTTTGCTGACTTTGTTTTTACATATGTTTCAGGTGATGTTGCTTGATGTCGATTACTAGGATGCATGAGTCACATAGGATCTGGACGAGTCCTTAGTGACATAATAACAGTGATAGTCGATATGTAACTCGTTTGTTTTGTGTTAAAACAATGTAAATTACTTAATGAATAAATAAAACGAAACTCTTTTTGTATCCATGGTTGTGAAACAATAATTCTGCCACGACACTCCCCGACGTTTCCGTCACGGTTTGTTGTTTTAACGTGGTCGGGGTGTGACACCCGTCATCACTACCCTTTACAAAATTCTATTTATATTTTTTACTTTAAAAAATTATGTATTGTATGTACATTAGTTGAGTGCACTAAAACAAGTTTTGACAAAGTGTTTTTTTTTTTTCTAATTATAATTGATTGAGCCGAAATAAAGCCTGAGAGTACTTGGCTTTGCATTTATTTAGAAGCATAAGTCTCAATTATATAGAAACCCATTCTTATATTGAAAAAAAAAACAAATATATTTTGGGAGGGAGGTGAAGTAAATAACATGCAAAGGGTGATGGCTATTTTGGATCCCATTAAATATGGCCATATATATCACACGTCTTCAAAATGGGCAATTGCTATTGGGCATGACCTATTTACATAAGAAAAAGCGTATATCCATGTAATATATATACACGCATACACATTCACAATCACAAGGGGAAGAATCCACTAAAAAGTGAGTTTTGCCTAAGTAGCCTAAAAAGAATTGTAATGATGAATGTCCGGTTCTGAGAATTCATGTACCATGTTCGAGCTCACTAAAGGTCTAAACCTAATGTCGATGGGCTAGTAACTAATCTAAACCATAACAATAGTTTTGTAAGTGGGCCTATATTGGTGTTTGTATGAGTATACCTTATTAATTTATTTATTTACATATACAAATCGATTATAAATAATTAATTATATTATGATTATCAATTCCTAATATAGTTCAACTTGTTCTCCAAGACTTTCCCCCCTTATAAATACTCCATGTATTCTAATGTAAAAGTTGCACCCATTAATAAAGAATATCTTTTCTCTCCCAATATATATTCTCATATTCTTGCTATTAGGCTTGTTCATAACACGTTATCAGCACGCTTGCTTTGGATCACACAATCATAAGGTATATCATATTCTCTAACTATTTTATCATTATTTATCACACTCATACATAATTCATATTGTAATTCATATAATTTTGGGTTGTGTTAGAGATTCATGTTATTATTCTTTTGAATTTCCAAAAGAATCATAATAATAAACTAATAATAATATTGTTATTTTTTAAATGGTCGTAGAGTTAAACTTATAATAATAAACTTAAATGATTTTTATCTTATGGATATATTTTGATATGATTTTTATCACCCCTGCTAGCGAACATCATCGTCTTTCTATAAAACATTGTCACATCCATGCCAAAAACTAATTTTCAAGCTTTAAATGCCCACTGATCTTGAGAAATCCATCTATGTATTGATGAAATTATTATAAAATTTAAAGTTATAATATTTTATAAGGATTTAGGCATATGAACCTAAATGAAAAGATAACAATTTTTTTTAATTTATTGTACTTTAATTGCTAATCTGGCATATTTTATAGTCTGTTTTTCAAATTAATAAGGTTTTTCAAATTTAAAGTAACTAATGTATGATCCTATTACACAAAGTGTAATATATTATATTGTATAAAAAATGCCTTTGTCACTTATTTTGCATTCAAACATACTGATCTAAATCTCAACTAACTTCATATTTTCTAGAAACCCTATCCGTTTATTTTATAATTAAAATATTGAAAGAAAATTGATACTAGTTGATATTTATATCAACAAAGACCAAAAAATATCTTATTTAATCAAGAGTGATACAGCCGACAATGTTTTGATTTGTATTATTCAGTTACGTTCGGGGTATTTTTCAAGCTAAAAGATTTTTTTTAAATAGTTTTATTTATTTGCAATTTTTTTTAGATGAACATATTATTATAATATGAAGTTTAATAATATTGTTATTATTTTTAACATTATTCAACTGTTAGAAGAGACATCTTATTATTTCAAATAATCATAGTTACAGTAAATGTTGCTTTTAGGTTTGATATATAAATTAGAGTGACATATATTAATCGTGCCTTTAACTTTGATATATATTAATTTATAAATCAAAGACGTATATTAACTCGTATGTTTTTTTTATAACATAGTTTATCATGACAAATCTTGCAAAACTTGAGTTCATGGCTCTAGACATTACTGGAAAAAAAATTATTTGTCATGGGTTTTGGATGCTGAAATACATTTGAATGCCAATAATCTGGGTGCAACAATTAAAGAATGAAATAAAGCAAAGGGTGGAGATACAATAGGAAGTTAATTTGGCTAGGAAGGATAGGAAGTGATCTTGACCATCCATTAAGTTAATCAATGGTTAAGATTAAATCAGGGAGATTGAAAGTAAGAAAAGAGGCGCGTGACTTTTTTCAGGGGCATTCTAGTCAAGTAAGCCAATAGTTTCTCTCTCCTCCAATTCCCCCCCATTTTTTAAACGTTAATAACTCTTTCATACGACATTATTTTTTTATAAAAATTGCACCAAAAAAACGAGCGTTTTTTTATCTTTAAAACGAGTATACTATTGCTATATTTAAAAAAAAAAAAATTCAAAACCCACTTGCGTAAAACGCAATAGAAAAACCCCCAGTTACGTAAAACGCAATGAAAAAAAAACCCTAAAAAATGACATTTTTCTAAAACGCAATGCACCAAAAACACAAAGAAATGACTTATTTGTAAAACGCAATGGCCAGAAAACACAAAGAAATGTTTTATTTCTAAAACGCAATAGCCTAAAAACTCAAAAGAAAATGTACTTTATAAAACGCAATGGACTAAAAACCCATAAAAATGTGTTTTACCTAATGTTTGTGTTTTACGGAAGCTCTTGAATGAATTGCGTTTTGCTGTTAAAGAGAGCTATAGGGAATTTTGAATATGCAGAATGTGATTACGATCTCTCCATATTTGCAGACTCACCAAACTTTCCAGATACAAGAATACTAGGTTATGTTTTTAAGGTGATTTGAGATTTGAACCATGGCAACTTTGTCACCCAATTGTTTCTTCATCCAATCACAGTTATATCTCATTCTTGCTCGTTACTGAATAGCCAGAAAGGACTGAAAACACATAAAAAGTGTTTTACCTAAAACGCAATGCACAAAAAACACAAAGAAATGTCTTATTTGTAAAACGCAATGGCCAGAAATCACTTAAAAATGACTCATTCTAAAACGCAATGGACTGAAAACACATAAAAAGTGTTTTACCTAAAACGCAATGCACAAAAAACACAAAGAAATGTCTTATTTGTAAAACGCAATGGCCAGAAATCACTTAAAAATGACTCATTCTAAAACGCAATGGACTGAAAACACCTAAAAATGTGTTTTACCTAAAACGCAATGACTAAAAACACTTCAAAAATGTGTTTTACCTAAAACGCAATGACTAAAAACACTTAAAAATATGTTTTTTTCTAAAACGCAATAGCCAGAAAGGACTGAAACTGTCTGGGAACTGTCTGGGACTGTGAAAACACTCTTATTTCTAAAACGCAATGGACATATAAAACTGTCTGGGAACTGTCTGGGACTGTGAACTGTCTGAATTGTCTAAGAATTATTGTCTTCGAAATGAGCCAATTTCTGGAAAATTAATTTTTCTGATGCATTTTTCGAAATGAGCTCAACCCCAGCCAGGGGCTCTGCCCCTTGGACCCCGCCAGGGGCTGCCGCCCCTGGGACCCCGCTACCGGGGGCTGCCGCCCCTGGGACCCCGCTACCGGGGGCTGCCGCCCCCGGACCCCCGCCATGATCATAAAACGCAATAAGTAAATCAAAAACCCAGATCGTAAAAATGAAATTAAAGAATTTCTTACATGGATCGAAGTGGTTTCTTCAACAATTGATGAATTTTGAATGATTGAAACACTTATCAACGCTTGAATCGAACGAATCGAGTGATTATCTCCAAAATCACCGGAAAAAACGAGATTTTTTTATGAAATTAAACTGGGTTTTCTTCAAAAAAAGCAGAAGAACACGTTGATCGGGTTCTGAATCATTGATTTGTGATGAAAATCGCACTATAATGTAGTGATTATTGAGATAGAAAGTGAAGAAATAGTTGAAGATGGTGGGTTTTGAAAATGATGGGTTTTTGAATTTACTGGGTTTTGAAAAAGGAAGAAGAAGGAGTTGGATTGACTAAAATACCCTTTCTCTTTATTTTAAAATTTGCCACATGTCATAATCCTATGGCTTCCTATCCTTCCTAGTGAAAATTAACTTCCTATTTGATCTTTACCCATAAAGCAAATACCCAAGATAAGACAAAAGCCATGATCTTTTTACGCCATCATATTCATGAGGCTTTGAAAAGTGAGTACCTCACTATCAAGGATCCACTTGTCCTTTGGACCAACCTGAAAGAAAGGTATGACCACCAGAAGACGGTAATATTACCGAGAGCTCGTTACGAATGGATCAATTTAAGGTTGCAAGATTTTAAGTCTATAAGCGAGTACAACTCGGCAATGCTTAGAATCACATCACAATTGATTCTATGTGGTGAAAATATTACTGATAAGGAAATGTTAGAAAAAATATTCTTAACCTTTCACCCCTCGAATGTAATACTGCAACAACAATATCGTGAAAGGGGCTTCACTAATATAGTGAGTTGATATCATGTTTGCTTGTGGCCGAGCAAAACAATGAGCTCTTAATGAAAAATCATGAGACTCGTCCGGTTGGAGCAACCCCAATCCCTGAAGCTAACGTGGCAACATATAATGGCCAAAGTGAAAGTTACGGACGTGGGTGAGGTTATCATTGTGGTCGTGGTCGTGGTCGTGGACGTTGATCGGAGTGTCGCGCTCCGGTAAAAAACAAAATTTATATGCCCAAATTACCCTTAACAAATAGTTAGTGGTAGCAAGGGGTCGAACCACGAAGAGTCTGTGGTTTGCGAATGGATTCGATTGAATTATGAAAAGGTGTCACTATTATGAAGCTTGCTACTTGTTTTTATGATTTTTCGTTTAATGAAGAGATGTTTAGAAAAATTACTAAGTGATTGGTTTGATTGATTACTAACAATTAACAATTGCAAAAATGTAATTAAAGGTTTAAACAATATAGAGAAAATAAGACTCACACCCGGTTCAGTAATTGCAATCCTAGGGTTCTTACACGTTTTAAATTTGATTCACTTGAATATGTTATTAACGAAGTTCTATCATCAAAGCTTAGGTGCCAATTGCTATCAACGCCGTGAAGGACGGACCACAATGCACTTCGTTACTTCGGACAAGTAAAACCTATTGAAAGACAAGGCATAATTGCACAAACTTGTTTCGCAAAGTCAAATTTCATAACTCACTCGACAATTCACAAATATAGTTCAACTGCAAGACAATTGTCAATCAATTCAAATACAAATCAAGTTGTCACAAAACCAAACTAAAACATTGTTCAAACCCTAGACTTACAATAACCTACACCGGGGTGAAACCTCCACGAATTTAGCCGAGCATGATCGAAGAAACTTGATCACCGGATGTAGAAAGCTTGAATTGGATCATCGTGAAGCTTGAAAGTGGATGAATGGATGGATGGTTAGGGTTATGGAAGGTTGGTGATGATGGATTGGAATGAAGGATGTGATGGTGAATTAGGGTTCTTGATTGATGATGATTGGGGTGTTAATTCGGGTTGTAGAGATGATGATAGGTGGAATGGAAAGTGAAAGATGAGTGGTATTAGGCTCTAAGATGAGTATTCAAACCTCTATGAAGTGTAACTCCCAAAATGGGTCAAAACAAGCATTAAAACTCGTCACCAACCAAGAAAACCACATAAATCTCGTTTTGCATCAGGAGGTGGCGTTGCCTACTCCCCTGGTGGCGTAGGCTACGCCTCACAGAAAACCCGTTTTTCTGTTTTTGTGTTTCTCGCTTCCGGTTGACCCGTTTTGCGTTCCGGTGGTCTATTTTTCGTCCTGATAGTCCGTAAAGCTCCCAAATAGCTCCTTAAACTTCATCAAACCTGTAAAACACTTTTTTAATTAAAAGTAGGCTATTCGGAATTAAAACTCATGTAAAAACATCAAGTTACACCAATACGAACACCGGTTTTCGACCACGTATCACATCCCCACACTTGTCGTTTGCTTGCCCTCAAGCAAATATGTCTTTCACTTTCACGTGGGTCGAACGAGAAACACACTCCCCATTCCCGAGACAAAGGTTAAGGTCTAATGTCATGCTCAGTTCAAACTTTTTTACAATTTTTGACATATTTAGCAATAAATGATTAATCATGTAAAAGTGGTTATCCAAGATTAACCCGCCCTTGAAACTCACACTTCATGCATGTCCCTCACAATGTTCACTCCACTCGGTTTACAAGTTGGCTAATTTTATGATGTATTAGCACTTTTGGAAGTAATCACTCAAAAACCGAATAGAACATGTACCCGCATAAGCTTGCAACTCAATCATTCCCCACCACTGAACAAAAATACTAAGCACAAGTCAAAAGGTCTTTGTAAGGGTTGTAACGGGGCTAGGCTAAGGGTAGGAAGTAGGATATTTAAAGTGGCTAAGGTGATGAAAATTCGATTTTACAAATCTGAAACAGTTGCTTAATGACCATTATTACCCCAAGCCTTGACTCTTAAGTGTTTTATGTTTATACACTTTTCTTCTGACTTCAAAAGTTTTTGAGATAAACACACTTCTGAGTTTTTGTGATTTTTCTTCTTCCCTTTTTACCCTTCCCAATCATAAGTAAAGAAATACTTACTGAGAGAGATTTATTGAAGGAATACTTGTTCCAAAATCATTTTGCAATAATATTTTGAGAGATTTAGTCATTTCTGCACATGCTTATGCCAACCTCCTCATTACCTATGATCTGGACATTTTGACTCCTAATTTTCTTAATGTATTTTAACATAGTTGATTTTGTCCTTTTTGAGGATCTCAACCTGTTTTCAACACATAAGATCTGAGACTAAAGTCTTAATTTCCCTCTTTTTATGTTATCAAAAACACTAATGTTTTAAGAACATAGGTTTTTGTTAATCTGAGGTTCATACTCTAGCATTTAATAAAGTGACATCACAATTTTCATAACAGCAGTTGAAATCAATTTTGAAAATAAGAAATAATCCCATAATTTAACAGATATGTTTTCAGATCTGAAAACTATGAGTGACTTGTGCATGATATCACATGTTGTGTGAAATTTGTGTGTCATATGACATCTTGATTGATTTACAGAGTTTTTGAATAACCTTTTTGATCATGATTTACTCGTTACTCTGTTTTTCAACTGAATACAACCAACCTTAGTATCAATGAATTTTGAGCCGAACTGTTATGCCAAATTGATTGTTAGATCGAATTTGACTATCCAGGCTCTGATACCAATTGTTAGGATCTGAGGTTCTCATGATTGTGTTTGTTTGTGTAAATATAATAATCAATAGAAATGAACAAAGTTTAAGTGCAGCGGAAATGAACAACAAACTTTGTAAACACAATCAAGGAAGAAAATAGTTTTGATACACACATGATTTGCATTAGTCGAAAGATTACAAAGTCAATCAAAAGATTACAAAGCATGTTTACAAACTAAGCTCCCCCTCAGCTTGATACCCCATGGTTAGATTGTACAAGATGAAAGGATTGAATTGAGGAGAAGAACTCACTCAAAACGAATCAAATGTAACAGTACAGAGTACTGCTCCATTTATAGACAATCCAAACCGCTGAGGTATCTCAGCTGACGTCACCATGAAAGCGACGTCTAACAGCCTAACAACCTGTATCTACTGACCTTATACAAACACTACTAAACCTAACCACTGACTATACATAAAACAAATAATGTACTAAACTACTGCTCTCTCTAATCATCAGTGCTTTCCTCAAGGTTGACCAGTCCTTGATTGGGCAGTGCTTTGTCATCAGCAGTTTGTAGCAGTGCTTAGATTCCAGCAGTGTTGACTTCTTTAGGGCTTTGTCAACAGTTGAAGGGGCAGCAGCAGTTGTATGTGGACAGTGGATAGAGACCATCAGTTGTTATAAATCACTTTCAAGGGGAAAGCCTAATGTAAACTGCTGCTTATTGTGAATCCACTGTTGTGACCTGGTTTTGGCTTTCATTATATGTTCCTCTGGTAGGGTTCAATCCCAACAGAAAAAGAATTATTTCTCTACTTTAACCATGAAAAAGGCAAATGTTGGTATTATATTTGGTAAATCTAAATTAATTGAAGGCTTTGGAGAAGCTTATGTAGTGTTGCCAGGTGGAACACCATTTAAAATAACCAATGCGTTATTTTCCCCCAATGTCTCAAAGAAATCTAATAAGTTTTAAAGATATTCGTTTAAACGGATATCATCTTGAGACTACATCTAAGGGACATGATGAGTACCTTCATATCACAAATATTAGTTCGGGTAAAAAGCATGTTTTAGAAAAGTTGCCCACACTTGCCTCTGGTTTGTATTATACTAAAATTAATGCAATTGAATCAAATGCAGTCATAAACAAGAAGATTATAGACCAAGAAAATTTTATCACATGGCATGACCGGATAGGCCATCCCGGATCAACAATGATGCGAAAAATTATAGAAAATTCAGTTGGGCAATCTTTGAAGAACCGGAAGATTCTTCAGTCCAAGGATATTACATGTGTTGCATGTTCACAAGGGAAGTTGATTACTCTCCCATCACCAATGAAGGTGGGGACTGAATCACTGATTTGTTTGGAAAGAATACATGGGGATATTTGTGGACCTATACATCCTTCTAGTGGATCATTTAGATACTTTATGGTCTTAATTGATGCATCAACTAGATGGTCACACGTGTGCCTACTATTAAGTCGTAATATGGCATTTGCACGACTACTTGCTCAGTTAATAAGGCTAAGAGCACATTTTCCTGATTACCCCATCAAGAAAATCCGATTAGACAATGCTGGTGAATTTACATCCCAAACATTTAATGATTATTGCATGTCTATTGGGATAAATGTAGAACATCATGTACCTCATGTGCATACACAAAATGGGCTTGCTGAATTGCTTATCAAGCGACTTAAAATGGTTGCAAGACCAATGATCATGAAATCAAAACTACCAGCGTCTGCTTGGGGACATGCAATTTTACATGCAGCAACACTAATTCGCATCAGGCCAACGAGTTATCATACTTCCTCCCCATTAAAGTTGGTTCTTGGTCAGGAACTAAATATTTCCCACCTAAGGATTTTTGGTTGTGTTGTATATGTTCCAATCGCTCCACCACAACGCACACAGATGGGGCCTCAAAGGAGGTTAGGAATATATGTTGGGTATGAATCACCATCGATTATTAAGTATTTAGAACCTACAACGGGTGATTTATTTACAGCTCGTTTTAGTGATTGTCAGTTTGTTGAATCAACATTCCCAACATTAGGGGGAGACAAAAAACAGCTGGATAATTGTATTATTTGGAATGAATTATCATTATCTCATCTTGATCCTCGAACTAAACAATGTGAACTAGAAGTTCAAAGGATAATTCATTTACAAGGATTAGCAAATCAATTACCAGACGTATTTACTGACCCAAAGAGAGTGACTAAGTCACATATACCAGTTGTTAATGCTCCAGTAAAAATAAGTATCCCACAAGGACAACCACATGTTGGTAATGAGTCTAATGCATGCCTAAAACGTGGTAGACCAATCGGTTCTAAAGATAAAATCCTCGAAATAAAAAGGGAGCAAATAATGTAAATGGTCAAGTCGAGGTAACAATAATGCAAGAAAAGGAGTCTCCAGAAGAGATACTAGACATGATGGTTCTAGAAGAACCTCATGTACCTGAAAACGAAGAGATCTCAATTAATTATATCATGTCTAGAAAGGTATGGAACCGAAGTGAACTCGACGTCGATGATAGTTTTCATATAATATAGCGCTACAAGTAATGGAAAACTATGAGGATCAAGAACCAAAATCAGTTGAGGAATGTAAATAAAGAAATGATTGGCCAAAATGGAAAGAAGCGATAGAGGAAGAATTGAATTCCCTAAATAAACGAGAAGTTTTTGGACCTGTGGCTCATACACCTGAAGGTGTAAAGTCTGTTGGATATAGATGGGTCTTTGTGCGAAAACGTAATGAGGAAAATGAAATTGTACGATACAAGGCAAGATTAGTAGCACAAGGATTTTGCAAAGACCTGGAATTGATTATGAGGAGACATATTCTCCAGTGGTGGATGCGACAACTTTTCGTTATCTTATTAGTCTGGTAATACAAGAAGGGATCGATTTGCGTCTAATGGATGTTGTGACGGCATACCTCTATGGCTCACTTGATACTGATATTTACATGAAACTTCTTGAAGGATTTAAATTGCCAAACTCATGTAAATCTAGTTCTCGAGAACATCTTTCAATCAAATTAAACAAATCATTGTATGGGCTAAAATAATCTGGGCGTATGTGGTATAATCGACTTAGTGAGTATTTGTCGAAAGAAGGCTATAAAAATGATTCTGTATGCCCGTGTATATTTATAAAAAGGTCAGGATCTGAATATGTTATAATTTCCGTATATGTTGATGACATGAATATAATTGGAACTCCAGGGGAGCTTCAAAAGGCAGTTGAATACTTGAAAAGAGAATTTGAAATGAAAGACCTTGGAAAGACAAAGTTTTGTCTTGGATTACAAATTGAACACCTTAAGGATGGAATCGTTGTGCATCAAGAAACTTACATAGAGAAACTACTTAAAAGATTTTATATGGAAAAATCACATCCATTGAGTACTCCAATGGTTGTAAGGCCGCTCGATGTAGAAAAAGACCCATTCCGACCTCCCAAAGATGGAGAGGAAATCTTTGGTCCAGAAGTACCATATTTAAGTGCAATTGGTACACTAATGTTTCTTGCTAGCCATACATGACCTGATATATCATTTTTGTTAAATTTATTGGCAAGATATAGTTCATGCCCAACAAAGAGGCATTGGAATGGGGTAAAACAAATATTTAGATATCTTCAAGGTACAAAAGATATGGGTTTGTATTTTACAAATCAATCGAAAACAAGTTTGGTTGGTTTTGCAGATGCAGGGTATTTGTCTGATCCTCACACTAGGCGATCTCAAACTGGATATTTATTTACAAGTGGAGGTACTGCAATTTCATGGCGTTCGGTAAAGCAGACAATCACAGCCACATCATCTAATCATGCAGAAATATTGGCGATACATGAAGCTAGTCGAGAATGCATTTGGTTAAGGACTGTAATACAACACATTTGTGGATCTTGTGGTATTTCTTCAGGAAATGAGGGACCAACAATCTTACATGAAGACAATGCAGCATGCATTGCTCAACTATAGGAAGGATACATCAAAGGTGATAGAACAAGGCACATTCTGCCAAAGTTCTTTTTTACACATGATCTACAAAAGAATGGAGAAATTATTGTCCAACAAATTCGTTCCAGCGAAAATTTGGCAGACTTGTTCACTAAATCACTTCCGACCTCAACATTCAAGAAGTTAGTTCATGGGATCGGAATGCGTCGACTCAAGGAACTTAAGTGATTATCATCAGGGGGAGATAATACGCGCTGCACACTTTTTCCCTTAGTCAAGGTTTTGTCCCATTGGGTTTTCCTGGCAAGGTTTTTAATAAGGCAGCATCAAGCGTATGGAATTGATAATCATGGGGGAGTATTATAAATAATTAATTATATTATGATTATCAATTCCTAATATAGTTCAACTTGTTCTCCAAGACTTTCCCCCTTATAAATACTCCATGTATTCTAATGTAAAAGTTGCACCCATTAATAAAGAATATCTTTTCTCTCCCAATATCTATTCTCATCTTCTTGCTATTAGGCTTGTTCATAACAATATCGATTTTTTTTCGGATCGTTACTTTTCGATGTTATTTCTTTGTGAACGCTTGTACTCTTGGGATTCGCCGTCCGAATGGCCATCCGCCCGGATGAGGCCCATCCTCCCGGATGGAACCTACCTGTCCGGATGGAGCCATCCGGACACCGCCACTCGCCACCGACTTAACCCTCGCCCTCACATATAAATACCCGCCGTACACCCTCATTTCAACACTTTGAGACCCCCATCCGCTCCCAAGTCTCAGACGCGATTCAAGGCCTATTTGTAAGCTTTTTCTATCAAAAATCCTTTAATCTTCACTCTATTCCACTTCTACTCCATCTTCTTCCTCATAATCACACTCACACACACGCCTACTTTAACATTTTCTAAAAAAACCCTAGATACCAGACACTCCGAAGATGGTTTCCACTCAGTTTGCTTAGGCAAACTATTGTGGAGCATCAATCACTCGAGGTGGGATCAAGTTATGAAAGATTTCGACGTTTTACAACTTATTTTCGAACTCCTTTTCAGTTTTACACAATATTGGAGGAATCAGGACCCTGTCAGACTCTCGACTCTTTCTATAGTCGAAAGCCGGCTCGAAAACTGATTTCCACCAAAGAGATGGATCGCTTGACGGGTTGAACATGAATTTTCATCAAGAACAGGACATTCGATCGAATGGGCGAGACCCATCTGTCCGAATGGACTGTGCTTGGTGTTTTCCGTTGATCAAATCCGTCAACATGTCCGACTCCGATAACCAAAATCGTTGTTTAAAGAAATTTTTACAAAAATTTCAACCACAGACCATCCGCCCGAATGGCCATCCGTCCGGATGGAACCCATTCGTTCGGATGACCTAACCCTGATAATATCTGTTGTTTAATTTTGTTGCCACGACAGTAAAACATTTTAAATCAAAACTTCGAAAATTTTAACGGTTCACAAACATCCACAGACTATCCGAATGGCCATCCGTCCGAATGGCCATCCCCATCCGTCCGGATGGAACCCATCATCCCGGATGAACTAGACCCATCCGTTCGGATGGACTATTGAACACTTCACTCGCTTTTTACCCCACTCAACACTCTGATTTCGACTGTGTCAGCACTTGGAAGACTTATGTTTTTGTTCCCGTACGCAGGCTGATCCAGCGCTCCCTTCAATCCAATCCAGATTGTGTTTACTTGCTAAACACACACTGTAAGTATACTCGAACCCATTTTTGTTTAACGCACTTTTGGGTGTTACATACGTTCCCTATCAAAACACAACACACAACGCAAACACTTTGTAAGCGCTAACCGCTCCTGCATGCTATACGTGATTTGTTGAATGCTTGTTACTATGCTTATACAGTGTTATACTAGACCGCCTCTAGCAACGACAGTACTATAGTTTGGACTCAGCACCTGTGTGACAGGGGTTGCTAGGGATCACATTACTTTACTTCACGTGTTCGCTTCGGTGAACATGTGTCACGCATACTCTACATCGCAGTCTCGCGGTTAGGTTGTATCATTGTTGGTAGTTACATGTTGCGCCCGTTACGTGTTACATGCTGGTTATGCGTAAACGCTTTTTATACTATTATCTATGCAAACTTGTGTACTCACCTTTACTTTATGTATTGACTTTTATTTTAACGTATGTGACAGGTTGATTGGATGTTATGCTGCAAACGAGTTAGGAAGTCTAGAAACCCACCAAATAAAATCTGAGTTGTCAGAACAGAATTTGTTTTTGAGACTGAATATCTGTAATGACTGTTTTTGAATTATTTGTTTAATAGTATGGGATATTAAACCTTATAAATATTGTCATTTAATAGTTGTTATGGATTCTCTTGAACAATCTGTTTCGTTCAGTGCCACACCCCGATGATTTCGCCATCAGTTGGGGTGTGACAGATTGGTATCAGAGCCATAACTATAGGGAATTAGGTCGAGTCGTGTAGAACTGACCTAGTCTATAGTCTAAGTACCAACAGAGCAGCTTTGTGCGAACCCAGTAGGGGTTTCGAACGAACCCACTTTTGATACTCTCACTCGAACTCGCAAAGATACACCTTCGTACGAACCCATATACTACAGCATCGTACGACGGTAGCCTTCCCTAAGGCTGAAAACGATGTTGCCTTTCCTAAGGCTGACACAATACACATGTTTTGAAAATGCTCGCATAACACAACCGAGTGATCGGGTCAAGATTAGGTGTGAAAACCAAGAACTCTCGATAAGATCACTCAACCCGCGTATTTTACTCTCAGCACGAGTGTCTTCGTCGAGTTAGGAGTGATGTCCATATCTCGACGAAGTTCTCCATCTCTGTCTCGTGGTTTTACCAAAACTTAGGAGCGAAGTTGTTAAGTTAGGGGAAGTTGTTAAGTTAGGGGTGAAACCCGCATCTTAATGACCAGTTCCACTCCCTACTTCGATTTTACAAATCTCACCAAAGTCTCGATTGTTCCGACGAGCTGAGTCACGTAGTAACTGGAAGGATGCGTGTTGTTCGCCGTATTTCAGTGAGAGCATAGTCTATTAGGCTAAAGCGTGTATACGAACTCGTTGGGAATAATCAAATCACTTTGGCCAGTCGATGTCTAACACCCAGGACACTCCATTTATTTTCTAGCCTGCAATCGCCGATTTTACGCGTCATCGATTTTATGTGTTTATATGTTTCGATTTTGGAGATTTTACGCTTTCTGCTCTCCGCTTTACAAAACGCGCACAACTCGCACATCCCTTAATCCAAAACACTAACTAATCATGAACAAACTAAGAAGCCTCGCTAAACTCGTCGCTTAGCTACCCGCTATCGCTCGCAACTCTCGAATACGCTACGCGACCTTGAAAGATAGGTGAATACGTGCAAAATATGTACTTACGTGAATTACGTGCTCATACGTGGTTATGTGTATACGTGCTTAAGAGGACTATGTGCCTATGTGTTTGACGTGTTACTGTGCTTTACAACATAATAATAAGTATGTTGTGTGCAACGCTAAACATTCAAAACAAAACCCGATATAATCGAATCTCGTCTAATCCCGTTGGGATGATGTATGCAGCATAACCGGCACTCGACAATGTCTTCCTTTGGTTCCCACACTCACCGCAATGTTCAGAGGAACAAAGCTGACAAGCGTATCGCTTCACTTGTGGCCAAGGAAATTGCTAAGGTCATACCTCAGATTGTTAGTGAAATCAATGAGGTTAGCAGCAAATCATTTGTCGAATCAAAGAATGAAGCGCCTAGAACTCCTTTAAGTTTCAAACAATTCAAAGCATGTGGTCCCGCAAATTTCACTGGTGAAGATGAACCTAGTGCTATGTTTCAGTGGTTTGACTCAATCGAAGTCACTTTCAGGCAAAGCGGTTGCCCAGAAAATCTCCGCACTGTGAATGCTAACGGTGTCTTCCAGTCCAGGGCACTGGATTGGTGGACCGCTGAGCGTAACAAGCGCAGTAACGATGCAGCTTATGGCCTCTCATGGGAGGAACTCAGGGAGCTTATGATGAAGGAGTTATGTCCTCTTCACGAAGTCCAGAAGCCGGAGAATGAATTATGGCACATCAAGCAGGAAGGAGGTGACAACGCTGGTCTTGTGACATCTGTGCTTGTAATCATTGTAAACAGTTCATTTATCAATGAAATAAATTTATTTGATCCCAATGTTTGTTTGTTTATGTTTGATGTTTTTCATGTTTTGGTTTTCATTCAATTTCAAACTCTGTATCGCTTCTTGGAGAATTATACGCAAACTGGTGCGTAAACGTAATCAGTTTAACGTGACAAATACTCCGGAACATCAATTTATTCTTAACATACCTTAAATAACCTTTACATAACTTAGAAATAAGTTTTGAAGGCATTGGTATGGCAAAATCAAGTTAATTCGCTTACAGGGACTAAAATTGACAAACTGCGAAAGTATGCTAATTCAAACTGTAACGGACATTCCGGAACATGGCCATAAGTTAAACACACCCTAAATATCCTTTACATAGCTTAGAAATAGGCTTTGAGAGGTTCGGTGTGCTAAAATAAACTTTATGCTCATTCAGGGACTAAAAGCGTCAAAAAGTGCATAAGTTTGCATTTTCGCTCATAACTTACGTTCTGAATACATTCGGACATCCAAAAATTTATGTAATCAATAAAATATTATGTTTTAGTGATTGGCTTGTCAAAAATCCATTCGTCGCGCAATTTGGATCGTACACGCGTCCGTTACGTCTTCCGTCGTAATTAACCGAACAACGCAACCGTACGGCCAAACGAACCGACATCCGGCATATTTTTGAACACATTTTAAGTCCCCTATACTTTAACTTCATTTTAGAGCCTTAAAATGTGGTTAACAGGGCTTAAACGTGTCAAAACGCATCAAAAATCAAGTTCGAAGTCACAGGGGCCTGTTCTGCCATTTTTGAAACATATCTGGTCTGCAGGGTCCTTGCGCACCTCAAGGATATTGGTGTTACGGTGCGCAAGCCATCACCAGCACAGCAGAATGTTGCAAACAGCCTGTTTTCAGCTGTTATACACTCTTTTCTCACTTACAACTGGTTTCTAGCAATCCTATGGGCTCCCATGGGTTTTTAAATCAGTGGGTATGTGTTGTACGGCTGAGATTAACGCTTGGGAAACAAGAAACGATCTTAACGGCTCTACATATCCTATAAATACCCCCCCATGTCTTGCTCATTTCCCTCACATTTGAAATCTGATTCAAAGCTCTCTAAGTGGAAGTTTATATGCTTCCTACCTGAGAGTGAATCGGGTTCGAATCTTGCGGGGACCTTCTGTAAGTATTCTTTCATTCTTTTCTTTCGTAATTAGCGTAAAAGTCAAACTGTGTTTGACTTTCTGCATTGACCAGTTTATGGTCAACGCGAAGTTCGTTTGAACTTCATAACGTGAGCGTAATCACGAGGGTTATAGTCCCTAGTGACTATACCTACTGATTACCACGTTATCTAGGCTCAGTGACGAGTCGTAGTTTCGGGAAAAATGCGTGTTCTCGCGTATTTTGTAACCAAACTACTTGTGGGTATCAAAACCGTTTGTTTTGATACCAAACCTGTTTTTAAACATTGTTAAACATGTTCTAACATGTTTAGCTCGTCACTTTTAGATTTGTGCTTGTCTAGGGTCGTAAAGGTAAGCGATCTAATCAATCGCTTATACTTTCGAACCCGACCCATTTGGTCGATCATTAGGATCCGACCAAATACTTTAGGTGACCATAGTAGTTTAGGGAATAACATTCCGAGGTTATACCTTATGGTCACGTCGTTTAAGTAGTTGTATGATAAGTAATTCTTATGCCTTATGTAAATTACCAAAATGCCCTTTTTAATTCAAAACCCATTTTAAGCCTATGTAACATAACTTTTGGTATCTAAACTAATTTAGTAACAATATTAGACATGTCAAGGCATATCTTACTTGTCATAGGGCTAGTTAGGCGTTCCGAACGCGTTTCACGCAAACGACGCGTTAAAGTAGCATAAGCTACCTAAACGGGTCGTAACGGGTCAAAAGCACTTAGGCTAGGTTTCATTTTAGTATGTAGGCTTTGTTAAACCATATTACATGGGTTCCTACACTCATTTGGTTTACGAACCCTCATGCTACCCGATCCTCCGACTAGGTCCGTTTATTAATGTAGTTACCTATATTAGGTGCCGTTTGATTCCGTAACCTTCTAGCTTTGCTTGGTGGATATCTAGAGTCTATTGAGCAATCTCAAGTGAGTACATAGACCCCTCTTTTACTGTTTTCCAAACTGTTTTGGGGTGAAACACATGTGCCTACTTGTTACTTTCGTGCTTTTTTTATGTTTTCTCACCATATACATGCTATGTTCATTAGTACATTATTAGTACATCGTTTTACATGAAATTTTATGCTATGTATGTCCATTGTGTGCATACTTAGTGCATTGTTTTACATTACCTTTTCATGCTATGTATGTTCATCATACTTAGTACATTTTCATTTCATCACATGCTTACATTTTGATATGACATTTGGCTTGTTTAAATGGGACCATATACATTCATTAACTTTGATCACGCCGCTCGTTAGTAGGTAATGGTACCATAGGAATTGACAACTCCCGTTCCTAACATCCTAGGTATGTTTGGATGAATGGAATGACCGAATTCGATAAAACATAATACAGATAGACCTTTAATTTGTTTAAGGGCTCATCACCACAGTCACAAGGCTTGGATGTATGCATTTTTACAATACCGCATAAATGTTTGTATTCAGTATAGCATGCATTTCCACAAAACATAACGTTGATTTAAACCACGTTTTACTTCAATACATTGTTTTGTGCATTTTTACCTATGGTTCAGTGGATATATATATATATATATATATATATATATATATATATATATATATATATATATATATATTTCATCTGCCATACATGACATTTTGTTCACACATTGACATTTGACATAGACATTTTAATATTGATATACATTTTCCTGGACTGTATTTTGACATAGATATTTTGACATGGTTTACACAAAGACATTTGACAAATGGTTTAGACATGGGCAATTTACATTGGTGGTTTGTTTGGGTAAAATGATTTAAGTAACGAGGCGTGTGTAATATGATACAAGTATGGTGGATACGCCGCTGGTACTTCCTATATATAAGTGCTTGTATGGTATTACATATCGTAGCGTTATTTGAATCATTTCAATTTAGTACATATAATATTTTATACAAATAACATATTTCTCACAAGACATTGTTCCATAAACAACTTATTTTATACAAACTCATTTTACTTGATTATTCATTTAACCTCACATTATTCTTTTACATAATATCTACATTATCATCGCTTTTCAAAAGATTTATAAAACAAAACATTTTACAAGGATCATGACTGATTTTGTCAAACAACCTTTTCTTAAAACTTACATCATGAATCATATTTTTACAAAACCTATGTATCTCACAGGCATTTTTTATGCTGACGTGCCTATTTTCACATGTGTTTCAGGAGCTGATGCTTAGGATGATCGTAACACTAGGGCGGACCTGTGCCTTAGAGACTTAAAAATAAAGATAGACTTAGTTTAATTATATGATGTACTCTTTGGTTCTTGTTTTGAAACAATGTATTCCACTCTTTGGTTGATGAATAAAATAAATTTTAATTACCATGGTTGTGGAACAATAATTCTGTTACAACACTCCCCGACGTTTCCGCCATGATTTGATGTTTTACGTGGTCGGGGTGTGACAGAAGAGTTGGTATCAGAGCCAATGGTTATAGGGAATTAGGTTATTAGTAATGCTTTGACCTAGACTATAACCTTTCTAGGACCCCAACGCAAGATGTCTTGTGTTTAGATCTTAAAACATACACTTCACCTATCCTTAGGTGATCACCAAAACAAGAACCCAATTTCCTAAAACGATTTTTGAAAATGCAATCTCTGTTTTTAAATAATTTATTTTATGGTTTTGAACCCTTTTTTATTTTTCAAGATTGATTTTGAAAATTTATCATTTGTTTTTGAATGATTCTTTTGGCCTTGTGCCTTCCAAGTTTTCAAAATCTCGTCAAAGTTTTGGGTTCTAAATAGTGTGAACACGTGCAAACTGGAAGGGTGAATGCCTGTACCCTGGGTTTTCTGTCTAAGGCTAGAGTGTTCGTACAAATCCACATAATCGGACCAGTCACTCTTACCTGGGAACTCTTGGGGTGAGTGTTCACTTATAGGCGAGCATGTCTTCGCTAAGCATTATTTTTGGACCTATTTACTTTGATTAGTCATTGTGTGTCATTTGTTTGCTTTGTGATACGGACAAATGACCACCATCCTTGCTTTTGTTGATTTTGTTTCATCTCGCTCTTTTCATCAAATCATCTCACTCGTTTCCTTTCTTGTTTCCTCTTTTAGAATGCCTCCTCGACGCGAAAATCCGCTACCAAATGCCGAACTAGCAGAAATCATTGCGCAGCAATTGGCTGCTCAATTCCCAAACCTCTTTGCTCAATGGAACCAAGCCAACAACAACAACAACAATGCTCCATGCAATTTCAAGAGTTTTAACTCGGCAAAACCACTCAAGTTTAGTGGTACTGAGGGAGCAACTGGGCTTCTTCAATGGTTCGAGAGCATTGAGAATACCTTCCGTCACGTTCAGTGTCCTGATAATCGCAAAGTCGAGTTTGCATCAAGCGTATTTCAGAAGAGGGCTTTGACATGGTGGAACGGGGTTGTGAGAGATCGTGGTGCTGAGGTTGCCTTGGCACAAACATGGGCTGAACTTAGGACTCTTATGATGAGGGAGTTTTGTCCTCGTCATGAGCTGCGAACTCTAGAAAGGGAGTTTGATGATCTAAAACAGGATAGTGGCGAGCACCGGGCGTATACTGATAGATTTGAGGAGCTGAGTTTGTTATGCCCAACAATGGTTACCCCACTCGACAAGGCTATCGAAAGGTACATCGATGGTCTACCTGACTCCATACAAGACACCGTTACTGGTAGTAATCCTACCACACTCTGTCAGGCAATCGAGCTATCTGCAACATTGACCGAGTCGTAGATTCGAAGGGGTAAGCTGCATAAAAAGGGTGACAAGGGTAAGAAGCAGTCGTCTGACAAAGAGGATAGCAAGAAAGGTAAAAACAAGAAGGGTAAGGATTCTGGTCCCTCGAAGAATTCAAGGAAGCGTAAGGCTTCCCAAAACTACGCCGTTACTGCACAGGCAAACCAAGCTGCACCAAATCAACCAGCGCAACCTCCAGCAAAGAAGCGGTATGAAGGGAATGCACCTTTGTGTAATAGGTGCAATAGTCATCATCAACAGCAACTTCCATGCCGTTTCTGTACCAACTGCGGGAAGTCTGGACACCTTGCAGAGGTTTGTCGTTCTGCTCGAAATCAAGCAGCTCAGAACCCGGCTCAACAAGTTGCTCAACCTCCTGCTCAGCAACAGGGTCAAGCTGCACGACCTCACTATCCTCCTGGCTCGTGTTATAATTGTGGAGACCTGACCCATTATCGAAACCAGTGTCCAAGGCTGGTTAATGCAAATCCGAATCAGGGTCCAGCTCGAGGTCGAGTTTTTAACATGAATGCACAAGAAACGCAAGCAGACAATGAAGTGGTGAACGGTACGTTCTCTGTTAATATTCAACCCACATATGTTCTTTTTTATTCTGGTGCCGATAAGAGTTTTGTGTCATTATCTTTTGAGCCATTGCTTCGCGTGTCTAGAACGAAACTAGGTAAACCCTTGACAGTAGAGGTTGCCAGTGGTGAACCCATTGTTCTTAATTCTGTCCTTCGCAACTGCCAGTTGAACCTTAATAACCATCTTTTTCCCATCGACCTCACGCCAATGCAACTTGGAAGCTTCGACATTACAGTGGGTATGGATTGGTTAGCCAAGCATCGCGCAGAGGTAGTTTGTTTTGAGAAGATCGTTCGTGTGCCGCTTTCGTCAGGTGAGATCCTACAGGTTCGTGGTGAGAGACCTACTAGTAGCCTCAAGCTTATGTCTTGTTGTCAAGCTCGGAAATATCTACGGAAGAACTATGTGGCCTTTTTGGCACATGTTACAGCAGATAAAGGCAAAGGTGAGTCCATTCGAGATATCCCGGTCGTTCGGGACTATCCGGAGCTATTTCCTAAAGAGTTACCTGGATTACCCCCAGCACGCCAAGTCGAGTTCTGTATTGATCTCGTACCTGGTGCAAATCCTATTGCTAGAGCTCCATATCGTCTTGCACCGTCTGAGATGCAAGAGCTGTCTAAGCAGCTTCAGGAACTTTCTGACAAAGGTTTTATCCGTCCTAGCTTTTCACCTTGGGGTACTCCCGTTCTTTTTGTCAAGAAGAAGGATGGATCCTTCAGGATGTGCATCGATTACCGTGAGCTTAACAAGCTCACCATCAAGAATCGATATCCCCTACCTCGCATAGATGACCTCTTTGATCAGTTACAGGGCGCTTCTTATTTTTCAAAGATTGATCTGCGATCTGGATATCATCAACTCCGTGTGCATGAAGAAGATATTCCCAAGACAGCGTTCCGTACTCGTTATGGGCATTATGAGTTGACAGTTATGCCATTCGGTTTGACTAATGCTCCTGCTGTTTTTATGGACTTGATGAATAGGGTCTGCAAGCCTTATTTAGATAAGTTCATCATCGTTTTTATTGATGATATTTTGATATACTCTAAGACGAAAGCTGATCACGAGCAACATCTTCGTCTTACTCTGGAACTCCTAAAGAAAGAGCAACTTTTCGCCAAATTCTCCAAGTGCGAATTTTGGCTTAAAGAAGTTCAATTCTTGGGACATAATGTCAACGAACAAGGTATTCATGTAGATCCCTCCAAGATCAGTGCGATTAAGGATTGGGATACGCCTACTACTCCTACTGAGGTTCGGTCTTTTCTTGGTCTTGCGGGTTATTACCGCCGCTTCATAGAGAACTTCTCGAAAATTGCAGTTCCTCTAACTGCTCTAACTCAGAAGAACAAACCCTTTGAATGGGGATCTAAACAAGAAGTAGCATTTCAGACCTTGAAGCAGAAGCTTTGTGACGCACCTATTCTGACTTTGCCTGAAGGCAATGATGATTTTGTCGTGTACTGCGATGCATCCAAATTAGGTCTTGGCTGTGTTCTAATGCAAAGGAACAAAGTCATAGCATATGCGTCGAGGCAGTTGAAGGTGCATGAGAAAAACTACACCACTCATGATCTTGAGTTAGGTGCAGTTGTGTTCGCTCTTAAGATCTGGAGACACTATTTGTATGGAACAAAATGTGTGGTTTTCACTGACCACAAAAGTCTTCAGCATATCTTCAATCAGAAAGAACTCAACATGAGGCAAAGACGTTGGGTAGAGCTTCTGAACGACTATGACTGCGAAATTCGCTACCATCCTGGTAAGGCGAATGTTGTAGCTGACGCTTTGAGTCGTAAAGAACATGTCAAGCTTCATTGTGTTCGTGTTCAATCTGATATTCAAGCTCGAGCTGATATTCAAGCCCACGTTTCTCAGGCTCAACATGCTTGTGTTTCACAAGACTTGATGGGTAAGGAATTACCCTATCACATTAAGCCTGATATTGTTTTGAAAGACAATGGATCATACTATTTCATGGACCGTTTGTGGGTCCCAAGCCAAGATGGTCTTCGCACTTTGCTTATGGATGAAGCTCATAAGTCTCGTTATTCTGTCCATCCTGGCTCGGACAAAATGTATAAGGATCTTCGTACTCAGTATTGGTGGCCTGGTATGAAGAAAGACATTGCCTTGTACGTTTCAAAATGCCTTACTTGTCTTAAGGTTAAGGCTGAACACCAACATCCTTCTGGTCTTTTGGAGCAACCAGAGATCCCAGTTTGGAAATGGGAAAACATCGCTATGGATCTCATTACCAAACTTCCGCGCACTAAGAAAGGTCATGATGCCATTTGGGTAGTTGTTGATCGTCTTACTAAGTCAGCGCATTTCTTGCCAATCCGTGAGGATTTTTCTGCTGACAAACTTGCTAAAATCTATGTGGATGAAATTATAGCTCGACATGGTGTTCCTTTGAACATCATTTCTGACAGAGATGCTCGTTTCACTTCTCATTTTTGGAGAACCATGCAATCTGCTATGGGGACCCAACTTAATCTGAGCACAGCTTATCATCCGCAAACGGATGGTCAATCTGAAAGAACAATCCAAACCTTGGAGGATATGCTTAGAGCTTGTGTGATCGATTTTGGTGGTAGTTGGGATTCACATCGTCCATTGATTGAATTCTCCTACAACAACAGTTATCACTCCAGCATCAACATGGCTCCTTTCGAGGCTCTCTATGGTCGAAAATGTCGTTCACCAGTCTGCTGGAATGAGATCGGTGAGGCTCAGCTTACTGGACCTGACCTCATTCTAGAGACAACAGATAAGGTTAAGAAAGTTCGTGATAACCTTCAGACAGCTAGAAGCCGTCAAAAGAGTTACGCGGACCCAAAACGCAAGCCCATGGAATTTCAAGTCGGTGATCGAGTATTACTTAAGGTCTCACCTTGGAAAGGTGTCATCAGATTTGGAAAGACTGGAAAACTTGCACCGAGATATGTTGGACCATTCAAGATCGTCGAAAGAATCGGTAAGGTAGCCTACAGACTTGAGTTACCTCCTGAACTTGGAAATGTTCATCCAACCTTCCATGTGTCCAATCTCAGGAAGTGTTTAGCTGATGAGAACCTCCACATACCACTTGACGAAATTCGTGTTGATAAGACACTACATTTTGTTGAGAAACCTGTGGAAATCATGGACCGTGTAGTCAAATGGCTTAAACGCAAGCGCATTCCTTTGGTCAAAGTTCGCTGGGAATCTAAACGTGGACCTGAGTTTACTTGGGAACGCGAAGTTCAAATGAAGGCGAAGTATCCACATCTTTTCCCACGAGTTTCCTCTAAACAAATTTCGGGACGAAATTTCCACAAGTAGGGGAGACTGTGACATCTGTGCTTGTAATCATTGTAAACAGTTCAGTTATCAATGAAATAAAGTTATTTGATCCCAATGTTTGTTTGTTTATGTTTGATTTTTTTCATGTTTTGGTTTTCATTCAATTTCAAACTCTGTATCGCTTCCTGGAGAATTATACGCAAAGTGGTGTGTAAACGTAATCAGTTTAACGTGACAAATACTCCGGAACATCAATTTATTCTTAACATACCTTAAATAACCTTTACATAACTTAGAAATAAGTTTTGAAGGCATTGGTATGGCAAAATCAAGTTAATTCGCTTACAGGGACTAAAATTGACAAACTGCGAAAGTATGCTAGTTCGAACTGTAATGGACATTCCGGAACATGGCCATAAGTTAAACACACCCTAAATATCCTTTACATAGCTTAGAATTAGGCTTTGAGAGGTTCGGTGTGCTAAAATAAACTTTATGCTCATTCAGGGACTAAAAGCGTCAAAAAGTGCATAAGTTTGCATTTTCGCGCATAACTTACGTTCTGAATACATCCGGACATCCAAAAATTTATGTAATCATTAGAATATTATGTTTTAGTGATTGGCTTGTCAAAAATCCATTCGTCGCGCAATTTGGATCGTACACGCGTCCGTTACGACTTCCGTCGTAATTAACCGAACAACGCAACCGTACGGCCAAACGAATCGACATCCGGCATATTTTTGAACACATTTTAAGTCCCCTATACTTTAACTTCATTTTAGAGCCTTAAAATGTGGTTAACAGGGCTTAAACGTGTCAAAACGCATAAAAAATCAAGTTCGGAGTCACAGGGGCCTGTTCTGCCATTTTTGAAACATATCTGGTCTGCAGGGTCCTTGCGCACCTCAAGCATATTGGTGTTACGGTGCGCAAGCCATCACCAGCACAACAGAATGTTGCAAACAGCCTGTTTTCAGCTGTTATACACTCTTTTCTCACTTACAACTGGCTTCTAGCAATCCTATGGGCTCCCATGGGTTTTTAAATCAGTGGGTATGTGTTGTACGGCTGAGATTAACGCTTGGGAAACAAGAAACGATCTTAACGGCTCTACATTTCCTATAAATACCCCCCCATGTCTTGCTTATTTCCCTCACATTTGAAATCTGATTCAAAGCTCTCTAAGTGGAAGTTTATATGCTTCCTACCTGAGAGTGAATCGGGTTCGAATCTTGCGGGGACCTTCTGTAAGTATTCTTTCATTCTTTTCTTTCGTTATTAGCGTTAAAGTCAAACTGTGTTTGACTTTCTGCATTGACCAGTTTATGGTCAACGCGAAGTTCGTTTGAACTTCATAACGTGAGCGTAATCACGATGGTTATAGTCCCTAGTGACTATACCTACTGATTACCACGTTATCTAGGCTCAGTGACGAGTCGTAGTTTCGGGCAAAATGCGTGCTCTCGCGTATTTTGTAACCAAACTACTTGTGGGTATCAAAACCGTTTGTTTTGATACCAAACCTGTTTTTAAACCTTGTTAAACATGTTCTAACATGTTTAGCTCGTCACTTTTAGATTTGTGCTTGTCTAGGGTCGTAAAGGTAAGCGATCTAATCAATCGCTTATACTTTCGAACCCGACCCATTTGGTCGATCATTAGGATCCGACCAAATACTTTAGGTGACCATAGTAGTTTAGGGAATAACCTTCCGAGGTTATACCTTATGGTCACGTCGTTTAAGTAGTTGTATGATAAGTAATTCTTATGCCTTAGGTAAATTACCAAAATGCCCTTTTTAAGTCAAAACCCATTTTAAGCCTATGTAACATAACTTTTGGTATCTAAACTAATTTAGTAACAATATTAGACATGTCAAGGCATATCTTACTTGTCATAGGGCTAGTTAGGCGTTCCGAACGCGTTTCACGCAAACGACGCGTTAAAGTAGCATAAGCTACCTAAACGGGTCGTAACGGGTCAAAAGCACTTAGGCTAGGTTTCATTTTAGTATGTAGGCTTTCTTAAACCATATTACATGGGTTCTTACACTCATTTGGTTTACGAACCCTCATGCTACCCGATCCTCCGACTAGGTCCGTTTATTAATGTAGTTACCTATATTAGGTGCCGTTTGATTCCGTAACCTTCTAGCTTTGCTTGGTGGATATCTAGAGTCTATTGAGCAATCTCAAGTGAGTACATAGACCCCTCTTTTACTGTTTTCCAAACTGTTTTGGGGTGAAACACATGTGCCTACTTGTTACTTTCGTGCTTTTTTTATGTTTTCTCACCATATACATGCTATGTTCATTAGTACATTATTAGTACATCGTTTTACATGAAATTTTATGCTATGTATGTCCATTGTGTGCATACTTAGTGCATTGTTTTACATTACCTTTTCATGCTATGTATGTTCATCATACTTAGTACATTTTCATTTCATCACATGCTTACATTTTGATATGACATTTGGCTTGTTTAAATGGGACCATATACATTCATTAACTTTGATCATGCCGCTCGTTAGTAGGTAATGGTACCATACGAATTGACAACTCCCGTTCCTAACATCCTAGGTATGTTTGGATGAATGGAATGACCGAATTCGATAAAACATAATACAGATAGACCTTTAATTTGTTTAAGGGCTCATCACCACAGTCACAAGGCTTGGATGTATGCATTTTTACAATACCGCATAAATGTTTGTATTCAGTATAGCATGCATTTCCACAAAACATAACGTTGATTTAAACCACGTTTTACTTCAATACATTGTTTTGTGCATTTTTACCTATGGTTCAGTGGATATATATATATATATATATTTCATCTGCCATACATGACATTTTGTTCACACGTTGACATTTGACATAGACATTTTGATATTGATATACATTTTCCTGGACTGTATTTTGACATAGATATTTTGACATGGTTTACACAAAGACATTTGACAAATGGTTTAGACATGGGCAATTTACATTGGTGGTTTGTTTGGGTAAAATGATTTAAGTAACGAGGCGTGTGTAATATGATACAAGCATGGTGGATACGCCGCTGGTACTTCCTATATATAAGTGCTTGTATGGTATTACATATCGTAGCGTTATTTGAATCATTTCAATTTAAGACATATAATATTTTATACAAATAACATATTTCTCACAAGACATTGTTCCATAAACAACTTATTTTATACAAACTCAGTTTACTTGGTTATTCATTTAACCTCACATTATTCTTTTACATAATATCTACATTATCATCGCTTTTCAAAAGATTTATAAAACAAAACATTTTACAAGGATCATGACTGATTTTTTCAAACAACCTTTTCTTAAAACTTACGTCATGAATCATATTTTTACAAAACCTATGTATCTCATAGGCATTTTTTATGCTGACGTACCTATTTTCACATGTGTTTCAGGAGCTGATGCTTAGGATGATCGTAACACTAGGGCGGACCTGTGCCTTAGAGACTTAAAAATAAAGCTAGACTTAGTTTAATTATATGATGTACTCTTTGGTTCTTGTTTTGAAACAATGCATTCCACTCTTTGGTTGATGAATAAAATAAATTTTAATTACCATGGTTGTGGAACAATAATTCTGTTACAACACTCCCCGACGTTTCCGCCACGATTTGATGTTTTACGTGGTCGGGGTGTGACAGGTCTCACCGCTCGTTTCAAGCAACTGAGTATCATCTGTTCTAGTCAGGTGGACATGCTTGATAAGATAATCAAGAAGTATATTCGCGCTCTCCCTGAATGTGTAGCCGACTTTGTTCAAGCAGCAAGTCCTGCTACTATTGAGGAAGCTTATCAGCTAGCAGTCGAGATCAACGACCAATGAGTCTTGGCTGGAGCTTTCAAAACCTCGACCAATGAGTCTTGGCTGGAGCTTTCAAAACCTCGACCAAGAGTCTCAATCAAGCCACTGCCACACCCAGCACCGACAATGCAGCATCTCATGGTTCAAAGTCTTCACGCCAAAGCCGCAAGACAAAGAATAACAACAGCAAGAACAACGCGGTTGTCACAACACCGCTTAACGTAGTCCCCGTACAGCCCAACAACCAGAATCGTCAAGTTGTTGTTACCAATGCGCCGCCTGCCAAGCATGCGTACACTGTTATTTACCCTCTGTGCCCAACTTGCACTTACCATCATCTGACAGGTGTCAACTGCCGTTTCTATGCAAACTGCAACATCTATGGGCCTTTCACTGCTCACTGCCGCTCAGGCCCCCGCCAGCAAGCTGCCCAAGCTCTTCCAGCACCACCAGCTCAACCTCTTGCTATCCAGGTTAACCCAGTAGTTCCAGCACCCGTTGCTAATGCTCGAACTTGATACACTTGCGGTGACCCTAATCATTTTGCTAATGTCTGCCCACACCGAGTTGTGAAACAAGAACCACAGCAACAGTAACCACCACAACAGTAGCAACAACAGCAACAGCAGCCCGCGGAAAAACCTTCAATATCAATGTCCGCCAGGCTCAGACTGACAACAATGTTGTCAATGGTACGTTCCTTGTTAACGGTATTTATGCTTCTTGCTTATTTGATACTGGAGCCGATAACTGCTTTGTGTCGTTTGAGTTCAAAAAGCTCCTAAAACGTAAACGCGCTAATCTCCCAACGACCTTCGACGTAGAAGTTTCCACCGGAAGAACCATCACCGTCAGTTCCTTTCTCCGTGATTGTACCCTCGAACTCAACAATCACGTTTTCCCGATCGATCTCATTCCTATGCAGCTTGGTGGTTTCGATGTCATAGTAGGCATGGACTTTTTCATGAAAATCATGCCGAAGTAGTTTGTTTCGAAAAGATGATTCATTTTTTCCTCTCAAACGACGGTCAATTATGTGTTTATGGCGAAGTATCCTTGAAAGAACTGAAACTAATGTCGTGCATCCAAGCAAGCAAGTATCTCCGCAAGGAGTACTTGGCTTTCTTAGCCCACATTGTAGTAGCAGAGGAGGAAAAGAAGCCGATGGAAAAGGTACTTGTGGTTCGTGATTTTCCTAGTGTCTTTCCTGACTATTTACCTGGTCTACCCCCTACCCGCGACATCGACTTTCGTATCAACCCCATTCCTGCAGCTAACCCTGTTGCTAAAGCTCCTTATTGCCTTGCACCGTCTGAAATGTGTGAACTTTCTAGCCAACTCCAGGAGTTACTTGATAAATGCTTCATATGCCCTAGCACATCGCCATGGGGTGCACTTGTCCTTTTTGTGAAAAAGAAGGATGGATCGTTCCGAATGTGCATCGATTATAGGGAACCCAACAAGCTTACTATCAAGAATCGCTACCCTCTACCCCGAATCGACCATTTGTTTGATCAACTTCAAGGCGCTACCTGTTTCTCTAAGATCGATCTACGTTCTGGTTATCATCAGTTGTGTATTCAAGAGCAAGACATCCCGAAAACCGCTTTCCGTGCCCGTTATGGCCATTACGAATTCGTGGTCATGCATTTTGGTCTCACAAACGCACCCGCGATCTTCATGGATTTGATGAACCGTGTGTGTAAACCTTTCCTTGATCGTTTCATTATTGTGTTAATCGATGTTATCCTTATCTATTCGAAGTCGAGAGCCGAACAAGCGCATCATCTTCGGTTAGTTCTCGAGCTTCTTCAAGGAAATCGACTCTACGCCAAATTCTCCAAGTGTGAATTTTGGCTCGAGGAGGTTCAATTTCTCGGTCACATCGTTAACAGACTAAGAATTCATGTCGATCCCGCAAAGATAGAAGCCGTCAAGAGTTGGATTACACCGAAAACTCCGTCTGAAGTCCGCTCTTTTCTCGGATTGGCGGGTTATTACCGCCGATTTATCGCTGACATCTCTAAAATCGTCGTTCCTCTCACTGCATTAACGCACAAAGACAAGGATTTTATTTGGGGAACCGAACAAGAGGATGCCTTCCAAACTCTCAAGCGTATGCTTTGCAACGCTCCCGTTTTCGCACTTCCCGACGGAAACGATGATTTCGTTGTTTATTGCGATGCCTCTAACCTAGGTATTGGTTGTGTTCTTATGCAACGAGACAAGGTTATCTCGTATGCGCCTCGACAACTCAAGGTCCACGAGAAGAACTACAAAACCCATGATCTCGAACTCGATGCGGTTGTTTTTGCGTTAAAGATTATTGGACTCATGTGCTTGATATCGATACGTATATATATATATATATATATATATATATATATATATATATATATATATATATATATATATATATATATATTGATTAAGACCGATTGCATAGATTGGATTGATGAATTTCGAGTATGTGGTTGGTTAGTTTGATTCATGTTGTTAAATCATAAGTTGCATGTTAGTCCTTAAATTCGTTAGTGTGAAGATCCGGTTGAAAGTTAAATTGTTGTTCTTGATTTGTGTGATGATTAGGGTTAATTAGGGTTCATGAGAATTGATGGGAAAATGCTCAATTTGATCGATTAACACAAATTTGGAAAATGTTAAATTGGTTTTGCAAATTGAATGGAATTAACGAAACTGATTGCATGATTTAAGGAAATATATAACTAATCGCACAAGGCCAGTCGCACAAGTCATAGGGTACAACTCTTAAAGCACACTGTACAACTTGTTATTGCAGGATCGCACAACATGTTGTGAGTCACACAAGGTTGTGCTGATCGCACAACATGTTGGGCCACACAATTATAAAACTGTAAATGTCATTTGGGCCGCACTAGATGTTGGGTTGCATGTTATTGGGACGGGCACGTTTTGGATCGCACTACCCGTTGCGGATCACACAAGTTTATGCTGATCGCACAAAAGGTTGGGCCGGATTATTCGTTGGGCTTTATTTACCGAATCGCACAAGATTATTGGGCTCGCACAAGCTCACCAGCCCAATCATCTGAATCGCACAAGAATGGGCCTTATGTGTACTTGATTGCTACTGTTAACGTGTTCTATGTGTATGCCATGATCGTTATGTGTTCGTAACTTGTTAGTTTATGTGTAGTCTTACGTGCACTACTTGAACCTAGACCTGACTTGTATGGTAACCATGTTAGGACGTGGTTGACCACAAATAGCTCGATTGACCTTTTTGCTTATCTGCCGAGCTAACCTAAGGTGAGTTCACGTTTTCTACAAGGCATGGGATTTCCGGTGGTCAGGAATGGGTAATTAATTGAAAGGAAACCTGCGTATTCTTCTTGGGTAGAATACGTACCTCCACCCTCTTAATTGAAGGGTGACAACATTGGAACCTGCGTGATCTCCTTGTATGGGACACGTACCTTCACCCTCTTAACTGAAGGGTGAAAACATTGACACTAGACAAAAACTCTATCATTAAGTCCCTCATTTTTATATCGACTTAATCGTCAGGCCAATGGCGAACGGGTCATTAGTTAAATAGCGCTATTAGGTTTGACAAGCCTCATACCGTGCCGCAGAGGACGTGAGTGGACTAATGGATCTGGGCACGTCTATGACGATAGACATTGACTTAGGGCACCCAACTTACTCCAGTCAGTAGTCGATATTGTAACGGGTCTAGTGGGATATTCATGGGGTAGCCCCCACGGCTGGGAGCCAGAGTAAAAGGAAAGGAATGAATATGTTTTAAACTATGGGGTAACCCCCACGGCAAGTAAGCCAGCCAAAAGAAACTTACGTTTTTGAAACAACTTAAAACGAATACCCAACTGTGAACTCGCTCAACTTTGTTGTTGATTCGTTACTATATGCCTTACAGGTCGTTAGGTGTTTGGATGGAGCTTGCATAGGAGGATGAGGTCGTTGTGGGACATGGACTGTTGAGTTCCATGTTAAACTTATGAACCTTATAACTTATGTTTTGGTTTTAAACTTTATGCTTCCGCTGATAACTTGAACTTGTTGAATTGTTTTGTCACTAATTATATTGTTTGGTTTGGACTTTTATTTACTTAATTTTTATTGTTCAATGTGATTGGTGGCTGGATCCTGGTCATGTCACGCTCCCTGCGGTGATACTCCGCGTGTAGAATTTGGGGGTGTGACAGATTGGTATCAGAGCCATTGGTTATAGTGAACTTGGTTTTAAAAAGGGGAAAAGCTTTTTGACAAAACCAGACTATAACCTGTACAGTGCTCAACGATCCACAACGACACTTCGCTCCACGTGCAACGACACTTTCGTGACACCTTTCTCACTTGTGTTTACTTCGATGTGAAGATCATGAGTGGACGTCTCAACTTGACTCAAGCCCAGCTGACCACTCTAATCAACGAACGAGTTGCTGAGGCTCTCGCAGCAGCTCAAGCAGGAGGTATAGCCTGCTATTTCGACCTATCCTAGGATGTTTAGATCCTACTCTCATGCTTAACCTTGTCCTTTCTTTCTCGCACGACAGGTCAGAATGCTCATCCTCGAGTGTGTACGTTCAAGACCTTCATGGATTGTCGACCAAGTACCTTTGACGGCACTGAAGGAGCCGTAGGTCTCCTCCACTGGTTCGAGAAGATTGAATCCGTTTTCGAAATGTGTGAATGCCCTGTTGCTAGTAGGGTGAAGTTTGCTACGGGAACACTAGAAGGCGGTGCGTTAACTTGGTGGAACGCACAGGTGCAAATGCTAGGGTTGGCAGCTGCTAATGCCACCCCATGGAATGACTTTAAGGTTCTGATCAAAGAAGAGTATTGTCATCGTGATGACATTCACAAGCTAGAAGTGGAGTTTTACAATCTGAAGGTGACGGGGTCTAAAATCGAAGCGTATACAAAGAGATCGAATGAATTAGCTGCTCTGTGTCCTACCGGTAGATCCTCCCTACAAACGTATCGAGCTTTACATCAAAGATTTAGTGCCAGAGATTTAGAGCATGGTGACTTCAGCTAGCCTCCCTACCATTCAGCGGGTTATACGACTATCCCACCGTCTTACTGATCAGGCAGTTGAGCAGAACAGACTGCCAAAGCGTATTAGTGCTGCCACTACTTCTGATGCTCCTAGCGACAACAAGTGTAAATGGGATGGAAACTCAAGCAAGGGTTCAACTTCTGTTCAGTCTCAGTCTCAGCAGCGAAGGACTGAAGACTACAAGAGCCCCAGCCAGCAGTCTTCAGGTAATCAAGGTCAGGGTGGGTACAAGGGAAGCCACCCTAAGTGCAATCGATGTAACTTGCACCACATCGGGTCGTGTAGCAAGGGAAACTATCAGAGATGCAACAAACCAGGTCATGAGCCAAAGATTGCAGGAGTCTTTATCCTGCAAATAAGAGGCGACAGCAACAACAGCAGACTCCGCAGAACCAGCCCCAACAGCAGCAACAGAGGGGTAACAACAAAGGGTGTTTCCAGTGTGGTGCTGAGGGCCACTTTAAAAGAGACTGCCCCCAGCTAAACCAGAACCAGAACAATAACAACAACCAGGGAAATGGGAACAACAACAGGGATAACAATGACAGAAATGGTGCCAGGGGACGCGTTTTTGTGATTGGTCAGGGTGACGCGAGGAACGATCCCAACGTCGTGACGGGTAAGTTCCTAGTGGATGATTTCTTTGCTTCTCTTTTATTCGATTCGGGTGCCGATACTAGTTACGTGTCTTTAAAAGTTAGTCAGATGCTTAAGCGTACCCCAATTCCCTTAAACACCAAGCATGTTGTAGAACTAGCAAACGGTATAAGTCTTGAGTCCACACACATAGTTAAGGGTTGTAATCTCGCTTAACTGGTCAGATCTTCTCTATCGGTCTTATCCCTATCGTTCTTGGTAGCTTCGACGTTGTCATAGGGATGGACTGGTTATCCCAACATCGACCGGAAATACTCTGCAAGGAGAAAATTGTCCGCATTCCTCGGTCTGGTGAGGAACCTCTTGTTATTCGTGGTGATAAGAGTGGTGTTGTTGTGGGTATCATCTCTTTCCTTAAGGCCCAGAAGTGCTTGCGAAAGGGCCACACTGCTATTCTAGCTCTCGTTACTGACACTTCAATGAAAGAGAAGAAGATAGAAGACATCTCGATCGTACGCGACTTTCCTGAGGTATTTCCTGAGGAATTACCTGGTCTTCCGCCTCATCGTCAATTCGAGTTTCAAATCGAGCTAGCTCCTGGAGCAGCCCCTATAGCTCGTGCACCATATCGCTTAACCCCATCAGACCTAGAAGAACTGTCAGCAACTACAAGAGCTCTTGGACAAGGGTTTCGTTCATCCTAGATCTTCGCCCTGGGGAGCACCAGTTCTGTTTGTGAAGAAGAAAGACGGTAGCTTTCGAATGTGCGTAGACTATCGCGAACTCAACAAGGTGACCGTGAAGAATCGTTATCCTCTTTCGCATATCGATGACCTGTTCGACCAGTTACAAGGGTCGAGCTTCTACTCTAAGATTGATCTGAGATCAGGCTATCATCAGCTGAGAGTCCAAGACGAGGACATCTCCAAGACAGCATTCAGGACTCGTTACAGACACTACAAGTTCCTGGTCATGCCTTTTGGGTTGACAAACGCACCTGCGGTCTTCATGGATCTTATGAACCGAATGTGCAAACCTTATTTGGATAAGTTTGTTATTGTATTCATCGACGACATCCTGATCTATTCCAAGAGTCAGGAGGATCACGAGCATCATCTGCGACTCGTTTTGGAACTTCTTCGAGCGAAAAAGCTTTATGCTAAGTTTTTGAAATGTGACTTTTGGCTTCGTGAAGTCCATTTCCTAGGCCACGTGGTTAATGAGGATGGGATTCATGTTGATCCATCCAAGGTTGACTCGATCAAGAATTGGCCTGCACCTCGAACACCAACTGAAATCCGTCAATTCTTAGGTTTGGCGGGTTACTACAGAAGGTTCATTAAGGATTTCTCGAAGATTGCGCAGCCTCTTACTGTTCTTACTCAGAAGGGTGTCACCTACGGTTAGGGTGATGCTCAGGAATCCGCATTTCAGTAGCTGAAATTGAAGCTTTGTAGCGCACCTATCCTTTCGTTACCTGAAGGCACAGACGACTTTGTGGTTTGTTATGACGAGCAATCCAAGGTCTGGGTTGTGTATTGATGCAATGTGAGAAAGTCATTGCTTACGCATCACGCCAACTCAAAGCTCACGAAAAGAACTACACTACTCACGACTTGGAGTTGGGAGCAGTGGTGTTTGCGCTTAAGATATGGAGACATTACTTGTACGGTACCAAGTGCACCATTTACACCGATCACAAGAGTCTTCAGCATATCTTTGATCAGAAGGAGTTGACATGCGACAGCGTCGATGGGTCGAACTCCTTAACGACTACGAATTCGCAATCAAGTATCATCCAGGCAAAGCCTATGTGGTGGCTGACGCCCTCAGTCTGAAGGAAACCAAAACTAAGCGTGTACGTGCGTTACAGCTTACTATTCACTCCAGTCTTCCTGCCCAGATTCGTGATGCTCAGGTCGAAGCATTGAAAGAAGAGAACATCAAGACTGAGTCCCTGCGAGGATTGGAGAAACGGTTGGAACTAAAGGAAGACGGTGCTTACTACTTAGCAGGGCGCATCTGGGTCCCATTTTATGGTAATCTACGTGAGAAGCACACAAATCTCCTTACTCGGTACATCCTGGCTCTGATAAGATGTACCGCGACCTCAAAACTACGTACTGGTGGCCTCACATGAAGGCTAACATAGCGACCTATGTTAGTAAATGTCTGACCTGTGCTAGGGTTAAGGTTGAATACCAGAAGCCATCAGGCCTACTTCAACAACCAGAGATCCCAACATGGAAATGGGAGCAAATTTCCATGGACTTTGTTACTGGCTTACCTAGATCTCAACGAGGAAACGACACCATTTGGGTGATAGTGGATCGACTGACAAAGTCTGTACACTTCTTGGCTATCAAATAAACGGACAAGTTCTCTACTCTAGTAGACATCTACTTAAAGGAAGTAGTTTCCAAGGAACGGGGTGCCAACTTCCATCATTTCTGATCGTGATCCACGCTTTACATCTGATTTGTGGCAGGCGATGCACAAATCCTTTGGCTCATGTCTAGACATGAGCATAGCATATCACCCACAGACGGATGGGCAGACTGAACGCACAATCCAAACTCTTGAAGACATGCTTCGAGCATGTGTTATCGACTTTGGTAACGGTTGGGAAAGGCACCTACCTTTGGTGGAGTTTTCGTATAACAACAGATACCACACTAGCATCCAGGCTGCTCCGTTCGAGGCGTTGTATGGACGGAAATGCCGATCACCCTTATGCTGGGCAGAAGTTGGTGACAGCCAAATCACTGGCCCAGAACTCGTCGTCGACACGACGGAAAAGATTTTCCAAATACGACAACGAATGGCGGCAGCTCGTGACCGTTAGAAGAGCTATGTTGATAAGCGCAGGAAACCGCTCGAGTTCCAGGTTGGGGATCGAGTGCTACTTAAAGTCTCACCTTGGAAAGGTGTGGTTCACTTTGGCAAGCAGGCAAACTAAATCCACGTTATGTTGGACCTTTCAAAATCACTGAGAAAATCAGCAAAGTGACGTATAGACTGAATCTACCCGAAGAACTCAGTGGAGTTCACAACGTATTCCATGTGTCAAATCTGAAGAAGTGTCTATCAGATGAGACCCTCATAGTCCCTTTCAAGGAACTCACTATCGACGATCAGTTGCAATTCGTCGAGGAACCAGTGGAAATTATAGACCGAGAAGTTAAGGTTCTCAAACGTACCAGGATACCCGTTGTTCGAGTTCGTTGGAACTCCCGTCGTGGCCCAGAGTTCACCTGGGAACGAGAAGACCGAATGAAACACAAGTATCCCCAGTTGTTCGAGAAAAGTGAGACAACTACTGAGGCTGAAGCTACTGCAAAATTTCGGGATGAAATTCCAAACCAACGGGGTGATGACGTGACACCCCAGGAAAACCAGGAAACCACGCAACTTAACTAGCTTCCTCAGTGACTACGTGCTAAATTTCGGGACGAAATTTCTTTCAACTTAGGGATGATGTGACATCTCGTATTTCAGAACCTATCTTTGTGCTTGATGTAACTTGTATGAACACTATGTGACTAATTGATATGTTGATTTTAATGGAATGATTGTGAGTTGAATGTTACATGTTATGTGTAATTGTGTTATAAGTATAAGTGTATAATAAATCTCGATCGCACAACACTAGTCCAATCGCACAAGCCCTTTTAGGCCACACTCCTTGTACTCGAGATCAAAGGGCAGCCCATGAAGGGGTTCGGCCCACTTCCTTATACGCATAACTCTATGGGGAGTGTGTATACTTCTCATAATTTACAGAATACTCAACACACACAAAACCCTAAGCTCTCTCTCCTCTCTCTTGTTCGACGGCAATCCTCACACCCGAGGCCTCCCAATCTCGATCAATCTAGTTCTTCGGTTTCCTGGTTAGTGTTCATCATTTATAGATTGCTATATTCTTGATGTTGTTTTGTGGTGTGTTTGATTAGGGTTTCATGCTAGCAAATATATTGTTAAAACTATGATCATGAATTAGACTCATGTGTTTGATATCGATACGTATATATATATATATATATATATATGATGAGATTGTTTTATTTTTGATGACTAAAAGCATGATTTGATCCAGATTGATTAAGACCGATTGCATAGATTGGATTGATGAATTTTGAGTATGTGGTTGGTTAGTTTGATTCATGTTGTTAAATCATAAGTTGCATGTTAGTCCTTAAATTCGTTAGTGTGAAGATCCGGTTGAAATTTAAATTGTTGTTCTTGATTTGTGTGATGATTAGGGTTAATTAGGGTTCATGAGAATTGATGGGAAAATGCTCAATTTGATCGATTAACACAAAGTTGGAAACTGTTAAATTGGTCTTGCAAATTGAATGGGATTAACGAAACTGATTGCATGATTTAAGGAAATATATAACTAATCGCACAAGGCAAGTCGCGCAAGGCTAGTCGCACAAGTCATATGGTACAACTGTTAAAGCACACTGTACAACTTGTTATTGCAGGATCGCACAACATGTTGTGAGTCGCACAAGGTTGTGTTGATCGCACAACATGTTGGGCCACACAATTATAAAACTGTAAATGTCATTTGGGCCGCACTAGATGTTGGTTGCATGTTATTGGGTCGGGCACGTTTTGGATCGCACAACCCGTTGCGGATCGCACAAGTTTGTGCTGATCGCACAACAGGTTGGGCCGGATTATTCGTTGGGCTTTATTTACCGAATCGCACAATATTATTGGGCTCACACAAGCTCACCAGCCCAGTCATCTGAATCGCACAAGTGTGGGCCTTATGTGTACTTGACTGCTACTGTTAATGTGTTCTATGTGTATGCCATGATTGTTATGTGTTCGTAACTTGTTAGTTTATGTGTAGTCTTACGTGCACTACTTGAACCTAGACCTGACTTGTATGGTAACCATGTTAGGACGTGGTTGACCACAAACAGCTCGATTGACCTTTTTGCTTATCTACCGAGCTAACCTAAGGTGAGTTCACATTTTCTACAAGGCATGGGATTTCCGGTGGTTGGGAATGGGTAATTAATAGAAAGGAAACCTGCGTATTCTTCTTGGGAAGAATACGTACCTCCACCCTCTTAATTGAAGGGTGACAACATTGGAACCTGCGTGATCTCCTTGTATGGGACACGTACCTCCACCCTCTTAACTGAAGGGTGAAAACATTGACACTAGACAAAAACTCTATCATTAAGTCCCTCATTTTTATATCGACTTAATCGTCGGGCCAATGGCGAACGGGTCATTAGTTAAATAGCGCTATTAGGTTTGACAAGCCTCACACCGTGCCGTAGAGGACGGGAGTGGACTAATGGATCTGGGCACGTCAATGATGATAGACATTGACTTAGGGCACCCAACTTACTCCAGTCAGTAATCGATATTGTAACAGGTCTAGTGGGATATTCATGGGTTAGCCCCCACGGCTGGGAGCCAGAGTAAAAAGAAAGGAATGAATATGTTTTAAACTATGGGGTAACCCCCACGGCAAGTAAGCCAGCCAAAAGAAACTTACGTTTTTGAAACAACTTAAAACGAATACCCAACTGTGAACTCGCTCAACTTTGTTATTGATTCGTTACTATATGCCTTGCAGGTCGTTAGGTGTTTAGATGGAGCTTGCACAGGTGGACGAGGTCATTGTGGGATATGGACTGTTGAGTTCCATGTTAAACTTATGAACCTTATAACTTATTATTTGGTTTTAAACTTTATGCTTTCGCTGATATCTTGAACTTATTGAATTGTTTTGTCACTAATTATATTGTTTGGTTTGGACTTTTATTTACTTAATTTTTATTGTTCAATATGATTAGTGGCTGGATGCTCCCTGTGGTGATACTCCGCGTGTGGAATTTGGGGTGTGACAGATTGGTATCAGAGCCATTGGTTATAGTGAACTTGGTTTTGAAAATGGGAAAAGCTTTTTGACAAAACCAGACTATAACCTGTACAGTGCTCAACGATCCACAACGACACTTCGCTCCACGTGCAAGACTCAATACAATAGGTGATATGGTTTATATTTGTATTACCTGCCTGTTAGTTTACATGGTGCATTGTTCATAGCATGCTTAGTTGACATAACAACTGATTGAAACCCTGTTTGCTTACTCTCATCTGTCATCCCATACTTACGCACTTTCGCGACACCTTTCTCACTTGTGTTTACTTTGATGTGAAGATCATGAGTGAACATCTCAACTTGACTCAAGCCCAGCTGACGGCTCTAATCAACAAACGAGTTGCTGAGGCTCTCGCAGCAGCTCAAGCAGGAGGTATAGCCTGCTATTTTGACCTATCCTAGGATGTTTAGATCCTACTCTCGTGAATCTACTCTCGTGCTTAACCTTGTCCTTTCTTTCTCGCACGACAGGTCAGAATGCTCAGCCTCGAGTGTGTACGTTCAAGACCTTCATGGATTGCCGACCAATTACCTTTGACGGCACTGAAGGAGCCGTAGGTCTCCTCCACTGGTTCGAGAAGATCGAATCCATTTTCGAAATGTGTGAGTTAACTTGGTGGGACGCACAGGTGCAAATGCTAGGGTTGGCAACTGCTAATGCCACCCCATGGAATGACTTTAAGGATCTGATCAAAGAAGAGTATTGTTATCGTGATGACATTCACAAGCTAGAAGTGGAGTTTTACAATATGAAGATGACGGGGTCTGAAATCGAAGCGTATACAAAGAGATCGAATGAATTAGCTGCTCTGTATCCTACCATAATATATCCTCCCTACAAACGTATCGAGCCTTACATCAAAGGTTTAGTGCCAGAGATTCAGAGCATGGTGACTTCAGCTAACCTCCCTACCATTCAGCGGGTTATACGACTATCCCACCGTCTTACTGATCAGGCAGTTGAGCAGAACAGACTGCCAAAGCGTATTAGTGCTGCACTACTTCTGATGCTCCTAGCGACAACAAGCGCAAATGGGATGGAAACTCAAGCAAGGGTTCAACTTCTGTTCAGTCTCAGTCTCAGCAGCGAAGGACTGACGACTACAAGAGCCCCAGCCAGCTTCAGGTAATCAAGGTCAGGGTGGGTACAAGGGAAGCCACCCTAAGTGCAATCGATGTAACTTGCACCACAGCAAACCATGTAGCAAGGGCAACTGTCAGAGATGCAACAAAACAGGTCATGCAGCCAAAGATTACAGGAGTCTTTATCCTGCAACTCAGAGGCAACGGCAACAACAACAGACTCCACAGAACCAGCCCCAACAGCAGCAGTTGAGGGGTAACAACAAAGGGTGTTTCCAGTGTGGTGCTGAGGGCCACTTTAAAAGAGACTGCCCCCAGCTAAACCAGAACCAGAACAACAACAACAACCAGGGAAATGGGAACAACAACAGGGATAACAATGACAGAAATGGTGCCAGGGGACGCACTTTTGTGATTGGTCAGGGTGATGCGAGGAACGATCCCAACGCCGTGACGGGTAAGTTCCTACTGGATGATTTCTTTGCTTCTGTTTTATTCGATTCGGGTGCCGATACTAGTTTTGTGTCTTTAAAAGTTAGTCAGATGCTTAAGCGTACCCCAATTCCCTTAAACACCAAGCATGTTGTAGAACTAGCAAACGGTAAAAGTCTTGAGGCCACACTCATAGTTAAGGGTTGTAATCTCGCTTTAGCTGGTCAGATCTTCTCTATCGATTTTATCCCTATCGTTCTTGGTAGCTTCGACATTGTCATTAGGATGGACTGGTTATCCTAACATCGAGCGGAAATACTCTGTATGGAGAAAATTGTCCGCATTCCTCGGTCTGGTGAGGAACCTCTTGTTATTCGTGGTGATAAGAGTGGTGCTGTCGTGGGTATCATCTCTTTCTTTAAGGCCTAGAAGTGCTTGCGAAAGGGCTACACTGCTATTCTAGCTCTCGTTACTGACACTTCAATGAAAGAGAAGAAGATAGAAGACATCACGATCGTACGCGACTTTCCTGAGGTATTTCCTGAGGAATTACCTGGTCTTCCGCCTCATCGTCAAGTCGAGTTTCAAATCGAGCTAGCTCCTGGAGCAGCGCACCATATCGCTTAGCCCCATTAAAACTAGAAGAACTGTCAGCGCAACTACAAGAGCTCTTGGACAAGGGTTTCTTTCGTCCTAGCTCTTCGCCCTGGGGAGCACCAGTTCTGTTTTTGAAAAAGAAAGACGGTACCTTTCGAATGTGCATAGACTATCGCGAACTCAACAAGGTGACCGTGAAGAATCTTATCCTCTTCCGCGTATCGATGACCTGTTCGACCAGTTACAAGGGTTAAGCTTCTTCTCTAAGATTGATCTGAGATCAGGCTATCATCAGCTGAGAGTCCGAGACGAGGGCATCTCCAATACAACATTCAGGACTCGTTACGGACGCTACGAGTTCCTGGTCATGCGTTTTGGGTTGACAAACGTACCTGCGGTCTTCATCGATCTTATGAACCGATAAGGTGCACCAGCTATAGGCGCTGCTCTAGGATCTAGCTGGTGATCATGTACTCCTAAAGGTTTCACCTTGGAAGTGGGTGATCCGATTTGGCAAGAAAGGAAAGATAGCGCCACGATACGTGGGTCCCTTTAAGATTCTGGAAAGAATTGGCAAGGCGGCCTACCAACTCGAATTACCGGAGGAACTCAGCAACGTACATCCGACTTTTCACGTCTCAAACCTCAAAAAGTGCCTAGCCGAAGAAAATCTTCACGTACCTCTCGAAGATTTACAAGTGAACGAGACTCTGAACTTTGTGGAAAAGCCAGTAGAAATCATGGAGCTAGAGACCAAGAAACTTCGACGCTCACGCATTCCTATAGTGAAGGTTCGTTGGGAAGGCAAACGTGGCGCCGAGTTCACTTGGGAACTTGAAAGTGATATGAAAGCTAAATATCCACAACTCCTTGTTACGCCTGCTTGTAACACCCTAGTTGCTATTTAACGGTTTTACATTTAAATATCAAAAATAGGATGTATAGTTAGGACTACACATGCTATAAAAATACGGGTTTATTAAAACTTTAACAAATCATAAGTTATTTGACATATCGTGATCGGATTCGTCGTTTAGATTTACGACAAGGCAATGTGCGGAAGCATGAATCTTTATCGTGTTCGGTTCTTCGTTGAGCTTGATCGTCTTTCGGCATCCAAAATGTACCTACATTTCATAAACATGAAATGCTTTAGTCATACGGGGATTAAAATGTGTCTAAACAAATCCGGTAATGATAATGGAAGGAAAAAGAATCCCAACGTTAAACTCTTGATCTCAAAACAAAGATTTCCAACTGGCCTCCACCGTAACTTACGGTGGGCACCGTAAGTTACGGTGGCCCCTGAATTACAAATCTCCTACCGTACTTCAGTAGGCAACCACCGTAACTAAATCAGCTCCACCGTAACTTACGGTGGTCCCTGCATTCAACCTTTCCATTTTGCCGTTTATTGATACGAAAACTTTCGTATCTTTCAATCCGCTTATCCGTTTGACCTACCGTTTCTTCCTACATGATTGTAATTTGATCCTCCATCATATGGAGTTTAAATCCAACATTCGGTTAACAACATTTCAGACTTTTAAGTCTTCGGCTTATTACCCTTTTTACCAAATTTTGACCCGTTCGATTCTTTATCAAACAAACAAGTTTGTTTGACCCTTATTTCTCATAAACCTATTAAATTCAATGATGTTTAACATATTAGGTTCCAATTACAGGTTCATATACCTTCTTAAACCCATTTTCACTCATAGGCTTATTTTGACCCGTTAAGGGTATTTAAGCATATTTTAAGCACAAATCGCTTTCATTCGTTTCTAAATACTTATGTCCACATTTCTTACCAAATGATCTCCCACCACAACTATATTTGTGGTGGATTCAATGTGGTGATTTATATATTCCAAATTTTACCCTTCAAATCATTATTTTACGGCAAAGACTCTTTATAGATGTCATTTGACCAATATTTTACATCTTTCGCTTTTCATACTTATTCGAAATATTTATTTCATCCTATCACTTATTTCAAAACAACCTTTATGGTTCGTTTGCTCAATTTCGCTTACAAGGGCGTTTTAGTAAATTTTTAGTCCTTCTTTTACGACGAAGGACTTTTAGTACTTGTTTGACCCAAAAATCCGACTTTTTAACTATAGTCTTGTTTAGAAACCATTATGTTTCTAAAACGTTATAATCATAACTAAATTTATTCGGTTTACCTAAAAGATAACCAAATATCTATGTTTTAACCATGTCTAACTCTTATAGAACTCCAAATTCTACATGATGAGTTGTATCATTATACATACCTGGCTTGGATCAATATATTGACCTGTTTCAATACATTTCCTTAGTGGCTGCTAAGTGATAGCGATATAAGCATCCATGTGCTATTTATTTCCTAAAATCATACAACTTGACAACCCATTAGTCGATATTGTCAAAGGGTGATAATTTCACATGTTGACCCGTTTGGTCTAAATGACCAATTACCATCGTCAAATTGTCAAATTACTATTTTGCCCTTAATGGTTATTATGATTTAACTTATATGATAACCATTAAAAGTACATATTTCATTCGTCATAATATGATCGAATTACCGATTTAACTCATTTTTAGCCATCACTATGTTTTCTCATCATATTTGATTATCTTGTTCCGTACGACTACACGCCGGAACACTATATCTCAATTAGGTATTTGTCTTTTACGTAAATAATACGACAAAAGAATATTCTAAAATATATGATTAGTGTAAGATATACTTACCTTGCATCCATGCCACGCTTTTCTTTCCGTACTCGCTCCGTTTGACCCAATTCCTCCACAAGCTTCCACCTAGCTTGTTAGGCGTCAAACTATCATCATATTTCATAAGATGGTTACTTTAGTCATTGTTAATCATAACTATTCCACCTTACGTATTTTTCTATCAAAATTATCATTCGATCTTATTAATGGTCGGTTTGACTACTAAAAGTCAAACGCCCCTTAGCATATAAGATGCACATTCAAGTTCGACAACTAGTTTAAGCATTCCAATAATTACCCGGTGGGCATTATTTTTAGGCCCCCGTTTTAACTAAAGGTCTAACTAAGTCCATTGTCTTTTCAACACTTCAACTAGCTCAAGCGATTATCAAAGCTAGTTTGTTCATTCATTTCGCAAGAACTAAGGGTCTCTCATATATGAGCGAAAACCCCATTTCATCCTATTACTAGCATTCATCCAAACATTTAATAAAATCAAGTTCTATCTATCAATTGGTAGATAACATGATCTCATACACTTAGTTACATGAATATGGCTACCAAATTTCATCATAACATTCAAAACCCATTTCAATCATGTATGAACAAGTACCCAAATTCATGGTTAAATCGAACACCTTCTATTTGTTATCATGCATGTTGATTCTAAGCATAGTTATATCATCAAAATCATCATAACATTAAAACCCACTTATCTAAGTGTGTTAATTCATCAAATCCTTCAATTCATAGCATGTTATGTATGATTTTCACTTAGGGTTTCGTTCCTAAGCAAGTATACATCACTAATCTAGCCCTATATTCTCTAATCCATGCCTAATTCGCGATTAGGATGATTATCAACTTTTTTACAACTTCATGAATGTTAGAAATTCGACATACCTTAAGATCCCCTTGACTTGGTGATCACGAATATGTGCTTGAATTTCGATTTGGGTTTGATTTGCCCTTCCAATTTTCTTGATTTGTGCTTGTTAGGGTTTTGAGCTCAAGATGTTATTGGCTCCTGTGGATATCTCGACCAGAACACACACTTTAAGTGTGTGTTTTGGTGTTTAACTTTTGTTTTAATAAAACAAGTTTTCCACTTGACAATATTAGTCCCTCATGTTTCCTTTTGATCAAATGAAGCTATAACTCCCCATTAGTCACTTAATCACATGCTACTAACTAGGTTAATTATTCCTTGTTACTTTAGCGGGTTCGGGAAGTTATAACCCGTTATGTTTTTAAGTCCCGTTAACTCGGGCCTTTCGTAACTTTATTTCCTTAAGCATTTATTTTCCTTTTTAATTAATATTAGGATTATTTGTTTAAGTCCTAATACTCGCCGGGTTAGTTTTACCATTAACGGTATTTTATCCGTCTTTTAGTACTCACGTGGTTTGACTACCAAACCCGTTTTTGGGGTGTTACAAGTCTACCCCCCTTAAAGAGGTTTCGTCCTCGAAACCTTTTCTTACATAATTCATTGAGTTTAAACTCAATGTATTTGATCCGAGAAATCTTTTAAACATTAGTTATACTTTTAACCAATTGTTAGTATTACCAGAAAAGTATGGTAACATCTTTCTGGTTACTAATTGCCTACGTATCTCATACAGCATAGTGCAACTCGAAATAATGTAATCTCGTTATTTCCACTAGTTTCGTTAAATTAGCGATTTCCACTAGTTTTTAGCTTTTTAGCTGGGGGGGGGGGGGGGTTGGGGGGTTTAGGTTTTTGGGGGGTGGGGGAGGGGGGTTTAGGTTTTGGGGGTGGGGGGGTGGGGTGGGGGGGTTAGGTTTTTTTTAGGTTTTTTGGGGGGTTTAGTTTTTAGCATTTAGCTTGGGGGGGGTGGGGGGGGTTTAGGTTTTTTTTGGGGGGGGGGGGTGGGGGGTTTAGGTTTTTTTTTTGGGGGGGGGGTTAGGTTTTTTTAGCTATTTTAGGTTGTGTTCACATTGGTTCTCGCGGTTCTCGCAATAAAGGTGGTTCTCGCATGAACCTTACCCTATATATATATATATATATATATATATATATATATATATATATATATATATATAAGTGGTGGGACACCTGTCATCTTCTGGTGCAATCATTTTGTGTTTTGGGCAGGAAAATTGTGGATAGTTTTTATTTTTATATGGGTACCGCGTGGCTTACCAAACCCATTATTTTGACCCGGCTATATAGAACTTCTAAAACCTAAATCCCTCATTCGTCTTCCCAACCTGGATCTGAAACCCTAAATCAATCGACGCTACACCACAATCATTCAGTTCTAAATAACCTCCAAAAATTTCATCTTCAAGCTTCATGTTTTGGAACTGTCAAGGTATTGTAACACCACGTAAAAACGTGTCCAATTATATATAGACATGTGTCCTAAACTCTAAACATGTGAAAGATTGAGTTTGAAGGACCAAAGTTATCGAACAGTGAAACTATGTAACCACAAGGACTAAAAGTGTCAACATGCCAAACTTGTGCCTCTGAATGACCTTACACGATGAATATATTCTTAAACGAGTGATTGATTGGATATAAGAAGCCGTTTATGAAAATAATCGGAAGATTATTAAATTACAAGGGTTAAACGTGTCAACATGTCATTTCCGACCTCTGAATGACCTTTTAATGAAACCGAGGCTTCAAAACATTCAAATATACTCTTAAGAATAAGTGGTATAAATTTCACGAGGTTTCGATATCGTTAAGCATGTTTTCAAGACTTTGGGCCAAAAGTGTCAACTTGATGAAACTTGCTTTCATTGTGATATTTAACGAACCTGAGCCTAACGAGGTTTGTTTGCACATCCTTGGGCTCCAAGAAATTAACTACAAGGGCCTTGGTTGTCAAAAATTAAAGTTACAAGGCTTAAAAAGGTGCAAGGGCTGAATGGGTAAACATTAAAACTTGTTGAGCTGGTAACATGGGTGGTCGCGTAGCGCGACCATTGGACCATTAGTCGTCGCGCTACGCGACGGTCTTCAGTTAACAGCAAGTGATTGCCAGGTGCGGGTCAGCCTCTCCAAACCGCCTTAGTCTAGTTTGTATCGACCTAGGGAGCTGTAAGTCGGTTTAATTCAGTAGCCTGGACACCTGGGTCGATCTTAAAGCCTCCAATTACACCTGGAAGTGATCTAGCTTCAAGGAATTTGCTATATAAGAGAGCTAGTTCATGTGTTCTTGACACACATTTGCAACAATTGCTACACAACAACATCTGGAGCTTGCTAAGGACAAGGAGAAGACTTTGAAGTGTAGAAAAGTTTGCTAGGACCTTAAGTAAGCCTCTAATTACTTGTTTAGTTGTTTAATTTAGCTTAATTACTCTAAAGTCAAACTTATCGTAAAATTAGTTTGACTTTCATTTTAATTACATGTGGCTTAACCACTGATCAAATTGAAAGTGGTTATAGAACCACATTAGTGTAGGTGATTAACCCTTAAGAGGGCACCTCCTAATTATCTCGTTTGACTGGTCAATTGTCGGGTCAAAGTAGTTTGACAAAAAGTCAAACTGGACAGAAATTACAAGAATGATTCTAATTAATAAACCAGAGGTTCTAAATTATATTTTAACAATCTAATGACTTGGTAATCAATATTAAAACATGTTTTATCAGTCATAACCCGACAATTAATAGTCTAAGGTCAGTTTATAACCGAAAGTCGCAAAAGCTTGACTTTTGCTTTGACTTTCAGTTATGACCCGTTTAAGCTTAATTCTCCCATGTTTTAAGCTTCCATTAGGACCACATTACTTAGTAGTATAACCCCTGGAGTTATATTGCATGGTGACTAGTGGTTTGAATTATATGCACTTAATCGTAATTATGCTTAATAATGCCATATACGCCCTTTTGACATACAACTGAGATTTCTAGCAATGTGAATGAACTAATATCTTTGCTACTGATATTTATACATGTCCTAAAAGTTTAACATCAATTGGGGGGTCTAGAATGGGAGTTATGCTTAATAGCGTAATTAAGAAACTTTTTAGTAATTAAATGGCGTAATTAATATGAAGCCTATCTAAACCCAATTTTTGACACTAAACTTTCTACCTACTGATGTAAAATAATATTTTGGGAATTTTGAAGATTTTTAATTATTTTTAGGCTGAGCATAACATAGGTTTAAAGCTTGATTTCGGTAAATGTCGGTTTTACCCTTTTCATGTATAAAATGAGTTTTACATAACTTTTTAGTGTCAAACCTTTTGCTACTGATTTCGTTTGATAAATAAAGTATTTTGAACTTTATAAACTGATCAAGAACTCAGATTTACTATTTTAACCCGAATACCCCTTTAAACCGACTTTTAAGCGTTTTTTTAGTACATAGTATGGGTCAAAACTATGTTTGACATATAAAACTTGTTACCCACTGATGTTTTAAGAAAATTTATATAATTATACAGTAAACTAAAGTTTGTAAACTCAGAAGTCTATTTTGACCTTTAAGGCCTATGTAAAATTACCAAAATGCCCCTACGGGACATAGTTTGGCCATAAAAGATAATTTTCACATATATAAAGTATCCTACTGTTATAACTTATAAAAATACATATTTTTACTGATATTATCAGATCTGAAACTCAGTTGCATAATTAAATTCTTTTATGGGCATTAAAATTACCAAAATGCCCTTATGGGACTTATTTTGGTTTAAATTACTTTTTGGGCATATATGTTAACATCTTACTGATGTATTAACATAATTTGAGCATAATAATGATTAAGACCTGTATATAATTTATTTGGTTACCCGTTACGCGTTTACGCGTTCGGATCGGCTTATGTGACTAGTTTACATAAAATAGTTGAAACGGGTCAAACCTTTTTCATTAAATCCTCAAAATCCAGAATGTATTTAGTTTACCCACATTATACAAGTATCCAAGCTTGTCGGGTCTAAATCACATTCTATTCCGGTCTCCGTTTAATCGAGCGCTTAGAACCATAAGGTTTCTTTCTAGCTAGCCGATCTAAGTCCTTGACTAAATTAAAGACCCGTTAGCACCCTAATAGGTTAATAAACCTTCTATACAGATTAAATAGCTTCCGGTAGAAGGTGCCTTCAAGAAGCCTTAAGATTTTACTGCTAGCATCAGGTAAATACTTTTAACTTATTATCCCTTATACGGGCTTGGGATATGGTATTATAATAATACCACTTGGTCGGGTATGAAATAATTTAATCGGATTGTGATTAATAAATTTGCATAACCCATTTTAATATGTCTTGTTTGATAACATAAACATTGGGGGTTAATCTAACCGTGTCCTGGATATCCTCGGCTCATTTAATGTAAAATGGCTACGACCTATGCACGGGGTGTAGGCATACACCTGACAGATGCAGATGCTAAAATAATATATATAAACCCACATGTTGGGGATAACTCCTTTGTGGGTTCTATAAGTGGTGAGTCGGTTAATCACGACCGGCTTCCAACCGGCCCCAATTGTAAGACAAACATGTAAATCTGTATACAAGATTATATTTAAATAATTGTCCCAAGTTATAAAAGATTTATGCCATGTGCACCTAAATCAATTTTCTTAAATATTTTCAAAAGAGTCAGTTAATCGTATTTACCAGTGTAAACTGACGTATTTTCTTAAAGACTGGTTGACAGGTACCTCTCGAAATAGGCTGGAGCTATAGGGTATCAATAGAGGATCTTGCAAATCCATAAGATGCCTGCAGTCTGTCATTTTTGTTTCTTTGTACATTTATGATCCGCCTGTGGATCTTATTACATTCCAGTCTGTATATTCATAAACTCGAACGCTCAGAGAATATGGTTTGTAATAGTTTATTCACCAAGACTTCCGCTGTGCTACTATATTGTGTGTATTGACTATGATGATATCAACTACGTCACGATACTCCCCACCGGGCCCACCGGTCATATGTGGAAATATCGGGGTGTGACAGGTATGTTCTATGTCGTTCCATTTTAGATGATTTTTGTTATTTTGATTTATCATCCAAATGTGCTCAGAGATTGAGTACAAAGTTGATTTGATGAGAATGGAAACTCTAATTGCGAAACCTGTTCTGGTTAGGTTAATTCACCTATTCGTTTTTTCGTGATTAAACTAATTTCTAGATTCATGATTTTTTCGCTTCAATCTAAATACGGTTTGTTGTTGTTTTGCTTAGATAAGTGACATGATGAGCAAATGGGGTTTTGTCGAATGAAATACTATAGGGTTTATTATAGAAATTTATTCTAGTTTGTAGTAAATGTTATTTAAAAATATGATCGCCTATTTTTCGTCGAATGAAATAACAAAAAAAATAATAATAATAATAAAAATTACCACATTAACTTATTTCAAAAACAAATACTATAGGGTTTATTATAGAAATTTATTCAATGCAAAAGTTTCTATAACATTTACTTTCAATTTTTTTTTAAACTAAAATTATTGTCAAATATTTATTAAACACTTTAATCAAATATCAATAAAACTTCCTTTTTTTTAAGGTTTAGTTAAACATCAACAAAAACTTCCTAAGTGTGGCAACATTTTATAGTTAACCAAGCGAGAAATAGTTTTTAAAATTTAAACCTTAAAGTGCACTACAAAATTTTATCTATAATACTATATAGAGTAAACTGTAATTTTACCCCCTGAGGTTAGGGGTCATTGGCATGTCTACCCCCCCCCCCCCCTAAGGAAATAATTGCATTTTTACCCCCCACTGTTCACTGTTATGTTGCATGTTTACCCCCTGACCATTTCAACGTTAGAGTTTAGCGATTTCTGTTACTGGTCAAAGGGCAAATAGGTAATTTCGCGTTCTTGTTGACCTGCAACCTCATTTAATCCCCCTTTCATCACTTTGAAACCCTGAACTTAACCTACCTCGAAATTAAAGAGCTCCGCACCGGCGATCAGGCATTCTTCAACAATTACAGGTGATTAGAACACTGTTACGAGCATGGATCTTCAATTGTGGAAGGTATGAGCTGAAGATCAGTATTTCAAACCGGCTGAAATGTACCGTAAGTGACATGCAAGCTCACAGGGTCTGAATTAGGTAAAATTTTCACTTTTTTCTGTGTTAATTTCTTGTTGATGTTTGTTTACAGGAAAAACCGTATCTCAATTTACCATAAAATTTCACCATGGAGGTAGGTTTGTAGAAAACCCAAATAGGAAATACTTTGGTGGGAAGATGAACTACATTGATCATGTAGATTTTAGAGTGTTGAATGTTGAAGTTTTACAGGAAATGGTTAAGAAATTAGGATACAATTATGGTTTGTTTTTCTGTGTTCATTACAATGAACCGTATTGTTCGTTGGATTTTGGTCTTAGGACATTAAAATGTGATGTTGACTTAGAGCTGATCTTTGATCATGTGCATCAAGGAGTCCACATGATAGACATGTATGTTGAACACCGGAGGTCAACAATATTGGAAAATACAAGTGAAGGTCCTGTGGGGGCATGTAAAGCAATTGTTCCAACATCGTTTACAATAAATAATCAGAATCATAGTATGAATGAAGATGAGGAAGAGAGTGACGGAAGTGATCCTGATTATGAGTATGTTGAGGAAGATAATTTGGTTTATGAAATAGAGGTGGATATGCAGAGGTTCAGGGCTAATATTGATTTTACTAGGGAAGAACTGGATGGTTCAAGTGATGGGGATCATGATGATGATAGAAGCGGAGAAGGTCATGAGCCTGTTGAGCTGGAGGTTTGTGAAAGTGGGTCTGATGACAATTCAAGCCTTAGAGATAAGGTTGCTAGGAAGATAAGGAGGAGAAACAAGAGTGCTTCAAAAGGCCCAAATAATCTGCCATTCTTTGTTGGTCAGCTTATTGATGACAAGGAAAAGATGAATCAGATGGTGAAAAATTATGCTCTTAAGGCAAGGAGGGATGTGTTTATTCTAAAGAATGAATTGTTAAGGTATAGGGTAGTATGTTTTGGAAGCAATCCACCACTACTTGGTCCTGTAAAAAAAACGGAGAAGAGGGGCAAAATAGTAAATGCACCAAAGTAGGGCAAAAATACAAGCACCTTAAAAGGCATACCAAGCCCACCTGTCCTTGGGCAGTTCACATCTCAAGGAACACAGACAAGGATAAGTGGTGTGTGAAGACCATTCATAATCAACACAATTGTTTGACAACAAGGACCGTTTCTTTGTACACAATGAGTTCGATTGCCAAAGAGATCCAACCGATGATTGAAAGCAATCCAGACATGCCAATTCAAGCAATCCAAAGTCAACTGCTTTGGAAGCATCAACTAGAAGTATCATTGCATAAGGTCTTCAGAGCCAAGAGGATAGCAACTACGAAGATCTATGGTGATTACCAAGAACAGTATGGTCTGCTAAGGTCATACTGTGATGAACTTCTAAAAGCCAATCCAGGTAGTACAATTAAAATTGATGTGGAGCCATGTGGGAACTCAGCTAGTCCTACAAGGCAGTTTCGTAGGGTTTATTTTTGTTTTGCCTCTATGATGAGAGGATTTAAGATGATTGGAAGACCATTGCTGGTTGTGGATGGTTGTTTCATGAAAGGTCCATTTCCTGGACAGATCTTGAGTGCTGTTGGTATTGATGGGAACAATAGCATATATCCAGTTTGTTATGCCCTTGTTGAGGCAGAAACAACACAAACCTGGAAATGGTTTTTGCAACTGTTGAGAGATGACCTAGGGTGTACGGCTGGCTCTTGTTTCACCTTCATCAGTGACAGACAAAAGGTAATAAGTTCTTAAGTGTTAATTAATACGTTGCAAAAAAATTTGGTTAAAAATTATTGTCATTAATTGCATTTTGTATCACAGGGTCTGATTCCGGCTATGCTAGCTGTTTTTCCTAATAGTGAGCACAGATTTTGTTTGAGGCACATCCATGAGAACATGAAATCCAAGTGGCGTGGAGATCTTTACAAGAATTTGCTTTGGTCAGCCGGAAGAAAGACATCTATTCCATACTTTAACAAAGCTATGGAAGAAATTAAGAAAACAGAACGAGCTATGTATGACTGGCTGAATGAGATCCCATACACCGCTTGGTCAAGAGCATATTTTTCTGGAAGAGCTAAATGTGATATGTTGCTGAACAACATATGTGAGCTTTTTAACAGACAAATCATAGGAGCAAGGGACAAGCCGATTATCACATGCCTAGAATTCATTCGGGAGTACATGACCAAGAGGATAGTGAATTTCAAGAAATTGCAAGCAAAGTGTATGGGCCCACTGACACCTCATGCCACTGAGGTCTTCGATGAGATCAAGAAACAGGCTGCTGAAATGTCTGTTTTAATGGTTGATTCAGACAAGTATCAATTTACAGGTCCGAGATCACAGTGTGTTGTGAATGTTAAACATAAAACTTGTGCATGCAGGAAGTGAGATTTGACAGGGATGCCTTGCAAACATGTAGTTGCAGCCATATGGGATATGGCAAGGAATAGCATTGATGCTGGCATACCAGAAGAGTGGGTGGATGATGTGTATTGGCTGTCAACATGGAAGAAAGTATATGGCAATGTCATAGAGCCAATCAACGGGCCGGAGATGTGGACTCCTTCAGAGTGTCCAACAACACTCATCCCACCAAAGCATCATACACAAGTTGGAAGGCCAAAGAAGAAAAGAAAGAAGGCATATGGTGAAAAAGAGCTTGAGAAGGAGTTCGACAAATGAGGTAAAATGACCAGAAAGGGAACTAGCATCAAGTGTGGTAAATGTGGGAACATGGGTCACAATGTCAGGAGCTGCAAAGGACAAGGGGGTGAACAATCCACTGCTTCACGGAATCACACACTGCCACTCAAGGTGCACCAGTTTACAATCTTGATGACTGATGGATGGTTTGTTAGTTTAGACTATGTTTGTTTGTTTGTCAACTTCGTTCAAGACAATGTTTGGTTTGTAACTTTGTACTATGTTTATTTATTTGTTTGTTCAAGACAATGTTAGGTTTGTCAACTTTGTTCAAGACATATGTTTGGTTTGTACCTTTATGTTTGGTTTGTCAATGTTTGTTCAACACAATATGGCTGCTTTAGTACAAGACATTGTTTGGTTTGGTTTGTAATCATGGCTGCTTTATGTTTGTTCAAGACAATATGGCTGCTTTATGTTTGTTCAAGACAATATGGCTGCTAAGGTAATGTGTTCAAACAGAATTTTGGCGGAAAATTCGATTACATTGTAACAAACATACAAATAAGAGGTCCAAAAATACAAACTTACAACAAAACAAATCTAGCCTATTTCCAGTGACAATCATCCAAACAAGACCAATCCGAATCTGAACCATGCTCCCTTCATATGGGTCAAAGTACCAATCATCCTCTTCATCCCAATATGTGTACTCCCATGCATGTTCCAGCACTTCAGGGTCATAATCCTTTGTCGGATCTCCGAATATCTTTTCATAATCACTTTCTTGCTCCATGTAAGGTCTGAGTATCTCAGACTCTTGATCCTCAAAGTAGACATAAGTGTCTGGTTCTTCGGCTGCAACGACGTCTTCATCCTTACCAACATCTTTATCATTCTCAACTTTATCATTCGCCATACCTACATAATTACAACCAGGCTACAAAAACATACATTTAAGAACTTGAACAAGGACCATTGCATAAAAAAGTATAATTACAAGCAGTTAAAATACACAACCAAATCTAATTTCTCCACATTAAACTATTTAACCAAAAAAACAAGAACAATCAAGACCCAAGTAATCACAAAGTACATCTTCAGTTTGAACACATCTCCATTCTTGTACCGAGCCAACTGTTCTTTACACTTAGCCAACTCATCCTTATCTTTAATGCTTTGAATTAAACCAGGCATTACCTCTCGATAAACCGGACATCCCTGTTCTTCACCTTTGTCAGCCCATCTGAGGAATCCACATCCTCCAATCTATTATCGGACAACAAAAGCAAGAGTTTCAAACACAGTTGATTTTCAAAAAGCATAAAACATAACAAACTTACACATCGAAGATACCATCGACCAGGATTAGCTGTCGATTCTAATTGTTTCACCACTGTTTTCGCACCACAAGGACATATGATGTCTGAATCTTTAGTTTTGCCCTTGAATCGAAGCACAGAGGACGAAGATGAAGACATGTTCAAGGCAGTGAATTGAGGGATGGGGAAGCTTGAATTGGGGGGTCGATTGAAGATGAATTGCGTTTAGGGCAGGGTTCAACCTTTTATTGGAGAAGAAGAAGGGTACTTTTGACATTTCCATACAAACTAACGGTCACTCTAACGCTGAAATGGTCAGGGGGTAAACATGCAACATAACAGTGAACAGTGGGGGGGTAAAAATGCAATTATTTCCTTAGGGGGGTAGACATGCCAATGACCCCTAACCTCAGGGGGTAAAATTGCAGTTTACTCTACTAATATAATATATAGGACAGATAAGATGGTAATTTCACCAAGTCTCATAAAATTTGGAAAGCTTAGCTCTTTGTACATTTTGTACAATCCTATTTAGCTTTGTACCCCCACCCACACTTGAAAGTTCAAACACGTGGCCCGACATTCAAAATTTAAACGCTGGCTTCACTTCCATAGTTCTCCCCCCTCTCTCAAAACCCTAATCCCATTTCACTTCTTCCGTTTCATCTTGTTTTTGTTTGTTGTGTTCTGATTTTTTGAGGATTTTTTATTATGTCAAACTTGTACGTATCAAGTTGGGCCTCATTCGCAAGAGACGGTAAGGATTCTGCTCTCTCCCCCTCTCTCTCAATACTCAAATTTATGATGGTGAAGAATGGTGAAGATTCTGGTTTTGCATTTTTCTTCCAATCTCACTTTCATATGGGGTTCTTGCAACATACTAAACAAACACTTAGTTGGGCAGAACAATGGTAGTAATTTGTTCCCTGGTTATGCTTCAATTTGTGTCATATTCTCTTATTATACAAAGCAACTAACCCTAAATCGACATATTTTGAATATGTAGTGAAGTTTTGTTTTAGAACTGAAAACCAAAACCATATATGATTTATCACGGAAGACCTAACCTAAGTTTAAATTTCTGGTTTCGATATGACAAAAATTTGGGTCTTTGGTTTCCCAAACTAATCTTACTGATTCCATCACTAGATATTTTTATTCAAATTAGGCTACCCATATCAACCTATGCTCCAAAGATATGCAACACAATGATTTTAGCATAAGATGATGCATCACAATGTTGTAACTCACAAGTGCCAAATCCATTCGATTAAACTAATCCACTGCTTAATTATGGTTCCGTAGTTGTTTTGGAATTAAAAATGATATATATAGGTACGGGATCAGGAGAAAACGCCCTAAAGTGTGAGAACGGTGAGAACGGATCCTGGCCTAACACGTGGCACGCAACATAGTGAAGGGCGGAGGGGCTTTTTTGTCCTTTTATATTCTTTTTTAAATGCGTCTCACAACACCTCTCCATTTTTTGGTGTTTAACAAATACATGACGTTTTTATTGTTTTTTTAATCAGGAGCATAGTAAGTATTTTGGCGTTTTATGGCGTTCCCAAATTGAATAAAATCATTTAGTAATTATAAGTTATTTTCCTCTATGGCGTTTCCCAAATTCATTAGGCGTTTTTGTAGATTTCAACAGTTCATATAGGTTATCAAGGTAAATTTCTTGGCGTTCATGGCGTTTTTTAAATTCATTAGAAATTTAAAAGAGTACAACTAAGACGAAATCAAACAAAAACTAATAGTCTTCTGTGGATGGTATTACATCTGAGATGTAACCATCGCTTTGATCATCACTCTCCTCAGTCTCATCATCATCATCTTGTTCATTGGCGTATAACGCCATAATCTCGTCTCTTCTTTGTTCCATCCTATACTTGAATGTATTCACAAAGCTGGATCTAGCTTTGTTCGAAGGTGCTAAATCACAGATCTGTTCGATAAGATGTAGTTTATCTGTGTTCAGCACTTCGTCCATTGTCAATGAATAATCCCTCCCGTGTTGAAAGCTCACCCTCACCGTTCTTGCTTGTTCATCCAGAATCTAACTGGTAACTTTTGGTAGATCAGTATCTTCAACATCATCATCATCATTTTTCGGAGATTTTCTTTTTAATATTCTTATTACTGTTCGATTCCTCTCACAATCGTAGGCCATTGGGACCTCAAGAGCTAGAATATCCCTCTGAACGGATTCATCCATACCAAGTATGGTCTTGATTGTTTTGACTTTTACCCTTCTCCTATCAGAGAACTTTATGACAAAACGTCCCTCTGAGCTCTCAAATCTCCATGCAACAACCTGTGCCATTTTTTTTAAATTGTATGGCGTTTTTAGACAAGGTGTGGCGTTTTTAATGAATTTGTGGAGTGTGAAGCTTTTTTGTTTAGCTGTTTTTTTCTTTTTTTGCGCCAGGTAGATATTTGTTTTTGGCGGAAAAAAACATCAGTAATTTTTTTGGTGTGTATTTTTTTGTATCAATTGTTGTGCCATGTAGGATGCAGACCTATAACGTGACAGACAATTATGGCATTTTTAAAAGATAAATAAATTCAATTTCCCATTTAGTGGCTTTTAATATAATAAATGTTTAGCAATAATGTTTTCGTCTCTTCATTTTACTGTTGCAGTTACTGTTTTGTTCAGTTTCATCTGTTAAGGCTGTAACACTTCCCAACTTTTTCAGGGTTTGGCGTTTTGTTTCTTATCGCGTTTAGATAAAGATGGCACGTTGCAGGGCCGTCTCTGAAAATCTTCAAAAAAAATTTGGCCCTGTGCGAGTAAAAAAAAAGGGCCCGTATAATATAAAGTCAATAACTCATTTTTATAAAGACATATATATATATATATATATAACCACCTTTTTTTTGGGCGGGAGGGGGGGGGGGGGGTTGGGGGTTAGGTTTTTTTAGGTTTTTTAGCTATTTTAGGTTGTGTTCACATTGGTTCTCGCGGTTCTCGCAATAAAGGTGGTTCTCGCATAAACCTTACCCTATATATATATATATACTAGAAAACATAAGAATAAATGAAAAAATGGGTAGATAAAATATAACTTTTTAAAAATATAGATAAAAAAATTTAAATTGCATACAAACTAGTGGATCAAACCTTCGTGTTGCACTGAGTGGAAACTTTATTTGTTTCGATACACTCGATATCACAAACGAAAAAAGAAAACACAAAAACTATAGTCATGACATGCTCAAAACGTGTTCGATTTATTAGTTTTTGAATAATAATAGAAAAAACACATTGCAAATATTGTTTTATTAAATTTGATTTAAATAATAAACAAAACAAAAAAATGTAAATAATAGAAGTTTTCAGTTTTAAACTAAAAATGAAAACATAAAATTGAATAGGAAAATAAATGCAAAAACAAAACAACAAAACAAATTAACAATCGAAAAAAAGAAAAATTAAATTGGGACAAAACTAAAAGGAGGAATGGAAATTAAGTAGCCTGATGAAAAGGCTTGTTCGGGGATCGAACTTGACACAAATTTAATGCAAACTCTTTTGATAGGGAAAGGGAACCACCAGAGCAATTACCTGTTTGTTTAACTCTTTTATGTTTCAAAATATATATACACACTTAATATACATAATTTTTTTTTTTAAAAAAACTTTTTGGGCCCCGAGGGAATTTGGGCCCTGGGCCGTCGCCCACCCTGCACCCCTTCTGGGCCGGCCCTGGCACGTTGTTTTATACATTGTGTTAATGGCGTTTAGTCAATTAGTGTTGCTTTTAATAATACATTGTTTGGCATTTTTTGGCGTTTTATATAGCAACAACGTGCTTTGCTAGCATCCGTTCTCACAGTTTTCATACTATTAGGCGTTTTGGTGTTTGTAGTTTTTGGCGTTTTATAATCAATTTTTTATTAGTAGAGAATTAGATAATAAACAACAAAGAATTAGATAACAAACAATAGAAAATGAAAAAAAAATGCTAATCTAATTTCTCATCCAAATCTTCACTGTCATCAACCTCTTCGTCTTGAATTTCTTTTGGTGTTTTGAACCTTTTTTAATACCTTAGCTAGATGCCAATTTTCCTACATAACGCCCGTCTTTAGAAGAAGCTTATTTTAGTGGCATCCTATATTTTAGTGTGATATATTCTTGTTTGGTGACATGTTGAAGATCAACGCCTGCACGAATGCTATTATAATAATGGAGTCCAAAATAACATTTTTACAGTGGTATTGATCCCTTCATGCCATCAATATATACATCAAGAACAAAGCTTACATGATGACATATCAGTGTCATCAGTCTCTTTTTCTTGAATATTTGTCCATCTCATTCAGCAAAAGCTTTTAGAGATACCCACCTCAGAGAAAAATCCATTCAGTGAAACTTCATGCAGAACAAATCTGGATGTAGAAGAAACGAGCTTTGCCATCTGTGGTTTTCTTAGCTATTTTTTAGCGTTTTAAAGTGAGTGGTTTCTAGGAAAAACGACGTTTGTTTTTTGGGTGTGATCAATTTATTGTGCAGAGACGTCTCTCTTATAGGATGTTTTTAGCTCGTAGTTTAGACGGGATTTTATTATAATAAATGATATTAATAAAGTAACCGTTTTTCAGTTACTGTGTGTATTTTATTGTTTTGTTAAGCTTTTATGAGTTTAGGGTGATAGTCGTCCCACCTTCCAAGTTTGGCTTTTTTTAATGGCGTTACGTAGTTTTTGGCGTTTTGTATTTTTAATGTGGTTCAGATAAACATGACACTTTGTTCGATTCTCTTGTACCTTGTTTTATACTTTTTTTTGAGTTTTTAATAATAATACTTGTCCAAAATAATTTTATTATAGTTTGGGAGTTTTGGGTGTTTCACAAGCATTCTGTCTGTGTGGCATTTTATTATTATTATTATTATTATTATTATTATTATTATTATTATTATCATTTTTTTATTGAGAAATACTGTATTTGTTCTTAGCTGAAAAAAACAAAACAAATAACTGAAAAAGAAAATTAAAAAAAATAGAAACAATTCATCTTCCGAATCTTCACTGTCACCGGTCTCTTTCTTCTTTGAAACATCTTCACTGGCGGTTTGACTTTGGCATGCTTCATTTTGTTTTTTTGTTGTTGAAGTGGCTTTTTATGGTCGTTTTGAAGCACAAAATGACGTGAGTTTTTTGTTTGAAGTTCATCTTTATCTTCAACCCACTCATCAGTGTCATCCGTCTCTTAATGCCATTCTAATATTCATCAAGAACAAAGCACAAAAAATGACATAAGTCTGACATCAGCATCTTTTCTTGAAGATTTGTCCATCTCATACAGCAAAATGTTATTGAGTTACACTCCTCAGCTAAGAATGCATCCTGCGAAACTTCGCGTAGAACAATATTGAATATACAAGAAATGATGTTTGCCATTTTTGGCGTTTTACTAAGAAAATAGTGTATCTAAAAGAAACGTCGATTTGGAATCTTTGATGTTTGGGTATTTTGGCGTTTTCTAAGATGATTGGTGTATAGTAAAATATGGTGTTTTTTAGTTTGGTGTGTTTGATGTTTGGGTTTTTTGGCGTTTCTAAGATGAATGGTATATAGTAGTAAATATGGCATTTGGGGTTTGGTTTGTTTAATGAAGGTCTGAGATGTTGTTTATATAGGATGTTTTGGCGCATAATGGCATTTTATTCATGAGTTTGGCGTTTTGGGTAGAGAAGTCTAAAGACATTTTTACCCTTAATGAAGCACGTCCACTTAATAGAGTTGGTGTTATTTACGAAAACACCACCGCGCCAATCTAGTCCATATATTGTTTTGATCGGACGTTCCATAACCGTTGTCACTGTTCTCACACTTTTCACCGTTTTTTCTAAATCCTGGCCCTATATATATATATATAGAGAGAGAGAGAGAGAGAGAGAAAGTATAATGTACTTCAGGGCTTAACCTACATTAACATACATGACAAAAAATATAACGTGCGTTATTATCATAGAACGTGCGTGATTATAGTCCCATGCGTGATTATGTGGTCCCATGCGTGATTATGTGGTCCCATGCGTGATTATGTGGTCCCATGCGTGATTATACCCCTGATCCAACGGTTACCATTGTCTCCTACGTGATGTATGATAAGGCTTTTTGTATGTTAACCTTTCTCTATATATATATATATATATATAATGGGATCAGGAGAAAACTCTCAAAAGTGTGAGAACGGTGAGAACGCTTCCTGGCCCAACACGTGTCACGCCTCTTAGAGAAGGGCGGAGGGACATTTTTGTCCTTTCATCTTTCTTTTTTTAAACGTGTGTCACTTCGTCTTTCCATTTTTTAGCGTTTAATAAATACGCGGCATTTTTATTGTTTTTCGATCAGAATCATAGTAAATATTTTGGCGTTTTAAGTATTGTTTTGGCGTTTTTATTTTTTTAGATCAGGATGCAGGCCTTTAATGTAAAAAAAAACATCAGTAATTTTCTTGATTTTATTATATCAAGTGTTTTGCCATGTAAGATACAGGCCTATAATGTGACAGGAAATTATGGCGTTTTGAAAAGATAAATAAATTTCAATTTTCCATGTAGTGGCATTAAGATAACTATAATGTTTGGCAATAATGATACCGTCTCTTTATTTTACTGTTTCTTTTAATTTTCATCTCTCAATTAGTGTTGATTTTTCCAGTAATACTTTGTTTGCGATTTTTGGCGTTTTATATAGCAACATTGTGCTTTGCTAGCATTCGTTCTCACAGTTTTTCACACTATCAGGTGTTTTGGTGTTTGTAGTTTTTGCCGTTTTATACTCAATTTTTTTTAAAATAGTAGAGAATTAGATGATAAACAACAGACAATTAGATAACAAACAATAGAAAATGAAAAAAAATAAAAATAAAAATTATAATCTAATTTCTCATCCAAATCTTCACTGTCATCAGCCTCTTCTACTTTTGACATTTTTGGCGTTTTGAACCTGTTTTTGAATACCTTATGTAGATCCTTATTTTCCTACATAACGGCCGTCTTTAGAAGATGCTTATTTTTTGTGGCATCCTTTATTGTGGTGGATATATACTTGTTTGATGACATGTTGAAGACCAACGTCTGCTCTAATGTATTGATCCCTTCATGCCATCAATATATCCATCAAGAACAAAGTGTCATCAGTCTCTTTATCTTGAATATTTGTCCATCTCATTCAGCAAAAGATTATAGAGATACCCAACTCAGAGAAGAATCCATTCAGTGAAACTTCATTCATATCAATACTCAATATAGCATAATCGAGGTTCTGCATCTGTGGCTTTTTTAACTATTATTTTTTTGCGTTTTTAAAGTGAATGGTTTCTAGGAAATATGGCGTTTTGTTTCTGGGGTTGTGATCAGTTGATTGTGTACAGACGTCTCTCTTATAGGATGTTTTTGGCGCGTAGTTTAGGCGGGATTTTATTTATAATATATGATATTAATAAAGTAGCCGTCTTTTCAGTTACTGTGTATTTTTACTGTAACACCCGTCTAATTACTACTCGAATTTAACAATAATTCATAAGATTTATATAAGAGATGACCCATTTAAAACATAAGTTCCAAAAACAAAGTTTTAAGGTAACAAACATTAGTCAACTACCGACTAATTCAAACATTCATAAGTTGTTTTGCAAACTAGTTACATCATAAACATTGTCTAAACAAAGTAAATCAACGCGGAAGCTTCAAAAGTTTATGTTCGGTTCTTTAAAAGCTTGCTTGACCGTCATCCGTAATCCTTGAATACCTAGAAACTTAAATGTTTACATTAAACATTAGTATTAGAATACTTAGAAATAATACATAATCGAAACTGCGTTTAAAACGGATTCGCTTTAACGAAGAATACAAAAATTTATCATTAATTCCAAGGCTCTACCGTAACTTACGGTAGTTACCGTAAGTTACGGTAGCTTCTGGAAGATTGTGGTTCCACCGTAACACAGGGGTAAACCACCGTAGCTCTCTGGTCTCTACCGTAAATTACGATATATACCGTAATTTACGGTAAACTCTGGAATATTATGTTTTGTTTGATTTGTTTGTTTAATTGAGCCAAATTCTCGGATTTCATTCCTACAACCCAACATGTTAAATCCTCGTATTCTAATATGTCAATTGCCAACAATAACAAAAGGCCGAGTGATCATACTACAATGCATTAATCCTCGCATCATTTGATTATTCGACCCGTTTGGCTCATCTATGGAATCCTCCATTTTGATGACTACCAACGTGATCTAACCAATTCTTTATCTATTATTCAATATAGCGAACATTATCACTTTATTTCAACTCGACTTCTATTCTACAATTCAACTACATATATGCTAGTTATCAAAATATCAAATGTAACGAGTTAAGTTACAAACCTTCAAAGTAGGCCTTTCAAACGTGGTTCGCCACCCGCTTGTCCGCTTGACGCTCCTGCGTCCTTTCCTATAGAGTTCATTTATGACATATTTAGAACTCTCTTTAAATCATAATTCGCATAATACACCAAAACATCATAATTATGCGTTTTAACTTTGAATTTCAGTTCTAAGCCTTCTTTGAGGCATTTTCACAAACACTTTATGGGCAGATTTTTACATGATTAAATATCAAGTCTCTAGCTTATCACTTAGCCCTAATTTCACATCAATCAACCATTTTACATAATTGTTAGCTTCTATAATTCTGAAATCACTTCAAATTTGTCAAATTACACTAGAACCACACCCAATTTCCTAGTGTTTATCAAATTCTACATATCCCGCTAATCACCTACAATGGTGCTCATGGATTTTACTAAAATTTCACATGATTTCAACTTGCATTTGTCTAGGGTTTGTCCCTAGACACTATATTGTTCCTAATTCATCATAAAACAAACATGCAACCATAAATTTCAGATTATCCCAATTTCATGAGAATTTCAAGTTGAGAGCTTTCATCAAATTTTACATACCTTGTAATCCTCTTGTGATGAGGATCAATAATATATGCTCGATTTTTGTTTTTGATCAGATTTGGACCTTCAATTTGATTGTTTTATGCATGTTAGGGTTTTTGGAAGCTCTGGTCGCCCCCCTGATGTCTGGTTCGACCTCACACACCAAAGTGTGTTTGAGTTTTTATTTTTTTTGTGTTTTATCAATATTAGTTTCAATTTTAACACATTTGGTCCCTTGCCTTTTGTTTTTATTTTATTTTAACCTTTAACTACTCATATGTCTTTAACTAACTAGGCTAGTGCTAATCCTAGTTAGTTTATCTTACTAATTTATTTGCAAACTAATTGCAATTTAAGAAATTTGCATTTTCGGGATGTTACAAGTCCATCCCCCTTAAAAGGGTTTCGTCCCTGAAACCAAAGTACGTACCAAATAAAGTAGGGTAGAGACGTTGCATCTCCTCTTCGGACTCCCACGTAATGCCCGAGCCTTTCCTATGCTCCCACTTGATCTTGACTTGATCGATATGTTTATTTCGAAAGTGTTTAGTCTTTCGATCTAAAACTTCTATGGGCCTTACGATATAATTCAAGCGATCATCCACTTCGATATCATCGTAGTGAATATAAGTTGTCTCATCCGCTAGACACTTCCGAAGATGTGACACATGAAATGTGCTATGAATTCTGCTTAGTTCCTCCGGTAGTTCACGGCGGTAAGCTACCTTTCCTACCCGTTCTATAATCGCGAACGGCCCTATAAACCTCGGGCTTAATTTTCCTCTTTTTTTCTAAACCTGATAACCCCCTTCCATGGAGATACTTTGAGCATGACTTTGTCACCAACCTGGAATTCGATTGGCCTGTTCCTTTTGTCAGCATACGCCTTTTGTCTATCTTGAGCCGCTTTCAAATGTGCCCGTACCACATCAATCTTTTCATTAGTGGCTCGTACTATATCTTGGTGGGCAAGTTCACGTGGGCCCACTTCACCCCAACATACCGGGGTTCGGCATTTTCTACCATAGAGCATTTCGTACGGAGCCATCTTAATACTGGCATGGTAGCTGTTGTTATACGAAAACTCGACCAATGGTAGGTAAACATCCCAACTCCCTCCAAAGTCGATTATACACGCCCGTAGCATGTCCTCCAATGTTTGTATTGTTCTTTCACTCTGTCCATCTGTTTGAGGATGGTACGCAGTGCTAATGAACAACTTGGTTCCCATCTGTTCTTGGAAATCTCGCCAGAAATTTGAAGTGAACCGAGTATCCCTATCAGACACGATGGATACTGGTACTCCATGACGTGCTATTATTTCATTAGTGTAAACTTCTGACATCTTTTCTGACGTATAAGTCTCACGAATCGGAATGAAGTGAGCACTTTTCGTCAATCTATCCACCACTACCCATATGGCATCGAAACCTCGGTTTGTCTTTGGTAGTTTGGTTAATAGGTCCATCGTAATATGTTCCCATTTCCAAACCGGAATTTCCAACGGTTGGAGTTTACCGTATGGTTTTTGGTGCTCCGCCTTGACTTGTAAACATGTCAAGCATTTTTCCACGTACTTCACCACATCTCCTTTCATTCCGGGCCACCAATAATTTTGTTTTAAGTAGTTATACATTTTGGTCGCTCCCGGATGGATGGAATAACGGGACTTATGAGCTTCATCAAGTAGAAGCTTTTTAACTCCACATGTGTTAGGAACCCAAATTCTACTGAAACGTGTTTTCAAACCGTGTTTGCCTACTTCGAGATCTTTAACTTGACCCACGATCCTTTCCTTCTTCCAGTTTTCCGTCTTTATTGCTTCATCTTGTGCTCCTCAGATTCGTTCAAGTAAGCCTGAAGTCACAATGAGCTGCAACGATCGTACTCATATCGGGGCATAGTCTGCCTTTCGGCTCAACGCATCGGCCACCACATTGGCCTTCCCGGGGTGGTAATGTATTTCACAATCATAATCTTTAACCGTTTCTAGCCATCGCCTTTGTCGCATATTTAACTCCTTCTGATCGAAGAAGTATTTCAACTCTTGTGATCAGTGAATATGGTGCACTTTGCCCCATATAAGTAGTGCCTCCATATTTTAAATGCAAATACCACTGCAGCCAACTCGAGATCGTGCGTGGGATATTGCTTCTCGTGTATCTTCAATTGCCTCGAGGCATAAGCTATAACTTTGCCCCGTTGCATCAAAACGCATCCGAGCCCCGATAGTGAAGCATCCGAATAAACCACCATGTCTTCGACTCCGTCCGGCAATGTCAGTACCGGAGCTTGAGTTAACTTCTCTTTTAGCGTTTGAAACATTCTTTCTTGATCTACACCCTAAATGAACTTTTCTTCCTTCCGGGTTAGTTTTGTTAGCGGTGACGCAATCTTGGAGAAATCTTGAATGAATCTCCTATAGTATCCCGCAAGCCCCAAAAAGCTTCTATTTTTCGAAGGGTTCTTCGGGGGATTCCATTTTGTCACGGCCTCGATCTTTGACGGATCCACCAATACTCCGTCGGCACTTATGATGTACCTCTCGTAACCAAAAGGCATACTTAGAGAATTTCGCATACAACCTTTCTCGTCTAAGCGTCTCTAACACCTCTTGTAAGTGGTGTGCATGTTCAGCTTCGCTTTTCGAATACACCAAAATATCATCGATAAACACGATGACTGACTTATCCAACATTGGCTTGCAAACCCGGTTCATGAGGTCCATGAAAGCCGCGGGTGCATTTGTTAGCCCGAATGACATCACGAGGAATTCGTAATGTCCGTATCTCGTGCGGAAGGCCGTCTTCGGCACATCTTCCTCCTTGACCTTTAGTTGGTGATACCCCGATCTAAGGTCAATTTTTGAAAACCAGTTCGCACCTTGCAATTGGTCGAATAAATCATCTATCCTCGGAAGCGGGTATCGGTTCTTTACCGTGAGTTTGTTTAACTCCCGGTAATCGATACACATGCGCATGCTTCCGTCTTTCTTTTTCACGAACAGTACCGGTGCGCCCCAAGGAGACACACTCGGCCTTATGAACCCTTTGTCAAGCAGGTCTTGAATTTGAGACATCAACTCTTGTAATTCCGACGGTGCGAGTCGGTACGGTGCTTTTGCTACGGGTTTTCCGCCCGGAATCAATTCGATCCCGAACTCCACTTCCCGTTCAGGCGGTATCCCCGGTAAATCCTCCGGAAACACATCTTCATAGTCTCGTACTACCGGTACATCTTCAATCTTCCGTGATCCTTTCTCGGGCTCATTTGCGTATATCATGAATGCCATGCATCCTCGCATCATAAGCTTGTGAGCTTTCAACATTGAGCATACTATGGGGTTGCCTCCTTTTTCGCCATAGATAGTGACGTGTTTCCCGCTCGGAGATATTAGCTTTATCTCCTTATGAAAACACACGACCTTCGCATGGTGCTGAGATAGCCAATCCATCCCAACGACTACTTGAAATTCCCCCATTGACATCGGGATTAGATCTATCAAGTATTCCTCATCGTCTATGTTTAATTTGCAGCTTCGACAAACGTCACAAACTATAAAACTTTTGTTATCCCCTATTTCTACTTCTAAGGGCACAGATAACTTTGTCAATACAAATGAAGGATGTTGAATAAATCCATGCGAAATGAAGGTTTTATTCGCACCCGTATCAAACAATACACGTGCTGGAATTGAGTTAATTATGAATATACCTGAGACCACATCGGGTTCTGTTTTTGCTTCAGCCGCGGTAAGTTGGAAGGACCTAGCCTTCGCTTTGGGAGCTTCTGCTGGAGACTCTTTTGTGTCTCTCTTTCCAACCAACTCGGGACATTCAGACTTTTTGTGGCCGGGTTGATAACATTTGTAACAAACGGAAACTTTTCCGGGACATAGCGATGCAGTGTGCCCCGTCTTCCCACATACCGGACACGGCTTATCTTTGAAGCGGCATTCACCTTTGTGCCCCTTTCCACATACTTTGCAACTTGGCGACCCGCCTTTAGTCTCCACTTTCTTCCCCGATTCAGCAGTTCTAGCTTTCTTTGTAGGGCTTGGATTCACATCCTGTGCCCTTCGCTCACCCCTTTCAACTTGTTTCTTTAACTCGATTTCCCGCTCCCGGGCGATGTTGATGATTTCTGTGAGAGTTTCATATTTTAAGGGAGTCATAAACTCCCGGTATTCAGCACTCAGCATGTTGTAATAGTAGTATATCTTCTGCTCTTCAGTGGTGACCAACTCGTCACAGAATCTCAACTTATCCATGAAGATGCCCGTGATTTTATCAATTAATTCTCCCTTTTGTCTTAACTGGATAAATTCCTCTTTGATCCTGTTGATAACTGCTTTGGGACTATGGTGTTTAAGGAACGGCACCTTAAACTCATCCCAAGTCATGACCCTTGCCGCTTCGGCTCCTATTTCCTTCTTTTTATTATCCCACCAATCTTTGGCTTGACCCCTCAATTGACCCGTTCCGTAAACAACAAAGTCACCTACGTCACAATGGGTCCGTTCAAACACTCCTTCAACGTCACTTATCCATCTTTGGCAGATTATCGGGTCGACTTCCCCGTTATAGATTGGCGGTTTGCACGCCATAAATTCTTTATATGAGCACCCTTTACGATCTCCCGTTTTCTCCTTCATAAGGTTGACACTATCCTCCAACCTTTTAACTCGCTCTTCAACAAGCGACAACACCGTGCTTTGAATTTTGTCTATAAACCCGGATAGACTACCTTCAATTGCCTTCCCTACTTCTTCGGCAATTATTTCTTTCATTTGTTCGGTGCTTGTTTGCACCGGATTATCATCGTTTCCATCTGACATCTTGAAACTGAAATGTTTACATTTAAACGTTAAACATTTCATTTATAGCATTACTTCATTTGTTTCGGTTTAGCCAAGTTCTCAACTTGCTTTAACCGTTCACATTCGGTGCACTTTCCGGGTTTGAGTGTGTTAACACGCTCTTCCCATGCACATCCATTCATTTCTCATTTCTTACATAAATATAATCTATTAAAATAATAAGTTAATTCTTACCGGACGATCGATCAAGCTTGAACCGAACACTTGTTGACAACCTTAAGCTCTGATTACCAACTTGTAACACCCGTCTAATTACTACTCGAATTTAACAATAATTCATAAGATTTATATAAGAGATGACCCATTTAAAACATAAGTTCCAAAAATAATGTTTTAAGGTAACAAACATTAGTCAACTACCGACTAATTCAAACATTCATAAGTTGTTTTGTAAACTAGTTACATCATAAACATTGTCTAAACAAAGTAAATCAATGCGGAAGCTTCAAAAGTTTGTGTTCGGTTCTTTAAAAGCTTGCTTGACCGTCATCCGTAATCCTTGAATACCTAGAAACTGAAATGTTTACATTAAACATTAGTATTAGAATACTTAGAAATAATACATAATCGAAACTGCGTTTAAAACGGATTCGATTTAACGAAGAATACAAAAATTTATCATTAATTCCAAGGCTCTACCGTAACTTACGGTAGTTACCGTAAGTTACGGTAGCTTCTGGAAGATTGTGGTTCCACCGTAACACAGGGGTAAACCACCGTAGCTCTCTGGTCTCTACCGTAAATTACGGTATATACCGTAATTTACGGTAGACTCTGGAATATTATGTTTTGTTTGATTTGTTTGTTTAATTGAGCCAAATTCTCGGATTTCATTCCTACAACCCAACATGTTAAATCCTCGTATTCTAATATGTCAATTGCCAACAATAACAAAAGACCGAGTGATCATACTACAATGCATTAATCCTCGCATCATTTGATTATTCGACCCGTTTGGCTCATCTATGGAATCCTCCATTTTGATGACTACCAACGCAATCTAACCAATTCTTTATCTATTATTCAACATAGCGAACATTATCACTTTATTTCAACTCGACTTCTATTCTACAATTCAACTACATATATGCTAGTTATCAAAATATCAAATGTAACGAGTTAAGTTACATACCTTCAAAGTAGGCCTTTCAAACGTGGTTCGCCACCCGCTTGTCCGCTTGACGCTCCTGCATCCTTTCCTATAGAGTTCATTTATGACATATTTAGAACTCTCTTTAAATCATAATTCGCATAATACACCAAAACATCATAATTATGCATTTTAACTTTGAATTTCAGTTCTAAGCCTTCTTTGAGGCATTTTCACAAACACTTTATGGGCAGATTTTTACATGATTAAATATCAAGTCTCTAGCTTATCACTTAGCCCTAATTTCACATCAATCAACCATTTTACATAATTGTTAGCTTCTATCATTCTGAAATCACTTCAAATTTGTCAAATTACACTAGAACCACACCCAATTTCCTAGTGTTTATCAAATTCTACATAACCCACTAATCACCTACAATGGTGCTCATAGATTTTACAAAAATTTCACATGATTTCAACTTGCATTTGTCTAGGGTTTGTCCCTAGACACTATATTGTTCCTAATTCATCATAAAACAAACATGCAACCATAAATTTCAGATTATCCCAATTTCATGAGAATTTCAAGTTGAGAGCTTTCATCAAATTTTACATACCTTGTAATCCTCTTGTGATGAGGATCAATAATCTATGCTCGATTTTTGTTTTTGATCAGATTTGGACCTTCAATTTGATTGTTTGTGCATGTTAGGGTTTTTGGAAGCTCTGGTCGCCCCCTGATGTCTGGTTCGACCTCACACACCAAAGTGTGTTTGAGTTTTTATTTTTTTGCGTTTTATCAATATTAGTTTCAATTTTAACACATTTGGTCCCTTGCCTTTTGTTTTTATTTTATTTTAACCTTTAACTACCCATATGTCTTTAACTAACTAGGCTAGTGCTAATCCTAGTTAGTTTATCTTACTAATTTATTTGCAAACTAATTGCAATTTAAGAAATTTGCATTTTCGGGATGTTACATTTACTGTATTAATATATGATATTAATAGACTTTCCATCTCCCAAATTTGGCGTTTTTGAATGGGTTTAAGTAGTTTTTGGCGTTTTTTCCATTTTTAGATTTTATTAATTAATATTTCTGCAAATTACTTTCATTATAGTTTGGGAGTTTTTGGGGTTTTTACTCCATTTATGGCGTTTCATATGCATTATGATTGTTTGGCGTTTTATTAACATAATGTATTTTTTATTCTAAGTTGAAAAATACATAGCAAACAACAGACAAAGAAAATTAAAAAAATAAAAATAAAAACAATTCATCTTCCAAATCTTCAGTGTCATCAGTCTCTTTCTTCTTTTGAATCATGTTCGCTGGTGGTTTGGCTTAGCCATGCTTGTGTTTTTGTGACCGTTTGGAAAGACAAAATGACATGAGTTTTTTGTTTGAATATGTATCTTCAAACAACTCATTAGTGTCATTCGTCTTTTCATGTCATTAAAATATTCATCAAGAACAAAACACAGAAAATGACATAAGTCTGACCCCAGCATTTTTTTGTTTATGATTTGTCCATCTCATACAGCAAAATGTTATTTGAGTCACAGCACCTCAGGGAAGAATGCATTATCCGAAACTTTGGCGTAAAACAATATTTGAATATACAAGAAACGATATTTGGCATTTTTTGCGTTTTACTGGGGAAATAGTGTATCTTAAAGAACCGTAGATTTTTTTGGAATCTTTGATGTTTGAGTGTTATGGCGTTTCTAAGATGAATGGTATATAGTAGAAAATATGGCCTTTTTTTAGTAGTTGTGTTTGATGTTTTGAGGATTTTGGCGTTTTGTAAGATGAATGGTTGTAACACCTCGAAAATTTGTGTTCAATAAAATAACGACACGTGTCATGTAAGACAAAAGCGTTATAAACCCGGATCTAGTTAAAGATGTATGGCAGGATTTAAAAGTGTCGACATGTTAATTAATACCTCTGAACAACCTCGTTATGAATCCCAAGACCCTAATCTATATTATAAACATCTGTTATACTCAAATCCGGTAAATGCTAGCAATGATTGATTCATATTTGCAAGAGTGGAATCCTATGAGGATATGCACGATAAACCTTCGTTTATGGTTTTTCTTTAAAGTCCAAGACAATATTACATAATGGTAGGGTGCATAACTGTTCAAGCATGATCTAAAGGCCCCATACTGATAATTCATGGCCCAAAATCGTATTACACTAGTTGCCTGTTCGAAGCTTGAAAAGGCAAAAAATTTTGCCCCTGATAAAGGGCTTACGGACCGTAAAGGACCCCCTTACGGTCCGTAAGGCAGGCCCAGCGACAGTAAATTTGACAGCTGCTGTTATGAACGTTATAACTGACTTAAAAAGATATTTTCACTTCCATGGGCGACCCCTAATAGTTCCTAGGCACTAGGGACACTTGTGGATGATCCATGATCAGTTGTAGCATTGGTTGTCATGATCTAGTGAGATCAAAAGCACTATAAAAAGGCCCTCATGTTGCAACATTTTGATCATGCTTTCCATCTGCATTTGTGGAACTTCCTGGAGCATAAGATCAGTCCCCAAGCATCTCTAATCGTGCATTAGACCTTGGTAAGCATCCTTGACCTTCCTTGATTGAGTTTTGCTTAGTTATTAGCTTAAAAGTCAAATCGTCGTAATTAAGGTTTGACTTATCGATTAATCATTAATGGTCTGATGTATTGTCAAATTAAAGGTATTTATAAGTTGGTAATTATGTGGGCATTAAACCCTTAAAAGGGCACCCTCTGATTCCCGTCCTAACTTAGTCATTTGTCGGGTCAAAGTTGTTTATAAAAAGTCAACAGAAACTTAATTTGCGAATTAACATGTAATTAGCAATGTAGAAGGCATGTAACCTATTTTACCACTCATATAACTTAGTAATAAATGTAAGAACATGTCTAAGCATGTTCGACCCGACAATTTTCTGTTTAGACCCGGTTCGGAACCGAAAGTCGCAAAACTTTGACTTTTTCTTTGACTTCAGTTCTGACCCGTTTTAGATGGGTTTAGAAATGCCTTAGAGCTTCCTTAGGACCAGGCTACATGATGGTATAACCCTCTGTGATTGGTTCATTGATTGTCCGTTTCGTTTACACGTTTCCGTTAATTGCTTAATGTTGACCATAATGCCCTTTTGACCATAAAACGAGAATTTTGGATATGTGAGAGGACAATAATCTTTGTTGCTGAATTATAAACATGTCCCTAAAATTTCATATCAGTTAGAGGTCTAGATTAGGAGTTATGCTCAATAGCGCACTTAAAAAGCTTTTTGTTAATTAAACGGCGCAATTAGCATAAAGCCTATCTAAACCCAATTTTTGACACCAAACCTTTTACCCACTGATGTAATATAATATTTTGGGATTTTTAAAGAGTTTTAATTATTTTTAACATGCTCATAACCTAAGGGTATGGCGTTGATTCGGTAAATACCGATTATACCCTTTTTGTTTATAAAATGAGTTCTACATAGTATTTTGACACCAATCCAATTGCTACTGATTTTATATAATAAATGAAGTATTTTAAACTTTATAACCTGATCAGAAAACTCAGATTTCCTGTATAACCCGGAAATCGCTTAAAACGGCTTTTTACACGTATTAAACACCTAGTATGGGTTTAAAACCATTTTGGCATATAATACTTATCACCAACTGATATGACCTATTAAAATAAGTTATTTTATTTATGTATTCGGACCCAAATCTCAGAATTTCATTTAATCTCTTTTATAACCTTTAAAATGACCAAAATACCCCTACGGGGCTTAAATTGAGATTAAACTCGTTTTGGGCATAATGGAAGGTATCCTACTGGTATCACAACCTATTTAAGGCATATTAACTTAGGAAACCTGTAAATGACTCTCATGGTTACCCGTTACGCCTCTTGCGCGTTCGGTTCGGTTTATGTAACTAGTTTGCATAAATTAGCCGAAACGGGTCGAACCTTATCATTTTTATCTCAAAATCCAGAATGTGTTTAGTTTACCCATATTATACAAGTATTCAAACTTGTCGGGTCTAAACCACATTCTATTCCGGTCTTCACTTAATCAAGCGTTCGAACCGTATCTTCCTTTAAAACTAACCGGTCTAAGCTTAAGCTTAACTAAAGACCGTTAGGATTCTAATAGGTTATTATAAACCTTCGTTCCAGAATAGGAGACCCGGTAAAAGCTACGTACACTTGCTTGTTGTGAATATTACTTGCAAAGGTAAATACTTTTAACTTATTTTCCCTATACGGGCTTGGGGTATGGTATATAAAATACCGGTTGGTCGGGCATTGAATCTTTAATTGTATGAAGGTTAAATCATTGAGATGTCCCTTTTGAAATGTCTTGTTTGCTTAAAGCCTTTGGGGGGTTAATGACCGTGTCCCGGATATCCTTGGCATCATTTTACGAAATGGCCACGACCTAAGCACGGGGTGTAGGCGTACACCCGTCAGTGCCTAAATAAATAATGTGGTGTGTCTATTGATCTTTAACCCGGTCTGCGGATCGGGCTACTGAACGCATAAGGAACATGTAATTCTTTCACAAGATTATATTCAAATAATTATCCCAAGTTATAAAAAGTTTGTGCCACGTGCATTCAAATCAATTTAATTAAACTTTTCAAAATGAGTCGGTTGATTGTATTTACCAGTGTAAACTGACGTATTTTCTCAAAAAGGTTAAGTGCAGGTACTACTCGTAATAGGTTGGCTTTCTCCTAGCATCCACAATAAGTCTCGCAAGCTTGGATGACATAAACTGTTGAACAATGTTTCCTTTTTATTCTTGATCCACCTGTGGATTATTTTCAACTATTTGTGATATTTGATATTACAATTTATTAAAGTTGAAATATATCTATCTTTTGCTTTCGCTGTGCATTTAAATATTGTGTTGTTTGACTATAATGATATCAACTACGTCACGATACTCCCCTACCGGGCCCACCGGCGAAAAGTGGAAATATCGGGGTGTGACAATGGTATATAGTAGAAAATATGGCGTTTCAGGTTCTGGGGGGGGGGTGTGTTTTTATGTCTGGGATGTTTTTGTTTATATAGCGATGTGTTTTGGTCGTAATGGCGTTTTATTCATCAGTATGGCATTTTGGTATAGTGGTGTAAAGACGCTTTTACCCGTAATGAGGCGCGTCCACGTAATAAAATTGATGTTATTTACGAAAACGCCACCGCGCCAATCTAGTCCATAGATTGTTTTAATCGGACGATCGATAAGCGTTCTCACCATTCTCACACTTTCTACCATTTTCTCTAAATCCCGACCCTATATATATATATATATATGGAAAAATGTGTAACGGATCAATACAAGTAAATTTTAGGTGGAAAGTTATCAGATGAGTTGCGATCTGTAAGGAATCAACAAAGTAATTGTTAAAGCAGGTCGACATACCTTGCCTCCCAAGTGTAGATCCATACAAAAAAATTTTTTTTACCTATTTTGATCCGAACACGTTATAATCATGCCTGACCATCTGGTTCTTTCACGTATACTCTATGTAAATTTGATCTTTAAATTTCATTAGAACATGTTATTTTACAACTTTAAGAATTCTAATCCTTTTATTTCCATTTGCGTATTGTTTAAGTGGGTCATGCTATCTCATTTCCGAAAGTTATTATCTTCGAAATTAATCCAACTTTTCTTAATTTTGCATGAAAACTTGAGACTAGAAAAGATCGCCATGGAAACTTTGTAGAATACCAGGGTATGTTTTGTATAGTTCAAGTAGATCCCACTTGTTGGTTATATTAGGTTATATTGGAGTATCATCAACTTTCTCCTGATTCTACAGGAAAAATTGGAGAATATATTACCACTAAAATGGAATCAAACACTGGTAAAGACAATCTTGTAGGTACTCCGCAACATCATACGTCTTCCGAAACCAAAATTCCACAACTCTGTTTATGTATTCTTATGAAAGCATGTCGCATTGACCCATTTTAAGCGCATGTATAAGAGTATGAGTATGTTTGTATTCGTCAACATTCGAAAGTACCATGACGACCTGCTCATTTTTAATAACTTTTAGGTTTAAAACTTATTTTTCCTTATTCGTGTGTTACTTTATTGAACTTTTATGTTTAAGATATATTTTTATTTATTCGTGTGTCACGTTATTGTATCAATAGTTTCTTGAAGTACTTGATAATTTAAATGCTAAATTTATTAGTTGCATGTGTAACACTTATAATGTATATCCACCACAATGATGCTTCAATAAATATTATACAAATAAGGATACTACCAGAAACGGGTGTCACAATGCAAAGTGTCATCTCCATCGCATCACACAGGCACCCTACTAGTTATTTTGTATGCGTAGAATGGTGCACACTTGCCTTGGTTGTTTGAGTGTCCAATTTTAGAGATGTGGTGGATTTCCAAGGGTTTGTGGTTTTAAACATTCATGAAATGATAACCCTTGTTTTTTTTTTTTGGTGTTTATAACACTATAATATAACAACTCATCTGAAGTTTATTTTTAGTCTAAATCACATCAATTGGTTTTTATCCTTGGTGACCTCGGCTTGTGTTTTATGACCAAAGGACAAATATCTCCCTTAAGATTGATTGCAATTTAGGTTAAATATTATACATGTGATAATGTTGACATTCTTGTTTGAGTTGCCGCATGTAATAAGTTTATAACATGTGTTGACACACGATATAATAAAAAAGAATCGAAATCAAATGTAATGCTAGATGTGAACCTATCTTAATGTTCTTAAGTTTTGATCTTATCTATAACTAGTTATTTTCCGCCCGCGCGTTGCGGCGGGACCTAATGACTACAAAAGGCGTGTCAGCAACGGCAAACAGATACCGAATATCAAAACATAAATAAAATGACATGGTAAGGATAGTCACTCCGTCATAAAAAAACGATTTTAAATAACCTAATATATAATAATAGGACTCACACGTCCTACACGTTGGAAATTCGGTTGTTTTCAGTTCAGTTATTACGGTGCTAACACGTTAAAATATGGATGAGCTCGGTACCGGTAACGGCAGTGAAAGTACCGATCCAGAAAATCATCGAAATTAGGTACCGGCATCGAAAATGCTCGGTACAATACGGTATGGTATTTGAAGGTAAAAATCAATAAATACAGGTATGGTGCTAGACCGGTGTCGAACCGAAAGTAACGATTCTGAAAACGCCAAAAGGTGGGTACCAAATTGGTACCGAAAATGATTTGGTATAGTAAATTTGGTACCGATACGATACCGGTTCGTTTACAAGATTTGATACGATTTGCTCATCAATATTCTAAATATTCAAGCTAATTTTACATGCTACAATTCATTAATTACAGAAAAAGACAAAAACAAAATAAGTTGTTGTGTATATAAAACCTCATTCAAACGAAATACAGTTACTTACTGTGTGTATGAAAAGTAATCTAAACGGTGCAATTACTTGCATTGCTGCGTTGCTACAGGATTTGATGAGCTCGTTACCAACCGGTACCGAAAATACTGGTACCGAAATCCCCAAAAGTGGGTACCGGTACCGAATATACCTAGTATGGTACGGTTCGGTACAGGTCGGTATTGGTACGGCACCGGTATTTGAGTGTAAAAACCGGTGAATACCTGTGCGGAACCGGTACCAAAAATACACCGGTTTGGTAAATTTGAGACCGGTACCTATACCCGATACCATTTGCTCATCTCTTAATCATGTTACTAATTTTAAAGAATTCTAATCTAATTCTAATATTAATTTAATAATAAATCTACTGTTCATTCTGTTTCTTTTTCTTTTTTATTATATATAGATGTTTAATAAAGATTTTCTTTATATCAATATTTCTCTTCTAGTTAGTTAAATTATATCCTATAAATTTCTTTATCTAATTGCTAACAGCCAAATAAATGAAAAATGCTAATAAGGTGGTTTTATTACAAGGGATATTATCAAATACAAAGTCTCATAAAAATAAGAAGTCATAAAAAGAGTATCAAACGACTTAGATTGATCTTATTCAAGCGGCATTGAAACTGTCTCATCAAACTCTACGATGTGAGATTTTAGGTTTTTGTGTTTCGATGTTTAGCTTTTGTTTACATCATTGTGTTTTTTTTCATTGAGGCATTCCTCTACATGATAGCAATTATAAATTTTCGGTCTATCCTAAGACTATGTGTTGTGGGTTAGCTAAACTCATTGCTACATCATCGCCACGTCACTACCACATAAGAACTTAACTGTTAACTAAATACTCGTTAACAATGTGTTGTGGATTAATAAAACACCAAATACCAATAACTAAAAAAAAAAAGATGGCATGTTATTGGTTGGTTAGTGTTGGAATTTTGGTGAATGGATATTAAATATATTTATAATTTAATGAAGTTATAAATATTAATTAGAATATTCATGTGGTAAGTTAAAGAGTAACTCTTGAGTATTTAATTAGTTTTATTAGAGTTTTTAAGTCTCTAATTAAGTGACTAATTAAGTGAAACTTTTCACTAGTCTTGTACATATAGTAGGCTATGTGCTTTCTTTTGTGACAAGATAATAAGGTATTGTTTTATACATGAAGAATACTAGAAGTAGGAAAAACACTTGAAGACCAACTAGAGAGATGAGTATTCTCTACTTGTTTTCCACCACATGAGTTCAAACACTACAATTACCGGATGTAACCTTGGGCCGGTGAGCCATCTCCGGCAGTACAGACTGCTTCGGCTGTTGTACCCTGGGAGACAGACGCGTCGTCTTTGGTAGAGGCGCGAAATCTGTTTTAAGGGAAGCGTGTTGAACACGTGCCTCAACCAAAATCGTCAACGTTTTAGTGTGCTCTTTGTTGCAGTCAAGAAGTATTTTTCAAGACTCAAGATGATGAATACTCGAGTCTAGGATGCTATCAAGTGCGCGTGAAGGACCCATCAGAGATGCGGCTTGAATCAAGATTGGTATATATAATTATATTTATATTCTTTTTATTTAGTTATTGCAACCGGTATTGTACTATGATATTTCCTACGAATAACGAGAGTCTCGTTATGATATATTTTGTAATTATATTTTACAAAAGGTGAACCTACCTACAAACTTAAAACAGATTTAGTAAGATTGTTGGTACAATCTTAAAAACCTTATTTATAAGGATTTTGGGTTTACGAAAGGATTTATAATAGAATAAAAAATATTTTTAGAGGTTATGATCTTATAAATAATTTTTGGGAAATATGTATGTAGTACAACTTGTTGTGTTTGGATTTTTTTAGATTGAGATAAAATCTTAAATCCTATACTGTGGTACAAAACGAATTGTTTCGGTTCCAACGTTTGGTTTTTGAAACGATTTTGGGAATCGTTAATTTTTCTAACTTTTGTGTTAGATCGGGTTTATTAGTGTAAACCATACGTTTTTTGTAAACGTTAAATTCTCTAACATGTGTGTTAGACCGGAATTATTGGTGTAAACCATACGTTTTTTGTAAACGTTAAATTCTCTTAAGTAGAGTTTTTTATGTCTTTAAATAAGAGTTTTATGTTACTTGATTAGAGTTTTATGTATCTAATTAAGTCTCTATTTAAAATAGACTTTTCATCCACCCATGGATTGATATGAACAAATAAGTCTTATAATGATTTTTGTAATCATTTGTCTTCTAACAATTGTGTTAGAAACGATCATGAAAAGCGTTAGTTTGGAAGCAATTTTTTAATTGTTTAGTTTCTAACGTGTGTATTTGGAAGCAATTTTTTAATTGTTTAGTTTCTAACGTGTGTATTAGAAATGACTTATTTATTTGAACCATATATGTGTTTAGCAAGTCGAATTAACATTTTGTGGAAATGTTAATATTTCTAACGTGCGCGTTAGAATTTCTTTCATTTTAACATGATTGTTAAAAATGGTTAAAATACAAATGCTATGAAATGTTTTATGTAAACATTTTATATAAGCAATTTGTTGTGGCATTGTTTTCAATGCTTTGTATGACTTAGAAATAAAAGGTCATACATTGAAGTTGATGATTGATTGGCTTTAAAAATTAAATCACAATAAAGTGATAGTGTAGTTGTGTGGGATTCATCACCAACTTTAATTTGTGATTTCTAAATCAATTTGAGTGAAATTTTTAATTACTAATTAAACTCTTCATATGTGAAACTCTTGAGTAGAGTTTTAATGGTGACATTTGATGAGTTTTATTAGAGTTTAAATATATAATTATTGAGACTCTTAACTCTTCATATGTGAAACTCTTGAGTAGAGTTTTAATGGTGACATTTGATGAGTTTTATTAGAGTTTAAGTCTATAATTATTGAGACTCTTAACTCTTCAAATGTGAAACTCTTGAGTAGAGTTTTAATGGTGACATTTGATGAGTTTTATTAGAGTTTAAATATATAATTATTGAGACTCTTAACTCTTCATATGTGAAACTCTTGAGTAGAGTTTTAATGGTGACATTTGATGAGTTTTATTGGAGTTTAAATATATAATTATTGAGACTCTTAACTCTTCATATGTGAAACTCTTGAGTAGAGTTTTAATTGTGACATTTGATGAGTTTTATTAGAGTTTAAATATATAATTATTGAGACTCTTAACTCTTCATATGTGAAACTCTTGAGTAGAGTTTTAATGGTGACATTTGATGAGTTTTATTGGAGTTTAAATATATAATTATTGAAACTCTTAACTCTTCATATGTGAAACTCTTGAGTAGAGTTTTAATGATAACATTTGATGAGTTTTATTAGAGTTTAAGTCTATAATTATTGAGACTCTTAACTCTTCATATGGTGAAACTCTTGAGTAGAGTTTTAGTGATGACATTTGATGCTTTAATTTGGTCATGTTATATATATAGATAAAATGACTTAAAGTTTTCTAACATGTGTGTTAGAAAATGTGTATCACGAATACGAGGTTAGAGATTGTTCATAATGGACATAAATGTTTTATGTAAACATTTAATTGCCTATGTGTGCATTAAAACTGATGAGAAACAGTTTATTTTATAAACTATATCTTTGGAAAACGTTTTATGTAAACGTTCGATTCTATAATGTGCTTGTTATAACTTTTTTTCCAACATGTGTGTTAAAAAAAATTATTTGGTGAAAACAACTTGGTGTTGTTGTGAACAAATTTAATTGTTCAAGTTTACTACTTAAATGTAGTATTTGTAACAACTTGGTGTTGTTTTGAGCATAATTGTCCAAGTTTAAAGTTTCAAGATGAAATGGGAAACTTGTACTTACAAGTGCATGGAGTCTTATTGAGGGAGTACCTCAAGACACGCCATGGGACAATATTGTTGAGAAGATTTCGGTCAGATTATAAAGTGTTGAAGATAAAAGCACTTTGCAATTTGATGTCTACATATTGTCTATGCTTCCGTTTAAATTTCAAAAGTGATTGACACTTATGATTTAGTTTCCAATGTATTTTATTGTTTTGTGTTCAATATCTTCGGATAACACATGCAATTTTTTACAAAGAAATAAATCACTAATGGTTGTGACGTATAAATTATTTTTGTGGAAAATAATTATAACGTCTGTTATACATTGTTTAAAAGAATATGGTTTTAAACGGATAGTACATGAAAATACTTGGACATAAACAACTTGAGAGTTGTTACATTGACTAAAAGTCAAAGACGAAACATCAAATGTATAACCACATCATGAATGAGTAATGAAATAACGTAGTGAGTGTATTGAGATGAAATACACTAACGACATTCATGTCGCATACATCATTAGAAGTCTTTAAAAAAAATTCACAAGTGTGAATTCTAACATATGAAAGTAAAAGTACTATATGTTATTGTATACCTTTAATAAATCTTGCGAGATTTATAAGTAGATGCGTCTACCACTTGATTATTGTTAGATCTATATGGAGATTTTACCTTCATTTGGGAGAGGATCCTAAATATACATGTCTCCTAATGAATAACAATAGATGTGTGGAAATCACTTATGGAAAAAATTATGAATACCATGTTGTTGAGTGTCAATCTAGTTGACTCTATCTCACACATAATAGTGATTGTAGATGAGAAACATTCATCTTGTTGGTGATGAATGTATTCACCAAGTGACTTGGATTAAGGCTTATGTTTAAGTACTTATGAGTCAATGGTAGATCGTTGGAGATCAAATGTAAACAAGTTATGTTCCTTAAATGAATGATGAAATTTAGCTTTGTGCTATATACAATAATTTGTGAGACCTTCCTAAATATTGATGGTTTAGGATTATGAATAAGTCTCATTATTTTGTCTTAACAATGGATGAATGTTGCAAAGTGATATTATGATATCCTTAGGGCTGTGAAGAATCAGAATGATGCATCTTCTGTTCACAAGCTAAAGTATTGTAGTCTAAAGCATGCTAGACTAGTACTTGGTTAATTATGGGTCTTGACGGAGACTAATTAACTCTAAACATTCAAATTTGTATGAACACAAAAAGAATTTGTGTATGGACAAAGTTGAGAGAGAATTTTCATTCATTATAAGGAAATGACATGTAACTTTTAAAAGTTTGTTTGAAAAGCTAATGAGGAGAACTCATTGTCTAAGCTTATTCTAGATGTTAAATTAGAATTATTCTAAGTTGGAGACAAACTTATGACAATGGCATGTGTTGCTTTGGTCAGCTCGGAAGCTTGTGTAAGCTAATGCAATATGAGTTGAATTCACTGATACAATAAGGTTGGTCTTGTTCAATCATATGTGTATAAATGTCGCCATAAGTGATGTTACGGAAATGTTGATCAAATGGCAAGAAATGTGGGGGGAGGAACCATTTAAGAAACAACCCTATAAGGGTATGTAGAAATGGTTCTCATTAACACATCTAAATGTTATCCAATAACACTTAAATGTGGGGGGTGTCTTGCATTTGTTTTTAGCAATAAGGATTTTGTAATCCAATCTAACATTGCAAATAGACGACTAAGTGGAGGACACAAAGGTCGTAGTGCATTTCATGAGCGAAGGTTCAAAGGGTAACACCTACCTATCGTATGCAAAACTCAACTGTCGAGGTTACATTGGAAATTTTAAGTGTTTTGAATGATCTCCATTCATGTGGGGGATTGTTGGAATTTTGGTGAATGGATATTAAATATATTTATAATTTAATGAAATTATAAATATTAATTAGAATATTCATGTGGTAAGTTAAAGAGTAACTCTTGAGTATTTAATTAGTTTTATTAGAGTTTTTAAGTCTCTAATTAAGTGAATAATTAAGTGAAACTTTTCACTAGTCTTGTACATATAGTAGGCTATGTGCTTTCTTTTGTGACAAGATAATAAGGTATTGTTTTATACATGAAGAATACTAGAAGTAGGAAAAACACTTGAAGACCAACTAGAGAGATGAGTATTCTCTACTTGTTTTCCACCACATGAGTTCAAACACTACAATTACCGGATGTAACCTTGGGCCGGTGAGCCATCTCCGGCAGTACAGACTGCTTCGGCTGTTGTACCCTGGGAGACAGACGCGTCGTCTTTGGTAGAGGCGCGAAATCTGTTTTAAGGGAAGCGTGTTAAACACGTGCCTCAACCAAAATCGTCAACGTTTTAGTGTGCTCTTTGTTGCAGTCAAGAAGTATTTTTCAAGACTCAAGATGATGAATACTCGAGTCTAGGATGCTATCAAGTGCGCGTGAAGGACCCATCAGAGATGCGGCTTGAATCAAGATTGGTATATATAATTATATTTATATTCTTTTTATTTAGTTATTGCAACCGGTATTGTACTATGATATTTCCTACGAATAACGAGAGTCTCGTTATGATATATTTTGTAATTATATTTTACAAAAGGTGAACCTAATTCCTACAAACTTAAAACAGATTTAGTAAGATTGTTGGTACAATCTTAAAAACCTTATTTATAAGGATTTTGGGTTTACGAAAGGATTTATAATAGAATAAAAAATATTTTTAGAGGTTATGATCTTATAAATATTTTTTGGGAAATATGTATGTAGTACAACTTGTTGTGTTTGGATTTTTTGAGATTGAGATAAAATCTTAAATCCTATACCGTGGTACAAAACGAATTGTTTCGGTTCCAACGTTTGGTTTTTTAAACGATTTTGGGAATCGTTAATTTTTCTAACTTTTGTGTTAGATCGGGTTTATTAGTGTAAACCATACGTTTTTTGTAAACGTTAAATTCTCTAACATGTGTGTTAGACCGGAATTATTGGTGTAAACCATACGTTTTTTGTAAACGTTAAATTCTCTTAAGTAGAGTTTTTTATGTCTTTAAATAAGAGTTTTATGTTACTTGATTAGAGTTTTATGTATCTAATTAAGTCTCTATTTAAAATAGACTTTTCATCCACCCATGGATTGATATGAACAAATAAGTCTTATAATGATTTTTGTAATCATTTGTCTTCTAACAATTGTGTTAGAAACGATCATGAAAAGCGTTAGTTTGGAAGCAATTTTTTAATTGTTTAGTTTCTAACGTGTGTATTTGGAAGCAATTTTTTAATTGTTTAGTTTCTAACGTGTGTATTAGAAATGACTTATTTATTTGAACCATATATGTGTTTAGCAAGTCGAATTAACATTTTGTGGAAATGTTAATATTTCTAACGTGCGCGTTAGAATTTCTTTCATTTTAACATGATTGTTAAAAATGGTTAAAATACAAATGCTATGAAATGTTTTATGTAAACATTTTATATAAGCAATTTGTTGTGGCATTGTTTTCAATGCTTTGTATGACTTAGAAATAAAAGGTCATACATTGAAGTTGATGATTGATTGGCTTTAAAAATTAAATCACAATAAAGTGATAGTGTAGTTGTGTGGGATTCATCACCAACTTTAATTTGTGATTTCTAAATCAATTTGAGTGAAATTTTTAATTACTAATTAAACTCTTCATATGTGAAACTCTTGAGTAGAGTTTTAATGGTGACATTTGATGAGTTTTATTAGAGTTTAAATATATAATTATTGAGACTCTTAACTCTTCATATGTGAAACTCTTGAGTAGAGTTTTAATGGTGACATTTGATGAGTTTTATTAGAGTTTAAGTCTATAATTATTGAGACTCTTAACTCTTCAAATGTGAAACTCTTGAGTAGAGTTTTAATGGTGACATTTGATGAGTTTTATTAGAGTTTAAATATATAATTATTGAGACTCTTAACTCTTCATATGTGAAACTCTTGAGTAGAGTTTTAATGGTGACATTTGATGAGTTTTATTGGAGTTTAAATATATAATTATTGAGACTCTTAACTCTTCATATGTGAAACTCTTGAGTAGAGTTTTAATTGTGACATTTGATGAGTTTTATTAGAGTTTAAATATATAATTATTGAGACTCTTAACTCTTCATATGTGAAACTCTTGAGTAGAGTTTTAATGGTGACATTTGATGAGTTTTATTGGAGTTTAAATATATAATTATTGAGGCTCTTAACTCTTCATATGTGAAACTCTTGAGTAGAGTTTTAATGATAACATTTGATGAGTTTTATTAGAGTTTAAGTCTATAATTATTGAGACTCTTAACTCTTCATATGGTGAAACTCTTGAGTAGAGTTTTAGTGATGACATTTGATGCTTTAATTTGGTCATGTTATATATATAGATAAAATGACTTAAAGTTTTCTAACATGTGTGTTAGAAAATGTGTATCACGAATACGAGGTTAGAGATTGTTCATAATGGACATAAATGTTTTATGTAAACATTTAATTGCCTATGTGTGCATTAAAACTGATGAGAAACAGTTTATTTTATAAACTATATCTTTGGAAAACGTTTTATGTAAACGTTCGATTCTATAATGTGCTTGTTATAACTTTTTTTTCCAACATGTGTGTTAAAAAAAATTATTTGGTGAAAACAACTTGGTGTTGTTGTGAACAAATTTAATTGTTCAAGTTTACTACTTAAATGTAGTATTTGTAACAACTTGGTGTTGTTTTGAGCATAATTGTCCAAGTTTAAAGTTTCAAGATGAAATGGGAAACTTGTACTTACAAGTGCATGGAGTCTTATTGAGGGAGTACCTCAAGACACGCCATGGGACAATATTGTTGAGAAGATTTCGGTCAGATTATAAAGTGTTGAAGATAAAAGCACTTTGCAATTTGATGTCTACATATTGTCTATGCTTCCGTTTAAATTTCAAAAGTGATTGACACTTATGATTTAGTTTCCAATGTATTTTATTGTTTTGTGTTCAATATCTTCGGATAACACATGCAATTTTTTACAAAGAAATAAATCACTAATGGTTGTGACGTATAAATTATTTTTGTGGAAAATAATTATAACGTCTGTTATACATTGTTTAAAAGAATATGGTTTTAAACGGATAGTACATGAAAATACTTGGACATAAACAACTTGAGAGTTGTTACATTGACTAAAAGTCAAAGACGAAACATCAAATGTATAACCACATCATGAATGAGTAATGAAATAACGTAGTGAGTGTATTGAGATGAAATACACTAACGACATTCATGTCGCATACATCATTAGAAGTCTTTAAAAAAAATTCACAAGTGTGAATTCTAACATATGAAAGTAAAAGTACTATATGTTATTGTATACCTTTAATAAATCTTGCGAGATTTATAAGTAGATGCGTCTACCACTTGATTATTGTTAGATCTATATGGAGATTTTACCTTCATTTGAGAGAGGATCCTAAATATACATGTCTCCTAATGAATAACCATAGATGTGTGGAAATCACTTATGGAAAAAATTATGAATACCATGTTGTTGAGTGTCAATCTAGTTGACTCTATCTCACACATAATAGTGATTGTAGATGAGAAACATTCATCTTGTTGGTGATGAATGTATTCACCAAGTGACTTGGATTAAGGCTTATGTTTAAGTACTTATGAGTCAATGGTAGATCGTTGGAGATCAAATGTAAACAAGTTATGTTCCTTAAATGAATGATGAAATTTAGCTTTGTGCTATATACAATAATTTGTGAGACCTTCCTAAATATTGATAGTTTAGGATTATGAATAAGTCTCATTATTTTGTCTTAACAATGGATGAATGTTGCAAAGTGATATTATGATATCCTTAGGGCTGTGAAGAATCAGAATGATGCATCTTCTGTTCACAAGCTAAAGTATTGTAGTCTAAAGCATGCTAGACTAGTACTTGGTTAATTATGGGTCTTGACGGAGACTAATTAACTCTAAACATTCAAATTTGTATGAACACAAAAAGAATTTGTGTATGGACAAAGTTGAGAGAGAATTTTCATTCATTATAAGGAAATGACATGTAACTTTTAAAAGTTTGTTTGAAAAGCTAATGAGGAGAACTCATTGTCTAAGCTTATTCTAGATGTTAAATTAGAATTATTCTAAGTTGGAGACAAACTTATGACAATGGCATGTGTTGCTTTGGTCAGCTCGGAAGCTTGTGTAAGCTAATGCAATATGAGTTGAATTCACTGATACAATAAGGTTGGTCTTGTTCAATCATATGTGTATAAATGTCGCCATAAGTGATGTTACGGAAATGTTGATCAAATGGCAAGAAATGTGGGGGGAGGAACCATTTAAGAAACAACCCTATAAGGGTATGTAGAAATGGTTCTCATTAACACATCTAAATGTTATCCAATAACACTTAAATGTGGGGGGTGTCTTGCATTTGTTTTTAGCAATAAGGATTTTGTAATCCAATCTAACATTGCAAATAGACGACTAAGTGGAGGACACAAAGGTCGTAGTGCATTTCATGAGCGAAGGTTCAAAGGGTAACACCTACCTATCGTATGCAAAACTCAACTGTCGAGGTTACATTGGAAATTTTAAGTGTTTTGAATGATCTCCATTCATGTGGGGGATTGTTGGAATTTTGGTGAATGGATATTAAATATATTTATAATTTAATGAAATTATAAATATTAATTAGAATATTCATGTGGTAAGTTAAAGAGTAACTCTTGAGTATTTAATTAGTTTTATTAGAGTTTTTAAGTCTCTAATTAAGTGACTAATTAAGTGAATAATTAAGTGAAACTTTTCACTAGTCTTGTACATATAGTAGGCTATGTGCTTTCTTTTGTGACAAGATAATAAGGTATTGTTTTATACATGAAGAATACTAGAAGTAGGAAAAACACTTGAAGACCAACTAGAGAGATGAGTATTCTCTACTTGTTTTCTACCACATGAGTTCAAACACTACAATTACCGGATGTAACCTTGGGCCGGTGAGCCATCTCCGGCAGTACAGACTGCTTCGACTGTTGTACCCTGGGAGACAGACGCGTCGTCTTTGGTAGAGGCGCGAAATCTGTTTTAAGGGAAGCGTGTTGAACACGTGCCTCAACCAAAATCGTCAACGTTTTAGTGTGCTCTTTGTTGCAGTCAAGAAGTATTTTTCAAGACTCAAGATGATGAATACTCGAGTCTAGGATGCTATCAAGTGCGCGTGAAGGACCCATCAGAGATGCGGCTTGAATCAAGATTGGTATATATAATTATATTTATATTCTTTTTATTTAGTTATTGTAACCGGTATTGTACTATGATATTTCCTACGAATAACGAGAGTCTCGTTATGATATATTTTGTAATTATATTTTACAAAAGGTGAACCTAATTCCTACAGTTAGAACCTCCATGAGCCCCACCACCAAACCATTCTTCCTCTGTTAACACATTAACTAGCCCCATTAACATCCCGTGCCGTGTTCCCTTTGTTAACAGCTTACGTAGCACTGTTAACGGTGCCTTAGTTTTTTTTTTAACAGATGACGATGCCTTAGCTAACCTACAACAACCCTCGTAACTTAGCATGTTAATAATTATTTATGTTAAAGATATAGACTATATATACACACATATTGGTCTATATAAAAGGGAATTTGATTATTATTTTAAGGCAATTTAATTATTATTTTAACTATTAATCATATATGTAAATATGTCGTATTAAATTCAAAATATGACTTTTTAAAAATAGGAACAGTTTATATCTAAAGATAAGAGTTAATGTACAAACTCAGCCATTGATCTCTTAAGATCAGTGGTTCAAAGCTAAAAGAGGACATTTTTGTAAATACCAAGTTCAAACAATTGAAGAAATAAATAGAGAAAGGGTATTCCGGTCCTTTCTCATTTGAACTCTCCTACCTTGATTTTTTTCAAATGGCTATAACTTTTTCATACATTAATATTTAAAAAAATACAATGTATTAACGAGCATTTAATTCTCTTTAACTCGAGCAACCTATTACTATAGTTTTCTTAAAAAAAATTTACATGATTTTGAATAACCATTACGTGATTTCGAATACCCAACACATGACTACGTGATTTCGAATACCCTTACATGATTACGTGATTTCATTATAATATGTGAAACGCAGTAAGTGATTTCGTAATTACGTTACAATAATTGACTATGTATTTATCACCTGACTACATAATTTTGAATACCCATTTCGTGATTACATGATTTCATTAAAGTATATTTTACGTGAAACCACATTGAGTGATTACGTTATAATCCTAAGGTGCTGTTTGTTTTTTTTTCATAAAACCTCTGTGCAGGCTCTTCTGTCTGCGCGGCGCAGACCACGCGCAGACATTGTGATGTGCAGACTGTTTGTTTTTTCGAAGACGTTTCATTAAAAAAGGTCTGCGCGAGGTCTTCTTGGTGCAGACTTAGTCCAACCACTTCTAAGATCTTCTAAGGTTTGCAGAGGGTTAAACACCACCACCCACCACCACCTTCCATCACCGTCCATCACCACCACCGTTTATCACCACCACCACCCACCACCGTCCATCACCACCACCACCACCACCACCGTCGACTACCACCGTCCATCACCACCACCACCATCCACCACCCACCACCATCCATCGCCACCACCACCACCCACCACCGTCCATCACCACCACCACCCACCACCGTTCATGACCACCACCGTCCATCACCACCACCGGCTACCACCCATCACTGTCCTCCAACACCCACCACTGTCATCCAACACCCACCACCGTCCACCACCACCGTTCATCACCACAACCGTCCACCACCCACCACCGTCCACCACCCAGTCTGTCACACCCCGATATTTCCACGTATTACTGGTGGGCCCGGTGGGGAGTATCGTGACGTAGTTGATATCATCATGGTCAAATAATCACAGTTTAATGCACAGCGAAAGTCTAAAATAATAATAATACAAACCGATTTGAAAGTATAATAAAATATTACACAACGGTTGTAAGTGGATCCACAGGCGGATCTAAAACAGAAAGAAAATATTGTTCAACAGACTTTAAGTATTAAAAGCTTGCAAGACTCTTTATTTAATACTCAGGAATTTCCAGCCCATTACGCGTAGTACCTGCACTTAGTCTTTTTGAAAAATACGTCAGTTTACACTGGTAAATACAATTAACTGACTCTTTTGAAAAGCATTTATAAAATTGGTTTGGATGGACAAGGCATAAAATCTTTTATAACTTGGGACAATTATTTAAAAATAATCTTGTATACATATTTATATGTTTTTCGTCCATTCAGGACCGGAATAGAAGAGCCGATATAAGATTAATAGACACACCACAAGTATAGGCCCACAAGGAGTTTCCTCACGAGTGAGATACCGTTTATACATACGCAACTATCAGGTGTATGCCTACACCCCATGCTTAAGCCTTGGCCATTTCAAATGAATGAGCCGAGGATATCCAGTACACGGTCATTAACCCCCCCAAAGGCATTGTATCAAACACAACAGATTAAAACGGGTTATGTAAATTTATTAATCACAATCTAATTAAATGATTTCATACCCGACCAAGCGGTATTATTATAATACCGTATCCCAAACCCGTATAACGAAAAATAAGTTAAAAGTGTCACACCCCCAAAAATACCCCAAGCGGAAACCCCCGCGAGGCGTGTGACGTACCAGGATCTAGCCACCAATCACATTGAACTCATACAAGATTTTTAATAAAGCTTTCATTCATTAAGATAAAGTGTTACAAAACATTATTTATAACTCGTTGTGTTCAGCGGAAGCATATTACAAGTTTAATCAAGACCAAAGCGTATGTAACCAACTAATCTTGTTTCAAGTTTCCATGTATCTCGACCCATGAGCACTCCAGCATCCCAGACAGCAAGTTCCACATCCACACATATCTATAACCTGCGAGCATGCACACAAGAGTATCAGACAACGCTGGTGAGTTCACAGTTTTATGAAAACGTTTGGTTACCAAGTGTTTAATCCAGTTTAATAACAATTCCGAAAGTAATGTTGATAATAACTCGATACTGTACAAGATGGCTCCAGATGATTTTTGCCCTTTCCCCAATGCCCCTATCAAAGCATTGGGCATGACTGGGTCATTAGTTCACACTTGTCCTCTCAGGTACAGGGTGAGGGTGCCAAACCTAGATAGCGCTACCAACTAATACCCCGTTACCTCTCAGGTAACAAACAAGACGGGACTTAATGGTGATAGGAGTGAGTGTATTATCCAACATTCCAGCTTTTACCCAAAAGACTTATTCCTCTCAGGAATACCCACTGATCTACCCAAAGACTTATTCCTCTCAGGAATACCCATTTGACTGTCCCACCCACCGGGACGAATCCTCAAGAGAAGTGAACTCACCTTAGATTGCTCGGTATGTTACGTTACATTACCCTTTTCCCAGATGGTCAATCAAACCCTATCGTGGTTACCAAAAGACAATCAGTTTATATGCAGGTAAGTCACATATTCCACATTCACATTACACACGTAGCATACACACCTCATCATATGAGTTATAACAGTCGTTCATGAAATCCAATGGTAACATATATCATACTATCACATAATTATCACATTGCACACCTCGCACCTCATCTAGTAACTCATATCAGATGTTTTGCATGTACATAGGTTCATCTCACAAGTCCACATTCAATAACATACAAACTAACATGCAAGTTGTCACACCCCAAATTTCCACGTGTCACCGGTGGGCCCGGTGGGGGAGTATCGTGACGTGGTTAGCAACATCATGGTCAAACAACACAATATAATAATGCACAGCGGAAGCAAAAGATAAATATATTACATTCCGAATATAAGTAATGTCAAAGTATTACAACGGAAGGTAAGGGATCCACAGGCGGATCAAACAAAAGATACTAAAACTGTTCAACAGACTTCAGGCATCTAGAACTTTCAAGATTCCCTAATGACGCCCTGAGCTCCCAGCCAATTATGCATAGTACCTGTCACTTAACCTTTTTGAAAATACGTCAGTTTACACTGGTAAATACAATTAACTGACTCATTTTGGAAAAAGAGTTTGAAAAGTGATTCGAGTGCAAACAGCACAAAACTATCTTGACACATTGATTAAAATGCACAGAGGCAAAATTAATCCTTTATACTTGGGACAATTCTATTAATAAAAATCTTGTATCCGATTTACATGGTTGTCCAACATTTAGGGCCGGTGATTATACAATACAAGCCGGACAAGATTAATCGACACACCACAAATATAATCTCACAAGAAGATACCCTTACGAGTGAGTATACGTTATACATATGCAACAGGAGGTGTTATGTCTACACCTTGTGCTTACGTCGTGGCCATTCACTTTTTAAAATGAGCCAAGGATATCCAGGACACGGTCATTAACCCCCAATGTTATTTGTTATCAATCAATACAGATTAAAACGGGATTATACAATTTAATCATCTCCGATTAAAAAGGTTTCTACACCCGACCAAGCGGTATTTTTATAATACCGTACCCCAAGCCCGTATAAGGGAAAATAAGTTAAAAGTATTTACCTGAGCTAGCAATGCAATTTATACTCAGCCGTATATTCTAATCAGCAAGCACGAGTACTTCTACTGGGGCTCATAATCTGGAACGAATGTTTTATTAACCTATTAGATTCCTAACGGGTCTTATTTTAAGTCGTAACTTAGACCGGTTAGTTTCAAGGAAGTGTTACGGTTCAAACGCATGATTAAGCGAAGACCAGAATAGAATGTGATTTAGACCCGACAAGTTTGAAGACTTGTATAATATGGGTAAACTAAACACATTCTGGATTTTGAGATAAAAAGGATAAGGTTTGACCCGTTTCGGCTAATTTATGCAAACTAGTTACATAAACCGAACCGAACGCGCCAGAGGCGTAACGGGTAACCATAAGGGTCGCGAACAGGTTTCCTAAGTTAATATGCTTTAAATATGTTGTGATATCATTATGATATCTTCCATAATGCCCAAAACGAGTTTTATCATTAATTATGCCCCGTAGGGGTATTTTGGTCAATTTAGAGATTATAAAAGGGATTTAACGCAACCCCGATGTTCGGGACTGAAGTAATCAGTAAACAACTTATTTTTAACAGATTATATTAGTTGGTAATAATCTTTATGTGTCGAAATGGTTTTAAGCCTAAACTACGCGTATAATACGCGTATAAACCCGTTTTAAGCGACGTACGATTAAAAATACGATTCTGGGTTTTCTGATTAGTTAAACAGGCTCAAAACATTACATTTATTATTTAAAATCAGTAGCAATTGGATTCGCGTCAAAATTCTTTGTAGAAATCATTTTATGACCGAAAAGGGTAAATTCGGTATTAACCGAATTAAGGCGATAAGCCTAGCTTAAGATCAGTTTAAAAATAATTAAAAATCTTCAAAAATCCCAAAATATTATTTAACATTAGTGGGTAAAAGTTTTGGTACCGAAAATCGGGTTTAGATAGGCTATGCGCTAATCGCGCCGTTTAATTAATAAAAAGTTTATTATTTACGCTAATGCGCATATCTCCTAATCTAGACCTCCGATTGACGTGAAAATTTACGTACATGTTTAATAATCAGTAACTAAGATTATTGTACTTCCACATTTTCAAAATTCTCGTTGTATGGTCATAAGAGCATTACGGTCCATTTTAAGCATTTAACGGAACCGCGCGAACGATTAGGGATTCGAGTGGTATAAACGCAGAGGCTTATACACACATGTAACTAGGTCCTAAAGGAACCTTAAGGCATGTCTAAACCTATATAAATCGGGTCAGAACTGAGGTCAACGCAAAAGTCAAACTTTTGCGTCTTTCGGCTCCGAATCGGTTCTAAATAGAAAGTTGTCGAATCAATCAAGCGTAGACAAGTTATTATACTTATTTTCAAGTTGTATGACCGATAAAACAGGTTACACGTCTTCCGTATCGTTAAATATGCGATTTATGTTCTTGTTGACTTTTTCGGACAACCTTTGACTCGACAAACGACATGGTTAGGATTGGAATCAGTGGGTGACCTTTTAGGGGTTTATTACCCATATAAATACCAACTTATAACAACTTTCGATTCGACAAACCTCTGGACCGATTGTGATTTATCACAAAGTCAAACCGTAGTTACGACGGTTTGATTTCTAGGCCATAAACGAAGCATAAACGAATTTAGAAGTGTTAGACATACTTACAAGTGATAAATGGATGATTTGGAATGCTTGGAATTAGCTTGAAAGATCCAGAAGTGCTCAGGAGTGATAGATGATCAATGTTGCATAAATGGGTCTTTATATATAACTTCTAACACTCTTAGATGATCAACACATAAGCCTAGGGGTGTTGTATTATCATCCACAAGTTCCCTATAGGCTAAAAACCATCTTAGCAAGCCCATAGAATCGAATACTTGCTCCTTAAGTCGGTTAAATGGCTGAAACAGGCAGCTGTGATGTTTTTCTGCATCTGACAGTCTAACGCGGCCCGCATTAAGTTTAGGCAATCCTAAAGCGGGCCGCCTGGAGGTTCTGATCAGGTTGCAACTTTTAAATATTGCACTTTTAGTCCCCGGTCCTCCTAAACGTCGCTTTCTCGATGTTTTCTTGCATCTTAAACCCTCTAAATTGATTTATAAGGGCTTCAAGACTTATACCATCTTTGTGAAGTCCTCGGGTAACTTTATGATCACCCGAAAAGCCCTAAATTTCAATGTTGGCGATTCTAACCCTCACACACGAATTTTATCACAACTTGCTCATACGATAACGAAACTTGGTGAAATTTTTATGGTACATTCTAGTGAGCATAATTAATCGTTACAAAGCTCCGGGTTTGTCAAAAGGTTACTCAGAGGTATATCTTTAACATGTTGACACAATTAACCCCTGCAGTTTGTAATCTCTCACTTTATTTCACAATTCGCTTCGTATGATCCATGATCTATTCGTTTTAGGTTATAAACATTATGTAGGGTTATTGTAAAGTGTATTCATTCATTCTTGACACTTTGAACCCTTATATTTACAAAATTTCATTTGTTCGTCAACTTTAGTCCTTCAAGAGCATTCTTTCACACGTTCAAACCTATGACACGTGTCAACACATTATAGGACGTAAATTTTCGGGGTGTTACATCCTCACCCCCTTAAAATAAATCTCGACCCGAGATTTACTGAAATAAGTAAGGGTACTTTTCTTTCATCGTGGATTCAACTTCCCACGTGAATTCGGGACCTCTTCGGGCATCCCATTTGACCTTTACGAAAGGTATATGCTTCCTTCGAAGCTTCCTTACTTGTCGATCCTCAATCGATATAGGATGTTTATCACATCGTAAATCCGCATACCAATTTGTGATAGTGCTCCTTGACTTATTGGCGGAACACATCTTCCAGTCACTAGTGTGCAATGTATTTCGAGCTCCGCCAAACCACTTAGATAGGTTTTAGCTTACAAGCTACTTGATCTTGATACATTCGATTTTCTTCGAACGATTTCCATATATTCAGAGCTTAACTAGCCTGATAATTTAACAAATTTGGTACACCCTTCCTGGGTGATATCTTCTGTTAAACCATATTCCTTAACAAGAACTTAGGAAATTTGCTATTTTCATAACCCCTCGATTTCTTGCCATATACTGGCAACCTACAATTGATTATGGATTTATATAATCTTATTTGTTGTCCCCCAGGCAACTTTCGGATCTTGATAATTGGACTTACCAATTCTCTATCTAACACTAGACATTTAACACTTCATCTATACAAGGTCTCCAAAGGAGTAGCCTTAACACTTACATATCCATTATTATGGAAAAGCTCATTTTTAAGGTGAGATGGTTATTCCAACCACTGCTTAGCTAATGTTTAGGGAACAGCTAATCCTTGCCGTTAGTCGAACAAATCGACGATCCTGGGCAGTTGATGGCAAATTCTTAATCGTTGCCTAAATAGGGTTGCGGCGATAATGCATAAGCAAAGTGAACCGTCTTTCTTATCTAACTAGTATCATACTCTGAAAGTATCGAGTTAGGCTATATGAATCTCATATCTTAAAATTTACTTAATCAGGTTTCCGGTTATCCCATAATTAACATGGAGTTCTTACAACACTCTAACCCAAAGCGGGATGTAAATCTTAACTCTACCTGCCCCTAGGGAGGTAAACAGGGTAAACTTTAGGAGAAGATAATCAAAGTACAAGGAGGTTGCAGAGATTTTTTCATATCTCAGGCTCCAGTTCACTCATCGTTACTTGTGTCGAATAAGTGACACATTTATGTTACTAGTCCACGAATTCCTTAATCGGGAATATTTACTTGGAAGATTTTATTTTGGATATCTTCTTTGAATACCATTAGTTGACTTTAGTACCATATGATCATTGGGATATCTTTGTGGTTCCATGCATTAGACCTCCATGCTGATCAGACATGGAAATAATCTATGGGACACACTAGGATACGCCCATCCTCATATGACACTTTTATCACACATAGTTTGGCATTCGTAGGCGATAGAAAACAATGAGAAAAGAAAAATAATTAAAATAACATATGTTGTCGTACTCTATGCAAAGAAAGAGTGGTTTCGAATAGATATTAATATAAATATAGGATTTGTTGGAGCATTCTCAACGTAACATCGTCACTTTCTACCGGGCATTAAATGACCGGAGTCTTAATCAGGTGGAGACAACCGCTCTCAACCTTTATCATTCATAATATATTTATACATGCCAGTATTTAATAAGTTTCTACATAAACTGCTTGATAACAAAAGGTACATATTATACTTTTATTATGCTGCCCTATCTCTTGGGCGTTCATCCTGACAACTCGTGCGTTTGTCATCTTGGCCTACTCGGGCTTCTTCTGTTTCCTAGGGCAGTTAGTCTTGATATGCCCCTTCTCGTTGCAACCATAACAGGTTGCATCTTTCAACTTCTTGCAATCCATAGTTTTATGTTCCTTAGACTTGCAGATCCCACAAACCCTGGGCTGCGATTTGGATTTTGGTTCGAACCTGCATTTCCCATGATGGCGCTTCTTGCAGGTCTCACATACTGGTTTCTGGTCGGACTTTTGTCTGTTCTTTTTCGTAGAACTCTGGGAGTTATCTACCTCCCTTTTCCTTTTTAGTTCATCCTTTGCAACAGAGGCATGAACGGGATCCTCCTTAAGAGTAAGGAAGTGTGGTCCTAGATAAAATTTGGACCGAGCAGCATGAGACTCCTTGAACTTTTTCACGGCCTTCTTCACAGCTTTTCCAACAGCTGCGTCTATCATAGTTTGAAGAACATCCTTGGAAATTCTAAGGTTCACAATTTCAGCATCATTAGCATGCTTCGTGTTATCAATGGCGCGATTGACTGTTGTCTTATCCGAGTTTGCCATACTCGATATTGGTTCCTAATACCAATAAAACAATTTCTTAGTTGCAATCCAACAACTGCTATTTCTCATTTTGATGGTCTTAATGTATACCAACCATGGTGTCAATAACCTTTACAGGCTATTATAGCACTAACATTCTTAATGAACGTTATTTAAAATATATTAATATTACTTAGCCTAGGTCGTAAAAGACCATCAGTGGCATTAAAGATTTGGACCTAGTCCATCACTTTTCTGACAGAGGATCGAAACGTCACATCTGTCTTTATTATATTAAAGAATTTAGGTAGCTTGAAAGCTTGCCATAGGAATATCAGAAAAGAGTGATTCCTATTAGATATAAAATATCCATCTAAGGTTTGTTGGAGCATTTTCTAAAGTATCTTCGGCCAATTTCTACTTCGTATAAAATAACCGAAGTCCTAGTCGGACGGAGACAACAGTTCTTATCAGTCATCGTTCATTATTGAATCATATGTGTCAGCATCAAATAAATTTCTGCATAAACTGCTTGATAAGGAAGAGTACCTGCTATATAGTTATCCTTCTGCACCATCTCCTGGCGCTCATCCGGAAGACTCATGCGTTTGTCTTCCTGGCCTCTCCAGGCTTCTTTATAAGCTTTGGGCAGTTGGTTTTGATGTGCCCTTCCTCGTTACAATTGTAGCATGTGGCGTTCTTTAGCCCATTGCAATCTAAGGTTTTGTGACCCTTGGTCTTGCAAATTCCACACAATTTAGCACGTAGGTCTATTGTACATTTTCCATAATGTTGCTTTTTGCAGTTACTGCATTTGGGTCTGTTATCAGGCTGAGTCGAGTTCTTCCTAACCTCGGAATCCTTCCCGTGATCCGAGCTTCCCTTCATCTTCTTGTTAGTTTGATGAGAGTTTTCCTCCTCTCTTTCACATCTTTTCTCGCTAGAAGCCTTAACAGACTTAATTCTGATTGCGTCTAAGGTGAGAGATAAGGATAAGTCCACCGCGGACCTATATGTGGTTAGCCTAGATGCCTTAACATTCCCTTTTATCTCTGGTGCTAGGCCTCCAATGAAACGTGCTATGCGTTTAGGTTCAGGGGTGACTAGATAAGGAACCAGGCGGGACATAGTGTTGAAACTTGTCACATACGCCTGACAATTCAAATTCTCCATGACCAGAGTCAAGAAGTCTGATTCGATCTTTTCTACCTCATGCTGAGGGCAATAGTTTTCCTTGACTAATGCAACAAATTGCTCCCAAGATAAGTTGTAGAGTAGAACTTTCCCCGTGGCTTGGAGCATTGATCTCCACCATGCCAACGCTTCTCCTTTAAATGATTGTGAAACAAATTTCACAACATCTTGCTCCGCACAACCGCTGATGTCAACAACAGCGTCTATCTCATCGAGCCATGTCATGCAATCGATGGCCCCTTCTTCTCCTGTAAAGTCTCTGGGCTTGCAGGAGACGAAATATTTATATGAACAGGTCTTAACTGGTGCCTCTTGATGAAACACAACTTGTCTAGACGGAATACTCCTTTGATTTGACAAGTCATGAACATCGTCCTCTCTTGACTCTTGTGTTTTAAGAGGGGGCTTACTACTAGCCATAGATAGAGTCTTGGAGTGGGTATCATTTGATTCAACATACTGTCGATCAAGAGCTCGAGTAACAGCATAATCTATTATTGCCTGTAGCTCTGCTCCAGTTACATTAATTCTGGTAGTATCATTGCTCTCCTTCATGTGGCTGTTAACTTCATCTAATCCAGCCATGTAGCTTGATGTCTACATAAACATTGGCAATGATTTATTCAAAGGTTATTATGGAATCATCATCCTTGACGATTCATCAACCATGGTAATATGAACCATATTGGTTAACTTGTTTGTTATATTAAATTAGTATTTTCCATTATAATTTATCCTAGTTATAAAACATTAAGGATATTAAAGTGGCGCATAAGGCCTAGTCACAAGGACAGTTCTAAATTTTTATAAGCCATGATTTCAGATAATCGAGGCATTAAGGTTTGAATCACGTTCATTACCTTCTCTTGACAGGGAGTTGTAGACTTCAACTGTCTTTTGTTTTTTAGGACAATAGATATAGCCCGTGGGCATTTCCCTTCTGAGGGATGGTTATATTATGATCATCTTCTCAGATGCTATTAGTCGAGATCGTATGGATCCTACCGACTATTATGTTTGGACCTGGTCCAACATTTTTGGACAGAAGGTCATAGACCACCACTGTCGTTGTCTTATCGGACAACAAGTTTAGCCCGAAGGCACTTCATCACTTCTGGATGTTTATAATGTGATCATCTTATAGGATGACACAAGCCATGATTTCTAAATCACTAGGCTAGATAAGAAAATTGGAAGAATCTAATATAAGGACGACTGTTGTGATTTTATCGAATCACATTTGTCAGGAGTGCTAACACGTTCTTAGGTGTTAACAAGGATTTGAATCTCTTGAGTAGGTTTCACCATTTTGGCCGCGTAGGCTAGGTTTCACCTTTAAGATTCTCTTTAAACTGCCTACTGGCAGGGAAAGAAGGATATTTATTTTATTCAGGATTTTTATCATAAATTCTAATTTATAATTTAATAATAGCACAAATGGCCTAGTCGCGTAGACAGGTTTAATTTATAAGCCAAGATTTCAGAGAATCAGGGCAATTTATGAATTTGTAATGGCACAAAAGGCCTAGTCACGTGGACAAGTTTAATTTATAAGCCATGATCGTCTGGGATCGAGGCATTTTGTAATAGCACAAAAGGCTTAGTCACATGGACAAGTTTAATTTATAAGCCATGATCGTCTGGGATCGAGGCATTTAGTAATAGCACAAAAGGCTTAGTCACATGGACAAGTTTAATTTATAAGCCATGATCGTCTGGGATCGAGGCATTTAGTAATAGCACAAAAGGCTTAGTCACATGGACAAGTTTAATTTATCCATTATATGAAAATAAAAGTACAGAGTTGCCCTAAGCGGGTCTTTGAAGGGATAATGTGTCCTCGAAGGGACTGAAAGATAAATATGTCCTTATAAGGACTATTAAGGAAACGATCTTCTGCAAAAGGAGTTTCTTCTTCATTCTATTTCTGAATGCTTTTTCCTTGGATGCTCGTTTCATTCTGGCCGCGGTACGAAGCTCAGCATCTCAGGGCTCCGGGTGGGGAGAACTCCTATTACGGCTTCTTCGCTTGGCGACGTATCCAATAAAAATTTGGAAGTAAAATTTTCAGATTAGGATTGAGAATAATCCTATGTTAAGTCTAGACTCAGAAGGTTTAGATACGTGCAATCGTGTAACTGAGATTAATCACTAAGGCTAGTGTTTAATTCACTCAGTGTTGGCTCTGATACCAACCTGTCACACCCCAAATTTCCACGTGTCACCGGTGGGCCCGGTGGGGGAGTATCGTGACGTGGTTGGCAACATCATGGTCAAACAACACAATATAATAATGCACAGCGGAAGCAAAAGATAAATATATTACATTCCGAATATAAGTAATGTCAAAGTATTACAACGGAAGGTAAGGGATCCACAGGCGGATCAAACAAAAGATACTAAAACTGTTCAACAGACTTCAGGCATCTAGAACTTTCAAGATTCCCTAATGACGCCCTGAGCTCCCAGCCAATTATGCATAGTACCTGTCACTTAACCTTTTTGAAAATACGTCAGTTTACACTGGTAAATACAATTAACTGACTCATTTTGGAAAAAGAGTTTGAAAAGTGATTCGAGTGCAAACGGCACAAAACTATCTTGACACATTGATTAAAATGCACAGAGGCAAAATTAATCCTTTATACTTGGGACAATTCTATTAATAAAAATCTTGTATCCGATTTACATGGTTGTCCAACATTTAGGGCCGGTGATTATACAATACAAGCCGGACAAGATTAATCGACACACCACAAATATAATCTCACAAGAAGATACCCTTACGAGTGAGTATACGTTATACATATGCAACAGGAGGTGTTATGTCTACACCTTGTGCTTACGTCGTGGCCATTCACTTTTTAAAATGAGCCAAGGATATCCAGGACACGGTCATTAACCCCCAATGTTATTTGTTATCAATCAATACAGATTAAAACGGGATTATACAATTTAATCATCTCCGATTAAAAAGGTTTCTACACCCGACCAAGCGGTATTTTTATAATACCGTACCCCAAGCCCGTATAAGGGAAAATAAGTTAAAAGTATTTACCTGAGCTAGCAATGCAATTTATACTCAGCCGTATATTCTAATCAGCAAGCACGAGTACTTCTACTGGGGCTCATAATCTGGAACGAATGTTTTATTAACCTATTAGATTCCTAACGGGTCTTATTTTAAGTCGTAACTTAGACCGGTTAGTTTCAAGGAAGTGTTACGGTTCAAACGCATGATTAAGCGAAGACCAGAATAGAATGTGATTTAGACCCGACAAGTTTGAAGACTTGTATAATATGGGTAAACTAAACACATTCTGGATTTTGAGATAAAAAGGATAAGGTTTGACCCGTTTCGGCTAATTTATGCAAACTAGTTACATAAACCGAACCGAACGCGCCAGAGGCGTAACGGGTAACCATAAGGGTCGCGAACAGGTTTCCTAAGTTAATATGCTTTAAATATGTTGTGATATCATTATGATATCTTCCATAATGCCCAAAACGAGTTTTATCATTAATTATGCCCCGTAGGGGTATTTTGGTCAATTTAGAGATTATAAAAGGGATTTAACGCAACCCCGATGTTCGGGACTGAAGTAATCAGTAAACAACTTATTTTTAACAGATTATATTAGTTGGTAATAATCTTTATGTGTCGAAATGGTTTTAAGCCTAAACTACGCGTATAATACGCGTATAAACCCGTTTTAAGCGACGTACGATTAAAAATACGATTCTGGGTTTTCTGATTAGTTAAACAGGCTCAAAACATTACATTTATTATTTAAAATCAGTAGCAATTGGATTCGCGTCAAAATTCTTTGTAGAAATCATTTTATGACCGAAAAGGGTAAATTCGGTATTAACCGAATTAAGGCGATAAGCCTAGCTTAAGATCAGTTTAAAAATAATTAAAAATCTTCAAAAATCCCAAAATATTATTTAACATTAGTGGGTAAAAGTTTTGGTACCGAAAATCGGGTTTAGATAGGCTATGCGCTAATCGCGCCGTTTAATTAATAAAAAGTTTATTATTTACGCTAATGCGCATATCTCCTAATCTAGACCTCCGATTGACGTGAAAATTTACGTACATGTTTAATAATCAGTAACTAAGATTATTGTACTTCCACATTTTCAAAATTCTCGTTGTATGGTCATAAGAGCATTACGGTCCATTTTAAGCATTTAACGGAACCGCGCGAACGATTAGGGATTCGAGTGGTATAAACGCAGAGGCTTATACACACATGTAACTAGGTCCTAAAGGAACCTTAAGGCATGTCTAAACCTATATAAATCGGGTCAGAACTGAGGTCAACGAAAAAGTCAAACTTTTGCGTCTTTCGGCTCCGAATCGGTTCTAAATAGAAAGTTGTCGAATCAATCAAGCGTAGACAAGTTATTATACTTATTTTCAAGTTGTATGACCGATAAAACAGGTTACACATCTTCCGTATCGTTAAATATGCGATTTATGTTCTTGTTGACTTTTTCGGACAACCTTTGACTCGACAAACGACATGGTTAGGATTGGAATCAGTGGGTGACCTTTTAGGGGTTTATTACCCATATAAATACCAACTTATAACAACTTTCGATTCGACAAACCTCTGGACCGATTGTGATTTATCACAAAGTCAAACCGTAGTTACGACGGTTTGATTTCTAGGCCATAAACGAAGCATAAACGAATTTAGAAGTGTTAGACATACTTACAAGTGATAAATGGATGATTTGGAATGCTTGGAATTAGCTTGAAAGATCCAGAAGTGCTCAGGAGTGATAGATGATCAATGTTGCATAAATGGGTCTTTATATATAACTTCTAACACTCTTAGATGATCAACACATAAGCCTAGGGGTGTTGTATTATCATCCACAAGTTCCCTATAGGCTAAAAACCATCTTAGCAAGCCCATAGAATCGAATACTTGCTCCTTAAGTCGGTTAAATGGCTGAAACAGGCAGCTGTGATGTTTTTCTGCATCTGACAGTCTAACGCGGCCCGCATTAAGTTTAGGCAATCCTAAAGCGGGCCGCCTGGAGGTTCTGATCAGGTTGCAACTTTTAAATATTGCACTTTTAGTCCCCGGTCCTCCTAAACGTCGCTTTCTCGATGTTTTCTTGCATCTTAAACCCTCTAAATTGATTTATAAGGGCTTCAAGACTTATACCATCTTTGTGAAGTCCTCGGGTAACTTTATGATCACCCGAAAAGCCCTAAATTTCAATGTTGGCGATTCTAACCCTCACACACGAATTTTATCACAACTTGCTCATACGATAACGAAACTTGGTGAAATTTTTATGGTACATTCTAGTGAGCATAATTAATCGTTACAAAGCTCCGGGTTTGTCAAAAGGTCACTCAGAGGTATATCTTTAACATGTTGACACAATTAACCCCTGCAGTTTGTAATCTCTCACTTTATTTCACAATTCGCTTCGTATGATCCATGATCTATTCGTTTTAGGTTATAAACATTATGTAGGGTTATTGTAAAGTGTATTCATTCATTCTTGACACTTTGAACCCTTATATTTACAAAATTTCATTTGTTCGTCAACTTTAGTCCTTCAAGAGCATTCTTTCACACGTTCAAACCTATGACACGTGTCAACACATTATAGGACGTAAATTTTCGGGGTGTTACACAAGTTCATATTCACATGCCACATAACAGTCCAAACGTCAAGTACACTAGTATATGTTATGATTAAAATGTGCGGCCCAGTTTCCGTTTGTGGCCCATCGACATGTGCAGCCCAATTACTCGTCCATTCAAAGACTTGTGCGACTCAATGCATCTTTGTGCCACTCGATGCATCTTATGCGACTTGATGCATCTTGTGTGACTCATTTGGGTTGTGCGACTCACACCACACCCAGCCCAAATGTCTTGTGCGACTGGACCAAACCTGTGCGATCCAAACATAACCCGGCCCAAACAACTTGTGCGATTACCCAATGTGTTCGGCCCAGAATGTACAAAAGCCCAAGTGCTTGTGCGACTCACTAGACTTGTGCGGTTCATTATACTGATCACCTACTGTTCAGCCCAATTATAAACTATGTGCATGTGTGTGTGTGGCCCAGTTGCATCGGCCCAAAGGAGGTTGTGCGATCCACCCTCCCTTGTGCGACCAGCTGATGTTGCGCGATTGGCCCAATCAAACTTCCCATAACTCCCCATAACACTCCACTAATTTCGGCCCAACCAGTTATGTGATTGAATCAGTTATGTATATCAATTATCACAAGATCAAGCAACCTTCCTAATCTATGATATGAACTCTAATCCATTAGCAACATTCATCCTTATCAAACTCATGAATATAATTTATCATGCATCTCACAATCAAAACAGTTAATATCAATGCACAACAAGGCTTGTTTATCCCACCGTATCACGACCCACAATTGACATCGATCTAGTGACCATAATCAAAACATCCAGGTTGGATCATATGAACTCATCAGCTTATTTCCATCATCACATAGAGTGGGCAGAAATCAATATTCATACTATCATAACCATAAGGAAACATAATTCTAGCAACCCTAGATCACACAAGAACTCATGAACATCAATGAAATCTAATAACAAACCGCACGTAACCGTGAACAATCAATCAGGATTAAAATGAGTACAAGCATACTAACCGAAAGATGGGTGTTGCTAGACAAGAGAGACTGATCAGAAAGGGAAGGTGTGCTTCGATGAGGGTAGTCTGCCGTCGATCATCAAGAGAGAGAGAGAGGAGTACTAGGGTTTGTTTCTATGTGTTTATGAGAGATGTATGAGAACCATATACTACCTTGTGTATGATTTGCAACAAGTGGGCCGAACCCACTTGGGTTTTGTTCCATTTTGGGCTCCAAAGAGCTAGGCCGAGGGAAGTCAGACAATACAAAGGAGTATTTTCGGCCCATTGTAGACAATGTTTTCGAACTACTCTTGCACCATCAATAACAATCAAATACAACTCCGTAACTTTAATATGACACACACGCGATTTCAACATATACTGACCAGTGGAACGTAGTAATACTAGGTAAACGATCATGGAATTAGGCAACACTAACCATAAAAGTTCGGGTTGTCACATCATCCCCAACTTGAAAGAAATTTCATCCCGAAATTTGATAAGCAGTCCCTGCGGAAAAGAGTGATAGCTTAGGATGACTGTGGATTTTCCCCAGGTGCCACATCATCCCCAACTAAAAAGGGAATTTCGTCCTGAAATTCGCCAGTTACGTCAGGATTTGATTCTACAGTTCAAACGGGTTAGGATACTTGAGCTTCATCTAGTCCTTGCGTTCCCTTCTAGACTCTGGTCTACGTCTTGTGGTCCAACGAACTCTCATAACTGGAATTCGGCTGTGCTTTGGTTCCGCAACCACTGCAACTTATCGTCAATCTATGGTTCTTGTAAGGGTACTACTGGTGTTTCATGGGCAAATACTGCTTTAGGTTAGAGACATGAAAGACATCGTGAACATCACCTAATACATTAAGCAATTCAAGTTTATAGGCAACTATACCGATTCTTTCTAGAATTCTGAATGTATTAACGTATCGTGGATTAAATTTGTCGTGACTCCCAGAACGTAACACACCCTCCCAAGGTGAGACTTCCAACACGACACCATCGCCTACGGCGAATTCTAAGGATTTCTTACGCTCATCAGCCCTGCTGACGGTCACGCACTGCCGCCAAACGATTTATGATTTAAACGATCTTCTCCGGAGTTTCGAGTACAAATCCTGAACTTGTGATTAGGCTGGCACCCACCTCAGCCTAACAAAGAGGTCGGCATTGTCGCCCATACAATGCCTCGAACGGAGTTGCCTGAATACTAATATGGGTTACCGTTGCAGTAAAACTCTGCCAAAGGTCAGTGTCGTTCCAATCTTTATCAAAGTCAATCACACATGCTCGCAGCATGTATTCGAGTGTCTGTATGGTTCCTTCATTCTGACCCTCTGTCTGAGGGTGATAAGCAGTGTTCATGTCTAGACGTGAGCCAAGGGTTTATGTGCTGCCTGCCCAAATCGAATGTAAACACATATCAAATCAGAGGTAATAGAAGTTGGCACCTCGTGCCTAGAAACCGACTCTCTCAGAGGAATATTCATAAGCTATGAAGACTCGTCAGTTTCCTTGATTGCAAGAAAGTGTGCTGGTCACGTGTGACAATCAACGATCGCCCAGGTGATATTGTTCCCATTTTGAGTTTTAGGTAGACCAGTGACAAAATCCATGGCAGTCTATTCCAATTTCCAAATGGGTGTTCCTGGTTGCTGACACAACCTAGAAGGTTCCTGATACTCCACCTCGACTTTCACATAAGTCAAACATCGTACACATACTTTGCTATGTGGGCCTTCATGCCCGGTTGCCAGTACAAGGTTATAAATCCTAATATCTCCTATCAAAACCCAGACGACTAGAATATCAATCTTTAAGTATTAAAAGCTTGCAAGACTCTTTATTTAATACTCAGGAATTTCCAGCCCATTACGCGTAGTACCTGCACTTAGTCTTTTTGAAAAATACGTCAGTTTACACTGGTAAATACAATTAACTGACTCTTTTGAAAAGCATTTATAAAATTGGTTTGGATGCACAAGGCATAAAATCTTTTATAACTTAGGACAATTATTTAAAAATAATCTTGTATACAGATTTATATGTTTGTCGTCCATTCAGGACCGAAATAGAAGAGCCGGTATAAGATTAATAGACAGACCACAAGTATAGGCCCACAAGGAGTTTCCTCACGAGTGAGATACCGTTTATACATACGCAACTGTCAGGTGTATGCCTACACCCCGTGCTTAAGCCATGGCCATTTCAAATGAATGAGCCGAGGATATCCAGGACACGGTCATTAACCCCCCAAAGGCATTGTATCAAACAAAACAGATTAAAACAGGTTATGTAAATTTATTAATCACAATCCGATTAAATGATTTCATACCCGACCAAGAGGTATTATTATAATACCGTATCCCAAGCCCGTATAACGAAAAATAAGTTAAAAGTATTTACCTGAGCTAAAAGCAATTTTTATTCTCAGGCGTATATCAAATCAGCAAGTACAATTAGCTTTTACTGGGCTCCTAATCTGGAACGAAGGTTTTAATAACCTATTAGATTCCTAACAGGTCTTATTTAAGTCTTAACTTAGACCGATTAGTTTTAATGAAAGGTTTACGGTTCAAAACGCGAGATTAAGCGAAGACCGGATTAGAATGTGATTTAGACCCAACAAGTATGAAGACTTGTATAAAATGGGTAAACTAAATACATTCTGGATTTTGAATTAAAAATGATAAGGTTTGACCCGTTTCGGCTAATTTATGCAAACTAGTTACATAAACCATACCGGACGCGTATATGCATAACGGGTAACCAAATGAGTCATGTACAAGTTCCATAAGTTATTATGCTTAAATTATGTTGTGATATCAGTAGGATATCTTCCATTATGCCCAAAATGAATTTAAAACCAATTTAAGCCCCCTAAGGGTATTTTGGTCATTTTAATGTTTATAAAAGAGGTTAAATAATAAACTGAGGTTCTGGTCCAAAAATATCAGTATAAACATTTATTTTATCAAGTTAATTCAGCAAGATATCATACATATGTGAGGTCTAACATTTATGGCCAAACTATGCACCTTAGGGGCATTTTGGTCATTTCACATATGCTTTTAAGGTTAAATTTGGAAATCTGAGTTCAAGACTTATACTTACTGTTAAAGTATAAAAATTTGTTTATAACATCAGTAAGTAGTAAGTATTAGGCGTTAAATATGGTTTTGAACCATACTATGCGCTTAATGAGCGTAAAAGTACGTATTTGACGATATTTGAAAAGTTTATAAAATTTTGAAGTCCTGATCAGTTTCTAAAGCTTAAAATATTTTATTTAACCTATGAAATCAGTAGGAAAAGGTTTGGTATCAAAATGATATGTAAAACTCATTTTATCAATGAAAAGGGCAATTTCGTCAATACCGAATTTACACTAGAACTCTATGTTATGATCAGTATAAAATTTGGCAAAAATTTCAAAAAATCCTAAATATTATATCTTAACAGTGGGTAGAAAGTTTGGTGTCAAACATTGGGTTTAATTATGATTTATACTGAAAATGCCATTTAATTAACAAAAAGTTTTCATTTTACGATATCTTGCATAACTTCTATTTTAGACCAGAAATTGATGTCAAACTTTTAGGACATACTTGTATATCAGTAATAAAGATTTTTGTCCTCTCACATTTTCAAAAATCTCGTTTTTATAACATAAGGGCAAAATGGTCAACTTTTAAGCATTTAACGGAAACATGTAAATGATCAGATTTCTAAAGGACCATGTAGTATAACTTCAGAGGGTTATCCTAACATGTAATATGTTCCTAAAGGAACCCTAAGGCATATTAAACTAAGCCAAATCGGGTCAGAACTGAAAGTCAAAGCAAAAGTCTACTTCAAACTATGCACCTTAGGGGCATTTTGGTCATTTCACATATGCTTTTAAGGTTAAATTTGGAAATCTGAGTTCAAGACTTATACTTACTGTTAAAGTATAAAAATTTGTTTATAACATCAGTAAGTAGTAAGTCTTAGGCGTTAAATATGGTTTTGAACCATACTATGCGCTTAATGAGCGTAAAAGTACGTATTTGACGATATTTGAAAAGTTTATAAAATTTTGAAGTCCTGATCAGTTTCTAAAGCTTAAAATATTTTATTTAACCTATGAAATCAGTAGGAAAAGGTTTGGTATCAAAATGATATGTAAAACTCATTTTATCAATGAAAAGGGCAATTTCGTCAATACCGAATTTACACTAGAACTCTATGTTATGATCAGTATAAAATTTGGCAAAAATTTCAAAAAATCCTAAATATTATATCTTAACAGTGGGTAGAAAGTTTGGTGTCAAACATTGGGTTTAATTATGATTTATACTGAAAATGCCATTTAATTAACAAAAAGTTTTCATTTTACGATATCTTGCATAACTTCTATTTTAGACCAGAAATTGATGTCAAACTTTTAGGACATACTTGTATATCAGTAATAAAGATTTTTGTCCTCTCACATTTTCAAAAATCTCGTTTTTATAACATAAGGGCAAAATGGTCAACTTTTAAGCATTTAACGGAAACATGTAAATGATCAGATTTCTAAAGGACCATGTAGTATAACTTCAGAGGGTTATCCTAACATGTAATATGGTCCTAAAGGAACCCTAAGGCATATTAAACTAAGCCAAATCGGGTCAGAACTGAAAGTCAAAGCAAAAGTCTACTTCAAACTATGCACCTTAGGGGCATTTTGGTCATTTCACATATGCTTTTAAGGTTAAATTTGGAAATCTGAGTTCAAGACTTATACTTACTGTTAAAGTATAAAAATTTGTTTATAACATCAGTAAGTAGTAAGTCTTAGGCGTTAAATATGGTTTTGAACCATACTATGCGCTTAATGAGCGTAAAAGTACGTATTTGACGATATTTGAAAAGTTTATAAAATTTTGAAGTCCTGATCAGTTTCTAAAGCTTAAAATATTTTATTTAACCTATGAAATCAGTAGGAAAATGTTTGGTATCAAAATGATATGTAAAACTCATTTTATCAATGAAAAGGGCAATTTCGTCAATACCGAATTTACACTAGAACTCTATGTTATGATCAGTATAAAATTTGGCAAAAATTTCAAAAAATCCTAAATATTATATCTTAACAGTGGGTAGAAAGTTTGGTGTCAAACATTGGGTTTAATTATGATTTATACTGAAAATGCCATTTAATTAACAAAAAGTTTTCATTTTACGATATCTTGCATAACTTCTATTTTAGACCAGAAATTGATGTCAAACTTTTAGGACATACTTGTATATCAGTAATAAAGATTTTTGTCCGCTCACATTTTCAAAAATCTCGTTTTTATAACATAAGGGCAAAATGGTCAACTTTTAAGCATTTAACGGAAACATGTAAATGATCAGATTTCTAAAGGACCATGTAGTATAACTTCAGAGGGTTATCCTAACATGTAATATGGTCCTAAAGGAACCCTAAGGCATATTAAACTAAGCCAAATCGGGTCAGAACCGAAAGTCAAAGCAAAAGTCTACTTTTGCGACTTTCGGTTGCGAACCGAGCCTAAACTCAGAATTGTCGGGTTGAACATGCCTAAACATGTTTTTATATTATTTACCAAGTTATTTAAGTGTTAAAACATGTTCCATAATTTCAGCATTATCAGTTATGAATTATTTTGCAAAAACTGACTCGTTTGACTTTTTGTTAAGAAGTTTGACCCGACAATTGACTGAGATAACGTGATAATTTGAAGGTGCCCTTTTAAGGGTTTAACACCTACATAATTACCAACACATAGCCACTTTCAATTCAAATAATGGCTGGACCGTTAGTGATTAATCACAAAGTCAAAGCGTAATTACGATATCTTTGACTTTCAGTAATTACACTAATGAAAACTTAATTACAGAGCCTAAGAACACTTACAAGAGTCCTTAGTACGAAAATTTAGACTTGAGAAACTTCCTAGATAACCAGGATGCTCAGAGAAGCTCCAAAGCTTGAGAAACTTTGAGAGTATGAAAGTTTTTGAAGTGCAAGTTCAAGAGCTCCAATTATGCCCCTTTATATAGGGTTTTGGATGGTTCTAAGATTAATACAGGTATCCCCAGGTGAAATCTGAGGCATACAAGTGTTCAAGAGGTTTTACAATACCAACAACAGTCCCTAGTTTCGATTTAATGTGAGTGCATACAAGAGGTATTGGAGAAGAAGAGTGCAGAACCTGCACCTGTGCGTGTTTGCTGTTCAGATCATGCCGTCGCGTCGCGCGACGGCAAAGAAGGGGCGGTGTGGCGCGATGCCACCATGTGGTTTACCAGCTTAACAAGTTTCAAACTTGACAATTTCACCCCCTGAACCTTTTAAAACATAATATCTTTCATTTTAAGCACATTTAACCCATATAATTTATATTTTTATGATCTATAAGATATAACCAATCATTGTTAGGTCCGGTTTCGTTAAACGATAACCGAAAACACAAGTTTTGCCTTGTTGACGCTTTTAACCCTTTAATCACGAAAGTTAACGTATTTATCTCAAACGACATCGAAACCTTCTGAAATTTTCGTCACTTGTTCTTGAGAGTATAATTAATCGTTTCAAAGCTCTGGGATCGTTAAAAGGTCACTCAGAGGTATTAATTTAACATGTTGACACATTTAACCCTCGCGTCTTGTAGACTTTCACTTTCTTTCACAAACGGCTTCATACGTTTCACAATTCTTTCGTTTAAGAGTATGAACATCATATATGGTTAATAAAAGGCGAAATTTTCTGAGTGTTGACACTTTGGATCCTTTCACATATATATTTTCCTTGTTTGTCAACTTTAGTCCCTCGAAATCAATTCTTTACACGTTTAAAGCTTATGACACGTGTTGTTACTACATTGGACATGATTTTCCGAGGTGTTACACAGTCACCCACCACTGTCCTCCAACACCCACCACCGTCCACCATCCACCACCGTCCATCTCCACCACCACCGTCCACCGTCCACCACCACCATCTTCCACCATCACCACCACCCACCACAACCGTCCGTACACTACCATCAGTTTATTTTAGAAGCCTGCAGAAGTTAAAAAAACAAACAGTCATCTTCTTGCAGACTACAGACATTTGGACCACCTCTTCTGCTACAGATGTGGTCCGCAGACTACAAACATTTTACCTCTTAAAAAACAAACAGCACCTAAGTTTCACCAGTTGCCCAATAATAATCTCAACTTTAAAAATTTCCTCCAATAATCCTAACTTGTAAAAGTTTGGCCGCCATTGATCCTTTTCAAAATGATCAATGGCGGCCAAACTTTTACAATTTGGGATTATTGAAGGTAATTTTTAAGGTTGAGATTATTATCGGCCAACTGGTGAAACTTAGGATTATTAAAATTCAATAACCCTAAGTATAATTGTAATAACATTAGTTATAAAAATCATATTGAATGTGTAATCACGTAATGGTTTATGTTGAATGTGTAATCACATAATAAGCATTCAGAAATACGTAGTCATGTGCTTAATATTCAAAATCACGTTATCGCGTAATGAACTAACGGGTGTTCAAAATCATGATTTTTTTAGAAAACTATAGTAATAGGTAACTCAAATTAAAAAGAATAAAATGCTCGTTCTAATTCTCAATTAGACTTCATATATTTTTTTTTTTGAACGGCAACACACTTTTTATATAAATAAAAAGAGCCAGCAAGAAGCTGAGAAACAAAAAACAAGAGAAAAAAAGAAATGCAGACCCCTGGGTTAGAACCCGGGTCTGTATTGAAACCAAACAGAGTCTTAACCACTGGGCTAAGTTTCTGTTTGTAATTAGACTTCATATGAAATTATTGTGTTATACAAGATATAACCTCTCATATCTAATACCAACCAGAACACTTGAAAAACACAACTGTGTTATTTTTATAGAACAATAATATTTATTTTATTAATTTAACATTTGAAAATTTGAAACACAGAATTGAGCCACCCATATTTTCCAGCTCAGTGCCGACATATTGGGGATTTGAGTCCTGCCACACGTTATATTTTTATTGGGAGATATGTGCTGGCACCAACACCACTCTTCTATTTTTAAACTTCTCTTTTCATATTTGGTAAAGATATTATATATTTTAAATAACTAAATAAATAATTAATGTCTTTCAGTTTTAGTAAACGTTTTTTTGTTTTGTCATTAATGAACAATAACTCGAGATAAAACAACCTGAACCGCCAAGTAATATATTCATCAAGATTTATTAAATAAATTTATTTTATTAATAATATTTATTTTTTTCTTCAAGCTCTATCATCAATTTTGTTAAATAAATTTCTTTTAAAAATAATATTTATTTTTTCTTAAAGCTCTGTCATCAATTTTAAACAAAATATATATAAAACCAAAAATCCGTAGATCGTATCATACCAGGAGCCTATGATTATCTCTTATCCATGATTTGAATTTGCATAATATTCAAATCCTTAAATTGTTACATTACAACTTAGAGATAAACCTAAACAAAAAATAACTAAAACAAGAGATAAACAAGCGATAAAAAAAGAATTAACAGATAAACAATATTCAAATTCAAATCATGGATAAAAGATAATATACTGAAAAAGTACCAACTCCAAAAACGAGTAAAAATATAAACCGACACCGTACCAATTCAAAAAACAAGTAAAAATATAAACCGATACTGTATCGATTATGCCAGTACGATACCAATAGCGTAAAAATACCGAAAACCACCTAGCATTGAAACCCGAAACCATAAAAAATTAAATACCAGTACCGATTTCGTTCCGCGATATCAGTTAAATATGGTAATTCCAATATGGCATCACTTATGACATAACAAAGCCTTGTTTTTTACTCATTTAACATCTATAAATAAATTTATAATTATAATTTAATCAACCGTCTTAACTTTAAATTATAGTAATACCCAATTTGAGATAGAATTGAGTAGAAAAATCGAAAACCCAAATTATTTCTTGAATTCATACGAGTGGGGGATAACGGCAACACAGATAGATCATCGATCAACCAATAAAAAAACCCCAATTTTCTTATTCAAATCGCCCACAACACTGCAAATTCAACAACTTTTTCAAATCTTCTCGATTGATTCACAGTATGAGCAATTCAAGACTCTAAAGATCACCACTTTAACAACAATCTCAAGAAACAGAGATATTCAGGTGCTGTCAATTTGAATTTTTTAAAGTTTAGTGGCTGCCCCATATGCTTTTTTATCTTCTTTTTATGTAATTATATTATTATTATTATTCTAGATCCCTATCGATTTGTTTGATTAATTCTTCTATGGGTGTTTGATGTTTAATGGGTTTTGTAATTTGTGAAAGTTATGTTTGAAAAAGAAGGAAGATCAACGTGTTTACTGAGGCAGTTGTGTCTTGCACGTCAAGTGTTTGTTGTTATGTGTCAATGGGATTCTTTACGCCTGTCTTCATCAATTGGGTATTGGTTATAATGGAGAATTACTTGTAACCAAAGTGTAAAAAAGTATATGTTTCTAGCTGTTTGTTTTGATCTGTTGTTGAGTATTTTACCTTCTTGGAACTCTGTGTTCATTGACCGTTGTTATTCGAATGTTCGATCTAGGTGATGATTGTTTAAGCCCGTTGTACATTGTGTTTCGTTTGATGACCGGATTTGATGCAGGGATATCTAATGTTTGAATTGAAGATAATTTTTATCATTTATTTGAATTTCTAGTTTATCTTTTTGTTTTCTAATTGAATTATGTTTTAGTTTGATTATTGTTAATTGTTAACTGTTGTGTTCTATGAAGAATCTTTAAGGTTTCTGATGCTTTTTGATTGATTTGAGGTTCTAGCCATTTGATTTCTTTTGTGTCTGTATCAAGATTGTTTAAAACTCTTTCAGGAAACTATGCTCTATGTTGAATGAATTATAACCGAATTTTGTTATTATTTGGTTGCAGGATTTCTTGTTCTAAATCTTGTTCTTGAGTTCGTCTGCGGTGGTTAATAGTGGACCAAATTGATGTACAATGCAGAGATCACGTAAAGCTCTTCTTTCCAGAAGAGCTTTGGGAAAGCCTACCCTTTGGATAAATCACTTTTATAAGGTTTCGTTGTCTCTCGTCGTCTTTATTTGGGGGCTTCTGTTTTTGTTGAATTTATGGATCGGCCATGGCGATGGTTATAGAGGTCAGTTACAGTTATGCTTTTGTTAACCGTTTTTCGTACACCCAATTTGGACTTGTGTAGAATAAACTGCAGAGCTAATTCATATGCAGATACTATATAGTATATTCATTCTATACGTGTTTAGTACTTGAAGTTTGTTACGATTACATGTTGCAATTTCGGGCCGTTTACTTTGGGTGGGTCAGTGTCGGTTGTCTTTGATCTCAAATGGGTCAAATAAATTAGCCAAAAATGGAACAGGTTAAACGTGTTGAAAGCATAGTTATCGGTTGCGAATAGCGGACGATAGCGACAAGTTACCTATACGCTAAGTAGCGATAGCGATGAATTAGCGGGCACTATTTTATGTTTAGTGATACACTAGAAGAAAATTATAGAAATATCTTCTCTATATATTTTATCAAAATACGCTGTTTTTTTCATCTAAATACGTATTTTATATTAAATAGTTATATTAATACGAAAAAAAGAAGCCTAAAATCCTGCTATTTATGTTAAAATATGAAAAACCTATAATCCCGCTATTTTCACGTTATGGAGTCGCTAACAATCAGATTGCGAGATAGGGTCGCTCCGCTATGAAGCACGCTATAGCGAACACTAACTCCTAGATCTTTTAATGTAACATGTAGATTATTATTGTAAGATTATTATTTTGTAATTATAGGGCAGAAAAGTGTTTGCGAGTCAACTCAACCCCACCAGACCCGTACAAAAAGCCAGTTGCCACCTCTAGTTATCGATTGTTATGGTCATTTTATTTGATTATAACCAAAGTTTATGTTCAATGTTCCACAGAAGAACAAGAAGATTTTAAGATTAAATCAAATGTATGAGATTATTGTTACTTACAAACTTTGGAAATTACTATGCGTGTAGCTCTTCTAATACGAAGTTGTTTATCGTGTTTCATAGATGGCCCGGAATATCATCCAAAAGGACTAAGAACATGGAACGATCTAAAACTTGAGCCCGACAGAGGATCATATTGCTCGTTATCTCCGTACGAATGTCCCGTAGAGCTAGACTTCGGAAACCTTCTCAAAAGCCGTTTAATTTATTATCCTGAAAACAAGGAGGAGATCGTCAGTCAACAACTCGAAGTTGACCAAAAAGAACCAAACCCTCTTTCCGCCGCTAAACCAGAACCAAAGGGATCGTTCAAAACCGAACGATCAAGATCCGTGCCTCTGGGTCTTGATGAATTCAAGAACAAAGCTTTTAACGCAAAAACCCGACTTTCAAACGGTAACGTGGGAAGTATAATTCACAGACTTGAACCCGGTGGTGAAGATTACAATTATGCTTCTGCTGCAAAAGGCGCAAAGGTTTTGGCGTGTAATAAAGAAGCAAAAGGTGCATCGAACATCTTGACGGTAGATAAAGATAAGTATCTACGAAACCCATGTTCGGCTGAAGAAAAGTTTGTGGTTGTAAAGCTTTCGGAAGAAACGTTAGTTGACACCATAACGATTGCGAATTTCGAACACCACTCGTCAAATCTTAAAGATTTCGAACTTCTCGGGAGTTTGGTTTATCCTACGGAAACTTGGGTGAAACTCGGAAACTTTACCGCTGGAAACGTAAAACACGAACAAAGATTCGTTCTACAGGAGCCAAAATGGGTGAGGTATATAAAACTGAATCTTTTAAGTCATTACGGAACCGGGTTTTATTGTACGTTAAGTTTCGTGCAAGTTTATGGGGTTGATGCTGTTGAAATGATGCTAGAGGATTTGGTCTCTGTGCAAGAAAAGAAGTTTGCATCGAAAGAAGCTGAAACGGATCCAAAACGAGAGGAGTTTAAAACAAAACGTGATTTATATGATCAAAGTTCCGTTGATGATGTGGAGCACGAGCAAAGTTTTGATGAATTTGAGGGTATCCGTGCGGCTACATCGATCGATGTGCCGGACCCACTTGTGGAAGTACGACAACAACAACAAGCGGGAAGGTCGCCTGGTGACAGTGTTATCAAGATTTTGATGCAAAAAGTTAGGCTTTTAGATGTTAATTTATCGTTGTTGGAGAGATATCTCGATGAGTTAAACTCGAAATACGGGTACATTTTCCAAGAAATCGATTCGGAAATTGGAGAACGAGATGTCATCATGGAGGAAGTCAAACGAGACTTGAGAAGTTTTCTTGAGAGCAGTGAGGCCTTGGTACGTCTTATTATTAACTAGTAAAATTACCCGCGTGTTGCGTTGGGAGTTTGGTCGACATCTGTTCGGCTCATTACGGTATCGATACGATACAGGCACCCGGTATGACAACCGAAATGAAAAGCATAAAACAAAGTCGAAAGAAAAGTTTATTGACGTTTAGGGGTTGTTTGATACACGATATAACAACCGAAAGAGAAAAACATAAAAATAAAATCGAAATAAAAGTTTATTGAAGTTTAGAGGTTGTTTGATAACTTTATTATAGTTTAGGGGCTAACAAGTAAACTGAGTAAGTGTTGAAGGTGTGGATATTATTCATCAATCCACACCTTTAATATATGCTTAATTAATTTTATTTGTAAATTCTTCTAGATTGATGTAATATCTTGCATTTAACTGTTATTGCAGACTAAACGGGTTGATGATCTAGAGTCGTGGAAAACATCCGTGTCTAGTCAGCTGGACGATATCACAAAGAGCAATGCTTTCCTCAGGTTAAAACTCTTAATCTATTGTTGTTTTTCAAGGGTATTTTAGACAACTAACAACCTTTACGACGTTCTTAAAAAGGGAAGTTTATAAAGAAACAATGTTGTTTTATGGTCTGGTTCTTTTACATATGTTCTGTTTTTTGCGTCTGAATATATGCGAATGTGGATGCAGATCGGAGGTGGCAAAAGTGAGGGAGAATCAAGTACATATGGAGAATAAAGGGATTGTTATATTTCTTGTTTCGTTAACTTTTGGATTGCTAGCCGTTGCCAGATTATTTCTGGATAAAGTTTTGTTCGTTTTATATAGTAAACATAGATCAGAAAAGACAAGTAAGACGGGGGATCGTTCTTGGATTTTCCTGCTTTTAAGTTGTACGATTGTCATCGTCATCCTTTCATTATAAATCATGTTTTTATGTCTCTCTTTTTCGGGTTAAATGCAAAGAGGAATATCGCTTATATGACCTTTTTTCGATAGTCATGAGTTTGTCTTGAGGTTTTGAAGTGTTGTACTGCAATTTTGAAGCTAAAGTATACATTTTCAAATGATGAAAGTGTTTGAAATGATTGAAGAGAGACTTTAGTGAGGCCTTTTGGTTGCATAATTATTGATGTAATCAATGAACTTGATAGGGAATTTGTTTGATTTTGATGATGAGGCTTGGTAAAAACATTTTGATTTGTTTGAATTTGTTTTAAAATTATCATTTTACTCCACATGGCATTAAAAACAATAAATATGATCTAAAATCCTACAACATATGATATAAGAAACAAGTTTGTTATATATGAGCTAACTTGCTTGTGTATTAATCATCTCCAAACTTATAATATAATTATTTTGTCACGAGAAAAACAAATATTAATTCTTAATAAACTGTGTTTGTCCTAGAATTATAACCTTGGTAACTAGCACATGTAGCTCATTTGTTTCATATAATTGGTACAAACCTTGATATATGTCTTGCTCATTTTATAAGAACTCCCCTTCAAACTCATAATATTTTTTTTACTAGATAATCCTAAAACATGATAAGTTAAGTGTGTATAAAGATTAAATTATTAAGTCGAAACAATGTTATTATATAGGTTAGTCACATCCTGTCCATTTGCAATTTGCATGATTGTCACCATCATTTTTCATAACTTAACTACAAAAAGAAAGAAAAGAACTAATACAAAAAAAATATACAACTAATATAACTACAAAATCAACTCATGTTTTAAATGTGAGTTAATACCATAATAAACAAACATATTTTATCATTTTTCATAAAAATATTTTATCTCAACACAATTTTGACATACTTAGGTCCTAAACATGTGAAAACACACACGAAAAAGGTCTCCTAAGCAATTTTACCATATCAAAGTCACCACATGTGTGATGTGTCCATAATAAGTATTTAAAATAATAACCCGTTACATTATAAACTAGTGTGTAACCCCCGTGTTGCAGGTGCGCGGTTCGTAATATCGCGTCAAGTATTAAGCAAACGACAACCAAAACCGGGAAATCATAAAACAAAAACGCGAATTTTGACCGTCACTTGATGTAAAGACAAACGCAAACTTATACCGCAACCTGACGTAAACGTAAAATAACTTGAATTTATACCGAGAAAGTTTAACTTTAACCACAATAGAGGCAAAACTTGAATGATCAAAAGTTAAACATATAAACCCAAAGGACTGAAAATGAATTGAGAATACTTAACTACAAAACAAAAACAACAAAAGACCAAAAAAACCACTTTCCCTAACATTCTACCTAAATTGTATATATAGAGTAATTTGTCAAAATTTGTGTAAGTGGCCAACGAAATTTGATAAAGCTTTTTGTATCAACTGAAAAATATCCTTTTAAATACGTATTTTTCTCTTTTTTTAACGACCAACAAATACAAGCCTAGCTACTCGGGTAACCCAATGACAAAAGACGACCCCATACGTCCCGTAATTGCAAACAATGCTGGTTAGCCCAAACCCAAAAACCGAGTACGTATTTTTCCCTCTTTTTAACGACCAACGAATACAAGCCTAGCTACTCGGGTAACCCAATGACAAAAGACGACCCCATACGTCCCGTAATTGCAAACAACGCTGATTAGCCCAAGCCCAAAAACCGAGTACGTATTTTTCCCTTTTTTTAACGACCAACAAAAACAAGCCTAGCTACTCGGGTAACCCAATGACAAAAGACGACCCCATACATCCCATAATTGCAAACAACACTGGTTAGCCCAAGCCCAAAAAAGGAGTGCCGAACAAACAAACGGGTTACTTGGATCAATCTACCGTGATCCATTTATAAAACGGGTTAACCAATACCCAACACGTAACCCTAATAAATTTATATTCGATTTGAACTTTGAAATAGCATTTGAGCCAAATTGTGATTCCCACTTTCTCCACAACCTCCCAGAAACCTCCAGGATTCGCTCTATAAATCACTGCGTCATCTCCAAAACTCCCAAAATTTGCTCTCTCGCGCTTTATCAGGTTAGATTTTCGTAAAATCCACTTGTTCTTCTTTATATCTGTTAATTTATAAGGTTTATCTGCTTCATTCATGTGTTGTTGTAGAGTTTTGTTTGGATTTTGTGTAAGTTAGGGTTTATAGACGGTCGAATGTTGTGTTATTTTGTTAAAAGTTGGTGAGGACTGTCGTAATTAGCGATGAAACCCTAGAAACTTAGTTTTGATGAGTGTGTGTTGGTGAGATTTGAAATTTAGTGTTTGTTGCCTTGGTGACTAGCAATTAATAGTGATTAATCGGATTGGAATTTTTTATATGTGATTTTCCTAACTTTTATATATTATACAAAATTATATATATAGGTTTGCAAACTTATTAATTGGATTGGACTAATAAGCATAGTTGTTAAAAGCCATCACCTCTTGCGCCTAGGCCCAATTTCCTAGCTAGGCGAGGCAATTGCGCCTTAAGTCAAGGCAATTGCGCTTTAATTCTCCAGGTGATGGTTCATGCGCAAATTCTGGAGAAATTCCTAGATTCTTGAGACTTGAGAGTTTTCGGCCAAATTCTCTAAATTCTGGCAAGATTCTTGCTAGATTTCTACTTTTATCTAACGAAACTACTTTTCTACACTAATAAACTAGCATTTTATAACGCCTTGAGTGCGCCTAACGCTTTTAATAACTATGCTAATAAGTATGGTTTTGACCAATTTTGACTGCCTTTGACCGGTTACTGATTTTAGGTCTGACTAGGTGAAATGTAATCAGCAAACTAACGATTGATCCCTTTTTTTTTACAACAGTGTTAGGAAGCATAGGCATTCATTATTCATTTTGGAAGAGCTATCAAATACTTATAAGCTCTTTGCTATATGACTTATGAAAGCTAGATAGTTGTTAGGTTTTTATTATAGGGGGAAATGTGCTTTTAAGAAGATCTTTTTTTACAGGGAGAAATGTGCTTTTAAGAATCATAAATTAAGTTGTTTGTTAGGATTGATAGTCTGAAATTACTCTTGAAAGTTACAACCTAGTTGTCATGAGTCGTACGGTCACGATGCCTCTTGTCTCTGGCTGTGAATGACTTCTTGGTGGAAGAACAGGGGCAGACTTACACTTCGTTAGGGGGTTCCCAGGAACCCGTTCGGCTCGTAATTTATAGCGTTAAGTTATATACAAAATTCTGAAGGAACCCCTTAATATTTTGTAGAGGAACCTTAAAAACGAAATTGTAGGTTGTTGTAGTGGTAATTTTGCGCTTATTAATATGAGGTCACGTGTTCGAGTCCCCTTTTCCCCTATTATTTTTAGTGTTTTTTTTTAATTCTAAATCAATTAGATCTAGGGTTTTAACTTTAGCTCACCCATGCCCCTTTCTTCAGAAAACACACGACAGAAACAGAAACACGCTCCACAGCCACAGTCTTCACCCTTGTCTCCACTCTCCAGCCACTGTCGCCGCCGTGGCACAGCCCTCGCCGGACGCCGGAGTCAATTCAGCCTCCTCAGTCTCACTCAATCACTCTCTAGTCTCTTAATAATTCAGGTTCGTTTCGTAATATAAACCCTATTAATGTCGAATTAGATCTAGTTAGTATTGGAAATTTTTAAACCCTATTAATGTCGAATTAGATCTAGTTTGTATTTGAAATTTGATGTGTTTGGAGCAATGCATTGTTTGTACTTGAAATTTGATGGGATTGCTAGTTTCTAACATTATTTTTTCGCTGAAATTATGGATTTTTCTAGATTTATAGAGTACATCTCAAAAACACTATAAGTGCATAGCAGTTATAATGTGTTACTCTTCTTTAATAGTTTTCATATTTGATCTTGGCCTTTATATGGTGTTTGGGAGCATGAAGTTTGGGCGTTTGCAAATTGACCTGGTTGTTGTTGGGATATTGGATATTGTTTTAATATTAAAACTCTATTAGTTTGATGTAGTTTGCAAGTCATTCTTGCAATTGTTGATTTTAACATTTAGTTTGATGTAAATTTCTAATCTTTTGAAACTTTTTGAACCGACCAGAATCGTCGATCCGACCCGTTTTTTTATGTCCGGACATTTGATAATGGAACATTTAAAAAAGCAAACCTCTTGGAAAAAATTCCTGGATCAGCCACTGTATAGTGGATCTGACCATAGTTATCAATAGCGCAGATAGCGTTCGCTATCGCGCGCTTTGTAGCGAAGCGCCAATTCGCAATTTGTTAAGTAGCGACTGAATAGCGTGAATATAGCGGATTCCGACGATGAATTCCGGCTGGAAACCTGCAATTTCTGCCGGAAACTTGCTGGAAAATAGGAGAAAAAAGAGCGACTGCGTTTTCTTGCATTTTAGTCTTTTTAGGGTTAAATAACGTTATGGATTTTAACATTTAACCCCTCTAGCTTTCATTAGTTTAGATTTAGTCCCTAAAACTTGTAAAAAATTACATAACAGTGTAAAATTAGTTTGTGTATTTTTAAAACTCAACCCCCCCATTTTCACTAGCTTACATTTGGTCCTTAAACTTCTAAATTTATATATAAAAAGGTATAAAATTAACATTATATGTATATATAAAATTTACAGATAGCTATTTTTTATTTCTTAAATTTTTAACTACCTTATCGCTAAACACGAAATAGCGGCGCTATTTCATCGCTATCGCTACGTAGCATATAGGTACCTTGTCGCTATTTGTCGCCATTCGCTATCGATAACTACGGATGCGACTGTTGTGGGTGGTAGAGAAGTGGCTGGCTGGAGAAGGCAATAGCCAAAGATGTGGTTTGCAATGATGGTGGGTGGAGAAAACACTTTCCGTACGCGGGGCACAAGGTGCTTGTGTTAGTAGTTTTATATCTCGTAGGTTTTTAACATCCCCGACCAAAAATTTAGCTATATATAAGCTTTATATATGATTTAATATATAAACTACCTACATGTACTACCTAAAAAGACTGCTGTTCAACATCCTGATGCACAAAAACTTCCAATGTACAAGAGGCGCACGCCTAACCTGCGCCTCAAGCTTTTTTTCAGCGCCTTAGGTAGTCAAAAGTGAAGCAGCTTTTAAAACCAGAGGCTTACAAAGATTATCGATTTAGTTTATTGAAAGGTGGGATCCGCTTGTACAACCTCATACAGTGAATAACAAAATTGATGTTGATAAGACAATCAGGGAAAACTCAGAAAGCATATTACAAGCTGGTCAAGGAAGTGTTATCGAGTTCTCACAGCTGCTAGTGCTACTGCTACTATAAACTCTTAAATTGGATGGGCTTTTTATAGTATGGAGCGTCTATATCTTAAAAATAATTATAGATGATCGATGCATTAATTATGATCAGTGTTGTAGGAATCGCTAGGCGCTAGTCGGTCGGTGGGGTACCGACTAGCGATTAATCGGGATTAATTGGATTGGGATTTTTATATGTAATTTTTAGTTATATATATACACACGCTCACACATTTTTATATGTAGTTTATTAAAGGTAACATATTTTAACCCCTCATTGACCCATTTTTTAAGCAATTGGCGGGAGTTTATAAGGTTTGGTCGGAATTTGGCGGGAATTTGGCCAAAATCTGGCCAGAATAGGACCACCATTGACGCCTAGCGATTAATCGGTGAACCACCGATCCTGATTAGTGATTGATCGGTGACTAATCAAAGACTAGTCGGGATTTTTACAACCATGATTATGATTACATAAACATCTTATTAGTTTATCATGACAAGTCTATTTAGAAGGTTGTAAGTGTTAGACTGTACAACTTCTAACTCATTGACCCGTCCCTTTTTAATTACAACTTTTTCATTGACTAATATGACCAGTTTTGACTTTTGAGATAAATCACGACCCAATTTGAAACCGTCACCTTGAGTATAAATGCACAGAGACCTTGAGCATGCTTGCAGGGGTTCATTCTTAGTGACCACTTTCACTTTCAGTTATTAACTAACTACCTCTTATTTCAAGATCATTCTGATAAAACTGTATTACTGTTGATCGCAGGGTAGTTGAGGAAAAATCATGGCGAAACATCATCCCGATTTGATCATGTGCAGGAAGCAGCCAGGAATTGCCATTGGACGGCTTTGTGAAAAATGTGATGGCAAATGCGTAATTTGTGACTCTTATGTGCGTCCATGCACACTCGTGCGGGTCTGTGACGAGTGCAACTATGGCTCTTTCCAAGGTCGCTGTGTCATATGTGGAGGTGTTGGTATTTCTGATGCGTATTACTGCAAAGAGTGCACACAGCAGGAGAAAGATAGGGACGGGTGTCCGAAGATCGTTAATCTGGGAAGTGCTAAAACGGACCTGTTTTACGAACGGAAAAAATACGGTTTCAAGAAACGTTGATAAACTTCTTTTAATGATTGTAACACCAAGCAGAGATGAAGTATCCTTTCATTTATCCAAAATAATATGCTTGTATTAGAGTGCTTTTGGTTGTATTTTGGATTCATTAGACAAATTGCAGGTCATACAACACTGTTGAGTTAGAATCTGTGGATTTGATGATGTTTTTTTTTGTTCTTTACATATCTTGTCTTCTGATTGGTAATATTTAGGGGTGTTCATAACCGTTAAAACCCATCTAGCCTTCTGAACTAAAGCAAGTTGGCCGGGAGATACGGTTTGGTTTTAGCGGTTTAACGTTCCAGTCTGCCGTTTGGGTTATACATTTATCTGCCTTTTGGGTTATACATTTATGATGTCTGTATTCATGAACCAGCTTTTATCATTTCAAGTTTTTTTTTTCACAAGCTAATGACTTTGGTGTTCAAACCGCCAACTCGCTAATACCGCGAAGTTGACCTGCTCAACCTTGCCGGTTTGGTTTTGCGTTTCCTGAAACCGTAGTTAGTTTTTTGTGTAGAATTCTTTTTAGAACTGGCTGAAGCAAGCTGTGAACACCCCTAGTTGTTAGATGTACTATATTTTCCGGTTGGCACAAGTGTACTTATTTTGTACTATTAGTTCGATCCCATAATTTGTGGGTCGGATCTTTGATCATCCAGCAATCATGAAAAATGGACTGGGTCCATAGAATAGATTGAAAGATGAACGAAACATATCAAGAGATGTATCTATATGTGGCGAGTTTTCGGTTTGAATTGATATTTTCTTATCTGTATGTTTAAATTATGGATGAGGGATTCCTGCACTATATGTGGCGAGTTTTCGGTTGGTATCGGTATGCTTAGTTACAATACTGACACCGGAAGAGAAAACCCAAAAGACTAAGTTGTGATATACACCCGAAGGGGTACCGAAACGTGTTTTTAATCAGTTAGCACTTAGCGATCAGAAAAACGAATACCAAGACCATTGTTTGGTCGGAATCAGTTTGGTTCGTCATGATTTCGATATGGTACCATAAGTAGGTTTAGATCACGATACCGAGTAACACTATATTGAATGCAAATTTATACCAAAATGTTTAGAGCAAGAATTAAACAAAGCTCCATTAAATTTTTTTTATTCTAACAAACACAGGTTATTATAACTCGGTCTTGATTAAAGTTTATATTGAGTTGTAAACAAATATAAGTATGTCGAAACAACACTCGAAATTTTTATATTAAATAATGAAAATGATTAACGGTGGTTATTTCATATAAAAAAACGAAAAAGAGTAAATGACGTCACTTTATATAAAAAAAACTAATCCTTGAGGCTAGGGGTGTACACAAGCCCAAAGGCTCGAGAGCTACTCGTTATCGGCTCGGTTAAAAGCTCGAACGAACCGAGATTTAACGAGCCCGAGCTCGAGTATGAGATAGAGCTCATTTAGTTATCGAGCCAGAGCTCGAGCATGGAATACAAAGCTCAGTTAGGCTCGCGAGCCTAAACGAGCCCAAACAAAATTTTATTTTTTATATAAAATGTAGTAATAATGATGATAACATTGGCGAACCGAGCTCGGGTTGAGCTTTGGCTCATTTAAGCTACTAAAGCGAGCTCGAGCCGAGCTTTTAGCTTGTTTTAGGTTGTTCTCTCGAGTCGAGCTCGAGCTTTGGGCTTTACTCGCGAGCCGAGCTCGTATTCAAATAAGTAGGCTCGAACCCAACCGAGCTTGAGCTTCATAAAAACATGACGAGCCGAGCTCGAGCCTAGTCAAGCTCGGGCTCGGCCCGGCTCGTTTGCACCCCTACTTGAGGCAGCTTTCATAAGATGTACCTTTATACTTTGATCATTTGTACATTATTTTTTTATCACTATTCGTAACCAGAGTGATCACTAAAGAAAATACAGGTGTGTAAGAGTTTGGTTATTAGGAGGTTGGAAAACTCATCTCATCGCCAATGGGAGGGGCAATCACCCCACTTTCATGTGAACTAGCATGCATTTTTACAAATTCATTGCCATTTGGATCAACAATCACCATGACTCATCGCCAATACAATGACAATGACGATGAGTCCTTTCATGCATTTATATAAACTCGGCGACACACCTATATCTTGTTAATGACCGTCATTCAGATTGAAGATGAACCCATTGTGAATGGTGACAAAAAAAAAACAAGGGAAAATTACGAAATTGTTGGTTGACCAAGAGGGTTTTCAATTTTGTCATTCTCCTGCGTCCTTAGAAGGACCACTGAGCTTCGGAAGAGTCCGCATGTTATGTTGATGCGTCCATGTCCCTAGAAGCTGACACGTGTCCGAACGTGTCCAACATGTTTATGCGTCCTTGGAAGGACCATTCCGGTGCGTCCTTGGAAGGACCATTCCGGTGCGTCGGCCTGACTCATTAATTTTTTTTTTTGAATTTTTTTACTATTAAACAAATATATTTTACTAATATAATTTTAAAACTTTTATTAAAATTTTGTCAGGTATACATATCATTATTAAGAGACGAAGAATATTGGACCGTTATTAAGATTGAAATTTTGTCTTGAATGTTTCCTTCTTCCTATTTGAGTGAACGGTTTTGAACTAGATTTTGTAGTAATATACATACGATTACCCCAGAATTTCGTCGAACGTGACGAACACACGTAGGCCATACAACATCCCCAGCATATTCTAATGCGTCAGGCTCGCTGAGTCCAGTATTTTCACAGTAACCTATACGTTCTAGAAACCATAGGAATGCCGACTCGAATTCAATAAGAGTTTGGTATATTCTCCGGTGGACGCAAAACGAATCACCACAATTAATTGCATCGTAATTGTTTGTATAATATACAGTAATAGTTAGTGCCACGGCCCCCGGCCTGGTTTTACCCCAGGCCTGGTTTTACCCGGTCCAGAAGCCGCGGGACAGAAACCCGTGGTATTGTTTATTTTGGCAGCGGAAATTTTAACAGGATCTTTTTAAAACTGAAAATGCCCAATTATTTTATTTTACATTTTGGGACAAACCCCGTAATTTACAATAAGGGTAATTTCACTGGGAAATCCCTGTTTTACAAAAACATGTTTATTTATTTTATTTACTGAGCCACATTCTTCAATCTGGTGTGCTACGCGACACCTTTACTGGTTCACAGTAAATCACCTGAAACATGTTTAAAAAGATTTTATCAGCGAGGAAATACTGGCGAGTCACTCAAGTTATAAAATGACACATTCGTTATAGATTACAGCATAAGAGCGATTACAATGGCCCCTATCTTATAATTATCTGGCCCCGTGTCACACCCTGGTGACGATGGTCATACCACCATTGGGTCCTTTCACCCAATAGTGATGATTGTCAATGTTAAAAAGTGAGAAACAATAGTAATGTGCACAATACCCCACTTGCCAGTAATTTTTAAGATAACCAAGACTTAATTCCTGTAACATATAACTGGAAAACATTTAGGTATTGTAAAGAACTTTGATATGACTCACATTGTAAGTTTAATTGGACAGAACTTTGCCTACTGATTTAGCCTTGTAACCTAGTTAGATAACAATGCACACGAAACTAGGTCAGTTACTTAATACAACATTTACGATAAACTCACGAAATCAAAACCCTCACGACGAATGACAAAGTATAGCCCGGATTCGGGCAGCACTTAAACATCCATCGGATTGGTTTCAATCGATCGGACATTGTATCGTAACAGTGATCGAGTTAATACCCTGTTAACGTAGCAGAGGTTCGGGACAGTGTGTGTTTTTGAAGGAAACAGCGTCTAACTTAACGTACGTAAAGAAATTTTTTGTCGAAACATGTAAACAGATCAAGTCCCAGGCTAGGGGCTTTATAGCCCAAATTGGAACCTCCCGCGTGTCGCGACAGGTTCCTCCACCCCTGTCGCGTGTCGCGGGGCATACCCAAGTAGGCTAGGCTTGCTTTGTCACCTGTTTAGCCCTGCTGAGTCGACAGTTTTTCAAATTACGTATTTTATAACAGTTTTCGAAGGATAAACATAATTAGGGGATACCCCCCTTGAGTTTTAGGGGGCCCTGATCCTAGTTTTGGTTGCTTTAAAATTAAGGGTCATGCCATATTATTTGAGGGTCTCAATTAGGGTTTCCTAATGGGCATTATTAAAATAAGAAATAACTATTTTAGCAAGAGTTGTTACATCCTCCCCACCTTGTTTAAAATCTCGTCCTCGAGATTTAATGAAACAGGTATGGATATTTTCGCTTCATTTTCGATTCCAGTTCCCACGTATACTCTGGTCCTCTTTTCTAATCCCACTTGACCTTTACCAGCACCAATCTTTTGTGCTTGAGAAACTTGACTTTTCTGTCTTCTATTTGGAGTGGTTTCTCAACAAATTTCAACTTTTCGTTTACCTCTACGTCTTGAAGGGGTATTACCAGGGATTCGTCAGACAAACATTTCTTAAGATTGGATACATGAAACACATCATGTACCCCAGCTAGTTCTTCTGGTAATTGTAAACGATAGGCAACTGGTCCTATTTGTTGGATTACTGGGAATGGTCCTATGTACCTTGGACTTAACTTTCCTTTCTTACCGAATCGAACTACTCCTTTCCAAGGAGAAACTTTCAAGAGTACCTTGTCTCCCACTTGGAATTCTAACGGTTTACGTCGATTGTCTGCATAACTCTTCTGGTGATCTCGAGCCGTCTTCAGTCTTTCCTTGATTTGAGTTATTTTGTCGGTGGTTTCTTGTACAATCTCAGGACCTGATAATTGACTTTCTCCTATTGCTGCCCAACAAACTGGAGTTCTACACTTTCGCCCATACAGTGCTTCGAATGGGGCAGCTTCGATACTTGCATGATAACTATTGTTATAGGAGAATTCAATTAAGGGTAGGTGGTTATCCCAGTTTCCACCAAAGTTTATTACACATGTCTTGAGCATGTCTTCTAGGGTTTGGATCGTCCTTTCACTCTGTCCGTCTGTTTGGGGATGGTATGCAGTACTTAGATTCAGTCGAGTCCCCATTGCCTCTTGGAAACTTGTCCAGAAATGCAAAGTGAAACGACTATCTCTATCCGATACTATGGAGAGTGGGACTCCATGTAAGGATACTATCTCATCTACGTATAATTTTGCCAATCTTTCCATGCTAAAGGTTTCATTTCATTGGCAGAAAATGAGCTGATTTGGTTAATCGATCCACAATTACCCAAATCGCGTCATTACCTTTTCTGGTTTTGGGTAACTTAGTAACAAAGTCCATTGTAATTAGTTCCCATTTCCATTTAGGCATCTCTAATTGTTGAAGTAAACCTGAATGTTTCTGATGTTCTGCCTTAACTTGCGAACAAGTTAGACACTTAGATAAATATCTAGCTATGTCCTTTTTCATTCCTATCCACCAAAAGTTATTTCTCAAATCTTGGTACATCTTGTTGTTTCCAGGGTGCATGGTATATCTAGATTTATGGTCTTCTTCTAGAATCTTATCTCTTAAATTTCCTTGCTTAGGTACCCAAATTCTTTTCTTGTGGAATTTCCAAATTCCGTCAGTCCATTGCTCTAATTCTTTTATTCTTCCTTTCATTCCTTCAGTATCATCCTGGATTGCTGTTGCTTGAACATTCTTCAATTGTTCCATTAAATCTACTTGAAGATTTAATCTAAGAGCACGAATTCGTTTCTGTTTTTCATGATACTTACGACTTAGGGCATCTGCTACTACATTTGCCTTTCCTTCATGATATTGAATATCACAGTTGTAGTCACTTAGAATTTCCATCCATCTTCTTTGCCTCATGTTTAATTCTTTTTGGAGTTAATTACTGTTTTCGTCCCTGTGGTTTGTCAAAAATCACTATTTCAGTCCATTAGTTTAAAACTTGCGATTTCAGTCACTGTTGTTTCACTTTCGTAACCATTTCAGTCCACCTCGTAACCATTTCAGTCCCTGTACTAACAGAATAAATGGATTGAAATGGTTACGAAAGTGAAACCACAGAGACTGAAATGGTTATGAAAGTGAAACCACAGGGACTGAAATCGCAATTTTTAAACCAATGGACTGAAATAGTGATTTTTGAGAAACCACAGGGACGAAAAGAGTAATTAACTCTTCTTTTTGCCCAAATATGTATCTTAGACTTTTATGATCTGTATAGACTATAAACTTACTTCCATACAGATAGTGTCTTCAAATCTTAAGGGCAAAAATTATTGCTCCTAATTCTAAGTCGTGAGTCGTATAATTTTCTTCGTGCCTTTTCAATTGCCTTGTGGCATACGCAATTACCTTTTTGCGTTGCATCAACACACATCCTAATCCTAGCTTAGAAGCATCATAATAAACTTCAAAATCTTCTGTTCCTTCTGGTAAGGCTAAAATTGGAGAGTGTGTTAACCTTTGCTTTAAAATCTTAAAAGCTTCTTCTTGCCTAGGTCCCCATTCAAATTTAATTGTTTTACAGGTTAACTTGGTTAATGGCACTGCTATCTTAGAGAAATCCTTAATGAAGTGCCTATAATACCCAGCTAATCCTAGAAAACTTCTAACCTCCGTGGCTGATTGCGGGACTTTCCAGTTCGTGATCGCTTCTATCTTGGAAGGATCTACGTGAATACCTTCGTGATTCACCTTGTGTCCTAAAAAATGCACCTCCTGCAGCCAAAATTCACATTTCAAAAATTTGGCGTAAAGCTTTTCTTTTCTTTTCTTAACAAAGTTAAGAGTGCTCGTAGATGCTCACAATGCTCGTTCTGACTTTTGGAATAAATAAGTATATCGTCGATGAAGACAATCACAAATTTATCCAAGTATGGTGATGTGCTAAAAGTGGTCTAAATAAATTAACTAAATTAAACCCTAAACTAGACTCTCTAAGTTTTAAATTTATAAACTAAGACTCTCTAAAACCTAGTCCACACAACCGGCAAGTGTACCGATCAATGCAGTATAGCTACAGTAAGTCCGAGTATCGAACCCACGAGACTCTAATAAATTACGCTAAGACTCTATTTAGACTAGGACTGACACGACTTATTAATTGTTTATTTGATTGGGGGGGGGGGGGGGGTTCTAAGAATCCTAAATAAAGCAAATAAAAATTAAACTAAATTAATTAAAATAACTAAACACGAACTTGGACGTAGACTTAAATCAGAGGTGATGAAGACTACCTAGGCTAGACGCAAGCTTAACTCGGAATGGATTTCTATTCGATAGTATTGTGGTATGGAACCGGGATCTTTGGATACTAAACCTATTAAGACACCAACTAAGCCCCTCGACCCTTCTCAAGGCGATTCTTGTGGCACTACCTAGGCTGTTACGATTACCGGTTTTTAGATTTCCTTACAGTCCTCTAATTTCTTGAAAGTGCCTTAATATGACGATCTACCTTACAGCGCGAAAGTCTAAGGCAACTATGGGTTTCAACTTGGTTTAATAGACAAGAGAATGGTTAGGAAACTAGACCGATTTCTTACAAAACCTAAACCTAGCTATAAACCAAACCAAGACCTATTAATAACCCCGAGCCTTACAGCGACAAGATTAGTAGAACACTTGATTTTATAAGATTACCCAATATTACTTCTAAGGTTACTTACTAGATTTTCGCCTTAAAGGATTAGAGATTTATAACGTGATATAGACACTCACCTAAATCTAGAACCCTAGCACAACCCTATTATGTGATATAGACCGTTACCAAGGATCATACAAAGCAATAAACAGCGATCAAACAATATCAAGCATGCATATACACCAAGTTAAAATTCCATAATTGTTTACAATACAAGAAAGCCCATAAACCACATTAAAACCGAATAAAAATCCAATCTTTATTAAACCATTGTCATGCCTAGGTAATAACGAAAGGTTTAGCCAGAAAACATGATCTTAAAAATAGTCAAACAAGGTTTAGAACAAGAATTCATCGACAACGAACAAAGAAAAATAGAAAACTAAAGAAATCGAGTAGAAGAACCCGTGTATTCCTTGCTCTCCAAGCTTCCCGTTCGATCCCGTAGATTCCGTAGCCTTGAATGCCTTGCAAAAGAAGCTTAACAATTTGTCCCTGATGTAATATTCTTCACGTCCAGCTGGTTCTTGTACGTGCGTCTCCAGCCGTCTCCAACCTCTAATCGAATGTATATTATGCCGCCCCCCTTCAGCCGTATATGTCTGTATGTATATATTGGCCTTTTTAATTCGTCTGATGTTATGATGCGTCCAACTTTGGATGATCTCTGGCCCAATAAGCAGCCCACTAAAAAATATCCATTCACGTTTTCATACTTCTGTGTATTCTTGTTCCACGATACAATATATGAATGATGTGTTTTCAATTAGTTATTATTATTAATTATTCCATAGATTCCATTAGCCCATAAATATGACTTTCACGACATCAGGGGCTTTTAGCCTTTAGTAGCACACTTTCTTTTCTTTTCAATTCTATAACATAGAGATAAGTGCGCTCGGCCCACTCACGAAAAATAGCTGCAATTTTAATACGTTCACTGGCATTCTACTCTGCTCAACTGGTTGGTTATTCCTTTATTACTCGTTTTCGCTCCATTTGCACCAGGACCTAGCCAAATACAAAATAATATAATATAATATAATATAATATAATACTAAACTTAAATAAAAACAAATAAAACCTATACAAAAATTATACAATTTACACGGGACAAATATGTGTATTTTACCCCACATCAAATATCCCCACACTTAACCTTTTTTCGTCCCCGAAAAAGAATTATGCATAACGGAATCATAGTCGGAATAATCATTTGGGACAAAAGCTTAAATTTCTTATTAAAAACTGAAACTTGTGTTAGCCGCGATTGCAAGTATTTTGATCATCTTAAACCCAAACCCGGTTCCAAGCTCTTATCATGCAAGTTAAGTTTAAGTGCGGTCAACCTACCTAGGGTCTCACACTAAAAATCGCAGATCCACCTAATCCCCGCTCAAGCTTATAGGACAAAAGGAACAGCCAATGGTTATTTCCTAACCGTTTTATACCAAGATCAAAAGAATTTAAAATCAAATCTTTTCTCATTCTTTTTTCTTTTTTCATCACTTTTTCATTTATTTTTTCTTTTTTTTCGAGCGTAGACGTTGCTTTACCTAACCCAGAGGCATTCCGGCTGTAGAGTCGCTATCCCCAACTCGGATTACTTAGGCTTCGGTACTTTTTTTTTTTGCAATTTCGATTTCACACACCCTAGCGGTAATCCGGCTGTAGAGTCACTATCCCCAACCCAGACTACATAGAAATGCGCTACTTTCATTTAGTTTCTAGCTCTTTTTTTTCTATTTTTTTCATTTTTTTCCTTTTCAACGAGATATGAAAAAAAACTCTAACGATCTTAACTTATAACGGCATCCCTTATACTATTATTTGCGGTTTCAATTTCTCCACTCTCCCTAGATGAGAACCCACTAGTAGACCGACAATTAGGTATATTTAATTCAAAGGAACCCAAAACCGAATCGAGCCTACCCGCGCATCCCAAACTAGACACAAGCTCAATTATTTATTCTCATATTATTATTATTTGAACCCGAACAAAAACCCGACTTTTCTATCATTTTCCGCTTTTATTTTGCAAACTTCTTATTTCAAAAGACATTTTCTAAATTTTTTTTTTGAATTTTTTTGAATTTTTGAATTTTTTTCGACTTTTATGACCCCAAGACTCACTATACTAACGACACTAAACGATAGTTTCCCATCCCCACACTTAAACTCTACGTTGCCCTCAATGTAGGATGGAAACCAACTCAAAAACTAAAAATAAATAAGAAATAAAAAAATATGGGCAAATCGGAAAGGACTTAGCTTGTAATATAACGCGTAAGCTCCAAAGTCTTTCGTCCAATCCAGCTCGATCGTATAGCATTTCGGTCGCGATCGGCTTTTGACACTGCACTGGTACGCTCGATAAATGCCTGATATCTGATAAGCAGCTCCAAAATCACCCGAATGGAGATTGAGTACGGGTGGTACATATTCAAACCTGCATAAACAAAAACATGCAAAAACCAAAGCAGTACCGACTCTAAACAAAAGACTGACTCAAAACTACTAACTAAGACTCAGTATACAAAAACTACGACTCAAAATACAAACTCTACAAAACCTCCCCACACTTGAATTTAATCAGGAGGCTTCTCTTTCACTTGAACCCGATCTAACCCATTTAATTCCACCCGATTCTCAAAAATAATTAAAAATTTATTGGTGGAATTATAAAATATTTTAAAACTTTTAAAAGGGTCAGACCACCAGAATTTAAACTTACCTGGAAGAAACCGAATGCGCGGCATGTAACGGGAGGACTGATCATGTATGAATTTTAATGTCTTCTTCTTTACCATCTCGCCCCAACCTTCGATCCTCTTCCTGTTTAGATCCTTTCTCTTCCTTTTCTTTACCCTCTCCCGTGGTGTTGTTGATTTTTCAGTTTCACTTATTACTAACACCAGGGGCCAGCTGTGGTGTTCTTCTTCTTCCACCACTTTCAAAAAACGATCCCCACACTTAGTTTCTTCGCCTGGTGTACGGTTGCTCACCTCTGTCAGTTCACCTTCAAGTAGGGCATCAAAGTATGCTATGTCCCCATCAGGGTCCAACACCCCTACCTCTTCATGAACCGTAAACCCTCTAATTCTAACTCTAAAAACTCATCCTCCCCAGATGACTTAATTTCTACCTCTTCAATTTCTTCCTCTGCACCAAACATTAACCCAAGGGAGTCTCCTAAATCCACTTCCTCCTCCATCACTTATTCTTTTTCCACTTCATCAAACATCCAACCAGTGGAATCCCCCAATTCCACTTCTTCTTCAATTACTTCTTTCTTCACTAACGACCTCTGATACGCCGCCCATTCTTCTTCGTCTATTTCATCATCAGAGTCACTCCAGTAATTAATAATTGGAACCTGTGGAACCGGAGGTGGGACTTCATCGTCCATTTTCGTCTCCGTTACTGAAGTGATCTCTTCATCTGACCAATCCTCATATGGCAGCTCTTTCCCCAGTTCTGGAAATGTTGGGATTAATCCCCCAGTAGAAAGCATGTAACCGAGGTAGTTAACTTCCGCATCATATGTATAGCCAGTCGTTGGCTGTTCTGGTTGGACTTTTTGCGCTTGTTCCTCTTCTTTTAATCTCCAAGCAATGTCATCTACTGTACGTTGAAGATCTAATAGAGTAGACTGTTGATCTAATATAGCAGAATCTTTATTTTTATTTATTTGCTCTTGATTTTTAGCGAAGTTATCAAATTCGGTTAAGGTTTCCTGAGTAACCACCATCAACTGAGCAAACATCTCCTCAATCCTACCCCAAACAGCATCATCACCCCCACCAGAGTTGCTACCACAATATTGTTCATAGTACTGACCCCCATTATATTGTGGCTGCTGACACGGATCATCGTAATATGGCTGATTATCATAACAATGCAAAGAATACCCCTGTGAAAAATATGGCTGTGGCTGCATAAAAGGGTTAGCGTAACATCGTGCAGAGGACCCCTCATATTGTGGGCAATTAACAGTAAAATGAGGTCCTCCACAAATTTCACACATATTTACAAGACTCAAGAAAAATAAAAGACACGGACAATTAGACTCCTACGACTCAATATACAAAAGCAAGTAGCACGTATGATGTCAATTAAGTCCAAATAAAGTAATCAACGCAATTGCTAAAGAGTCCCCAGCAACGGCGCCAAAAACTTGATGTGCTAAAAGTGGTCTAAATAAATTAACTAAATTAAACCCTAAACTAGACTCTCTAAGTTTTAAATTTATAAACTAAGACTCTCTAAAACCTAGACCACACAACCAACAAGTGTACCGATCAATGCAGTATAGCTACAGTAAGTCCGAGTATCGAACCCACGAGACTCTAATAAATTACGCTAAGACTCTATTTAGACTAGGACTGACACGACTTATTAATTGTTTATTTGATTGGGGGGGGGGGGAGGTTTCTAAGAATCCTAAATAAAGCAAATAAAAATTAAACTAAATTAATTAAAATAACTAAACACGAACTTGGACGTAGACTTAAATCAGAGGTGATGAAGACTACCTAGGCTAGACGCAAGCTTAACTCGGAATGGATTTCTATTCGATAGTATTGTGGTATGGAACCGGGATCTTTGGATACTAAACCTATTAAGACACCAACTAAGCCCCTCGACCCTTCTCAAGGCGATTCTTGTGGCACTACCTAGGCTGTTACGATTACCGGTTTTTAGATTTCCTTACAGTCCTCTAATTTCTTGAAAGTGCCTTAATATGACGATCTACTTTACAGCGCGAAAGTCTAAGGCAACTATGGGTTTCAACTTGGTTTAATAGATGTAAGGACTCTCAAAATTGTCCTAAAAATACCCGTAAGTATAAACCCGGACCCCTAAAACCCTAAACCATATTTAAAATCAAGAAAAACAACTTTCTGGGTCTCAGGCGGGCCGCGTAAAAGACAAGACATGTCTTACGCGGGCCGCGTTAATACATGTTTGACCGGATAAGTGTTCCGGATCCACGTGGTGACCAGATGGCAAGCCTACTCGTGACCCATGCAGCCTATACGTAGACTAGGCGGCCTTACGGGCCGCGTAAGTGTTAACCCTGGGTTTACGCGGGCCGCGTGAGGCCCTAATTTCACCTATAAATAGCTTGTTGCATGCACAGTCTGTTGGTGTCGAAAACAAAGTTCAAAAACGAAAGTATATCACTCTGAAGTCGAATTTACTTTCAATATTAGCAAGGCGCTGCTCCGATACCGGGTATTAACTCGATCGCTGCTACGATTCAATGTCCGATCGATTAAACTATCCAATGGATGTTTAAGTGCTGCCCACATTAGGGTTTATGCTTTGTCATTCGTCGTAAATTCGATGGATGTTTAAGTATCGCACTTTGTCATGCGTTGTGAAGGTTTTAATCTCGTGAGTTATCGTAAATGTTGTATTAGTTACTAACCGAGTTCGTGTGCATGTTATTAAATTTAGGTTAAAAGGCTAATCAGTAGGCTAAGCTCTGCTCATATAAATCTGCAATGTGAGTCATTCTCTTTTTATCAAAGTGCTTTATAAATTCTTAAATATTTTCAAAGTTATAATTACAGGGATTAAGTCTTTGTAGTCTCCAATTTACAGCCGGTATGTGGGGTTTTGTATACATTACTTGATAACCGTCACCATTGGACAACGGGGTAGCCAAGGGTTGATATGACCATAGTCACAGACACCATTGGACTCTGAGGTTACCAATGGATGGTCGAGTGACAAATACTGTGGGTAGTTGGTTGATATATAGAAACATTGTAATTGTTCTTAATACTGTAAATTATAACAAACGAGTCGTTTTAGTAAAAAGAATGATTCACCAGTATTTCCCGCTGACAAAACCTTTTTCAAACATGTTTCAGGTGATCTGTTGTGATCCAGGAAAAGTGCCGCGAAGCACTACAAAGCTTAAGGAAGTGGCTCAATATAAAATAAAGAAACATGTTTTGAAAAATAAAGATTTTTCAGTGAAATCGTATGATTGTAAACTATCGGGGTTTATCCCGAATTGTGAAATAAAATAATCAGGAAATTGCAGTTTTAAAAAGGTCCTTAAGAAATCTTCCGCCGTTAACTTAATTAAATAAATACCACGGGATTTTCTGTCCCGCGGCTCCTGAAACGGGTCAAACCGGGTCAGGGGCCGTGACAGAAAAAAGTGGTATCAGAGCCACTGATTTAAGCCAATTAAGTATTTAGAAAATACTTAATTTTATTAATTTCCATTTTGTGATTATGTGTTTTATTATGTGAATATTTGTTTACAGTATGGGTAAGCAAAGACTTTCGGATATCTATTATAAATTAGATACTACACCGAGAGAAACAGGATCATCATCCTCAAAACACTATGCAAATCCTGAAGAAGGAATATTTGTTCGAAAGGCACAATATGAGGAACCACTTTCTCCTAATAAAAGAAGTTTGATTATTAGGAAAAGTCAGGAGAAAATAAAGAAATCACAACCAAAAGAAAAGAGAGTTAATAAGAAAACCCAAGAACTAGGCAGTAACCCACCATGGGAAGACAAGTTAGATGAAAAATGGGCAGATCTTTATATGCTAGCCACTGTAGCAGTAAATGCAAATCTTTAAATACTCTTACTCAAGTTTTAGCACCCTTATCACCTACAATCCAGAAACCTTATCCAGTAAATAAATAAGTTTACAGGAAACCCTAGTGTGTTTTAAATTTCAGTTGTTTTTGTATTTAATTAAGTCCCATGGTATGCAATAAAAATTAAAGGTTATCTATGAAATTTTGTTATAAAATTTTAACTTAGCAATTTTTGTATTTTGCATATATGCTAAACAACATGAATGACTTATTTGAAGCCCTTCAAAATCTTAATCTCTATCCGGTGAAAATAGAGGTTTCCAGAGATTTTACTGGTTACATACCCGATCTAGAAGAACCTATGGAATTCAACGCTCCACCTCCAGAGAAACCCAAGCCTAAGAAAATGAGAAGATTTGTGGGATGGAGGCGTGTGCGCAGGAGGAAACCCGCAACTAGGAAGATTCCTAAAATAGAAAATCCCTTAGACAAAGGAAAGGGGATTGAAGTCAGGGAAGGTTCTAAGCAGATAGAAATGGAATTTGGGGAAGGTTCTAGGCAAACCAAGATGGAAATTGGGGAAAGCTCTAGACAAATCGAGGAGTTACCATTTCAGGAGGAATTGGATCGTGCATTGGCGAGCTGTGATATCGTCAGGCCTATCAATAATAATCTCTACCCTTATCCTGCTGAAACTCAACTTCCAATGAACTTGGAACCAGCAATCCCAGAACCTATAATCCACACCCGACCTCTAGGAATGGACGAGTGGTGGACCAATGATTGGCAGTTCCAAAACCTTCTCAACAGTCCTTATTCTTTTCTCCCTCAGTTCGACCCAGAACCTATACCAAACCCACCAATGAGCAATGAAAATTTAGCTGAACTCCGCCACTTTGGCGAGGAGCTGGTGGATGCAGGAAATAGGATCAGGGAAGTAGGAGAACAGATCTCCTGGAAATACAACGAGAGGGAACGTCGTTACAGAAATACCAACTGACGAAGGATAGTGGGTTTGTTAAACTGTAGTTGTATAATAAATAGTAAAATATAATAACCTAAAATAAAACTTTGTAAGAAAATAGTGTGTAATGATGCATAATATACATATATATATATATGTGTGTGTGTGTTGTGAAATTTGTATGATTGTTTTGTGTATAATTGTTATTTATTCGATACTAATAAATTATATATATTAATTATCAGATGGAAAACGCTAATAATGAACCAGTTAATGAGGTTAATCAATCTGAGCAACATCCGGAGGATCAATTTATGACTAGGCAAGATATAGAAAATATCGTTGCTCAAGGAATAGCCAATGCTATTCCAGCAATACTTGCTGCTGCCCAAAAACCTGCTGAACCCCAACAAATCATTTCTAGCAAACGTATCTCTGAAGATAACTTCAGTAATAGTATAAACGGAGGCGGTAATCATCACGATGATAATTCACGGCAGGCTCCGCTCCCTAAGAAAATGAAAGCTGCAACGCTTGGTTGCACTTACAAAGAATTTCTTGCTTGTAAACCCGCTGAATTTGCAGGCAATGAAGGAGCGACTGCGGCACTGCGTTGGTTAAAGAAAACCGAGGCAGTAATTACGATAAGTAAATGTGCCAAGGACGACAAGGTCATGTACGCGTCAAATCTTTTCAAAGAAGGGGCGCTAGAATGGTGAATACAGTACTTCAAGCCAAAGGAAGAAATATGGCTTATGCCATGAACTGGGAAGAATTTAAGAGTCTTGTAGAAAGAAAATTCTGTCCCGAATATGAAAAAGATCAAATGGCGAATAAGTTCCTAAACCATCGAATGATGGGTGTAGATTGTCGAGGATATACTTCGACATTCTTTGAATATGCTAGAGTGGTACCAACACTGGCTTCGCCAGAACCGGTAATCATTTCTCGCTATATTTGGGGACTGATTGGTGAAATCTGTAATATCGTTAAAGCTGCGAGACCTCGCACTATTGACGATGCGGTAGAATTAGCTAACACCCTAACTGACGAGCTGGTACGCACAAGAGATGAAAACAGGAAAAAGGAACTGGCTCAGAAAATTACCCAAGGATTTCGTACGGGTAATATTAGCAGCTTCAAGAGAAGAGGAACAGGGCAATCTTCAACTCCGCCGTTCTGCAGGAATTGCAGAAAGAAACATTATGGAAGATGTAATATAACCTGCAATTTTTGCAAAATGGTATGACATCGTGAAGAAGACTGCAGAAAGAAAACAAGAATCTGCTTTAACTGTGGCGAAGCTGGACATTTCAAAACAAAATGTCATAAATTGGTCAAATCAGCAGACAACAAAGCCAAGACGGCCGACGGAGCTACTAAAAAGAATGTCAGAGCATTCTGGCTGACCACTCAAGAAGCAGAACTCATTCCAGATGTGATAGCTGGTACGTTCTTAGTTCACAACATTTACGCAAAAGTATTATTTGACTCTGGTGCGAACCAAAGTTTTATAAATACTTCATTCCGCCAAGCTCTTAACTTACCCTTAACCAACCTTAGGCAATTTTTTACAGTCGAAACGGCAGACGGAAATTCAGTTAGTATAAATAAGGTTTTGCAAAAAGAAAATATAGAACTTTCAGGTCATAAATTTCATGCAAACCTGTTACCTATGAAATTAGCTGGATTCGATGTCGTATTAGGAATGGATTGGTTAGTAGCCAACCATGCTCGAATCCTTTGCAATAAAAATTCTATAGAGATTCAGGCACCTACTGGGGAAGTAATTATGATTACAAGAGATAAACCACGTAAACCCATGAAGTTCATATCAGTAATGAAAGTTGCTAGTTATGAACGAAAGCAAGGAATAGTATATATGATTTCAGTAATCATTAGTACCAAGGGTAAAGAACTTAAGGAGATTCCTGTAGTTTCAGAATACCCAGATGTATTCCCAGAAGAGTTACCAGGATTACCACCAGATAGGGAGGTAGAATTTAGAATTCATCTAATTCCAGGAACTACACCAATAGCCAAGGCACCTTATCGGTTAGCACCCACAGAAATGTTAGAACTGAAAAATCAATTAGATGAATTACCAAGTAAAGGTTTCACACAACCTAGTTCATCCCCGTGGGGAGCACCAGTGTTGTTTGTAAAGAAGAAGGATGGTTCGATGAGAATGTGTATTGATTATAGAGAATTGAATAAGGTTACAATTAAGAATCGATACCCATTACCTAGGATTGATGATCTTTTCGATCAACTTCAAGGAGCTAGATATTTTTCTAAGATTGATTTACGCTCCGGATACCATCAATTAAAGGTACAAGAAGAAGACATACCTAAAACTGCTTTCCGAACTAGGTATGGTCATTACGAGTTTACAGTCATGCCCTTCGGATTAACGAATGTACCTGCAGCATTCATGGACATGATGAATAGAATCTGTAAACCGTATTTGGATAAATTTGTAATTGTTTTTATCGACGATATACTTATTTATTCCAAAAGTCAGGACGAGCATTGTGAGCACCTGCATGCACTCTTAACTTTGTTAAGAAAAGAAAAGTTTTACGCCAAATTCTCGAAGTGTGAATTTTGGCTGCAAGAAGTGCAATTCCTAGGACACATGGTGAATCACGAAGGTATTCATGTAGATCCTGCTAAGATAGAGGCAATTACCAAATGGAAGGTTCCGCAATCCGCAATGGAAATTAGAAGTTTTATAGGTTTAGCCGGATACTATAGACGATTTATTAAGGATTTTTCCAAGATAGCTGTAGCATTAACTAAGTTAACCTGTAAAGCAGTTAAGTTTGAATGGGGACCTAAGCAAGAAGAAGCTTTTAGGATTTTAAAGCAAAAGTTAACAAATGCTCCAATCCTAGCTTTACCAGAAGGGACTGAAGATTTTGAAGTTTACTGTGATGCTTCAAAACTAGGATTTGGATGTGTGCTAATGCAACGCAAGAAGGTAATTGCGTATGCTTCAAGGCAATTGAAAAAGCACGAAGAAAACTATACGACTCATGATTTAGAATTAGGAGCCATAATTTTTGCCCTTAAGATCTGGAGACATTATCTGTACGGAAGTAAATTTACTGTCTATACGGATCATAAAAGCTTAAGGTACATATTTGGGCAAAAAGAACTAAACATGAGGCAAAGAAGATGGATGGAAATTTTAAGCGATTACGACTGTGATATTCAATATCATGAAGGAAAAGCAAATGTAGTTGCAGATGCTTTAAGTCGTAAGTATCATGAAAAGCAAAAGCGAGTTCGTGCTCTCAGATTAAATCTACAATTAGATTTAATGGAACAATTGAAGAATGTTCAAGCTACAGCAATCAAGGATGATGCTGAAGGAATGAAATGACGAATAAAAGAATTAGAGCAAGGAGCTGATGGAATTTGGAGATTCCACAAAAGCAGAATTTGGATACCTAAGCAGGGAGAATTAAGAAATAAGATTTTAGAAGAAGCCCATAAATCTAGGTATACCATGCACCCTGGAAACAATAAAATGTATCAAGATTTAAGAAATAACTTTTGGTGGATAGGAATGAAAAAGGACATAGCTCGATATGTTTCTAAGTGTCTTACTTGTTCACAAGTTAAGGCCAAACACCAGAAACCTTCAGGTCTACTACAACAATTAGAAATGCCTGTATGGAAATGGGAACTCATAACAATGGATTTTGTTACTAAGTTACCCAAAACCAGAAAAGGTAATGATGCGATTTGGGTAATTGTGGATCGATTAACCAAATCAGCTCACTTTCTACCTAAGAAAGAAACCTTTAGCATGGAAAGGTTGGCAAAGTTGTATGTAGATGAAGTAGTATCCTTACATGGAGTTCCACTCTCCATTGTTTCCGATAGGGATAGTCGTTTCACTTCCCATTTCTGGACTAGTTTCCAAGAAGCAATGGGAACTCGACTAAATCTAAGCACTGCATATCATCCTCAAACAGACGGACAAAGTGAACGGACAATCCAAACTCTGGAAGATATGCTTAGGTCATGTGTGATAGATTTTGGTGGAAATTGGGACGACCACTTACCTTTAATTGAATTCTCCTATAACAATAGTTATCATGCAAGCATCGAAGCTGCCCCATTTGAAGCATTGTATGGCCGAAAGTGCAGAACTCCAGTTTGTTGGGCAGAAATAGGAGAAAGTCAATTATCAGGTCCCGAGATAGTGCAAGAAACCACTGATAAGATCACTCAAATCAAGGAAAGACTGAAGACGGCTCGAGATCTCCAGAAGAGTTATGCAGACAATAGACGGAAGCCGTTGGAATTCCAAGTAGGAGACAAAGTACTATTGAAAATTTCACCTTGGAAAGGAGTAGTTCGATTCGGTAAGAAAGGAAAGTTAAGTCCAAGATACGTAGGACCATTTTCAGTGATCCAACGTATAGGACCAGTTGCTTATCGCCTACAACTACCAGAGGAGTTAGCTGGAGTACATGATGTATTCCATGTATCCAACCTCAAGAAATGCCTATCTGACGAATCTTTGGTAGTACCTCTTCAAGATATAGAGGTAAATGAAAAGTTAAAATTTGTTGAGAAACCTCTTCAAATAGAAGACAGAAAGGTGAAATTTCTTAAACACAAAAGATTGGTACTAGTTAAAGTCAAGTGGGATTCAAAAAGAGGACCCGAATACACTTGGGAGCTGGAATCAGAGATGAAGCGAAAGTATCCTCACTTATTCCAATAAATCTCGAGGACGAGATTTTAAATAAGGTGGGGAGGATGTAAGGACTCTCAAAATTGTCCTAAAAATACCCGTAAGTATAAACCCGGACCCCTAAAACCCTAAACCATATTTAAAATCAAGAAAAACAACTTTCTAGGTCTCAGGCGGGCCGCGTAAAAGACAAGACATGTCTTACGCGGGCCGCGTCAATACATGTTTGACCGGATAAGTGTTCCGGATCCACGTGGTGACCAGATGGCAAGCCTACTCGTGACCCATGCAGCCTATACGTAGACTAGGCGGCCTCGTGGGCCGCGTAAGTGTTAACCCTAGGTTTACGCGGGTTGCGTGAGGCCCTAATTTCACCTATAAATAGCTTGTTGCATGCACAGTCTGTTGGTGTCGAAAACAAAGTTCAAAAACGAAAGTATATCACTCTGAAGTCGAATTTACTTTCAATATTAGCAAGGTGCTGCTCCGATACCGGGTATTAACTCGATCGCTGCTACGATTCAATGTCCGATCGATTAAACTATCCAATGGATGTTTAAGTGCTGCCCACATTAGGGTTTATGCTTTGTCATTTGTCGTAAATTCGATGGATGTTTAAGTATCGCACTTTGTCATTCGTTGTGAATGTTTTAATCTCGTGAGTTATCGTAAATGCTGTATTAGTTACTAACCGAGTTCGTGTGCATGTTATTAAATTTAGGTTATAAGGCTAATCAGTAGGCTAAGCTCTGCTCATATAAATCTTCAATGTGAGTCATTCTCTTTTTATCAAAGTGCTTTATAAATTCTTAAATATTTTCAAAGTTATAATTACAGGGATTAAGTCTTTGTAGTCTCCAATTTACAGCCGGTATGTGGGGTTTTGTATACATTACTTGATAACCGTCACCATTGGACAACGGGGTAGCCAAGGGGTGATATGACCATAGTCACAGACACCATTGGACTCCGAGGTTACCAATGGATGGTCGAGTGACAAATACTGTGGGTAGTTGGTTGATATATGGAAACATTGTAATTGTTCTTAATACTGTAAATTATAACAAACGAGTCGTTTTAGTAAAAAGAATGATTCACCAGTATTTCCCGCTGACAAAACCTTTTTCAAACATGTTTCAGGTGATCTGTTGTGATCCAGGAAAAGTGCCGCAAAGCACTACAAAGCTTAAGGAAGTGGCTTAATATAAAATAAAGAAACATGTTTTGAAAAATAAAGATTTCTCAGTGAAATCGTATGATTGTAAACTATCGGGGTTTATCCCGAATTGTGAAATAAAATAATCGGGAAATTGCAGTTTTAAAAAGGTCCTGAAGAAATCTTTCGCTGTTAACTTAATTAAATAAATACCACGGGATTTTCTGTCCCGCGGCTCCTGAAACAGGTCAAACCGGGTCAGGGGCCGTGACAATAGACAAGAGAATCATTAGGAAACTAGACCGATTTCTTACAAAACCTAAACCTAGCTATAAACCAAACCAAGACCTATTAATAACCCCGAGCCTTACAGCGACAAGATTAGTAGAACACTTGATTTTATAAGATTACCGAATATTACTTCTAAGGTTACTTACTAGATTTTCGCCTTAAAGGATTAGAGATTTATAACGTGATATAGACACTCACCTAAATCTAGAACCCTAGCACAACCCTATTATGTGATATAGACCGTCACCAAGGATCATACGAAGCAATAAACAGCGATCAAACAATATCAAGCATGCATATACACCAAGTTAAAATTCCATAATTGTTTACAATACAAGAAAGCCCATAAACCACATTAAAACCGAATAAAAATCCAATCTTTATTAAACCATTGTCATGCCTAGGTAATAACGAAAGGTTTAGCCAGAAAACATGATCTTAAAAACAATCAAACAAGGTTTTGAACAAGAATTCATCGACAACGAACAAAGAAAAATAGAAAACGAAAGAAATCGAGTAGAAGAACCCGTGTATTTCTTGCTCTCCAAGCTTCCCGTTCGATCCCGTAGATTCCGTAGCCTTGAATGCCTTGCAAAAGAAGCTTAACAATTTGTCCCTGATGTAATATTCTTCACGTCCAGCTGGTTCTTGTACGTGCGTCTCCAGCCATCTCCAACCTCTAATCGAATGTATATTATGCCGCCCCCTTCAGCCATATATGTCTGTATGTATATATTGGCCTCTTTAATTCGTCTGATGTTATGATGCGTCCAACTTTGGATGATCTCTGGCCCAATAAGCAGCCCACTAAAAATATCCATTCACGTTTTCATACTTCTGTGTATTCTTGTTCCATGATACAATATATGAATGATGTGTTTTCAATTAGTTATTATTATTATTATTAATTATTTCATAGATTCCATTAGCCCATAAATATGACTTTCACGACATCAGGGGCTTTTAGCCTTTAGCAGCACACTTTCTTTTCGTTTCAATTCTATAACATAGAGATAAGTGGGCTCGGCCCACTCACGAAAAATAGCTGCAATTTTAATACGGTCACTGGCATTCTATTCTGCTCAACTGGTTGGTTATTCCTTTATTACTCGTTTTCGCTCCATTTGCACCAGGACCTAGCTAAATACAAAATAATATAATATAATACTAAACTTAAATAAAAACAAATAAAACCTATACAAAGATTATACAATTTACATGGGACAAATATGTGTATTTTACCTCACATCAAATATCCCCACACTTAACCTTTTTTCGTCCCCGAAAAAGAATTATGCATAACGGAATCATAGTCGGAATAATCATTCGGGGCAAAAGCTTAAATTTCTTATTAAAAACTGAAACTTGTGTTAGCCGCGATTGCAAGTATTTTGATCCTTTTAAACCCCAACCCGGTTCCAAGCTCTTATCATGCAAGTTAAGTTCAAGTGCGGTCAACCTACCTAGGGTCTCACACTAAAAATCGCAGGTCCACCTAATCCCCCCTCAAGCTTGTAGGATCGATATTGTCGACCAAATGAGTCAATTCAGAGTCAATACGCACTGTGTGTGTGGCGGAAACACACAAACAGAGTTGAATTAGCAAGAACGGAGTAGAAAACAGAGATCTGATACTTTAATACACTTTTCTCATTGACATTCAACTTGAAAATTCAGCAGCAATTTGTTACACCACTTGAAAATCTGTTGTCAAATGAGAACCCAACTACCTATTTATAAGTCTACTGATTCCGCTTGAAACACTAACTTGACCTCTCGAGCGGAATCACATACAATTACATTTGGAGCGAAATCTCAATAAAAACAAATATAAAATTCTATTTCGTGAATTGACTTTTGTTTTTGTGTGACTAATTCATATGATGTCATCATTGAGATCACTTGTATGATGTTATCATTTTAAATGATGACATCATTCTTGTTCGGATCCGCAACGAAACTGAGACTCGATATAAGACGAAGTCAACAGACAAATGCACCAACAGTCTCCCCCTTGGATGTTGACGGAGTCTTCAGTACGAGACTTTAGTACATCAAAACTTCAGTCTTAATCAGTCTTCAAACTCTCACTTCAATCACCCTATTGCTAACAGACTCCCCCTTACGTTGTTCCGGGATCGTAATCTGATATAGCACTTTCTATCTTCTCAGCATTAGCAGCTTTCACAGATTCAGGACCATCTCCTGGCTCTCCGTAGCAACAAGATCAGGAACCTGGCTTTTACGTCTACAGACTCCCCCTTTCGACAAGCTGGGATAGCAGTCTGGAATTCACTAGCTGCATACCTGCATATACTCTAACTAACAGTAAGATAAACTTTATGCTTACCACTTGAATTCAAAATGATTAAATTGGTTTCAAATTAATGATCCATTTATTCATTTCAAAAACCTTTCTCAACTCAAATAAACTTTCCCAATCCAATATCATTCATCATGTTTAGCACTTGGAATTTTGAAAATCAGCTCTTCAACATCAGTTGTCGAAAATATTTTTGGCTTTTTCAAAAAATTTATGCTAAAACACACTAAAATCTTTTTGGATTTTTGATTTTAATGAAAAATAGTAAAGAAATATTTACAGACAATATTTTTTGTGAGTTTGCGTAAGAGGATCATATCAGTTTATGTGACCAATCACTAGCACCGTTAAACTTTAAACATTTAAAGTTCTAAACTGTAACAACCCTCGGTAAAACCAACACTCTCATAATTTTTACGACACCCTATTATATCTTAAAATATCCTTATATGTCTTATATTATACCCCGTATGTAAAAACCGAGCCCGAAATGCGTTATAGTTTATAAAAATAAAATAAAAATCTGAATTTTGAGCTGAGGCGGGCCGCGTAGGATCCCACCTCAAACTCACGCGGGCCGTATCAAGACTAGAATTGACTGCGCTAATTTCTTTAGTTGAAGCGGGCCGCGTAAGTGTTCACATCAGTTAACGCGGGCCGCGACAGATCATGAAACGCGGAAGCATCCGGTGCTGACACGTGTCGACATCGTGTCGAGTCTATTGGATGACCGGGCTAAGCTATTGTGTTGACCAAGGTTGACGCGGGCCGCGTAACCTTGGCCTGTGTCTCACGCGGGCCGCGACAGGACTCAATATCACAACTATAAATAGCAGGCATCAGTTTTCGTTTTCCGTCGCTCACTTCTTAAATTCTAAATCTCACTTTCTGTAGTAGAGGAATTATAGTCGGGTACTATACCCCTAGTTAGCGAGGTTATGTTCCATTGTAAGTATTATAACCCTAATTTCGTAATAGTTACGCTGCCCGGTTGATTTAGGGTTTCGTAACAACTGTCGTGGTTCTGCCCGACGTAGTTGTTGGAATGCCGTCTCGGGGAGGGTGTTATTAATATTTTCAAAGGGTTATGGTACTAACCAATGTACATTTGTATAAATTATAGATTATATCCAGGAAACCCTTACGAAAAGCCTAAGACAGCAATGTGAGTTTATCCTCTTTTTGTTAACCTTTTTGGAATGTTTTACAAAACCTTAAATGTTTTACAATGTGATTAAGCGGTGATTGAGTCTTTGTAGTTCTTCAATTACTGCCGGTATTATGGGGTTTTGTATACAAAATTTACTACGAGTAGTAGTAAGTCTGAATGACAGTGCATTACCATTGGACGACGAGTTAGCCAATGGGTAATTTGACCATAGCCATAGATCCGGTCGAGTGGCAAATACTGAATGAGTAATTGTGTAGAAATAAACAATGTGATCGCTCTCAATACTGTTTTAATTGATAAAATGTTTCTTGATTAAACTGGGATTCACTCACCAGTATTTCCGAATGACAAATGTTTTTAAAACGCGTTACAGGTAACACAATGTGAACAACCAATTAGTGAAAAGCCAGCTGGAGAGCACTGAAGGCTTGGGAAAATGTGGCTATAAAAGTTACCTAATAAACGATGTTTTAAATTCAATAAAAATAGGGTTTGTCCCTATAAATGTATTGTAATAAGAAACTTGGGTTTTGCCCATGTGATTATTAATAGTAAATGAGGTGGTTTTACTCTGATAAGCATTTCCTAACTACGGTCCTGATGTAAATTCCGCTGCGAGATTTAACAAACTGATACCACAAAACTCTGAGCTCACGCCCGCCCGTTCCCGGGGATCAGGGATCGAGGGTTGCGACAGAAGGTGGTATCAGAGCCTAGCCACTGATCTGAGCCAAAGAAGTGTTCTGCTGACACTTAAATTCTATATTTTGTGTTAGGAAATAAAATACGGAAATTGACTATATGTTAGTTTTCAGTATGAGTGATCAAGAACCATCAGATATGAATCGTCAGTTATCTGATTCACCTAGGAGTGAAGGTACATCATCACAGCCTGCCCTCTCTGGGTATACTGCTGATCAGGAAGACGGGATATTTGCTTTTAGAGCTAAGTCGGAGGAACCATTTCCTCATAAGAAACGAGGATGGTTCAGTAAAGAAGCTTTTGCTCGTAGGAAGAGAATGCGAAAATTGCAACAGCAAAGGGCCTTAGCAGCTAATAAGCGAGAGACAGATGCTCATACGCAAGATATGCTTAATAGAAGCCTAGCTAATTTCCATATCCTAGCTACAACTGCTGCTGACCCGAGTTTGGAACAACTAGTAGCCCCACAACCACAAAACCCTGAACAACCCATGGAGATAGAAAACCAAGAAACCTAAGTGGAGATGCATGACTTTAACCCAGAAGAAATCCCTAGGGTGCCTGCACCAAACCCAATAGACCCAAATTATGACCCATGGTGGGACGAGAATAGGGACTATGTGCAACGTTACTCTATTCCTGAAGACACACCTATAGGAGCTTATTCAGGTATGGACCCTTTAGATCCCTATTACCATGATAACTACATTAGGGGAATCTTGGAAGATCCTTACCAATTACAGGCACTTTTACCTCCATATCAGGAACCCGCACCCCAGATTCCAAACCCAGTCCTAGAACCTGCACCCCCAATGAGTGCAGAAAATGTCCAAGAACTTAGGACTTTTGGGGAGGAAATTTTAGAAAGCAGTGAGAGGATGCGTCATGTGGGAGAGCGTCTCGTATGGAAATACGATGAGCGCAATATGGATTTTTGGATGAATCCATATCCGTGAATGTTAGAATGAAGAAAGCAGTAGTAATAATATTATAAAATAAAATACGTGTGTACGGATGCATATTACTATTTTATTACTGTTGGTATTGTAATCTTTAATTATGTACTAGTGTGTAATAGACATATAAGTATATGAAAAGAGTATAGTAGCAATGATCTACGTTTTTGGCTAGATTGTGTGTTATGTGATATTAATTGTGATATTAATATGGGATAAATGTTTAAAATTCAGATGGCTGACGAAGAAAATCAAGGAAATCTGAATAACGATAACCAGAGTAACATTAACGTGGTTAATGATAATCTGAGCATCAATAACAATGGAAACCAAGTGGATAATAGTGCTATCCAACACATAGTGGCACAGGGAATTATAGATGCAATGTTATTTATTCTCCAAACTGTTAAAGATGCTGATAATAAAAGTAAACATAGTAGTAAGCGACCCGTTGAACCTGAAAACAATGTAAATAATGGACCGGTACTTCAAATGCCTATTCCCAAAAGAAGAAGAACCATGCCTTATGGTTGTTATTATAAAGAATTTTGGTCTTGTAAACCAATGGAATTCTCGGGCAATGAAGGGGCCATTGCAACCTTACGTTGGATAGAGAAGACTGAGGCAGTCTTAAGGATAAGCAAGTGTGCTGAAGAAGATAGAATACTGTTTGCTTCTAATCTATTTAAGAATGCAGCACTAGAATGGTGGAACACTATCCTCCAAACAAAAGGAAGTGATAAAACCTACAATATGGAATGGGAAGAATTTAAGGACAAGGTAGAAAGGAAATTCTGCCCTCCTAATGAAAAGGAACAGATAGCAAACAAATTCCTAAACCTTAGGATGACTGGTGTAGATAGCAAAGGATATACTAAATTATTCTTTGAATATGCTAGGATAGTGCCAACTCTTGCTTCACCAGAACCAGTGTTAATCTCCCGTTATATTTGGGGATTAATTGGGGAGATAAGACACGTAGTCAAGGCAGCTAGACCTCAAACAATAGAAGAAGTTGTAGAACTAGCCAATACCTTGATTGATGAATTAGTCCGTACCAGAGAAGAGGATCAAAGGAGGAACCTAACCCAGAAGTTGACTCAAGAATTTTGTTCTGGAAATTCTAACCGTGGGAAAAACATAGGTTCTACCTCTGCACCCTACTGTAGGTATTGCAAAAGAAAGCATTCAGGGAGATGCTCCATATACTGTAACTTTTGCAAAATGTCGGGACACAAGGAAGAAAACTGCAGAAAGAAAGCTAACAGCAGGGTATGTTACAATTGCGGAGAACAAGGTCATATCAAACTGAATTGCCCAAAATTAGCTCCAGCTCCAGATAACAAGAATACTAAAAATGCTAGAGCATTTGTCCTGACTGCAGAAGAAGCCAAGATGATTCCAGATGTTATAGCTGGTACGTTTTTAGTTAATGATGTTTTTGCTAAAGTATTATTTGACTCTGGTGCAAACCAAAGTTTTATTAATACATCGTTTTGCAAATTTCTAAATCAGTCATTAACTAAACTACCACTGGAATGCGTAGTAGAGACAGCTAATGGAGAAACCGTTAGAATTTCTGAAATCTTGCAGGGAGCAAGAATAGAAATTTTAAATCAGAAATTTATTGCAAATCTTTATCTCATGAATCTGGCAGGATTTGATGTTGTTTTAGGAATGGATTGGTTAATAGCCAATAAAGCCAGTATTTTATGTGATCAAAAGTTAATCCAAGTAAATTCACCAAAAGGTAAAACGATCACAATTAAAGGAAATAAGTCCTCTAAATCCACTAAATTCATCTCTGTGATGAAAACTGCAAGTTGTATAAGAAAAGGTTCTATAGTGTATTTGATTTCCATAATCACTAACACTAAAGGAAAGGATTTAATAGATATTCCAGGAGTATCTCAGTTTTCAGATGTCTTTCCAGAAGAATTACCAGGACTACCTCCGGACAGAGAAGTTGAATTCAGAATCCATTTAATACCAGGAACGTCACCGATTGCCAAAGCACCTTACCGGTTAGCACCCGCTGAAATGCAAGAATTGAAGAAACAATTAGATGAATTGTTGGAAAAAGGATTTATACAACCAAGTTCGTCGCCATGGGGAGCGCCGATATTGTTTGTTAAAAAGAAGGACGGATCAATGCGGATGTGCATTGACTACCGTGAATTAAACAAGGTCACGATTAAAAATCGGTATCCATTACCAAGAATCGACGATCTGTTTGATCAATTGCAAGGAGCTCGATTTTTCTCTAAAATTGATTTAAGGTCAGGATATCATCAATTAAAGGTACAGGAAGAGGACATTCCTAAAACTGCATTTAGAACATGGTATGGTCATTATGAATTTACTGTCATACCATTTGGTTTAACCAATGCCCCAGCTGCATTTATGGACATGATGAACCGAATATGTAAGCCATATTTGGATAAATTCATAATTGTATTCATAGATGATATTCTAATTTACTCTAAGAGTAAAGAGGATCATGCAAAACATTTGCACGCACTTTTAAGTTTGTTAAGAAAAGAAAAGCTTTATGCTAAATTTTCAAAGTGCGAATTTTGGTTAGAACAGGTACAATTCCTTGGACACCTAGTCAATCATGAAGGAATTCATGTAGATCCAACGAAAATCGAGGCAATTACTAAATGGAAAACCCCTGAATCATCAACTGAGGTTAGAAGTTTCTTAGGATTGGCCGGTTATTATAGAAGATTTATTAAAGATTTCTCTAGAATAGCCATTCCCTTAACTAAGTTAACCTGTAAATCTGTTAAGTTTGAATGGGGATTAAAACAAGAAGAAGCCTTTAGAATCCTTAAGCAAAGATTAACTCATACACCCATACTAGCATTACCAGAAGGAACTGAGGATTTCGTAGTCTATTGTGATGCTTCTAGATTAGGTTATGGATGTGTATTGATGCAACGCCAAAAGGTTATAGCTTACGCATCTAGACAACTTAAGAATCATGAAGAGAATTATTCAACCCATGATTTAGAATTAGGAGCAATAATTTTTGCTCTTAAGATTTGGAGACATTACCTTTATGGTAGTAAGTTTACCATATTTACTGATCACAAAAGTTTAAGGTATGTTTTCGGGCAGAAAGAGTTAAATATGAGACAAAGACGTTGGATGGAATTTCTTAGTGATTATGACTATGATATCCAGTATCAGGAAAAGCAAATGTAGTAGCAGATGCTTTAAGTCGAAAGTATCATGAAAAGCCAAGAAGGGTACGTTCTCTTAAATTAAATCTCCAAGTAGATTTAAATAATCAGATAAGAGAAGCACAAGAATCAGTAATCAAGGAAGATACTGAAAAGTTGAAAGGTATGCTGAAAGAATTAAAACAAGGAATAGATGGAATTTGGAGATTCCATGAAAAGAGAATGTGGATACCTAAATTAGGAAATCTACGTCACCGTATATTAGAAGAAGCCCATAAGTCTAAGTATACGATGCATCCAGGAAGTGATAAAATGTATCAAGATTTAAGGAAAAATTTCTGGTGGATAGGAATGAAAAAGGACATAGCAGTCTATGTTTCTAAATGTTTGACCTGTTCACAAGTTAAAGTTGAACATCAGAAACCCTCAGGTTTGTTACAACAATTAGAAATGCCCGTTTGGAAATGGGAATTGATAACAATGGATTTTGTTACTAAATTACCCAAAACTAGGAAAGGAAATGATACAATCTGGGTGATTGTAGATAGACTAACTAAGTCAGCTCATTTTCTACCAATAAAAGAAACAATTAGTATGGAACAATTATCTAAATTGTATGTAAATGAAATTGTTTCTTTACATGGTATTCCATTATCAATTGTTTCTGATAGGGATAGCCGCTTTACATCTCATTTTTGGTCAAGTTTCCAAAAGGCTATGGGAACCAAGTTAAAATTAAGTACGGCTTATCATCCACAAACAGATGGACAAAGCGAAAGGACAATTAGGACAATGGAAGACATGCTTAGAGCTTGTGTAATTGACTTTGGAGGTAATTGGGACGATCACTTACCTTTAATAGAATTTTCTTATAATAATAGTTATCACACAAGTATCAATGCTGCACCATTCGAAGCACTTTATGGACGAAAGTGTCGAACCCCAGTCTGTTGGGCAGAAATTGGGGAAAAGAAACTATCTGGACCTGAAATAGTGCAAGAAACAACCGATAAGATTATGCAAGTCAAGGAACGACTGAAAGCCGCACGTGATCGACAAAAGAGTTATGCTAATAACCGACGCAAGCCATTGGAATTTCAAGTAGGAGATAAAGTATTATTAAAAGTCTCTCCTTGGAAAGGAGTAGTAAGATTCATCAAACGGGGAAAACTAAGTCCCAGGTATGTTGAACCTTTTAAGATTATTAGAAGAATAGGACCTGTAGCCTATCAGCTACAATTGCCAGAGGAAATGGCAGGAATACATGATGTGTTTCATGTATCAAATCTCAAAAAGTGTTTAGCTGATGAATCATTGATAGTATCTCTTAAGGATATATAAGTAAATGAACAACTCAAGTTTGTAGAAAGGCCTCTACAAATTGAAGACAGGAAAGTCAAGAATCTCAAGCATAAGAGACTAGTTCTGGTTAAAGTGAAGTGGGACTCCAAAAGAGGACCTGAGTACACGTGGGAGCTCGAGTCAGAAATGAAAAAGAAATATCTGCATTTATTTCAGTAGATCTCGAGGACGAGCTCTAAAACAAGGTGGGGAGAATGTAAACCAACACTCTCATAATTTTTCCGACACCCTATTATATCTTAAAATATCCTTATATGTCTTATATTATACCCCGTATGTAAAAACCGAGCCCGAAATACGTTATAGTTTATAAAAATAAAATAAAATTCTGAATTCTGAGTTGAGGCGGGCCGCGTAGGATCCCACCTCAAACTCACGCGGGCCGTATCAAGACTAGAATTGAGTGCGCTAATTTCTTTAAGCGGGCCGCGTAAGTGTTCACATCAGTTAACGCGGGCCGCGACAGATCATGAAACGCGGAAGCATCCGGTGCTGACACGTGTCGACATCGTGTCGAGTCTATTGGATGACCGGGCTAAGCTATTGTGTTGACCAAGGTTGACGTGGGCCGCGACAGGACTCAATATCACAACTATAAATAGCAGGCATCAGTTTTCGTTTTCCGTCGCTCACTTCTTAAATTCTAAATCTCACTTTCTGTAGTAGAGGAATTATAGTCGGGTACTATACCCCTAATTAGCGAGGTTCTGCTCCGTTGTAAGTATTATAACCCTAATTTCGTAATAGTTACGCTGCCCGATTGATTTAGGGTTCCGTAACAACTGTCGTGGTTCTGCCCGACGTAGTTGTTGGAATGCCGTCTCGGGGAGGGTATTATTAATATTTTCAAAGGGCTATGGTACTAACCAATGTACATTTGTATAAATTATAGATTATATCCAGGAAACCCTTACGAAAAGCCTAAGACAGCAATGTGAGTTTATCCTCTTTTTGTTAACCTTTTTGGAATGTTTTACAAAACCTTAAATGTTTTACAATGTCATTAAGCGGTGATTGAGTCTTTGTAGTTCTTCAATTACTGCCGGTATTAAGGGGTTTTGTATACAAAATTTACTACGAGTAGTAGTAAGTCTGAATGACAGTGCATTACCATTGGACGACGAGTTAGCCAATGGGTAATTTGACCATAGCCATAGATCCGGTCGAGTGGCAAATACTGAATGAGTAATTGTGTAGAAATAAACAATGTGATCGCTCTCAATACTGTTTTAATTGATAAAATGTTTCTTGATTAAACTGGGATTCACTCACCAGTATTTCCGACTGACAAATGTTTTTAAAACGCGTTACAGGTAACACAATGTGAACAGCCAATTAGTGAAAAGCCAGCTGGAGAGCACTGAAGGCTTGGGAAAATGTGGCTATAAAAGTTACCTAATAAACGATGTTTTAAATTCAATAAAAATAGGGTTTGTCCCTATAAATGTATTGTAATAAGAAACTTGGGTTTGGCCCATGTGATTATTAATAGTAAATGAGGTGGTTTTACTCTAAGAAACATTTCCTAACTATGGTCCTGATGTAAATTCCGCTGCGAGATTTAACAAACTGATACCACCAAACTCTGAGCTCGCGCCCGCCCGTTCCCGGGGACCAGGGATCGAGGGTTGCGACATAAACGATTCACATAGATTGACGATATTGTTGTCCTCTTAAGCTCAATCTAAAAACTTTCGAAATGCTTACTGATACGTTAAGGTATATTAATTTTGCACTAAATTCTTATGGACCCCACGATCTCAGCATATCCCCTCATCATGCAATACACTGATTCAAGTAATGCCTTTAAACTTTTATCAACTGTGATATGTGCGAAAACAACGCAGAATGTTTAAACATTAACAATCAGGTCGATACTTCCGTATACGCAGAGAAAGTCCAATGTTTAAACAAAATAAGAAAATAAAACAAGTTGAAGTTGTTTAGGCTTTAACCACCAGGTCGATACTTCCGTATACGCAGAGGAGGTCCAAAGCTTAAACGAAACACCAAAGAAAATAAAGCAGAACGTTTAGGCAATAACATCCAGGTCGATACTCACGTATACGCAGAGGATGTCCAATGCTTAAACAAAATAAAGAAATAAAACAAGTTTAAATCTTTGCAAAAAGAAATGCACAATCACAGCGACTTTTTAGCAAAGTTGTGAAAGTTCACAGACTTAACCAGTTTTATGTCTTTCGACAATCAGCGATTACTGAGTAGGCGCACACTCAAGAAGGACAAAACTAAGTACTATGCTTTCAACCATGTTTCCCACTAGAACTAGGCTTTTTCATTTAAGTTTGTATCATTATCGCAAATCTACTAGTCTAGCTGAGCCTATCGTCACATCTTTAATGAGACCGTTTATCACATTTGACATTTCATTTCTTTAGCATACTGTGATAGTCCAACTGATTTACTATCATTTCCTCTTTTTCACAACAAAACTCATTTTTTTACTTTTTCAATGTTTTTGGCATTTTCAAATTTTCCAATTTTTTTATTTTTCTCCCCCTAAAATCAAAATATGTTTCAATTTTGATTTTCTGAGAAATTTTGAAAATACATGCAATAAACTGTACAAAGAAAGTGACAAACTAATGAGAATTGCCTCAATTCGCCATCCACTTGGCTTAAACAATCAGAACTCCCCCTGACAACAAACTATTTTCCCATTATAATTTCAAAACACTTAAGTTTGTTTTAATCAAAATGGTTTTTCTGGAAAATTAGTTTTGTATGTCGTTTCACAAACATGGGGTTTCATCACATTGTTCTTTCACAATCCACTTGTAGGATTATCACAACACAATCACTTGAAGAAAAGATAAATCAAGTATAACTTAATGTCCCTGATTATTCTTTTGAAAGTCGAAATATCACCGAAGTGAATTTCTCAAGAAAGATGCCGATTCCTACTCCCCAATTACCAACCTGGGAGTTCTGGCAAGTCAGGTTTTTCAGTTAAACAGTTTCACCCAAGCCTGACAGTCCTTGGGTGTATCTGAGTTATTTTCACTCGGGGTTTGAACATTCCTTTTTGTTTCATAAAATTCTTTAACTCCTTTAACCTTTCCCTCAACCATTTTTCCAAACATATTTTTTACTTTTTCATTGAACGCCTTTTCGACATCAAATCCTTTCTTTTCAGAATAGAATTGATTCGAAATTTTCACCTTACCAATTTTTTGTTAAAAATTTTCAGTCCGCAATGGTGGAAAGTTGATATCATCCATTGGCGAAACTGAATTTTCTCCTTTTAGTTCAACTGGTGGCTCCTCTGATTTTGACGAATCAGATTCATTGCCAGAACGTGGCTCATCTGACTTTGACAAGTCAGATTCATCGCCAACACGTGGCTCCTTTGCTTCCGAAGAAACAAATTCATTGCCAGGAATTTTTTCTTTCTTAACACTCCATTCTGTCCTCAGATTTGTATCTGATGAATTCGTTTTGCTTGAATTGTCATTCTTTGGAGAGCAAGACGATTTATCAGAACTTTTATCTGATTTTCTTGTTGTATCCGAGGACAAAATCCTTTCAAGATACTCTCGAGCTTTCTTTCTTTTCTTTCTCAGTCGGTCTTTCTGCCCTTGTGAAAGCTTCACTTTCTGTTCTTTCACCTTCTGTTTTTTGGGCTTTTCTTCGACCTTGACTGATTTCTTCATCTTTTTCTGAGATTCAGCCCTCGATCTTTCCATTGATCTCATTGGGCAATCTCTAGCAATGTGACCTTTGATTTGGCATTCATAACATCTTCTTGTCTCAAATCTCTATCTCTGGCAGTTAACAGCAATGTGTCCTTGAAAACCACAGTTGTAACACACCCTGTTATCGTACCAATCTCCACCATCACACTAAACACTCAGATCATAGCATTGTCTGGCTTTGTGGTAATCATCACTCCTTCTGAAAGCTGGATTTGGCTTTGAAGCACTGTGGTCAAACCTGCACCACATATTACCAACTTTTTGTGAGTTTTGATTTTCAAATTTTTGTGGTTTTTTATCACGATTGGATGATTGAACTGATGAGCTTTTATTTTCTTTTTGAAGATTTTTCGGTTTTTTATCTTTTTGTTTTTGTTCCACATTCTTCTTTATAGGTTTTTGCGTTGAGCATTCACCTTTCTCAGTAGAATGTAAAACAGTTTCTTGAAACATTTCATTTAATTTCAAAAATATTTTTCTTTTCTCAACTTCATCATCAGTTTTCTCATCACAATCTTCAATTTTGACTTTGTCAAAATTTGTGACAATGTCACTTATTGGAACAGAATTGATTGGTTTTGGACAAGAATAATCTGGTGTTGATGACGATGTCTCAAAACCTTTCAGTTTCTTTTCAAGCTCATCAATTTTATTCCGAGCAATTTCAGCTTCATTTTCAAGCCGAATGATTTTCTGAAGATGAGAATTTATTTCAATCTGTTTTTCAAGATTATTTTTAAAAATAACAGATTTTTCATCTTCTAAAATCTTCATTTGACTTTGAAAATCTTTTTCAATTTTCAATTTTCAATTTTTCATTTTCAAAATCTTTTTCCTTTTCTTTCAAAATTTTGTTTTCCAATGTCAAACTGTCCAAATCAATTAACAGTTTGACATTTTCAGATTTCAATTTCTCATAATTTTCCTGCAGTTCAAGAATCTGTTTATCATCAGATTTCTTCTCATCATTCAAATTCTTGATTTCCAATGTCAAACTCTCTACATTCTTCAAGAGTTTGGCATTGTCTGATTCAGATTTTTCACAGTTTAAGCACTTCTCGGACATCATTTCAGCTTCAGCTTTCTTCTCAACCTTGATAGCTGAAATTTCTTTAACCTGCTCCTCTACCACTTGAACATTTTTCTCAGGTTCGAATTTTTCATCAACAAACTTCATTTTTCTAATCTTATGGAGTTCAAGTTCTTGAGCTTGAATCTTCTCTATGAAACCACTAAGATTCATATAAGCAAAATTTGTATTGTTCTTTAACACCATCAAATAAGTACCCCACACATCCTTTGGTAAAGCATTCGCCAACTTGTCAACCCATGTCTCATCCATTTTGTTAATGTTCAAACGCCTCATCTCTAAATGCAACTCAACATACCTATCGATCAATTCTTTTGTAGACTCTCCCTTGATACCTGTAAAACTATCAAACTTGCTCAGTGCAATATAAATCTCAGAACCCATGTTTTAGTATTGAAAGATTTACCAAGACAGATTTTCAAATGATACAAAAATTCACACAATCAGATTATGTTAAAACCACTATCACATGAATTCAATCAATCAAATTCAATTGTACCAACAAACCCACTCAAGTCGACAACTTCAAGTATGATCACATGGGCCGATAGATTTTAGTGGACAAACAAAGTTGATATTTTCGATAGAGAACAACAAATATACTATCACATGCACACCGACAATTTATGACTAATCCAATTAAATGATCTCACAAATGGCTGACAACAATGATGAGTGCTTCACATGCAAAACTGAACTTTCAAATGAATTTCTCATACAATTTGTCAACATTAAATGATCTGACACAATTCTTTTATAACAAGTGGGCAGGTATTAATTGGGCTGACAACAACTCACACTTGATTAGACCAAACAATTTAAGTCACATGGGCCGCTAAATTTGATTGGGCCGATGGACTTGATGCAATAAATGGATTCACGAATTCACGTGATTACAGCTAGTTTAATGACCGACAACTTATCACATGCAACCCTTATCACTCCAATTTACGAGACCTGGAAACTTTAATACATGAAATGATAATATCAATGCACTAATTACCGATCAAACCGATGCAACTTGACACAAATCACATATTCACATGATCTCTTTTCTCAACAGCTGACAACCTCGTAAAATGTTTTAAACTAATCACTGATTTCACAATTCAAGCGGAATCAGAAAGTTAGTGATCTTTGGAGCGGAAACAGAAGATTCGTGATCTTTGGAGCGGAATCAGAAGATTTGTGATATTTGGAGCGGAATCAGAAGATTCCCTCGAGCGGAATCACAGATCCAAGCTAAAACTTTGATTTCGCTCCAAATTCTTGAGCGGAATAAGATCTTTTCAGATGAAAAACCTGATTTCGCTCGAAATTCAAGCTGAATCTCAAACTAACTCGTTCGAGCGGAATTAGGTTTTATGCCATTTTTTACCACTTTTAAGCCGAATTTTAAGCTGATACTTTCAAGGGTTTGTTAAATGTCACTTTTACACAATATGTCAAAAACTCAGTCCATTTTGTCCGTCCAAACGTCCAGAAATTAAAAAAATGTAAGAAAAATGCACTAATTCACGCGTATTGGCTCATCACTGGCTCTGATACCAATTGTAGGATCGATATTGACGATCTAGTGAGTCAATCAGAGTCAAAATACCACTGTTTGAGTGGCGGAAACAAACAAACAGTTTGAATCAAAGAGAAATGAGTAGAAGTAGACATACTATCACTTTAAACACAGTTTCTCATTAATTGATCACAGAAAAATCCGGCAGCAGTTTGGTATACAACTTGACGAATCGGTACCTAATGAGAAACTAACACACATATATATAGTGAGTCTAATTCCGCTCCAAATGAAACCTTGTCATTTCGGGCGGAATCACCACTTTTGATTTCGCTCCAAATGACAACATGTCATTTCGAGCGGAATCACCACATTATAATCTAACATTTACATTCAGCCCCCTACACTATACATAACTGACACATTTGACCCCTAAACCCTATACAAGCTTGACTAAGACTAAGACGTAGGCTTTAGACATTGAGCATCAACAAATGTAGGATCGATATTGACGATCTAGTGAGTCAATCAGAGTCAAAATACCACTGTTTGAGTGGCGGAAACAAACAAACAGTTTGAATCAAAGAGAAATGAGTAGAAGTAGACAGAATATCACTTTAAACACAGTTTCTCATTAATTGATCACAGAAAAATCCGGCAGCAGTTCGGTATACAACTTGACGAATCGGTAGCTAATGAGAAACTAACACACATATATATAGTGAGTCTAATTCCGCTCCAAATGACACCTTGTCATTTCGGGCGGAATCACCACTTCTGATTTCGCTCTAAATGACAACATGTCATTTCGAGCGGAATCACCACATTATAATCTAACATTTACATTCAGCCCCTACACTATACATAACTGACACATTTGACCCCTAAACCCTATACAAGCTTGGCTAAGACTAAGACGTAGGCTTTAGACATTGTGCATCAACAAACTCCCCCTTGGATACAGCCGGAGTCTTCAGTCTTGTCTTCGGGTCATCAGCTCTTCACATAGATTTAAAACTTTCTTCTCTTGGCTTTGGCTTCTTTCTCAGCAAATTCCTCATCCTTTCATTTTATTTCTTCTTTTTCTTTTCCTCTTCAGCCTGTATCTTTATCCATTTTCCTTTGTTTTCTTCCAACTTCTTGCGTTCTTTTTCAGCTTTCTTTCTTTCTTTCTCTTCAAGCGACCACCATTTAGAATTCCATTTATTTTCAGAATTAATGCCTTTCTGAAAACAAATAGATACAACTTGTTGAAACTGCATCGCTTGTTCACGATCTTCAGACTGAAAATGGATCTTGTTTATGAATAAACATTCTATATCTTTGACCGAGCAATTCACTAACCACATCGGGTCGTAAACATGTATCTCTCTTATCTCCCTTCTAGCTCGATAAGTAATAACAGCCTCAGTCGAAATGCAACTGTATACCCAGCCCAAGAAGCCTTTATAGAAATCCTGCTCCATTTTTGGTACTGGTATATTCTTCATCGTCTTTGGCTTTTTCACGTTCAGAATAGTCTCTTCAACCCCTGTCACTGGATTTACCCTTTGAACTCTTTTCGGGTAATGCGGCTTCGAGTGTCGGAAATTCTTCAAGGATTCAAACTTTATGTATCCCCACATCGCGATATCATTCTTTCGTATAGGATACCCTAAAGTTCTCACTTTCGATAATTCTTCGACATCCCACCATGGTAAAGACATCTCGTCATACAGACGTTCAAAATACTGGACAACTCTCTTCTGATCGCGTAAGCATTAACATGAGGTAGGAAACCCCAGCTAATGATATCATTGAGTGAAATACTTCGATCTCTCTGATAATACTTCAACGGCCTTTTGAACTTTCTTTCATGACTATCTTTAAACCACTTCTGTCGTTCTTCCTTCTGCAATTCTTTAGGATTACCATCGAAATTCTTGTCTTTCAAAATTTCAGAGACTTTCCTTCTTAACTCATCCTTGTTTTCTTCAGTAAAGAACTCCATCAGTGTAGGAAACTGAGAAGTATCTTCATTTACACTCTCGTCATCAGTGCAATCTTCAACTTCAACCCTGTCATACATATCAGCATCCTCTACATACTTGTAATCATATTCTGGTTGATAGTTGATATCAAACGCATTCAATTCATCTTCAAAATCAAATTTGAAGTCTGGATCCACCATACGTGTCATTTCTTTAATCTCATCCAATGTATACATATGTCTGTACTCACCTTCCTCCAAATGAAGATCTATTCTCATAATTAACTTTTCAACTTGTTCAACATTTTGATCATCACCATGCTCCCCCTTTCCGTCAGCTCCCTCTGTTTCTTCATTCACACTATCATTCAAATAATCATCAATAGTCCTTTCACTTGACGGTTTAGTCACTTTGATTCCCATATCACCCTGATTATCATCATCGTCATTGTCATCATCAGAACCATGACTACTAGCAGAGAAAACTTTTTCATCGTCGTCATCCTCTTCATCATCATCATTCTCATCATCATCATCATCTTCATCATCATCATCATCAACATTAAGAGCATGTTCTAATAACACTTCATCATCAAAGACAACACGAACTGAAGACAGAGGAACAGGCTTCTCATAAACTGGTTCAGGATGGTTTGGATGATATCTTGCTAGCTGCTTCAGAGAATCATTGTTCATGTGAGAAAGAACTAACAGGTCGTTGTTTACATCTCTTTCAATATCAGAATAAACATGATCAATCAACATTTGCACAAATCTTGGATAAATCCAAGTTCTACTCTTCGTTGTGATGTTCTCAGCCATGTAGTGAAAAATGATGTGAGAAAAATTGTATTTCTTGTTCAGAACCAATGCTGTAACCATATTCATCTGGTAATCAATCATTTGATCATATCCTCCCTTGGTATGGCTTAAAGCCTGCAGTACTGAATGAATGATAAACTTGTAAGGTTTTTGAAATTTTGACTTCAAGTAGTTCCCGATGTTCACAGCTCCATCATAGCCCATTCTCAGCATACAGCCCTTGACCATTCTTTCAGGAAACTTTGTTGGTGAGTTTTCATCATCCGGAAAGTTCAAAACTTTACGAACAAGTGCCTCAGTAACAACAATTGTCTTCTTCTCATTATGCTGCTTCACAACTGATTGAATCACTTTGTTCTTTTCATCGTAAGTTGCATGCTTCCAGAAACGTTTCACATGTGACTTGTACACCAAATGTTGATCCGTGAGAGCTTTCTGAATTGGTACCCTTCTCATAAATTCCAAAATGCTACTAAATTTTGACAGCTCTGAATTCTTTTCCACATCAAAGTCACAACAACTATTGTGCAATGGCTCAAAGATAACATTAGAACCCTGCAACACAACACACACCACAAACTTAATCAATACTTAGAAAATTTTCGACATTAAACAACTTTTGAGCGAAATCACATGGAATGATAACATTCCGATCGGAATCAACAAGTTTCTGATTTCGCTCCAAATGACAAAGTGTCATTTTGAGCGGAATCAGATATATCACTCAGAGGCGAAATCAGATCTTAATACAGTTTGGAGCGGAATCAATATTTATGCCATTTGGAGCGGAATCAATACCCAACCCTTCTAAACACATCAGATGATGAAATTGATCATGTGGGTTTGTTTATCAGTGGATTCCGAGCATGTGGGTGTAATTTTTATCCTTAAAAACCATCACAAACATCCTAGATCTAAGTTCAAAATATCTACTACTGTTCAAACATGAACAAACCCTAGATCTGGTTCAATCAAACTCACACACATGATCTATATAACATTCCGACAACACTAACAAGATCTATATTCATCTTACACAACAATCAAACCCTAAATCTAAGTTTTGAAACATTAACAGCGCCGACAAACAAAAATTAGATGAATTTGTGTCAAATTCGACCGATTTCTCACCTTTCCCATGTTAATAGTTGAGCAAACCAACTAATAACAACAATCAAACAAAAATCGGGCAGCAATTCGACTTGAAAATTGAAGTTTTGGGGGTTTCGCTCGAATCGCCGGAGACAAATACTTAGGAGCGAAATCAGAAAAGTGATTAGGAGCAGAATCATATGGCTATTTATAATAGCCAATCTGATTTCTCTCAAAATGACCTTCGAAGCATTACGAGCGGAATCACCTATGAAGTGACTTCGAGCGGAATCAGCCATTTAAGTGTGAACATTGTGTTTTCGAGCGAAATCAGTTTCAACTTTACGAAATTTTTAACTTTTTATCTTTTTCAGATTGTTTACCGACACACCCAGTTAACCAAGTCCAAGTTAATGACCTTGGTCAACTGTTCAGCCTACCAAGTCCAATTTAATGACCTTGGTTGACCAGATTATGAAGTATGCTGACTTTTTGAAACTGAAAACAGTTCAAATTAATGAACTTTTGAACTTTCAAACACTTTTTCAATCTTTCAAATATGTACCATTCACTTTCCAGAATCTCTTGCTTACCCAAACCACATGAATCAGACATGATCTGCACAAGACTTTGATCATCCGATTCCCAACGTCCGTTATCGAAAATAAGATGAATTATAAAATCTTTTTGGTTTTTAGAAACAGATAAGTAGAAATATGTACACACAATCTTTTTGTGAGCGTGTTAGGGGATCATATCAGCTGCCGACGAGATACAAGTACCGTTAAGCTGGATTACATTTTCAATATTGAACAGTTTGCATTGATTGTCGATATACTGGTCCACTTTAAATTCTCACACAAACTTCAATCTGTTCAGGATACGGATTTAATGTTTTAAGGCTTAACTTTTATATGTGTCCCACCTCATAATATACTCCCGTATCCAGATCCCAATATTAAGTCTTACAGGTGAGTATACCACATATGATATCTATAAGGGGAATAAATTATAAAACCGTGATAGCTCAGGTCAGAACTTCCATTCAGCAGAGAGCCTGATTTGACTTTTAGGTATGTCCCCTTTAGAGGATCTTTTTTACAACAGCATTGATAATCAATTTTATTATCTCATCAATTTGTGCTGAGGGTGATGCTATGTTTCAAGCATTGCGGAAAGTATTATTCGAGGACTAGGTCAGAACTTCCATTCAGCAGAAGTCCCGGAATATTACCCCAGATATCACTGAGTATAAAGACCTAGTATCTCAGAAAGAGAGACCTTTCAAACAAGATTTCGGGGGTTACCCATATATCCGAGAGATGTTCCCCACATAAAAGCAAGTGATTTTATGTTTATATCCCAAACATATCTACTGAATGTGTAAAAACCTATCGGCATATCATCTACAAGACTGCCTAACACATTTATACATTACATTTCTTTAGCGTACTGCACATGTCTAGCTGATGTACTATCATTTCCCCTTTTTACACAAACTCATTTTTACTTTTTCAAATGTTTTTGGTTTTTCTAATTTTATCATGTTTTTGTATTTTTCTGCAAACTTTCTCCCCGTAAAAAGAAAAACATATTTTTTGTGTTTTTGTTTTTATCGAAAAGCAGAAAACAAACTGTACAAACAAAGTTGACAACACGACGTAGTTCACATCAGATCGCCGCCCTCCTCAGCTTCACATTCTTCGACCCTCCCAAAACGCAGATTTTTCATCCCATTTAATTTTAAAAGATAATAAAATCTCTTTTTGTCAAACGGTTTTGTATAGAAATCAGCCTTCTGATCATCGGTGTGTATATGTTTAATACGTATCAAATTCTTCTCGTGACAATCACGGATGAAGTGATGACGAATCTCTATATGTTTAGTTTTAGAATGTTGAACCGGGTTTTTAGTTATGTTTATGGCTGCTTCATTGTCCATGAAAATCGGTGTATCCAAGAATTGCAAACCAATGTCGCGCTTTTGCTGCTGGATCCAAAGGATCTGAGAACAACAGCTGGAGGCTTAGACGTATTCAGCCTCACAAGTAGAAAGCGCCACAGAGGTTTGTTTCTTGCACTGCCAGGTAACAAGTCGAGTTCCGAAGAACTGACACCCAGCAGTGGTGGACTTAGCGTTCTGCTTGCAGCTTCCAAAGTCAGAATCAGCGAAACCTGTTAGAGAAAAGTCACCCAAGTGAGGATACCACAAGCCGATGCTTGGGCAGCCTTTCAAATACCGTAATATCCTTTTTACAATCGTCAGGTGTGACTGCTTCGGGCTCGACTGATATCTGGCGCAAAGACATGTCGGGTACATGATGTCCGGTCGGGAAGCAGTTAGATACATTAAGGATCCGATGATTGACCGGTACAATGTCTCCTCCACCTTGACGCCACTCTTGTCAGGACAAATACCATGATTCTGTGCAAGGGGGGTTGCTGCTGGACTGCATTGAGCCATATCAAACTTTTCAAGCACGTCCTTCACGTATTTTGTTTGGTGAATGAAGATTCCATCGGGCATTTGTTCCACCTGCAACCCGAGGAAGAACTTCATCTCCCCCATCGAACTCATTTCGAATTTCTTCTTCATAACATTCTCAAATTCTTTACACAAGTCGTCGTTGGTTGAACCAAAAATGATATCATCAACGTAAATTTGCACAATTAGGAGATGGCCTGCAACTTCCTTTGTGAACAATGTGCTATCAACTGTCCCTCTAATGAACCCGTTGGCCAAAAGATGTTGGGAAAGCGTCTCGTACCAGGCTCTCGGGGCCTGGTGTAAACCGTAGAGCGCCTTGTCTAGCAGATAGACCTTGTTCTTGTGTTGTGGATCAGTGAACCCCGGTGGTTGTCCCACATACACCTCTTCTTTAATCTTTCCATACAGGAAGGCAGATTTAACATCCAGCTGGTACACTTTGAAGTCTTTCCATGACGCAAACGCCAGGAAGATCCGAATAGCCTCAAGTCGAGCAACAGACGCGTAAACCTCATCATAGTCGATGCCTTCTTGCTGACTGAATCCTTGTACCACTAATCGTGCTTTGTTACGAACCACGACTCCTCTATCGTCTCTCTTACATTTGAAAACCCACTTCGTTTTAATCAACTTTTGATTCTCAGGGAGGTCTACTAGTCTCCACACTCCCAACTTCTCGAATTGTTGCAGCTCCTCCTGCATTGCATTCACCCAGCTATCTTCAGTCAACGCTTCTTTATATGTTCTGGGTTCGATCTGCGAGATAAAACATTTCAGTGAGAATTCCTCTTGTAAAGGAGCAACAAATGAATAAAAACATGTAAGAGCTTGATTGATTTGATCTCTTGTTTTCACACCACTTTGCAGGTCACCGATGATTTGCTCTGAAGGATGATAAGACAGAGTTCGAGGCATGACGGTGTCAGGCACATCAACTTCCGATTGCAAGCTCGTTATGTCTAGATCACCGGTGTGATCCTCAGCTTCCGTCGTAGTAACGTTTGGTTCCTCGTCAAAAGTAGGAGCGGATTCCTCTTCTGAGTCGTCAGAGTTGTCAAACGTTGGAGCTGGTTCCTCTGGTGGTTCGTGAGCTGTTCCACTTGGACCGGCTTCGTGATCGTTTGTGCCACCTGTAGGAATGTTTGTATCCACCTCAGGTTGTGAAACTACCAAAGACCTTGGAACTTGATCTTGTGAACTAGATTGTTGCTGTTGATATAGCAGAATAAGTTCTTCAATACTTGGCTCGGTCGGAAGATGAAACGACTCCCAGAGTTTATCATAATCGAACAGGAATCTTTGTCCGGGAAGTTGTGGTGAAGCAGTGTGCTTCTGACAATCCACATGCAGAACTTGTATTACTTTTCCCAGGCAAGGTACGAACACCCTCTTCAACGGGCTCGCGTAACCTACAAAGAAACCATCATTTGACTTAGCACCGAATTTACCATTTTCATCAATAAAAGTACACGGAGACCCAAATGGCTCCAGAAACTCTAGATTTGGCTTGTAACGGTGTAGCAACTCAAAACTTGTTTTCTTGTACTTCTTGACGGTGAGTACACGGTTCAAGGTATAACAAGCTGCAGCCACTGCTTCGCTCCAGAAGAAGATCGGTAACTTGGAATCGGCTAACATTGTTCGAGCAGTTTCTATTAGGGTGCGATTCTTTCTTTCAGCAACGCCGTTCTGTTGTGGAGTATATGACGCGCTGAATTCATGAAGAATCCCCTTTTCATTATAGAACTCGAGCATCTTGTTATTCTTGAATTTTGTTCCATTGTCACTACGTATTCTTCGGATAGACAACTTATACAGCGTCTCCATCTTTTTGAACAGAAACACCAGCGACTCAAACGTCTGATCTTTTCTTTCCAAGCACACAACCCACGAAAATCTTGTATAATCATCAGTGACTACCAAGCAGTACAAATCACCACTGATGCTTTTTTACATTGACCGGCCCGAAGAGATCCATGTGGAGTCTTTCAAGCGGTACTCTGATCGAGTTTAGCAACTTCTGTGGGTGTAACTTCCGAGTCTGCTTTCCCTTCTTACAAGCTACACAATCATCAGACAAATGAAAATTCTTTAAATTCACACCTTCTACTAAATCATTATGCACCCGAAAATTCATTTTTCTAACATGTATGTGGCCCATCTTTCGATGCCACATAATAGACTCCTTTTCTGTTGCTTTCGTTCTTGACACAAAACACTGTTTTTGATGATTTGCTGGCGTTGCGACACTCATATCAAGAATATACAAGTCATTTTCCCGTGGAGCTCGCAACAACACCATATCATCAGGGATTTTAAACCCAGGTTTTAAAACCAAACATTCGTTTTTCGTGAAATGTATAGTAAATGATTTATCACAGATTTGAGAAATACTAAGCGAGTTGTTTTCCAATTCTATGATGTAGTTCACTTTCTCAAACGAAATGACCCCATTTGTCAGGGTTCCTTGGCCTACAATCCTGCCACCCTGATTTCCTGCAAAACCCACGTAACCTCCGTTGATTGATTTAACGTCGTAAAGTAGTGCAAGCATCCCCGTCATATGTCTAGAGGCTCCACTATCCATGATCCATTTAGAAATGATTGACTTGGGCAGCCCCTGCAAACATTAGAACAACTCATTTAAAACAATGAAGCCCATGACTTCTTAACTTGTGGAACACTACCAAACACTATATCACACTTCTCATCAATCTTTGGAAAGTTAAACGTGACATTCGGAACATCAGTTTTTACTTTTGATTTGACTTCATTTTTGATTGGTGGAAACTCTGCAAGAAACTTATCAAGCTCAAACTCAAATTCTACAACATCATCTTTCAAAACCTTTGTTTCATTTTTCAAAGTGTTTTCCATCTTTTTCTCCTCGACAGTTGGTTTTGATTTCACAACCCATGACTGATTTTCAAAAACTTTTGTTTTTGGATAAATCTTTGAAGTCTTTTGTGACTTTGAAGATTCGCCAATCTCGAATGTCGATTTCAGCTTATCTTCCGACTTCAACGATTCACCCCTCTTCAAGATGCGGATTGGTGAAACCATTGATTTTTTTACCCTTTTATTCAACTGGTGACTTAGGTCAAGGTTTTTGAACAACAGGTTTTACGACAGGTTCTTCAAAAACTTTCTTGCATTGTTTTGCCATGTGTCTGATTTCATTGCAGCGATAGCAAACTCTTTTATCATACTCGACAAAAGTTGACTTGAATGACTCTTCTTTTAGTTTCTTCGCCGCATTGAAATTATCAACGGCTTTTTGGCTAAAAATGTATTCTTTCTCATCATCCACACTTGGTCCAACAACAAAGATATCATTCATTTTATCCTTTGGCTTGACAACCTTCTTAGCCATCTTTTTCTCAAAACCAATTCCTTTGTTTTTAAAGTTGTTACCATTTTTCTTGGTACCCATCCCTTCCCACTTATTTTTGACCGAGTTGTTGGAACGTGACGTAACAAATGACTTTTTCGGTTTTGAAAAGAATTCTTTGTTGTTTACTTCAGCAATATCAATTTCAACCAATTTGAAAACTTTCTCAACATTTTCAATCTTTGCGTTCTGAAGCGGATACTCGAAATCAGAGTAAAGCTCGTCAGTTCCAACCATAGTGTAAACCACCATAATCGGATCATCATTCGTACTCTTGTCTGATTTCGGTATGAAACGATCTAAAAAGTTACCCTCGTCTTCAGAATTAGTAACAGACTTCTCAGAATGAGATTTCATGACTTCAACCTCAGAGTTATCACTCTCTTCATCTAACACCTGATCGACAACAGTCTTAATGACCTGTGACTCGTTGTCTGTGTCGGATGCAGAGAATGTAACATCAATGCACTCTGGCAATTCTTCCTCAATTGTTCTTAACTTGAGGTTCAATGCAGCTTCCACCCCATCTGGATACTTTTGAGTATAATGATTCCACATTGGGGGTGGAACGCTGTTAAAGACCGGTGTTGCACTTGGCTGTTGTGGTACAATTTGCTCAAGGACATAGGATGATGCAACATAGCTCATCAATTTCTTATCAATTCGCTCATTTTCAATTTTAGTTAATTCTAACTCTTTCTTTAATGATGCGATTGTGTCAAGATGAAAATTAACTTCTACTTGTTTATCAAAAAGTGTTGCTTTTGCTAGTTTTGTTGCCTTATCATTTTCAACACTTTCTTTTTGAATCATTTTAATTGATCTGGTTAGTGTATCATATGCTTCTTTGACTTGTCCTAGATCAAATTTTAACATGTCAGCATGTTGTTTCAATTCCTGAAACTTAATGTCTTTTTCAAGACACTCCATGCACGGTTTTAAACATTTTTGGCATGGGGTTTCAGACATTGAATCCACTTTCTTAACAACCTCTGCTTCATGAGCAGTTTTCACTTCCTGTTTACCGACATCTTTGGACTCTGACTCAGACACTTTCTCAGATTTGGTCTCCTCAATTCCCGACTCCTTATCCGACTCCTTTTGAACTGACTCGGTACCGACAGACTCGGTTTTTACAAGTTCTGTGTCTACCTCTTTCAGTTTCGCCATGAGAGCCTTGTCAGCAATTTCTTTCAAAGTGTATTCGGTCATTTCCTTTGTGACATCTATCATCTCCTCGACAGACTCTATCTTCTCCTCATATCTTGGACACAATCCAGTCGTCGGTTCTTCAAAGAAACCTGCAAAAGATTCAAAAACTTTAGGAGGCATGATAGATCTCAAAGAACTGGCTAATACCTCCTGCTCAGATTGATAGTAATGAACTTCTGCATCTAACTCCTCAATGTCTGCATCTAACTCCTCAATGTCAACCACATTATCCACAGAAACATCTTCAACAACCACTTCAGGTTCAACAACACTTTCGGTCACTTCAACTATCTCAGCCATCATAGCCTGTCCATCACTTCCAGGGATATATTTATCCCAGCTGAATCCCTCAGCAACTTTCTCGTCATCCTGGTTCACAATGAGAGCTTTCTCTGGTTTGTTCTCGATTTGTGGTCTTTGAACTACAAGTTGCTGATTCGGCCGGTGATAAATTGCCTGCTTATAATAATCATTCGTGAACGGATTTTGATGATTATTCACTTCTCGGTTCGGACACTCTCTTTTGAAATGGCCTCTCTCTTTGCACTTGAAACAAGTTACTTTTGACTTGTCAAAACCTAACTTCTGATCAGGTCCAGAAAGACTGTTTCTGCCTGTAATTTCCATAAAGCGCTGTGCTCTCCTCACCAGACTAGCCATTCCCCACTTAATATCTATCAACTCAAGCTCCTCCGGCTCTATCTGATCGTAATCCTCTTTGGTCATGTCCGGATTCCCGATCTTACCTGCTACCAGAGACTCATACGACTCTAACACGGAAGCCAACAATGCAATGTGTTGCTTCGCAGCTGATTCAGTGAATTCATTCCCATTCTTGATATTAACTGCAATGTTGCATTGGATCCCAGAAACATATGCCTGATTGTTTGAACTGGTTGAGCTTTGAGGTGATGTCTGTTCAGAAGCTTTGAAATTTGGATCAACACTAACAAACGGTGAAGGCTTGTTTGTTTGTGGAGTATTTGATGAAACACTTGATGATGTGTCAGCACTGAACCCAGTTTGTATCTTCGGACTCAGATTTGTAGTTGCTGGTGTGCTGCCTTTGTAATACAGAGATACATCCTGTTGAACGTTCGCTGAGTTCATCTTTTTTATCTTTAGTAACTCCAACTCATGAGCTTCAATTTTCTCTATGAATGCACTGAGATTCAGATTAGCAAAATCTGAATTGTTCTTCGGCATCATCAGATAAGTGCCCGACTCGTCATATGGCAATGCATCACACAACTTATCAATCCATTCCTCATTAGTCTTTGTGATTTCTAATCTTTTCATCTCAAGTACTAAATGACAATATCTTTCAATCAGTTGCCTTGTAGTTTCACCCTTCATGCCGGTAAAAATATCAAACTCTTTCTTGATCAAAGCCTTCTTGCTCTTGATCATGGACACACTACCTTGAAATTTTACTTTCAACGAGTTCCAAATAGATTGAGCATTGTCATCATGTTGCAACAACACTAGAATATCCTCTTTAATAGCCTGCTGAAGGATACTAATCATCTTTTTCTCAGCTTTAAAATCATTCTGTTCTGTCTCTGTCAGACTTCCAATACCCTTCTCCATACCTAAACCATCAACCGGTGGAACATACTTAGACTCTATCTTCATCCAGCACTCAAAGTGGTTAGCCTGGACCCAGTTCTTAAATCTGCCTGACTAGGGATGAGCATATCGGTATCCGATACCGAACCGATACCGATACCGCCTAATACCGATCCCGAATTTCACCCAAACTAGGTACCGATACCGATACCGAAACATGTCGGTTAGGTATCAGTACGGTACGGTACCGATATTATACCGTATTTTGAGGGTCGGTATCGGTATAATACCGATACCGTACCGTACCGATACCGAAAACGCCAAAAAGTGGATACCGATCGGGATCGGTACGGGATCGGTACGTGGTCGGTATGGGATCGGTATTCGGTGGCATATGCTCATCCCTATGCCTGACCATCCTGAGTATTCATCTATGTTCATAAGCTTGGGAGGCTTTTGCATCGTTCCCAATTCATTCTCCATGTTGACATTTTGCATAAGACTACCCGAGGTTTGTCCTGCTGCCATACCACTGCCGGCGAAGAAGTTGTAGAAATCTTGGTTTTCCATTTTTAGAAATTTGATTACCGAAAACTGTTTAACTTTTGAAAAACTGGTGACTTTACTGAAAACACGTTCTACACAAACTGAACTTCGGACGAAATATCACGAACGAAATGGACTTTAACCCTCAAACCATGATTTTTTAATGCTGAAAAAGTTTTCAAGCGAAATCTGAATTTGACTCAAAATGCTCACAGATTCAAAAACCTGATTTCGCTTCAGAAGGTTAGTGAACTTTGGAGCGGAATCAGAAGGTTCGTCGAGCGGAATCAAGATTCAAGCTAAAATGATCTTTGGAGCGGAATAAGAAAGTTCCCTCGAGCGGAATCAGAAAGTTCCCTCGAGCGAAATCACAGATTCAGGCTAAAACTTTGATTTCGCTCCAAATGTTCGAGCGGAATTAGATTTTTTCAGGTGAAGAACCTGATTTCGCTCAGAATACGAGCGGAATCAACCAAATGCTGATTCGAGCGGAATCTGTCACACCCCGACTTTTACACGTTTGACCGGCGGGCCCGGTAGGGGAGTATCGTGACGTAGTTGATATCATCATAGTCAAACAACACAATATATAAATGCACAGCGGAAGCAAAAGATAAATATATTACAATCCGAATATAATGTAATATCAAGTATTACAACGGAAAGTAAAGGATCCACAGGCGGATCTTAATACATAAACATTGTTCAACAGACTTTAGACGCCTAGAACTTGCAAGATTCCTTATTAACGTCCTGAGCCGCTTCCAGCCTATTACGTACTTGTACCTGTCACTTAGACTTTTGAAAATACGTCAGTTTTCACTGGTAAATACACTCAACCTACTCATTTGAAAAGAGTTTAAGAAAATTGGTTTAGATGCACAAGGCACGAAATATTTTGACACAATGATTAAAATGCACAAGGCAATATTAATCTTTTATACTTGGGACAAACTATATCTCATGTTATCAGTTTTACATAACTTGCTCTACATACGGGGCCCGGTTCTATGCCGGTTCAAGATTAACCGACACACCACTATTCCCTTATTGGGAATCCCTTATTGGGTATAATTAATTAATAAGCATATTGCATCTGTCAGGTGTATGCCTACACCCCGTGCTTAGGTCGTGGCCATTTTAATTAATGAGTCAAGGATATCCAGGACACGGTCGTATTAATCCCCAATGTTTCAGTCAAGCAATACGAATTAAAACAGGTTATTTGGATTTCCCGACTTATTGGTCTTTGAATCCCATACCTGACCATGCGGTATTTATATTACCGTATCCCAAGCTCGTAATAGGGAAAATAAGTTAAGAGTATTTACCTGAGCTAGCTCCTGTCTTAAATAACAAGAATTTTAATAACTCAGCCGTATTCACTTAAGTAAGCGTAGGTACAATTTACCGGAAGGCTCTAGTCTAGAAGGATGGTATAAATAACCAATTAGAATGCTAACGGGTCTTTAATTAAGCCAAAGCTTAGACCGGTTAGTTTTAAGGAAATATACGGTTCAAACGCATGATTAAGCGAAGACCGGAATAGAATGTGTTTTAGACCCGACAAGTTTGAAGACTTGTATAATATGGGTAATCTAAACACCTTCTGTATTTTGAGATGAAAATGATAAGGTTTGACCCGTTTCGGCTAACTTATGCAAACTAGTTACATAAACCGAACCGAACGCGCAAGAGGCGTAGCGGGTAACCATAAGAGTCATATACAGGTTTCCTAAGTTAATATGCCTTAAACATGTTGTGATATCAGTAGGATATCTTCCATTATGCCCAAAACGAGTTTAATCTCAAAATAAGCCCCGTAGGGGTATTTTGGTCATTTTAAAGATTATAAAAGAGGTTAATTGAAATTCTGAGATTCGGGTCTGAATACATTAGTGGAATAACTTATTTTATTTGGTCATATCAGTTGGTAATAGGTCTTATATGGCAAAATAGTTTTAAACCCAAACTATGCGTTTAATACGCGTAAAAAGCCATTTTAAGCGATTTCCGGGTTATACAGGAAATCTGAGTTTTCTGATCAGGTTATAAAGTTCAAAATACTTTATTTATTATATAAAATCAGTAGCAATTGGATTGGTATCAAAATATTTTGTAGAACTCATTTTATAACCAAAAAGGGTATATTCGGTATTTACCGAATTGATGCCATAACCTTAGGTTATGAGCAGGTTAAGAATAATTAAAAATCTTTAAAAATCCCAAAATATTATATTACATCAGTGGGTAAAAGGTTTGGTGTCAAAAATTGGGTTTAGGTAGGCTTTATGCGAATTGCGCCGTTTAATTACTAAAAGGCGTTATAATTACGCTAATGAGCATAACTCCTAATCTAGACCTCCAACTGATGTAAAATTTTAGGGGAAACTTTATAAATCAGTAGCAAAGAATATTGTCCTTTCACATTTCTAAAATTCTCGTTTTATGGTCAAAAGGGCATATTGGTCAACATTAGGCATTTAACGGAAACTTGTAAACGAATCGGACAATCAACGATCCAACCACAGAGGGTCATGCTAACATGTAGCCTGGTCCTAAGGAAGCTCTAAGGCATTTCCAAATCAGACTAAATCGGGTCAGAACTGAAGTCAAAGCAAAAGTCAAAGTTTTGCGACTTTCGGTTCCGAACCGGGTCTAAACAGAAAATTGTCGGATCAAACAAGCTTAGATCAGTTCTTATACTTATTACCAAGTTATATGAGTGATAAAATAGGTTACATGCCTTCTACATTACTAATTACATGTTAATTTTCAAATTAAGCTTCTGTTGACTTTTTCTAAACAACTTTGACCCGACATTTGATCTAGTTAGAGTGGGAATCAGAGGGTGCCCTTTTAAGGGTTTATTGCCCACATAATTACCAACTTATAACTACTCTTAATTCGACTAATCACTGGACCATTATTGATTAATCGATAAGTCAACCGTTAATTACGACGGTTTGACTTTTAAGCTAATAACTAAGCAAAACATGATTAGGGAAGGTTAAGTAGACTTACCAAGGTCTTATGCACGATTAGGGAAACTTAGAAGGAGGTCTTGAGCTCCAGAATTGATCAGGAGAGGATTTGTGAATGAATGAACAAGAATTGCAAACAATGGGGCTATTTATAGTGTTCTTGATCCATTTTGATGATGACAACTAAGTCTAAGAGTGATCCCTGATCATTAACACATGTCCCTAAGCCCTAAAATTAGTAGGGGACGCGCATGGAAGTGAAAAAGGGCAATCCTTGACGTTTGAATGCGCTGAACAGGAAAAATTTACGAGTTGCTGCATCTGGGCAACACTTACGGACCGTAAGGTCCTCAGTGTTGAGGTCCGTAAGGACCTGGTCAGCCAAACATCTTTCAAAAGTTGACAGTTTGGCCCCCTGCACTTCTAAATGCCATTTCCGACACATCCAAGGCCCGTTAAACCATTTTTAAGGCTCTACAATGATGCCTAAGTATGGGGAACATGAAACATGCTCAAAAATATGTCGGATGTCGGTTCGTTTGGCCGTACGGTCACGTTGTTTGGTTAATTACGACGAAACACGGACGGACGCGAAAAACGAACCAATTGACGCGACGAATGGAATTTTATCAAGCCAAACACTAAAATAACATATTTTAGTGTTTACATAAATTTTTGGGTGTCCGGGGATATTCAGAATGTGAGATATGCGCGTAAACGCAAACTTGTGCGTTTTTGACACTTTTAGTCCCTGCATGACTTAAAAGCTTATTTTTGCGCACCAAACACCTCTAAGCCTATATCTAAGCTATAATAAGGATAAATAGGGTATGTTTATCTCATGGTCATATTACGGAAGGTCCGATAACATACGAATCGGTATACTTTAGCAGTTTGACGCTTTAGGTCCCTCTAATGCGCAAACTTGCGTAACTCATCATTTAATATCATTGAAGCCTCATATAATCCATATTAGGAATTCTTGAAAGTATTATTAAACAACATAATGCTTCGGGCTCGATAAAAGGTCATTCAGAGGTATAATTAAACATATTGACACTTTTAGTCCCTTATACTTGCAAAGTTGCGCGTAACTTCACTTTTGGGCATAAAAGCCTTGGATGGCCAATGATTGGCATTCCCGAGAGTATAATTAAATATCATGAGGCTCTCGGTTTGTTAAAAGGTCACTCAGAGGTAAGAATTAACATGTTGACGCTTTTAACCCTTTATTGCGCAAACTTTCAATTAATCACATAAACGGCTACACTTGATTAACAAGTGGCTCATTTGTGAATATAAAACCATAAAAGGTTTTTTAGAAACTTATTTTAGGTATGAAAATACTTCCAGTTCTTTCATAATCAAATTTTTCGATTTTTCAAAAAATTAGTCCCTTAAATTCAATGTTTGACTTCATTAGGGTTTATTACACGTGTCAATACTTCATTGGACGTGATTTTTCGATGTGTTACATCCTCACCCCCTTAAAAGAAATCTCAACCTCGAGATTTGCTTAAAGTAAAGGAAGTACTTTCTGTCGTATCATGGATTTAACTTCCATGGTATATTTGGGGCTCCAAGGGTATCCCAGTTGACCTATACAATAGGTGCATACTTTCTTTTGGAGCTCCTTAACCTGTCGATTCTTAATCAACATAGGTTGCTCATACTATCATAGATCTTCATATCATTATGTGATAGTGCTTTTCGATTTATTGGTGACACGTCGCTAAATCATTAGTGTGGGTCACATTGCGCGTTCCACCAAGCTCCTTAATTAGGTCTTAGCTCGTAAGCTATTTAATCTTGATACATTCGATTTCCTTCGAATGGTTCTATATATTCAGAGCTTAACTAGCCTGAAAATTTAACAATTTGGCACACCCTTCCTGGGTGATATCCTTGTTGAACCCTGTTCCTTAACAAGAATTTAGGAAGGTTGCTACTTTCCATTAATCCTTGATTTTCTGCCGAATACTGGCAACTTACTGATAATTAGGGATTTGTGTGATCTTATTTTTTGTTTCCAATGCAACTTTTAGATCCTGATAATTGAACTTACCAATCTATTGTCCTAACAATAGATGTTTAACATTCCATTTATACAAGGTCTCCAAGGGAGCAGTCTTGATGCTTATATATCAACTATTATAGAAAAGCTTATCTTACGGTGGGACGGTTTTTCCAACCACTGCTTATCTAATTTTAAGAAAAAGCTAATCCTTGTCGTTAGTCGAACAAATCGATGATCCTGGGCAGCTGATAGCGATTCTCAATCGTTGCCTAATTAGGGTTGCGGCAATTAATACATAAGCAATATGAACCGTCTTTCTTATTCAATAACATAAAACTCTCAGAATATTGAGTCAGGCTATATGAGCCCATGTCTTAAAACCTACTTAATCAAGGTTTCGATTATTCCATAATCAATATGGAGTTTTCACAATACTCCAGCCCACAACGGGATGTTAATCTTAATTTTACCTGCCTCCCAGGAGGTAAGCAGGGAAAACTTATGAGAAGATAATCAAGATACAAGGAGGCTACAGAGATTTTCCATAACTCAGGCTCCAGTTCATCCATCATTGCTTGTGTCAAATAAGTGACACATTTATGTTATAAGTCCACGAATTCCTTAATCGGGAACATTTACTTGGACAATTCCATTCTGGATATCTTCTTTGAATACTACTAGTCGACTTTAGTACAATATGACCATTGGGATATCTCAGGGGTTCCATGTATTAAACCTCCATACTGATCAGGCATGGAAGCAATCTATGGGACGCACTAGGATACGCCAATCCTCAAATGGCACTTTTATCAAACATAGTTTGGCATTCGCAGGCGATAGAAAACAATGGGAAAAATAATAAAATAAGGTAATATATATTGTCGTACTCTTTTTGGGGAAGAGTACTCCAGATTCTTATGAAAGGATTATCTCCGAGGATGGGAGTGAGGGTCATTAAAGATTCCATTGGTAAATTATACCTTATTTTTAATATCTGAAGTTCTTATGAATGTAATCAAAAGTTTGCTAAGCTTATGGTTTACTAAAGGTTTATTATCCCTTGCATTAACGTAAAATACTTAGCAGATACAATCGATGCTAAAAGGTAAGGACGTACCTAATGCTATTATTGATATGCACTGTCTCTGGCATTCAACCGGTGGTTTAGGTGTTTCCTTTCTTATCCATCCCAGACTTAGCTGCTCCTTCCTTGGCAGCCTCAGGGCAGTTAGTACTGATGTGGCCCTTTTCGCCACAGCTGAAACAGTTTGCATTCTTTATGTCCCTACATTCGTGGGACTGGTGACCAATTCTTTTGCAGATGGCACATTGCTTTATCTTTTGGTTTGATCGACACTGTCCCCAGTGTCTTCTTTTGCAGGTTTTGCATGTAGGCTTCTTGTTGGAATCCTGTTGGTTATTGTTGAACTCGGATTTGCTCTTGTTAGGATTCTGGGAGTTATCCTCCTCCCTTTTACGCTTCCCATCTTCAGAGGCCTTGGCAGCCTTGTTTCTAACCACATCGAGTGTGAGAGATAGCGACAGATCTGCCGCTGACCTGAATGTAGTAGGTCTCGATGCTTTCACACTTGCCTTTATTTCTGGGGCTAGACCCCCAATAAAGCGAGCTATTCGCTTTGGTTCCAGTGTGATCAAATAAGGAACCAATCGAGACTTGGTATTGAAACTTGTAAGGTATGCTTGACAATCTAAGTTCTCCATGACTAATGTCAAGAATTCAGTCTCGATCTTCTCAACTTCATGTTGAGGACAATAATTTTCTTTGATAAGAGTAACGAACTGATCCCAAGTCATGTTGTACAAAGGGATCTTCCCGGTGGCTTGAATCAACGATCTCCACCAGGCTAAGGCCTCACCCTTAAATGATTGCGACACAAACTTGACCACATCCTTCTCAGCGCATCCACTGATATCCACAACTGTATCCATCTCATCTAACCATGTCATACAATCTACAGCTCCTTCCTCCCCAGTGAAATCCCGGGGTTTACATGAAACAAAGTACTTGTAGGAGCAACCCTTATCACGGGGTCCTTGATTCAGTATGATCTGTTGAGACGGATCACTGTGATGATTAGAAGAGTGACGCTCGTCATCTTCCTTCTTGGGTTCATCCTTCTTGGAAGGAGGCTTCGAATGCGGTGTAGATAGGGTCCTACTCCGAGTCCCACTATACTCTTCGTACTGCCGCTCTAAGGCCTTTGTAACTGCGTCGTCTACTAACGCTTTTAGTTCAGCACCCGTTAAATTAATTCGGGCGTTATCATTGTTCTCCACTGGGTGGCTATTAATTTCATCTGAGCCAGCCATTTAATTGAACTGTTACATAAAACAAGGACAATAGTTTACTTGGGAGTTTATTATGGAATTGTCTTTTATGGCAATTCATTAACCATGGTAACGGAGACCATATTTGGTTAATTTGTTAATCACATTTATTTAGGATTTATATTATAACGTATCCTAATTATAAAAACAATAACAGTTTTACTAGTGGCACGGAAGGCCTAGTCACATGGACAAGTTTAATTTATAAGCCATGATTTCAGATAATCGAGGCAAATTTAGTAATAGCACAAAAGGCCTAGTCACGTGGACAAGTTTAATTTATAAGCCATGATTTCAGAGAATCGAGGCATTTAGGTGTGAATCAAAGTTCATACCTTTTTCTTGACAGGGAGTTGTAGGCTACCACTGTCTTTAGTCTCAGAGGACATTAACTATAGTCCGTAGGCATTTCCCTTCTAAGGGATGTTTATGGTATGATCATCTTTTCAGATGTTATTAGTCGAGATCGTATGGATCCTACCGACTATTATGTTTGGACGTATTCCAATATCCTTAGACAAGGGTCAAAGACCACCACTGTCGTTGTCTTATCGGATAACAAGTTTAGCCCGTAGGCACTTCATCACTAATGGATGTTTATAATATGATCATCGTATTAGATGATATTAGTCATGATCACATTGATCATATAGACTAATAGGCTTGAGCATAGCTCACCACCATAGACAAGGAATCATAAAGATCAAAATGTCAATGTCTCAAATGGACAATACATTATAGCCCGTAGGCAAAACATCACTAGGATGTTATATGATATTAGTCATGATCGCATTGATCATATAGACAATTAGGCTTGAGCATAGCTCACCACCTTAGACAAGGAATCATAAAGATCACAATGTCAGTGTCTCAGATGGATAATACGTTATAGCCCGTAGGCACTTCCCTTCTAAGGGATGGTTATAGTATGATCATCTTATAGGATGATGTAAGCCATGATTTCTAGATCATAAGGCAAATCAGGAAATTTTTGTTTTTTTTTTTAATTTCCAGTATAGGGATGACTATTGTGATTTTCTCGAATCACATTTGTCAAGAGTGCTAACACGTTCTTAGGTGTTAACAAGGATTTGAATCTTTTGAATAGGTCCTACCATCTTGGCCTCGCCATATAGGCTAGGTTTACCTTTAAGATTCCTTTTTTAATAATTAACGCAGAACAATCCTAACTCGGGATGTTAATAAGGATCTGAACCTTAATTGAGGAACTGCCATCTTGGCCGGGTCTTAATAATGACACGCGGCTAGGTCTTGTCCTTTTTAGATTTTGCCATTTTATTATAATGGTAGATCTTATAAAAAGAATGTTATTTTTCATTTATTTCATATTTCATGTTTAGGATGAAAATTTAGTCGTTCCACTATAAAATAAAAAGTTCAGGTTTGCCCTAAAAGGGACTTGCAGGAATAATGTTGTCCTCGAAGGGACTGAAAGATAAATATGTCCTTATGAGGACTATTCAGAAAACGATCTTCAGCAAAAGGAGTTTCTTGTTCATTTTATTTCCGAATGCTTTCTCCTTGGTTGCACGTTTCATCCTGGCCGCGGTACGAAGCTCAGCATTTCAAGGCTCCGAGTGTGGAGAATTCCTATTACGGCTTCTTCGCTTGGCGACGTATCCAATATATAAAAATTGGAAGCAAAATTTACAGATTAGGATTGAGAGTATTCCTATGTTAAGTCTAGACTCAGAAGGTCAAGGAATGTGCTACTGTGTCATTGAGATTAAACACGAAAGACTAGTGTTTAATTCACTCAATGTTGGCTCTGATACCAACCTGTCACACCCCGACTTTTACACGTTTGACCGGTGGGCCCGGTAGGGGAGTATCGTGACGTAGTTGATATCATCATAGTCAAACAACACAATATATAAATGCACAGCGGAAGCAAATAATAAATATATTACAATCCGAATATAATGTAATATCAAGTATTACAACGGAAAGTAAAGGATCCACAGGCGGATCTTAATACATAAACATTGTTCAACAGACTTTAGACGCCTAGAACTTGCAAGATTCCTTATTAACGTCCTGAGCCGCTTCCAGCCTATTACTTACTTGTACCTGTCACTTAGACTTTTGAAAATACGTCAGTTTTCACTGGTAAATACACTCAACCTACTCATTTGAAAAGAGTTTAAGAAAATTGGTTTAGATGCACAAGGCACGAAATATTTTGACACAATGATTAAAATGCACAAGGCAATATTAATCTTTTATACTTGGGACAAACTATATCTCATGTTATTATGTAAAATTCTATGCCGGTTCAAGATTAACCGACACACCACTATTCCCTTATTGGGAATCCCTTATTGGGTATAATTAATTAATAAGCATATTGCATCTGTCAGGTGTATGCCTACACCCCGTGCTTAGGTCGTGGCCATTTCAATTAATGAGTCAAGGATATCCAGGACACGGTCGTATTAATCCCCAATGTTTCAGTCAAGCAATACAAATTAAAACAGGTTATTTGGATTTCCCAACTTATTGGTCTTTGAATCCCATACCTGACCATGCGGTATTTATATTACCGTATCCCAAGCTCGTAATAGGGAAAATAAGTTAAGAGTATTTACCTGAGCTAGCTCCTGTCTTAAATAACAAGAATTTTAATAACTCAGCCGTATTCACTTAAGTAAGCGTAGGTACAATTTACCGGAAGGCTCTAGTCTGGAATGATGGTATAAATAACCAATTAGAATGCTAACGGGTCTTTAATTAAGCCAAAGCTTAGACCGGTTAGTTTTAAGGAAATATACGGTTCAAACGCATGATTAAGCGAAGACCGAAATAGAATGTGTTTTAGACCCGACAAGTTTGAAGACTTGTATAATATGGGTAATCTAAACACCTTCTGTATTTTGAGATGAAAATGATAAGGTTTGACCCGTTTCGGCTAACTTATGCAAACTAGTTACATAAACCGAACCGAACGCGCAAGAGGCGTAGCGGGTAACCATAAGAGTCATATACAGGTTTCCTAAGTTAATATGCCTTAAACATGTTGTGATATCAGTAGGATATCTTCCATTATGCCCAAAACGAGTTTAATCTCAAAATAAGCCCCGTAGGGGTATTTTGGTCATTTTAAAGATTATAAAAGAGGTTAATTGAAATTCTGAGATTCGGGTCCGAATACATCAGTGGAATAACTTATTTTATTTGGTCATATCAGTTGGTAATAGGTCTTATATGGCAAAATGGTTTTAAACCCAAACTATGCGTTTAATACGCGTAAAAAGCCATTTTAAGCGATTTCCGGGTTATACAGGAAATCTGAGTTTTCTGATCGGGTTATAAAGTTCAAAATACTTTATTTATTATATAAAATCAGTAGCAATTGGATTGGTATCAAAATATTTTGTAGAACTCATTTTATAACCAAAAAGGGTATATTCGGTATTTACCGAATTGATGCCATAACCTTAGGTTATGAGCAGGTTAAGAATAATTAAAAATCTCTAAAAATCCCAAAATATTATATTACATCAGTGGGTAAAAGGTTTGGTGTCAAAAATTGGGTTTAGGTAGGCTTTATGCTAATTGCGCCGTTTAATTACTAAAAGGCGTTATAATTACGCTAATGAGCATAACTCCTAATCTAGACCTCCAACTGATGTAAAATTTTAGGGGCAACTTTATAAATCAGTAGCAAAGAATATTGTCCTTTCACATTTCTAAAATTCTCGTTTTATGGTCAAAAGGGCATATTGGTCAACATTAGGCATTTAACGGAAACTTGTAAACGAATCAGACAATCAACGATCCAACCACAGAGGGTCATGCTAACATGTAGCCTGGTCCTAAGGAAGCTCTAAGGCATTTCCAAATCATACTAAATCGGGTCAGAAGTGAAGTCAAAGCAAAAGTCAAAGTTTTGCGACTTTCGGTTCCGAACCGGGTCTAAACAGAAAATTGTCGGATCAAACAAGCTTAGATCAGTTCTTATACTTATTACCAAGTTATATGAGTGATAAAATAGGTTACATGCCTTCTACATTACTAATTACATGTTAATTTGCAAATTAAGCTTCTGTTGACTTTTTCTAAACAACTTTGACCCGACATTTGATCTAGTTAGAGTGGGAATCAGAGGGTACCCTTTTAAGGGTTTATTGCCCACATAATTACCAATTTATAACTACTCTTAATTTGACTAATCACTGGACCATTATTGATTAATCGATAAGTCAACCGTTAATTACGATGGTTTGACTTTTAAGCTAATAACTAAGCAAAACATGATTAGGGAAGATTAAGTAGACTTACCAAGGTCCTATGCACGATTAGGGAAACTTAGAAGGAGGTCTTGAGCTCCAGAATTGATCAGGAGAGGATTTGTGAATGAATGAACAAGAATTGCAAACAATGGGGCTATTTATAGTGTTCTTGATCCATTTTGATGATGACAACTAAGTCTAAGAGTGATCCCTGATCATTAACACATGTCCCTAAGCCCCTAAAATTAGTCGGGGACGCGCATGGAAATGAAAAAGGGCAATCCTTGACCTTTGAATGGGCTGAACAGGCAAAATTTACGAGTTGATGCATCTGGGCAACACTTACGGACCGTAAGGTACTCAGTGTTGAGGTCCGTAAGGACCTGGTCAGCCAAACATCTTTCAAAAGTTGACAGTTTGGCCCCCTGCACCTCTAAATGCCATTTCCGACACATCCAAGGCCCGTTAAACCATTTTTAAGGCTCTATAATGATGCCTAAGTATGGGGAACATGAAACATGCTAAAAAATATGTCGGATGTCGGTTCGTTCGGCCGTACGGTCACGTTCTTCGGTTAATTACGACGAAACACGGACGGACGCGAAAAACGAACCAATTGACGCGACGAATGGAATTTTATCAAGACAAACACTTAAATAACATATTTTAGTGTTACATAAATTTTTGGGCGTCCGGGGATATTCAGAATGTGAGATATGCACGTAAACGCAAACTTGTGCGTTTTTGACACTTTTAGTCCCTACATGACTTAAAAGCTTATTTTTGCGCACCAAACACCTCTAAGCCTATATCTAAGCTATAATAAGGATAAATAGGGTATGTTTATCTCATGGTCATATTCCGGAAGGTCCGATAACATACGAATCGGGATACTTTAGCAGTTTGACGCTTTAGGTCCCTCTAATGCGCAAACTTGCGTAAGTCATCATTTAATATCATTGAAGCCTCATATAATCCATATTAGGCATTCTTGAAAGTATTATTAAACATCATAATGCTTCGGGCTCGATAAAAGGTCATTCAGAGGTATAATTAAACATATTGACACTTTTAGTCCCTTATACTTGCAAAGTTGCGCGTAACTTCACTTTTGGGCATAAAAGCCTTGGATGGCCAATGATTGGCATTCCTGAGAGTATAATCAAATATCATGAGGCTCTCGGTTTGTTAAAAGGTCACTCAGAGGTAAGAATTAACATGTTGACGCTTTTAACCCTTTATTGCGCAAACTTTCAATTAATCACATAAACGGCTACACTTGATTAACAAGTGGCTCATTTGTGAATATAAAACCGTAAAAGGTTATTTAGAAACTTATTTTAGGTATGAAAATACTTCCAGTTCTTTCATAATCAAAGTTTTCGATTTTTCAAAAAATTAGTCCCTTAAATTCAACGTTTGACTTCATTAGGGTTTATTACACGTGTCAATACTTCATTGGACGTGATTTTTCGAGGTGTTACAGAATCAAATTTCGAGCCATTTTTTACCAATTGTAGGATCGATATTGTCGACCAAATGAGTCAATTCAGAGTCAATACGCACTGTTTGTGTGGCGGAAACACACAAACAGAGTTGAATTAGCAAGAACGGAGTTGAAAACAGAGATCTGATACTTTAATACACTTTTCTCATTGACATTCAACTTGAAAATTCAGCAGCAATTTGTTACACCACTTGAAAATCTGTTGTCAAATGAGAACCCAACTACCTATTTATAAGTCTACTGATTCCGCTTGAAACACTAACTTGACCTCTCGAGCGGAATCACATACAATTACATTAAACAAATATAAAATTCTATTTCGTGAATTAACTTTTGTTTTCGTGTGACTAATTCATATGATGTCATAATTGAGATCGCTTGTATGATGTTATCATTTTAAATGATGACATCATTCTTGTTCGGATCCGCAACGAAACTGAGACTCGATATAAGACGAAGTCAACAGAAAAATGCACCAACAAAGCTTATAGGACAAAAGGAACAACCACTGGGTTATTTCCTAACCGTTTTATACCAAGATCAAAAGAATTTAAAATCAAATCTTTTCTCATTCTTTTTTCTTTTTTCATCACTTTTTCATTTATTTTTTCTTTTTTTCGAGCGTAGACGTTGCTTTACCTAACCCAGAGGCATTCCGGCTGTAGAGTCGCTATCCCCAACTCGGATTACTTAGGCTTCGGTACTTTTTTTTTTTGCAATTTCGATTTCACACACCCTAGCGGTAATCCGGCTGTAGAGTCGCTATCCCCAACCCAGACTACATAGAAAGCGCTACTTTCATTTAGTTTCTAGCTCTTTTTTTTTCTATTTTTTTCATTTTTTTCCTTTTCAACGAGATATGAAAAAAAACTCTAACGATCTTAACTTATAACGGCATCCCTTATACTATTATTGGCGGTTTCAATTTCTCCACTCTCCCTAGATGAGAACCCACTAGTAGACCGACAATTAGGTATATTTAATTCAAAGGAACCCAAAACCGAATCGAGCCTACCCGCGCATCCCAAACTAGACACAAGCTCAATTATTTATTCTCATATTATTATTATTTGAACCCGAACAAAAACCCGACTTTTCTATCATTTTCCGCTTTTATTTTGCAAACTTCTTATTTCAAAAGACATTTTCTAAATTTTTTTTTTTTTTTGAATTTTTGAAATTTTTTTAATTTTTTTTTCGACTTTTATGACCCCAAGACTCACTATACTAACGACACTAAACGATAGTTTCTCATCCCCACACTTAAACTCTACATTGCCCTCAATGTAGGATGGAAACCAACTCAAAAACTAAAAATAAATAAGAAATAAAAAAATATGGGCAAATCGGAAAGGACTTAGCTGGTAATATAACGCGTAAGCTCCAAAGTCTTTCGTCCAATCCAGCTCGATCGTATAGCATTTCGGTCGCGATCGGCTTTTGACACTGCACTGGTACGCTCGATAAATGCCTGATATCTGATAAGCAGCTCCAAAATCACCCGAATGGAGATTGAGTACGGGTGGTACATATTCAAACCTGCATAAACAAAAACAAGCAAAAACCAAAGCAGTACCGACTCTAAACAAAAGACTGACTCAAAACTACTAACTAAGACTCGGTATACAAAAACTACGACTCAAAATACAAACTCTACAAAACCTCCCCACACTTGAATTTAATCAGGAGGCTTCTCTTTCACTTGAACCCGATCTAACCCATTTAATTCCACCCGATCCTCAAAAATAATTAAAAATTTATTGGTGGAATTATAAAATATCTTAAAATTTTTAAAAGGGTCAGACCACCAGAATTTAAACTTACCTGGAAGAAACCGAATGCGCGGCATGTAACGGGAGGACTGATCATGTATGAATTTTAATGTCTTCTTCTTTACCATCTCGCCCCAACCTTCGATCCTCTTCCTGTTTAGATCCTTTCTCTTCCTTTTCTTTGCCCTCTCCCGTGGTGTTGTTGATTTTTCAGTTTCATTTATTACTAACACCAGGGGCCAGCTGTGGTGTTCCTTCTTCTTCCACCACTTTCAAAAAACGATCCCCACACTTAGTTTCTTCGTCTGGTGTAGAGTTGCTCACCTCTGTCAGTTCACCTTCAAGTAGGACATCAAAGTATGTTATGTCCCCATCAGGGTCCAACACCCCTACCTCTTCATGGACCGGTAAACCCTCTAATTCTAACTCTAAAAACTCATCCTCCCCAGATGACTTAATTTCTACCTCTTCAATTTCTTCCTCTGCACCAAACATTAACCCGAGGGAGTCTCCTAAATCCACTTCCTCTTCCATCACTTATTCTTTTTCCACTTCATCAAACATCCAACCAGTGGAATCCCCCAATTCCACTTCTTCTTCAATTACTTCTTTCTTCACTAACGACCTCTGATACGCCGCCCATTCTTCTTCGTCTATTTCATCATCAGAGTCACTCCAGTAATTAATAATTGGAACCTGTGGAACCGGAGGTGGGACTTCATCGTCCATTTTCGTCTCCGTTACTGAAGTGATCTCTTCATCTGACCAATCCTCATATGGCAGCTCTTTCCCCAGTTCTGGAAATGTTGGGATTAATTCCCCAGTAGAAAGCATGTAACCGAGGTAGTTACCTTCCGCATCATATGTATAGCCAGTCGTTGGCTGTTCTGGTTGGACTTTTTGCGCTTGTTCCTCTTCTTTCAATCTCCTAGCAATGTCATCTATTGTACGTTGAAGATCTAATAGAGTAGACTGTTGATCTAATATAGCAGAATCTTTATTTTTATTTATTTGCTCTTGATTTTTAGCGAAGTTATCAAATTCGGTTAAGGTTTCCTGAGTAACCACCATCAACTGAGCAAACATCTCCTCAATCCTACCCCAAACAGCATCATCACCCCCATCAGTGTTACTACCAGAATATTGTTCATAGTACTGACCCCTATTATATTGTGGCTGCTGACACGGATCATCGTAATATGGCTGATTATCATAACAATGCAAAGAATACCCATGTGAAAAATATGGTTGTGGCTGCATAAAAGGGTTAGCGTAACATCGTGCAGAGGACCCCTCATATTGTGGGCAATTAACAGTAAAATGAGGCCCTCCACAAATTTCACACATATTTATAAGACTCAAGAAAAATAAAAGACACGGACAATTAGACTCCTACGACTCAATATACAAAAGCAAGTAGCACGTATGATGTCAATTAAGTCCAAATAAAGTAATCAACGCAATTGCTAAAGAGTCCCCGGCAGCGGCGCCAAAAACTTGATGTGCTAAAAGTGGTCTAAATAAATTAACTAAATTAAACCCTAAACTAGACTCTCTAAGTTTTAAATTTATAAACTAAGACTCTCTAAAACCTAGACCACACAACCGGCAAGTGTACCGATCAATGCAGTATAGCTACAGTAAGTCCGAGTATCGAACCCACGAGACTCTAATAAATTACGCTAAGACTCTATTTAGACTAGGACTGACACGACTTATTAATTGTTTATTTGATTGGGGGGGTTTCTAAGAATCCTAAATAAAGCAAATAAAAATTAAACTAAATTAATTAAAATAACTAAATACGAACTTGGATGTAGACTTAAATCAGAGGTGATGAAGACCACCTAGGCTAGACGCAAGCTTAACTCGGAATAGATTTCTATTCGATAGTATTGTGGTATGGAACCGGGATCTTTGGATACTAAACCTATTAAGACACCAACTAAGCCCCTCGACCCTTCTCAAGGCAATTCTTGTGGCACTACCTAGGCTGTTACGATTACCGGTTTTTAGATTTCCTTACAGTCCTCTAATTTCTTGAAAGTGCCTTAATATGACGATCTACCTTACAGCGCGAAAGTCTAAGGCAACTATGGGTTTCAACTTGGTTTAATAGACAAGAGAATGGTTAGGAAACTAGACCGATTTCTTACAAAACCTAAACCTAGCTATAAACCAAACCAAGACCTATTAATAACCCCGAGCCTTACAGCGACAAGATTAGTAGAACACTTGATTTTATAAGATTACCGAATATTACTTCTAAGGTTACTTACTAGATTTTCGCCTTAAAGGATTAGAGATTTATAACGTGATATAGACACTCACCTAAATCTAGAACCCTAGCACAACCCTATTATGTGATATAGACCGTCACCAAGGATCATACGAAGCAATAAACAGCGATCAAACAATATCAAGCATGCATATACACCAAGTTAAAATTCCACAATTGTTTACAATACAAGAAAGCCCATAAACCACATTAAAACCGAATAAAAATCCAATCTTTATTAAACCATTGTCATGCCTAGGTAATAACGAAAGGTTTAGCCAGAAAACATGATCTTAAAAACAATCAAACAAGGTTTAGAACAAGAATTCATCGACAACGAACAAAGAAAAATAGAAAACTAAAGAAATCGAGTAGAAGAACCCGTGTATTCCTTGCTCTCCAAGCTTCCCGTTCGATCCCGTAGATTCCGTAGCCTTGAATGCCTTGCAAAAGAAGCTTAACAATTTGTCCCTGATGTAATATTCTTCACGTCCAGCTGGTGCTTGTACGTGCGTCTCCAGCCGTCTCCAACCTCTAATTGAATGTATATTATGCCGCCCCCTTCAGTCGTATATGTCTGTATGTATATATTGGCCTCTTTAATTCGTCTGATGTTATGATGCGTCCAACTTTGGATGATCTCTGGCCCAATAAGCAGCCCACTAAAAAATATCCATTCACGTTTTCATACTTCTGTGTATTCTTGTTCCACGATACAATATATGAATGATGTGTTTTCAATTAGTTATTATTATTAATTATTCCATAGATTCCATTAGCCCATAAATATGACTTTCACGACATCAGGGGCTTTTAGCCTTTAGCAGCACACTTTCTTTTCTTTTCAATTCTATAACATAGAGATAGGTGGGCTCGGCCCACTCACAAAAAATAGCTGCAAATTTAATACGGTCACTGACATTCTACTCTGCTCAACTGGTTGGTTATTCCTTTATTACTCGTTTTCGCTCCATTTGCACCAGGACCTAGCCAAACACAAAATAATATAATATAATACTAAACTTAAATAAAAACAAATAAAACCTATACAAAAATTATACAATTTACACGGAACAAATATGTGTATTTTACCTCACATTATATGACTTACAAATTATATTCATCATGTCCATAAATGCTGTAGGAGCATTTGTTAATCCAAAAGGCATGACTGTAAATTCGTAATGACCATACCTAGTTCTGAAAGCAGTTTTAGGAGCATTTGTTAATCCAAAAGGCATGACTGTAAATTCGTAATGACCATACCTAGTTTTGAAAGCAGTTTTAGGTATGTCTTCCTCTTATACCTTCAATTGATGGTATCCGGAGCGCAAGTCGATCTTAGAAAAATATATAGCTCCCTGAAGCTGATAAAAAAGATTGTCAATCCTAGGTAATGGGTATCGATTCTTAATTGTAACCTTATTCAATTCCCTATAATCGATACACATTCTCATTTAACCATATTTCTTTTTCACAAACAACACGGGCGCTCCCCAAGGGGATGACCTAGGTTGTATAAATCCTTTACTGAGCAATTCATCTAACTGTTTTTTCAGTTCTAACATTTCGGTGGGTGCTAGCCGATAGGGTGCCTTAGCTATTGGTGTTGTTCCAGGAATTAAATGAATTCTAAACTCTACTTCCCTATCTGGTGGTAATCCTGGTAGCTCATCTGGGTATTCTGATACTACAGGAATTTCCTTAAGTTCCTTACTTTTAGAGTTAATGATTATGGAAATCATATACACTATTCCTTGCTTTCGCTCATAACTAGCAACTTTCATTACCGAAATAAACTTCAATGGTTTGCGTGGCTTATCTCCTGTAATCGTGATTACTTCTCCAGCGGGCGTATGAATTTCTATGGAATTCTTATCACAGAGGATTCGAGCATGGTTGGCTACTAACCAATCCATTCCTAGCACGACAACGAATTCAGCTAAATTCATAGGTAAAAGATTAGCAGAAAATTTATGGCCTGAAAGTTCTATTTTTTCTTCATAAAGAACCTTATTTATGTTAACAGAACTTCCATCAGCCGTTTCTACCGTATAAATCTGCCTAAGTGTGGTTAAAGGTAACTTAAGAGCTTGACATAATGAAGTATTTATAAAACTTTGGTTTGCACCAGAGTCAAATAATACTTTCGCATAAATGTCGTGAACTAGGAACGTACTAGCTATCAAGTCCGGAATCAGATCTACTTCCTGGGTTGTCAGCTGAAAGGCTCTTGCGTTCTTCTTATTAGTTCCTTCAGCCGGTTTGGTCTTGTTGTCAGCTGGTTTGACCAGTTTAGGGTAGTCTGGTCTAAAATGTCCAGCTTCTCTACAGTTGAAGCAAGTAGTTGATTTCTTTCTTCTGCATTCTTCTTCCTGATGCCCCAGAATTTTACAGAAATTGCAGTACCCTTTACATTTTTTGAAATGCTTTCTTTTACAGGTATTGCAAAATGGAGCAGTGGAGGATTGCCCAGTTCCTCTTTTCTTGAAGTTGCTACTAGTATTACCCCCACGAAATCCTTGGGTAATTTTCTGAGCCAATTCCTTCTTCCTATTTTCTTTTCGCGTACGTACCAGCCCGTCGGTCAGGGTGTTAGCTAATTCCACCGCATCGTCAATTGTGCGGGGTCTCGCAGCTTTAACGATATCACGAATCTCGCTAATTAAACCCCAAATATAGCGAGAAATAAGCACCGGTTCTGGCGAAGCCAGAGTTGGTACAATTCTGGCATATTCGAAAAATTTCGAAGTATACCCTCGACAATCGGCATCTACCATTCGGTGGCTCAGGAATTTATTCGCCATTTGCTCCTTTTCATATTCAGGGCATAATTTCCTTTCCACCAAATGCTTAAATTCTTCCCAATTTATGGCATAAGCCATGTCGCTTCCCTTAGCTTGCAGTACCGTATTCCACCATTCAAATGTCTCTTCCTTAAAAAGGTGAGAAGCATACATGACTTTATCTTCATCGGCACATTTACTTATTTTAATTACTGCCTCGGTTTTCTCCAACCAACGCAGTGCGGCAGCTGCCCCTTCATTGCCTGCAAATTCAACAGGTTTACAGGCAAGAAATTCTTTATAAGTGCAACCAGGTGTTGCAACTTTCATTTTCTTAAGTATTGGGGCTTGAATCACGTTGTTGCCATTATTGCCGCCTCTGTTAACACTGTTACTGAAATTATCGTCGCGCGTGCGTTTACTAGGATTAGCTTGTGAAGGCTCAACAGGACTTTTAACAGCAGCGACGATTGCCGGGATAGCATTGGCTATTCCCTGGGCAACGATGTTTTCTATATCTTGCCTATTAAGAAAGTGATCTTCATTGTTTTGTTCAGATTGATTAACTTCATTGACTGGTTGGTTTTCCGCGTTTTCCATCTGAATAATAATTAACAATATAAATTATTATCACAAATAATTAACAACCAAACACAGCAAAGTAATCACACATAATCATATCAACACGTATAGCCAAAATTGTCGTCCTTGCGACTTTCATATTTTTATATATAAATATTAGTATGCATCGATACACACCGAATATTTTACAAGAGTTTTATTTGAGTTATTTTACATGATTATATTTTTATTAGTTATTATTATTATTTTATTATTATATTATTATTAAACACACAACCACAGATGACTGGCCCCTCAGAAACGACGTTCCCTCTCGTCGTATTTCCACGTAATTTTCTCCCCCACATCCCTAATCCTATTTCCTGCCTCCACCAGTTCCTCGCCGTAGTGACGGAGTTCAGCCAAGTTTTCTGTGCTCATAGGTGGGTTTGAAGCAGGCTCAGGGTCAAATTGGGGAAAATAGACGTTGGGGTTATTCATGAAATTCTGAAACTGCCAGTCGTTTGTCCACCATTCCTCCAACTGGCCTATAACAGGTCGGGGGTTGACAATAGGATATGGAATAGCCGGTTCCAAATTAACTGGAAGTTGGGATTCAGAGGGGTAATTGAAGAGGCTTTCATTGGCAGGTCCGATGAGGTCACAGTTCGCCAGTTTACGATCCAGCTCCTCCCATGGTGGCATTTCCTGGACTTGCCCGGAACTTTCCCCGATTTCTTTTCCTTTCCCTTTATCCTTTGGATCCTCAGTCTTTTTAACCTTCTGTGCAGCTGGTTTCTTCCTACGCCCACGTTTCCAGTCCAAGATTCTCCTCCTCTTTTTCGGCTTTGGTTTCTCCTGGGCTTGGGCCTGGAATGTCAGTGGTTTCTCCGTATCTGCCAGATAGCCAGATGGGTTTCCTGTGGTATCCATATCTGTGCTATGGATAGTAAAGTTTCGGAGTGCCTCCGACAGTTCATTCATGCTGTTAGCACACATGAAGAAACACACACAAATTTAAGTTAAAAATTTATTTATTATAAATTAAATTTTCACAGAACCACAGAATGGCAATCAGAAAAATTAAGTATTTCTAAATACTTAATTGGCTTAAAGTGGTGGCTCTGATACCACATTTTTCTGTCACAGCCCCCGGCCTGGTTTTACCCGGTCCAGAAGCCGCGGGACAGAAACCCGTGGTATTGTTTATTTTGGCAGCGGAAATTTTAACAGGATCTTTTTAAAACTGAAAATGCCTAATTATTTTATTTTACATTTTGCCACATTCTTCAAGCTGGTGTGCTACGCAACACCTTTCCTGGTTCACAGTAAATCACCTGAAACATGTTTAAAAAGATTTTATCAGCGAGAAAATACTGGCGAGTCACTCAAGTTATAAAATGACACATTCGTTATAGATTACAGCATAAGAGCGATTACAATGGCCCCTATCTTATAATTATCTGGCCCCGTGTCACACCCTGGTGACGATGGTCATACCATCATTGGGTCCTTTCACCCAATAGTGATGATTGTCACTGTTAAAAAGTGAGAAACAATAGTAATGTGCACAATACCCCACTTGCCAGTAATTTTTAAGATAACCAAGACTTAATCCCTGTAACATATAACTGGAAAACATTTAGGTATTGTAAAACACTTTGATAAAAAGAGAATGACTCACATTGTAAGTTTAATTGGACAGAACTTTGCCTACTGATTTAGCCTTGTAACGTAGTTAGATAACAATGCACACGAAACTAGGTCAGTAACTTAATACAACATTTACGATAAACTCACAAAATCAAAACCCTCACGACGAATGACAAAGTATAGCCCGGATTCGGGCAGCACTTAAACATCCATCGGATTGGTTTCAATCGATCGGACATTGTATCGTAACAGTGATCGAGTTAATACCCTGTTAACGTAGCAGAGGTTCGGGACAGTGTGTGTTTTTGAAGGAAACAACGTCTAACTTAACGTACGTAAAGAAAATTTTCGTCGAAACATGCAAACAGATCAAGTCCCAGGCCAGGGGCTTTATAGCTCAAATTGGAACCTCCCGCGTGTCGCGACAGGTTCCTCCACCCCTGTCGCGTGTCGCGGGGCATACCCAAGTAGGCTAGGCCTGCTTTGTCACCTGTTTAGCCCTGCTGAGTCGACAGTTTTTCAAATTACGTGTTTTATAACCGTTTTCGAAGGATAAACATAATTAGGGGATACCCCCTTGAGTTTTAGGGGCCCCTGATCCTAGTTTTGGTTGCTTTAAAATTAAGGGTCATGCCATACTATTTGAGGGTCTCAATTAGGGTTTCCTAATGGGCATTATTCAAATAAGAAATAACTATTTTAGCAAGAGTTGTTACAGTTAGTAACGGCATTTCAATCTTAATAACGGTCCAATATTCTTCGTCTCTTGACACCGGTATGTATACCTGACAAAATTTTAATAAAAGTTTTAAAATTATATTAGTAAAATATATTTGTTTAATGGTAAAAAAATTCCAAAAAAAATAAATAATTAACGAGTCAGGCCGACGCACCGGAATGGTCCTTCCAAGGAAGCACCAGAATGGTCCTTCCAAGGATGCATAAACATGTGGGACACGTGTCCGACACGTGTCAGCTTCTAGGGGCATGGACGCATCAACATAACATGCGGACTCTTCCGAAGCTTAGTGGTCCTTCCAAGGACGCAGAAGAGTGACAAAATTGAAAACCCTTTTGATCAACCAACAGATTCGTAATTTACAAAAAACAATCCCTTGTGGTGATTGTTTTATTTTAGCCTCCCAAATGCAAAAAAAAAATGTATATATAAAAAATAAATAAATAAATAAATAAATAAAATAAAAAATAAAAAAAAATCTTGTCCCTTCGACAAACAAATATTTATAGTGCCCAACTTCTAAACAAATCGAAATGAACCATTCTTTGGCAGACTTAAATTAATGAAAAATACAAGTTCATTGTTCATTGTTCAATGTTCTTACATTTCAATTATATCTATATGATTTGTTAAGACTGATGAATAATGCCAGACTTGGTTGATTGGTTAGAGGAGGCGGTGAATAATTAACAAGCACTGCTTCACATCCGTATCACGTTTTGCTTCACATCCATGCTAGTTGTTTTTATAAATCTACAAACCAATAATCTCACTCAAAGTAAGTGGAATGAATGAATTCAGTTTTGTTTATTTAAATCCGTTTCGACAAATTATTTAAATACTATATGACAACTCAAAACCACTGTAACGTTACAAATGTTTTATCTTTTTCTGTGTGTTTTTTAAAATTCCAGTCGCACCCTTATACTTTAAATACCTTGCGTTCATTAATTATACCGATTGTCGGTACACGATATTGTATCGGTAACGAAACATACCAGACCGGTACTGACCGAACATCGGTATCCATATTTGTTTCTATTATTCAATTCGGGTAATCGGATGCAAAAAGATAACGGGCATGTCCTGATGTCCAAAACCTGTGGTTTACAAACAGCAAACTATCGCAACCAACCACCACCGCCATGACAATGGCGACGACGAGCCTCAAACTCTTATCCTCACAACCACCACCGCACGGCAACCAACACCACCACCGCACCACAACCACCACTATACTCAGCCACAACCGCTTTCCAATCCCGCTTTCTAACCGAACATTTTACAGTCTACAACCTCTTCACTCTTCCAACAATAACAACAGTAGAACTCACCGGAGGAGGTATCGCGTGTGCTGTAAGGCCGTAGATGTTAAACCTAAAGACGCTTCTGACTTCGAAGCAACTGCTATCGCTGGCCGAGATCGTCTGTTGAAGGTATGATTAATGCGAATATACGGTTGAGATTACGAGTTATGTTAGTTAATTCCGTGAATATCTCGTTTTGGTGAATATATTAACGGCTAGTGTATGTTTAGAGGATTGAATTATTGAATTCTGTGGAGATTGTACTCGATTGGATAATTATGTAGGTTTGTGAAGGAGGTTGAGTTTGAAACTTTGAATTAGGTGAGTTTAAGTTTTTAACATCAAATTTGATATGATAAGTTGATAACTAACAGTTTTCTATCGAAAGTAATGTCGATTAAGTTTGCACTCGTTTGTTTTAGTAGGAGGCTCTGTAGCTTGACCGTTAGGTTACAGTTCCGTTAAATCCGCGAGTTTCTCGTTTTGATGAATGAATTTACGGTTAGGTTAGGTTTTTAGGGTTGAATTATTGAATTGTGTTGCTATTATACTCGATTGGCTATTTATGCTAGTCTGTGACGGAGGTTGAGTTTGAATTAGGTGATTTTAACATCGAATTTTATATGAAAATATGATAACTAACAATTGTGTAACGAAACTAATGTCGATTAAGTTTTGAATCGTTCGTTTCAGTTGTATGCTCTGTAGTTTGACTGTTAGATTACGAGTTCCGTTAAATCCATGAGTTTCTCCTTTTGATGTACAAATTCACGGCTTGTAGAGGTTTAGAGGATTGAATTGTATTACGATTGGCTATTGACGATTTGTTGCTAGTTTGTGAAGGAGGTTGAGTTTGAATTAGGTGATTTTAAGTTTTAGCGTCAAATTTGATATGGTAAGTTGATAACTAACAGTTTTGTAATGAAACCAATGTGAATTAAGTTTACATTCGTTTGTTTTAGTCAAATGCTCTGTAGTTTGACCTTTAGACATGTCATTACTTGTATGAACTTCAAAACTGATATTGACTTTGGAATATAGATGGTAGCTACTTGTAACTATGTAGTGGATGCTACGAATCTAAAAACTTCTTGCTTAAGTTCCTGACAAAATTTTATATGTCCTTTTTGAGATTGAAAGGAATTAGGTTTGACCTGAAAAGTTAATATGTATAGTTTCAAGAATAGAGTGTTGCATTGCATTGTTGATCAGTTAGAGAGTGTCGTGACGTGTTTCTACGTTAAAAGGATAACGCAAACGAGACAAAATAGAAAACTATGGTGTTAAATTTGTAAAAATCTCTACTTAATATTTGAAATTTGAGGGGCGTTCGACTTGATAATGAAGGTAGAAATATACGATTGTCTCCCGCTCTTTCTGGAACTGATGGGGTTGCTACCTAAACAGTAAACACCTATTTGGCAGTAGCATGCTGCATAGTGAAACATACATTTTCTGAACAAGTTAACCAACATATGTGAAGACTTTGTATCGTAGTTAATTTAAGTTTTCAGGTCCCAACTTTAATGCTTAGTGTTCTCAGTCATGCCAGAGAACAATTTATATGTTTATGTAGTTATTTTGTGTGGGTCACATTCTTGCAGGTATTCGTTCTTTGATACAGGTAAGGTTCTAATTATATGTGCTTTTTGAACATGTGATTTTTAATGAATTGCAGGTTCCCACAGAAAAAATTAGGAATTTCTCTATCATTGCACATATTGATCATGGGAAATCGACATTAGCAGATAAGTTGCTGCAAGTGACGGGTACAGTGCAAACACGTGAAATGAAGGAGCAGTTTTTGGATAACATGGATCTTGAGAGGGAAAGGGGAATTACTATCAAATTACAGGTGCATATTCTTAAGTCATACCCTTGTAGATGTTGTGCATTTCTACATGAAAAGGATGTTAAAAGGAATAACGTTTTAAAAAGGTTCCATCTTAGTATTATGCTATAGGACATGCCACTTGGCTTGTTACTGTTGTGAGCAGGTTGATACTCTTTATATTATTGAAACGAGTTATGGTTTCTCCGTGGCCGATGTACCTACATGTTATGTCATTTGAGATGACCATCTTTCCCTATTCAGTTGTAGATTATGTAAGTTCAGCTTTAGATGATTCAGACAAACTACTTAACAAAACCTTTAAATAAACGATCCCCGAAAGTCAATAATTCCACAGATGTATCTGTTAAACAAGATGTATTGCTAATAGCGGTACGTTAAATATTGGGGGCAGCGGGCTGTTTGGAGTTTTATAGACTTACAGTGTGAAGCTGGGGTTTTCTTTTGGTATATATTGCTATACTGCAGAATCAGGCTCGTCATTTATTTTGTATATAATCAAGATATATTAATTTGGCAAATTAATTGTGGTTTGGAGTTTTGGGTTGAGCCATTACGCCTTGTTATACCTAATAGTCATTAGTCAATACGGTTAAACATGGTAATAAATAATTGATGAGAGGTGTAAAAGCAGAAGCAACATGATATTACTTTTATGTGGTTCCCTTCTTTGCTAGTTTGCCATTCATGTATATCCTACTAAATGATTTTTTGCTATTTTTTCTTCCAGGCTGCTAGAATGCGTTTTGTGCAAGACGGTGAACCTTATTGCCTTAATCTTATTGATACTCCAGGGCATGTTGATTTTTCTTATGAAGTATGACTTACACACTTGACACTTACACTGTCGTATTAAACAGATTGCATGTTAGTATTAGGTTCAATTAGCATGTGCAACTTGCAAGAAGCTGAGGGCGCGAGTGCCTCAGCAGGTATATTTAGGCATGTTTCTTCACTTACCCAAACCCAAACACGCATACATGTATCTTATTCAAATGTAAAACCCTAAGTAGTCAAAGTGGAATCCAGTGATACATACTCATTAGTGCATCCTTGCGATTTCGTAGCAATAACTACCCAAATTTGGGAGCAAATACTTGTGGCACACACTGTTGTTGAGTGGAGTTTTATTTGGCGAATTTCTGCTTGTTTATGAAATACCTAGCAGTTGTCATATTTTTATGTTTGTTTAGTATAATGATGAGTCTTTCATTGCCTGTCTTCTCAATTGCAGGTTTCGCGATCCCTTGCTGCATGTGAGGGGGCTCTTCTTGTTGTTGACGCCTCACAGGTATGTCTTTGACTTTCACATTTTTATACAGCTGGAATTTGTTTTAGCTGAATTACCTGTGTGATCATGATCTGTATTAAAAGTGCTCTCCTTGTTGGTTATCGTTGATAACTGAGGTCTATTTCTCTTAGTCAAATAACCTACTAGTAGACAGTTAAGTAGATGACGAGAACATATGAGAAACCTACCACAAGGACATTGTGTAATTAATCTTTTCATTTAACCAATATATAACGGCTTCCTTCTTCCCAAATCCTTACTGACCTGGGAAAAAACACGTTAGCTAGAAATAAAACAAGAATAATCATGGAATTCATGATGAACAAATTTCTATCTATGATATTAGTATTTGCTAAAATTACAACATATATTATGACCTTAAGTCTTGACAAGATCCCATTGCACACACCCATAGCCAAAGAATGTTGGTCTACCTATTTCAAGCTCTACTAGAAGACTTGCCACATCATCCATGATAATCATCACTCTCAAAACAAATTTGAGTTTTGTTACATATCTTGTACTTCTGCCACTGGTGACAAATTGAATTTATTGTGAGTTCAACCTTGTATTGTAGGGAGTGGAAGCTCAAACGTTAGCTAATGTTTATTTGGCCTTGGAAAATAACCTTGAAGTGATTCCTGTAAGTTGATCATAACATATTGCCTGTTTTTTGTCATCATCATAATTCATAAAGTTTCATTAAAACGTCCTGCAAGTTTTATTCTTTTGTATGTAGCGAATTGTTAACAATGCATTATGCCATGAGTTTTAACTCTATCTGACATTTCTCTTACCACCACAGGTGTTGAATAAGATAGATCTTCCAGGTGCCGAACCAAGTCGTGTTGTTCAAGAGATTGAAGAGGTTAGTTTGCAGAGGCAATTATTATTCTTTTTATAGTTGATGTCATTTTGCTCTAGGCCTCTAGGATAGATTATTTATCAATCTCTCCTAATAAAGTTCCAATATTTCGCTAGTTCCTTAATTCTCCGTGTAGGTTATATGGTGTGAAAACCTTTGGGTTATTGGTTCATTTGAGCTACTTCTGCTACTTACTTTCTAATTCATTGTATTACTTTAATAGGTTATCGGTTTGGATTGCAGCAATGCTATTTACTGCTCAGCAAAGGTATGTTGGTATATATATCCTGTGTATTCTTTGACATCCTTTAGTTTTGTAGAATGCATATGATCAATAGTAAAATAAGTTAAGCATGTTCTACAATGTGCTCCTTTTTTACTCGGTGAAGAAAGCAAAGTTACTCAACTTCTTTTTCTCAACATGACAACCCTACAGTTCATCTACTTAAAGTCATATTGTCTGTTTGTTACAGGAGGGAATTGGTATAAATGAAATACTGACTGCAATTGTTCAAAGGATTCCTCCACCGCCTGATTCAGCTGGAAGACCTTTGAGAGCTCTTATATTTGATAGGTATTGAATCATATAGCACATTCTTACAGGAGTCTAGATAATATTATTATTATTGTTGTTGTTATTATTATTATTATTATTGTTGTTGTTGTTGTTGTTGTTGTTGTTGTTTGTTGTTGAGATATGATATTTTTCTACTATCGTAGTTTCATGGGCTTCGTATTAACAGGAATAATTGTGCTAGTAACTGTTAATATCTATGAGTTTTGCAGTTACTATGATGCGTACAGGGGTGTTATTGTATATTTTCGTGTTATTGATGGAACTGTAAAGAAAGGTGACAGAATTCTTTTTATGGCTAGTGGGAAGGTAAAACAACATTCTTCAGCTTCGCAATTTCGTAAATTTGTTATCTTGTTTTATGTTTAATACAATATGTGCATTAAGGCTGTTTAATCTAATTTGGTGAAACCTGCAATGTTCACATCGCTTAATTCTTAAAAGAGTAAAATGCCATTTTCGTCCCTGAGGCTTGGCCAGTTTTGTGACTTTCGTCCAGAGGTTTGTTTTTCCGTTTTTGGATCCAAAAGGTTTGAAATCTAGCCATTTTCATCCTGACTCGTTAACTCCGTCCATTTTTCTCGTTAAGTCAGGGGTATTTCCGTCTTTTTTTTTGTTAACTTAAAGGGCAATTCGGTCGTTTTCAGGGATATTCGGTTTTTTACATAAAGTGGAAAAAACCGAATTGCCCTTTAAGTTAACAAAAAAGACGGAAATACCCCTGACTTAACAGAGAAAATGGATTAAGTTATCGAGCTGGATGAAAATGGCAAGATTTCAAACCTTTTGGATCCAGATGCGGAAAAACAAACCTTTGGACGAAAGTCGCAAAACTGGCCAAACCTCAGGGACGAAAATGGCATTTTACTCTTCTTAAAAAGACGTATTTAGCTGACAATAGGTTTATTTTTTCTTTCATCTTTAACAATTGGCATGATGCAGGATTATTATGCCGATGAAATCGGAGTTCTATCTCCTAATCAGCAGCAGGTTGATGAACTATATGCTGGTGAGGTAAGCATACGTTTCAATGATACACTCCTGGTATTCTGTATACTTGTAAGTTAATGACACAATTACTAAAAGCTTATATCATAACTTTATTGTTTCAGGTGGGCTACATGTCAGCATCAATAAGGTCAGTAGCAGATGCTCGGGTGGGTGACACAATAACCCACTATGGTAGAAAAGCAGAGGAATCTCTGCCTGGATATAAAGAGGCCACTCCAATGGTGTTTTGTGGCTTGTTTCCTGTAGATGCTGACCAGTACGCCTCTTTTCTTTCTTACATTCCCATCATCCCATGTCATATTCTTTTAATTCTTCTTTACACTACATGTGGTACTGATTGGCGTCATTGGCTGTTCAGATTTCCTGATTTACGTGATGCCCTGGAGAAACTACAGCTTAATGATGCTGCATTGAAGGTTAAGTTTTTTATCCTGTGTTGATCACCTCATCTCTGTATAATATAATTCGTTACTCACCTAGGAAATTGTTTGTTTCTTTGTAATCAATGTTTCAGTTTGAACCAGAGACATCAAGTGCTATGGGCTTTGGTTTTAGATGTGGGTTTTTGGGTCTTCTTCATATGGAAATTGTTCAGGTATGTGATGTCATTCATCCAAGGTTATGATTATCACATTATGACAGTTTTTGTCTTCATGGATATGATAGTTTTTATTGCACAGGAAAGACTTGAACGCGAATACAATCTAACTTTGATAACTACTGCACCAAGTGTTGTATACAGAGTGCACTGTGTTGGTGGTGAAATTGTAAGTTCTAAAAATATATCTTCTTTTTTATCCATTATGTATTGATTTTTTTTCTAGGGTATAGTTTTTAGGGTTTATGATTTAATTTTTAGAGGTTAGGGTTTAGCTTTAGCATTTAGACGTTAGCCTTTAGGTTTAGGGTTTAAGGTTTAGCTTTTTGGGGATTAGGGTTTAGAATTTAGGGTTTACTAACGTTTAGATAGAGTTTTCTCACAAAGAAGATTTTTCTCATGATCCCTTACCTATATATATAGTGAAAGTTTTAAATACAAAAGGGTCTTAATGTGCGACGGTGCGGGAGTGAACAATAACGTGCGTATTTTAAAAATGAACATGCGTAATTCACTTCGCACCGTCGCACGTTAAGGGACTATTGTACGTTAACCTCCATATATATATATATATATATATATAAGGATACTGCGGTTATCTAGGAAGGGGATAACACTGTTCTTATGGCAAATTGGCAATATGTTTTAACAAAATTCAATGAACTCTCTTTCTCTTCACTTATTTAGGTTGAATGTTCAAATCCATCAGCACTTCCTGAACAAGGTAAGAGGAAGTCGATTGAAGAGCCAATGGTGAAGGTTTGTTTCCTTCTTATGATATTGTAATATCTTGCACAACTTATGGTCCATTTAAATCTTGATGGTTTATATCCTTTCTGCAGATTGAAATGCTAACCCCAAAAGACTACATTGGTTCACTTATGGAACTTTCTCAAGATAGACGCGGAGATTTTAAAGGAATGAAATTTATCACAGAGACCAGAGCTTCACTCACCTATGAGATGCCATTAGCTGAGGTTATTCCACGACTTATATTTAAGAACCTCTTGTTCGAAAGATGAGATATTTCATACTATTTATTTAAAGTGGTCATACTATATATTATTGTGTCTTTCCTTATAAATTCTCTAAAAAAAACAAGTGTGACGTATCCTTTTACAGATGGTAGGGGATTTCTTCGATCAGCTAAAATCAAGGAGTAAGGGCTATGCTAGTATGGAGTATTCTTTTATTGGGTAAACCTTTCATTTAATCAATCTACTTTCTAACGAATGCAGCTTTAGGAAACTTGATATGCATCTATCATGTAACAAGGAAGTACATTTAAAAAATCATTTAAAGAATGAAAATTTGCTTTTGAGTTTTTAGAGCCTCATACGTAAGAAAAAAATGACGTGAATTTGTTGACGGGAGTCCTAGATAATATGCATCAATCTAGTGTCTTTCAATGTGTGATCTATTTGTGACTGCAGGTACAAGGAAAGTGATTTGATAAAGCTAGATGTGTTGATAAACGGTGATGGTGTGGAGCCTTTGTCTACAATCGTACACAAAGATAAGGTATTTAGTAACGTCTCCTTCAAATTGGACCTCATAATATAAAAAAGGATTTAAAAACTTTTGTTTCTCATGACAGGTTATTGACAGGTTATAATGTTATCAACTTACTTTCTCTGTTTATAGGCATATTCTGTGGGAAGGGCTTTGACTCAGAAGCTAAAGGAACTTATACCTAGGCAAATGTTTAAAGTGCCCATCCAAGTAAGCCTATTTTTTGCAGCAGATATATAATTAAACGAACTTTGCGTTTAGCTACTTCCATTTATCAACTTTTAGCGCCTTCAAAAGTTAATTCACTAGTTTTATTGCATATTGGGTACCTAGGCCTGTAAATGAACCGATTGAACGCGAACGAACACATGCATGTTCATGTTCGTTCATTTAACTTTAACCGAACACGAACATATAATCAAACACATTTTTTTGTTCATGTTGGTTTATTAAGAAAATGAGCATGTTCGTGTTTGTTTATGTTCGTTCATTTAGAACCTAAACGAACAGTTTACGAACGTAAACAGACATAAATAAACAAACTTAAACGAAAATTAAACAAACAATAAACAACACAATTGAACATAATTGAACAAACATAAATGAACAAAAATGAACTTAATTAATTGAACATAAAGTAATTTTTTATATATATTAGTGATTAATTACGATTAATTCCATTGGAAAACCCATTTTTGTTACTAGAAAGCCAATAAGTAGTTGAAAATTCCTTTTATGTTTAATATTTATACAAATATAACTACTTATGTATTTAAACTACAAACATAAATGAACGAACATAAACAGACGTTCATGAACATAAATGAACAAACAAAACGTGTGTTCATGTTTGTTCGTTTAGTTAAATGAACAAAGAATTGTGTTCATGTTTGTTCATTTATTTAATTTCGTCCCTCTGAACAAGTTCGTTTACAGGCCTATGGGTACCCGACAAGTATGGGACGTGGTTTTACAATCGGGTATGGGACTGGGACTGGGATTACCAAAACCCGGCCCATTCCATCCCTAGTAGAATTGCATCTAGAGTTTCATTATTATTCAAAGCATAGTTGTCAATAGCGTATAGGTCTAGTCTCACTATAGCCTATGTACCAATAGATAGCTATGGTAGTGACCTTTAGTTTTTTCTTTTTTGTTTATTTTTAATATAAATAGCACTTAAATATAGTTATGAAATAGCTAGAATTTAGGTTTTTGTTAAATATACATGTAAAATAGGGTATATACCAGGGTATTTTGATATATATATATTATATATATATACATATAAATTTAAAAAAAAATCTAGCATATCGCTACCAATTAAATAGCGCCCGCCATTTATTGCTATCGCTATTTGTCGCTATTCGCCGTTAACAACTATGATTAAAAGTTAATATATTTTTTTCACGATCAAATACCTCCGAAAATTGGGATTAAGTATGTCTATGTTGATCATCAAAAGAGTGAGCATTATTAAACCATTATCTCGGAGAGTTGCCTATTTCTCGAGTACATGGTGACATCTTGTTTGTTATATCGTTTATTGTTATTTCTCGATTACATGGTGGCATCAGTGTTTTTTAGTTTGTTGGCCATGGCCCACATATGTAAACTGTAATGAAATATCTCTTTATGAACATAAGTAAAGCTTTTTATGAATCGTGTACTTGTTAACCTGTTAAACCAGGCATGCATAGGCACAAAGGTGATTGCGAGTGAAAGTTTGTCTGCAATTAGGAAAGACGTCCTTGCCAAATGCTACGGTAAGTGCGCATTTAAAATCTTCCTTTACTGATTGATTTTTTTCTCTCGATATAACATTACTTAATATCTCTGTAGGTGGTGACATCTCGAGAAAGAAAAAGTTGCTAAAGAAACAGGTAATTTGTTATTATTAATATGTTTTTTTATTTGCTTTCTCAGAAGGCCATGTTTGAGTGTATGAGATCTGCAGGTTACGAATATTAACTCTTGTACTATACGGTTATCATTTGTAGGCTGCTGGAAAGAAAAGAATGAAAGCGATCGGAAAAGTAGATGTGCCTCAAGAAGCATTCATGGCGGTTTTGAAACTCGAAAAAGAGGTGCTATAATCAGTCACAATGCCTATGTGACAGCATGCTGCAACACGTGTACATTGTATCTATATCACATGTACAGTGTATATCTACCAAGGTAGAAAGCAAAATTTTTAAATGGGCAATCAACTTCCTTGATGTCATCAGGGATTTAGTGATTAGAGACTATACATACCTTTAATACAGCTGCTTCTGAAAGGAAAAGAATGCTGAGTTCCTCTTTGTTTCTTCGCGCTTATGAGACAGTTTTGTGGCATGCATCGGCTTCAAGCTAACGCGTCCAAAGCAGATAAGTGTTAAAAGTAGCTTTTGTTGCCATATGTGTATCTGTCATAATAGATATTTTGATGTACGAACAAGAGTTTATTCATGGAGGAGTTGTTGGAAGACGAAAATTAAGGGTGATAGGCGGTACTCGAGAGTATATTTGTGCCCATTTCATCTTGAAATTTTATTAAGAGCCGACAGGTGATTTTTCGACATGCATCTTGAAATCACCTCACAATTCTGAATAAAATTTCAAGATGAAACGGGTACTAAAAATACTCTCATGAGTACCGCCTATCACCCTTAAGTTTCGTCTGCCAACACCTCCATGAATAAAATCTCGTCCGTCCATCAAAATATCTATTACAACTGATGCAGCAAGATGACAGATAATGGCATGATCTTCATCTATAGATTTGGTATTCCCGAAATCAATAACAAAGTTACCGTATTCATCAAGAGATTTGACAAGAACCATATGAAATGTATACAATCTCCTTCAGAGATATATACAATTCATCATAGACAAACGCCATGCCATCGTTCTTTTGATGCCTCGCTCAAACAAAACCTAATCACCCCTTCATGTTACGAAAACATCACCGGAACATTTTGTGAAAAATAATAGCATAGGGACTGAATTGTAGTGCATCAAAGTAAGGAGAGTAGAGTGTTCTATGATAGGTTGCAACCAACTTAACTCTGTGTAGTGGATTTAAGGGGGACATCCTAGCCATCAATTTTGAAAACAACAAATTCTGAATGATAAGAGAACACAGTCGAGCCATGAGAAGATGCCGAACCAAAAATCGAAACAATACACAAATGGCAACAAAAGCTACTTTGAACCCTTATGTTACACCCTTATAGGGCTGTTCATAAAGCTCGCGACTCGTAGCTCGACTCGTAGCTCGCTCGAAAGAAGCTCGAGAAAAACTAGCTAAAAAAACTCAATTTGAGATGACGTGAACCAAGCTGGCTCATTTTGTAACCAAGCCCAGCTCGAGCTAAGCTCGGCTCGGCCAATGGCTCGGCTCGTTGGCTCGTTCTTAGGCTCGTTTAACACCAACGTAAAGCTCAAGCCAAGTTTAACCGCCTGAATTAATTTCGAGCTTGAGCTCGATCCCACCCTGGCTCGACTCGGCTCGGCTCGTTTACAGCCCTACACCCTTACAACTAAATTTTTAGCATTTGCTCGACTTGAACCCTCAACACTTTTGAGAGAGGAGCACAATTTCAACATCTTGAGACTATTGGGCTAATTGCTCTTTGGACTTTGATGATTTCTTTTGAATGGCCAACATAATCAATTCCGAGCACTCTCGGGTCAAGTCTCAGTTGATACTCAAATGAACATAAAATTATGGCTAACTCCCACAGTATTATTAGATCAAGAAAACTACACAAAAACTTGATTACAAATCCCTACCCAATACGTGGTATACATAGCTAACCTAACGTGTTAGACTATAACTAGGATTGTTCACATAATTATCTTAAAGACATCTAAACCTTACTCGTTTAGGATACTAGATAATTATCTAATCAATTAACTAGGACATGATAATTACGACTAATTATTAAATCATAATCACATTTAATAATATATAGTTATTCACTCCTTAAAACCCTCCTTGAGCCTTGCACGCCAAATCGGTTACATAACTCAAAATTTCCAACATCGGGGCACCCACTGGACCGAATGGAGTACCCCGAGAGTACCCGAGTCCACCACCAATTCTGGGGAAAACCCGGTAACCCACCCGCTCGTAGGCACAACGTTGAAATTACCGGTAAAACTCGTTTTGACTCAAGGATCGAACCCAGGTTTCCTTGGGTCTCCTATCATTACCTCAATCTGCACCAAGGGAGAGTTGAACCAGCATCTCCCAAAAGAAATGCAAGCATTCCACCACTTGATGTAGAGATCATTGGCAAGTTTGATGATTATTCCAATGAAATTAAATGACACCACTCTTTCCATTCCAACATGTTGCATTTGGCCCGATTCTTCAACCATACATAGGCATTCATTCGCTTTGATCCCCTCAATAATTCGTGTGGGGTGATCTGTTGTTGAAGATAAAATGGTTTCTCTCATAACTTGAGAGAAAATGGTATTAAATGGATTTCAAAGATTAAAAAAAAAAAGACAAAATTTGAATAAAGGTAATAATGTTTTCGTTGAACAGATGATGTGCCCTATAGGTGTTAAAAAAAAAGGGTATTTTAGTTAATAGAAAAATTTTGTTTATCATTTAAAATGAAAGGGGTTTGAACCGGAGGGTTTAAAAATGTCTGAGCCCGGGTTCGAACCGGGGACCTCTAGTGTGTGAGACTAGCGTGATAACCGACTACACCACCCAGACAATTGTGAGTTGTTTTGTTTAATGAACTTAATATCAAACTTTTGTTTCACTTACAATATAAATCAAATAAAATTATAATTCCCATGAGAAATTTACAATCACAATAGTTCATGCATGTAAAATAGACGTATAGTACGACACCCAACATGTTTGGTACAAGTGAAGCATATATACAAGAAAATGGAGTAGATTATAAATACAAAAATAAAAATAAAAGAAATTGGTTGGAGTCTAAGTTTTCTGAGTGTTTCATTAATCATTTTAGCGTTTTTTTGCCTTTTTATAATGTATATACGTGTGGGCCTTTGAGGGCAAAAGTGAAAGTGCACTATTTTTAACGTTATTTTACTAATTTCGTGAAAATAACGTTAAAAGTGGGGGACGGTTAATCATACATCATGTGGTAGCGTTGATAGCCGAAAGACAAGGGGGTACGTACACTAATCAGCCTTTGTCCCAATTGTTGAGTGTTATGTATCTTATGTCGAAGACTTGATGCAAAACTACAATTGAGCTGGCGGTATCACTGGAAGCAGCCTCTCTATTTCTACGGAGTAAGGGTAAGACTGGGTATGATGATGATAATTTTTATAAACAAAACCACTCAACTTTCATCGAGTGTTCTATGACCATACGCAAGGTGTTGTGCATTGTCTACATGTTAAACCAAGCATGCATAGGCACGAACAGTAGTAGGGTTAATTTACAATGTGACATGACAGGGTTAATTTACAATGTCACTAGTGTCATGAACTAAAGCATATAACTAGTATTTGGTTTTACGAGAATAAAATACTTGATTTCATAGTATAATTTAAAAGGTAATAACAATGAAGTATATAAACGGTGTCACCCGCAGTGAAACCATACAAGAAATCGATAAATGTCGCTTTTTTTTGTCTGCTATTTTTCCTGGTTAATTATGGGTTTTACGCAAAAAGCACACAACATCCAACAAAGAGAATTAAGAATTGAGGCTTTTCATTGACAGTTATAAAGCTAGGGCCGCTACAAGTACTACAAGCTAGCAAAACTTATGAGAAATCATAGGTTTGAACAAGTGATCAAATTTAATTTACTAGTTGACAGGTTTAAAGAGCGACCTCAGTAAAAGATAGTAACTCAGCACAGTGTAAGACTGTGCACTAGATATGACTCGAGACACGGCATGAAAATAACCAGGTTATTGGGTTGTCATATCTGACATGTTTAATAAGTGTGTCATGTTCGGGTTTATATCTTAAAATCGTTTAACTAAATAGGTCAACCAGCTAACCTGTTTAGCCCACTTTTTTCACAACCCACCAACCCGATTAACATGTTTACAATTTGATTACTACTCACCAACCCATTTGACAAGTTTAGATAAGTGGGGTTGATGGATTGTGTTCATGTTACATGATTTTAAATGTGTACCGATTACAATTGATGTTTTTTATGCGAATAAAAATATGAATCGTGTTTAGGATAAATAAGTCAACACACTAACCCGACATGATTAAGTAACACCCTATCAAATACATTTAACCCACTTTTTTACAACTTACTCACCCGATTAACACATTTACAACTTGATTATGACTTGCCAACTCGTTTGATATGTTTAGATAAATGAGTTAGACATATCGCATTCACGCTACATGATTTTAAGTGTGTGCTAATTATAATTGATGTTATTAACACGAATGAAAATGTGAGTCATGTTTGGGTTTGAACAATTCAATACTCCAACCCGATATAATATTATAATTAACACCCTATTAAATACATTTAACCTATTTTTTTTTACAGATCATAACCCGATGAACATGTTTACAACATGATTACTACTCACTCGTTAACCGGTTGACACATTTAAATAAATAGATTAAATAAATCATGTACAAGTTACCTGATTTTAAGTATTTTAAGTGTGTGGTGATTACAATTGTTGTTTTTGGCAAATATAAAAATAGGAGTCGTGTTCGGGTAACACAAATCAACACTCCAACCCAACATGATTAACAACACACTCATTATGAAAGAACACCATAAACCCCATTACTATCTACCTTCAAGTATCCAAACACACAAACACATTTTTATCATTTAAAAGGAATGTAAGTAGTTTACCCCTCATAGATAAAGGTGGTTTGAAATTTTGAATAACCATCAAACCCCCTAACCGTCAAAATCTAAAAAAAGAAAGCTAGACGGTTTGTTCAGTTTAAATTATATACGGTTTGTCGGTTAACGGTTCAGCTTTCCGTTTGGAACTTAGTTACGGTTAGTAAACGGGCCGTTTATCCTTTATTGTTTAAATTTTTTGATTTTAAAAATATAAAACTATGCATAAATATATTATACTGATAAAATTATCATTTTTACAAATTAAATACGAAACTATATCATTTTTTATATATTCTATTTCTAAATCCGGCCAAACTTACAAGGTGTGAAGTTATTTGAAACTAAATAAAAAAGTAAAAATAACAACAAAAATGTCTGAGCCCGGGTTCGAACCGGGGACCTCTAGTGTGTGAGACTAGCGTGATAACCGACTACACCACCCAGACACTTATTAAGTTTTACGGTTAATTAAAATATAATTCTAACAAAGTAACGATTTCTTTAAAAAATTATCCTTCCGGTTTTTTAACATGTAGATTATGCATAATCTCTTAAAATGAAATATCTATAAACATGTTTGTTAAATCATTTAAAAATATCATTTAGTATCTTAACTTAAAGAATTTCAACTTGTTTAGAGGTAATTGATGACAACATACACGTTTAAGAAGAATGTATGGTCACTTAGCGAAGCTTATACACAAACGAGCTTCAATATATCAATACACTACCTTTGGAAACACTATTCCCCCAAACAAAAAAACCAAATAATTACCGATGATCACAATCATAAACTAGAAATTTGATTCGAAACACCCCAAACAAAAAACCAAACAATTATCGATGATCATAATCTTGAACTATAAATTTGATTCGAAACAAATACACAATATAGAAAGATGAGTGTGGGATATTAGAGATACTGAAACCACAAAGAAAGAAAAAAGAGGTAACGTCAGAATATTATATGAGTAGGATCTAACGTCTATGTTGACAAGTGGAGTACCAATCTTTGGATAGCGGATTTCAATATCTGAATCCAAAATTTAAGATTCGGATATTGAAACAGGTATTCAAATTGTAAAAAAATGTGTTTATTTAATAATTTTCAAATAGAGTATTTATCATTTATATGAAATATTATTTTAGATAGGAAAATTGGTTTTTAATAAACCAACATTTGCCCCATTGGTAATTAATAATCCTACCTACAGAATTGGTAATTAATAATCCTACGTTTCAATATGTTGGTACTCAATAGACCTTCGTTAGTTTTTTTAACTGAAGTTAGTTTTTAAGTTTTATTTGTTACACAAACAGTCCCTGTAGTTATAATTTACTAGTTTTAAGTTTTATTTATTACACAAACAGTCCCTGTAGTTATAAAAAAATATCATAAAAATAAAAAAAAATCTAAAAAATCAAAAAAATTCTAAAAAATCAAAAAAATTCTAAAAAAATCAAAAAAATTCTAAAAAAATCAAAAAAATTCAAAAAAATCATAAAAATTCAAAAAAAATCAAAAAAATCATAAAAATTCAAAAAAAGCAAACGTTTCGACCCGAACCGTTTCGACCCGTACCGTTTCGACCCGTACCGTTTCGACGCGTACCGTTTCGACCCGAACCGTTTTCGACCCGGACCGTTTCGACCCGGACCGTTTCGACCCGGACCGTTTCAACCCGTACCGTTTCGACGCGTACCGTTTCGACCCGTACCGTTTCGACCCGTACCGTTTCGACGCGTACCGTTTCGACTCGGACCGTTTTCGACCCGGACCGTTTCAAAAACGGTGGTGGTGGTGGTGGTGGTGGTGGCGGTGCTGTGGTGGTGGCGGTGGCGGTGGTGGTGGCGGCGGTGCGGTGGTGGTGGCGGTGGTGGCGGTGGTGGTGGCGGTGGTGGCGGTGGTGGTGGTGGCGGCGGTGGTGGCGGCGGCGGCGGTGGCGGCGGCGGTGGCGGCGGCGGCGGCGGTGGCGGCGGCGGCGGCGGCGGTGGTGGTGGTGGTGGTACGGTTCGAAACGGTTCGCGTCGAAACGTTTGCTTTTTTTGAATTTTTTGAATTTTTATGATTTTTTATGATTTTTTGAATTTTTTTGAATTTTTATGATTTTTTTGAATTTTTTTGATTTTTTTAGAATTTTTATGATTTTTTAGAATTTTTTAGATTTTTTTTTATTTTTATTATTTTTTTATAACTACAGGGACTGTTTGTGTAATAAATAAAACTTAAAACTAGTAAATTATAACTACATGGACTGTTTGTGTAACAAATAAAACTTAAAAACTAACTTCAGTTAAAAAAAAATAACGGAGGTCTATTGAGTACCAACATATTGAAACGTAGGATTATTAATTACCAATTCTGTAGGTAGGATTATTAATTACCAATGGGGCAAATGTTGGTTTATTAAAAACCAATTTTCCTTTTAGATATCCAATATATTCAAATTTTTTTACTAATATTTATTAATTAATAACTTTTAGAAAAATATTTCCAACAATTCAAATACCGTCTATACTTTATCAATCTTATAACAATTTAAAAGTTGCAAGGTATACAAAAGTTAGAGTAAACTTCTGTTTTGCTCCCTTTGATTTGGTCGTTTTAATGGTTTTGTCCCAATCCTTTAAAAATAGTCATTTTACTCCTTGATCTATGAAGCTTATCTCTATTTCACTCCCCCACCTCTAACGCCATCCAATTCAACTGTTAAAACGACCAAACCATAGATCAGGGAATAAAATGACTATTTTTAAAGGATTGGGGCAAAACTGTTAAAACGACTAAACCTTAGGGAGCAAAAACGAAAGTTTACTCCAAAAGTTATTTGCCCTCAAACTTTCAAATTAAATTCTAAAAGTACCTTTATCCATATGTCCTTTGGACCAATGTTGTAGAAGACATTATGTGCTAGTCGGGTGGTCGGGTACCGCCTAAGGATTAATAGGGATTAATCGGATTGGGTTGTTTATGTATAATTTTATAAATTTATATATAAAAAACATTAATTTTATACTTTTTATCTACAAAATTGAAAGTTTAGGGATCAAGTGTAAACTAGTTAAAATAGAGAGGTGTTAAATGTTAAAACACCCAAACATTATTAACCCTAATCCCACCATCGTTCTTCCGTCTCCCCTGTCCTTCGTTCATCAAACCCCCCAAATTCTCCTTCATTAATCACAACGACATCAGGAATCTTTTGGCTGATGTTGATATTGCACAATGGAGACTCCTTCTAGTCTAGAATGAACGAAAATATTATCCGTTAGAATGTTAACGGGTCATTTATAAGTGTTTGACTTTGACCGGTTAATTTAATGGATACGCTCGGTTCGCTAGATTAAGCATTGACCAGATAGAATGTGGTTTATAGCATTCCGAGTGCAAGTACTCGTGTAATATAGGTTTAATAACCAAACATTATGATTAGAAATGATTTTGAAAGGTTTTAACCTGATTCGACTAGTTTATATATTTTGTTTTATTTAAACTAGCCGTACACGTATATACGGTATCGGGTGGTCGAATGGGTCATTGACGAGTCCATTATGTCAAAAAAATATTTCATATTGTTATAAAATCAGTTTCAAAGTCAGATTATATGTCTTGTTGGTTTTAAAACCATCTTTATTCCATAAGGGCATTTTCGGCATTTTAAAGTATACAATGTTGACTCAACCATAAACCCATCAAACGACATGACCGGAAAGTATAACCTCACAGGGTTATTCCCCATAATATTATGGTCACATAAAAAGTCTTAATTGGGTTCTAAACTTAACCAAACGGGTCATAATCGAAAGTCAAAGAAGAAGTCAAACTATTTGACCTTCGACTACGAAATGAGCTCTAAACACGACATGACGAGTTGGACATGATAAAACATGTCCTAATATGCTATATAAACTTTTATGGTGTCAAAATTTAGAGTTTTAATACTTAGAAGTTCACTTATCGTAATCTTCAAAAATATATGTTTATGACTTTTTATTTTATATATGTTGACTCGTCATTTTGCCTACTTAACATGATTTAAATAGGGTATAATCACAAGGTATTAACACCTTCATTATTGCGATCATGTTGCAAAGTTCAATTTGAACTTTGATTTGATCAAAATGGTCAGGACCGAAAGTAAAAACAAAAGTCAATTTGCTTGACTTTCGGCTAATAACTAGCCTATTAATGGAAAAGAATTGAGGGAGAACACTTACAAGTGTTCAAGAGGAAGATTAAACTTTAGAGAAGGAGGCCTTTATGAAGAGAAATAGCTCCAATGATAGAGAGAAAGAAATACTGAATGGTGCAATGAAAAAGGATGAAGAACATCCTCTATTTATAGTGTTGGAGGTTGAAGGAGGTTGTGCCAAGTGTCCCTGAAGTTCTCAGGTGTTGATTAGTGGCAAGGAAGGTGGAGGAAGGAGGTTAGATGTGGCACAAGTAAGAGTTGGGTGGTAAGAGGCAGCAGCTGCAGCTGCAGCCTTCTATCTGCAGACCCCTTACGGACCATAAGGGTCATGTCTTACGGTCTGTGAGGACCTAGTGCGCCTACTGTTTCAAATTGTCTTACGGACCGTAAGGCACATACCTTGCGGTCCGTAAGGGACCTCCAGAAGCAAAATTTTGGCATTTTTCCAGTATTGACCCATCAACTTTGTTTCATCTCCCACTTTGATATAATTGTCATTATCCTCCAACAAATCTGGAATATTGGAGAGTTTCCGAACACGTGTTGCCTTATTATTCGTCATAAATTTCCGAGGTGTTACTGTCTTCCACATGACCGCCACATTATTTTTTTTCATTACATCCTTAAACCATGAAAATGGTCATCTTTCACATCCCTAAATCATTGGCTTGTACGATATAAATAAAATGTAGTACATTTTAATAATTTTGTCAAATAAAAATAAAAACAAATTACAAGATGTTGCGGTTATTGGGGGAAAATACCGTCCAGAGGATGGAACGGTGTTCCCTAGTGACACCACATGCCATTTCGGTTATACTGCTTGAATATCGCAATCACACCCACCTCTCTAATAAAAAAAAGTTTATGCTTATCCCCACAATCAATGAAGACACACAACTCAAACTATAACAACCCAAGTAAACCGTGCCAAGATATTGTCCGCTTTGCCCCCGATGGGTTGCCCATCCAGGAACTCACGGTTTTGTTTCCACCCGATGAGTCGCTCGCCCAGGCAAAACGCGTCATGGTAGAGAAGGTTTCCCACCCCCTTATAAATAAGGCTTCGTTCTCCTCCTCAACTGATGTGGGACTTACATCTCCACCACCCCTTAGGGAGCCCAGTGTCCTCGCTGGCACACCGGCCCGGCCCCTGACTCTGATAACATATGTAAAATCTTGTCCCTCTCACCACCAATATTCTCCACTTTGCCCTCGATGGGTTACCCATCCAGGAATTCATGCCTTTGTTTTTGGTTGCCCACAGTGGAGACTTCCTAGAAGGTCACCCATCCCGGTACTACTCTACCTGAGCATTCTTAACTGTGGAGTTTTCATGTGCCACACAGCCAACTAAGCCCAAAAGCGTTGGCAATTTAAGAGGCATTGGATTATTATTAACCAGGGATCTCTCCTAGCCACAGTCGATGTGGGATTTGTCTAGGGTGTCACAATGATCCATGTAAATCTTTCGGTAGTCGGTATAGGTATCATTACAATCACCCCCTTAGGGACTCATCGTTCTCGATGAGGTTTGCCCCACCATCCCGAACGGCTCAGGAGTGGCTCTGATACCATTTGTAACATCCCAAGTAAACTGTGCCAAGATATTGTCCGCTCTGCCCCTGATGGGTTGCCCATCCAGGAACTCATGGTTTTGTTTCCATCCGACGAGTTGCTCGCCCAGGCAAAACGCGTCATGGTAGAGAAGGTTTCCACCCCCTTATAAGGAAGGATTCGTTCTCCTCCTCAACCGATGTAGGACTTACATCTCCACCCCTCTTAGGGAGCCCAGCGTCTTCGCTGGCACACTAACCCGACCCCTAGCTCTAATACCATTTGTAACATCCGACCCTTCTCACCACCAATATTGTCCGCTTTTCCCCCGATGCGTTGCCCATCCAGGAACTCATTGATTTGTTTTTGGTTACCCTGATAGAGACTTCCTAGGAGGTCACCCATCCTAGTACTACTCCTACCTTAGCACGCTTAACTGTGAAGTTTTCATGTGGCCAACTAAGCCTAAAACACGTTGGTGATTTAAGAGGCATTGGATTACTTATGAACTAGGGATCTCTCCTGGCCATGACTGATGTGGGATTTTCCTTGGGTGTCATAATGATCCATGTAAATATTTCGGTAGTCGGTATCAGTATCATTACAATCACCCCCTTAGGGACTCATCGTCCTCGATGAGGTTTTCCCCACCATCCCGAACGGCTCAGGAGTGGCTCTGATACCATTTGTAACATGTCGCCCCTTTCACCACCAATATTATTCGTTTTGCCCCCGATGGGTTGCCCATCCAGGAACTCACGGCTTCGGTATCATTACAATCACCCCCCTTAGGGACTCATCGTCCTCGATGAGGTTTGCCCCACCATCTCGAATGGCTTAGGAGTGGCTCTGATACCATTTGTAACATCTCGCCCCTTTCACCACCAATATTATCCGCTTTGCCATGATGGGTTGCCCATCCAGGAATTCACGGCTTTGTTTTTTGTTGCCATCAGTGGAGACTTCCCGGAAGGTCACTCATCCTGGTACTATTCTCACCTAAGCACACTTGTGTAGTTTTCATGTGCTCCACAGCCAACTAAGTCCAAAACACGTTGGTGATTTAAGAGGCATTGGATTACGTATAAACCAGAGATCTCTCCTGGCCACGGCTGATGTGGGATTTGCCTAAGGTGTCATAATAATCCATGTAAATCTTTTGATGGACGGTATCGGTATCATTACACATATCGTCTATCTAATTAGTTACAATCCTAGAATTCGTCTTTTCTAAGTTGCATCAATACATTGGGTGTTGGGAACAAACTCCTTACGGACCCCATAATGGTTCCACCACATAGTCCGCCATACAAGCTTCAATACATGTTACGATTATTAGGATGTAATTGATTTCTTGAACACTCGTAGTGATCACTGACTTTTTAACTTGTCACTTCTAGATAGGGTGTAAAACCAGTCAAGTCATTTCTGAGCTACTCAATATCGTCGATCCAAACCTTAAATGAGCTCCAACCTAAACTAAACCGAAGCATGTTCGACAAATATAGATGTACTAATTTTTGTTTAATACATATATACATTACATAATAAATATTATAAATGTACGTACAATGATGAAAACAAACAAATCTTCTATCTATACTTTCTATAAAAGGAGAAATCCCAATGACATAAGAAAAGCTGATGTGTCAGCAGGAGAGGCTGTCCAACAATGTTTTTCTTATGTCATCAACGATGAGGTGGCAGCCATAGAGGGAGCATAGTGACATCATAATTCAAAGATCTGCCTTCAAACCACTGCCCCACTTTCAAATTTCAAAGGTCTGGCCCACATTCAATTATGAAACCACTGATGTTCATTCAAAATTCAAACCACTCATGTTTCGTTAAAATGGGAGGGTAATTTGAAATTTAAAACTTATAGGGATATGTAATTTGCATTTAATGTCATCAGAGCTTCAGTTCTTCTCTCTCTCAAATATAAATTCAAACCCAAATCCAAACCTGATCATAATTTCAAAAACCCATTTCAATCTCTCTGTTTACTCTCCCTCAACTCGCTATCTCTAAAACTGTAGATATAGAGAAGAGGATAAAGACGACAGAGGCGTTGCACTTAACATCGATTTGAATGTTATGCAGACCAACGGTAGTTTAAAAATATATATTTTTTGATTTTTTTTCTTTTTTGTAATCGTTAATACACTTTGTAATCAGTTCTTCTTCTTCTTCTTCGTTATTTCTTGAGCTTTGTTACATGTTTTACAGATTGAAGTTTCTTCAAATCGTCATCTTCTCCAATGCTTCCATCGATTATTCTCTCGGTAAATCTGGTAACAATCCGTGACCTAATTTCTTTCATGATTCTATGAAATTTGTTTGATATGTTTGTAGCTTTTGATTTTGTCATTGATTTGTCATTGTTTATTCAGATGCTTGCATTGGTGTACCATGTGATTACGAGTAGATTGATTTTGATATGTTTGTAAAAGGAGAAATCCCAATGACATAAGAAAAGCTGGTGATGTCTGTTTATTCATCATGTTTAACATCGATTTGAATATTATGCAGACCAACGGTAGTTTAAAAATAGATATTTTTTTATTTTTTTTCTTTTTATCACAAACTGAAGGTTTGTATGCTAAATGTTCTTCAGGTAGATCTTGCTGGATTTTTTATTTGGTATGGAAGTCTTGAGTTCGTAATCACAACTTCGAAATGTAATCAAGGTTATAAAATGTATCTCAACTTTATTGATGAAGAGGTAATGCCTGTTTGTGTTTCAAAATAGATGTATATGTGTTTAAAATAAATCATGATTCTATGAAATTTGTTTGATATGTTTGTAGCTTTTGATTTTGTCTTTGATTTGTTATTTTTTATTCAGATGCTTGCATTGTTGTACCATGTGATTACGAGTAGATTAATTTTCAGTTGGTATATTGGTGGAATGACAGCAAGTCCAGGTTATGCTTCAAGTTGTCTCGAACTCTTTGGAGGCGGATAGGTGGCTTTGGGAGGTCTGAAAAAAAGAATCGATAAATTTAGGGAAAATGGGGTTGACAGATGATAACCCAACAATTGAGGATCTCATTCTACAGCTTCGATAAATTCAAGGGTATTCGGAAATAATGCTTCCTAGATTTTTGAAGACCGACAAATGTCCAAAGAAGCATCACTGTGGACAATTGTCAGTCTTCAAAAATCAAGGAAGCATTGTTTCAGAATACCATTGAATTTATCGGAGCTGTCGAATGAGATCCTCCACTGTTGGGTTATCATCTTTCAAACTCATTTTCCCTAAATTTATTGATTCTGTTTTTCAGCAGGTATGTAATGCAATGCAATGATTCCTCTCAATTGAATAGACGGACACTTGCTTCCTCTCAAATGGTTATGGAGTGGTTATAACAGCTGATCATGCTAAGGACTGTTATAACTAACCACTGCTCCTTATAAAGACTGATGGACGTAAAGACTGATGAGACCTATCTACTGTTGAAAACAAAGCCCTGTTAAAGACAGGCACTTATGTACCTAAGGCCTGATCAACCGAAGGAAAACCACTGCTCAGTAACAGCAGTAGTTCAGCATCTACAGCAAATTCAACATCAACATTTATGTAACAGTGTTTAGTTATATACAATCTCTCGAGACAAACCCTAGAGTTTATGTATATACAATCTCCCCATGTTGATTCGATTAATGTTATGTTATGTTATGTAATTGCTACCGTTTGAATATTATTGTTATTATATTATCATCTGTTGATCATGGTATGTTAAAGAACTGCTGTTAAACATTCTCTGTTGAACTGCATCATCTGTTAGTCCATAGCAAAGGTTCTCTTTGGCAGACCTTTGCTTGAAGGAGATCTGGGTGTTTATCAGCAGATGTTCATCATGATGCGTGTGTAAACAGATGTTTGAAATCCTCTGTTGAACTGCATCATCTGTTAAGGCACATTAGATGTTAGCAATCTATACTGTGGAATGATCAGCAGATGTTATGTTTGGCAGACCTTTGTTTCAACAGCAGATGTCAAAATGTTTAAAGATTGTATCATCTATTAAGTAACAGCAGATGTTAGCTTTATGATGCTTTTGTATTCATATTCAGCAGCAGAGGTTGTGTTTATCAACAGAGGTTATTTGTTATAACAGTCTTTGTGTTTATCAGCAGAGGTTGTTTGGAACAACAGAATTTGCTTGAACAAATTTTTTATTTGACAGAGCTTTATCTAAATAGAGGTTGAGTGCATGAATTTGTTTGTAGTCAGAGGTTAATTCAAGTGAACTTATGACAATGATCACCCATAAATTTGTTGAAGCCTTTTAAGTGTCGATGACTGCCCATAAATTTGGTGAAGCCTTTTAAGAAAAGTGTTTTAAGTGTTGATGACTGTCCATAAATTTGTTGAAGCCTTTTAAGTATCCATGACTGCCCATAAATTTACAGAGTATAATTGAAGTTGTAATGTATCATGAAGAGCCAATTAAAATATGTAGAGAATGTACAACAAAGGTTTAAGTTAATATAAATAACAAGATAAGCATACATGATTATAATTTAAATATTCGTAAGTCGTAAGTTTTCAAAATATAGAAGTTTGATACATCACCATCCCATAATTTATCTCAAATGAGATAATACCAACAACCACAACTATCTGTAGACTTTCTTTAAGATCAGCTTGGCTTTTTCTTCAGAGTAGACAAATTTGCATTTCATATTTCTATAGATACCATTGGGCTTCGTGAACTTCTTGGTGAATTGACAAACCGCGTATCTAAATCCCTTGCCATGCTTCTCCCGTAGAAAGTCAATTACAGTGTCAACTCCATTCAGATTTTCAACTGTCATCTTTTTTGTTCTATGAATCCTTGATAAAGACGCTACTTTCACATTCAGACGCTTAAAAATAAATATAAAATATCAATAAGAAATAAGAAATACATAATGTATTTAAGTAAAGTAACAAAAAAACAGCTTAATTGTAACAAACATTTAACATCCAAAGAATGAGGAATAATATATTAACAGAATAAACTTACAAAATGTTTGTTGCAGTACCATACGATTTGTAAGGGGTATACATCAGGATCAGCTTCATAATCTGAGACAGCGGCATCAAAATTTGCGTCATCGATATCATCGAATGATTCATTCGATACAACATAATCACTATCAGAATCTGTGTCATTGGATTCTTCAACATCCGACTGGTGATGCAGATCCTCGGTAATTGGAGCAACTTCTAAATTGGGTGAGGAAGTATCGTCTATCGGACTGTCATTGGATTTGGGTACAACAATCTCACATTCATTCAAATCAAAGGCAGCAAGCAGAAAGATGTAATCCGCTACGTATCTTAAAACAAGTACAATTCATGTTTGCATACCTATGTAGTGTACAACCTTTTCCCATCCATCGGTTATAAAGTAACAATTCCGAAAAGGATCACGTTGAAGTAGTACATCAAAATAGTCCCACTGATTCACATAGATCTTAAATATATCTTTAAGTTTACCAACTCCAATACTGACGTCGACTAACTCCTTGGGTATTAGCTGAACAAAAAGATATAAAATTATGAAATCAACAAAGGTACAGTAAAATTAACAACTATATCACTAATTACTATAGTAACATTTAAGTATTGGATTAAAATACCAAAACTTACCAACACGTCCTTACAAACATCAGTAAAACTATGGGAGAATGAATCCATACATCCAAACTTCCTCTCAAACGATATTGATGTGAACATAGAAGTCATTGGGAGTTTTGTTGGATAGTGATGAACTTTTTCAAAAGGTGTCAGCAGATATGTATATGGTGCAGTTTTTTTAAATACCAACAGACATCCTTCTTTCAATGAAAGGTCAGAGACAACTGAGGACCATCCTTCTTTTAGAGCAAAAGTTCCATTGTGTTTTGAGAATCGGTAATCCCATCTCATACCGTTTACACACTCTATAACGCCAACGTTACCAGGAACTTCTTTGAGTAAATGATTGTTTGCAAAGTTTTGTGGTATTATCTGTTGAGTTCAAGTATTCAAGTATTGCCAAGTGTTATATGTGAATTAATTGTTAACAATAAAACTGTAGAAAATGGTTTTAATGTAATAATCTTACCAAGTTTTTGGAATTAAGAGAATCCAAATATTTATAAAAAGACATCTTCCAAGATATGATGTTTCTGGTTAAAAATCAAAGAAAAAATGAGACAATGTATTTTATCAGATACTTCATTATTTATAAAGATTGTGATAGCAAATGTGAACCAACAATGTTTAACATATCTATGTCATTCAGATAACGCATTTAATATTTATCAATTTATCTAGAGTATATCAATAAATAAAGATTCCTCTAAAAACTGTAGAATCGAGTACCACTGTCAATAACTTTTTTTTGCAAGTCTATAAATAAAAGATTTGTCATTTAATCATATTCTTTAATATCAAGTAAGAAAAACAACAAAATATACCTTATCGGTTGCTTTCAAGAATCCAAATGTAACACCATATCAAACAAAACTTCAAATCGGAAACATTATAAAAAATAAAAAAGCTTGTAAAATTAAATTGATATATCATCTAAAACATGCAATACATTGAGAACAGTCTTCATAACAGTTGTTAATCATGTGCATATAAAACTAATGTATATACAAATTTTAATAAATATTATTATACCTTGATCGAAGTTGTTGATGATGTCAAAAGTAAGAAGTATTCAAGTTGAGTGATTCAATATTGAAATGGACATCGGTGATTAAAACTTGAAGCACTTTTTATGAGATCAGACAAACAATTTTGTAAAGGGGATTTGGAGAGTCGTTAAAAAGGTAAAGTATGTTTCTATCTGCCTCTATGTAAAAAGGTAAACCGCCATTGGAATAATAAATTACATTTTACCGCCATTGAGATAAGGAACTTACATTTTACCCCCTAATAATATAGCTTTCTTTTTCAAATCATTTTCAAATAATTCAAACCATTTTTAAAATACTTTGAAAGTCTTTTTCTTGAGTGCTCAACAATCTTCTTCATTCAGATTTGAAATTGTGGATACATACAATAGAATTTCAAGTAAGTATGAACTGTTCTTTCAACCAAGTCAAAGTCAAGTCTGTGCTGAAGCAAGGAAAAAAAGGAAGCGTGTCCTGCAACAAAAGCGAAACAAGAGTGGTTTTCATCGTATATCAACATCCGATTCTGTTAAAATGATTCCATTATTAAACACTCCAAGTGGTATGTCGTATAGGTTTGCAAACAAAATTTTACAAGAAATATATATTTATATGTTATCTTTTGGGAATCCTTACACATGTTTCGTATTTTACAAGTTTCAACAACCAGTGTTGAGAGAAGGAATGTGTATCATTTTCCTGCTTATGCTACTCCAAATATTAGCAGTAATTTGTTTCACTCATCTGCAGAAGTAAAATGTATACTTACTGTAGATATTTTTTGGTAATTTCACAAAAAATTCACAATATGTTCAAAGTTCTTTCCTTGAGTGGTCAACAATATTCTTCGTTCAAGTATTTTAAATTATGGATACAGATAACACAATTTTAAGTAAGTATGAAGTTGACCTTCAAGCCAGTCAAAGTCAAAGCTGTGCTGAAGAAAGAGAAAAAAAGAAGTATGTTCTTCAACAAAAGAGAAACAACAGAGGTTGTCATCCTGCATCAACATCTGATTCTGTTGAAAGGATTTCATTTTCAAATACTTCAAGTGGTATGTGTTACAGTTCTACAAACAAAATTTAAAAGAAATATGTATGTATATGTTATGTTTTTGGAATCCTTACGTATGTTCTATTTTACAAGTTTCAACCACCAATGTTGAAAGAAGGAATGTGTATCATCTTCCTGCTTATGCTACTCCAAATATTAGTAGTAATTTGTTTCACTCATCTACACAAGTAAAAGGTATACTTACTGCATATATTTTTTTGGTAATTTCAAATAATTTTCACAATACTTTCAAAGTTCTTTTCTCGAGTGGTCAACAATCTTTTTCATTCAAGTATTTTAAAATATGGATACAAATAACACAATTTCAAGTAAGTATGAAGTTGACCTTCAAGCAATTCAACGTCAAATGTGTGCTGAAGAAAGAGAAAAAAAGAAGTATGTTCTTCAACAAAAGAGAAACAACAGAGGTTGTCATCCTGCATCAACATCTGATTCTGTTGAAAGGATTCCATTTTCAAATACTTCAAGTGGTATGTGTTATAGTTTTGCAAACAAAATTTAAAAGAAATATGTATGTATATGTTATGTTTTTGGAATCCTTACATATGTTCTATTTTACAAGCTTCAACCAACAATGTCGAAAGAAGGAATGTGTATCACCTTCCTACTTATGTTATTCCAGATATTAGTAGTAATGTGTGTCACTCATCTACAAATGAAAAAGGTAAACTTACTGGAGATAATTTTTTTTTCTAATTTAATTATGAATTGTAGTTTTGTTCGTTTATTTTATATACTTTTGTCTTATAAGATTCATCAAGAAAAATCTCATCAAGGAATATCCATCACACTCCTTTTGGAAGTACTAAGCAAATATCCAATTTTGTTGAGAGGACTCCATTATCAGATATTACAAATTGTATGTTTTAAATTTTTGGAAACAAAATATTTGTTTAATCTTAGGTTTTATAAATTGTTATATATATCTTATTTTACAAGCTTCAATATAGGTGGAATATCTAAAATTGAATTACAAATGAGTGATGAGATGTTACCAGATTCTGTGGTTAAGAAGATTCGTGGAATTTCTAAAGGTATAAGATACGAATGTAAATTCCTGTTAAGTTTTCAATATGTAGATAACTTATGTTGACTTATAAATTTGCTAAGTCTGTAGATTATATTGATCATGGAGATGCCATCTTTGTGTGTTCTAAATGTGATGCAATGTTATGGGAAGATGAAATGCTTAGGGGAAATAAAAAACTTAACAAAACATCCTATTCTCTTTGTTGTTCAAATGGAGATGTTGAGCTACCACGACCGCCTACACCTCCTCCATTACTACGTTATTTATATAAAAGTCATACCTCACAGTCTCGCAATTTCATGGATAATATTCGAGATTGTCCAGTCCTTCAGAATGGTAAGAGATTGTTTTCAAGAAAATGAGTTTCAAGATGTAAGCTTGAAGATTATTGGAACAAGAGATAAGGATGGAAAAGTTCACAATTTGCCAACAGCATCAGAAATTGTTGCGTTAATAAATGGTGATTTTGATGGAGCATTTGATAAACAGGACATTGTTGTTAGAAAGAAGTCTGGTGGTCTTCAAAGAATTAGTGAGCTTCATCCCTCTTACCTTGCTTTGCAATATCCACTTATTTTCCCATATGCAGAAGATGGTTATAGAGTTGGTATTAAACATAGAGGGATTGCGATTGATAATGAGGTACTTAGAACCAATCTTACAATTAGAGAATTCTTTTGTTACAAAATTCAATATAGACAGAATCAGTTTTCATTGTTAGTTAATGCGAAAAACTATTTCAGCAGTTTTTGGTTGATGGATACACGATGATAGAATCTGCCAGGTTGAATTATATAAGGACACAACAACCTAAACTTAGAGCGCAAAGTCTTAAGAACTTGAATGCTACTGTTGAAAGTGGAGAGAATAATGCCTCAAGTTGTGGTAAACCTATACTTTTACCTTCATCATTTACTGGTGGTTCTAGATATATGATGCAAAAGTATGGCAATTTGCAAGTCTGTTGGATATCCCGATTTATTCATAACGGTGACTTGTAATCCAAACTGGCCTGAGATTTACAGGTGTTTGCACGATAAAGCTCTTAATGCTGAAGACAGGCCGGATATTATCTCTAGATTATTCAAGTGTAAATTGGATCATCTTATAAAAGATTTCAAGAAACATAAATTCTTTGGTGATATACAAGTAGGTACCCTTTAGTTATATTTTTTTTTTTACTTTGAACATCTAATTATATTTATCTAACAGCTCACTGTTCCAAAATTTCAGTTATGTATACAGTGGAATTTCAGAAGCGTGGACTCCCACATGCTCACATATGTTTGTTCTTGGGTGTTGAAAGCAAATTTCCAACTGCATCTGATATTGATCGTGTTATTAGTGCTGAGATACCAGATAAAGAAAGAGATCCTGAATTATATGAGCTTGTCAAGCAATTTATGATTCATGGACCAAGTGGTACAGACAACCCACTTTATCCATGTATGGTTCAGCAAAAATGTTCTAAAAAGTTTCCCAAAAAATATGTAGATGAGACTTGTGTTGATTCTGAAGGATATCTTGTCTATCATCGTCGTCAAACAAGTAATACAGTAGTAAAGAATGGTGTGACACTTGATAATAGATTTGTAGTTCCTTACAATGCTCTCCTGCTCAGAAAGTATCAGTGCCACGTTAACGTTGAATGGTGCAACCAGTCAGGTTCTATCAAATATTTGTTTAAATATATTAATAAGGGGCCTGATAGAGTCACTGCTTCTGTTTTTCAAGCCAATAGCACCAAGAATGATACTGAACAGAATGTAGCTGTAGATGAGATAAAAGCATACCTTGATTGTAGATATCTCTGCTTGTGAAGCTGCTTGGAGAATATTCATGTATGATATACATTATAGATATCCAGCTGTTGAAGTATTACTTTTTCATTGTGAAGATGGTCAGAGTATTGTGTATAACGATCATGATAAATTTGTGTGATATTGTTACTGGTCCAACTGTGAAAATGACAATGTTTACAGAGGGGATGAATTGTAATAAAGTCGATAAATTTGCCAGGACATTAAGGTATGTTCAGTTTCCGGGATATTTTGTATGGAATGCTAAAAATCGCAAATGGAATCGAAAAAAGCATATGTATGGATCAATTGGGAGGATACATTATGTCCCACCATCACTTGGTGATTGTTATTACCTAAGGATTTTACTGAATCATATTAAGGGACCAACCTGTTTTGAAGATATAAAAACAGTTGATGGGCAGGTTTTTCAAACATTTAAAGATGCATCTTTTGCACGGGGGCTGTTGGATGATGATAAAGAATATGTTAATGTTGTCAAAGAAGCTAGCACATGGTCAACCGGAGATTTCTTGATGTCCTTTTTTGTAATGTTGTTACTGTCAAATTTGATATCTCTTCCTGGTGTTTTTTGGTCGGAAACGAAGTCCCTGTTATGTGAAGACATTCTGTATCAGCAACGAAAGATAACTGGTATTTCAGGTAATGTGATTATTTTATTAAAGTTATATACAACTACATTAAAATTATGTAATAGCTCTGTTATTGGGAAAAAACTAATACTTTTTTCAACATTTGTTTTAGATTTGGATATTCAACAAGAAGAACTTGAAAATATCTGTCTATCTGAAATTGAAAAGTTGCTACTTACCAATGGAAGTACGGTGAGAAATTTGCTACTTACCAATGGAAGTATGACAGACTAGCTCTTCAAAGGGAACATGATGGTTATGTAAAGTGTTTAACTGCCGAACAGGAAAGGATATATAAAATTGTTATGGAAGCGATTGAAAAAGGTGATGGAGGTGTGTTTTTTGTATATGGTTATGGTGGAACTAGAAAGACGTTTCTTTGGAAGACATTCTCAGCTGCATTACAATCAAAAGGTGAAGTTGTATTGAATGTTGCATCCAGTGGAATTGCTTCACTTTTGCTGGATGGTGGTAGAACTGCTCATTCAAGGTTTGTAATTCCAATCAACATTAATGAGAATTCAATATGTTCGATAGAGCCTAATACTGAGTTAGGTGGTTTAATTAAAAGAGCAACATTGATTATTTGGGATGAAGCACCTTTGACTCACAAGCATTGTTTCGAGGCTCTTGATAGAACAATGAGAGACATATCACGTTCCAGTCAACCGAACATGCAATCGAAGCCGTTTGGGGGAAAGGTAATTCTATTTGGTGGTGATTTTAGACAAATTCTTCGGGTCATCCCTAAAGGTACCAGAAGAATGATAGTCAATGCTTCTTTGAATTCTTCTTATATATGGCACCACTGTCAAGTACTAAAGCTAACTGAGAATATGAGATTAAGAGTTGGTTGTCAGGAAGCAGATTTGAAAGAAATAAAGGAATTTGGAGAATGGATTTTAAAGCTTGGTGATGGTCTGTGTAACACCTCGTGTTTCGAAAGTCAAAGTCAACATTGAAGTCAAAGGAAGAAAAGATTACAAATTGCGATCTGTCACTTCCTGCTCACTTACTGTTTTGACTTCTTTGACTTGTAGTTAATTTATTTATTTATTTGCATTGGTTGTATTATGTGGAGTACCTGTTAATAATCGGGGTTTAATCGCTATTTATCGCTTGTTTTATCGCTTATCGCAATCGCATTCGCGAATCGAATTATGTGTTCTGGATATTTTTTTACGTGTGTGTTATATTTATGTGTTACTTGTGCATGTTTATTTATGTTTATGTTGTGGTGATCAATCGAAACGCTATCGCAATCGAATCGCAGACGCTAAACGCAAGTTAATTAAGATGATTGTATGTTAGATATAGTAGTTGGGATTAATGGGAAACTCTATCACATCGCAAAACTCAACGCACGAATCGAAATGACAAAACTCAACACGCCGGACACCGGATCGAGTGGCCACCCGATCGAGTGACCATCTGATCAGATTGCCACCCGATCGGACAGCCATCCAATCGGTGGCCCATCCGATCCGTGCACACTTTCATTTTTGGGAAACCCTATAAATACCTCACTTGTCACATCATTTGATGTGACAGTTCCTCTCACTCGACCCAGCCGCTCATAAGTCTCCTTCTCTCGATTTCTCGCGATTCTTGTAAGTTTTCAACCTAAATCTTGTACTTTCTTGATCTACATGCACTCCTCCACCTTTTTATCTTTTGAATCTTAACTTTTAACCGTGAAATCACTAGATTTAAGGTGTTCTAGGATGATGTCATCATGGGGTTCTTATGAACTTCATGTTTTGGCTTCAATCCACCAAGAACAACTTAGATCTGAACGATTTCCACATGAATAAACAAAGATCTTGCATATATCTGAACATATTCAAGGTGTAAAGGATTGAAAGATGGTTTTATAACTGTCTTTCAACTCTTTTACACTCAATGCACTCAAAACCGATAGAATCGAAGCTTGTTCTGATCTTCTACTCCTTCTTGTTGATGTGTTGGTTCAAGATCCGAATTCTATCCAAGAGACACTCGATTTCGGGTTAAACATGAACCGTCATGAACCTATGAACGGGTCGGGTCACAAGGGTCTTGACGAGGTTCTGTTGCTTAGCACGTTATCCAACTGTCTTGAGAAAACCGCAAAACTATCAAAACGACCAAGTATCAAGACGATCAGGCTGCCGGGACAGATCGCCGTCCGATCGGATTGCCACCCGATCTGACAGCCACCCGATCGGCTTGCACCTTGGTCCCACACTTAACTTTTATTTCAACTTTTTAAGTTTTGAACATCGAAACGAATTGATGTCCGATCGGATTGCCATCCGATCGAACAACCATCCGACTATGTGATGGTTGGAACTTCAATACTTAAATAATTTTCAACATGTTCAATGCATTACCCGTTCCAACGGATTACCACCCGATTGGCAGACTATCCGATCGAGTGACAACACTGCTGTGAACTTGTTCTCTGAGAGATACCTTGCCGGACGGATCGTCGCTCGATCAGACCGCCGTTCGATCGATCGACCTGAAGGCTATAGATACTTCTCTGTTTTCAAAATGCTACAACAAAAACTTCAAAAGGCAAACCATCATACGCAAACACATCCTCACCAAACAAGGGGACAATCCAATCGAATGGCCATCCGATCGGATGACCATTCGAACGGATTGCCACCCGATCGACTGGCCACCCGATCGGTTTTTGCCATCCGACCCTTGGTATCATTGCACAGTTTTACACGCCGCTTATCGTTTATGCTATCGTTAACTGTTCAGGCTTACACTAGCGCTCCCTTCAATCCAATCATAGATTGTGTTTAGCCATTACCATCTCTGTGAGTATACTCGATCCCTTTTTTGCTTTACACACTTTTAGGTGTTACATACGCTATCTATATTCAAATCACATCAATCACACAACGCAAACACTATTTATACGCTAACCGCTATTGCATGTTATACGTGACTCGATGAATGCCTGTTTGTTATGTTTACACATTGATTGCTGTCTACCTGCCTTAGCAACGATAGTACTATAGTTTGGACTCAGCACCTGTCGTGGACAGGGGTTGTTAAGGATATTACTTGTAACACCTCGAAAAATTCACGTCCTATAATGTGTTGACACGTGTCATATGTTTGAACGTGTGAAAGAATGTTATGAAAGGATTAAAGTTGACAATCATGAAAAGTATGTGAATATACGAGTTCTTAATGTCAACAGTGAATAAATATATTGTACATTAACCCTACATGATGCTCATTCCTTCAAACGAATAAATCATGGATCATACGAAGCGAAATATGAAAGAAAGTGAGAGATTACAAACTACAGGGGTTAAATGTGTCAACATGTTTAAGTTATACCTCTGAGTGACCTTTTGACAAACCCGAAGCTTTGTAACGGTTAATTATGCTCACTAGAATGCACGATATAAATTTCATAAAGTTTCGTTATCGTATGAGCAAGTTGTGATCAAATTCGTGTGCGAGGGGTTAAAGCGTCAACGTTGAAAGTTAGGACTTTTCGGGTAACAATAAAGTTAACCGGGGAATTAACAAAATGGGTATATGTCTTGAAGCCCCTAAACATCAATTTGGAGGGTTCAAGATGCAAGAAACAAAAGTCTAAACGAAGTTTGAAGAGACAAGGATCAAAACGCAATAAATCAAAAATTCTGATTTGTGCAGAGGAGGCGTCGCGCCACGCGAAGCCCCAGGGGGGGGGGCCTTCGCGTCACGCGAGGGACTACCAGCTCCGAAAAATTTGTTTCTTGTCTGCCTTTTTCATTCTGCTCGACTTTAACCGAATTTCCTCATCTCTCTTGACCCCTAAACAACCCCTAAACATCTAGGGACACTTGTGGATCAGTTGTGGTGAGTTGTAGACTTGTGTGTCAACTTTTTATGGTGATTAAATCACTATATAAAGCCCTTAAGTTGCAACAAGTTCTTCACATCTTCTCTTGCAATTCCTGATCATTCTGGAGCTCAAGACCCCTCTCAAGTCATCACAAATCGTTCATAGGACTCTTGTAAGTTTGCTTAACCTTCTTTAATTGAGTTTAGCTTAGTTATTTAGCTAAAAGTCAAACCGTCGTAATTACGATTTGACTTCGAGATTAATTAATAATGGCTCAGTCAAATCTCGAATTAAAAGTACCTTTAAGTAGGTAATTATGTGGGTAATAAACCCTTAAAAGGGTTCCCCGTGATTCCCACTCTAACTAGGTCAAATGTCGGGTCAAACTTACTAATAAAAAGTCAACAGAATGTTTAAATTACAATTTATGCATGATTAGCAATGTAGAACACATATAACATGTTTGATCATCAATATAACTTGGTAATGAATGTAAGAACATGTCTAAACATGTTCAACCCAAAAATTTTCAGTAGAGACCCGGTTCGGAACCGAAAGTCGCATAGTTTGACTTTCGCTTTGACTTTCAGTTCTGACCCGTTATGGTATGTTTTAGAAATGCCTTAGAGCTTTATTTAGACCAGGTTACATGCTAGTATAACCCTCTGTAATTATACACCATGGTTCGTTAGTTAACCAATTAATATGCATGATTCCGTTAATTGCTCATATGTTGACCATTATGCCCTTTTCACCTTAAGACGTGATTTTTGAAAACGTAAAAGAGTAGAAACCTTAGTTACTGATATATAAACTTGCATACAAAATTTGACATCAGTTTGAGGTATAGATTAAGAGTTATGCTCGTTAGCGTAAAATGAAAGCTTTATGTTAATTAAACGGCGTAATTAGCGTATAGCCTACTTAAACATACTTTTTGATATCAAACTCTTTACCCACTGATGTAATATATTATTTTGGGATTTTTGAAGATTTTTATGTTATTACAGGTACTTTCCTTGTAAATGATGTCTATGCAAGAGTACTTTTTGATTCAGGCGCTGATAAGTCTTTCGTAGATAATAAGTTTTGTGAATTGTTGAAATTACCTGTCAAAACCTTAAGTGTGAATTATGAGGTGGAGTTAGCAGATGGCACACTAGAAACCGTCTCAACTTTGTTAGATGGATGTGTTATATCCATTAAGAACCACTCTTTTCCTCTGTCTCTACTTCCCTTTAAGTTGGCCGATTTTGACATAGTTTTGGGTATGGACTGGTTATCTCATAACCAGGCCCAAATTGTCTGCAACAAGAAGCAGGTAGTGATAAAGACTCCGTCTGGTGAATCACTTACCATTCGGGGAGACACCCAGTATGGACTGCCTGAGCAGGTGACTATGCTTAAGGCTTCCAAGTGTTTAAAGAAGGGTTGTGTCATCTACATGGAACAAGTGATTGTTGATAAGCCTAAACCGAAGATAGAAGACATCCCCGTCATTTCTGAATACCCAGAAGTTTTTCCGAAAGAACTACCTGGTTTGCCACCAGATAGGCAAGTGGAATTCAGAATTGATATCATCCCTGGAGCAGCACCTGTTGCTAGAGCACCTTACAGGTTAGCACCAACCGAAATGCGGGAATTGAGAACACAGCTGGATGAATTGCTAGCCAAAGGTTTTATTAAACCTAGTTCGTCTCCATGGGGAGCACCAGTCTTGTTTGTCAAGAAGAAGGATGGATCGATGCGTCTGTGCATCGATTATCGTGAGCTTAATAAGGTCACGATCAAGAATAGATATCCTTTGCCCAGGATCGACGATTTGTTCGATCAATTGCAAGGGGCAAGTTATTTCTTGAAGATTGACTTAAGGTCAGGCTATCATCAACTGAAGGTTAGAGATGAAGACGTGCACAAAACTGCATTTAGGACTCGTTATGGTCATTACGAGTTCCTAGTAATGCCTTTTAGGCTCACTAATGCACCTGCCGCATTCATGGATCTCATGAATCGCGTTTGCAAGCCTTACTTAGATAAATTCGTCATCGTTTTCATCGACGACATTCTCATTTACTCTAAGAACCAAGCTGACCACGAGAAACACCTTCGCTGTATTCTCAAACTTCTACATCATGAGAAACTCTAGGCCAAATTTTCCAAGTGTGAGTTTTGGCTTCGAGAAGTCCAATTCCTTGGACATGTGGTGAGTGAGCGTGGTATCCAAGTGGATCCCGCTAAGGTTGAAGCAGTTATGAACTGGCAAGAGCCAAAGACGCCTACAGAGATTCGTAGCTTCCTGGGATTGGCAGGATATTACAGGCGTTTCATTGAAAATTTTTCAAGGATTGCTGCACCCCTAACTTCCTTGACCAAGAAGAAAGTAAAGTTCGTTTGGGGCCCTAAGCAGCAAGAGTCCTTTGATATCCTAAAACAAAAGTTGAGCAACGCCCCAGTACTGACATTGCCAGATGGAATAGAAGATTTTGTGGTTTACTGCGATGCATCGCACACTGGCATGGGGTGTGTGCTTATGCAGAAAGGCAAGGTTATTGCCTATGCATCACGACAGTTAAAGGTGCATGAAAAGAATTACACCACCCACGACTTGGAGTTGGGTGCCGTTGTATTCGCACTAAAACTGTGGAGGCATTATCTATATGGAATCAAGTGTGTGATCTATTCTGATCACCAAAGCCTCCAGCACCTGTTTAATCAGAAGGATTTAAACATGAGGCAACGCCGTTGGATGGAAACTTTAAATGATTATGATTGTGAAATCAGATATCACCCCAGCAAGGCGAATGTAGTCGCTGATGCCTTGAGTCGAAAAGAAAGGGTGAAACCCATCCGAATCAATGCCAAGCGCATGGAGATAAAGAACAGTTTGACTGAAAGGTTGTTAGTTGCACAGAAGGAAGCTGTGTTGGAAGCTAACTATCCTAACGAAAAGCTAGGAGTAACTGAGGAGCAGTTAACTCTTAGTAAGGATGGAATTCTAAGACTGAATGGACGAATATGGGTTCCAATTTATGGAGGACTTCGAGATGTTATCCTCCAGGAAGCCCATAGTTCCAAATATTCCGTTCATCCTGGAGCTGATAAGATGTACCAAGATCCAAGGGCAAATTATTGGTGGATAGGCTTGAAGAAGTCTGTAGCCACCTATGTAGCTAAATGCTTGACATGTGCGCAAGTCAAAGCCGAGCATCAGAAACCGTCAGGTTTGCTACAACAGCCTGAACTTCCCACTTGGAAATGGGAAATGGTAACTATGGATTTTATCACCAAGTTACCTAAGATGAGGAAAGGAAATGACACAATATGGGTGATCGTTGACAGACTGACTAAGTCAGCACATTTCCTGCCCATTAAGGAGACTTACAGCTCCGACATGTTAGCCCAGTTGTATGTCGATAAGATTGTAGCCTTACATGGCATACCTGTGTCTATTATCTCTGACCGAGATACTAGATACACGTCACATTTTTGGAAGAGTTTCCAGCAATCTTTGGGCACACGTTTGAATTTTAGTACGGCTTACCATCCTCAGACGGACGGTCAGAGTGAGCGTACTTTTCAAACGTTGGAAGACATGCTACGTGCATGTGCGATCGATTTAGGTGGTAGTTGGGATAAGAACCTACCGTTAATCGAATTCTCCTACAACATGTAACACCCCGAAAACGGGTTCGGTAATCAAACCCTGTTATACTAAAAAGACGGGTAAAATACCCTTGGTGGTAAAATTAACCCGGTGGATATTAGGATTTAAACAAATAATCCTAATATTAATTAAAAGGAAAATAAATGCTTTGAGAAAACAAAGTCAAGAAGAGGCGCGAGTTAACGACACTTAAAATAAAACGGGTTATAACTCCCGGAACCCACTAAGTTAACTAGGAATAATTAACTTTGTTAGTATTGAGTAATTAAGCAAAAACATTAAGAAAGCAAGAATTAAGGAACCTTTTTATAAAAGGTTGAAACAAAAGGGACTAATGTTGTAAGTTGTGAAACTTGTGTTTAAAAAAAAATTACACACACACACAAGGTGTGTGTGCGTGGAACGACCAGGAGAAGAGGAAAAAGGGTGCAAACCCTAGTTCACCAAAATCATCAAATTGAAGGTTGATTATAGCCCCAAATCGATGCATGAACACAAATTCGTGATCACCTAAGCTCAGAGATCGTAAGGTATGACAAATTTTGTAATTTGGTGATGTCTAGAAATTATGATGAACACTCTTAATCAAAATTCGGGAATGAATGTTGAATGTATGAGTGATATATGTGTTGAATTCATGTTTAGAAACAAACCCTAGTTGAAAACTTGAAGAATTGGTGTTAGAAACTAGGGATTTGATGATTACTCTTGTATATGCTAAGTGGGTTTTGACTAAATAATAAAGATGATGATATGTTTGTGCTAGAAATCGTCATAATCGATAGTTGATGAGAGATACTTAAACAATTTGCAAGTTTGAGTATTTAATCATACTTAATTGAGATGGGTTCTTGGAATGTTGTAATGAAATTGGTAAATAATTCATGTATGTGATGTTTTTAGGGTTTTGATTGCTAAAACTAGTGTTACGAAGTCATGAACATGTTTTAATTGAAAGCTGAAATCAAACAGCTTCTGATCAGAATTTACAGCTGACTTGTATTGGCTGTAACCTGAATAAAACGTGACAAAAACATGTGTTTATTGAGTCTAAAATGTAATTCCAGGAAATATCTTTAATACCCCAATGGAATCGCATTTTTTCGACGAAAATTGAGCGTTTTATGAATTTTTCCGTATCAAGGGTTCAAGCTGCGTTTTCTGGCAGAATTTGCAGCCCATTACGAATGTCATAACTCAAATTACGGATTGAGTTATGATCTCAAATTCTTACTGTAGAAATTTTTAAGTGATTAAAAGAATCGCCAATTGGAATTTCGTCAATCGGATAAACGAGGAATTTTTAATGAATTTTTCCGTAAGCTGCAGTCAGAAGTGACGAATCTGATTGCAGCTTAGTAAATGAATTTTTACGAATTTTTGGTAAAGAGTTAGATCTTGAAATTTTAACACAAGGCCTAACCCTATGAGAGGTACGCCACATAAAAAATCATAATTTTTGAAGACTTGTAAACAGGTTAAACAAGTCACCAAAAAACAGCCCATTTTCAGTGATATGAAATGCCTAAATGAAATCGCGGCCTACTAATTAGTATGTAAAATTTGATTTCGTTAAGAGTTCGGATGAAATATGCCTAAGTGAGTTCATTGAACCAAATGTGCATTTGAATATGTTGATAAGTCAATTGACTTTTAAAAAGTCAAACCGATCAATGATTAGATCGAATGATAATTTTGATATGGACGAATGATAAATTCGACATAAAACCCGTAGGATGGGATAGTCGTAAATGATTATGACTAATCTAACCGTCTTATGAATTGTGATGATGATAATTTGACTCTAGACAAGCTAGATGAAGACTTGGGAAAGAAGCGGGTCAAACGGATCAAGTACGCGGAAAAAGAGCATAACCGGATGCAATGTAAGTAAAACTTACACCCTTTTATAGGATATACATTTATTTATAAGTTATAAACACAACAAAGGTTATAATCGAAATACGGTTCCGACACAAATTGATATGGGTCGGAACATATCAAAAGATGAAAACCATGTTTAATGGTAAAAAGGGTTGAAACGGTATTTTGGTCATGTGATGAAATATATAAAATGAGTTTTCGAATGGCTACTTTATAAGTAAGCCTAAACGAAGTAAAAAGTGAAAACGACGATTTAGTCACGTATAAATGGATAAAAGTTGAAGTATAAAACGACACCAAGTGGCATAAGCCATGTTGAGTTAAACGTGTAAGAAACGGATTTAAGAGACACAACTAAATGGTGAGAAATCGAAATGAATTACTTAAAGAATTGGTAAATAAATACCATTTATATATAAGCGCAAAATGTTTGGTCGTTTAGACCAAACGGGTCAAATGGCAATGTTGATACCATTTGACATATAACGACTAATAAGTGTTTGTCAAGTCTTGTACTCGTAGGATAAAATGGCTTGCGAATTAGCGATGCTATGAATTAGTAAATCATTGAGACAAGGTATTAAAACGGGTCAAATTTTCGACCCGAGCCAGGTACGCATAAATAAGATTATAGTTATACGAGCGATTTTGGTCAAATATTTATTGAAAGTCCTTCGTCGTTAAATGAGGGACTAAAATTGACCAAAACACCTTTGATGGGTAAATCAGGAAAACGAACCATATGGGTTGATTAGGAAATTGTGTTTTGATTGGGGAATCATTAAACATGAATATAAGTTATAGGCATAAACATTTGCGGATCAAATGCCTAAAATGGGCCAGTTTTTTAAAATGACTGACCGAAGGGTAAATTTGGGTTAATAAGTAGATATGCTAAATATACCACAAAAGTAGTAGTGGTGGAACCTAAGCATATATTTTAGATGTGGAATAACGACGTGTGAAAAGAAAAGAGTTAGTTTAGACTAAATAGCTTAAATTCCCCAAACGGGTCAAAAGTGTTAAAAAGGGATTTCAAGCCGAGAGATTGAAATCTGAAATTTTTAAGTAGTTTAATATAAGGTATTGACTCCATGAGATGGATAATTAAATTTCGAACGTGTAGGAAAAAGAATCGGGTAAAACAGACTTGTAGATAAAAAGTTATGACACTTTAAAGTTCGATTTACGACTAAAACTATAGCTGGACAGACATGCAGGTTCCAGAGACGGACCTGCTGGAAAATGGTTTCCCCCGCGCCACGCGACGGAGGACATAGCCTGGGGCGCGACACGCGACAACCGTCGCGACACGCGACAGATTTTGAGAACGTCGTCGCGACACGCGACGGCTTATAATTTTGGAAATTGTTGTTGGGCTTATTTTGACCCACAAACTGGTTTGAAAATGTTTTTAAACGCCGAATGACTAACTCATTTCATGTTTTATGAAATGTAGGTATATTATCCTGCAACGGAGGGCGGTCAAGCTCGAAGAAGAGCCGAACACATGAAAAAGAAGCTTCCGCATGTAGTTTCGTCGTTAATTTTTAAACGGCAAATTTATTTACATTATGTTGTATTACCTTTAATGTAAAAGTTTTAAATAAACCCGTATTTTTATAAGCATGTTCTTTCGTATTCACACATTTAATTACCGATAATTATACAAAAACCTTGAATAAATAGACAGGGTGTTACACAACAATAGCTACCATACCAGCATTAAGGCTGCGCCTTTCGAGGCATTATACGGTAGAAAGTGTAGAACGCCCGTTTGTTGGGCGGAAGTTGGAGATGTCCAATTATCAGGACTAGAGATAGTCTTTGAAACGACGGACAAGATTGTCCAGATTCGTGACCGTCTCAAAGCTGCCCGGGATAGGCAGAAGAGTTACGCAGATCCAAAGCGTAAAGCTTTTCACTTCGAAGTAGGTGACAAAGTGTTGCTTAAAGTATCACCCTGGAAGGGAGTGATGCGATTTGGTAAGAAAGGCAAGCTAAGCCCGAGATACATAGGACCTTTCGAGGTTATCAAACGTGTCGGATCGGTTGCCTATAAGCTAAACCTACCTGAAGAGCTCAGTGGTATTCATAATGTATTCCACATCTGCAATCTGAAGAAGTGTTTCGCTGACGAATCACTGGTAATACCACACACAGACGTGCATATAGATGAGAGCTTAAAATTTGTGGAAAAACCATTGTCGATTGAAGATCGACAGGTTAAGAAGCTTCGAAGGAAGCATGTACCTATTGTAAAGGTCAAATGGGATGCCCGTATAGGTCCCGAATATACGTGGGAGGTTGAATCCACAATGAAAGAAAAGTACCCTTATTTATTTCAGTAAATCTCGGGTCGAGATTTATTTTAAGGGGGTGAGGATGTAACACCTCGAAAAATTCACGTCCTATAATGTGTTGACACGTGTCATATGTTTGAACGTGTGAAAGAATGTTATGAAAGGATTAAAGTTGACAATCATGAAAAGTATATGAATATACGAGTTCTTAATGTCAACAGTGAATAAATATATTATACATTAACCCTACATGATGCTCATTCCTTCAAACGAATAAATCATGGATCATACGAAGCGAAATATGAAAGAAAGTGAGAGATTACAAACTACAAGGGTTAAATGTGTCAACATGTTTAAGTTATACCTCTGAGTGACCTTTTGACAAACCCGAAGCTTTGTAACGGTTAATTATACTCACTAGAATGCACGATATAAATTTCATAAAGTTTCGTTATCGTATGAGCAAGTTGTGATCAAATTCGTGTGCGAGGGGTTAAAGCGTCAACGTTGAAAGTTAGGACTTTTCGAGTAACAATAAAGTTAACCGGGGAATTAACAAAATGGGTATATGTCTTGAAGCCCCTAAACATCAATTTGGAGGGTTCAAGATGCAAGAAACAAAAGTCTAAACGAAGTTTGAAGAGCCAAGGATCAAAACGCAATAAATAAAAAATTCTGATTTGTGCAAAGGAGGCGTCGCACCACGCGAAGCCCCAGGGGGGGGGGCTTCGCGTCACGCGAGGGACTACCAGCTCCGAAAAATTTGTTTCTTGTCTGCCTTTTTCATTCTGCTCGACTTTAACCGAATTTCCTCATCTCTCTTGACCCCTAAACAACCCCTAAACATCTAGGGACACTTGTGGATCAGTTGTGGTGAGTTGTAGACTTGTGTGTCAACTTTTTATGGTGATTAAATCACTATATAAAGCCCTTAAGTTGCAACAAGTTCTTCACATCTTCTCTTGCAATTCTTGATCATTCTGGAGCTCAAGACCCCTCTCAAGTCATCACAAATCGTTCGTAGGACTCTTGTAAGTTTGCTTAACCTTCTTTAATTGAGTTTAGCTTAGTTATTTAGCTAAAAATCAAACCGTCGTAATTACGATTTGACTTCGAGATTAATTAATAATGGCTCAGTCAAATCTCGAATTAAAAGTACCTTTAAGTAGGTAATTATGTGGGTAATAAACCCTTAAAAGGGTTCCCCCTGATTCCCACTCTAACTAGGTCAAATGTCGGGTCAAACTTACTAATAAAAAGTCAACAGAATGTTTAAATTACAATTTATGCATGATTAGCAATGTAGAACACATATAACCTGTTTGATCATCAATATAACTTGGTAATGAATGTAAGAACATGTCTAAACATGTTCAACCCAACAATTTTCAGTAGAGACCCGGTTCGGAACCGAAAGTCGCATAGTTTGACTTTCGCTTTGACTTTCAGTTCTGACCCGTTATGGTATGTTTTAGAAATGCCTTAGAGCTCTATTTGGACCAGGTTACATGCTAGTATAACCCTCTGTGATTATACACCATGGTTCATTAGTTAACCAATTAATATGCATGATTCCGTTAATTGCTCATATGTTGACCATTATGCCCTTTTCACCTTAAGACGTGATTTTTGAAAACGTAAAAGAGTAGAAACCTTAGTTACTGATATATAAACTTGCATACAAAATTTGACATCAGTTTGAGGTATAGATTAAGAGTTATGCTCGTTAGCGTAAAATGAAAGCTTTATGTTAATTAAACGGCGTAATTAGCGTATAGCCTACTTAAACATACTTTTTGATATCAAACTCTTTACCCACTGATGTAATATATTATTTTGGGATTTTTGAAGATTTTTAATTAACTTTAGGCTGAGCATAACTTATAGTCGTAGGCTTAATCCGGTAATTGTCGGTTTTGCCCTTACGGGCTATAAAATGAGTTTTACACATCTAATTGACTCCAAACCTTTTGCTACTGATCACATATGATAAATAAATTATTTTAAGCCTCCTGGAATAATAAAAATATCAGCTTTATGTATCGAACCCGGAAATGGCCTCTAATCGCCTTTTAAGCGTTTTTAACGCATAGTATGTACTAAAACTATTTTAAACATACAAGGGTTGATACCACTGATATTAGAGGTAAATTATAATATTTTAACAGTAGACAAAATTTGTTAAACTCAGACTTCAGTTTTGAGCTTTACGGCTTATGTGAAATTACCAAAATGCCCCTACGGTGCATAGTTTGGTTATAATTGAGAAATTTCACATATATACAATAACCTACTGATATAACTTAGCAAATTGATTATATTTGCTGATTACATCAGACCTGTAACTCAGGATATTACTTAAACTCTTTTATCACCTTATAAATGACCAAACTACCCCTACGGGGCATAGTTTGTGTTTAAATTGATTTCAGGCATAATAAATGATATCTTACTGATGTCACAACATATTTGGAGCATATTAACTTAGGAAACCTGTAAATGGCTCTCATTATTACCCGTCACGCTTATTACGCGTTCGGTTCAGTTTATGTAGCTAGTTTACATAAATTAGCCGAAACGGGTCAAACCTTATCGGTTTTATCTCAAAATCCAGAATGTGTATGAAATACCCATATTAAACAAGTCACCGAACTTGTTGGGTCTAAATCACATTCTATCCGGTCTTCGCTTAATCGTGCGTACGAACCGTATCTTTAAAACTAACCGGTCTAAGCTTAAGCTTAATTAAAGACCCGTTAGAATTCTAATAGGTTATTATAAACCTTCGTTCCAGATTAGGAGTACCAGTAAAAGCTACTTGCATTTTGCTTATTGTGATTATTACATTGCTCAGGTAAATACTTTTAACTTATTTTCCCTATACGGGCTTGGGTTACGGTATATAGAATACCGCTTGATCGGGCATCAAATCTTCCATCGTTGGGTGGTTAATTGAATAGTTTGATCGGCTCGTTTAAACAGTCTTGTTTGCTTAAAGCCTTTGTGGGGTTAATGACCATGTCCCGGATATCCTTGGCATCATTTTACGAAATGGCCACGACTTAAGCGCGGGGTGTAGGCTTACACCCGTCAGTGCACAAAAGAATAATGTGGTGTGTCTATTGATCTTTAACCCGGTATGTCCGGGCTACTGAACGCATAAGGAACATGTAATTCGTTCACAAGATTATATATTTAAATAATTCTCCCAAGTTAAATAAAATGTTTATGCCACGTGCATCCAAATCAATTTTCAATCATTTTATAAAATGAGCCAGTTGATTGTATTTACCAGTGTAAACTGACGTATTTTCCCAAAAAGATTAAATGCAGGTACTAAGCGTAATTGGCTAGGATTTCTCCTTAGCATCGATAGAAGTCTCGCAAGCTTAAGATGCCTACCGTCTGTTGAACTATTATTTGTTTTTGATCCTTCTGTGGACAAACATTCAACTGTTGTGATACACGATATTACAATATTATTAAAGTTGAATTATATTTCTCATTTGCTTCCGCTGTGCATATTTATATATTGTGTTGTTTGACTATTATGTTGCCAACCACATCACGATACTCCCCTACCGGGCCCACCGGTGACACGTGGAAATCGGGGTGTGACATTACTTCACGTGTTCGCAGTGGTGAACATGTGTTGCGCACTCGTAACTCGCAGTCAAATCGCAGTCATTGGTATTGATAGAATCTTTTTCGATAACTTACATGCTTCAAATTATACGTTGTACATGCTGGTTATGCGTAAACGATTTCAAACTCTATTATGCTATATAAAACGTGTATGCTCACCTTTACACTATGTGTATAGACCTTTATTTTAACGTATGTGACAGGTGTTTAGGATGCTATCTGCTAGGATGCCTGCTATGTAGAATCGAAGTAGGAAGAGTCTTAGAAACAGACAATTTATTCTATCTGAAATATGAGTTGTCGGAACATGTTTTTGTTTGAAGAATATCTATGTCTGTAATAACTAGATTATCTTATGGGTTATGGTATGGGACATAATATTTAAACTATTTGGTAATTTAGTAGTTATGGAATTTCTTTGAACAATCTGTTTCGCTCAGCTCCACGCCCCGATGTTTCCGCCATCGGTTGGGGTGTGACAGTCTGCTTGGTGAAGAAAATGATGGTGAGATTGATATTGAAGTACCAGATGATTTACTTATTCATGACCAAGTCAATCCTATTTCTTCTCTCGTTTCATTTATATATCCGGACATGAATAAGTTTTTGTGGGATTTAACGTATTTCCAACAAAGAGCGATTCTTGCTCCAACTAATGAAGTTGTGGATTCAATAAATAAAGAGTTGTTAGAGAGTCTGCCTGGTGAAGAAAAGGTTTATTTTAGTTCAGATAGTTTATGCCAATCGGAGGAAGAATTAGAGCTTAATATGGCATTGTTTCCTCCTGATGTGTTAAACAATCTTCGTTTATCTAGTTTACCTAACCATAAATTAGTACTGAAACTTGGTGCTCCAGTGATGTTACTCAGAAACTTTGATCAGGCAAATGGATTGTGTAATGGTACACGTTTACAAGTCACGAAGCTCGGAAAAGTTATGATTGAAGCAAAAATTATCACAGGGACTAATATAGGTCATCATACTTTGATTTCAAGACTGAAGACGACACCTTCTGATAAAAGAATACCAGTGAAGATTTCTCAAATACAATTCCTTGCTATGACAATAAATAAAAGTCAAGGACAATCATTGGAGCGTGTTGGTTTATATCTTCCACGTCCAGTGTTTAGTCATGGCCAACTCTATGTTGTTGTATCTAGAGTAAAAAGTAGGAAGGGGTTGAAAATTTTGATTTGTGATAAAGAGAAACGAGTCTGTACAACCACTACTAATGTGGTTTATAAAGAAGTTTTACAAAATCTATGATGATACTAAACATCTGTCAACCTGGCAACGTCTGTTGGATATAATGGAGGAACTGTTGTTAGGAAATGTTTGTTGGAAAGTAATACAACTTTTTGAAAGCATCTGATACTTGCTCTGCATTAAGCCTATCCTGAGAACACATGTTGTTAATAACATTATTCTCTTAACATCTGTTTACTAACCTTTGTAATTTCTGTTGACTGACCTTTTTAACATGGGTTGACTAACATCTGATAGTTACTATCTATCCATCTGGCAAGCTCTGTTGGTGATAATGGATGACAGTTCTTAGTAAAGTCTGTTGGAAAGCAACAGAAGTTTTTAACAGTTAATAGACAACAGTGGTTTTCTATCAACATAATGGAATTGCTGTTGAATAAACCTATTGATCATTAATTTATATCAATTTTGTAAGTTTGCAGTAATTATTTTTTTACTCTCTGTCAATATGTGTTATGCATGGTTTTCTAAGAAACGATCTGTGTTTGCACACGTGTTATGCATGGTTTTTACTCTCTGTCAATATTTTTTTACTCTCTGTCAATCAAATGTTTGTTTTTCCTTTTGTAATCTCTGTTTTTTGAAAAAAATGTTAGGATTTCAAACAGTGTTATGACAAACATATGTTTGAAACCTCTGTTTGGTTATAAACAGAGTCTTAAGAAACAGTGATTTGGCGAAACAGAGGTTACCCTTTACAAACAGTGGTTGACTTTAGTCAAACAGACTTTTAGATACCTCAAACAAATGAGCAGGTTCTTAAGAAGGAATTCCCAAAAGGCGTTGATATCGTTTATGAATCTGTCGGCGGTGATATGTTTGATATTTGCATGGTTTTCTAAGAAACGACCCGTGTTTGCACACGGGTCTTACTGCTAGTCTACTATAATAAAAGAAACCAATTTTGAGACACTTGTCATCATATTAGGCCATCTTTTATAGATAATTATTATTTTAGTTTAATCTCTTCTAATTAATTATAGATAACCCTCATACTAAATATTATTTAGTTTAATATCTTATATTATAGATAACTCTCCAACTAAATATTATTAGTTTAATATCTTATAGATAATTATTATTTAGTTTAATCTCCTTCTTATTTATAATATTATTTATTTGAATTAATTATATTTGAACGTTTTGTTTAGTTTGGTATCAAATAGATTTTACGAAACTTAAAATAAAATTAACTAATATTATTTATCATTTATACATTTATGGAGTTTTAAATAAATGGTTAAATTTATTAAGACTTCGTTAACAAATTTTGCAACAGAATAATCTATTTTTATCACGAAAACCAAACTTTGTATTAATATATTAAATATTTTTATTTTCACTATACAAAATTACATTTACTAGACCCATTTAATACATGTGGTTTTTTAAGATATAACTTTTTATTATTTGATATATAAAATTAGATTTATTCAATTCGTACAATACACGAGATTTTTTAAGGAAAAATATTTTTTTATTATTTAGTACAGAAAATTACATTTATTCAAACCGTGTAATGCGCATATTTTTAAAGATGCAATTTTTTTATTATTTGGTATATAAAATTACATTTATTCAACTCGTGTAATAAATGAGGTTTTTTAAAGATGTATTATTTTATTTTTTGGTTAACAATATTACATTTATTCAAGCTGTGTAATACATGTGGTTTTAAAGATATAACTTTTTTATTTGGTATATAAAATTACATTTATTCAACCTGTACAATATGGTTCTTATAGATGTAACCTTTTGTTATTTAATATATAAAATCATATTTATTCAACCCGTACAACAAATGAGGTTTTTAAAAGATAAATTGTTTTATTATTTAGTATATAAAATTTATTTATTCAACCCCGTGTAATACACGGGGTTATAACCTAGTGTACATATATATATATATATATTATGTTATATATCAAATAACAATTCTAAATCTATACAAAAATAGTTATCTACTTGTACAGGACTAGTAAATTTCCTCGCGCGTTTCGACAGTGTTGAAATGTAAAATAACTCGAATTTTATAGCCTCTAGTGAAAGCCTATTATTTTTTACCCGACTCGTTTCTGAAAAAAAAAATTATGTCAAAACGTAGACCAACTAAAAACTTATATAAAAATAAGCACGAAAACGTATTGTATCTGACGCAACTTATTTGTGAAAAAAATTACGTCAAAACGTTAACCAATATGAATTTATACCGACACGTACATAAAGAAAAACACGTAGGAAGATTTTGGATTTTAAATTAAAGAATGGCATGGCGCGTTACGACGACGTCAAAACGTGAAGTAACTCGAATTTAACCATCTAATGAAAAACGTGTTATATTTACCGACTCGTTTTAGAACAAAATTTATGTCAAGACGCTTACCAACTAAAAACATACATAAAAATAAGCAAAAAAAAACGTATTTTATCTGAGCATACTGATTTAAAAGAAATACGTCAATACTTAAATTTATTCCGGTAAGTACATAAAAATAAACATGTAAAAACCAATTACAATGTTCTTAGAAAGTTAAGTGATTGTAAATGTTAATGTTAAAAGTTGAGGGTAAAAATAAAGAAAAGTAAAAAAAAGATAAAAAAAGGAGACCAATCAATGAATACCGTAGATAACACTTGAAATTGTAATATATAACTAGTAAGATTAATCACGCTACGTTGCGGAACAATCAATAGTGTTGATATTGAAAGTGAGATGTAAAAAAAAAAAACAAAAGAGTAAACTGCCAAAATGGTCCCTGAGGTTTGATCATTTTTGCCACTTTAGTCCAAGAGTCAAACCTTTTGAATCTAGATCCCTGTGATTTTATTTTTTTTGCCATTTTCATTCAAAATCAAAATCTAGTCAGATTTTTCAATTAACATCCAACTTTTTTGCCTTTTTCTTCCCTTTTAATAAAGGGCATAATGGTCAGATTTTTTTTAAATTGTTATAATAAAACATTAAAAGACCATTTTGTCCAATTTAAAAAAATCTGACTATTTTACCCTTCATTAAAAAGGAGGAAAAAAAACTAGATGTTAACTGAAAAATCTGAACAAATTCTGCTTTTGGATGAAAATGATAACAAAATTAAACCGCATAGACTTAGATTCAAAAGATTTGGATTTTAGAATAAAGTGAAAAAAGTAACCAAAACTCGGGACTATTTTTGCAGTTTACTCAAAATAACACGAGCGAGCCGAGCCATCGGATCAAGTCGCTTTAAAGTTTAAACCCCAAAGGTATTATTATTTACAACAATGGAGAATCGAGAAGATCTAAACTCCATTCTGGAGTTTCTGCCGGTGGTTTTCCGGTCACCGGCGCTCTTCTGGCCGTCAAAAGTGGTGGAAGCTCTAAAAGCACTCTCAAAAGGCCCCGAACACAGCAAGGTTGACTCCGGCGAAGTCCTGTTTCTCGCAATTTCCGATCTCCGTCAGTCTCTTTGCTTATCCTCCGGTGCCCTAGCTTTCTCAACCGCTGACGGTTTCTCTCTCTATTTCGATGATGTAAGTAATAAACCTAATTCTCGATTATTAATTGTTTGTTTGTAGTACAATTATTCAAATATTGCAGTTATTCTGTTTTCTAGTGTGAAGAAACCTGTACCTAAGGCTGTTAACAACCCGAGCCTATCGTTTATCCTAATGAGCTGAAATGTTGAGCTTGAGCTCGAGCTCGAGCTCGAGCTCGTTTATTATTTTTTTAAACTAATTTTATATTCATAGACAGACACATGTATATATAGTGTTTGGATCAGATACAAATAAGTTTTAGCGTCCAAACCGTAAGAAGTGAAGGAAAAACTCACGTGGTGGCATTTTTGTAATTACTTTGTAATAAAATTGTACTAAAGTAATAAAGTTCGCTATAGTTTATAAGTAGCATAATTCTATCATGCTATAGTTTATAATTTATCTGTAACTATATTGTACTAGAGTGTCAGAAACAAAATTGTACTAGAGTGATAGAATTACGCCACTTATACAATTTTGTTGTAGTGTAATTATTTGTTGAATACACGAAAATGCCACCGCGTTCTTTCTTTTTTTCACTTGGTACACTTCGTGCTAAATCTTATTTTTATCAGATCCCACCACTATATGTGTGTGTACGTATATATATATTATATCTAACATACATAATACAGAATTTGTAAACAAAAGAATTTACAATTTTTGTATATATTAAAATTTCTGTTTTGCTTTTGGGTTATAATTTATATTTTATATATGTTAATTTGGGCATTACTTCAAACGAGCCGAGCTTATCTTGGCTCAGGTTGTTTACAAATGATCCAACTGCAAACTTAGCTGTACTGTTGTGAGTTCTTCGTGCTTGACATATAAGAGCGTGTACGCTTCTTGAACAGTTGATGTCGAGAGCTGAAGCCAATAAATGGTTTGGAGAGGTACTTCCAGCTTTGGCAGATTCTCTGTTGCGGCTTCCGGTGATGCTAGAAGATCACTATAAGAGTGCAGACTCTGTTACTTGTGTGGGTGCCAGGGATGGACTCAAAACTGGTCTTCGCCTCTTGAAGTCACAAGAGGCTGGAGTAGTTGTACTCAGTCAGGTAAGAAACCGCACTGTTCAAGCCCATTTACAAATGAAACAGTTAATGCATATTGCATAAGCTTTTGAGGCTTTAGCCTCGTAACATATAATTTTATGAAGTGAACCATTTAATAGTGATGAGGATTGAGAAGATATCTGAGTGCAACAAAAAATGTGGATAAACAAAAAAGATAAATTAAAGAGGAATATAAGTCACTGATTGCTACAGTACAAAGACTATAAGGATGTTTAGTAAAAGTCCATTTACCATTTACCTTGATTTTCTACCCATCTAAGCAATTAATGCGGTAATTTTAATATCATGCAGAATTTAAATATATAGCAATTTAACACTAACAAATAACAATTGAATATACTCTCCTACCGTTAACAAATTAACCTTTTGCAACGTGCAAAACACTAACAATTGTAGCAAGTAGGAATTGATTAAGATTTAAAACACTAACATTTAACACTAACAATTAAGACTTAAAACAATAATAGCAGCAATAAGAAGAAAGACGAATGGTAGAACTAAGAAGAAAGGTATCGGTAATATCGGTGATATATCGGTCAATAGCGGCATTATCGGCACCGATATTCTTACCTATATTTGACACTGATATTTTGCATGGGGACCGATCACCGATATATCACCGATATTAACTACATAGCTACCCATCACCTAGATAAGAATGATGGCTCCTTTATTCTGGTTATGTTGCGTCCCTATATTAAGCAGTATTTTTGTAATCGAAAACATTGTTGATGCATATTTGAAATTATTTACCCTATTTATATTTTTGGTTTTCTGCTTTGAGCATCAATACCTTTTTCAAACTATTAATTGCATGTGGTATATGAGTATATCTTATATTATTATTAAATTACAGTTCATAATTTTATGAATCAGGAACTGATTGGTGCTCTTCTTGCATGCGCTTTCTTTTGTCTGTTTCCGGACAGTACTAGAGGTGCCAACCATCTTCAAGTGATCAACTTTGATCATTTATTTGCGTATGTTGTTTTTTAACCACATTCTCTTAAGCCATTTCAATCTTATGCATATGCCTCCCCTGTATAATTATCAGCCTATCATAATGCAAAGTAATAGACAACTACTTTACTTCTGTGATCAACGATTTATGTTTGCCCAAAGTCTGTTGATGCTTTCTCATATATGATTCATTACTTTAGTTTACACACCTGATCTGCATGTCATCAGGAGCCTATATGACAACTACAACGAAAAACAGGAGAACAAAATAAAATGCCTCATTCATTATTTTGGGAGAATTTGTTCAAGTATACCAGTAGGCAATGTCTCCTTTGAGAGGAAAGTGCTTGCAGTTGATCCAAATGTTAACTACATTCCTCATCCTGAGGCTGAATCTTGGAGTAAATCTGTGGCCCCCCTATGCCTGTTTGAGGTACGATCCAATATCTCAACTCTATGAAGTACTTAACTTACAACTTTTCTTCGATCATGAATTTGTTGGGGCATGGGTTAAATGAACCCATCAGTTAGTTTATTTCAAGGCCTTTTATATTAGTTTGATTCAGTTGTGTACAGTGTACACATTTTTGGTCCAAAAGAGTCTGCATTTGACAAGAAGATTTGAAGAAAGTCTTATGATTGTTATAGATTTAGGTAGCAATTTCGACCTTACTTATGAATGGGTCAAAATCAAATACTTTATAGTAGTTTAGAAGCAAACAGGTCAAATGGGAGCATTCTGCATTAGGCGTTCAATATTATCATTATTCTATAGTTTTGATTATCATGTTGGGAGCATTCTGCATTAGGTTTGTATCTATGCAGTTAATGCGGTAAAAAATCGGATATCGGTCAAGGACCGATATTTGAGATATCGGTTATCGCAGATTCGCGGTGGGATATCGGTAATTTTAATATCATGCAAAATTTATATATAGCAATTTAACACTAACAATTCAGTATACTCTCCTACCGTTAACAAATTAACCTTTTGCAATTTGCAGAACACTAACAATTGTAGCAAGTAGGTACTGATTAACAGTGGCGGGTTTGGAAAAAATGGAAAATTTTAGTGTAAACCTTGTATGATTTGGAAAAAAAATAGTGAGAATTAGTGAGAATCTAGCAAAAGGAACCTAAAAAAATTTCCTGGATTCGCCACTGCTGATTAAGACTTAAAAGTTAAAACACTAACAACTAACAATCAAGACTTAAAACACTAATAGCGGCAATAAGAAGAAAGATGAATGGTAGAACTAAGAAGAAAGGTACTTATATCGGGAAAATCGGTGATATATCGGTCAATATCGCTGATAATGTCGGTACCGATATTCTGACCGATATATTGCACTGATATCTCACCAGGGGACTTTGCATGTTCTGTTGGTTTTGGGTCTGTTTATATAGAGCGGTGGGATAGTAATTAATGACATTCTTTTCATCCTTATAGGTTTGTAGCTCTGGCTTAATAGAAGATCATTCCAAGGAAGCTCTCGAAGTAGATTTTGCAAATAAGTACTTTGGCGGTGGTGCTCTAACTAGAGGCTGCGTTCAGGTTCGCTTATTTCTTATCTCTAATAGGATGTATTTTTTGTCGATGTGTTTGATGACTTAGATCTTGTGTAAACTTATCTTCATGTTGCTGATTCTAGTTATAATCCGTTAAACACTTGTTTTTAACTTTATAACCTTATATTCTTGTAATTATATGTCTTAGGAAGAGATTCGTTTCATGATCAATCCAGAATTAATAGCTGGAATGCTTTTCTTGCCTTGTATGGCAGATAACGAGGCTATAGAAGTTGTCGGTGCCGAAAGATTCTCTCAATATACAGGGTAAGCATCATCTAGTTGGTTTACTTCAAAAATTACCATGCTTGTTCTTTTATATGTTTCAGATGATTATATATTGATTGATGCTCATATTTTTTTTAGATATGCTTCTTCTTTTCGGTTTTGTGGTGACTTCATGGATAAGAAAGATACCGATATCATGGGAAGACGTAAAACCAGGATAATTGCAATTGATGCTTTAGTCAATCCTGGAAAGAGACAATATAGACATGAATTTCTTGTGAGGTGTGCATATATTTAGTTTTGCCAACTAATTGAACAATCTAATATTAAATTTTATGTATTATTGTTGATTTCTGCTAAAAGATTAATGTGAATTATGTTAACTAGGGAAGTTAACAAGGCATTCTGTGGCTTTTCTGACCCCTGCAAGTCTCATCGATATCAGTTACTATTTAAAGATGATCGCTTTTCAGAAGCTGAGCTTGATCATGATCTTAAAAGCGTTGCAAACAATTCAGATAATATTTTGGTGTGAGATTTTTCTACCTTTAACTTATATCTGAACGTTTTAACTACAGGTGGCAATTTCGACCTATTTATTTTTACATGGGTCGATTTGGGTTATGTTTTTATCTATATGGAGTCAAATGGATTAGGTTAAAGGATTCAACTAAAATGGAAGTGGGTCAAGTTGTATTAGGTTCAAGAGTGAACACTAGTGTATTTGCGAACTGAGCGAATTAATCCTGGCCATACACGTGTGTAAATCAATTGCCAGGATTTGTTCACTCAGTTCGCAAATACACTGATGTTTACTCTAGAACTCCACCCTATTTGAGAAACTTGAGAAGCAATCTGGACCACACATTTTCCCTAAGCAAAAAATGCAAAAAAAAAAGGTGAATTTTTTTTTTTTTTTTTTTTTTTTTTGAAAAAATCGCAGCTTTTTCTTTAAGGATTAATTTTTTTTTTTTTTGGATTTATACACGTGTATATTGTTAATCTTTTAACTATACATATATGTATATTGTCAATTATACATATATGTATATACATGTTTAAAATTGAAAAAATGTGTATATTGTTAATCTTAAACCATAAACACTAAAGCTAAACCCTAATGCTAAACCCTAAAGCTAAACCCTAATTCTAAACCCTAAAGCTAAACCCTAATTCTAAACCCTAAAGCTAAACCCTAAAGCTAAACCCTAATTGTAAACCCTAATGCTAAACCCAAAAGCTAAAACTAAACACTAAAGCTAAACCCTTAATGCTAAACCCTAATACAAACCCTAAAGTTAAAGCTAAACCCAAAAGCTAAACCCTAATGCTAAACCCAAAAGCTAAACCCTAAATACTATTGCTAAACCCTAATACTAAACCCTAATGTTAAACCCTAAAGCTAAACCCTAAACCCTAAATACTAATGCTAAACCCTAAATAACACTTATTTTTCAATTTTAAACATGTATATACATATATGTATAGTTAAAAGATTAACAATATACACATGTGTATAAATCCAAAAAAAAAAAAATAAAAAAAAATTAATTCTTAAAGAAAAAACTGCGATTTTTCCAAAAAAAAAAAATTGCATTTTTTCACCTTTTTTTTACATTTTTTTGCTTAGGGAAAATGTGTGGTCCAGAATGCTTCTCAAGTTTCTCATTTAGCCCACTACTTCTCACATGATCCTTATCCTATATATATATATATATATATATGATTAGGTTCAAGAGTGAACACTAGTGTAGTTTGCGAACTGAGCGAACTAATCCTGGCCATACATATGTGTAGATCAATGGCCAGGATTTGATGATGAAATACACTAGTGTATTTTACGATTTGATGATGAAATCCTAGCCATCCACGTGTGTAAATCAATGGCCAAGATTCGTTCACTTAGTTCGCAAATACATTAGTGTTCACTCTAGAACCCCACCCTATATATATATAGGGTAGGGTTCCAGCGTGAACAACCTCCTAAAAGTGAACTGCGTGAACAGATATGGACCCTTGATTTCATTTTTAGTTGTTAAAGGTAAGATTGTAATTATATAAAAAAATTAGATTTAAATCATTATTTTAATAATTGAATTAAGTTACATCTTTCCTAATTTAAATTCATTATCCACATTATGTTTATTTATTAATAAGATAATTATCAAAACAAACAACAAATCACCAGATTTCAATTTTATTTTTTATTTCAGATTTCATCACCAGAATTCACATGTGTACTTGGATATAAATAGAACAGTATACATGTGTACTCAGCATCGTACATATGTGTACAGTAATTCACAGGTGTACATCAACATTCAATACAAAAAAAATTCTGAGATATCACAAAAACAGACGATATACACATGTGTACATCGCATTAAAAAGAGGGCAAAATCAGAATACACACGTGCACATCGCATTTAAACAAATAATTATTTTAATAATTGAATTAAGTTACATCTTTCCTAATTCTTGATTTGATTTGTGAGAGATTTATGCAATCAATTTAAGAGGATAATTGATGACTTGATTTGTGAGAGATTTATGCAATCAATTTAAGATTGAAATTACACATATACCCTTTTTGTATTTAATTAAATGGAAAAAATTAACCAAATAATTACCATCATGCCACTCACTTTAATCTCAAGATCATAAAAATCAAGGGCCCAGATCAGTTCACGCAGTTCACTCTTGGGATGTTGTTCACGTTTGAACCTAATCCTATATATATATATATATATATATATATAGGAGAAGGATCTGTTAGGAACCACCATTTATTGCGAGAACCGCGAGAACCAATGTGAACACAACCAAAAATACTTAAAAAACACACAATTTTTTTTTTTTTTTACTTATTTTTATAGCTATATTTCGTTACCAAATTTTTTTTTCTTAAATTAAAAAATTTTTTTTGGCTACTAAAAGTAGCGATTTTAATGTAAAAATATATTAAAAAAAATTGTGTTTTTTAGATTTTTTGGGGGTTTAGTTTTTAGCATTTTAGCTTGGGTGGGGTGGGGGGGGGGGGGGGGTAGGTTTTTTTGGTGTGTTCTCATGGTTCTCACTAGGTGGTTCTCAAATAACCTTACCCTATATATATATATACAGGGTGAGCTTCAATGGGGAACACTAAAAGAGGGAACCGGGGAACAGTGTATTTAACATGTTAAATATAAAATAAAAATTCAATACAACATGTTAAAATTTTTTTTTTTTTCAAAAAGTTTTTTTTGAGTTTTTGCATATAATTACATGTAGAAGCCTTTTTAATAAAAAAAAATCAAAATTTTAATAAAAATGCTTTAAAACAGTTAAAAAGGTAAAAAAAATATACAAAAATGTTTTTTTTTAAAGTGGAATAGCTTCTACACATCTTTATATGCAAAAGCTCCGTAAAACAATTTGAAAAAAAAAATTTTTTTTTGCATTTTAAATTGAATTTTTATGATATATTTAACATGTTAAATGCACTGTTTCCCGGCTCCCCATCGAACATCACACTATATATATATATATACACACACACACACACACATATATTACAATTATCAAAGGGTGAACAGTAAAGTCTCACAACAACATTTTATATCTATACTTCTATAGGTGTAAGTAAAGTTTAGTTTTTTTAACTTATACATTTCACCCCAGTATACTATATAATATACGTCTTTAACCTATTGATTTCTTTCTAATGTGATGATTCTCTGATAACTTTCGTCTGTTAACCTTTTAAAAAAACTGAATTCGCGATCGTGTTAATTTTTTTTTTCAACAATCCTTTAATCATTTAGACTATGTTGCACAATTTTTTTTACACATGAAAGATAAACTATTTTTAATTTGAACAGGGAATTGGTCCGTCTGCAAGCTTTGAAGATGAAGTAGGGATTGCTACAGGAAACTGGGGTTGTGGTGCGTTTGGGGGAGACCCTGAACTTAAGGCTATAATACAATGGCTTGCTGCTTCTCAGGTAATATATCTCCTTCAAATAATGCATATTAAGAATTCATACTTTTATATATCATTTGAAATATAACGTTAAAGAGTTAATCTTGGGATTGTTTATCATTGCATGGCCACTGATTGAGTATTCTTGTTAGTATGGGTGTTCACTCTCGGGTTCAGCCACTTTTGACGAAAATTTTGAGTCGAATCGCTAACTATGTTTTCGGGTTACGAGTTACGACAAACCAAATTGGTTGGATTGGTCGGCCGAACCTGCAGATTTTACCATTTGGATGTTTGACAGTTCGGTTTTAGCAATGTGAATTTTTCTTTTTCAAAGTCATTAATTTGTATTAAAAAAGTTAAAATGATAAAGATGGTTCATGATTATAATACATATACATAACTACGTAGTTCAAAACGAAACACTTTTTATAAATTGTATATTCCAAACAGGTGGTTCCAAGTTTCAAACTGAACCGTTATAACTGTGAAGACCAAACCCTTTGGATCTTAAACCGGACAAACTGGCTAACTTGCTTCGTTTTGGGTGGTTGGTCAGTTCCAACGGTTTCTAACACCCCCACATGTTAATACTTCCTTTTTTCATATTTGTGTACTCTAATAGTACCATACAATTATATTCAGGCATTGAGGCCTTTCATGGTATATTACACATTTGGCTTGGAGGCATTACAAACATTGGATAAGGTAATTCTTTCGATAACACTTTAAAGTATCTGACGCACGGTTGCATGATACGAAATATAGCCTTTTCGCTTCTGGATTAAAGGTGTCAATTTTGACCCAAACCTAACGGACAAATCGGTAACCTTTGTGAATTCAATTAAAAGTGAAACAAGTCGAATGGGTCAAAAGTGAACCAAAGTGTGTTTAAACGCTTACAACTTCTTAAATATCATGATTCAAAGAAATTAGATTAATATCTTCGTAATATATTTACTCACAGCTAGTATTTAATTATTTATGAAGTTCCAGTGAAAAAGGAACAAAAATATGTTGACCCATCTGTACTTACAAAAAAAGTTACCATCCCAACCTAAACCCATTTTGACCCATTGCCTAACCCATCCATTTTGCCATCTAAGCACATGAACCCTTGATTTTGCAATCTTAAATCTCATTTCTTAGAAACACAATCTTTTTTATGTACTGGTGACAAGATTTTTTAAATTGTGGGCAGGTAACAAAGTGGATTACTTCACATAGATGGAATGTGGGTGACCTGTGGAATATGATAGTTGACTACTCATCACAGAGATCAAAAAAGGAAACTCAAGTTGGCTTTTTCAACTGGCTTCTTCCATTACTATCTTCTGATGATCCCATGATATTGGATCCTTAGCGATCCCGAGTAGTATTACTGTATGATTAGTTGAATGTTATTGGGTAAAAACATGAACCTCTGCTAAACTTTTTCGGTCATAATGTTAGTTTCATAGTTATGATTTGATGGAAGCGAATGAGTGAACTTGTTATCACTATCAGTAGGCCAAACGCGACAACACATTTTTAATCATGTTCATGCTGAATAAAATGGTATAAAAGATTCAAATGTATATATATCATGTACTTGTATTGAATAAAATAATATTACTAGCGGTTATCAAATATGTAGTCATTTTGAAACCCCCCCCCCCCACACACACACACGGGATGATTTTAACAGACCCAGATCAATAGACACTACACACAGAGATATTTATAAAGAACAGGTGTAAGCAATGATGCCTAAAGTTCCAAATTTCAAAAGACTCTCTTCTCCTTGCAGATTGCAGACCTTTGGTCCACCTCTTCTCCTGCAGATGTGATCCGCAGACTGCAGACCTTTTGGGTCTGAAAAAACAAACACCACCTAAGATTTTTTTTGGCAGACAACTCTATTTACAGGCATGTACTTGTTCTATACTAGTATACTCCATAAAAAAGATTACACGTCTCAAAAAAGTAGGTTTTGAGTTTGAATGGTCAACTTAATTGCTTATGAATTTCAAAGATTGGGTTTAATGTCTTTTTCGGATTTTTAGTAATACTTGCGTATAGATCTGAAACATCATTTTGTCTAAAAGTTTTGTATCTTGTATAAAGAACTTGTGTGAAAATAAAATCACATTATTTCTATTATAATCTAGGTTTTGAATTTAAAAAAAAATTGATTTAGAAGGTTTTATACATTAAAAAAATCATATTAAACTAATTTCATCAACATCGAGCATGTAGTTATTGTGAAACAACCTCTCGGCTCCCACATGCCATATGGCATGCGAGGATTCTCATGGGTCGGGAAAGACCCATGAGTGTTCCTATTGTTAGTAGCATATTATAAAGAACAAGTATGGGTGGGTTATTCTAAAGTAAGGATACTATATATGGGGATAGTTACGGTAAATCATATTTATCCTATCCTAATAAAGAATTGATTGTTTGTTAGCATAATTATAGGGAATTCAATATAATTGATATTATTTAGCTTATTATTTTACCATTTCTCTATAATTGATTTGATGTCACATGACACTTTTTAAATGGTTTTACAGTTTGTATTCTGTATACGAAATGTGGTTTGTATTTGATCCTACTTCTACTATATATGGCTTGATTTTTGTAACTATGGTTTAAAAATCCCTAGTTCTTAGTTGGTTTTTAAAAAGCACACCTAGGCGCGAGACGACCTCAGACGCAAGCTAGTTCACTTTTATTGGTGAGGTGCGTTCTATACAAAAAGCGCACAGGAGGCACACGTGAGATGGGCTAGAGGCGCAGTCTTGAGGCACACCTTTTGTACATGTGAAGTTTTTGTGCATTATGATGTTGTACCTATAGTTTTTAGGTTGTACATATAGTTTATTTAGATCTGGGTTATTGGATTTAAATAATCTCAACTTTCATCATTTGATCGGTAACACTCCCAACTTACGAGTTCTATCACGTCACTCCCAACTTTCAACTTATTTTCCTCTGACACTCCCAAACTAACTGAACACTAACCTACTTAGCTGACGCCAGATACCATGTCACTAAACAAGTGTCACATCAGATGCACGTCATAAAAAAAGCCACGCCAGATGCCATGTTACTAAACAAGTGCAGTAAAAAACTAATTGGATCAGGGTTCAGTTTTTGGGAGTGCCAAAGGAAAATAAGTTGAAAGTTGGGAATGACGTGGTACAATTCGTAAGTTGGGAGTGCTATCGACCAAATGGTGAAAGTTTGAATTATTGAAATCCAATATTCCTTTAGATATTAAACCATATTTAGAGTTTATTTTTTTTGAAAGGCTAAATTTTATTAACAAACCAAACTGTACAAGAAGCCAACGACCGATAGACGGTCAACCCAAATTTACATATAAAGAAACTTTTAGAAACTAAAGTTACACCATTGCTCCCATTCAAACGTTTCAATCTTTGACCGATTCTTAACCCATAGGTATCCCAATGTTTTTAGATCAGCTAACATGTTTCAAATTTCCAAGTTTTTGGATTTGAAGATAACTTCATTCCTTGTTCTCCATATCAGCCAACACGCTAATAGAATTACCGTTTGTATTAATTGCCTTTTGACTATGGAGACATCACCTAGGTGGATGGAAAACAGATCTTGCAGCGAGAAGGCGTAAATAGGAGGAATGTTGCACCAAGATGAAACTGCCTGTCATATCACTGTTGCCACATAGCATGAGATCAGAATATGATCGAGAGACGTTTGTATCCCCAACCTGTTGGTTCAGTTCTGTTTTGAACATAATGTAAAACATGAAAACATATCTTTGATTGCATCAGACAGACCAACAGTAGTGTTTGACATGATTGTCAGCTTGATCTGGTTCCTCCTTAGGGTGCAATCTAATGATGGTGATGAAGAAACCGAATAGGGTGTTCGGTTGGGAGAGAGAGGCGAGATTGATGTTATGTGTTATTAGGGTTTGTGTAATTGTCTAACCCTTTAACCTCCACATTATTCTCCTTATATATGCACCCAGGAGGAAACCCTAATTAGTTAATAAGGGTAATTAGGCCCATCAACAATTACCAACTAATTATTTAATAGGTTGTTATATATTTTGATCCATATAATGTAAATGATTATAATGGCTACTAGATTAAATATTATACCATAATATATTTAATCTTACATTCTCCCACTTAGCCGAGTAATCATTTACTATGAGTATTAGATAAGCCTGATCAGGAGTTAACACTCATTTTAGCCTTAAACAAGTACTATAGCAGAGAAATACAGCCGTTGAATCATTATGCGACTCAGGACCCCCATTAGTCATACTATAGACTTAATTTAAAACCTAATCGTTATGATCAAAATACGCATAAGCCCTTTGTTTGATTTGTAACTATATTTGTCTATATGCCATTATGCTAGCTTGACATATTCTTAGAGACATACAAAATCAAACTGATGAGGAAAATTAACTAATACTTAGTCATTCATAGTACGATATGCAGTTGCGCACGGCCATCAATTAATACCCGTCTATGAGCTCTCTAAATAAGACTTATGGGTAATAACCCTTCAGTTATAGGATCCTTAAACATATCATGAATGTATTCGATACAAACTTAGTTTCCTCAATTCGTTCACAAACGAATAATTAATTGCGTATCGAAACTTAATGCAGCACCTCTTGAACTGTTACTGTTCAAGGAGTCATGGTAGCTGACTTTATCACACTAAGTCTTCAAAATATTAATTATATGGAGTTAATAAACTTATGAGTCCACTGATAAATTTCCAACAACATTTAGTAACTATATTATGTCGTTATAACTTAGGTTGTTATTATCAGTTTATTATGACTCCTCCATAAGATGGATTTGTCTGCTGACATAAGGATATACCCGAAATTACATTTTATCATCTTTGAATATTTCAAAGTTAAAGTAATAAACCGGTTTTAATTCTCACTTCTTCTTTAAATTGTAGCCTCTCGTTTCTTTTAAAGATATTGTAATACTCTATTAGATGCTTCACATTAATCTAGACATATCTAGTGTGTTGCAATGTGAGTAATATCTAAACGAGTGTAGACTTGAACTTACACAAGGCTTCTAATTAATGCTTCACATAAGGCTTCTAATTAATGAAGCGTAAATAAATAAGGCTTCTAAAGGAAGAGCAGTATTGTTTGTTACATACGTAAGGACCCATTTAATGTTAAACTTATGGAACATAACTAATGTCCCACTGGGTCTATCTCGGTATGTTATGATATCTATCACGTAAGAGATATCTCTGAGATATATTATATCAAAGTTTGTGTTAACAATGCTTTGACTTATGTAACACATACTTGTCAAAAGAATGTCATCTATATAGACAAGTTTATCTTAGTTGCTCCCACTCATTTTGAGATAGGTACATTAATCCACTTGATTCTTGATGAAAATAATTATGTTAAGCTTTCATCACATTATGATGTTTGCATTAACCCATACATGGATATTATTGGCTTACAAATAAAGAGTTCTTTAACCTTCAGTTTGAAACTTTAGGTTGTTATCTAATGAACATGTAAATGTGTCAGCCAATTGTTAGGGAAAATTGTTTTAATGTTCATCTAATGTAGCTTAAAACTATTATAAGCTACTAGAACAGTGATGATCCTCAAAGAAATATTCTGTAAGATAGGTAAGAAAAACTCTTTGATAATTTATCTCTTCCTAAGTATAACCTTTGACAATCAATCATGCTTCTTCGTGTCTTAACGCTTATATCAGGATTTGGTTTAGTTATGAACACTCTTAGGTAATTCAATTAAATCCCAAACGTTATACGAACACATAAAATCAGTTTTTACTAGAAAAATGTTTTATTCCATTCAGAAGATTAATTGACACTAATGGCTTAATTTGAAGAGATAGGATCAGTAAACATTTCCAAAATCCATTTCAACTTTAGTTGGGGAGGTTATGTAATCATCAAAGTTAGTAGGCTTTTAAACCTAGATGACCTCCTAAGTTGATTATTGGGTTTATTAGAAGTTTCAATTTTATGGATTAGCTCTTGGTTAGGTTGCTATCATTTTCAGGATTCTAAGTTTGTAAGAGTTGGTGCAGTATGGTGTACAAGAGGTGTAATCGGAAATTTAATGACACTCTTCCCCCCGCCTCTTGTATTCCTTGCAAGTCATGATAAGGACTTTGATTGCTCCCACTGACCTTAGAAATCTTTAGGAACTCAGCATGCTTAGGGTCAATATTTAACGACCAAGAAATTCTAATAGAGAAACGAGTTAATGACGTTAGTCGTTGTCGTTTCTCTTGTTGAGGATTATGTTAGTTTAGGTAAGAAATCTAAGTGCGCCCATAATTAGGCAACAATGAAACTTTTGTAAGAGTAGCATTAGATTTAAGGAGATAAGTTTTGATAGAACAGTGTCGTGATGGAGCGGTGTCTTGTACAAGAGGTGCAAATTGAGGTAATGTAAAATTTTCATTCCCCCACCTCTTGCAACTATTGCAAGTTATTATTAAGACACTTAATGCTCCCACTGATCTTTAATATCTCTAGAATGCTACAAGAGAAGTTTCAATGAGCTACGTGACGTGGGAACCTATCACATATACGTTAGACTTTATTTGATTTCTTTAATGTCCAGATATCATAAGAGACTTTAGGGACATATCTAATAGAAATCTTATTAAGTATATATATATATATAGGGTAGGGTTCCAGCGTGAACAACCTCCCAAGAGTGAACTGCGTGAACAGATCTGGACCCTTGATTCCCTTTTTAGTTGTTAAGGGTAGGATTGTAATTATATAATAAATTAGATTTAAATTATTATTTTAATAATTGAATTAAAATACATCTTTCCTTATTTAAATTCATTATCCACATTATGTTTTATTTATTTATTAATAAGATAATTATTAAAACAAACAACAAATCACCATATTTCAAATTTAATTTTTATTTCAAATTCATCACCGGAATTCGAATTTTGATTTTTAAGATCCACGTAACCTTCATATTTCAACGGTATACACATGTGTACTTGGATATAAATAGAACAATACACATGTGTACTCAGCATCGTACATATGTGTAATTAGCTACATAATACATACATAGAAACAATACTTGTAAAACAATTTTATATTTACCAAATTACAAGTTCCATAATGTTTTACAAACCAAACCAAAAACATATAATTACAAGCTCAAGTTTCGTAAAAACAATAAACCCAACATAATCGAAAAAACAAAAAACATAATCTTTTACAACTATTCGCCACATTGTATGCTGAATCATCCTTATCGACCAAGCAAACAAACATACGTGAATCATCCTTATCGACCTCATACGTGAATCATCCTTATCGATCTTCCATCTCCACTTTTCTCGTTAGCGACATCTCCTAAAATAGCACAAAAAAACTCAGCAACTAATACTTTGCATAATTCACAAGTGTACATCAACAACTTTACACATTCAATACACAAAAAATTATAAGATATCAAAAAAGCAGACGCTATACACATGTGTACATTGGGTTAAAATTAGAGCAAAATCATAATACACATGTGTACATCGTATTAAAAACAGAGCAAAATCAGAATACACATGTGTACATCGCGTTAAAAAACAGAGCAAAATCAAAGAATTGAACAAAAAAACTCAACACCTAGTACTTTGCATAATTCACAAGTGTACATCAACAACTTTACAAATTCAATACACAAAAAAAAAAAAAAAAAAAAAAAAACCTTAGATATCACAAAAAACAGACGCAATAAACATGTGTACATCGCATTAAAAACCGAGCAAAGTCAGAATACACATGTGTACATCGCATTAAAAACAGAGCAAAAATCAAAAAATTGAAATCCAAAAAACTTAAATGGTATAGCCCTAAAATAAGTTGCTGATTTAATGTTTTCTTCTTATCAAAAGTCTTAGTCAAAAGATGTCTTTCGATACACTAAGTAACGTAAAACTAGAATTAAGTCTAAATGAAGTTTTCAAAATCAAATTAAAAGCTTCATCAATATATTAGAAGTAGTCACATAAAATAAAATTTTCCTTTTATTATTGATTTTCAAAACAAAAAATAGATGTAAGAAGCATCTTCTCCAAAATTAAGACAAACGAGGTTTTCACTCTCTCCAATTTTTCTATTATTTTCTTTCTGGTTATCCTTTTGTCTTGCAATGCATTCTTCACGAGATTGTGTTAGAAAAAAATATAAATAAAATTAAAACTATCTGTAAACAAAAAAAATTAATAATAAGAAATATGAGAGAGAAATAAGATCACCGGACTGATGTTGGAGGCTGCCGTTGATGTTGATTCTCACCGATAAAAATTACCGGTGTTTATGGAGGCTGCCGTTGATGTTGATTCTCACCGAACTGAAGGCTTCGTCGTCAGTCACCGCCGCTAGGGTTCCGGTAAAACATGAAGATGGTGGTGGTGGTGGCCGGAGGTGATGAAGATGAAGACGGAGGTGGCCGACGTGATGAAGATGGAAGTGGCGATTAGATTATTCCGACGAACTTCCCCTAGGTTTCTTTAAAATTGCTGATAAATGTGAGAGAGAAATAGTGAATAAAAGGGGTAAGGATTGATAAACTATAATTTAGATATTTACGGGATTTTTTGCAATTGAAGATTATGGAAACTATTTATTTCTAGATTTTAAATTACAAATTAATGTAATTACACTTCTACCCTTTTGTATTTAATTAAATAGTAGAAACTAACCAACTAATTACAATCATGCCACTCATTTAAAATCTCAATATCATAAAAATCAAGGGCCCAGATCAGTTCACGCAGTTCACGCTGGAGAAAATGTTCACGTTTGAACCTAATCCTATATATATATATATATATATATATATATATATATATATATATAGGGAGCCGCTAGAATGAGAACCACCACGAGTTATGAGAACCGCGAGAACCAAGTGCCACGGAGGGCCGTTGACCATGAAATTTTTTTTACACCTAGATCCGTATATTTTAAGACCGGGTGTAAATTTTGGGTTCAAACGGCGCGCCCGAGGGGGTAGTTTTTTACGCCCAAAGTTTGGTTAAAAAAAAAAGAAAAATTAAAAAAACCCAAACTTTGGGCGTAAAAAACTACCCCCTCGGGCGCGCCGTTTGAACCCAAAATTTACACCCAGCCTTAAAATATACGGATCTAGGTGTAAAAAAAATTTCGTGGTCAACGGCCCTCCGTGGCACTTGGTTCTCGCGGTTCTCATAACTCGTGGTGGTTCTCATTCTAGCGGCCCCCTATATATATATATATGAATAGATTTCTTCTAAGACCGTGGGCCATATGCGACAAACTTTAGATACAAGTTGATAGTCTTTCAAATGATAAATGAATTATGTCTGAATATTCCATTTGGAATAAGTTCCACGAATGTCAATGAATGACTTATGATGGACCCATACTTATTCCTTAAGCCAAGTCATATTTTAGGGCTTTAATGTCATGATTTAAAATCACTTAGAATGAGATTAGATAAAAAATCATCCTCATTAACCATGTCATGATTTCTCATGAATTTCAGTTATAATGGATGAAATTTATAAGTCTCATTTTCCTTTTGTCAAATTCTCATTTGCATGATGACAAAAGTTGTGAAAGTGTAAGGTATCATCTAGTTTTATCTTAGTAATGTGTCAATCCAGATATTTAAAACAAATAAGATGAGAGTTTAAGGTAAGTGTGACTTTATGTTGACCATGCAAACCTCACAACCTTCATAGCATAGCTTAATTATGATACTATGTTTTGATTAATCTTCAGAATATATAAGGTATCGAAAAGCTTTGTTGGAAGACTGCTTATTATGGTTCTTATAGCCTTAACATTTAATTTTGTCACTAACTCTCATGTTAGTTATTTGTTGAGTTCTGGTAAGGAAACATTAAAACTTGAGTCAACTAGTCATGTGTTAAATGGAATATTAAAATTATCAGACTTAAATATCATTAATAAGTGACTACCTTATTAACTTATCAAACTGTTCTTTAGAATAATGGATAGTCTCATTGCTTATGTCTAGTCTAATGGCATAATTATTCAGTGAGATTCTCCCTTGAAGAACCTTAAAGTTGGAATTTTTTACTTGTAATTTGTCTATGGACCTTAGAACAATCCTCTTTTAAAGTTTTAAGTGATTGTAAGGTGAGTAACATCTTATTTTCCAGTTTCAAACATTTATTTCTTTGTACATATGTTGCTTATCAACACACTCATTATACTTTGGTACTTTTGAGTGTTATAGTTGATTTATAAGGCATCAAATTGTACAAGTGAAAATCTTAGTATGTAATGTACTAGAAAAATGTACTTATTTCCATGCGTAAGCCCTTAACTTTATGGGTCATGGTATTATACATTATGATGTATTCACATATACCACTTAACTGTATAATTTAGAATTTAGATGAAGGCATGCATCTTAGGAGTTCTTGTGATTAATCCACACATAATAGATTAGTCTTAGGAAAAACTTAATCTGGAATAACCTTTTAGTGATAGCATTTATGTTAGAGAGATATTGATTATCATAAGAGACATCATGTTCGATTTGTCATATTTATCATGCTCTAATTATCTTCTGTAGTACCTTTACCAGAAGAGAGCAGTAGGATTATCGTGTCTTAAGAGATAATCAAGGATTTAATTTAAGAGCTAATTCTTATAGAAACTTTAAATAAAGCAAAACATTTTAGGTTTAAGAATTACAGTGGGTGAGATATTGATTTATAGAAGAAAGTTATAGTGAGAAAAGTTATGGGTACTTAAAATAAGGCAGACGAAATGATCATAAAAAAATAATGAAGGATCATTATGTGAAGAGATTGTGATATGTCTATTACTAACATCAAAATAATAGACTTATTTAAAGTTCTACTTAAACGAAGACAAATCAGCTTTGGCCAGAAGTGTAATCATTTAAGCATGCGTGCAAATTGGTTGTAACAAATCAGCTTTGGCCAGAATTGAAACAATCACTTTAGTTATGCACTCGTTAAGTATGCCATCTATGGAGGAATTAAATCAGCTTTGGCCAGATATTAAGACATTCATGTTTATGATGCACACTTAACATAGCTTTCGTAATACTTGAACGATAAGTAGATATATCAAATCAGCTTTGGCCAGAAATGATACATCAGAAGCTCATTCAAGTTAAGCCATTTTAGTTTTGTAAAACATTATTTGATCCTTATTAATTAACTAAGTATTTACAAAACCAATCATTTAATAGCAAACCATCTGTTAGCGTGGATCGAACTCCGCGGTGAGTTCGCTGGGGGGTGCAGGGGGACAACGTGCCCCCGCACGGGGTTCGGGGCGGAGCCCCGAGCTAAATTTTAGTTCATATTAACTGCTTAATAAAGTAATGGGATTTCGGATAAGTCTTGGTTATGAACACTCATGATTCCGAATAAATCATGTCTTGGATTCATCCGCAATGAATGATTTTGAATCATTTCGGACTATCCGAAATGGATGATTTCGAATGTGTCCAAGACGCGTAAGTCGAGTCATTTCGGATGATTTTGGATGATTTCGGATGATGATGCTTAGTCTGAGATTCATCCGAAATGGTCCGTAATGATCAGACAGTTATTGATCCGTGATGGACGAACAAATGTGCATCCGGAATGTTCATCCGAAATGATCAGACAGTTATTGATCCGTGATGGACGAACAGATGTGCATCCGGAATGTTCATCCGAAATGTGTTCCTCAAGTCACAAAATCCTTAATTTAAGTAGTTATTAATTGATAAGGTTCAAAATCCGAAATTTTGGGATTATGGGATTATGTTTCCTGTTTAAAAAGTTAGTTATATTTATCTGTTTATTTCAAAAATTATATCCATTAATAAAATTAACAGATTTCAAAAATTGTTAAGTAGATAAAATTAGATCAAAAACAGGAAAACACCCAATAATCTAAATTCATTCCAAAACTTAAGGAATTTTCGAATTTTCTTATGAACATGTGATGAACCCTAAGATAAAACATTCAAATATTCATCCGAAATGCATCCGTAATGATGAAACCCCAGATCCGAAATCATCCGTAATGATCCGTGATGATCCAAAATGATCCGTAATGATCAGAGATGATCCGTAATGATCCGAGATGCATTCGAGATGATGAAACCCAGATCCGTAATCATCCAAAATCATCTGTAATGAGGATTTCGGATGGCAAAAAACGGAATTTTATTGGGTTTTCAAAGCTGTTTTCCAGTTTTTATACCAAATTTCGGATACAAAACAGAACTGACTAATCAACATACGCTCTGTGGTTTGGTCACTTTAACGATTTTGCCCTAAACCTTTAAAAATAGCCATTTTCCTCCAATAGTTTGCTATGTTTTTTTCCATTTTTCTCCATGCGGGGAGCAAAATGGAAAAACAGACAACTTGTATGGAGTTAGAGGCGGGGAGCAAAATGAAAAAACCATAGCAAACTATTGGAGGAAAATGACTATTTTTAAAGGTTTGGGGCAAAACCGTTAAAGTGACCAAACCACAGGGAGCAAAACTGAAGTTTACTCTAAAACCTTTTGACTGATAAAGTTGGTTCACGATTAGAGGCATTATAATTTTAAAACTGACAAGTTCGAAACAAAATAGAGCCGTTAAAACTGATAAGTCATCAAAAACTGATCTGTAAATCAAACCATTTGGATCTTAAACCTCCTAAACAATCTGACTTGCTTCAGTTTATACTAGTATTAGCTTATTTAGTTAGTCATAACATATTAATAAACATCTCATAGCCGTCCTTGAGAACTCACAAAAAAATTGGGTCTCGGGCGACAGAAAGAAGTGATCCCAAAATTGTGGTTAAGGGGGAATGAATTAAAAAATAAAACCTTAGTGATGGTGCCAAGACATGAACTTAAGACATCTACATTATCTTAAAATGGTTTTTTCCATTCCACCACTAACATTTTTTTTGTATAACAAATGGATAAATATACTAAATATAGGGTTAAGTTATTCTACAAAGGCTCCTAATTGTAAGAAGGCTTTATAGAGTGACAAGTGTCCAATAATCTAAAACTTAAACCCACTACACCACAATCCAAAACCTAAACACTCACTCACCCACCCCCACCCCACCACCACCCAAAAACCTCCACCCTCCCCCCCCCCCCCCCAAAATAAAAAAAAACTAAACACCCACCCCCACTCCACCAACACCCAAAAGCCTAACACCCCCCCCCCCCCCGCGGGCAAATTTTTTTTTGGTGGGTTAGGGGGGGGGGTTTAGGTTTTTGGGTGGTGGTTGGTGTTTAGATTTTTTTGTGTAGTGGGTTTATTTTTAGGAGCCTTTGTACACTTCTTATTTTTAATAGCCTTTGTATTTGATCCTAATCCACTAAATATATAATATAATAAATGTATATAAAAGCTTTTAAAACCTTTCAGGCCCTTTGAAAATTTGGGCCTCGTGTGACAGCATGGGTTAGCCGACCCTGAAACATCTCTAAGGCCAGGTGGTGTGGGCTAGTGCCCCCAGCCACCTCAACTACCTCAGCTGGGTGACGCTAGGGATGTAACAACCCGCACTTTTGTGCGTTGTTACTACTCGATATACTCGTTAAGCCTAGCACCAGAGATTCGGATCATAATGTAACTATATCGCATATATCGCTATTCGAAGGAAAAATCGCATATTTTCGAAATACATTATCACTATACTATACCACATCGCAAACACTAACACTCACGATGACACTGAGTGAGGACCTATTCTACCCTCCTCGGTGGCCGTGATGTGTCGAAACACAGACAATTAACGCTAACAAGGACTCTCGGGTGAGTGCTATAGCTCCAGTCGTCGTGACGATGACGACAATACGAGTGAATGGTACCCCGTCAGTCTTTGTGGTACAACACACAATAACGTTCACGATAACATCAAGAAAGGACCTATTCTACCCTACTTGATGGCCGTGAAACGTCGCTAATAATCGCATACTCGAATCGAAGACCGTTTGTTATATTGAAACTGTGGAATAGGAATACGTATATACGACCCTTTGGTGATTAATTATAATATATATTAATATAAATATAAGGAAATGTGGCTCAAACTATCGCAACGCACCAAAAACGAGGGTCGAAAGGCTTCCGTACGGATGGGCCAGCCGAACGGCTGGGCCAACCGATCGGACGGGCCTGCCGAACGGCTGGGCCAACCGATCGGACAGGCCAGCCGAACGGCTGGGCCAGCCGATCGGACAAGGCCAGCCGATCGGACAGCCATCCGATCGGACAGACCTGCACATTCCTTCCTTCCCTCTTTGCCTATAAATACCCCATTGTCACATCAAGCACACATGTTGTGACTGTTGCTGTTCGACCAGACGTTCCAACCCCTTTATCTCTCGATTTCTCGCGATTCTTGTAAGTTTTCAACTCAAACCTTGTACTTCCTTGATCTATAATCAATCCTACACCTTTCTATCCGTTGGATCTTCACTTTTAACCATGAAATCTCTGGATTTGGGCATTCTAGGGTGATGTCACCATGAAGTTCAACTTCAAGAGTGATGTCATCCCATGCAAGAATGACTCAGATCTGAGTGATTTCCATACGTTTTTACATAAACCAAGTCTAAATCTATGTTTTCTGACCAAGGTGTGAGTGTTTTCGGGTTAAACACGGGAAAGGCCATCAAGAACGGCCAGATCTGATGGAACGGGGTGGTTCCCGGCCGTTAGAACGGGACGGATTTGATGGGGGTTTCAGTTGTTTAACACAAGGACACCCCATCTCAGTCAAATCACCTGAAATCTTTCCAAAACCCATCAAGTGTGACACGATCAGGACGATGGAACGAATTGCCGTCCGATCGGACAGCAAACAAGACTCAACCGACCGATCGGACAAGGTGTTAACCGATCGGACCACATGGTAACCGATCGGATAATGTGCCAACCGATCGGCTAGCATGTTAATCGACCGGAAAATATGCAAACCGATTGGCTAGCATGCCAACCGATCGGACAACATGCAAACCGCCAACCGATCGGACAACATGCAAACCGATCGGCTAGCATGCCAACCGATCGAACAGCATGCCAACCGATCGGCTAGCATGCCAACCGCTCGGACAGCATGCCAACCAATCGGCTAGCATGTTAATCGACCGGACAATATGTCAAGCCGACCGAACGGGCCCAAGCATCAATGTCCGAACCAAACCTTGGTCCTTTCGCCACCATTTAACGCGCTATTCACCGATCTGTAACCAGGATAACTCCGACGTACTCTCAATCGATCCAATTCAAGTTGTGTTTACTTGTCGATTGCGCACTGTGAGTATACTTGACCCCTTTTTAATCGCATTTTGGGTGTAACATACGTTTCTAACAAATCGAACTCATCAAACGAATTATTCAATCAATCGAATTATCACTTGCGAATAATGGTAATTGCATATGTGCTAGGGCTTATACTCGCGACGTCCCACCAAGACTAGTATAGTACTATTGCGCCCGACGGGGTCTAGTTTGCCATCGCATATTCGAGCATCGAGGACTTAGTTGGTAGTATCAGCTCTGTGAGTATATATGTCGTGTGTTACGTTTATGCATGTGGAAATTCGCTACACGTTTTAATCTATTATGCTATACTTATCAAACCTGTATACTCGCCAATACTTTTGTATTGACAAATATTTTAACGTATGTTGCAGGTTAGATCGCAGACTCTATCAAATCAAGCTAGGAGGTCTAGAAACTCAACTAAAATATAGGTTGTCGGATTTGTATTGTTCGAGAGGACAAGAAATCTGTGATAACTTATGTGATTGTATTATTTGTTAGTATGGGATAACGGATGTATTAAATATTATCGCAATATAGTTGTTATGGATTCTCTTGAGCAATCTGATTCGCCTAGTGCCGCGCCCCGATGATTCCGCCATCGGTTGGGGTGTGACAAGGGATGAGCATTTGGTACCGGTACCGAACTGGTACCATACCGGTACCGAACCGTACCTGGTATATTCGGTACCGGTATCAGTACGGTACATGTATTTACGGGTAAAACACCGGTAAGTACCGGTACCGTACCGGTACAGGTATCGAAACGGTGTATTTGATACCGGTACCGCTTTTTCCCGTTTTTTGGTACCGAACGGGTACCGTGCTCATCCCTAGGTGACCCCCCCCAACACCATCCATGCTCCACCAAGAGGAGGGCGCTATGATTGCATGGCGAGCGTTAAAGGGGGAGGGTTGGGGAGCAGCTAATCACATTTTTGTAAATTTATTTTTCCTTATAGAGTTAATGGAGGTTTTAAAAAGGTTTTATTTCACACTATGCAAGTTAACAATAAAGACCCCACTTAGATGACGTTGAGTTAGCGCAATAAACTCTTCTAAAAATATAACCTTTTAGAAATACATCAAATCTAAACACAAAATTAGTATATTCTGTATTGAGTGGGTTATCATGCTGTTGTTTTGAATTAAATAAACTAATGAAAGCAGTCAACTTTGTAAAGATGAATATACATATACAATTAATATAAACAAATTGTTTATTAGCTAATGAAAAAGATAGATAAAAGATGAATAATATTAGAAAGGATACAAAAAGTACACCACCCCACCCTTTTTTCTCCTCAAAATTCCAAACCCCTCTCTTTCACACACACAGCTGCACCAGACAGACAGAGCACAACCCAAATAGATAATATTATTATTCACCGGAAAATCGGGTGGAATTGGGGAAAATACTCATACCCGACTACTCTCCGGCGAACTTAATCGTGGAATTGAAGAAGAAGAATGACATCCACGAGGCTGTTATTGTTGCCTCTTTTAACCCCTTGTACTACTTCTGCTGCCGCTGCTTCACGTTTATCTTCTTCTTCATCTTCTTCTTTCAGGGTTTCTGGTCCACAAATTCCGTTCAACAGGAAGCAGGTAAATGTTAAACCCTACTTTCTATTTAGTTATATGATTGCTTGAATTGATTTTTGAGTTTCTGTTTATGGGTTTGATGTAATTTGTGGTGGGTATGTTGTTTGATTAATTTGCGAGTTGAAATTTGTTTGGGTTTGTATGGTTGAGTGGTTTTGGTTGGATCTTGATGGAATTCTTGATTTTTGTTATTGATTTGGGATCTTTACCCCTTGTATTTTTTTTTAAGTTTGTATGAATTGAATGTTCTGTTAAGTTGTGTTAATTTTGTTTGTTTGTTATGTGGGATTGTTGGTTTAATTTGTTCAGGCAGACTACTTAGACTTGATGCCCTTAAATCACACAATTCTTCGCTATTTGGTCATAGTTGTCAATAGCGAGCGTAGCAATCGCTATAGCGCGACTACGTAGCGTATAGGTCTACGCTCGCTATTAGGGCTATAGCGATAATAGCAACATTTTAATTTTTTTTGTTTTTTTTTAAAATATAAATAGCAATTAAATATAGCTATAAAATAGCTGGATTTTAGGTTTTTGTTAAATATACATGTAAAATAGCATATATACCAGGGTTTTTTTGATATAATATACATATAAAATTTTTAAAATTTTCTTTCTAGTGTATCGCTATTTGTAAAACAGCAGCCCACTATTTATCGCCAGTGGCGAAGCTTGCCGGAGAAAACGGAGGGGGCTAAAACATATATACCCAAAAATTTCTATAGAATCGGGGGGGTAAAAACGTATATATCCAAAAAATTTTATACGAAAACTACATATATAACACTACTGAGCGAAAAATCCCGGGGGTCGGGCGACCCCCCCCCGCCCCCAAGAAGCTTCGCCCCTGTTTATCGCTATTCGCTATGTAACATATAGGTACCTTATCGCTATTTGTCACTATTCGCCATTAACAACTATGTATTTGGTGCATAGTTGTCGAAGGCGTAAGGCGCACTCAAGACGTGATTGGTGAGACTTAGGCGTAGGCGCAAGGCACTTAAAAAGTGAGGGCCAGAGATGAGCAATTTAGGGATTTTACACTTGTTTAGGCTTTTTTAGGGCTAATTTCGGCTGGTTCCATGTCATTTTTGGATGTTTCAGACCATTTTGGCTGGAACTTGTAGATTTTTGCCAGAAGTTACAGAAATTGGCTAGAACCTCATCGGAACGTCACCGAAGCGCTGGATGGCCAATTTAGGTTATGTTTTATTTCTAAATGGTGAAACGGGTGGAAAGAACTTATCTCTTGCCGTAAAGAAAACATATTTGAGTAATTATTTCAGTAAAAAGGTTCTATTTTGCAGATATAGTGTAGTTTGTATGATAGAAGTTTGCTTTGTGTTGGTTAGATACATTTGTTAGTTATTGTGCATGTGACATGACCATTCTGCATAAATACATCATGCTCCATGAACATCTAGAAATATTTACCGTTGCACCTTTTCTGTATTGCATCACCTATGTTTTGATATAAATTGTAACTGTAAGAGTGATCAAATTCACGTTAATCAGCTAACCTGCCTAGTTTCCAAACAACTTCGTTTGGATCGTCTATACAACTGTCTTTATACAACTAACCTTGCTTGTTATATGGAGTAATCAGAATCAAATAGTCAGCGAAACTGCTGTAATTGAATGATTTTTTGAATGCTCAGTTGGTTTCACTGATAATTTACTACCAGGGCCCTCTGTTTTTATAGTGGCTTTGTGGTAATAAAAGACATCAAGGCGTTTGCTTAAAGATTGATGATGGGAATGAAGTAAACATGCTCGGTTCTGATGATGAATTTGGAACTCCAGTTCCAACCCAAGCTCAAACCGTTGTGGAAGGGTCCGGTGCAGTTCTTGTTTCAGAATATAAACCTTCCCCTGATGTTGATTACCTACAGGTTTGTGTTATCTTGTGCCTTGTCGATTGTTTATATAGTTAGCAGAAATTGTTGGGTGGCTTTATGCATTAAAGATACGTGTTGGATGACTATGACCCGTTACTAGGGGTGTTCAAAAAGCTCGCAGCTCGGCTCGAAAAAACCTCGGTTGTAAACGAGCTGGCTTGGCTCGACTCGATCTGTATACTAGCCGAGCGCAAGCTAGGCTTGGCTCGTGAGCTCGCGAGCCAGCTTGAATTATTTTATATTGTATAGATTAATTTAAATTTTAAATGTATTCAAATAAAAAAATATGTGGGAGGGGGTTGAAGTGTTAACATTTTAAGTTTAATTAATCAATAACATATAATACATGAGAAAATTAACAAAAATTATACATATTACTTTTGATATGCCTCGTGGGTCATATTGTTTTTGTTTAAAATCAATTTCAATTACTAAATCTTTTATTGTTGAATATCAGGACTGTTTTTTGAAATTTGGGTGCATTTTATATTTCTGATCGTTTTAATTTTAATTACCTTTCAGGAGTTACTAGCAATTCAGCAACAAGGGCCACGCAACATTGGCTTTTTTGGAACACGTAATATGGGATTCATGCATCAAGAGCTCATTGAGATTCTTAGTTATGCTATGGTCATAACGGTATATAATATATATATATATATATATATATATATATATATATATATATATATATATGTGTGTGTGTGTGTGTAACTGCTTTTACTTTATCTACTTTAATTAGAGGTCGCAAGATGGGCGGGTTGGGTAACGGGTCAAAGCATGTAGTTTTTTAGCAACTGTCAAGATGGGCCTGGTTGGATTGGACTGACTCACAATTTATAAAAAATGCATTAGTTTATGGTTTCGTAAGCAGTATTGTTACGTTAATAGTATGGTAGATATGCGCAGCGGGTCCCTTGTGTTTTGTGTGGTTGTCACATGAAAATGATATTTGTTTTGTGTTGCAGAAAAATCACATCTTTACATCAGGAGCTTCTGGAACTAATGCTGCTGTAATCAGAGGTGCACTAAGAGCGGAAATGCCAGAATTGCTTACTGTTATATTGCCTCAAAGTTTGGAAAAACAGCCTCCTGAGAGCCAAGAGTTACTCTCAAAAGTAAGACTTTAGTTATTTTCTCATACTTCTTGATTTGTAGCATCGTAAAATATATGTTTAGCTAGTCATATTGTTTAAATTAGTATACTTATCATGTAGCATGAATCTAGTCATATTGTTTAAAGGGGCAATTTCATATACACCCCTACAAACTTGCAAAATATCATATCTTATATACCCTTCCAAAGTAGTTGAAATATCATATATATATACCCAATTCATTAAAAACAATTTAATAAATGACAAATTTACCCTTATTTTTCTAAAACTTTGAGATCTCATACGTGACCCTTAACTTTAAATATTATATTTACTCATTTCTAGCTTAATTTGTTTAGCTTAAATATTACATATGAAGAATACTATTGTTTATGAAAAATAAAATAAAAGTAAAAATGGGTAAAAATAAATTTAAGCTTAAAATGTGTTATATAAAAATATGAAGTTAAAAGACGAGCATATATGAAAACTTGAAGTTAAAAAAATAAGGGTAAACTGATTATTTATTAGATTGTTTTTGATAAATTGGGTATATTTAATATTTTAACTATTTTGTAAGGGCATATATGATGTTTTTAGTTTTGGTTGGGTATATATGAAATTTTAAAGTTTGTAAGGGTATCTATGAAATTAATCCTTGTTTAGTTTAAATTAATACACTTATCATGTAGCATGTATCTTTTTTGTTGACCTTCACCATGTCATGAAAAATGCACATTTTCGGTCATCTCAAATCATCTTTTTTGATCGTTATGTGATAATTAGAATATAAGTTATGCTGACCCTGTGCAAAGTAAACTCTTATGCATTTACGCGGTTCTTCATATAATATTTAGAGGTTAAAAGATTTTTGGGAAAAGTTACAGTTTCTCTCTTGGATATGCAGGTTAAAAATGTGATCGAAAAACCTCACAACGATCATCTCCCATTGATTGAAGCCAGCAGGTTTGTCATATCTTTCAACGAACCACCATTTTTCTTTTACTCTTTATTAACACAATTAAGATGTGACTAGATATGTTGAAACCTATCTCATTAGTTATTAGTATCACATTTAATGTGATTATTGATTATCCAATTCTTAGGTGTCAAATAGTAAGTTTTGAATAAACAACTTCATACTAGTTGCAACAAAACTAAGTTTACCTAATTACCCCTAGTTAACCTATTTTGAGAGTTTTTTACTCCCATCTCACTTGACACATCTCTTTTATTCACCAGAAGGGCACTCAAACAACAGATTATTTGAGAATTACAACTTCATACAACAAAAGCACATCTAGACAATATCTCTTATAGCCTTATCTTATTATAACCGATTATCTGATTAAAATTATATATATATATATAGGGAGGAGCTCATGCGAGAACCACCTTTATTGTGAGAACCGCGAGAACCAATGTGAACACAACCTAAAATAGCTAAAAAAACCTAACCCCCCCCCCCCCCCCCCCCCCCCCAAAGCTAAAAACTAAACCCCCAAAAAACCTAAAAAAATCTAAAAAAAATCAAAATTTTTTTTTTTTTGAATTTTTTAATATTTTTTATGTTAAAATCGCTACTTTTCGAAGCCAAAAAAAAATTTAAAAAAATGTTTTTTTTTTTTGGCTTCGAAAAGTAGCGATTTTTTTTTATAAAAAATATTAAAAAATTCAAAAAAAAATTTTTTGTGTGATTTTTAGCTATTTTTAGGCATTTTTGGTTGTGTTCACATTGGTTCTCGCGGTTCTCGCATGATCTTCTCCCTATATATATATATTAAGAAGCAACCCTCTCTCTCTCTCTCACTATTTACTCCATCCAACCATGTGCTGCCTTGTGGCAGCTATGCAGCCCTCAAACTTTAACAAAGTTACATTTTTTCTTTCTTTTTTTGACAACTACACCGAGTGCCAGTACTAGTACTGTTCAAATACCACCGCAACGCGTGGGGTAAAATACCAAAGTTATCATACAGTCCCTAAAGTTAAACAAAGTTGCTTTTTTTCCTTTACAACTATACTGAGTGCCAGTACCGTACTGATTCCGCCGCAACGCGCGGGGTAAAATACTAGTTATTTATATAACTGCCAAAACGCACACCCGAATTCTTTCTTAGCACTACATCTAAGAAATTATAAATCTTCAAGTGGTGGCGTACTGGTAAGCACCTAATTCCCTCTAGCATAGGGCTCAGGTTTGAATCTAGCTTCCACTCCCTGACTCCTGCCTTAACCCCTTGAAGGCCACTTCACAGCGTTTAGCAGAGTATTGGTGGGACCCCACATGAGGTTTCCTTAACGGGTTCTCATGTTCGCAAAAACAAAAGAATCTCATCACGGGTCATGCTTAAACTTGTTTAAACACGCCGTTTTCAAATAAAATCTCGGGTTTGATTTGCATTACGATATAATCTTAAAACGAGGTTTACTTGTGGCAGGTTGTGTAACATGGACATCATATCGCAAGTGCAGCAAGTCATATGCTTCGCTTTTCATGACAGCCGGTTGCTTATGGAAACATGTCAAGAAGCAAAGAATCTTAGGAAAATTGTAACCCTTTTTTACCTAGATTGAAATATGTGCACACATCATATGCAGCAGCACACTACTCATTTCTGCTGATTTTTCTTTGCAATCATTATAGAGAAGTCGGCCCCTTTGCTATTGGATCACCTAAAAGCAAAGGTTGTTTATTGTTATCGTTGTCGTTATCGTTATTGTTTATTTATATGTGTTGTTAGACAAATAAAACAATTGAAAGGTGTAGGGGTTCATATAGAAATGTGCAATATACATTTTCTTGTCCATACGTGTAATTCACTAATTTCATTAAGCATGTGTATGCGTTGTAGGGGGCCGAGCATAAAAACCGAGTCTAACCTGTAAAAACTGATTCTAGGTTGAAAATCGAAACGGACAAAATGAGATAACCAGTTTTTTTATTTTGAACGACCAACAAAAGTCCAATCACTCAGGTAAACCCAATGGTAAAAGGTCACCCACGCCTACAAACGCAGAAGGCTCAACCTAAAGCATTTTTGCTCTAGTCTGTTATTTTTAAGTAAAGAGATCAAACTGAACCATCAAATTACTAAAAACAAATACTAAGTTAAGTAAAGAAATCAAACTGAACCATCAAATTACTAAAAATAAATAGCAAATTTTTTCCGTAATTCCGTGTATGTTTAGGTACACGGGTGTGTATTTTTTCGGGTTCAGGTCAGGTTCGTTTCTCATCCGACAAAATTACTATTTTTACAAAAAAACACCCTGAAATTACGTCCAGATTTAATATTTGCATGGCAATGAGAGACCTTAGCCACATTCTTTGTGATCCTTCCTATGTCTATGATCAAATCACTTTTCTGTTTCAGTTTTTCAATCTGATTGATTACTGTTATCATCCATTCAAATTCATCAACAAATATTCTTTCAATTCATTTCCAAAATCATATAAAATGAGCAGGGGGCTAGATGACGCTGATGCCGACGCCTTATCAGCTCTGGCCACCGCTCCACCACCGTCAACCTCCGGCAACCGCAAATCACATTCGCAACAGCTCCGCACCAACACCGGCACCAACTTCAACTTCAAACGCCATCATAAACACCGCAAACACAGCCTTGACGAGGCCAGCATGACTGCGGCCATGCACGGGTTTCACGATCCTGACGAAGATGACGACGGAGATCGTGACTTTTATCCGTACGCCACCGTCGACGACTCCATGACTCAACATTATTACTTAAACAACCCTGGCACAAACAATAACAGTAACAGTATCAATAATAATGATGATATAAATAATGATAATGATTATTGTAATATTATTAATATTAATGACATGTCATCTTCATGCAACGAGCACCATCCGTTGCCGGAGTTTTCGTCAACGGGTGGTGGATCTGGATATTTTAAAGCTCCGTCGCGGTCGGCCGTGCATCCAGGGCGGCCGACCGCGGTGGAGCTCAGACCGCATCCGCTACGAGAGACTCAAGTAGGGAGATTCATCCGTACGATTGCGTGTACGGAGACTCAGTTATGGGCGGGTCAGGAGTGTGGAGTTAGGTTTTGGAATTTTTGTGATGCTTTTGAGCCTGGGTTAGGGATTGGGGGAAGGGCTAGACGTGGGGATGAAGACGCGGCGCCGTTTTACGAGTCGGTGAATACGCCGCCCGCCACGTGTTTGATGGTAGACCGCGCGAGTAAGTTGGTTTGGAGTGGTCATAAGGATGGGAAAATTAGGTCTTGGAAGATGGATCAGCAGGCTATAGATGATGCTCCTTTTAAAGAAGGTCTTTCGTTTCAGGCGATTCACCGCGGGACTGTGCTTTCCATGGTGACTTCTTCGTATGGTAACTCAGTTGTTCAATCACTTGTAATGTTTAAACTGTATTTGTTGATTTAGGGGTCGGAGAGACTATATGAACACCCCCTATGTTACTAATTAACCCCCTGTTGTTTTGATGTTGTATGGGCGTATAGGGCATTTTATGTTACGGTATACACCTGTATAGGCCTATAGGGAAGCGAACGTGATGGTATATGCCTGCATAGAGATATACGGCCATATAAACTTGCTATACGCTCATATAACATATGATTTATGGATTGCTGTGATGGCTAGGGGGTGTGCATGCACCCCTAAAAGGGGAGTTCATTTAGCAGCACCCGTTATGAGTGTTCGGATTCCCATTTTTTATATATGGGTTGATGATTAAAATCATTTGTTTGGATTGTGCAGGTGATATATGGGCAGGGTTTGAGAATGGAGTGATAAAGGTGTGGCCATGGGATTCGGTTGAAAAATCGCTCGCTTTATCACCTGAAGAACGCCACATGGCTGCTTTGCTGGTTGAGCGGTCGGGCGTTGATCTTAAAAGCCAAGCAACTTCTAACGGTGTTTGTAGCATATCTTCTTCGGATGTCAAGTATTTGCTGTCTGATAATGTAAGGTCTAAAGTATGGGCAGCTGGTTCTCTATCCTTCTCATTATGGTATGATATTCTCTCGACTATATTTCTAGAAAAGATATTCATTTCGACATATATTTGAGGGTGACGATTTGTCCATAAAAATATTAAAAGTTGATTATTGCGACTACAGGGATGCTCGTACGTGGGAACTTTTGAAAGTTTACAATGTAGACGGACAAATCGAGAACCGAGTTGATGTATCTTCAGAGAAAGATCAACCCCTAGAAGAAGAAGGTAGTGTAAAAGGTGGTTCAAAATCCAAAAAAGAAAAACAAGGAGGTGGTTTCTTACAAAGATCACGTAACGCATTAATAGGAGCTGCAGATGCAGTTAGGCGAGTTGCAACAAAGGGTACGGGTGCATTTGCAGCTGAAGACGCTAAAAAAACCGAAGCCCTTTTGCTCGCTTACGATGGAACGATTTGGACCGGATGTTCAAACGGTTTGTTGGTCCAATGGGATGCTAATGGAAACCGTTTGCGTGATTTTCATCACCATCGATGTGCAGTTCTTTGTTTTTGTACTTACGGGCCACGGATATGGGTCGGGTATGTGAGTGGTATGGTCCAGGTGATAGATCTTGACGGAAACTTGATAGCGGGTTGGATTGCGCATAATGGTCCGGTAATAAAAATGGTAGTAGGGAATGGTTCGGTTTTTAGTTTAGCTACCCATGGTGGTATACGCGGGTGGTACATTTCATCTCCCGGGCCTCTTGATAATATTTTAAGACCGGAATTATCGAAAAGAGAACATATGTATAATACAATTGAAACTGTTAGGATTATGGTTGGTACATGGAATGTCGGCCAAGGAAAACCGTCTCCCGAAGCACTTATTTCTTGGTTAGGATCACAAAGTTCTGATGTTGATATTCTGGTTGTCGGCTTGCAAGAGGTCGAAATGGGGGCGGGATTTCTTGCAATGTCTGCCGCTAAAGAAACCGTAAGATCTTTTAATCTTGTCATGGTTTCTATCATGGCTGCAAGTGTGTGTGTTTTTTTTTTTGCATTTTACGCTCATTTGTATGATGTCGAGTGCAGATAGGTGTGGAAGGGAGTCCCAACGGACAGTGGTGGCAAGATGCCATAGGGATAGCTATCGGTGAAGGATCTACGTTTGAACGTGTAGGATCTAGGCAGCTTGCCGGTCTACTAATAGCTATCTGGTATTACTTTCACAAACATAGATTCATACAAACTGATGCGAAAATAAACTTATTTGAGACCAACTTTTTATATTTGTATTTTTGTCTTGTACATGCTACATTATTCTAATATTTATATTTTAGGGTACGGAAGAGTCTTAGAACACACGTAGGGGATCTTGATGTCGGAGCAGTTGCGTGTGGCTTGGGTCGTACATTTGGTAATAAGGTAAGCATGTTTGTTCACTAAAGCGTCTTATTTTTTTATTTTAGGTTGTACTTTCGACTCATTTACTTTTGAAAGCACGAATTCGGATTGTTACATCTCAAATGGGTCGAAAATTACACATAATGTATGTTTAATGCATCAAACCTACTAAAGCCATTTTGTAAAAGAATAGATAATCACTGTCATGATTTTTTTTTAATAACAAATGGCACTAATTATTTATAAACAAGTAATAATTTTGGACAATAAACGTTTCGGGTCAACCCAACGCGTTTTGATTAGTACCAACACATTTTGACCCATTATCCAACCCGCTCAAACAACCCTTTTTGCCACCTCTACCTTTCATTTACAAGAATCTTGACGTAAAGTGGTCCTACAATATTCATACTTTTTTTTTAAATAACATCTTGATGTTATTTAACATATGATACAACTATAGACAATTAGAAATATATGTTTCTTTGCTCTTCATACTCTTTCGTATCATCAATTGAATACAATGTAACATATGTTACAACTAGTGATCACGGTCATTTACTTTTGAGCAGGGGGGTGTAGGGTTGAGATTAAGAGTTTACGACAGAATAATGTGCTTTGTAAACTGCCACCTGGCTGCGCATTTGGAAGCAGTCAACCGTCGGAATGCTGACTTTAACCACATTTACAGAAATATCACATTCGGGCGATCAATCAATAATGCATCTGGTATGGCGCGATACCTGTTTTTGTGTTGCTATCTTGCCTTCTCCATATATTTATTTTCGGTGCTTGAATTTGGCTTGCTATGGTTGCTCATTATTCTTTCAGTTGGTGTCTCTTCTACTGCCCAAATGCTTCGTCCCGCTACTGTAAGTATACAACAAAACTATACATCCATGTGTGCATATGTATGTGTAGGGGAAGGATCATGAGAAAACTCATTATTTTTGAGAAAACCAGAAAACTCTATATTACATATATGTAACGTATCATATGTTGCATATATTCAATATATCATATGTTGCATATATGCAATATATATCACACATATGCAACATATTACATATGTGTAATATAGAGTTTATAGTTTTCTCATTAAAACGAGTTTTCTCATGATCTCTCCCCTGTATGTGTAAACCACTAAACTGTAAGTTATTTATGTTTTTGAGTTATGAAATTATTTTCTATTTCAACAGCCTGTGGCTATCAATCCTGATGATGGGAAGCCAGATCTAGCGGAAGCTGACATGGTTGTATTTTGTGGTGACTTCAATTACCGTCTTTTTGGAATAACTTATGATGAAGCACGCGACTTTGTTTCGCAACGGAGTTTTGATTGGCTGAGACAAAAGGACCAGCTAAGGGCCGAAATGAAAAACGGGAGAGTTTTTCAGGGAATGAGAGAAGCGCTAATCAGATTTCCGCCAACTTACAAGTTTGAACGAGGAAAAGCAGGTTTAGGAGGTAATATTGATGAAGACCAAATTTATATAACGATAATAGGGTCAAATATGATTACTAATGATCTATTTTTCTATTGATTTAAGAGGTTTTATGCATTAAAATACAATTTAGACTACTTTCAAACCAGTGACCCGCTGTGGTGTTTGCTTCTTAGCTTTTTTTTTTCATTTTACATGATCTTAAAGATAAAACATTACCCGAGTTGACTCACTCATAAGTAATCCACCTATAACGAAGAACAACATACAATAACGATATCTCTAAATTTCTATTTAGAGTAAAGTACACGGATAGTCCCTGTGGTTTTTCAAAATTTTGGATTTGGTCCCCAACTTTTGCCAAAAGTATACGGATGGTCCCTGTGGTTTGCACTTTGTAACGAATTTAGTCCCCAACCAAAAAATCTAAAGGTTTTAGGATATTCAAGTTAGGGACTAAATGCGTTACAAAGTGGAAACCACAAGGACCATCCATGTACTTTTGCCAAAACTTCTGGACTCAATGCGTTAAAAAGTGCAGACCATCGTTCTTTTGGAAAGCTAGGGACCTAATCTAAAATTTTGAAAAACCAAAGGGACTATCCGCGTACTTCACTCTTCTATTTTTAATTAGAATGTCAAATATGTAAAAGAACACTAACCTTTCAGTAACAATCTATATTTGTTGCATTGAATGATTTAGAATTTTTTTGCATTAAAAAACATTTGGGCGATCTTCAAGCCGTTAGATCCATTTGACCCGTATTGATTATTATTTAACTTTAACCCGCAAAGATAAAACATAACCAGAATCGACCCATTCACAAGTAAATTGTCACAGAAGATTGCCTATGAAGAACATATGAAAAGTTGCCTTACTATTTTTTTTTTCCAGGATATGATTCTGGAGAGAAAAAACGTATACCCGCATGGTGCGATAGAATACTATATCGAGACAATCGTTCATCACCAGCATCCGAATGCAGTTTAGCATGCCCCATTGTTGCTTCAGTTTGGCAGTAGGTCTCTTTGGGGAACTTCCATTTTTTTTACACCCCATTTTATTTTATAAAATCATATTTCTTTGTGATAACATCTACAGGTATGAAGCTTGTATGGATGTAACCGAGAGTGATCACAAACCCGTTCGCTGCAAATTCACAGTCCAAATTGCCCATGTTGATAGATCAATAAGAAGACAAGAATTCGGGAAGATATTCATGTCAAACGAAAAAATAAGTTCCATACGTGAAGAGTTACGTTGTGTTCCGGAAATTTCACTTAGTGCAGACAAGATAGTCCTTCAAAGCCAAGAAACATGTCCTTTAACAATCACTAACAAAAGCAACAAAGACGATGCCATTTTTCAAATTTTATGTGAAGGTCTGTCTGCCGTTAATGATGGTGAAGAACCGGAGCATCGACACAGAGGTTCATTCGGTTTTCCTAGGTGGATTGAGGTAATCTAAGCAACTGCTGGCCTTTTCTTGTTTTTTGTAAGTGTTTTTCAAGATTTAGGAGTTGACACTAAAGGTGGTAAAAATGGTATGTCGAGTTGGTTGGGTAACCAACCGATATGGGCTCAGTTCAAAGTTCAAAATACGGTTGTGGGTCAAAACGAGTCAACACTTTTTTTGTCCGATTATTCGAATTTTAAAAGATAACGAATAGTCTAATAGTATAACTTTTCTTAAGAGTAAAGTACACGGATGGACCAAAATTTGGATTTGGTCCCTAGCTTTCCAAAAGTACACGAATGGTCCCTATAGTTTGCACTTTGTAACGCATTTATTCCTCTAACAAAAATTATAAAGGTTTTGGCGTGTCCAAGTTAGGGACTAAATGGGTTACAAAGTGCAAACCACAGGGACCATCCATGTACTTTTGGGAAAATTTGGGGACTAAATGCGTTACAAAGTGCAAACCACAAGGACCATATGTGTACTTTTGGAAAGCCAGGGACCAAATCCAAAAATTTGGTAAACCACAGGGACCATCCATGTACTTTTGGAAAAAAACTGGAGACTAAATGCGTTACAAAGTGCAAACCGTAAGGACCATATGTGTACTTTTGGAAAGCTAGGGACCAATTCCAAAATTTTGGTATACTACAGGGACCATCCATGTACTTTACTCCCTTTTTTAACGATTTAGGACAGCTATAAACATTTGAATACAAGAAAGACATTTTTGACCCGTTTCATTTTTAGCTACCTTCTTTTTCTCTCGAAATATTTTACACGTTAGACCATTGTCAAACAAATACGACTTGGATTGACCCGTTTTCATATAATATGGTTGAAATTATAATGTAGGTGGCCCCTGCAGTTGGCATAATAAAGCCAGGAACCGTAGCAGAAATCTCAATACACGTTGATGACACACATGAGACAGAAGATGAGGGGGGCCAACAACATTGGCGTTCCGAAGACACACGTGACAGGTTAGCTATCTTATCAGTGGTAATTAGAGGCAGCAAATCAACTGCAACAAGAAGTCACCAATGTCATGTACACCACCGTTATTCTCCCAACTGTTGTACGGTGGTGCAGCATGAACCATCAACAAAAGGTCTCGGTTCTAAAAAACATCAAAGTTCAAATCACCGGTCTTCTGCTAAGTTTGATGATCATCATCGAAGTAGACGTGAATGTTGAATAATTTAACTAGCTAGCTAGTAGTACAGAATGGAAAAGATGTAAATACTACATGCTGATGCATTGCCAGATTCCAAGATTCTTTGTGTTGTTAAGTTTTGTGCAATAGATAGGTTAATTGTAATCTTTTTTGTTGAATTAATGGATTATATGATTATGTAGTGCAATCATGCAAAAAAAGATTCCAACTTGATTGGAACGTCTCAACGTAAGCCTGCGTAAATGGGCAGATAAATCGGGCAACGGTCCAAACGGTTTTTAACCAAAAATGAGCTTAGGTTCAAACTGGCCGCTTTAGAAAAAAAAAAGTATCAAAATAGGTTCACCTGCTATAGTTGTTTATATGCTAGCTAGTGGCAATGGCGGGTGGGTCCAATATGCCGTAGTGGACAGTATGTGGTGGCAATGGTGGTTATGGCGACTGTTATGTGGTGGCGACGGTGATTAACTAATATAATAAGAGTAATTTATTTTGATTGGCTGAAAAATCTCTTACTAAACCCAATTAGTTATGATGATTGCCCATAACCTTAAATTGGGTGTTTGGTTTTGTTTTGAGATGTGATAAACTAATAATAATTTAATAAAGCTAACAATTTCGACCTATTTACTTATTGATAGGTTGATTTTGGTTATGCCAATAGTTAAACGCTAAAGTATAATAAAATTAGCTTTAAAAGGAACCGCGTAGAACTGGACAAAGTAACCTAAATTGTAACTTTTGTTCCTAATTACCTAATCATGTGTAATGATCTTGTAACAATACGCGTCTCCAACAACAACAATCGATGAGTTGCTAAAGGAATTGTCGAAAAAAGTACATTTTTTCGACCCCAATGGCTTATTTATTTGCAAGAAATTATATCTATTTATTAAATTTTCTTACAAATCCATGTTCAGGATTCATAATGTCACAATGTTTATAATTTTTAGGACAATTATTTGCAAGTAGTGTGGTCCAATAATGAAAGTGATTGTGTTCAATATATTCAATCAAATTATTATTGATATAATATAGTTTTTGTAATAATTTCTGCAGTCTGCATACCTTTTATTTTCCATGTATTATGCAATTTGTTCAATTGAATTATTACAGAAATAATATAGTTTCTGTAATAATATTTTGACACACTTATTACTTACTAAAAATAAAAACAAAAAAATCATCGTTACGTCAGACCTGTTTTGACACGTTACCCAACCCACTACCCGCTCGGTTTGCCACCTGTAATTTCATCATGAACCAATCATGACACAAAATTACTTATTTAAGGAAAATGCAAAGAAACAGCTTTTCCTGCAATGAGATAGTACTATTAATTATATACATACTGTATAAACTCACAATAAGGACAACCGATAGTCCGATACTAGTCTTTTGACCTCTGGACCTTGTCTGTGTTCGAGTCTCGGTTCGGGCCAAAAGTAGCTCGGAAAACAGTGTCGGTCCACTTATCGACTGAACTCAAAATTCCATAGATACCCTCGACTCGATTTCTTTTAAACGGCATACATTCTCTTGTTGTATCTCTCACTATACATCTCAGAATCAGATGCCATTGACATTGAAAACGAATGCGAATGAGTCTCCGCCCGTCTTATATTCCTCAACTTATTCTCCTCGAGCCTATGCCTTATAACACAATAACACATTGACCCGATCGTAGTCAACATAATCGTTGCACCAATCACAGTGGCATAAACGGCAAGCCATTGTTCATGGCTTCCCACAACGATATAAGTCAGAGAAATAAACGCGATCGATATAAAAAGACATGCCAGCCACATAAGCTTATTGATCACAAACATAAGTTGTTGTTTAGCCTTCTCTTCGATCACCACAATAGATGTTTGAACCACCACAACCGCCAACGAGATGAAAAGGGCTAAACTGTCGAACAAAAAGAACAAAATAAACGCAGCGTTGTTGGCTATATTGGCTTGCCCGATGGTAAACCCGTCTTTTGGTTCCTCAACGTATTGGCCCGGTACAGTGAAAATGGCTGCGAAAGCCACTGTGGCGATAAGAACCGCAACGACAGTGGCTGAATTTATCGCATTGTTGAGTCCGTTGATGTGGAGCTTTTTCACCTTTTTCGCGATCTTGCGAACCCGGAATCCAGTTTGACGGGTCTGCTTGATTTGAGATTCGACATCGTGTCTTATGTCACTGACTGTTTGCTTTAGTTGCTTGGCGGCACTAGGCGGTTTACCGTAGTCTTTTGAGTGAGCAGCCCCTGCTTCTTTTAAGATATCGATCATTTCGGTAATTTTCGAGGTTTCGGCAATGTCGAGAGGTGTTTCTCCAGCCTTGTTGACTGCGTTGACGTTAATGTCCTCAAATGATAGCAGGCATTTCACAATCTGGCAGTTACAAGAAGTCAATAACAATTTTTTTTATGTATTATTGTTATATTATTAAGAGTAAACTACACGGGTGGTCCCTATGGTTTGCTAAAATTTTGGATTTGGTCCTTAGGTTTCCAAAAGTACACGGATGGTCCCTGTGGTTTGCACTTTGTAACGCATTTAGTCCCCAGCCAACAAATCTAAAGGTTTTAGCAGATCCAAGTTAGGGACTAAATGTGTTACAAAGTGCAAACCATAGGGACCATCCATGTACTTTTAGAAAAAAAGTTAGGACTAAATGCATAACAAAGTGCAAACCACAGGGACCATCCGTGTACTTTTGGAAAGCTAGGGACCAAATTCAAAATTTTAGTAAACCACAGGAACCATCCGTGTACTTTATTATTTTGTTAGTGATATACACGTTTGTATATATTTTCATGTAAAGCCTGCAATTAGAGGTGTCAATTAATACCCATTTAATTATAAATGAGTCTATTCGTGTTGTGTTTAGCTCAAACAAGTCAAATGGGTGAAGTAAAAAAATTTCGCTAAAAGGTTAACGGTTCAAAAGACGCCCAAAACTATATTACTGATGCAATACAGCCTCCTAAAATTATTTTATTTCAAGATTTAGATCGTTTTTGTAATAATGTCGGGTCCATCCAACCCGACCCACTAAAAGATAACTAGCTTCAACCCAGGCCCGTTTTGACCCGTTAACCGGCCCACCCGTTTTGACCCCTCTACCCACAATGAATGGATAATCAAGCTGTAAGGGGGAAGGAAAAACCTTAGTACGGCTCTTTTTCGTTGCGATATGAAGAGGTGTATTCCCCTTATTATCTTCGAGACTCAAAACAGTTGGATCGGGTTTAATCAATTCAACCACCATATCCATATTTTGGCCCTTAACTGCCATATGCAGAGCGGTTTGGCCTTTCTTATCGATCCTAAAACCGATACTCGGATCCTTATTCAATACAGCTTTTGCCACTTCCAAATGGCCCATTCGTGCTGCGGTATGAAGCACCGTTTTACCGTTGTTTCTGGCTATTTTGGCAAGATTTGAATCAGCGTCAAGAAGCAGGTTGACCACTTCAATGTGTCCTTGAGCTGCCGCTGTGTGTAAAGCGGTTGAATTGGAAGAATCGGTGGTCATTACCAGATTCGGGAAAGAATTCAGAAGCTCGCGCAAAACTTCTGCAAGATCAGACAATCAGAATAAGTTAAAGCAGTGACACAAGATGTGAATAACTTTGAAAAAAAGATACACGTTATTAAAAATCATTGTTTTGCCCCCTAGTTTTCTGGTTCTTAATTGCAGACAGACATGTTAAAGATTTGTTAGAAAGAAGATGATGATACTATAAAATCAAGATAAAAAAGTAGGGGTGCAAACAAGCCGAGCGGCTCGCGAGCTGCTCAAGATCAGCTCGAGTAGGGGTGCAAACGAGCCGAGCCTAGCCCGAGCTCGACCATGCTGAGCTCGATTAACTTATGAGAGCTCGAGCTCAGCTCGTTGGTAGTTTCTCAAGCTTGAGCTCGGCTTGTTTATAATCTATTAATTAATATATTAAATAAAATAACATAAATAATAGACTCGTTTAGGCTCGCGAGCTCGATAAGTGAAGCTCGGGCTCATTTATTTTTAGGTTCAGCTTGTTTACAAGAGAACTTTAAATAAGGGGTAAATGTTATTAAACATTAACAGAAACTACAATTACACTAAGGCTTCACGAGTCTGACGAGCTTCACATGCCAAGCTCGAGCTCGGGCTCAATAAATAAACGAGCTTTATTTTAGGCTCAAGCTCAGCTCGGGGCCTCGGGCTCGATAAGGCTCGGCTCGTTTCAAGCTTTTTTTTAAATAAATAAGTATTAGCCTAAACACCCATTTAGAGGGTTTGTGGATTTTCATTCAATAACTTATCTGATTACTAAAGGTAAAATAACTAGTTTCATTATAGCCTAAGCCTGGGAAAAGGGCAGGTCAGGTCAAAAAGGGTTCGGGTCAACGCGTCCCGTTTAAGAAAAAAGTATTATTTTGGTTCAGGTCAAAACGGGTTCTAGCCAAAATGGGTTATTTAACGATTGAAATAAATCTATCTTGTTACAAATTTCACGCAAATGCCCTTCTAATCATTTCATCGTTAATTTCTTGAATAATCAACATGTGTCAAATACTCTGGCATTATTTATTACAACTACTAAGTATTACAATATCCCAAAGCATTCTGATTATCTAATGATCACATTATCAATTTCAAGATATAAATGGAAACTTATCAAAGCAAAGAACTAATATTCAAACATAACAAAGGGTGAAGCATACCTATATGTCCCTGTTTAGCAGCAATATGAAAGGGATCATAACCGTTATTCGCAGCAATAGAAGCCGTTTGCAGATCAAGATGTTTCAGCAGCTGAGCTACAACATGAGCATGCGCATTCTCTGCAGCCACATAAAGAGGAGTTTCCCCTTCTTGATTTTGTTTCGATAGCGCATCAAGTCCAAGACTTTGAAGGATTTCGATGACTTTCGATAAATTTCCGCCCCTACAAGCCAAATGAAGCGTCGAATCCCCTCGTTTTCCCGGTGAATCTTTCGTTTTTCTTCGGTCAACACCAAAGCTCATCTGTCTCCCCATGGCTATTCTAAAACTCTTCTGTTTTTCCATTGCGGAAGCGCGAAAACTCTGCTGTTTTTCCATCTTTACCGATCGGAAACTAGTCTGTTTTTCCATCTTTCCCAACCGGAAACTAGTCTGTTTCTCCATAATTGTTGATACCCAGAACCGAAAAATGAATCTTTTTTATTTGTTACCAAAAAAACACCTTGAAAAAGATCAAATTTCCATGTGCCAATGTGCAGAAAGACCTAGATTCTTGATGAAAAGCGAAAAGGGGTCAATAATCAAGAAACTGCAAATGGGTTAACACCCAGAATCAAAGTTTGAATCTTTTGTAGATCAAACACCAACACACTTTAAAAAAACTCAAGCTTTCAATGTTCTAATGTGCAGAAAGCCCTAGATTCTTGATGGGTATTGAAAAAGACTGCAATTTAGTTAACTCCCACAATCAAAGATAGAATCTTTTGATGAATTAGTGAGCAAGAACCCTTAAAAACATCATATTTCCATTTTTCAATATGCACAAAACCCTAATTCTTGATAAAAAGGGGTTTTGGGGGGGGGTTCAAGATTCAATACCCTGTAAATCAATAAAGACCCATGATCCAAAAATCAAATCTTTTGACAAATCAGTAAGCAATACACTTGAAAACATCAAATTCCCATATCCCAATATGCAAATAATTCTTGAATAAAAAGTGAAAAGAAAGCAAGAGCAGTGCAACTGAAAGAGGGAAAAACTATGATAAATATATAATAAAGTTATATAATTTGAGCACCTGAATCTAAAAGATAGCTGTTTATGAGTTAGGCAGATGAAGAAAGATAACATGGCTGCCAATAGATGTAGGAATGGATGGAGAAGAATGATGGAATCTGAAGGTGGGACCCACTTGGCATATGATTGATTGGTGTTGAGACCCACAGCAGCCATCATCATTCTATAAAAAAACAAACAGAAAAAACATTTGTATTATAATTTGGACAAAAGTTGATGCAATGATCATCCAGAAGGTTCATAATGGGGGCACTGTAGAAGATGGCCTGCATAGATTGAGAGAGATGAAACAATAAACAATACGATAATATATAATATTTATTATAATATATAATCTTACAATGGTTAAATTCATGGTTGTGTCATGTCAACAACATGTGCATATTATCTTATTTCCAGATTAAAAAAAACCTAACATTTTTAAGGAATAATAGATTTTAATAATCCTAATTATTAGATGTGGTCGGCAACGATTCAAACTTTAAAAACAATCAGTGGTGGTGCTAGCTTTTCTTATATTGCAAACCAATGGACCTTTACTAAACTGAAAAGGATAAGAGAACAAAAAGAAATTAATGTTCTGTTAGTAAATGTCAATTAGTTTACAATATGCAAAAAAGTGAGACTATTACTTGTTATTTTTGAAATTAAAACCGTTGCTGACCAACGGCTAATGGTTTGGATTTTAAAATCCACTGGATTTTAATTTCTATTTTTAAGGGTTTGTTATTGTTCGGTGGGAAAATGATTGAACCCACCTAGTCTTGTTTTTTTCTTTGAATTGTTGAAAGATGGAATATAATAATAATTATAAAAACCAAAACTGAAGTCAATGTTGGTGGTAGGAGTAGGATATTTTTAGGGGAAAATCATACAATAATAGGAAAGTGGCCTTTTATTTTTTTATTTTTAATAAGTTTCCGTAAATGAAAACTTGACACGTGTCTTAAAGAATTGTACTCGTTCGTCAATCAGGGCATGACTTTCAAACTTCTACGCCAAGTATGGAAGTATATCGTAAAAAACGTGAACAATTGGTGGTGGACTCGGAAACCTGGGTTGGATCCTTGAGCCAAACGAGTTTTACCGGTAATTTCACCGTCGTGCCTACGGGCGGGTAGGTTACCGGGTTTTCCCCGGAATTGGTGGTGGACTCGGGTTACTGTCGGAGTACTCCGTTTGTCCAGTAGGTGCCCCGAGAGTGCTCGGGATTGAGTTTGTTGGCCGTTCAAAAAAAAAAAATTTGATGTGTTTTCTTTTTTAATCTTGATTTTGTGTTAATGGTATTTTTGCGTATGTGAGAGACTAGGGATGAGCAAAATGGACCCGGTACCGAACCGGTACCGGTACCGAATTTACCGAACTGGGTACCTTTTCGGTACCGATTCGGTACCCAACTTTGACATTTTCGGTACCGGTTCGGTACCGGTATTTTGCTCGTTTTTACCCTCAAATACCGGTACCGAACCGGTACCGGTACCGAACTGTACCGAACCGGGTATATTCGGTACCGGTTCTTTCGGTACCGGTACCGGTTCGGTACCGGACCGAGCTCATCCCTATGAGAGACTGAGAGCCACATGAATATTAAAAAGGTAACTAGTAAAATAATTAAAGAAATGGCTATCCACACCACTATAATTTCCATATATATATACACACAAACATCTCCTGGTTTCAATTTAAGCGTCTATAGTTTATGTTTTCAACTGACAAGAAAACAAAGCCAATGATTTAATAATAAGACTAGTGGGTATGGGGAGGCTCATCTCCATGAGGATGGGTCGCCACGTCAGCACCACGTAGGAGGGGCTTGCAGGGGATGGACCTAGGGGGTGGAGGATATGGCCCCACAACAATTAAAAAATATAAAACTTTATTTGATTTTAGAGAGAGATAGAGAGAGAGAGGAGAGACAAAGATGAGAGAGAGAGAAAGAAAGCAGGCCCGTCATCAACGGCTTCTGGCAGCCGGGTATCACAAGGCGGGGCAAGGGGGTGGTGCGGGGGACCGGCGCCGGGCCTAAGCCGGCCCCCATACCGCTTGGTCTAAAGCTATATAACAAAGCATACCTTGATGCAGATGTTGGAAGTTGCATATTTGAAACTTGAAAAACATCATATGATTGTTCCTAAATGAAGGAGTAGTATACAAATATAAAAGACCATGGAGTTCAAATGGACTAAGATTAAAATAAAACAGCTTCGCTTGAACTAAAAAAAAATCTTCTCTTTGGAAAAAAAACACATTTTCTATGTTTTCTTTTATTGTCCTATAAATGATTTGAAAACCAAAATAAAAAGAACCTTATGATTCCTTATCTCCGGTATTTTTTCACCCATAGAAGAAGCAATCTGGCAGAATAATCATTTATATAAAGCATAATGGTTAACTTGTTTGTTATTATAGCCAAAAAGAAACGTATAGGCAGGACCTGGCTTTATGGGATTCTCCCTGTTTAGTCGTTTCACTGATCAGACATGCAAAAGTCATGACCGGTGACCTAGGCAGGACCTTGCTTTTTGGGATTCTCCCTGTTTAGTCGTTTTCATTGATCAGACATGCAAAAGTCATGACAGGTGACCTGTCAACAGTCCTTTCAATTCATAATTTTTATATTTCACTACTTTTTTGCTTTCCTTTTACTTTTTTCATCCTTTCGTATTTAGTATAAAAAATATAAATAATCCATTGATCATTTGTTTACGGCTTGCATCACGGCTGTGCTTCTTTGGCAGTTTGTGAGCGATTTGTAACACCCCGAAAATATAAAACTTTATATTAGAAATATAAAGTATAAATAAACGAGAATTTACTAACTAGGAATTTTAACCTAGTTAGTTAATAGTCTAAAAATAACTTATAGTAGGATTAAAAAGCAACCAAATTACATGTTAATCCAAGTGGAGGGGCTTAAGTTGTTAAAAATTGAAACTTGATTTTAATTAAACAAATAAAAACAAAACCAAACACCCCATTTTGGGGGTCTGGCCGATTAGAGCAAGCAGGGGGCGACACCCCACTCTCAAACCCTAGAAACTTACTTAAACTCTCAAATTGGAGGTGCAAATCTGGTCCAAAACGAAAATCAAGCATAGATTATTGATCCTCATCACAAGAGGATTATAAGGTATGTAAAATTTAATGAAAACTCTCAACTTGAAAGTCTCATGAAATTGGGAAAATCTGAGATTTTGGTTGCATGTGTGCCTTATGATGATTTAGGAACAACTATAGTGTTTAGGGACAAACCCTAGACAATTACAAGTTGAAATCATGTGAAATTTTAGTGAAACCTATGAACACCATTGTAGGTAATTAATGGATTATGTGTAATTTGATAAACACTAGGAAATAGAGTGTTGATCTAGTGTAAATTGACAAAATTGAAGTGATTTCAGAGTTTTAAAAGCTAATAATCATGTAAAATGATTGAATGTTGTAAAATTTGGGGTTAAATGATAAGCTAGGGACTTGATATGTAAACATGTAAAAATCTGCCCCTTAAAGTGTTTGATGAAATGCCTCAAAGAAGGTTTGAAACTGGAATTTTGAAGTTAAAATGCTTAATTGTGGTATTTTGGCAATTATGCGATATATGGTTTGAAAGAGTTCTAAACGAGGCGTAATTGAACTCTATAGGAAAGGATACCGGAGCGTCGAGCGGACAAGCCGGTGGTGATTTGCGGTTGAAGGGCGTGCACTAAAGGTATGTAACTTGACCCGTTACATTAAGTAGATTTTGAAGATTATAAAATGCGTAATTGAATTTTAGAATAAGGGTTGTTTTGAATTAAAGCGGTGATGTCGCTATATTGAATAATAAGTCAAATTTGGTTGGAACTCGTTGGTAGTCGTCATAAAGGAGGATTCCTTAGACGAGCTAAACGGGTCGAATAATCAAGTAAGGCATGGTTAATGCTCCGGAATATGATGGATTGATCTTTGATGTTGGTTAATATATAACACATTAGAAATACGAGAATTTAATGTATTGGTATACTAGAAAAGTGAAATCCGAGATTTGGGCTTGAGTGTAATGAACAAATCAAACAAAATAGGGATTTCCAGGGACTACCGTAAGTTACGGTAGTACCGTAACTTACGATAGAGGTCAGGAACTTACGGTGGTTTCCCCCTGTTTTACGGTAGACCAGAAGTTTCCAGGACCTACCGTAACTTACGGTGACACCGTAAGTTACGGTGGAACCAGAAAAACTTGTATTTTATTATTCACAATTTGATGTTGGATCTTGTGTTTATATACTATATAACAATGTCAAAACTAATGTTTTAATGGTTTTGACCCTAGGTGACGAGGTGGATCTTACGGATGGCGGTCAAGCAAATGTCGAAGAACCGAACACGACTTTTGAAGCTTCCGCATAATTTAACTCTGTTTAAACAATGTCATGATGTAAACCGTTGTTAAACAACTTATGGATCTTTTAATTTTTGGTAGATAACTAATGCTTGTTACTTTAAAAATTTGGTTCTTGAAACTAAGGTTTTAATTTAGTTATCTTTTTAAAAAAGAATATTCTTATGCATTATTATTATTATTATTATTATTATTAATTTCGAGTAGAAATTGTAAGGGCGTTACACGATTGGTGTAAGATCCCCAAAATTTACGATGTCAGATTCAAAGATATATTAGAGGTTTCTAGTGTTAGCAGAATCAAAGATCCGTAGTGCTTCAAGGTATCATGGTTATTGGATGTTGGAGTCTTTGGAAAGCGAGGAACAATCTCATCTTCTCCGGTAAGCAAGTTAAAGTTGAAGAGGTTTTTAGTGAAGTCAAGTCTTTGAGCTTTCTCTGGTTTAAGAGTAGGTCCAAGTTTAAGTCGGTAACTTGGAAGGATTGATGTAAATTTGTAATTATGTAATTGCTCTCTTGTTTTGTTTGTGCGCCCCGGTTTGGGGTTGCCGTTTCTAATGAAGTTTTCCTTTAAAAAATCCTTTTTTATTTATTTGTTCTATTTAAACTTTATTAATATATCATTTTCATACATGTGGATTTTACTTTATCATATTTACTAGCTTACATACCGATTATACGAGTTGAGTATTGAAAAAAATGTAAATCATGAATTTGTATATAATCTTTATCGGTGAAATGACTTATTACATAAAACACGAAACAAAATAAAAGGTTACATTTTTAACTATCCATATATAACTTCTAAGTTTTCATCGTTCTATTCATTCACTATAATCCATCTTATTATTTACTCCTACAAGACAATAACACTAATAAGATTGTAAATATTCTAAAACATAATTGTATATTATAAGGTTGTAGAAAAAAAATTGTATATTATAAGGTTGTAGCAAATGAGTTGTAATTAAATTGGTATTGGATATCCATGATATAATAAATACGTTGATATAATACTATTTTTAAAAATAATAGGGATAATAATACGAGATACAAATATCATCCTAGAATAGAAAATATTACATATTTAAAAACAATCATACTATAAATAACATATGCGTTTAAAATATAAGATTGAAGTTTTTGAAATTATAACTTTGAGTGTCAAAATAACTTCTTTAATTGGTAGTCGGCATTTAGATATTCAAATTAATATTTTAAAATATTTTAACGTCCTTGTATAACCTTTTTAATGGAGCATTTGTTTGTCATGCCAATTTTCTCAGACCACTTGGCAGCTCTTATCACAGTGGTGTCATGTTCCTTCTATTTATGCTTTCCACTTCCATGACTTGTTACAGCTACATCAGAGCTTTAGCGGGTCAAATAAACAACCTAAGGTGTATCAGACAGTCATTTTAACGGTTTTATGGAGCTTATGGAGAACAAGAAATAATGTGGTCTTCAACAACAAACAGCCGACCATTTGGCAACTCTTATCAAAGTGGTGTCACGTTCCTTCTACTTATGCTTTCCACTTCCATGACTTGTTACAGCTACATCAGAGCTTTAGCGGGTCAAATAAACAACGTAAGGTGTATCAGACAATCATTTTAACGGTTTTATGGAGCTTATGGAGAACAAGAAATAATGTGGTCTTCAACAACAAACAACATCAGATTGCAGCCGTGATTGAGGAGTCGAAGGCGCTTAGTTTCCTTTGGGTTAAGTACCGTTGAAGTCGAGTAATGTGTCTTGGGAGGCATGAAAGAAATTTGATCTTGTTGCTTTGTTTAAGTTGTGCATTGTTGTTTTTTGGTGTATGATTTGGGTTTTGTTGTATTGGCCAGTCTCCTGCTAGTCGGAGTTTATGATTATAATAAAACGAGGTTTAGTTGGTCGTTCAAAATAGGAAGTTGAGAAAGATTTATTGATATATCTATAATATCTATAATATGCATATAGTGGATGGTTTAAATGAAAACCACTTTTATCGCGAAAACTCGAAAACTAACTAAAAAAGCTTAAAAAACACACAATTTTTTTTATTAAAATCGCTAGTTTTTTTATATAAAAAAATTTTCAAAAAAAATGCAGTGCACATGTGTAATAATTCACATGTGTACTATTACACATGTGCACTACAAATTTTTTGTTTAATTTAAAAAAAAATTATATACTTTAAATAGCGAAAATTGGTATGCAAAAAAAAAAAAAAAAATTTGTATGTTTTTTAGGCTTTTTTAGTTAGTTTTCGAGTTTTCGCGATAACTACTGGTTTTCATTTGAACCTTCCCCTATGTACACATACATTTATAATATCAAAGAAATCTTAATAATAGAAGAAGATATTCGGTTTTGGTGCTGCCACGTTTGAAATCGTTTATTAGAATAAAAATATATTTAATATTTGTATTTACTAGTAAATGCATTGTCAATGCATTTACTATTTAAATAGTTTACTTATTAATATTTATTATTATTTATTAATTTAATTTAATTTAATTTAATTTAATAATAATGTAAAACTTAATGAGGATGATTAGATGTGATATGGGAATGAAGTAGGGTTAGGGGAGTCTCGAGGAGCAGTTTAGGTGATGACTTTTTTTTCTCTCTTTTTTTTTTTAAGTAAACTTCATTCACAACCAGCCGACCCAAACCGGGCCGACCACAACAACTACAAGAAAATTACATATTTACAAAAGAGAGCCAATCCTCCAAACTGATCCCTTTGTGTTTAGACCATGGGGTATGGTGGGGCTTGGGTTGGGGCTTGGGTTGGGCTTTGGTTGACACATGGACTTTCAAAACTCAAGGCTTCAACCCACTTTTGAAGGGGGTATGGTGGGCGTGGCTTGGCTGGCGTGGCCAAGCCACATCAGTTTATATATATATATATATATAACCAAAAACTACTAAACATACAACATAATTATTAAAATAAACATACAAAATAATTATCAAAATAAAAACCTATCATTCTTCCTCGTCTTCGTCGGTTTCGAACCCAGGAATTGTTGAAACATGTTCCACCAAATCGGCTCGAAGGTTGTGATGTATATCCCTTGACTTTATTAAAAATTCATTTGCCGCTTTATCTTCGTCTGTTACGTTACCTGGTTGGGGGTCATCATCATCATAGTAGGTTACGACCGCTCTACCTTCATCCTCCAAAATCATGTTGTGAAGAATGATACATGTGTACATCACGTTTCCAATTTGATCCTTGTCCCATAGTCGACAAGACATTGCCAATATTCACCACCTTTTCTTCAAAACACCGAATGCTCGCTCGACGTCTTTACGTGCAGCCATCTGGACCCTGTTAAACTTTAATCTCTTTGGATCTGAGGTACCGTGTCTTGTGAACGATTTTATGAAAACCCCCCACTCTGGGTAAATCCCATCAATTAGGTAGTACCCGTACACGTACTCAACCCCGTTTATAAAGAAAGTTCCTTTGGGTCCTATACCATTTACCCGATCATTGAAAAAAGGCGAGTGGTTTATGATGGTAATATAATTATGTGAACCTGGCATACCGAAGAACGCATGCCATATCCAAAGATCTTGGGACGCAACCGCTTCAAGCATGATGGCTGGCACCCCGTGAAATCCACTAGTGTGAGCGCCTTGCCATTGGGTAGGACAAAGTTCCCAATGCCATTTCATACAATCTAAACTACCTAGCATCCCGGGTAGCCCATGATAATCTGCGTGATATTTCAATATTTGTTGCATGTCACTGAAGGATGGCTTTTTCAAATATCTTTTCCTATAAAGTTCTAGAATACACGAACAAAAGTTGTGAAGAGTTTCTCTAGCTACACGTGCAGACATTTTTAAATAGTCATCCATAATGTCCGAACTATTGCCGTACGCTAACTGCCTAAGTGCGGCCGTGACCTTTTGCCACGTACTAAATCCTAATTGCCCGGTTACATCGGGTTTTTGTTGGAAATAAACATATTTCTCCTCAAGATCTCTAGATATCCTTAAAAATAAGTTTCTACTCATACGAAAACGACGCCTAAACATTTTTTCATCATACCTAGGTTCCGCTGAGAAGTAATCGCTTACCAACAAATCGTTAGCGGTGTGCCGTTCACGAGCGATGTACCTTCTCCTCCGTTTATGTTGTTGAGTCTCTTCCTCATCGTCTTCGTCTTCCACGATAGCTTTCACCACCGCCGCGATCGTTTGTAGAAATATTTCCGCACCATCGTCAGATGATGATGACGATTCACTATAACTTGAAGAACTCATGGCAATATTGTGTTTTATGTGTTTGATATTGTGTGAGAAAGATGTTAAATGTGGTAAGTATTTATAAAGGATTTTTTTTTTTAAATATAGACCCCAACGGCTAGCCAACGGCTAGTTTGAAAGGGCCATTCACAACCCGCCATGTCAGCTTGCTCCCCCGCCCCACGCCCGGCTTGAAAGCCAAGCCCCAAGGGCCACGCCCCAACCCAAGCCCACCCGGGATGGTGGCTTGGGAGTTTCCCCCCCAACCCAAGCCCCATACCCCATGGCCTTAGATCTATTCGAAAACCAAAGAAATCCTAACACCTTTATTTCACTAATAATCCTGTCTATCCTCACCGGGCTATTAGAGAAAACCAGCTTGTTCCTCGCTTTCCATAAGCTCCAACACGCGATGATAATAATACCGAGAACCGCCTCCTTTTTCTTGACTAAAACCTGAAGGTCCTTGTGAAAGCCGATGAGATCATTAACCGAGAATGCGAATATAAAAGGAATCTTGCACCACTCGCTAATCCCGTTCCAAACGATGGTTGAAACAGAACAAGCAGTGAATAAGTGTTCCGCAGTTTCGTCAGCCAAGGAGCAAAACGGACAACTCGTGTCTCCTTGAAAAAATTCCTCTTTCTTAAAGCTTCCTTCGTCGGAATTTTTTCCATCTCTGCTCTCCATATATGAATGATACATTTGTCGGGAACCCAATCGCACAATTCCATTACAAAACAATTGCTAACAGATCTATTCGAATGTAACAACCTTTTAACAGATTTAACTGAAAACATACCATCATTATTCGGGAGCCACCACCACCTGTCAGGTCTATCGACCAACTTGACCGCATCCAAAAGGTTGCACAGCTGCAGAAATTCTGCATTCATACCCAACTCGGTCGAAGCATTTTTCCACTTCCAGACTATCTCCGTCTCCGAATCATATGTTTTAATCCGATCAGCAACTAAGCATTTCTTTTCAGCCTCCGGTCGAAAAAGATCAGGAAATTTCAGTTTAAGAGGTTCCGCAGTGATCCACAGATCCAGCCAAAAAGAAATACTATTACCGTTGCCCACATTGCCTTTCATATAATGACTAAGACTAAGATCGCCCACCTTGCAATTGATAAGAACCTTAACAATGTTACTCCATGTTCCGTTGAGCGATTTCTTAAACGGAAAACCTTCCCAACCATGCCGGCTGAAGTGAAAAACATCGACATTTTTCTCCATAAACAGGAACTTTCCGATTTGTATCGCCAACCCCATTTGGATAAAATCGATAGATTAATATCTGAGAGATTATTGAGACCCAAGCCCCCTTCTTTTTTGTGACTCGATACCCATTCCCAGCCAACCCAGTGCATCTTCCTTTCCTCAATGGAACCGCCCCAAAGAAATTTTTTAATCATCGACTCCAGGTCAGAAATCACCTTCTTGGGAGCTTTGTAAAGGGAGAAATAGAAGCAAGGCAAGCTCTCCATGACGGATCTGATGAGAACAACCCTCCTCCTATTGATAACAAATGAGATTTCCATTTAGCCAACCGATTGCGAAAAATGTCATACACCGGTTGCCAATTAATAACCCGGTTCATGTTCGCCCCCACTTTAAGACCCAAATATTTGAACGGGAGGAGGTCCGCTTTACATCCCACCTCGCTAGCCATCTCACTTGTGTCTTCCACCCCCACACCAATGCCGTAAAGGTTGGATTTTTTGATGTTGATTTTTAGACCGGAGCATAAAAAGAAACATCGAAGCACTCTAACAATATTAACCACTTCCTGCTTAGACCATTCGCCCACCATAATTGAGTCATCCGCTTACAGCAGGTGTGTTATAACCGGCCCATTGTTAGGAGTGGATAAGCCTTTAATCAGAGCCGCTTCCTTTGCACTATTAAGCATATTCGAGAGAGCCTCCATCACCACTAAGAAGAGAAACAGTGAAAGCGGGTCCCCCTGCCTCATTCCTTTTTCGCATCTAAACAGGAACGTAGGGGCCCCGTTGACAAGCACAGACGAAGAAGCCGACCTGAGAATACCCCTCGTCCATTTACGCCACAAATCTGGAAATACCATTTGAGATAAAATATTAATCACAAAATTCCAATTAACGTTGTCATAAGCTTTTTCAAAATCGATCTTAAGAAAAAACGCTTTCAGCTTACTCTTCTTGATCCAAGTGATAAGCTCGTTGATGATAAAGGGGCCATCTAAAATAAATCTTCCTTTGAGAAAAGCTGATTGAGATTCTGAGATAACTCCATCCAAGACCATTCTCATCCTATTTGCCATCACTTTAGAGATCACCTTACTTATGACTCCAACCAAGTTTATCAGTCTGTAATTATTAAGAGAGACCGGGTCTATGATTTTGGCAATAAGAGCAATAAATGAAGCGCCACATCCATCATTGATCTTTCCATGAACATGAAACCACTAAAAAATTCTTACAAAATCGTCTTTAAAAATCTCCCAGAAGTGCTTGATAAATCTGAAGTTAAAGCCGTCCGGACCAGGGGATCGATCATCCCCACATTCAAACACTGCATTTTTGATTTCGAGCTCGGAGAACAGTTCTACCATCATATTACTATCTATATCCGAAATCCTTTTCAGATTATTACAATGCAGAATCGGCCCGATCTTGATAGACTCTTTAAATTTTTCACGGAAAAACGAAAAAACCTTCTTTTTGATCTTGCTCGGTTTGGTACACCACTCTCCATCTATAGTGAGACCATGAATATTGTTCGAAGCTTTCCTATTATTGACCATGGCGTGGAAAAACTTAGAATTCTCGTCTCCGTCAATGGCCCACCTCAGCCTTGATTTTTGTTTAATATCCGCTCTCTTTCTATCGTCAATTTCATTGATAATTCTCCTGTTTTCCAACATTATCCACTCCTCTTCCTCCGAGAGATCCCTCGATTCCATTTCTTCTTCCAAGTTTTCCAACTCCAAACGAGCAATTTTTTCACTCTCGTTCTCTTTGGCCATGAACTCGTCCCTCCAAATTTTTAGGAACGACCTAATACGAGCAAATTTAGACATAAGAAAGGAATCTGGGGGTCAGAAATTTGCATACCATCCACCGCCGCTTTAACCGTATCCTCGAATCCCGACTTCCCGATCCAAGAAATGTATACTCTAAAGGGACGAGGTCCGAAATTGAGATTAACCAACTCCAGAATGATTGGACAATGGTTAGAGTACCGATTCGGAAGCGCCCTAACACATGCATCTGGCCATTTGTTAAAAAAATCTGAACACACCAGAAAACAATTAAGCTTGCTAAGATTTTTACCATTTTCTCTAATACAAGTGTACTTTCTACCCTGCATCGGGTATTCAATCAAACCATTGTTAAAAATAAAATTATTAAAATTTTCTGCACAAACCGGTTTGAACTTCGAGTGTCTCCTTTCCTCACTTGAGCGAACCGCATTAAAATCCCCAACTACAATCCAGTGGCCCAACGAAGAATCAATGACATTTGAAAGCTCTCCCCAAAGGGAAAGTTTCGCCGACGTTTTCTGTGGAGCATATACGTTGATAAGGTTAATCGGATCGCCGCTTCCAACCACTGAACCTTTCAACAACAGAAAATACCTTTCCTGGACACTGAATTCAATCTTGATAACTTTAGGATCCCATATCCATAGTAACCCTCCAGAAAGGCCCTCCAAAGCCGAAAAAGCAAAATCAAAATTGTTATTACCCCAAAATCTCGAAATAACAAAATTATGAACAGAAGACACCATGGTTTCTTGAATGGCAATGACGCTGATCTTGTTAGCTAACCTAATGCTTTTCACCCAACTAGCTTTAGCCTCCCCAGCAATACCCCTTAGATTAACCGACATGATATTCATGGATCCACCACATTAATACCTTCTTTTCTAATCGACTCACTAACCAGGTCGATGTGATTTTCAAGATTCAAACCCACAATTTTCCCTAGCTCAATCGTAACCCTAACTTCATTGTCAAAAACAGACTCGAAAGAATCACTGACCCAACAACCGACGTATCCTCCCTCTTTTCTCTTCTAAATCTAGAACCGAGAAGATTCAAGAGATCAGCGTCCCCTGCACCGGAATGATCGTGATTTACACCTGCTTCTGGAGTGTTCTTTGTGAGAGAAAGAGGACTCCTCAACGAGGCTTCCTGTTGACTTTCAGTGGCTTGTTTATTTAGATCAAAAGAAAGCTCCGAGTCATCCCTGAGACGTTTCCTGGGCCTGGGCTCCGAAGAAGGACTAGAGATACCCCCTTTACTTACTTTATAATTTTTAGGCCTTTGTCTTCTAAAAGAACTAGTGGGCCTACTTGTATTGACTTCAGATCTGAAAGGAAAAAAAGGATTTTCCTTTCTCGTGTCTTTCTTTGAATGAATGCCTTGGGCCCCACCTAAACTGTTCGATTCCCCCACCATGTTGGGATTCTCTGCCATAACATTCCCTGTTATGTTTCCTATGTAATCATGATCAGGAACGCCGCCAACATTAATTGAACCCGACTGTGCGTTGTCTCTCACCGGAGAATGGACTTCCGGTGACTTCTCTCCTTGAGCTCCGATGTTAACAGCTCTATCATCCTCCGATTCGAATGAGCAAACATTCTCATCGTCACTCGAATCCACCTCGTCTCCTTGATCATCCTCTTCTCCCAGACCTTCTACCTTTTCTTGCAAATCTTGTTCCTGCTCTTCAATTTTAGAGTCCGAGTTATGAGCGGAGAACGATGACGGCCAAACATCTTTAAACATGCAATCAGGGACCCAATCGTCCTGTTCTTCCTTCACCCATATTCTGAATTTCTTCTTTTTCCATACCAGCATTGTGTCACACCCCGATATTTCCACGTATTACCGGTGGGCCCGGTGGGGAGTATCGTGACGTAGTTGATATCATCATAGTCAAACAACACAATTTTAAATGCACAGCGGAAGCAAAAGATAGATTTATTTCAACCGAATAAAATTGTAATATTAAGTATCACAACGTAGTTGAAACGGATCCACAGACAGATCAAATAAACAGAAAACATAGTTCATCAGACTTAATTGCATCCAAGCTTGCGAGACTCTTAACGATGCTAAGGAGAGGCCAACCTATTTCGAGTAGTACCTGCACTTAACCTTTTTGGGAAAATACGCCAGTTTACACTGGTAAATACAATTAACTGACTCATTTTGAAAAGGGTTAGAAAATTGATTTAAGCGCACAAGGCACAAAACATTTTATAACTTGGGATAATTATTTATATATAAACTTGTAAAAGAATTACATGTTCGTTATGCGTTCAGTAGCCCGGATTGACACCAGGTTAAAGCTTAATAGACACACCACATGATATAGTCCCGCGACGGGTTATTCCCGAAATCGGCGGTTATACCTTATTATTTATAAATGCACAAACGGGTGTACGCCTACACCCGTGTGCTTAGGTCGTGGCCATTTTGTAAAATGATGCCAAGGATATCCGGGACATGGTCATTAACCCCCCAAAGGCTTTAATCAAACAAAACAATTTAAACAGACATTTCAATAAATTAATCTTCATACAATTAAAAATTCAAAGCCCGACCAAGCGGTATTTTATATACCGTACCCCAAGCCCGTATAGGGAAAATAAGTTAAAAGTATTTACCTTTGCAAGTATTAATCACAAATAGCGAGTGCACGTAGCTTTTACCGGGTCTCCTATTCTGGAACAAAGGTTTTTAATAACCTATTAGATTCCTAACGGGTCTTTAATTAAGCCTAAACTTAGACCGGTTAGTTTTAAAGGAAGATACGGTTCAAACGCACGATTAAGCGAAAACCGGAATAGAATGTGATTTAGACCTGACAAGTTTGGAGACTTGTGTAATATGGGTAAACTAAACACATTCTGGATTTTGAGACAAAAATGATAAGGTTTGACTCGTTTCGGTCAATTTATGCAAACTAGTTACATAAACCGAACCGAACGCGAAAGATGCGTAACGGGTAACCATATGAGTCATATACAGATTTCCTAAGTTAATATACTTTAAATATGTTGTGACATCAGTAAGATATCTTTTAGTATGCCCAAAACGATTTTAAACTCAAACTATGCCCCGTAGGGGCATTTTGGTCATTTAAAAGGTTATAAAAGAGATTTAATATAAATCTGAGTTACAGGTCTGATTAAATCAGTAAAAATACTTATTTTTATAAGTTATAACAGTAGGGTATTGCAAATATGTAAAATTTATCATTTATAACCAAACTATGCACCTTAGGGGCATTTTGGTAATTCCACATAGGCTTAAAAGGTCAAGACTGGAAATCTGAGTATAAAACTTTTGCTTACTGTTAATATATAAAAATTTACTGAAAATATCAGTAGGTATCATACCTTATATGTTTAAAATAATTTTAATACATACTATGCGTTAAAAATGCTTAAAAAGGCGATTTTGAGCTGTTTCCGGGTTTTTGAAGGAAAGCTGATATTTTTATTATTCCAGAAGGCTCAAAATGTTTTATTTATTATATTAGATCAGTAGAAAAAGGTTTGGTATCAAAATAATTTATAAAACTCATTTTATAGCCCAAAAGGGCAAAACCGGCAATTACCGAAACAAGCTTAGAACTCTATGTTATGCTCAGCCTAAAATTAAATAAAAATATTCAAAAATACCAAAATATTATATAACATCAGTGGGTAAAAATTTTGGTATCAAAAATTGGGTTTAGATAGGCTATATGCTAATTACGCCTTTTAATTAATAAAAAGCTTCTTATTTACGCTAATGAGCATAACTCCTAATCTAGACCTCCAATTGATGTCGAATTTTAGGGACAAGTCTAATAATCAGTAACTAAGGTTTCTATTCTTTTAAATTTTCAAAAATCACGTTTTAAAGTCAAAAGGGCATAATAGTCAACATTTAAGCATTTAACGGAAACATGCATATGAATCGGATGACTAATGAACCAAGTTGTATAATCTCATAGAGTTATACTTATATGAAACCAGGTCCAAATAAAGCTCTAAGGCAATTCTAAACTATGCCTAATCGGATCAGAACTGAAAGTAAAAACAGAAGTCAAACTATGCGACTTTCGGTTCCGAACCGAGCCTAAACTGAAAATTGTCGGGTTGAACATGTTTAGACATGTTCTTACATTAATTACCAAGTTATATTAATGATAAAATAGGTTGCATGGATCCTACATTGCTAATTATGCATTAATTTGAAAATAAGCTTTCTGTTGACTTTTTAAGATTAGCTTTGACCCGACAATTGACCTAGTTAGAGTGGGAATCAGAGGTTACCCTTTTAAGGGTTTATTACCCACATAATTACCAACCTATAGGTACTTTCAATTCGAGATTTGACTGAACAATTATTGATTAATCTCGAAGTCAAACCTTAATTACGACGGTTTGAGTTTAAGCTAATTAACTAAGCTAAACTGAATTAGGAAGGGTTAAGGACACTTACAAGAGTCCTAAGCACGACTAGGGATCTTAAGAAAGCTTGTTGCTGATCAGAGGAGCTCCAGAAATGAGTCTTGTGAACTTTGCAAATGAATGAACAAAGTGTTGCAACATGAAGGAAGCTTATATAGCAAAATTGATGCAACAAGATGATGCCAAACAACTCTATGCATGGATTCAGATCATCACATCTGTCCCTAGTGCATGAAAATCCATTTGCCCAGCCCCTTGTATCATTTTAGAGGCTCATAAGTCGGTTACACAGCCTTAACAGGAACCTGTCCAAGAATTCTGTCGCTGGCAGTTTTAGGCGCCCCGCGTAAGAAACCCCAGGGGGTTTACGCGCCTGGTATGGCCCCTAGAACCAGCCAAACAAGTTTTCATTATTTGCACTTTAGGTCCCTGGTCCTTCCAAACGTGGTTTTAAGTATTTTTCTTGCACTTTTGGCCCTCTAACCTTACTTTTAAGGGCTCCATGACATGTTTAAACATTGGCAAGTCCTTGGTTAACTTTGTGATCACCCGACAAGTCATAAATTTCAACGTTGACGCTTTTAACCCCTTGTATACGAATATTGCCATAACTTTCTCATACGATAACGAAACTTGGTGAAATTTTTACCACATATTCTAGTGAGTATAATTTATCATTACAAAGCTTCGGGTTTGCTAAAAGGTCACTCATAGGTGTACTTTTAAACATGTTGACACATTTAACCCCTGTAGTTTGTAATCTCTCACTTTCTTCTACACTTAGCTTCGTAAGATCCATGATTTATTCGTTTAAGGGTATAAACATCGTGTAGGGTTATTGTAAAGTATATTTATCCATTGTTGACACTTTGAACCCTTATATTCACATACTTTCTCTGTTTATCAACTTTAGTCCCTCTTAAGAAATCTTTTACACGTTTAAAGCTTATGACACGTGTCGATACATTATTGGACATGAATTTTTGAGGTGTTACACATTGCCGATCCAGAAATACTCAACCCAGAGTCTACCAAAACTCCCACACATGAAGACGATAGGTCCCAGTCTTCTGGGCAAAGCTGCGACCCTTTGACAACCTTCCCATACAAAGACGCTACATCGTTAAAGACCTTATTTTCCGCCAAGTGAAGAGGGACACCATAGAATTTCAGCCATGCTATCCTCTCGTATACCAAAGTCTAGCCAGACCAGACGTCCATTGTCTTGAACCACTCCTTCCAGAGGTTAATGTTGAGGAAGCAGTTTCAGAATACAACAGAGATGCTTCTCATGGCCAGCTTGGCTCTTCGAGTAAATGAGGATGTCGTCGATGAAGACGATGACAAACTTATCCAAGTAAGGTTTGCAGACGCGATTCATGAGATCCATGAACGCTACTGGTGCATTAGTGAGCCCAAAAGGCATCACTAGGAACTCGTAATGACCTTAACGAGTCCTAAACGCAGTCTTGTGTACATCTTCATCTCTAACCTTCAATTGATGATAGCCTGACCTCAAGTCGATTTTAGAGAAGTAACTCGCCCCTTGCAATTGATCGAATAGATCGTCGATCCTGGGCAATGGATATCTATTCTTGATAGTAACCTTGTTAAGCTCGCGATAATCGATGCAAAGACGCATCGACCCATCCTTTTTCTTCACAAATAGGATTGGTGCTCCCCATGGAGACGAGCTAGGTCTAATGAAACCTTTTTCCAACAATTCATCTAACTGAGTTCTCAACTCTTTCATCTCTGTTGGTGCCAACCTGTAAGGTGCCCTTGCAACAGGTGCTGCTCCTGGAATAATGTCAATTCTGAATTCTACTTGCCTATCTGGTGGCAAACCAGGTAGTTCTTCAGGAAATACTTCGGGATATTCAGAAATGACGGGGATATCTTCAATCTTAGGCTTCTGCTCATCAATGGTTACCTGTGCCATACCCTTCTTCAAACACCTAGATGCCTTGAGCATAGACACTTGCTCAGGCAGTCCATACTGGGTGTCTCCCTGAATGGTAAGTGGCTCACCAGACGGAGTCTTGATCACCACTTGCTTCTTGTTGCAAACGATCTGGGCTTGGTTATGAGATAACCAATCCATGCCTATTACTATATCAAATCCGGCTAACTTCAAAGGAAGTAAGGACAAAGGAAAAGAGTGGTTCCTAATGGATATGAAACATCCATCTAATACGGTTGATGCGGTTTCTATGGTGCCATCGGCTAATTCCACCTCATATTTTATGCTTAGGGTTCTAACAGGTAGGTTTAACAACTTACAAAACTTATCATCAACAAATGACTTATCTGCTCCAGAATCAAATAACACCCTTGCATAAACATCATTAATAAGGAAGGTACCTGTTATGACATTATCATTCTGGATCGCCTCCCGTGCGTTCATCTGGAAGACCCTAGCATTGGTCTTTTTCCCTTCCTCAGCCTTCTTAGCAAACTTTGGGCAGTTGGACTTAATATGCCCTTTTTCATTGCAGCTATAGCACGTAGCATCCTTGATTTTCTTACAGTCTAAGGTCTTGTGCTCAGAGGATTTATAAATCCCACAAGGCCTTGGCTGCGTCTGTGATTTCGACTCGAATCTGCACTTCCCGAAGTGACGCTTCTTACAAATTTTACATTTGGGCTTATCGCCCGACTGATGACCATCCTTCTTGGTTCCAGAACTCTTCTTGTGGTCATTGTTTCCTTTACGCTTCTTGTCTGATCGTCATGAGTTATCATCCTCACGCTTTCTCTTTTCAGCGTCTGTGTTTCTCAGCGATCTCTGCCTGACCGCGTCCAAAGTAAGTGACAATGATATATCAGCTGCAGACCTGAAAGTAGCTGGTCTAGAGGCCTTCACACTGGCCTTGATTTCTGGGGCTAGACCCCCAATAAAACGAGCTATCCTTTTGGGTTCCGGAGTCACCAGATACGGAACCAGTCTTGACATAGTGTTGAAGCTCGTAAGGTAGGCTTGACAATCCAGGTTTTTCATAACCAAAGACAAGAAATCAGCTTCAATCTTTTCAACCTCGTGCTGAGGGCAGTAGTTCTCCTTAATGAGAGTAACAAACTGATCCCATGTCAGATTGTACAATGGAATCTTCCCAGTAGCTTGGATCAACGACCTCCACCAAGCTAATGCCTCACCCTTGAATGACTGAGATACAAACTTCACCACATCCTTATCAGCACAACCACTGATATCTACTACAGTGTCCATCTCATCTAACCACGACATGCAGTCAACTGCTCCTTTCTCCCCAGTAAAATCCCTGGGTTTGCATGAAACAAAGTACTTATAGGTGCAACCTTTAGCACGTGGTTCTTGGTTCAGCACCACTCTCTTAGATGGAACACTCTTCTGGTTCGTTGAGTGATGAGAATCACTCTTGTGAGTGGTATGAGTCCTTGAGGGTGGTTTAGAGTGTGGTACAGATTGGGTCCTTACATGGGTACCACTGGATTCATTGAACTGTCTGTCCAATGCTCGCGTAACAGCATTATCTATTAACCCTTGTAATTCTGCTCCTTCTACGTTGACCCTGGAGGTGTCATGATTTTCTCTGGGGTGACTGTTGGCTTCATCTGACTCGGCCATGTAGCTTGATTGCTACATAAAATAATGATTTTAAATCATTCAGAGGTCTATAATAGTTTTATTATTCTAAAAGATTTATTAATCATGGTATTTAAGAACCATTATTGATTAATTTGTTAAGCATATATATACATATTCAGGATTTTCATTGTAATAATCCTTAGTTACAATTAAAATATATTAATGGCAAAAAAAAGCCTAGTCACGTGGACGGTTTTAAATCTTTAATCATGATCTTATAGGGTCATGGTATTGAGGTCTTAATTATAATTTATTACCACGTCTTAACAGGGGGTTGAAGACCACGACTGTCTTTTGTCTTATATGACAATGAGTATGGCCCGTGGGCATTATATCCCTAATGGATGTTTTAATTAATTAAAAGTGTTAGGGAAAAATTAATTATAAGGATGACTTAGGCGATTTTATCGAATCACTTTTGTCATGAGTGTTAACATATTTCAAATGTTAACAAGGATTGGAACCTTTTGAATAGGTTGTACCATCTTGGTCATGTCTGCAACGACGTATAGACTAGGTTTTACCTTTAAGATTCATTTTAATATTTAACGCAGAACAATCCTAATTGAGGTGTTAATAAAGATCTGAATCTAATTTGAGGAATTACCATCTTGGCCCTGTCTTATAATGACACATGGCTAGGTTTTGTCCCTTTTTAGATTTTTATTATTTTATTATAATAGTAGATCTCATAAGAGGAATGTTATATTTTCATTTATTTCACATTTTATATTTATGCATATAATTTAATCAAAAATGAAAATTTTAATTTCAATCATTCCATTACAAAAATTAACCAAGTACAGATTTGCCTTAAACGGGACTTCTACAGAAATAACATGCCCGCGCAGGGGCTCAAACAGAAATAACATACCCACGCAGGGGTTAAACAGAAAAAACATGCCCACGCAGGGGCATGGTACAGAAAGACATGCCCACGCAGGGGCAGAATACAGAAACAAATGTCCACGCAGGGACATGATTACAACACTAAGACTAACAAATAAATAAATGAAGGATTTAATGGTCCTTCTTGCTTTTTCCCTTGATTAGGTTTGCCAGACTTTTGAACATTCCACGGTTTTGCCTACGGTCTTCCCGCACTTCCTGCCGCATCTCATTAATCCTTTGCAGAATCTCCTGATGCTGCGGTGGCGACATTGCTGGCGGCTGCGGGGGTTGCTGATAATGCAGAGGTTGAGGAGGTGGCGGTTGATGATACCCATAAGTCGGGTATCCCGTCGTCCAGGGACCTCCATAGGGTCCTTCCGGGTGGAGAGCGTTGTAGTTAGCAGCTACCAGGTAGGGGTCGACTTCAACATAGTTGTAGTGGGTGTGGATCGGCTGTTCAAAGGGGCTATACACCGCCGCACCAGCGTATGTAGATATAGGGTAGCCAAATCCCAACGGTGGTGGTGCGACAGGCGTAGAGTTTACTTCCGAGACAGGGTTTGAGGATCCACCCATCTGCGGGTCTTCATGTAGTGGCGGGTAGCGGCTGCCACTTGAAGGTTGAGGGGTGCCGATTCGCACTCCTCCTCGCACGGACATCCGTGCGTTCGATCTTCTTCGCCTCGGTGGCTCCGGAGGCTGTTGCTGAGGTGGTGGTGGTGGCGGAGTGACCGCGACAAATCGAGAATCCTCGGAGGGATCCTGCTGCTGCTGCTGTGGTGAGTTATGGTAACTGGGAGTAAACACCCAGTCGAACTGTCGGAACCTCTCTTCATAGCTGTCGGGACCATTATAAGGTGATCCCATGAAAGGTGACCCATCTGAAATTTCTATGGGGTGGTTAGGGGTTCCGGACGGTGGCTCTGCAGGATCAGTGTCCTCATCCATGTCCATTGCATGGTCTCCAGAGAAATGGTCTTCGGGTCCTAGTGGGTTAAAACCCACTAGTTCTCCAAGGTAGTTTGCCGGGTTGAACCGGCCCTGGAAAAAGGGTGTTGGGTCATCAAAAGGTGAGTTGTGACCCTGGAGAGGAATGTAAGATTGGTGGGAATTATGGGGCTCATTTTCAGAATGAGGCCCAAAGGAGTGTTGAAACAAAGGGGAGGAGCTCAACGAAACTGAGCGCCTTGCTGGTTCAGTATTGGTCCTCCAATTATCTTGAGGACTCCGGTTATGGGAATCTGACGGTGTTCGCCGGTGCGAAGGCCTGGCCTCATGATCATTTGGGGCGACGACTGGCCCCTTGCCTCTTCCTCTCCCTCTTACTCTTGGTGGCATCTTGTTCAACCTGTCGAAATAACCAAAGTATACAACAAGATAATATAAAAGACAAAGTTAGAAATAAAAACAAATTTGGATCATTCCTCAGTTCTTTGTCTAGACTCGAGAATCGAGGAATGTGCAACTGTGTAACTGAGATTAAACACAAAAGGCTAGTGTTTAATTCACTCAGTGTTGGCTCTGATACCAACCTGTCACACCCCGATATTTCCACGTATTACCGGTGGACCCGGTGGGGAGTATCGTGATGTAGTTGATATCATCATAGTCAAACAACACAATTTTAAATGCACAGCGGAAGCAAAAGATAGATTTATTTCAACCGAATAAAATTGTAATATTAAGTATCACAACGTAGTTAAAACGGATCCACAGGCGGATCAAATAAACAGAAAACATAGTTCATCAGACTTAATTGCATCTAAGCTTGCGAGACTCTTAACGATGCTAAGGAGAGGCCAACCTATTTCGAGTAGTACCTGCACTTAACCTTTTTGGGAAAATACGTCAGTTTACACTGGTAAATACAATTAACTGACTCATTTTGAAAAGGGTTAGAAAATTGATTTAAGCGCACAAGGCACAAAACATTTTATAACTTGGGATAATTATTTATATATAAACTTGTAAAAGAATTACATGTTCGTTATGCGTTCAGTAGCCCGAATTGACACCGGGTTAAAGCTTAATAGACACACCACATGATATAGTCCCGCGGCGGGTTATTCCCGAAACCGGCGGTTATACCTTATTATTTATATATGCACTAACAGGTGTACGCCTACACCCGTGTGCTTAGGTCGTGGCCATTTCGTAAAATGATACCAAGGATATCCGGGACAAGGTCATTAACCCCCCAAAGGCTTTAGTCAAACAAAACAATTTAAATGGACATTTCAATAAATTAATCTTCATACAATTAAAAATTCAATGCCCGACCAAGCGGTATTTTATATACCGTACCCCAAGCCCGTATAGGGAAAATAAGTTAAAAGTATTAACCTTTGCAAGTATTAATCACAAATAGCGAGTGCACGTAGCTTTTACCGGGTCTCCTATTCTGGAACAAAGGTTTTTAATAACCTATTAGATTCATAACGGGTCTTTAATTAAGCCTAAACTTAGACCGGTTAGTTTTAAAGGAAGATACTGTTCAAACGCACGATTAAGCGAAAACCGAAATAGAATGTGATTTAGACCCAACAAGTTTGGAGACTTGTGTAATATGGGTAAACTAAACACATTCTGGATTTTGAGACAAAAATGATAAGGTTTGACCCGTTTCGGTCAATTTATGCAAACTAGTTACATAAACCGAACCGAACGCGAAAGATGCGTAACGGGTAACCATATGAGTCATATACAGGTTTTCTAATTTAATATGCTTTAAATATGTTGTGACATCAGTAAGATATCTTTTATTATGCCCAAAACGATTTTAAACTCAAACTATGCCCCGCAGGGGCATTTTGGTCATTTAAAATGTTATAAAAGAGATTTAATATAAATCTGAGTTACAGGTCTGATAAAATCAGTAAAAATACTTATTTTTATAAGTTATAACAGTAGGGTATTGCAAATATGTAAAATTTATCATTTATAACCAAACTATGCACCTTAGGGGCATTTTGATAATTTCACATGGGCTTAAAAGGTCAAAACTGGAAATCTGAGTTTAAAACTTTTGCTTACTGTTAATATATAAAAATTTACTGAAAATATCAGTAGGTATCATACCTTATATGTTTAAAATAATTTTAATACACACTATGCGTTAAAAATGCTTAAAAAGGCGATTTTGAGCTGTTTCCGGGTTTTTGAAGGAAAGCTGATATTTTTATTATTCCAGAAGGCTCAAAATGTTTTATTTATTATATTAGATCAGTAGAAAAAGGTTTGGTATCAAAATAATTTATAAAACTCATTTTATAGCCCAAAAGGGCAAAACCGGCAATTACCGAAAAAAGCTTAGAACTCTATGTTATGCTCAGCCTAAAATTAAATAAAAATCTTCAAAAATCCCAAAATATTATATAAAATCAGTGGGTAAAAAGTTTGGTATCAAAAATCGGGTTTAGATAGGCTATATGCTAATTACGCCTTTTAATTAATAAAAAGCTTCTTATTTACGCTAATGAGCATAACTCCTAATCTAGACCTCCAATTGATGTCAAATTTTAGGGACAAGTCTAATAATCAGTAACTAAGGTTTTTATTCTTTTATATTTTCAAAAATCACGTTTTAAAGTCAAAAGGGCATAATAGTCAACATTTAAGCATTTAACGGAAACATGCATATGAATCGGATGACTAATGAACCAAGTTGTATAATCTCAGGGAGTTATACTTATATGAAACCTGGTCCTAATAAAGCTCTAAGGAAATTCTAAACTATGCCTAAATGGGTCAGAAAAGTCAAACTATGCGACTTTCGGTTCCGAACCGAGCCTAAACTGAAAATTGTCGGGTTGAACATGTTTAGACATGTTCTTACATTAATTACCAAGTTATATTAATGATAAAACAGGTTGCATGGATCCTACATTGCTAATTATGCATTAATTTGAAAATAAGCTTTCTGTTGACTTTTTAAGATTAGCTTTGACCCGACAATTGACCTAGTTAGAGTGGGAATCAGAGGTTACCCTTTTAAGGGTTTATTACCCACATAATTACCAACCTATAGGTACTTTCAATTCGAGATTTGACTGAACAATTATTGATTAATCTCGAAGTCAAACCTTAATTACGACGGTTTGACTTTAAGCTAATTAACTAAGCTAAACTGAATTAGGAAGGGGTAAGGACACTTACAAGAGTCCTAAGCACGACTAGGGATATTTAGAAATCTTGTTGCTGATCAGAGGAGCTCCAGAAATGAGTCTTGTGAACTTTACAAATGAATGAACAAAGTGTTGCAACATGAGGGAAGCTTATATAGCAAAATTGATGCAACAAGATGATGCCAAACAACTCTATGCATGGATTCAGATCATCACATATGTCCCTAGTGCATGAAAATCCATTTGCCCAGCCCCTGGTATCATTTTAGAGGCTCATAAGTCGGTTACACAGCCTTAACAGGCATCTGTCCAAGAATTCTGTCGCTGGCAGTTTTAGGCGCCCCGCGTAAGAAACCCCCAGGGGGTTTACACGCCTGGTATGACCCCCAGAACCAGCCAAACAAGTTTTCATTATTTGCACTTTAGGTCCCTGGTCCATTCAAACGTGGTTTTAAGTATTTTTCTTGCACTTTTGGCCCTCTAACCTTACTTTTAAGGGCTCCATGACATGTTTAAACATTGGCAAGTCCTTGGTTAACTTTGTGATCACCCGAAAAGTCATAAATTTCAACGTTGATGCTTTTAACCCCACGTATACGAATATTGCCATAACTTTCTCATACGATAACGAAACTTGGTGAAATTTTTACCACATATTCTAGTGAGTATAATTTATCGTTACAAAGCTTTGGGTTTGCTAAAAGGTCACTCAGAGGTGTACTTTTAAACATGTTGACACATTTAACCCCTGTAGTTTGTAATCTCTCACTTTCTTCCACACTTAGCTTCGTATGATCCATGATTTATTCGTTTAAGGGTATAAACATCGTGTAGGGTTATTGTAAAGTATATTTATCCATTGTTGACACTTTGAACCCTTATATTCACATACTTTCTCTGTTTTTCAACTTTAGTCCCTCTAAATAAATCTTTTACACGTTTAAAGCTTATGACACGTGTCGATACATTATTGGACATGAATTTTCGAGGTGTTACACATTGCCGATCCAGCAATACTCAACCCAGAGTCTACCAAAACTCCCACACATGAAGACGACAGGTCCCAGTCTTCTGGGCAAAGCTGCGACCCTTTGACAACCTTCCCATACAAAGACGCTACATCGTTAAAGACCTTATTTTCCGCCAAGTGAAGAGGGACACCATAGAATTTCAGCCATGCTATCCTCTCGTATGCCAAAGTCTAGCCAGACCAGACGTCCATTGTCTCGAACCACTCCTTCCAGAGGTTAATGTTGAGGATGAAACCAGACGCATCGATCTCATCTTCAAATGCAATCATCAAATTGAAACCCCCCAAATAGTATAGCTTAAAAGCACTGGAGACTGCCGATCTTAAGATGACCTTCATGTTAATCAACTTTCCTAATTCTTTGACTCTACCCACCACCGTTCTTCTATGCAAGTCGAAGAAGGCACTAGTTTCTCCACGAACATCCACCGTCTTTTTGAATTTCACTTCATGACCATCCGAACCCGAAGGCTCTTCAGCATTGTTCATGAGTGCCGTAGAGTAGGAGCAACCATTCCTAACGAAAGCCTCCTTCCGGGGATGCTCCTTATCCTTATCGTCCTTCCGGGTTCCACACTTATTAGCAGTAGGTTTGGTCCGATCATTAACCTCCCCTTCGTTTTCCTTAGCGAATCTAGCTCGATTGATCTTGAGATTAAGACGCCCCAGTTTAAGGCCCTGCAAATTCCTTTCCAGTCCTTAACCCCCTTAAAACTTACAAACCTAAACTTTAACCCTTCTTTGCTTCTCTTTCTCGCTATGTAAGAGCCAACGATCTCTCCGAAGTTTTCGAGAAACGTGGCCAGATCCCACGGTCTGCAACCGTCCGGGATGTTGGCCAGATAAAACTTTGTTACTCTTGCTGCCATGGACCAAGAAAAAAGAAAAGAAGACGAAGCGACCGTTGTCACGACCCCCGACCACACCCTGGACGGGAGCCGCGAGAGAGTCAAGTGATACCGGTGGTTATTTTTAAAACATTGCAGCGGAAATATTCATCAGGACCGTGAGTTAGGAAAAATATCAGAGTTTAGAAAACACCGGATTTTATTTATTTAATAGATGGGATAAAACCCATGTTTTACAGAGGTAGCTTTAATAAGGGATAAACCTGAATATATGAAACCATGTTTTCTTAATTTAATTCAATTGATAAAATAAGCCACTTCTTTAAGTATTTCGGTGCCGTATCCTCACTCTTATTCCAATCTACTGTCATTACCTGAAACGCGTTTTAAAAATGTTTGGTCAGCAGGAAATACTGGTGAGTTCATTCATTTTTGTACAAAACGATGCATAGTTATAAATTACAGTATTAAGGGTGATTACATTGTTTCTATCAACCAATTACCCCAAATCGGTATTTGTCACTCGACTTGTTTCTGTGACTATGGTCAGATCACCCATTGGCTAACTCGTTGTCCAATGGTGACGGGAATCAAGTTATGTATACAAAACCCCACATACCGGCAGTAATTGAAGATTACAAAGACTTAATCCCTGTAATTATAACTTTGAAAACAACTAGAGTTTTAAGAAAACAATTTGATAACAAGAGAATGACTCACCTTGTTAGCATATAGTCTTGTTTAAACAAGCATCTTGATTCTAAGCATTTACTTTATGGTTCTGAATCTTCTGATGATTAAGCATCCATTTTGATTGTAAGAGTATGGTGTAGAGTTTCGAGTAGTTAAACATTTAGTTTAACAGAATGGAATACATATTAGTGTTAAACCAAATCAAACCTAACGATGGTCACGAGATTCGAACCTTAACGAAATTCACAAAGTATAGCACTTTGGCATCTGTTTAACGAAATTCACAAAGTATAGCACTTTGGCATCCGTTTAACGAAATTCACAAAGTATAGCACTTTGGCATCCGTTTAACGAAATTCACAAAGTATAGCACTTTGGCATCCGTTTAACGAAATTCACAAAGTATAGCACTTTGGCATCCGTTAGTTGGTTCCTGAATCGATCGGACAGAATATCGCATTGGTGATTATTGGTTAGAACACCAACGTATAGAGAGAAGAAGAAAAGAAATGAGCAAGGAAAATGAATTCCTAGGCTTCCTATTTATAGGTAAGAAGTATGAAATTTCTAGGAAGTTTCCTATAGCTTTTCTAAGAAGTTACCTATACATTTTCTAGGAAGCTTCTTACCCACATATATATCCTCTTACACTTTCCTAGCAACTTCCTTTGATATTATTTATTTCATATATATTTATTTTCAAGTATATCTATCTAGGTGTTTAATTTACTTAATTAATCTTACTTAACTTAATAAATCTTGCTTAGCTTAATTAATCTTGCTTAGCTTACTTAACTGCTAAGTTTCCTTTCCTGTTAAGTTGCCGTAGCTATTAAGTTTTCTAAACCGCTAAACTATCTTAATAGCTAAGTTTGATATACTAGTTTAACAACTTCCTGATTATGAGTTCTAATTTCTAGACACAAGAACTCGTATTAGTGTATTAACTCAATTCAACTTTAACGATAATCACGAGATTGAAACCCTCACAATGAATGACAAAGTATAGCCAGATATTGGCAGCACTTAAACATCCGTTGGATCAGTTTCAATCGATCGGATGGGGTATCATACCAGTGATTAGAGTTATTACCCTAATAACGAGAAGAGTTTCGGGATTTAGAAAGTATAATCCCGAGCTACTATTTACTATAATAAAAGCTGAAGGAAAGAAAAGAATTGAACAGTTTGAAACGTAGCAGTGATCGAGTTAATACCCTGTATTGTAGCAGCGTCTCTCTAATGAAAATTACGATTTTGAGCAGTATATTTTTGTTTTTTGATTTATTTCTCGAGCACATATGAACTGCTCATGTCCAACCCTTTTATAGCTGAAAAATGGGTTTTACACAGTCCGCGTAAACCCTTTCTTAAACTTACGCGGCCCGCGAGGGCCATAAAGGCGGCAGTAGGGTTTGTGTAACACCCGTCTAATTTTACTTGATTTTAGTAATAGGTTATACCATTTAAAAGAAAATATTGTTTAAGTAACATGATTTTCATAACAAAGTTCATAGGTAACATCAACCTTAGTCAGCTAATGACTAAGTTAAAACATATTAAAAGTTGTTTAACAAGTGTTTACAACCCATACACAAAAGTACTAAGGATTTAAAACGTTGCGGAAGCTTCAAAATGTAGTGTTAGGTTCTTCATCATATGCTTGATCGCCATCCGTAGGTTCCCCAACATGACCTAATGTCAAAACCACATCAAAGGTTAGTTTTGACAATATTAAAACATGTATAATTGAATTCTATGGTCAAAACTATTGTAAACAAGTGAAAAATTCAAACTCTGGTCGCTCGCGCCCCGCGAGAGGTTTTACGCGGGCCGCGAGGACCTTCCGCGTGTTGCGGAGTGTTTCGGGTGGCCTTCCACGTGGCGCGGGGGGTCACGTTTTCCAGCAGCTCCAGTTTTGTGAGCTGCATTTGCTGCCAGCTCCGGAAAATCTAGTTTTAACTTCGTTTGGCCATATCTTTTGACTCGTAAGTCCGTTTTAAGTGATTTTTCTTCCTATATGTCTGTAAATTCATTACCGACATAACTATTATAAATTTGATACCCAAAATTTAATTTACGGACCGAAAGACCATATGTCACTATGTAATTATTCGACCCATTCTAACCTTACACATTTTACTACCATTTAACTAATGAACTTATGGCGCCTTATGCCCAACATCCGGGGCTTATTATCACCCGCATTTCTTACCAATTTCTGGTTTAATGCCTTTGTGATTATTATCGCCATTATCGACTACTAGAACGTTTAAAACTACAATTTTTCACACTAATAGATCCGTGGGCTCATCTTGTGGAACCATCCACTTATGATGACTACCAATTTGGTTCGTTAACTATACTATGTCTATCAAATTCACATTCCAACCATAATCAATATAAATTCTATCAATAACGCCTAGTTTATTCATATTTCAATGAATGTAACGGATCAAGTTACATACCTTAGTGTACGCCCTTCAACCGCAAATCACCACCGGCTTGTCCACTCGACGTTCCGGTATCCTTTCCTATAGAGTTCAATTCAAGACATGTTTAGAACTCTCTTTAAACCTTACATCGCATAATATACCGAAACATCATAATTATGCGTTTAATCTTTAAATTTCTATTTTAAGCCTTCTTTGAGGCATTTTCACAAACACCTTAAGGGCAGATTTTTCACATGATTATATGACAAGTTTCTAGCTTATCATTTAGCCCTAATTTTTCCTCAATCAACATTTTACATGATTGTTAGCTTCTAGATTTCTGAAATCACTTCAAAATTGTCAAATTACACTAGAACAACACCCAATATCCTAGTGTTCATCAATTTACACATAACCCTTTAATCACCTACAATGGTGTTCATAATCTTCACTAAAATTTAACGTGATTTCAACTTGTATTTACCTAGGGTTTGTCCTTAGACACTATAGTTGTTCTTGGATCATCATAAGACATACATCAACTATATTTTCAGATTTTCCCAATTACATGAGAAATTCAAGTTGAGGGTTTTCATGAAATTTTACATACCTTGTAATCCTCTTGTGATGAGGATCAATAATCTACACTTTAATTTCGATTTCAACTTGGACGGAGCCTTCAATTTGCAAGTTTAGTGAGTTTTAGGGGTTTGAGAGTGGGGAGTCGCCCCTGCTCTTGTTCTGTACGACCAACACCTCCTTTTGGGGGTGTTTGGTTTGTTTTATTTGTCTAATTAAAACTTAAGTTTCAATTTTTACAAATTAAGCCCCTCCATTTTAATCAACATTTAATTTAGTTGTTTTTCACCCTACTTTAAGTTATTTCTAGAAATTAACTAACTAGGTTAAAATTCCTAGTTAATAAATTCTCGTTTATTTAAACTTTATAATTCTAATATAAAGTTTTATATTTTTCGGGGTGTTACAGTTTGCTGAGTCATCGGTGGTCTTGACACGTGGACGACACGTGTCCCTTAAGCTTATCCGGAGATTTTCAAGTTGTTGCGGCCCGCGTAAGACTAGGCTTATTCTTACGCGGCAATGTCAGTACCGGAGCTTGAGTTAACTTTTCTTTTAGCGTTTGAAATGCTTTTTCTTGATCGACACCCCAAATAAACTTTTCTTTCTTTTGGGTTAGCTTTGTTAGCGGTGACGCAATCTTGGAGAAATCTTGAATGAATCTCCTATAGTATCCCGCAAGCCCCAAAAAGCTTCTAATTTCCGAAGGGTTCTTCGAGGGATTCCATTTTGACACAGCCTCTATCTTTGACGGATCCACCAAAACTCCGTCGGCACTTATGACGTTGCCAAGAAATTGTACCTCTCGTAACCAAAAGGCACATTTAGAGAATTTTGCATATAACCTCTCTCGTCTAAGTGTCTCTAACACTTCTTGTAAGTGGTGTGCGTGTTCAGCTTCACTTTTTGAATACACCAAGATATCATCGATAAACACGATGACCGACTTATCCAACATTGGCTTGCAAACCCGGTTCATGAGGTCCATGAAAGCCGCGGGTGTATTTGTTAGCCCAAATGACATTACGAGGAATTCTTAATGTCCGTATCTCGTGCGGAAAGCCGTCTTCGGCACATCTTCTTCTTTGACCTTTAGTTGGTGATACCCAGATCTAAGGTCAATTTTTGAAAACCAGTTCGCACCTTGTAATTGGTCGAATAAATCATCTATCCTCGGGAGCGGGTATCGGTTCTTTACCGTGAGTTTGTTTAACTCCCGGTAATCGATACACATGCGCATGCTCCCGTCTTTCTTTCTCACGAACAATACCGGTGCGCCCCAAGGAGACACACTCGGCCTTATGAATCGAATCCCTTGTCAAGCAGGTCTTGAATTTGGGACATCAACTCTTGTAATTCCGACGGTGCGAGTCGGTACGAGGCCTTTGCTACGGGTTTTGCGCCCGGAATCAATTCGATCCCGAACTCTACTTCCCGTTCAGGCGGTATCCCCGGTAAATCCTCCGGAAACACATCTCCATAATCTTGTACTACCGGTACATCTTCAATCTTTCGTGACTCTTTCTCGGGCTCATTTGCGTATATCATGAACGCCTTGCATCCTTGCTTCATAAGCTTGTGAGCTTTCAACATTGAACACACTATGGGGTTACCTCCCTTTTCGCCATAAATGGTGACGTGTTTTCCGCTCGGAGATGTTAGTTTTATCTCTTTACGAAAACACACGACTTTTGCATGGTGCTGGGCTAGCCAATCCATTCCAACGACTACTTGAAATTCTCCCATTGACATCGGGATTAAGTCTATCAAGTATTCCTCATCGTCGATGCTTAATTTGCAGCCTCGACAAACATCACATACTATAAAACTTTTGTTGTCCCCTATTTCAACTTCTAAGGGCACAGGTAATTTCGTCAATACAAATGAAGGATGTCGAATAAATCCATGCGAAATGAAGGATTTATTCGCACCCGTATCAAACAATACACGTGATGGAATTGAGTTAATTGTGAATATACCTGAAACCACATCGGGTTCTGTCTTCGCTTCAGCCGCGGTAAGTTGGAAGGACCTCGCCTTCGCTTTGGGAGCTTCTGTTGGAGATTCTTTAACATCCCTCTTTCCAACTAAGTCCGGACATTCAGACTTTTTGTGGCCGGGTTGATAACATTTGTAGCAAACAGAAACTTTTCCCGGGCATAGCGAGGCCGTGTGCCCCGTCTTGTTACATATAGGGCATGGCTTGTCTTTGAACCGACATTCCCCTTTGTGTCCCTTCCCGCACACCTTACAACTTGGCGACCCACCTTTTGTATCTACTTTCTTCCCTGATTCTCCAGTTCGGGCTTTCTTTGTCGGGCTTGGATTCACATCATGTGCCCTTCGTTCACCTCTTTCGACTTGCTTCTTCAACTCGATTTCCCGTTCCCGAGCAACATTAATGATTTCGGTAAGGGTCTCGTATTTTGAAGGAGTCATAAACTCCCTATATTCAGCGCTCAACATATTGTAGTAGTAGTATATTTTCTGTTCTTCGTTCGTCACCAACTCACTACTAAACTTCATCTTATCCATAAACATCGCCGTGATCTTGTCTATGGTTTCACCCTTGTGCCTAAGTTGTATGAACTCTTCCTTGATTTTGTTGATGACCGCTTTGGGACTATGATGTTTAAGAAATGGTGTCTTAAACTCTTCCCATGTCATGGCCCTTGCCGCTTCGGCCCCTATTTCATTCTTTTTATTATCCCACCAATCCTTGGCTTGTCCTCTTAACTGACCCGTTCCGTAGGCAACGAAATCGCTTTCATCGCAATGGGTCCTTTCAAACACCCCTTCAATATTGCCTAACCATCTTTGGCAAATTATCGGGTCGACTTCCCCGTTATAGATTGGCGGTTTACACGCCATGAATTCCTTATATGAGCACCCTTTACGTTATCCCATTTTGTCTTTCATAAGGTTGACAGTATCCTCCAACCTTTTAACTCGCTCTTCTACGAGCGACAACACTGTGCTTTGGATCTTGTCTATAAACCCGGATAGACTGCCCTCAATTGCCTTTCCTACTTCCTCGGCAATCATTTCTTTCAAGTGTTCGGTGCTTGTCGGCACCGGATCATTATTGCTCTCTTTCGACATCTTGAAACTGAAATGTTTACATCAAACGTTAAACATTTCATTTATGGCATTGTTTCATTTGTTTCGGTTTAGCCAAGTTCCTAACTTGCTTTAACCGTTCACATTTAGTGCACTTTCTGGGTTTGAGTGTATTAACACGCTCTTCCCATGCATAACAATTCGTTTCTTATTCCTTACACAAGACATAATCTACTTAACATAATAAGCTAATTCTTACCGGACGATCGATCAAGCTTGAACCGAACACTTTGTTGACAACCTTAAGCTCTGATTACCAACTTGTAACACCCGTCTAATTTTACTTGATTTTAGTAATAGGTTATACCATTTAAAAGAAAATATTGTTTAAGTAACATGATTTTCATAACAAAGTTCATAGGTAACATCAACCTTAGTCAGCTAATGACAAAGTTAAAACATATTAAAAGTTGTTTAACAAGTGTTTACAACCCATACACAAAAGTACTAAGGATTTAAAACGTTGCGGAAGCTTCAAAATGTAGTGTTCGGTTCTTCATCATATGCTTGATCGCCATCCGTAGGTTCCCCAACATGACCTAATGTCAAAACCACATCAAAGGTTAGTTTTGACAATATTAAAACATGTATAATTGAATTCTATGGTCAAAACTATTGTAAACAAGTGAAAAATTCGAATTCTGGTCGCTCGCGCCCCGCGAGAGGTTTTACGCGGGCCGCGAGGACCTTCCACGTGTCGCGGAGTGTTTCGGGTGGCCTTCTGCGTGGCGCGGGGGGTCACGTTTTCCAGCAGCTCCAGTTTTGTGAGTTGCATTTGCTGCCAGCTCCGGAAAATCCAGTTTTTAACTTCGTTTGGCCATATCTTTTGACTCGTAAGTCCGTTTTAAGTGATTTTTCTTCCTATATGTCTGTAAATTCATTACTGACATAACTATTATAAATTTGATACCCAAAATTTAATTTACGGACCTAAAGACCATATGTCACTATGTAATTATTCGACCCATTCTAACCTTACACATTTTACTACCATTCAACTAATGAACTTATGGCGCCTTATGCCCAACATCCGGGGCTTATTATCACCCGCATTTCTTACCAATTTCATGGTTTAATTCCTTTGTGATTATTATCGCCATTATCGACTACTAGAACGTTTAAAACTACAATTTTTCACACTAATAGATTCGTTGGCCCATCTTGTGGAACCATCCACTTATGATGACTACCAATTTGGTTCGTTAACTATACTAAGTCTATCAAATTCACATTCCAACGATAATCAATATAAATTCTATCAATAACGCCTAGTTTATTCATATTTCAATGAATGTAACGGATCAAGTTACATACTTTAGGGTACGCCCTTCAACCGCAAATCACCACCGGCTTGTCCACTCGACGTTCCGGTATCCTTTCCTATAGAGTTCAATTCAAGACATGTTTAGAACTCTCTTTAAACCTTACATCGCATAATACACCGAAACATCATAATTATGCGTTTAATCTTTAAATTTCTATTTTAAGCCTTCTTTGAGGCATTTTCACAAACACCTTAAGGGCAGATTTTTCACATGATTATATGACAAGTTTCTAGCTTATCATTTAGCCCTAATTTCTCCTCAATCAACATTTTACATGATTGTTAGCTTCTAGATTTCTGAAATCACTTCAAAATTGTCAAATTACACTAGAACAACACCCAATATCCTAGTGTTTATCAATTTACACATAACCCTTTAATCACCTACAATGGTGTTCATAATCTTCACTAAAATTTAACGTGATTTCAACTTGTATTTACCTAGGGTTTGTCCTTAGACACTATAGTTGTTCTTAGATCATCATAAGACATACATGCAACTATATTTTCAGATTTTCCCAATTACATGAGAAATTCAAGTTGAGGGTTTTCATGAAATTTTACATACCTTGTAATCCTCTTGTGATGAGGATCAATAATCTACACTTTAATTTCGATTTCAACTTGGATGGAGCCTTCAATTTGCAAGTTTAGTGAGTTTTAGGGGTTTGAGAGTGGGGAGTCGCCCCTGCTCTTGTTCTGTACGACCAACACCTCCTTTTGGGGGTGTTTGGTTTGTTTTATTTGTCTAATTAAAACATAAGTTTCAATTTTTACAAATTAAGCCCCTCCATTTTAATCAACATTTAATTTAGTTGCTTTTCACCCTACTTTAAGTTATTTCTAGAAATTAACTAACTAGGTTAAAATTCCTAGTTAATAAATTCTCGTTTATTTAAACTTTATAATTCTAATATAAAGTTTTATATTTTTCGGGGTGTTACAGTTTGCTGAGTCATCGGTGGTCTTGACACGTGGACGACACGTGTCCCTTAAGCTTATCCGGAGATTTTCAAGTTGTCGCGGCCCGCGTAAGACTAGGCTTATTCTTACGCGGCCCGCATGAAACCCAAAAATTTTGTTTTCTTAGTTTTTCATGCACGTTAGGGTTTCAGGGGTCCGGGTTTTCACTTACGGGTTGATTTGGGACATTTTTGCAGGTCCTTACATCCTCCCCACCTTAATTAAAATCTCGTTCTCGAGATGTACTGGAACAAGTAAGGATACTTCCGTCTTATTTTCGATACCCAAGTATATTCTTGTTCACGCTTTAAGTCCTACTTCACCCTGACCAGAACTAATCTTGCATGTTTTTGGAATTCTCATGATTGACTGATACGGTCTTGCATTTACTTCTATATTTTGAGGAAGTATAACTAAATATTTCTAATTATTTCATGAAATGTATCATGTATATTTGCCATTTTAGCGGATAAGCTACTGGTCCACTTTGCTTAGTTACTTTAATGGTTTGACATTCCTCGGACTTAACTTTCCTTTAAACACAGAGAGACTTTTAGTGATATCCTTTCTCTGATTTAAATTTCAATGGGTTGCCTATCTCATGGCCTGATAGTTGCTTTCCTCATATGTATGTCTGACATACTGGATGATACTATCATCCATAAAGTGTTTTAAACGGTTAACACTAGTACTTGTAGACCGATTATGGGAGACTCTTATGAGTGATAAATGATAGTTCTATTTATCGCCCATGCACTTAGCTTGTCTTTCTATGTTTGTAGTGTTCCTTTATACTGCACAAAATAGGTTGGGTTAAAATTTTCCCAAAAATGAGAAGTGAAATGACTATCTCGATTTAGTTCAATAGATGATGGGATCCTATGTAATAAGACTACATTGCTCCCACACCACTTAACTAAGCGTTTTATGCTAAAGGGTTTTCTTCATTGGTAGTAATAGAGCTAACTTGGTTAGTTGATCCACAATCACCCAGATTGTGTTGTTACAACTTATCGTTTTTGGGGAATTTGTTAATACTATTCATTTGTCATCAATCCTATTTCCATACTGGCATTTCTAATCATTGAAGTCAACCTAAAGGTTTCTAACATTCAACTTTAACTTGCTAACAGATTAAATACTTAGAGGCATAACTTGTTATCTATCAGTAATTCTTATAAAACTCTTGATACCTCATATTACTTACACGATGCAACAACTACTTAGTTTTATGAGCTTTTTCGAGAATCCTTTCTTGCAGGTTTCCTTGAATAGGTACCCGAATTCTTTATGGAATCACTAATTTCCATTAGTTCCTTTTTCTGATTCTTTCATTATTTCTTTATAATCTTTCAGCATCATCCTTGATTGCTATTTCTTGGGTACTCTCTAATTATTTCATTAAATCTATCCGCAATTTAATCTAATAACACGTACTTGTTTCGGCTTCTTATGAAACTTATGACTTAAAGCATCAACTACTCCCCTAGTCTTAACTTTGTGATATAACAATCGGTGTTGTTTCTAGTCTCCGATGAATTCTAAGTTTCTTCTCACGATCGGGTGATAGTCTAAGTAGATTCTCTGGGAAACGTCGTTCGGAATTTCTTTTAGTTCCATGCCTCTAGTGTTAATGAACTCCGAGACCATATACGCTATGTCTTACTTCCGTGCATAACTCGCAGCTTTCCTCACAGAGACGAACTTTGTCGGCTGGTCTGTCTTGCCTCCTTGTGGTCACTTCTCCGGTTGGCTTGCAAACCTAAACCTAAGTCAGCAATCACCTCTGGAATCATCGTTTCCATGTTATTTCTTTTTATGAAGCAGACGGGATTTCCTTTCTGTCAGTTCTTTTCATTCTTTCCATTTCATGGCATATGTCTTGATCCTGTGTTTTGAAGATCGGGTTTCACTATCTAAATGTCTAAATTTTGAAGCATACCTTACTTCATTTTTCTTAAAATATATACTAATGGTTTGGACAACTTTAGTCCTTTGAAGTCTATGTATTTCGTAACAACTTCTTTATTACTGGAAGTCTTTATAGGTGAAGAGAGTCTTTGTAGGTGCATCTAGTCGCGGTTACTCTTATCTTCGCAAGAGTTCTTAAGGAAAGTAAAATTATTCTCATTAGCGTAGGTTTTGAGACGTTTTGTACCTAGCACAACTTTTCCTAATGCGATAATAATCTAAGGTAACGCAGAGGGAATACTTATACTTTCGATGGCGTCCCAACTTTAAGGGTTCACATCGTTCATCTTGTCGCACGAGTTACGAGACGGGTGATCAAATGGAATAGTTTTCGATGTCGGAATGATAGATGTATACGAGAGATTCCTAATAAAGAAATCTAGAATTTATCATTGACACACGCATGCTCGTGTTTTATTCTAAATTGTTAATCCTTATGGTATTTGGATTTCCTTATAGATATACATATCTATATAATCGTATATTTAACATACTATAATATACATACCATTCATAAGGTCAATGTATTTAACAGATTAATATTTCCAAAAACAAGTCAGACATCAGGTCATGATACTATTTAGGGAATTCTGTCACTTGTTTGACATATTATATACCCCATCTTACCCGGTTCTCGCCGGAGAGGTAATTTGTATTTCCCATAAATAGAATCTTCTGAATTCATGTTTAAAAATGAATCTTTTATTAGAGCTTTTATCAAAGAACAAGGTAATTAGTGTTCACACGATGGATCATATTCTAGAACCCAGTAGTACCAATAAACAAGAAATAACAGTGGCCAAGTGTTATCGCTTATTTACCATACTTGCAACGTTCTAGTCATCATCCTCATGGCATACTAACACCCATCACATTTTATCTACGCAAGTAATTAGCTTATCTCGAAGCTTATACTAAGGCATCTCTCTTAAGTTCAAGTCTAAATACTATCCTTGTTGCTACCAGTTAATAACAATTTCCAAACTCTTTCGTTTAAGTTTATGTATTATTACAACACCCAATTGCTTAAACCAATGGCTCTGATACCACCTTCTGTCACGACCCCCGACCACACCCTGGACGGGAGTCGCGAGCAGTCAAGTGGTACCGGTGGTTATTTTTAAAACATTGCAGCTGAAATATTCATCAGGACCGTGAGTTAGGAAAAATATCAGAGTTTAGAAAACACTGGATTTTATTTATTTAATAGATGGGATAAAACCCATGTTTTACAGAGGTAGCTTTAATAAGGGATAAACCCGAATATATGAAACCATGTTTTCTTAATTTAATTCAATTGATAAAATAAGCCACTTCTTTAAGCCTTTCGGTGCCGTATCCTCACTCTTATTCCAATCTACTGTCATTACCTAAAACGCGTTTTAAAAAGGTTTGGTCAGCAGGAAATACTGGTGAGTTCATTCATTTTTGTACAAAACGATGCATAGTTATAAATTCAAGTATTAAGGGTGATTACATTGTTTCTATCAACCAATTACCCCAAATCGTTATTTGTCACTCGACTTGTTTCTGTGACTATGGTCAGATCACCCATTGGCTAAATCGTTGTCCAATGGTGACGGGAATCAAGTTATGTATACAAAACCCCACATACCGGCAGTAATTGAAGATTACAAAGACTTAATCCCTGTAATTATAACTTTGAAAACAAGTAGAGTTCTAAGAAAACAATTTGATAACAAGAGAATGACTCACCTTGCTAGCATATAGTCTTGTTTAAACAAGCATCTTGATTCTAAGCATTTACTTTATGGTTCTGAATCTTCTGAGGATTAAGCATCCATTTTGATTGTAAGAGTATGGTGTAGAGTTTCGAGTAGTTAAACATTTAGTTTCACAGAATGGAATACGTATTAGTGTTAAACCAAATCAAACCTAACGATGGTCATGAGATTCGAACCTTAACGAAATTCACAAAGTATAGCACTTTGGCATTCGTTTAACGAAATTCACAAAGTATAGCACTTTGGCATCAGTTTAATGAAATTCATAAAGTATAGCACTTTGGCATCCGTTTAATGAAATTCACAAAGTATAGCACTGTCGCAACCCCCGATCCCTTATCTGTCCCGGGAACGGGCGGACGCGATCTCAGAGTTTCGGTGGTATCAGCTATTTAATCTTGCAGCGGAAATTACATCAGGACCGTAGTTAGGAAATGTTTATCACAGTAAAACCACCTCATTTAATATTAATAATCACATGGGTAAAACCCAATTTTCTTATTACAATACATTTATAGGGATAAACCCTATTTTATTGAATTTAAAACATCGTCTTTTAGGTAACTTTTATAGCCACATTTTTCCCAAGCCTTCAGTGCTCTCCAGCTGGCTTTTTACTAATTGGCTGTCACATTATGTTACCTGAAACGCGTTTTAAAAACATTTGTCAGTGGGAAATACTGGTGAGTGAATCCCAGTTTAATCAAGAAACATTTTATTAATTAAAACAGTATTGAGAGCGATCACATTGTTTATTTCTACACAATTACTCATTCAGTACTGCCAATCCTGACTTGTGGGTCATATTACACATTGTCTAACTCGTCGTCCAATGGTAACATACTGTCATCCCCGACTTACTACTCACAGTGTAGTAAATTTTGTATACAAACCCCCAACATACCGGCAGTAATTGAAGAACTACAAAGACTCAATCACCGCTTAATCACATTGTAAAACATTTAAGGTTTTGTAAAACATTCCAAAAAGGTTAACAAAAAGAGGATAAACTCACATTGCTATCTTAGACTTCGCGTAAGGGTTTTCTGAATATAATCTATAATTTATACAAATGTACATTAGTTAGTATCATAACCCTTTGAAAATATTAATGATACCCTCCCCGAGACGGCATTCCAACAACTACGTCGGGCAGAACCACGACAGTTGTTACGGAACCCTAAACCAATTGGGCATCGTATCTACTATGAAACCGGGGTTATAATACTTACAACGGAGCAGAACCTTGCTAATTAGGGGGTATAATACCCGACTATAATGCCTCTAATTCAGAAAGTGAGATTGAGAAATGAAATTTGAGCGAGTTCGACTGAGATCCGAGGCCTCCTTTATATAGTGCTGAATTTTGGTCTCCACGCGGCCCGCGTAAAACACAGGAAGGGCTTATGCGGCCCGTGTTGACTCTGGTCAACTGCGTAGCTTGTCCCGGTCATGATCTAGACCCGCCACGATGTCGACACGTGTCGGCTCAGGGTGTTGCCGTGTTGTTGATCTTACGCGGCCCACGTAAATGTAGGCTAAAGCTTACGCGGCCCGCCTGAACTAAAGAAACCAGCGGAGTCAGGTTCCAGCCCTTATACCGCCCGCGTAAGAGCTTGGGGTGGGTCTAAGCAGCCCGCCTCAGCTTAATATTTATTGTTTTTAATTTATTTTAAATGCTATAACATATTTCGGGCTCGGTTTTCACATACGGGGTGTAATAAAAGACATATAAGGGTATTTTAAGATATAATAGGGTGTTGGAAATATTTTGAGAGTGTCGGTTTTACCGAGGGTTGTTACATTCTCCCCACCTTGTTTTAGAGCTCGTCCTCGAGATCTACTGGAATAAATGCGGATATTTCCTTTGAATTTCTGATTCAAGTTCCCATGTGTACTCAGGTCATCTTTTGGAGTCCCACTTCACTTTGACTAGAACTAGTCTCTTGTGCTTGAGATTCTTGACTTTCCTGTCTTCAATTTGTAGAGGTCTTTCTACAAACTTGAGTTGTTCATTTACCTCTATATCCTTAAGAGGTATTATTAGGGATTCATCAGCTAAACACTTTTTGAGATTAGATACATGAAACACATCATGTATTCCTGCCGTTTCCTCTGGCAGTTGTAGCTGATAGGCTACAGGTCCTATTCTTCTAATAATCTCAAAAGGTCCAATATACCTGGGACTTAGCTTTCCCCTTTTGATGAATCTTACCACTCCTTTCCAAGGAGAGACTTTCAATAATACTTTATCTCCTACTTGAAACTCCAAGGGCTTGCGTCGGTTATCGGCATAGCTTTTTTGTCGATCACGTGCTGCTTTCAATAGTTCCTTGACATGAATAATCTTGTCGGTTGTTTCTTGCACTATCTCAGGTCCAGATAGTTGCTTCTCCCCAATTTCTGCCCAACAGACTGGGGTTCGGCACTTTCGTCCATAAAGTGCTTCGAATGGTGCAGCATTGATACTTGTGTGATAACTATTATTATAAGAAAATTCTATTAAAGGTAAGTGATCGTCCCAATTACCTCCGAAATCAATTACACAAGCTCTAAGCATATCTTCCATTGTCTGAATTGTCCTTTCGCTTTGTCCATCCGTTTGAGGATGATAAGTTGTGCTCAATTTTAACTTGGTTCCCATTGCCTTTTGGAAACTAGACAAAAAATGAGAGGTAAATCGGCTATCTCTATAAAAAACAATTGATAAAGGAATGCCATGTAAAGAAACAATTTTGTTTACATATAATTTAGCTAATTGTTCCATACTGAAAGTTTCTTTCATTGGTAGGAAATGAGCTGACTTGGTTAGCCTATCTACAATCACCCAGATTGTATCATTTCCTTTCTTTGTTTTGGGTAATTTAGTAACAAAATCCATTGTTATCAATTCCCATTTCCACACTGGCATTTCTAACTGTTGTAGTAATCCTGAGGGTTTCTGGTGTTCAGCTTTGACTTGTGAACATGTTAAACATTTAGAAACATAGGCTGCTATGTCCTTTTTCATTCCTATCCACCAGAAATTTTTCCTTAAATCCTGGTACATTTTATCACTTCTTGGGTGCATCGTATACTTAGATTTATGGGCTACTTCTAAAATACGATGACGTAGGTTTCCTAATTTAGGTATCCACATTCTCTTTTTATGAAATCTCCAAATTCCATCTGTTCCTTGTTCTAATTCTTTTAGCATACCTTTTAATTTTTCAGTATCATCCTTGATTACTGATTCTTGTGCTTCTCTTATCTGATCATTTAAATCTACTTGTAGATTTAATTTGAGAGAACATACTCTTTTTGGCTTTTCATGATACTTTCGGCTTAAAGCATCTGCTACTACGTTTGCTTTTCCTTCATGATACTGAATATCACAATCATAGTCACTAAGCATCTCCATCCAGCGTCTTTGTCTCATATTCAACTCCTTTTGCTTGAAAATATACCTTAAACTCTTATGATCAGTGAATATGGTAAACTTACTACCATAAAGGTAATGTCTCCAAATATTAAGAGCAAAGATTATAGCTCCTAACTCTAAATCATGGGTTGAATAATTCTCTTCATGATTCTTAAGTTGTCTAGATGCGTAAGCTATAACCTTTTGTCGTTGCATCAATACACATCCATAACCTAATTTAGAAGCGTCACAATAAACAACAAAGTCTTCAGCTCCTTCTGGTAACGCTAATATGGGTTGCTTAAGGATTCTAAAGGCTTCTTCTTGTTTTAATCCCCATTCGAACTTAACAGATTTACAGGTCAGCTTAGTTAAAGGAATGGCTATTCTAGAAAAATCTTGAATAAATCTTCTATAATAACCGGCCAATCCTAAGAAACTTCTAACCTCGGTTGGTGACTCAGGGGTTTTCCATTTAGTAATCACCTCGATCTTTGTGGGATCTACATGAATTCCTTTATGATTGACTAGGTGTCCGAGAAACTGTACCTGTTCTAACCAAAACTCGCACTTTGAAAATTTAGCGTAAAGCTTTTCCTTTCTTAATAAACTTAAAAGTGCGTGCAAATTCTTTGCATGATCTTCTTTACTCTTAGAGTAAATGAGAATATCATCTATGAAAACAACTATGAATTTATCCAAATATGGCTTACATATTTGGTTCATCATGTCCATAAATGCAGCTGGGGCATTGGTTAAACCAAATGGCATGACAGTAAATTCATAATGACCATACCTTGTTCTGAAAGCGGTTTTAGGAATGTCCTCTTCCTGTACCTTTATTTGATGATATCCTGACCTTAAATCGATTTTAGAGAAAAATCGAGCTCCTTGCAGTTGATCAAACAGATCATCGATTCTCGGTAATGGGTACCGATTCTTAATCGTGACTTTGTTTAATTCACGGTAATCAATGCACATATGCATTGATCCGTCTTTCTTTTTAACAAACAGTATCGGCGCTCCCCATGGCGACGAACTTGGTTGTATAAATCCTTTCTCTAACAATTCGTCTAATTGTTTCTTCAATTCTTGCATTTCTGCAGGTGCCAAACGATAAGGTGCTTTGGCAATTGGTGTTGTTCCTGGTAGCAGGTGAATTCTGAATTCAACTTCTCTGTCTGGAGGTAGTCCTGGTAATTCTTCTGGAAAGACATCTAAAAACTGAGATACTACTGGAATATCTTTTAAATCCTTTCCTTTAGTGTTAGTGATTATGGAAATCATATACACTATAGAACATTTTCTTATATAGCTTGCAGTTTTCATCACAGAGATAAATTTTGTGGATCTAGATGGTTTATCTCCTTTAATTGTGATCGTTTTACCTTTTGGTGAATTTACTTGGATTGACTTTTGATCACATAAAATACTGGCTTTATTGGCTATTAAACAATCCATTCCTAAAACAACATCGAATCCTGTCAAATTCATGGGATACAGGTTTGCTATAAACTTTTGGTTTAAAATTTCTATTCTTGCTCCCTGTAAGATTTCAGAAATCCTAACAGTTTCTCCATTAGTTGTCTCTACTAGACATTCTTGTGGTAGTTTAGTTAATGACTGATTTAGAAATTTGCAAAATGATGTATTAATAAAACTTTGGTTTGCACCAGAGTCAAATAATACTTTAGCAAAAATATCATTAACTAAAAACGTACCAGCTATGACATCTAGAATCATCTTGGCTTCATCTGCAGTCAGAACAAATGCTCTAGCATTTTGAGTATTCTTATTGTTTGTAGCTGGAGCTAATTTTGGGCAATTAAGCTTGATATGACCTTGTTCTCCACAGTTGTAACATATCTTGTTATTAGCTTTCTTCCTGCAATTTTCTTCCTTGTGTCCCGATATTTTGCAAAAGTTACAGTATATGGAGCATCTTCCTGAATGCTTTCTTTTGCAATTCTTACAGTAAGGTGCAGAAGTAGAACCTATATTTTTCCCACGATTAGAATTTCCAGAACGAAATTCTTGTGTGAGATTCTGGGTTAGGTTCCTTCTTTGATCCTCTTCTCGGGTACGAACTAATTCATCGGTCAAGGTATTGGCTAGTTCTACAGCTTCTTCTATGGTTTGAGGTCTAGCTGCCTTGACTACGTGTCTGATCTCTCCAATTAATCCCCAGATATAACGGGAGATTAACACTGGTTCTGGGGAAGCAAGAGTTGGCACTATTCTAGCATATTCGAAGAATATTTTAGTGTATCCCTTACTATCTACACCAGTCATCCTAAGGTTTAAGAATTTGTTTGCTATTTGTTCCTTCTCATTGGGTGGGCAGAATTTCCTTTCTACCTTGTTCTTAAATTCTTCCCATTCCATATTGTAGGTTCTATCACTTCCTCTTGATTGGAGGATAGTGTTCCACCATTCTAGCGCTGAATTCTTAAACAGATTCGAAGCAAACAATATCTTATCTTCTTCAGCACACTTGCTTATCCTTAAGACTGCCTCAGTCTTCTCTATCCAGCGTAAGGTTGCAATGGCCCCTTCGTTGCCCGAAAATTCCATTGGTTTACAAGACCAGAATTCTTTATAAGAACAACCGTAAGACACGGTTCTTCTTCTTTTAGGAATGGGCATTTGAAGTACAGGTCCATTGTTCACGCTGTGTTCTGGTTCAATTGGTCGCTTACTGCTATGCTTACTTTTATTATTCGCTTCTTGAATAGTTTGAATAATAAATGGCATTGCATCTATGATTCCTTGTGCCACTATATGTTGAACAGCACTATTATCCATTTGATTTCCATTGTTATTGATGCTCGGATTCTCATTAACCACGTTAATGTTACTCTGGTTATCGTTATTCAGATTTCCCTGATTTCCTTCATCGGCCATCTGAATTTTAAACATCTATCCCATATTAATATCACAAGATAATATTCAATATAATTAATCATATGACGCGCAATCTAGCCAAAAACGTCGATCATTGCGACTTTTACTCTATTTTCATATACTATTATGCATCTATTACATTCTAGTACTGAAATAAAATTACAATACCAACAGAATAGAATCACACTAATAGTAATATGCATCCGTACACACATATTTTATTTTATTTTTATTTTATTATATTATTATTATTACTATTACCAACTTTTCTATCACATCACGGATATGGATTTCTCCAAAAATCCATATTGCGCTCATCGTATTTCCATACGAGATGCTCTCCCACCTGTCTCATTCTCTCACTGCTTTCTAAAATCTCTTCTCCAAAAGTCCTAAGTTCTTGCACGTTTTCTGCACTCATTGGGGGTGCAGGTTCTAGGACTGGGTTCGGAATCTGGGGTGCGGGTTCCTGATATGGGGGTGAAAGTGCCTGAAATCGGTAAGGATCTTCTAAGATTTCCCTAATATATTCATCGTGGTAATAGGGATCTAAAGGGTCCATACCTGGATAGGTTCCTATAGGTGTGTCTTCATGGATAGGGTAACGATGCACAAAGTCCCTATTATCGTCCCGCCAGGGGTCGTAATTTGGGTCTAGGGGGTTTGGTGCAGGTATCCTAGGGATTTCTTCTGGGTTAAAGTCATGCATCTCCACCTGGTTTTCAGGGTTTTCTATTTCCATGGGTTGTTCTGGGATTTGTGGTTGTGGGGCTACTAGTTGTTCCAGACTCGGGTCAGCAGCAGTTGTGGCTAGGATATGGAAGTTGGCTAGGCTTCTATTAAGCATATCCTGTGTATAGGCATCAGTCTTTCGCTTAGCAGCTGCTAAAACTCTTTGCTATTGCAACTTTCGCATTCTTTTCCTACGTGCAAAGGCTTCCTTACTGAACCATCCTCGTTTCTTATGAGGGAATGGCTCTTCTGACTGAGCTTTAAAAGCAAACATTCCTTCTTCCTGATCAGCAGAATACCCAGAAAGGGCAGGCTGTAACGAGGTACCTTCACTCCTAGGTGAATCAGACAACTGACGACTCATGTCTGAGGGTCCTTGATCACTCATACTGTAAACTAACAAATAGTCAAATAACACATAACAAATAAATACAATTATGCACGTAATTCCGTAATTTATTTCCTAACACAAAATTTAGAATTTAAGTGTCAGAAGAACACTTCTTTGGCTTTAGACCAGTGGCTAGGCTCTGATACCACCTTCTGTCGCAACCCCCGATCCCTTATCTGTCCCGGGAACGGGCGGACGCGATCTCAGAGTTTCGGTGGTATCAGCTATTTAATCTTGCAGCGGAAATTACATCAGGACCGTAGTTAGGAAATGTTTATCAGAGTAAAACCACCTCATTTAATATTAATAATCACATGGGTAAAACCCAAGTTTCTTATTACAATACATTTATAGGGATAAATCCTATTTTATTAAATTTAAAACATCGTCTTTTAGGTAACTTTTATAGCCACATTTTTCCCAAGCCTTCAGTGCTCTCCAGCTGGCTTTTTACTAATTGGCTGTCACATTATGTTACCTGAAACGCGTTTTAAAAACATTTGTCAGTGGGAAATACTGGTGAGTGAATCCCGGTTTAATCAAGAAACATTTTATTAATTAAAACAGTATTGAGAGCGATCACATTGTTTATTTCTACACAGTTACTCATTCAGTACTGTCAATCCTGACTTGTGGGTCATATTACACATTGGCTAACTCGTCGTCCAATGGTAACGTACTGTCATCCCCGACTTACTACTCACAATGTAGTAAATTTTGTATACAAAACCCCAACATACCGGCAGTAATTGAAGAACTACAAAGACTCAATCACCGCTTAATCACATTGTAAAACATTTAAGGTTTTGTAAAACATTCCAAAATGGTTAACAAAAAGATGATAAACTCACATTGCTATCTTAGACTTCGCGTAAGGGTTTTCTGGATATAATCTATAATTTATACAAATGTACATTAGTTAGTATCATAACCCTTTGAAAATATTAATGATACCCTCCCCAAGACGGTATTCCAACAACTACGTCGGGCAGAACCACGACAGTTGTTACGGAACCCTACATCAATCGGGCATCGTATCTACTATGAAACCGGGGTTATAATACTTACAACGGAGCAGAACCTTGCTAATTAGGGGGTATAATACCCGACTATAATGCCTCTAATTCAGAAAGTGAGATTGAGAAATGAAATTTGAGCGAGTTCGACTGAGATCCGAGGCCTCCTTTATATAGTGCTGAATTTTGGTCTCCACGCGGCCCGCGTAAAACATAGGCAGGGCTTTCGCGGCCCGTGTTGACTCGGGTCAACTGCGTAGCTTGTCCCGGTCATGATCTAGACCCGCCACGATGTCGACACGTGTCGGCTCAGGGTGTTGCCGTGTTGTTAATCTTACGCGGCCCGCGTAAATGTAGGCTAAAGCTTACGCGGCCTGCCTCAACTAAAGAAACCAGCGGAGTCAGGTTCCAGCCCTTATACCGCCCGCGTAAGAGCTTGGGGTGAGTCTACGCGGCCCGCCTCAGCTTAATATTTATTGTTTTTAATTTATTTTAAATGCTATAACATATTTCGGGCTCGGTTTTCACATACGGGGTGTAATAAAAGACATATAAGGGTATTTTAAGATATAATAGGGTGTTGGAAATATTTTGAGAGTGTCTGTTTTACCGAGGGTTGTTACAAGCACTTTGGCATCCGTTTAACGAAATTCACAAAGTGTAGCACTTTGGCATCCGTTAGTTGGTTCCTGAATCGATCGGACAGAATATCGCATCGGTGATTATTGGTTAGAAACCAACGTATATAGAGAAGAAGAAAAGAAATGAGCAAGGAAAATGAATTCCTAGGCTTCCTATTTATAGGTAAGAAGTATGAAATTTCTAGGAAGTTTCCTATAGCTTTTCTAGGAAGTTACCTATACATTTTCTAGGAAGCTTCCTACCCACATATATATCCTCTTACACTTTCCTAGCAACTTTCTTTGATATTATCTATTTCATATATATTTATTTTCATCTATATCTATCTAGGTGTTTAATTTACTTAATTAATCTTACTTAACTTAATAAATCATGCTTAGCTTAATTAATCTTGCTTAGCTTAATTAATCTTGCTTAGCTTAATTAATATTGCTTAGCTTACTTAACTGCTAAGTTTCCTTTCCTGTTAAGTTGCCGTAGCTATTAAGTTTTCTAAACCGTTAAACTATCTTAATAACTAAGTTTGATATACTAGTTTAACAACTTCCTGATTATGAGTTCTAATTTCTAGACACAAGAACTCGTATTAGTGTATTAACTCAATTCAACTTTAACGATAATCACGAGATCGAAACCCTCACAATGAATGACAAAGTATAGCCAGATATTGGCAACACTTAAACATCCGTTGGATCAGTTTCAATCGATCGGATGGGGTATCGTACCAGTGATTAGAGTTATTACACTAATAACGGGAAGAGTTTCGGGATTTAGAAAGTATAATCCCGAGCTACTATTTACTATAATAAAAGCTGAAGGAAAGAAAAGAATTGAACAGTTTGAAACGTAGCAGTGATCGAGTTAATACCCTGTATTGTAGCAGCGTCTCTCTAATGAAAATTACGATTTTGAGCAGTATATTTTTGTTTTTTGATTGATTTCTCGAGCACAGATGAACTGCTCATGTCCAACCCTTTTATAGCTGAAAAATGGGTTTTACACGGCCCGCGTAAACCCTTTCTTAAACTTACGCGGCCCGCGAGGGCCATAAAGGCGGCAGTAGGGTTTGCTGAGTCATCGGTGGTCTTGACACGTGGATGACACCTGTCCCTTAAGCTTATCCGGAGATTTTCAAGTTGTCGCTGCCCGCGTCAGACTAGGCTTATTCTTATGCGGCCCGCATGAAACCCAAAAATCTTGTTTTCTTAGTTTTTCATGCACGTTAGGGTTTCAGGGGTCCGGGTTTTCACTTACGGGTTGATTTGGGACATTTTTGCAGGTCCTTACAACCGTTGCCTACCACCCCAGCCGCGAATGGATGAATCCGAACACCGACTAGGGAGAAAGGTTAATTCCAGAATCACTGCCGAAGAGTGGTTCGATTAAACCTCGCTAACTAGCCAGTTACTTCTTCATCGTCGAGCAAGCAGGAGCCGGCCGGTCAGAGAGAGAGAGTTTTGTGAACTTTATCGTGCGGCACTTGGGTTCTTTTTTTTTCTCTTAATAAAGGTGTTTTTAATGTCGTAGAGAGTTATGAGGAGACGACACATGTACATGTGTGAGTTCTATGGACTATTAGTATTTGTGTTCATTTATGTATGTTCACACCATGTAGGGAATTATTATTATACTTGAATGAATCTTAGTTCATTTTAGCTACTTTTTTTCCCTACCATTTAATCTCAAGACATGTTACAACTTGTATAAAGTTCTCTTCATATTAAGTTGTTGGAGATTCAATTTATATGCAATCTTATGATTATCATGTTATAGTCTAGGAGAGTGAATGATTTGTAGCCACTCATACACCGAGTGTTGAGTGATTGATAAGTGTGAGGCGTGAGATCGTGTTTACAATTTTAAGGAAGTACGTCATGTCCTTAAACCATGTCTATGATTGGCCTAAGTTATTAAACACATCTTTCTCTTTTGCATTGATTGAGTATTTACTTAGGGTGTATGGGGTGGGTACATCGAACTATGGGGTAAACTAGTTTACCTCGTGGGGAACACCGCCGCCATCAAAGTTTACTTCGCGAGAGGACTTGATTTCGGTGTATAATCACCGCACATGGGAAGAAAAGAGAGAGTTGGATAATGGTGGGGCTCACTCTTTTCAACCAATCATAATTTTTTTTTTGTTTTTTATATTTAAAAAAAATAGTTTACCTCTCCCTAAGTGATGTGATCACCCCTTATGTTTTAGTGCAATAGGTGGCTTAGAGAGGGAAATTAACATGACAAGATGTAATTGGATGGATGAAAAGTTTACCTCTTCTCAAGAGGTGACCACCCCTCACACCCTTATGTCTTTTAAGTCTCAATTCACAACAATTCTATGTGAAATATGGGTGATAAAGTCTTGAGTGAATTTGAAATTTAGAGTTAAGTTCAATTAATAATGTTCTTGAGAATAAATAAAGTTTAAGTGTGAGATTATTTTGTATAACTTAAATCAGGGCCGGCTCAATTATTTTGGTGTCCTAAAGCGAATTAAAAACTTGAGGCTTTTTTCCAAAAAAAAAACACTATTTGAGAAAAATCCTCCTTTACCCGGGCTTGGGATCGGCAAAATAAACTAAAAGGTTTATTGTTGGCGAAGTCAATTTAATTTTTTTTTTGTATTTTTCTACATTTTTTGTATGTGTAAAGATAAGTTCAACCCAGCCCAATTATCATATATAATTTTTTTTTAAAGTTGAAGGCCCTATTGATTTGGAGGCCTAAAGCCCAAGCCTCAAAATACTTGGGTTTGGGCGAGCCCTACTTAAATTATACATGTTTTATATGTTGTACTCTCAAATATGGTGTTTATACGTAAGAAAATGCTATAGTGTTGGTTATTTTATATTGGATTTGAAAATTTTATTTTACCAACACAAGCAAAAACCAAAAACTTTTAAACCTCTAACCATGGATCAAGTTGCAAGAAACCAAAAACCAAAAAACCATAAATAGGATGTTTAAGATTACATCTTTAGAAGTGTTAGCTTAAGCGGCAAATCAACATATTGAGATGAGTAGTAGAAGCAAAGAACTCTCTTAGTCTCTTTCAACCCACTACTAGCATATGATGTATACTTAAAACACACTCATCAAACCAAACACTAACTCACCACAACACTTAGCAAGTTATAGTTGTTTTCACCCTTTTATGTGTCATTAGTTTTTTTGTAGAATTTCTACACAGATTTTTACAGCCCATGATGGGAGTAAAAGGAATGGAATAAGGGGACAATCAAGATAAAGAAACTCTAGTAAAACATGTATATGACAATCTAAAAAGTAGATTTGCTTAAAACCTTATCCAACATCTTTTTTTTAAGTAAAAAGGGTGAATGTATGATTAATATCAATATCTTTCACCACCATATCATATGATGGTGATCAGCCAAAAAAACAGATAATATTGTTTATTCATAATTTAGTGGCAACTTTGTATTATTGGTTTTTTATTTTGTGACAAGAAATGCAATAAAACTAGATTGATCTACATGATCACATCATATTACCAATTAGTCAATTTATCTAATAATCTAGTTATAAGCATGTAAAAAAGTACTAACATAAAATTTACTTGCAATGAAGCATATTATAAATCGACATTTATAATGACAACAATTATATGCATTTTTTTCTAATATATTTTTTGTTTATTCTATCAAATATAATTCTTAAATTACCAAATCCCAATAGTGCAGTTAGCACCGGTAGACCACCACAATTCCATCCATGAAAACCATCAAGAAGATGTGGTTATCAGTTTCACTATTGAAACAATCATCTCAACTGCATAATCTTTTGGTCAAGACTTACCAAAAAACCTGCTGAGATGCCAAGTTGTTTTCATCAACATTACGGTGGTGGTGTTTGTTTTTTAAAAAAGATCTCCGCAGGTTCTTCTGTCTGCGCTGCACAGATCATGCGCAGACATTGTCATTTGTAGACTGTTTGTTTTTCTGAAGACGTTTCATTAAAAAACATCTGTGTGACCTCTTCTTGGTGCAAACTTGGCTCAACCACTTTTAAGATCTTTTAAGGTCCACAGAGGGTTAATTGTTGGGGAATTTTATAAAACCAGATAATCAGAGAGGCGTGTAGTCACTTTCAGATCAAATTATTTCGGTGGTTCTCCCGAATAATTTAATCGGATGCAATTCTGATTGAGAAATCGAACAAACAGTATGTGTGTGTTGCAAATTTCGTGAATGAACCAGAGGAAATTGTAACCAAAACTGTCTGAGAATTTTAGGGTTGGGGATGAGTAACTGCTATAGACAGTTATTTTTTTATTTTAAATAAAAAGCCTCCAAAAACTCCTTTGTTTTTATTTCGAGAATTAAAGTCCAAGCTGCCCCCAGACCCCTACCAAGTGGGTGTTGCCCCCTTGGAACCCCCATTTGGTTTTCGTGCCCAGACACTTGGAATAACCACTCGACCAAGCGTGCACTCTTGCACCTCCTAACTTGTTCGATGTATATTATAATTCCCTTTGGTCACCAAGTTAATCATGATTACACTAATATCTAACATTAAACACCACCACGTACCCACCACTACCGTCCACCACCACCGTCCACCACCACCGTCCACCACCACCACCCACCATCAACATCCACCACCACGTCCGTACACCACCACCAGTTTATTTTAGAAGTATATGTCACACCCCAACCGATGGCGGAATCATCGGGGCGCGGCACTAGGCGAATCAGATTGCTCAAGAGAATCCATAACAACTATATTGCGATAATATTTAATACATTCGTTACCGCATACTAACAAATAATACGATCACATAAGTTATCACATATTTATTGCCCTCTCGAACAATGCAAATCCGACACCTAGACTTTAGTTGAGTTTCTAGACTTCCTAGCTTGATTTGATATAGTCTGCGATCTAACCTGCAACATACGTTAAAATATTTGTCAATACAAAAGTATTGGCGAGTACACAGGTTTGATAAGTAGCATAATAGATAAAAGTGTAGCGAATTTCCATATGCATAAACGTAATACACGACATATATACTCACAAAACTGATACTACCAACTAAGTCCTCGATGCTCGAATGTACGATGGCATAACTAGACCCCGTCGGGCGCAATAGTACTATACTAGTCGTGGTGGGACGTCGCGAGTATAAGCCCTAGCACATATGCAACTAGCATCACGTAAATCTATGCATACAGTTATTCGCAAGTGATAATTCGATTGATTGAATATTTCGTTTGATGAGTTCGATTGTTAGAAACGTATGTTACACCCAAAATTCGATTAAAAGGGGTTCAAGTATACTCACAGTGCGTATTTAGCGGGAATACAACTTGTTTGGGTCGGTTGCGAGTGCGTCTGCGTTAATCATTGAAGGATATAGTAAACGATGTTCAGTTAAACGAGATTAGCATTGAAAAGTCAGTCATCTGATCGAATTGGGCCCATCCGTGCGGATCAACGTGTTATCCGTCCGGATGACAAGTTATCCGTCCGGATAACAGGTGATCCGTGCGGATCAGGTGTGATCCGTGCGGATCAGGTGTGATCCGTGCGTATAAGGTATGATCCGTACGTATAAGGTGTGATCCGTGCGTATTGTTGTCCGTTCGAAGTAAGCGTCATCCGTCCGGATGACATGTATCCGTCCGGATGACATGTTATCCGTGCGGATTGCATGTTATCCGTGCGGATTGCATGTTATCCGTGCGGATTGCATGTTATCCGTGCGGACAACACGTCTGTTTCGCGTTCTGAATTCTGTTTCTGAGTGTTTTAACGGAAGAAATACTTTCGTTTTTACCAGAGTAGTGTAATTTCGCACTAACACTTGAAATTTCATCAGTCCTGACCTGTTCTAACGGCCGGGAATCACCCCGTTCCATTAGATCTGGTCGTTCTTGGTGGTTTTTCATGGTTAACTCGAAATCACACAGATTTTGGTGAGATTTGTCATTAAAACATGTGGAAATCACCCGGATCTGAGTCGTTTATGGTGGAATGAGGTCACGACTTGAAGTTCATGAGAACTCTTGGTGACATCACCTCAAAACGCCTCAAATCCAAAGATTTCACGGTTAGCATTTGAGTTTTAAAGGATAGAACGATGTAGAATCGAGTGTAGATTGTAGAAGTACAAGTTTCTAGGTTGAAATCTTACCGGAATCGCGAGGAATCGAGAGAGAAGGGTCTTGGAGCGTGTTTGGTCGAGTAGGAGCTGTCACATCACTGTTCAAGTGATGTGACATGGTATTTATAGGCCACAGAGGAGAAGAAGGAAGTTCTGGGCCGGATAGCCCATCCGTGCGGATGGCCCATCCGTCCGGATGGCCTATCCGTCCGGATGGCTATCCTGACGCGTTGGACTTCTCCGTTTTGATCGTTTTGATAGTTTTTGAAGTGCGTACTTTCCATAATTAATTTATATTATCATTATATGGCTATTATTATATATATATATATATATATATATATATATATATATATATATATATATATATATATATATATATATATCACGAGGGGTCGTATTTACGTATCCATAATCCAAAGTTTCGATAATTAACAATCGGTTTCCGATTCGAGTATGCGATCGGACAACCATCCGATCCAGTGACTGTTTCTAACACTTTGCGTAATCTCGTTATTCTACCCGACTCTTATCTGTTGTAATCTAAGCAGGCTAATTCTAAAAAGAGCTCCCTTTGATCCAATAACGGTCTATACCGTTAAGCAATCACTGTGAGTATACTCGATCCCTTTTTATTTTAAACCTTTGGGATGTAACATGTATTCTATAAACTACGAAACTTGATACTTTTGCAAGCTAAACTCTATCCTACGTGTATGTGAAAACTTGTGCATTCTAGTATTCTATTTTGTGCTATGTGACGTTTAATCCAGGGTGTGTAGTTCCGCCTTAACCATAGTAGCGCTATAGGAGGTGCACCTCTCCCATTATTCTCGGGGGGTAATGTTAGGAGGATTCCAGTTTACCTTGTGTCTTGGGTAAACACAAAAGCATCGGGATACTTGGGCTATCACTGCGTGGACTGCGACACTAGCACGGCTGAAACTATTTTTATTACTTACATTGTGGATACGAGTTGCTTTAAACTATTATTCTATTATCAAACTTGTATACTCGCCAATACTTTTGTATTGATATTTTAATACATGTTGCAGGATGATAGGTTGCTTTGGAACACGTGGAAATCAAGCTAGGAGATGCCTAGAAACATCACTTAGTTAATCTAGCTATTCGAACAATTTGAACAACGTTTGTTGTGTTTTGGATACTTGTTATTTGTGATTGATGTTTTAGACAAATGCTATGAAATCAATTTAAATTCTATTGGAATATCTAGTGTTATGGAATCTCATGAGCAATCTGAACGCTTAGTGCTCGCACCCCGATGTTTCCGCCATCGGTTGGGGTGTGACAGATTGGTATTAGAGCCATAACTATAGGGAATTAGGATGAGTAGGAAAACTTGCCCTAGTCTATAGTTCTAGGAATCTTGACTCTTATATGTTGTTTAAGACTTATGCATTCTACCGTATCTGCTTCCTAGCAGCACATCCTCCTGCTAAACTTACATGCCTTTCCTAAGACTACATAATATACACTCGACACTTCAAAAACACTGTTAACCAGTGTTTGTACTTTGCACGAGATTTGCTCTCAAGACAGGAGTGACATCTGAACCTTGATGGTAAAAATCTCCAAATTATTCTAGTAGGTCTTGTCTGCGGATAAGTACCAACGCTATATAGGGGACGATGTCGTCAAGATAAAGGTGAAACTCAGACCTTGATAACTAGTCCCACTCCTTGATTTTTATGTCTCGCCAAGGTATCGAAATTCCAATCAATTAGGAACGTGGAATGACCAAAAGGACGAATATTGTAGGCCTAACATCGATGACGTATTTGTCCAAGTAAGTCAGAACGTGTTACCTCAATTCAAAGGGGTTCGAATCACTTTGGTTAGTCGCCGTTCCTCTACCCGGAACAATCCTATGTTTTATAAAGCCTATCTTTTATGTTATTCCGATTTTATGTATGTGCTTTTAAACTAGATTCTTTGTTCATTTTGGTATACTTTTACACGAATCACACGTATGTCCGCAACCTAAAATAATTAATCCTTCAGAATCAAACTAAATTTACACGGTTTATCTACAATGTTAATCAATCTATGTGATATTGTGATTATAAGGCACTAGATGTAACATGACATTGGATATGAGGGAAAGGTGACCTCTCCGAAACATGGTGGATACGCCGCTGGTACTTCCTATAAATAAGTGTCTTTGGCATGTTACCAACTTTCGTATCAAGTGCCATGTGAAACTTAGTGTCTGTTGTTGAAATCTAACACTATGGAAGGACTATTTGCGTATCCTATGTGAACCTTACGTGCAATCAATCATGTACTCTAGTGAAATCTATGTGTAAACTACGTATGCGTGGATTGAAAAACAAAATATGAAACATAGCCTAGCGTCAAAGACGAGGAGGAAAGTGGCATGTCCGAAACATGGTGGATACGCCGCTGGTACTTCCTATATATAAGTGTTTCTGGCATGTTACCAAACCTTCGTACCACGCGCTAAGTGAAGTTCGTAGTTTTATAGGCTCGGATGGAAGTTGTGAAGTCTAATTGGGTAAATCTATGTTGTAAAGACGTTCGGGCAATCTATGTGGATCAGTTGGGTCAATCTATGTTATTTAATTGATTAGTCTAATGTTGTGGTTGGTGAAGTATGACACCGATAACTAGGGGGACGTGGCGTGATCGAAGCATGGTGGATACGCCACTGGTACTTCCTATATATAAGTTTCAAGATTAACGATAGATTTCGTAGCACGTGCCATGCGAGATTTCATGGTTTGTGGATTGTTAACACTAATCTATGAGAACCTATTGAAGTCTATGGAAAGTCTTTTGAAATCTATGGCAAGCCTATTAAAGTCGATTTAATCTATTGAAATCTATTGAAGTGTATTGAGTTTGTTGTAAATCTATTTGAAATCTATCGTAATCTATTGAAATCTATGTATGATCATAATGAGGAATGTGCGTTACGACACGTAACATGACATCGAGTACGAGGTAGAAGCATTGTGTCCGAAGCGTGGTGGATACGCCGCTGGTACTTCCTATATATAAGCACTTCTGACATACTGTCAAGCTTTGTACAACATGCCATGAGAAGGTCGTGGGTTGGGATGTTAAATCTATTTGAAACCTATCAGTCTACGTTTGTATTGTGAAAATGGTGAGTGTGTTGATTGGAAATTGCGACACGTAACATGACGCTGAGTACGGGGTAGAAGCGATGTCCCCGAAACGTGGTGGATACGCCGCTGGTACTTCCTACATATAAGCGTTTCTGACTCGTTAACAAGCGTTTCTGACGCGGTATCTATGAAAACTTTGTGAAGTCTTGAGTCCTAGTCTATCTTGCGTGAATCTATGTTAGTCTATGTTAATATAGACTTATACAATCCTTTTGTTGGATCTTTTAGATGTCTTCTCGAAAGTTATCCGACACTCTCAAGAAATATAGGGAGAAATCTCAGAAAAAGATGATGTCCTTCATGGCCGACCAGATCGCTCGAGTTGTGCCAAAGATCGTCTCTGAGCTCCAAGGATCAAACACTCCTCCATCCTCTGTGGACTCAAAGGCCGAAAAGCAAGGGTCTACTAAGTTCAACTACAAACATTTCATATCTTGCATCCCTAAGCCTTTCACAGGCAGTGATGGGGTGACTGCTATGCTCGAGTGGTTCGACAGCATCGAAGTTACCTTCATTAACAGCGAGTGCCCAGATCATCTAAAGACTAGGAGTGCGATTGGAATGTTCCATGGCAGAGCATTGGAGTGGTGGTTGAATGAGAGGAACATTCGTTCTAATGAAGAAGCCTATGCTCTTCCATGGGCTGAGGTGCGAGAACTCATGATGCTCGAGTTCTGCCCTCCTCATGAACAATTGAAGCTTGAGGAAAAGTTTTGGCATTTGAAGCAGAATGGTGATGATAACCTGGCTTATACTACTCGTTTCAAACAGTTGAGCTTGATCGTTCCTCACTTGGTTTCTACTCCCAAGCGGATGATAACCAAGTACATCAATGGTCTACCTCCTGCTATGCGCGATTCTATTGAAGCGTCTCAACTCGACACAATTGAAGAAGTCTATCATTTGGCAGCAAGTTTGAACAACAACCGTGTGCGTGATAAGCAGTTTGCTACTCCTGCTACCTCTAAGTCTGCAAATCAAGTCGTCCAGCAGTCAAGTGGCAGCAAGAACTAGAAGAGGAAATCTCAGGGTTCAGGATGCAATGCTATTGTTCCTGGTGCTAAACCTGCTCCTACTACTGCTGCTGCTAACCCTGCTGTTCCAGAAGCTAAGAAGCAGTACACTGGGTCTTTCCCCAAGTGTGCGACTTGCAATTTTCATCATCCTACCGCTTCTACATGTCGTCTGTGCACCAACTGTAACCGCTATGGTCACACGACTCCCTCTTGTTGTCAAGCTAACCCTGCACAGCCAGCTCAGCAAGCCCCAGCTCAGGCTATTCAAGTAGCTCTTCCAGCTCCTCTACAGAATCCTAAGCCGGTCAACGCTGTTCGTGCATGTTTTCAGTGTGGAGATACTACTCACCTTCGTAATCGTTGCCCCCAGCTGAACCAAGAACAACAAGCAGCCGCTCGTGGACGAGCATTCAATCTCAATGCCAATCAGGCTCGCAACAACAATGATGTGGTTAATGGTATGTTTCTCGTTTATAACCTTTACGCTTCGATCCTATTTGATACTGGTGCCGAAAAAAGCTTTGTGTCCGTGGAATTTGAGTCTTTGATAAACTGTACACGCTCTAAGTTACCTGAGTCGTTCTCTGTTGAGGTCGCCAATGGTAAGTCTATTCTTGTTAATTCTATTGTGCGTGATTGTTCCCTGATTCTTAACGATCACGTATTCTCTTTTGACCTCATACCCATGTGTTTGGGTAGTTTTGATGTCATTATCGGGATGGATTGGTTGCGTAAGAACCATGCTGAGATTGTTTATCATGATAAGCTCGTTCGTCTTCCTCTTCCTTCTGGTGATACTTTGGACATCTATGGAGACCGACCTTCAAGGGGACTTAGGCTGATGTCATGCACATAAGCGAGCAGGTGCTTACGTAAACAGAACCCTGCTTTCTTGGCCCACGTGGTGGAACAAAAGAGCAAGGGGAAGAACATAAGCAATGTTCCCGTGGTGTTTAATTTCACTGATGTCTTTCCAGAAGATCTTCCTGGTCTTCCTCCTCCTAGGTCCGTTGACTTCCGTATTGATCTCGTGCCTGGCACAACTCCTGTCGCCAAGGCTCCTTACCGTCTTGCACCTTCCGAGATGCAAGAATTATCCAGTCAACTACAGGAACTGCTCGATAAAGGTTTTATTCGTCCAAGTGCCTCTCCATGGGGCGCTCTATTTTATTTGTCAAGAAGAAAGACGGATCATTTCGTATGTGTATCGATTATCCAGAACTTAATAAGCTTACCGTGAAGAATCATTACCCTTTACCTCGCATTGATGATTTGTTCGACCAACTACAAGGCGCGACCTGTTTCTCTAAGATCGATCTCCGATCTAGATATCATCAGTTGCGTGTTCTCGAAGATGATATTCCAAAAACCGCATTTCGTACTCGATATGGATACTACGAGTTCGTGGTTATGCCTTTTGGGCTGACCAACGCACCCGCTGTGTTCATGGACCTCATAAATCGTGTGTGCAAACCCTATTTGGATCATTTTGTTATAGTCTTTATTGATGATATCTTGATTTATTCTAAGACTAAAGCTGATCATGCTCGACACTTACGCTTGATGCTTGAACTCTTACGTGGTGAACGTATATATGCTAAATTTTCTAAGTGTGAGTTTTGGATTGACGAAGTACAATTTCTTGGTCATGTTGTTAGTAGGCAGGGTATTCATGTTGACCCATCTAAAATTGAAGCCGTGAAGAATCGGAGTACACCCAAATCCGCGTCCGAAATTCGTTCTTTTCTAGGATTGGCTGGTTATTACCGTCGATTCATTTCAAACTTTTCTAAGATTGATGTACCTCTCACTACGTTAACCTAGAAAGAGAAACCTTTTGTTTGGGGTCCTGAACAAGAGGAATCTTTTCAGACTCTTAAGACTCTATTATGTAATGCCCCTGTTCTTACCCTACCTGATGGGAATGACGATTTCGTGATATATTGCGATGCCTCGAACCGTGGATTGGGCTGTGTGCTCATGCAGTGGGACAAGGTTATTGCTTATGCTTCTCGTCAACTCAAGGTGCATGAGAAAAACTATACTACTCACGATCTGGAGCTTGGTGCAGTTGTGTTTGCGTTAAAGATATGCTGACACTACTTGTATGGTACCAAGTGCGTGGTTTTCACAGACCATAGAAGTCTTCAACATATCTTCGACCAAAAAGAGCTGAACATGCGCCAGAGACGTTGGGTGGAATTGCTTAACGACTACGACTGCGAAATTCGCTACCATCCTGGCAAGGCGAACGTAGTGGCCGATGCTCTCAGTCGTAAGACTCACGTGAATGCTATTCGTATCTCTAATGACCTCCATGCATGTATTCGTGACGCCCAGTATTCATCAGCTAATGAAGGAAGTCTAGAAGAAGAAATCCACGGCGCTAGAATTGACCAGCTTGAAATTAAGCCTAATGGACTACAATATTACCTCAATCGCATCTGGGTTCCGGACCGCGATAATCTCCGAGAGCTCATTATGAAAGAAGCTCACAATTCCCATTACTCCATTCACCCGGGCGCCGATAAGATGTACCACGATTTGCGTACAACTTACTGGTGGCCTGGCATAAAGAGGGACATTGCTGTATATGTTTCAAAATGCCTTACTTGTACGAAGGTTAAGGCTGAACATCAACGTCCCTCAGGACTTCTAGAGCAACCCGAAATCCCAATTTGGAAATGGGATAGCATCGCTATGGACTTTATTACTAAGTTACCTCGGACACCTTCGGGTCACGATAGTATCTGGGTGATAATCGATCGTTTGACCAAATCCGCCCACTTTCTTCCTATTCGTGAAGATTACAGAGTGGAGAAAATTGCTCGAATCTATACTAATGAGATTATATGCCGTCACGGCATACCTCTTCACATAATCTCAGACCGCGATGGTCGTTTTACTTCTCGTCTTTGGTAAACCTTTCAATCCGCTATGGGTACTCATTTAAATCTTAGCACGACCTTTCATCCTCAAACAGATGGGCAGACCGAGCGTACTATTCAGACCCTAGAGGATATGCTCCGTTCTTGTGTCATTAACTTTGGTGGTAACTGGGATGTACATTTACCATTGATTGAGTTCTCGTACAATAACAGCTATCATTCCAGTATTCGGATGGCTCCTTTCGAAGCTTTATATGGCCGCAAGTGCCGATCTCCTCTCAGCTGGCATGAGATTGGTGACAAGCAGTTTACTGGCCTCGAAATAATTCAGGAGACAACGAATAAGATTCTTCAGATCCGTGATAACTTGATCAAGGCTAGGAGCAGACAAAAGAGCTACGCTGATGTTAGGCGTAGGCCTCTGGAATCTGATGTTGGTAACCGAGTTCTCCTCAAGGTATCTCCCTGGAAGGGAGTAGTTCGTTTTGGAAAGAAGGGAAAGCTCGCTCCTCGCTATGTGGGTCCTTTCAAGATACTCGAAAGGATTGGCAAGGTGGCGTACAGGCTCGACTTGCCACAAGAACTAAACAATGTGCATTCCGTGTTCCATGTATCTAATCTACGTAAATGCCTAGCCAATGAGGAACTTCAGGTTCCCCTTGAGGACTTGCAAATAAATGAAGCTGTACAATTTGTGGAGAAACCGGTCGAAATCATGGATCAAGCTATCAAGCGTCTGAGGCGTAGCAAAATTCCCATTGTTAAGGTTCGATGGGAAGGAAAGCGTGGCGCCGAGTTCACTTGGGAGTTGAAAAGTGATATGAAGGCCAAGTACCCGCAGCTCTTCGAGTAGTCTTCTTCTAAGATTTTGGGGATGAAATCTCCTAAAGGAGGAGAGACTGTAACGCCTAGCGTCCCTAAACCTTAGGCAGTTGTCAGATTTAGTCCCTGAACTTTATCTAATTGGCAAGTCTGGCCCCTGTACTATTTTATGTGTGGCATTTTGATGAGTTGGTAATCTATAATGGTTGGAGTGTCTAATTCTATATGCTTGGAATGCCTAACCCCATATTTGGAATGCCTAAATCTATGTTGGAATGCCTAAATCTATGTTGGAATGCCTAATTCTATGCTTGAATGTCTAAATCTATGATTGGCATGTCTAAATCTATATTTGGTGCCTGACTCTTGAGACTCGTGAAACTTGATTCTTGGTGAAACGAGAGACTGGAGTCGTGTCACTGGCGGAATCTATTAACCTTTGAAAGACTTTTGGTGATTTTAATATAATCTAGTCTTCTATTACCAAATAATACGCAACGCTTAATCTTACACGCGAGAACAGGATCATGGGAAGGATGGATTGGCCAGAGTGGCAATCCGATCGGATGACCACTCGATCGGATGACCACCCGATCGAGTGGCCACTCGATCGAGTTGCCACCCGATCCATGCACACCTTCACCCTTTCCCACTATCCTCCACACTATAAATAGGCCTGTCACATCACTTTATTCCCTGATGTGACAGCCTTGTTCAACCAGACGCACGCACACTACAAATCTTCATTTTCCCGTCGATTTTGGTACGTTTTAAGCTAGATCCTTGTACTTTCTTGATCTACACTTCATTCTCTACGTGATTCACCTTTGAAATCACACTTTTCACGGTGAAATCTCTCAGATCTGAGACCTTAAGGATGATGTCATCATGGCAATTGTACAAATCGTTATATGAGGTCATTCTTGGTAAGATCTAGCCGAGATCTAAGGAATTCCATGTATTTTCCATCAAATCTAAGTTAGATCTAGGAATTTTTCATTATAAAACTTGTGTTATTCTCATTTCCTCTTCAAACTTTCACTTTATACGGGTGAATCCGACTCCGAACAGGTTGTAGACTAGATTAATAGTCTGGATTCGGCTTAGAGATGGATTTCTACCGGAGAATGATGGCCGGAATATGAATTCTGACATAAACACTATCGCAGACAGTTAACTAATCGGAATGGGGTGGTTCCCACCCGATCAGAACGGCTGTGTGCTGATAAGTTTTCCATTGTTCCAATACGTACCACGTCGTCATCGTTAATCTTGAAACTTAGAGATTTTACAAGTTAGGGACGAGACGAGGATCACTTGGCCGAGCGGCAACCCGATCGGATAGCCATCCGATCGAACAACCACCCGATCGAACAGCCACCCGATCGGGTGACACTAGCCTCGTGACCCTTTAACACTTAGAAACTTGAAACTTGGAACCCTTGATCAAGTGGCAACTCGATCGGATAGCCATCCGATCGAGCAGCCACCCGATCAGAGGAACCAAAGCACTTAATACTTGGATCGAGTGGCAACCCGATAGGATAGCCGCCCGAACGGGCAGCCATCCTATCCCCTCACCTTATGGATTTTGAATCAGGTGGCAACCCGATCGGATGGCCATCCGATCGGGCAGCCATCCGTCCCTCACACACATGTCACCGATCGACTGGCAATCCGATTGGATAGCCATCCGATCGGACAGCCATCCGATCCAGTGACTGTTTCCGACACTTTGCGTAATCTCGTTATTCTACCCGACTCTTATCTGTTGTAATCTAAGCAGGCTAATTCTAAAAAGAGCTCCCTTTGATCCAATAACGGTCTATACCGTTAAGCAATCACTGTGAGTATACTCGATCCATTTTTATTTTAAACCTTTGGGATATAACATGTATTCTATAAACTACGAAACTTGATACTTTTGCAAGCTAAACTCTATCCTACACGTGTGTGAAAACTTGTGCATTCTAGTATTCTATTTTGTGCTATGTGACGTTTAATCCAGGGTGTGTAGTTCCGCCTTAGCAATAGTAGCGCTATAGGAGGTGCACCTCTCCCATTATAATTCTTAAAAGACATGGAGAACAACGAATGGAAATATACTAATACAACGAACCGTCCAGCTTACGAGAATCTAACTGATCAACAAAACGTATAAGTCAGCATCAAATCTTTCTGAGGCTAATGGGTGTGGAGGAGCCCCATCACTTAGGGATGGACGTCATCAGGGGGTCGTCACCACACCCAAGTAATGGGCCTAGGGTGTGGGTGAGGAGTCTCCCTATTTTTAATTTTAGTTTTTGTTAAATAATATTCAATATATATATAAAAGTAAAATCAAATTAAATTAAATACTAAAATTAATAATATAGCATACATTACATTAAAAAAAAATAAAACCTAAACTTAAAAAAACATAAATAAAAAACATACTAGTCGTCATTGGGGTCGTTGGGTGCGTCGTCACTAGGTTCGTTGTGTGCGAAGTTTCAAATGTAGTCCACCAAGTCCGCTTTAAGGTTTTCATGTATATACTCACTTTGTGACGAGAACGCGTTTAAATCTTGTTGTTCTTCGCTTATTGGAACATAATTATCATTAACCACATTTTCATCATACTCACAAATCGTTTTACCTTCGTCTTCGATGATCATGTTATGCATCAAGATACAGACATACATACAGTATCGCAACTTTTTTTGGTGTAAAAGCACGTGCTCGGTTTTCAATGATGTGCCATCTTTGTTGTAGAACCCCAAAACACCGTTCAGTGTCCTTTCTCGCCGCCTCTTGATACTTGGAAAATTTCTTTATTTTTTTCGTCTGACGGGTGTGAAATAGTTTTAACGATCATCCGTGTCGTCTGCATTACAATGTTTACAAAAAACTGAGCGGCTTCGCCCGAAGATGACGAACACCACGAAGATGGCGAACACCATGAAGATGAAGAAGACATTGTGTGATTTTTTTAGAGAGTTTGAGATATTTTAAAGAGTGTCAGCGAGGTTTTTTTTTGTAAAAAATGAAGGGTCGAGTGGTTTGTATAATAAATAACATTGATTTTTTTATAAAAAAAAACTAGTCGTTGCATCAACGACATTATTTTTGAAAACATGCACAAGGCTTGTCGGTCTCGTGGTTTAGGCGACGGAACGGGCCCCAAGGGGGCGGTGTGGACGGGCCTCGACGCCCCGGTGCCGTCCCCCACACCCATTGGCCTCAATGTTGGGATTCAACATTAAAAGAAGAAGTTGAAGTCTCAAAATTGAACCCAGACTTGTTGATACTGGGGCGTACCCATGCTTCGCAACCCCTAAGAAAAACCAAATTAAAAATTTGTAAATTTTCAAATAAAAAATTAATATAAATAACAATTTTCAATTAAACACTAATATAATTTACATAATTAAGCCAAATTTCATATCTAACATTAGTTAAGCTAAGATTAAACCCATGTTGGGCTTAACTCTAGGCCCAATTTGTAAACACTTAGGCTTTAGCCCATGTTTATAAACCTTATTAAAGAAAAAGGAAATAAGCATTAAATATTCTATGGCATTGATGAAGGAAATAAGCATTAAACATTCTATGTCATTGATGAGATTGAGAGTTTAAAAACTTAATGTCATGATTGGTCACATGGTATCAGAGCCATAATTTCTGACGAGAAGATGTTTTACTCTGATTTGGATCCTTTTTTTCGATCAATTATGTTCTATTTCTTTTTCCTTTGATCTGAATTCGTTTCAGATCTGAATTCTTTTCCAATTTTGTTTCGTTTTGATTATTCTTGTCTCTCCGATTGATCTCTTTTGTTGTGTTATGTATTCCGATTGCTCATCCCCGCATATTATCTCTAAAGTTCAATCATGACAAACGACAAACACAGATGTAGAATACGAAACACTGATTGCCCCTGAGATTGCCGATGTATTACCCGTCTGTTGAAACATGTTTTTTCAACAATGAAGTACGTGAAGTCCGATTTGTGTAATCGGATTGGTAATGAGAAATTAAACAATAGTTGTATTTGTTACATTGAGAAAGATTTGTTTGGGAATATCTCTCTAGATAATGTTATGGCTAGATTTCAAAAAAAAGAAAGAAAGAAAACCCGTCATGAATAGCTTTAGATATATTGTACTTTGATTATGCATTTGTAATAACGTTTGACATAGTTTTGTTGATTATAAGAAATTTAGTTAAATCCGACCTGAAGCAGACTGGAAAAAATATTATATAGCGATAGACTAATGACCAGTCGACCCCTAAAAAAATCCGCCCTTCATAAATATTTTTTGGGTCCACCTTTGGTTGATACTAGAGAATATGGCCATACAATTAGACATGCTTAAGCTGATCAAAGTTGCAGCTTCAGATCATATAACTCCCTTCAATAGAGAAAAATTATGTGTTAAAAATTGTTTTTTTTAAAGATGTTCCAATCCAAAATGTTGAGTGGTGATTATCAACTCTATATCATACGACTTTTTAACACAATTGTACTCCACGTCTGGTTTTCAAACAGGCAAAATCATTTAAAATTGATGGTTCGATATAATAATAGAATACTGTGTTTTAAGGTATTATATAACCCTACAAAAAGTAACTTGGGGTACATTGAAAGGACACAACCTTTTAGATAAAGGGGTCATGCTATTTCGTTTAAAACTCACGTGGATTAATACCCTTTCAAGTCGAAGAATACCCTTTCAGGTCATACCCTTTCGCATAGAATGGCGTCGGTTAGAAACGTTTTGACCGGAAAATATCGCTACTAAATAAGGCCGCACCTTTTGTTCATAAATTGCGTCGGTTTGAGAGAACTTTTTAAGCAACAAAAATAATTGCAACTCATTACTATTGGACACATGTTACATTTAACCACCTTTGTCAAAGAATCACAATAACTGCCACCGCTTCCTTGATACGAAATCCCAAATGCCACCATCTTTAAATCTTTAAATCCAGCATGTTCATTATATTCAAATCCCGTTCTAAATAATCTCAAAGCCTTCCCCCATTTCGCTTGACATCAAAGGTTCGTTTATTAAAATTTTGGTTCAAACATATGTTTTTTTCCATAGTTTTCGTTTTTTCCTTGAATTTTTTCCGGAAGGGTCGATTTCAACGAACTCTAAATTGGAATCGTCGGGTCGTGATCTGACAAGGTTTCTGGTGACACATGGGTGAGAAAGTAATCGCCAACGCTGGAATCGGTTACCGGATTTAGTTTTAAGCTTTTTGAATCGCCACATCAACCGGATTTAATTTTCCTTGAACTTTCTTCGCAAAATCGTGATTTGCATGGAAGTTTAGAATAAATTAAAGGTAGGAATTCACATGTAAACCATTGACTTTATTTTGTTCAGACATGTAAACCATTAGCTCTATTTTGTTTAGACATACAGTGATCATCATTACTTGATGCATAAGACCCACGGTGTGGAGCATTTGAAGATGGGGCATTATGCAACACGTGGACCACGCGTTAGAACGTGGCGTGGTGCTAAAACGGATGGCGTGGAAGTGGCGTGGTTAGTAGCGTTTTTTTAAATATATAGACATCAACCAATTAAAACACACCCAAAATTCATCCACTGATGAAGAGCCTCCGCTTCACAACCCAAATGCCCCTACGCCGGTGGAAAACCCCAAGCCCAACATAAACGCCATGAACAACGCCGTTCCCGGGTTGTGTGTGTGGCGTGATGTGACATAAACGCCACAAAACCACGTCTTGAGTTTTTGTTGAATTATTAAAATATTGTGACGATTGCTTTTTATTGAGTGGTTAAAAAAACTGATTTGAAAGAAAGTATATGCTTATTCAATTCAGATAAATTTGTTTTCATATATGCTTGAATCACTAAATGAACGAGAAACTAATTAATAATTGATATTTTTTATAAGCATGCATTAGTAAATTTACAAATTGGTTTATAAAAAAAGCTAACATGTTATAAAGAAAAAAACCAATAAAGCCTAATTCCAATTCCATCATGTATCATTATTTACATGTTTAAGGTTATCTGATAATAATTTTATATGTCAAGTATGTTTTCTATTTTTCATCAGCAAAATGATTTAATCCAAAAGATTCAATCAAATGCCATTTGCAAGATTGGTAATTTGTGTGTACTTTTATATATAATTTGCTTTTGACTAATTCTTTTTAAAGCTTCATTATTAATTTTATGACTTTTCTTATAAAATAATATAGTGTCATGATTTAGGGTAGGGATAAAACAATATTAAAAAGAACAGTTTGCCAAAAGTATACTATATCTCATATGGTGAACCCAAAGACTTTCATAATTAACAACCCGCTGCAATGCGCGGGATGACGTCAACTTGTTAAAGACAACTTGTTGATATTTAATTTTAAATAACCGTTTCTGGGTCTCTAAGCCACTGCCACGCGCCTCCGAACATCTCCACATCCCATCCGCCATTTTACACGTCTTATCCTGCTCGAGATTAAAAAGATTAGGGCATCTGTCTTTGAGCGGATGATCTCCCAACCAGATATCAATCCAAAATCTAATGTCCCTCCCGTTCCCCACTTTCCCCATGATATAACTCAGTAAATTCTTCCCATTTAACTTCTGTTTTAATTCCATTTTAGCAATATTATTCCAACAACCTGCAATAGATTTATTATAGGGCAAAAAACTCGAACCTCTACTTTTATGATGACAAACCTCCACCACTTTCTCCTCAAGGTATCTCCCTGGAAGGGAGTAGTTCGTTTTGGAAAGAAGGGAAAGCTCGCTCCTCGCTATGTGGGTCCTTTCAAGATACTCGAAAGGATTGGCAAGGTGGCGTACAGGCTCGACTTGCCACAAGAACTAAACAATGTGCATTCCGTGTTCCATGTATCTAATCTACGTAAATGCCTAGCCAATGAGGAACTTCAGGTTCCCCTTGAGGACTTGCAAATAAATGAAGCTGTACAATTTGTGGAGAAACCGGTCGAAATCATGGATCAAGCTATCAAGCGTCTGAGGCGTAGCAAAATTCCCATTGTTAAGGTTCGATGGGAAGGAAAGCGTGGCGCCGAGTTCACTTGGGAGTTGAAAAGTGATATGAAGGCCAAGTACCCGCAGCTCTTCGAGTAGTCTTCTTCTAAGATTTTGGGGACGAAATCTCCTAAAGGAGGAGAGACTGTAACGCCTAGCGTCCCTAAACCTTAGGCAGTTGTCAGATTTAGTCCCTGAACTTTATCTAATTGGCAAGTCTGGCCCCTGTACTATTTTATGTGTGGCATTTTGATGAGTTGGTAATCTATAATGGTTGGAGTGTCTAATTCTATATGCTTGGAATGCCTAACCCCATATTTGGAATGCCTAAATCTATGTTGGAATGCCTAAATCTATGTTGGAATGCCTAATTCTATGCTTGAATGTCTAAATCTATGATTGGCATGCCTAAATCTATATTTGGTGCCTGACTCTTGAGACTCGTGAAACTTGATTCTTGGTGAAACGAGAGACTGGAGTCGTGTCACTGGCGGAATCTATTAACCTTTGAAAGACTTTTGGTGATTTTAATATAATCTAGTCTTCTATTACCAAATAATACGCAACGCTTAATCTTACACGCGAGAACAGGATCATGGGAAGGATGGATTAGCCAGAGTGGCAATCCGATCGGATGACCACTCGATCGGATGACCACCCGATCGAGTGGCCACTCGATCGAGTTGCCACCCGATCCATGCACACCTTCACCCTTTCCTACTCTCCTCCACACTATAAATAGGCCTGTCACATCACTTTATTCCCTGATGTGACAGCCTTGTTCAACCAGACGCACGCACACTACAAATCTTCATTTTCCCGTCGATTTTGGTACGTTTTAAGCTAGATCCTTGTACTTTCTTGATCTACACTTCATTCTCTACGTGATTCACCTTTGAAATCACACTTTTCACGGTGAAATCTCTCAGATCTGAGACCTTAAGGATGATGTCATCATGGCAATTGTACAAATCGTTATATGAGGTCATTCTTGGTAAGATCTAGCCGAGATCTAAGGAATTCCATGTATTTTCCATCAAATCTAAGTTAGATCTAGGAATTTTTCATTATAAAACTTGTGTTATTCTCATTTCCTCTTCAAACTTTCACTTTATACGGGTGAATCCGACTCCGAACAGGTTGTAGACTAGATTAATAGTCTGGATTCGGCTTAGAGATGGATTTCTACCGGAGAATGATGGCCGGAATATGAATTCTGACATAAACACTATCGCAGACAGTTAACTAATCGGAATGGGGTGGTTCCCACCCGATCAGAACGGCTGTGTGCTGATAAGTTTTCCATTGTTCCAATACGTACCACGTCGTCATCGTTAATCTTGAAACTTAGAGATTTTACAAGTTAGGGACGAGACGAGGATCACTTGGCCGAGCGGCAACCCGATCGGATAGCCATCCGATCGAACAACCACCCGATCGAACAGCCACCCGATCGGGTGACACTAGCCTCGTGACCCTTTAACACTTAGAAACTTGAAACTTGGAACCCTTGATCAAGTGGCAACTCGATCGGATAGCCATCCGATCGAGCAGCCACCCGATCAGAGGAACCAAAGCACTTAATACTTGGATCGAGTGGCAACCCGATAGGATAGCCGCCCGAACGGGCAGCCATCCTATCCCCTCACCTTATGGATTTTGAATCAGGTGGCAACCCGATCGGATGGCCATCCGATCGGGCAGCCATCCGTCCCTCACACACATGTCACCGATCGACTGGCAATCCGATTGGATAGCCATCCGATCGGACAGCCATCCGATCCAGTGACTGTTTCCGACACTTTGTGTAATCTCGTTATTCTACCCGACTCTTGTCTGTTGTAATCTAAGCAGGCTAATTCTAAAAAGAGCTCCCTTTGATCCAATAACGGTCTATACCGTTAAGCAATCACTGTGAGTATACTCGATCCATTTTTATTTTAAACCTTTGGGATATAACATGTATTCTATAAACTACGAAACTTGATACTTTTGCAAGCTAAACTCTATCCTACACGTGTGTGAAAACTTGTGCATTCTAGTATTCTATTTTGTGCTATGTGACGTTTAATCCAGGGTGTGTAGTTCCGCCTTAGCAATAATAGCGCTATAGGAGGTGCACCTCTCCCATTATAATTCTTAAAAGACATGGAGAACAACGAATGGAAATATACTAATACAACGAACCGTCCAGCTTACGAGAATCTAACTGATCAACAAAACGTATAAGTCAGCATCAAATCTTTCTGAGGCTAATGGGTGTGGAGGAGCCCCATCACTTAGGGATGGACGTCATCAGGGGGTCGTCACCACACCCAAGTAATGGGCCTAGGGTGTGGGTGAGGAGTCTCCCTATTTTTAATTTTAGTTTTTGTTAAATAATATTCAATATATATATAAAAGTAAAATCAAATTAAATACTAAAATTAATAATATAGCATACATTACATTAAAAAAAATAAAACCTAAACTTAAAAAAAACATAAATAAAAAACATACTAGTCGTCATTGGGGTCGTTGGGTGCGTCGTCACTAGGTTCGTTGTGTGCGAAGTTTCAAATGTAGTCCACCAAGTCCGCTTTAAGGTTTTCATGTATATACTCACTTTGTGACGAGAACGCGTTTAAATCTTGTTGTTCTTCGCTTATTGGAACATAATTATCGTTAACCACATTTTCGTCATACTCACAAATCGTTTTACCTTCGTCTTCGATGATCATGTTATGCATCAAGATACAGACATACATACAGTATCGCAACTTTTTTTGGTGTAAAAGCACGTGCTCGGTTTTCAATGATGTGCCATCTTTGTTGTAGAACCCCAAAACACCGTTCAGTGTCCTTTCTCGCCGCCTCTTGATACTTGGCAAATTTCTTTATTTTTTTCGTCTGACGGGTGTGAAATAGTTTTAACGATCATCCGTGTCGTCTGCATTAAAATGTTTACAAAAAACTGAGCGGCTTCGCCCGAAGATGACGAACACCACGAAGATGGCGAACACCATGAAGATGAAGAAGACATTGTGTGATTTTTTTAGAGAGTTTGAGATATTTTAAAGAGTGTCAACGAGGTTTTTTTTTGTAAAAAATGAAGGGTCGAGTGGTTTGTATAATAAATAACATTGATTTTTTTATAAAAAAAAACTAGTCGTTGCATCAACGACATTATTTTTGAAAACATGCACAAGGCTTGTCGGTCTCGTGGTTTAGGCGACGGAACGGGCCCCAAGGGGGCGGTGTGGACGGGCCTCGACGCCCCGGTGCCGTCCCCCACACCCATTGGCCTCAATGTTGGGATTCAACATTAAAAGAAGAAGTTGAAGTCTCAAAATTGAACCCAGACTTGTTGATACTGGGGCGTACCCATGCTTCGCAACCCCTAAGAAAAACCAAATTAAAAATTTGTAAATTTTCAAATAAAAAATTAATATAAATAACAATTTTCAATTAAACACTAATATAATTTACATAATTAAGCCAAATTTCATGTCTAACATCAGTTAAGCTAAGATTAAACCCATGTTGGGCTTAACTCTAGGCCCAATTTGTAAACACTTAGGCTTTAGCCCATGTTTATAAACCTTATTAAAGAAAAAGGAAATAAGCATTAAATATTCTATGGCATTGATGAAGGAAATAAGCATTAAACATTCTATGTCATTGATGAGATTGAGAGTTTAAAAACTTAATGTCATGATTGGTCACATGGTATCAGAGCCATAATTTCTGACGAGAAGATGTTTTACTCTGATTTGGATCCTTTTTTTCGATCAATTATGTTCTATTTCTTTTTTCCTTTGATCTGAATTCGTTTCAGATCTGAATTCTTTTCCAATTTTGTTTCGTTTTGATTATTCTTGTCTCTCCGATTGATCTCTTTTGTTGTGTTATGTATTCCTATTGCTCATCCCCGCATATTATCTCTAAAGTTCAATCATGACAAACGACAAACACAGATGTAGAATACGAAACACTGATTGCCCCTGAGATTGCCCCTGAGATTGCCGATGTATTACCCGTCTGTTGAAACATGTTTTTTCAACAATGAAGTACGTGAAGTCCGATTTGTGTAATCGGATTGGTAATGAGAAATTAAACAATAGTTGTATTTGTTACATTGAGAAAGATTTGTTTGGGAATATCTCTCTAGATAATGTTATGGCTAGATTTCAAAAAAAAGAAAGAAAGAAAACCCGTCATGAATAGCTTTAGATATATTGTACTTTGATTATGCATTTGTAATAACGTTTGACATAGTTTTGTTGATTATAAGAAATTTAGTTAAATCCGACCTGAAGCAGACTGGAAAAAATATTATATAGCGATAGACTAATGACCAGTCGACCCCTAAAAAAAATCCGCCCTTCATAAATATTTTTTGGGTCCACCTTTGGTTGATACTAGAGAATATGGCCATACAATTAGACATGCTTAAGCTGATCAAAGTTGCAGCTTCAGATCATATAACTCCCTTCAATAGAGAAAAATTATGTGTTAAAAATTGTTTTTTTTAAAGAAGTTCCAATCCAAAATGTTGAGTGGTGATTATCAACTCTATATCATACGACTTTTTAACACAATTGTACTCCACGTCTGGTTTTCAAACAGGCAAAATCATTTAAAATTGATGGTTCGATATAATAATAGAATACTGTGTTTTAAGGTATTATATAACCCTACAAAAAGTAACTTGGGGTACATTGAAAGGACACAACCTTTTAGATAAAGGGGTCATGCTATTTCGTTTAAAACTCACGTGGATTAATACCCTTTCAGGTCATACCCTTTCGCATAGAATGGCGTCGGTTAGAAACGTTTTGACCGGAAAATATCGCTACTAAATAAGGCCGCACCTTTTGTTCATAAATTGCGTCGGTTTGAGAGAACTTTTTAAGCAACAAAAATAATTGCAACTCATTACTATTGGACACATGTTACATTTAACCACCTTTGTCAAAGAATCACAATAACTGCCACCGCTTCCTTGATACGAAATCCCAAATGCCACCATCTTTAAATCTTTAAATCCAGCATGTTCATTATATTCAAATCCCATTCTAAATAATCTCAAAGCCTTCCCCCATTTCGCTTGACATCAAAGGTTCGTTTATTAAAATTTTGGTTCAAACATATGTTTTTTTCCATAGTTTTCGTTTTTTCCTTGAATTTTTTCCGGAAGGGTCGATTTCAACGAACTCTAAATTGGAATCGTCGGGTCGTGATCTGACAAGGTTTCTGGTGACACATGGGTGAGAAAGTAATCGCCAACGCTGGAATCGGTTACCGGATTTAGTTTTAAGCTTTTTGAATCGCCACATCAACCGGATTTAATTTTCCTTGAACTTTCTTCGCAAAATCGTGATTTGCATGGAAGTTTAGAATAAATTAAAGGTAGGAATTCACATGTAAACCATTGACTTTATTTTGTTCAGACATGTAAACCATTAGCTCTATTTTGTTTAGACATACAGTGATCATCATTACTTGATGCATAAGACCCACGGTGTGGAGCATTTGAAGATGGGGCATTATGCAACACGTGGACCACGCGTTAGAACGTGGCGTGGTGCTAAAACGGATGGCGTGGAAGTGGCGTGGTTAGTAGCGTTTTTTTAAATATATAGACATCAACCAATTAAAACACACCCAAAATTCATCCACTGATGAAGAGCCTCCGCTTCACAACCCAAATGCCCCTACGCCGGTGGAAAACCCCAAGCCCAACATAAACGCCATGAACAACGCCGTTCCCGGGTTGTGTGTGCGGCGTGATGTGACATAAACGCCACAAAACCACGTCTTGAGTTTTTGTTGAATTATTAAAATATTGTGACGATTGCTTTTTATTGAGTGGTTAAAAAAACTGATTTGAAAGAAAGTATATGCTTATTCAATTCAGATAAATTTGTTTTCATATATGCTTGAATCACTAAATGAACGAGAAACTAATTAATAATTGATATTTTTTATAAGCATGCATTAGTAAATTTACAAATTGGTTTATAAAAAAAGCTAACATGTTATAAAGAAAAAAACCAATAAAGCCTAATTCCAATTCCATCATGTATCATTATTTACATGTTTAAGGTTATCTGATAATAATTTTATATGTCAAGTATGTTTTCTATTTTTCATCAGCAAAATGATTTAATCCAAAAGATTCAATCAAATGCCATTTGCAAGATTGGTAATTTGTGTGTACTTTTATATATAATTTGCTTTTGACTAATTCTTTTTAAAGCTTCATTATTAATTTTATGACTTTTCTTATAAAATAATATAGTGTCATGATTTAGGGTAGGGATAAAACAATATTAAAAAGAACAGTTTGCCAAAAGTATACTATATCTCATATGGTGAACCCAAAGACTTTCATAATTAACAACCCGCTGCAATGCGCGGGATGACGTCAACTTGTTAAAGACAACTTGTTGATATTTAATTTTAAATAACCGTTTCTGGGTCTCTAAGCCACTGCCACGCGCCTCCGAACATCTCCACATCCCATCCGCCATTTTACACGTCTTATCCTGCTCGAGATTAAAAAGATTAGGGCATCTGTCTTTGAGCGGATGATCTCCCAACCAGATATCAATCCAAAATCTAATGTCCCTCCCGTTCCCCACTTTCCCCATGATATAACTCAGTAAATTCTTCCCATTTAACTTCTGTTTTAATTCCATTTTAGCAATATTATTCCAACAACCTGCAATAGATTTATTATAGGGCAAAAAACTCGAACCTCTACTTTTATGATGACAAACCTCCACCACTTTCTCCTCAAGGTATCTCCCTGGAAGGGAGTAGTTCGTTTTGGAAAGAAGGGAAAGCTCGCTCCTCGCTATGTGGGTCCTTTCAAGATACTCGAAAGGATTGGCAAGGTGGCGTACAGGCTCGACTTGCCACAAGAACTAAACAATGTGCATTCCGTGTTCCATGTATCTAATCTACGTAAATGCCTAGCCAATGAGGAACTTCAGGTTCCCCTTGAGGACTTGCAAATAAATGAAGCTGTACAATTTGTGGAGAAACCGGTCGAAATCATGGATCAAGCTATCAAGCGTCTGAGGCGTAGCAAAATTCCCATTGTTAAGGTTCGATGGGAAGGAAAGCGTGGCGCCGAGTTCACTTGGGAGTTGAAAAGTGATATGAAGGCCAAGTACCCGCAGCTCTTCGAGTAGTCTTCTTCTAAGATTTTGGGGACGAAATCTCCTAAAGGAGGAGAGACTGTAACGCCTAGCGTCCCTAAACCTTAGGCAGTTGTCAGATTTAGTCCCTGAACTTTATCTAATTGGCAAGTCTGGCCCCTGTACTATTTTATGTGTGGCATTTTGATGAGTTGGTAATCTATAATGGTTGGAGTGTCTAATTCTATATGCTTGGAATGCCTAACCCCATATTTGGAATGCCTAAATCTATGTTGGAATGCCTAAATCTATGTTGGAATGCCTAATTCTATGCTTGAATCTCTAAATCTATGATTGGCATGCCTAAATCTATATTTGGTGCCTGACTCTTGAGACTCGTGAAACTTGATTCTTGGTGAAACGAGAGACTGGAGTCGTGTCACTGGCGGAATCTATTAACCTTTGAAAGACTTTTGGTGATTTTAATATAATCTAGTCTTCTATTACCAAATAATACGCAACGCTTAATCTTACACGCGAGAACAGGATCATGGGAAGGATGGATTAGCCAGAGTGGCAATCCGATCGGATGACCACTCGATCGGATGACCACCCGATCGAGTGGCCACTCGATCGAGTTGCCACCCGATCCATGCACACCTTCACCCTTTCCCACTCTCCTCCACACTATAAATAGGCCTGTCACATCACTTTATTCCCTGATGTGACAGCCTTGTTCAACCAGACGCACGCACACTACAAATCTTCATTTTCCCGTCGATTTTGGTACGTTTTAAGCTAGATCCTTGTACTTTCTTGATCTACACTTCATTCTCTACGTGATTCACCTTTGAAATCACACTTTTCACGGTGAAATCTCTCAGATCTGAGACCTTAAGGATGATGTCATCATGGCAATTGTACAAATCGTTATATGAGGTCATTCTTGGTAAGATCTAGCCGAGATCTAAGGAATTCCATGTATTTTCCATCAAATCTAAGTTAGATCTAGGAATTTTTCATTATAAAACTTGTGTTATTCTCATTTCCTCTTCAAACTTTCACTTTATACGGGTGAATCCGACTCCGAACAGGTTGTAGACTAGATTAATAGTCTGGATTCGGCTTAGAGATGGATTTCTACCGGAGAATGATGGCCGGAATATGAATTCTGACATAAACACTATCGCAGACAGTTAACTAATCGGAATGGGGTGGTTCCCACCCGATCAGAACGGCTGTGTGCTGATAAGTTTTCCATTGTTCCAATACGTACCACGTCGTCATCGTTAATCTTGAAACTTAGAGATTTTACAAGTTAGGGACGAGACGAGGATCACTTGGCCGAGCGGCAACCCGATCGGATAGCCATCCGATCGAACAACCACCCGATCGAACAGCCACCCGATCGGGTGACACTAGCCTCGTGACCCTTTAACACTTAGAAACTTGAAACTTGGAACCCTTGATCAAGTGGCAACTCGATCGGATAGCCATCCGATCGAGCAGCCACCCGATCAGAGGAACCAAAGCACTTAATACTTGGATCGAGTGGCAACCCGATAGGATAGCCGCCCGAACGGGCAGCCATCCTATCCCCTCACCTTATGGATTTTGAATCAGGTGGCAACCCGATCGGATGGCCATCCGATCGGGCAGCCATCCGTCCCTCACACACATGTCACCGATCGACTGGCAATCCGATTGGATAGCCATCCGATCGGACAGCCATCCGATCCAGTGACTGTTTCCGACACTTTGTGTAATCTCGTTATTCTACCCGACTCTTGTCTGTTGTAATCTAAGCAGGCTAATTCTAAAAAGAGCTCCCTTTGATCCAATAACGGTCTATACCGTTAAGCAATCACTGTGAGTATACTCGATCCATTTTTATTTTAAACCTTTGGGATATAACATGTATTCTATAAACTACGAAACTTGATACTTTTGCAAGCTAAACTCTATCCTACACGTGTGTGAAAACTTGTGCATTCTAGTATTCTATTTTGTGCTATGTGACGTTTAATCCAGGGTGTGTAGTTCCGCCTTAGCAATAATAGCGCTATAGGAGGTGCACCTCTCCCATTATAATTCTTAAAAGACATGGAGAACAACGAATGGAAATATACTAATACAACGAACCGTCCAGCTTACGAGAATCTAACTGATCAACAAAACGTATAAGTCAGCATCAAATCTTTCTGAGGCTAATGGGTGTGGAGGAGCCCCATCACTTAGGGATGGACGTCATCAGGGGGTCGTCACCACACCCAAGTAATGGGCCTAGGGTGTGGGTGAGGAGTCTCCCTATTTTTAATTTTAGTTTTTGTTAAATAATATTCAATATATATATAAAAGTAAAATCAAATTAAATTAAATACTAAAATTAATAATATAGCATACATTACATTAAAAAAAATAAAACCTAAACTTAAAAAAAACATAAATAAAAAACATACTAGTCGTCATTGGGGTCGTTGGGTGCGTCGTCACTAGGTTCGTTGTGTGCGAAGTTTCAAATGTAGTCCACCAAGTCCGCTTTAAGGTTTTCATGTATATACTCACTTTGTGACGAGAACGCGTTTAAATCTTGTTGTTCTTCGCTTATTGGAACATAATTATCGTTAACCACATTTTCGTCATACTCACAAATCGTTTTACCTTCGTCTTCGATGATCATGTTATGCATCAAGATACAGACATACATACAGTATCGCAACTTTTTTTGGTGTAAAAGCACGTGCTCGGTTTTCAATGATGTGCCATCTTTGTTGTAGAACCCCAAAACACCGTTCAGTGTCCTTTCTCGCCGCCTCTTGATACTTGGCAAATTTCTTTATTTTTTTCGTCTGACGGGTGTGAAATAGTTTTAACGATCATCCGTGTCGTCTGCATTAAAATGTTTACAAAAAACTGAGCGGCTTCGCCCGAAGATGACGAACACCACGAAGATGGCGAACACCATGAAGATGAAGAAGACATTGTGTGATTTTTTTAGAGAGTTTGAGATATTTTAAAGAGTGTCAACGAGGTTTTTTTTTGTAAAAAATGAAGGGTCGAGTGGTTTGTATAATAAATAACATTGATTTTTTTATAAAAAAAAACTAGTCGTTGCATCAACGACATTATTTTTGAAAACATGCACAAGGCTTGTCGGTCTCGTGGTTTAGGCGACGGAACGGGCCCCAAGGGGGCGGTGTGGACGGGCCTCGACGCCCCGGTGCCGTCCCCCACACCCATTGGCCTCAATGTTGGGATTCAACATTAAAAGAAGAAGTTGAAGTCTCAAAATTGAACCCAGACTTGTTGATACTGGGGCGTACCCATGCTTCGCAACCCCTAAGAAAAACCAAATTAAAAATTTGTAAATTTTCAAATAAAAAATTAATATAAATAACAATTTTCAATTAAACACTAATATAATTTACATAATTAAGCCAAATTTCATGTCTAACATCAGTTAAGCTAAGATTAAACCCATGTTGGGCTTAACTCTAGGCCCAATTTGTAAACACTTAGGCTTTAGCCCATGTTTATAAACCTTATTAAAGAAAAAGGAAATAAGCATTAAATATTCTATGGCATTGATGAAGGAAATAAGCATTAAACATTCTATGTCATTGATGAGATTGAGAGTTTAAAAACTTAATGTCATGATTGGTCACATGGTATCAGAGCCATAATTTCTGACGAGAAGATGTTTTACTCTGATTTGGATCCTTTTTTTCGATCAATTATGTTCTATTTCTTTTTTCCTTTGATCTGAATTCGTTTCAGATCTGAATTCTTTTCCAATTTTGTTTCGTTTTGATTATTCTTGTCTCTCCGATTGATCTCTTTTGTTGTGTTATGTATTCCTATTGCTCATCCCCGCATATTATCTCTAAAGTTCAATCATGACAAACGACAAACACAGATGTAGAATACGAAACACTGATTGCCCCTGAGATTGCCCCTGAGATTGCCGATGTATTACCCGTCTGTTGAAACATGTTTTTTCAACAATGAAGTACGTGAAGTCCGATTTGTGTAATCGGATTGGTAATGAGAAATTAAACAATAGTTGTATTTGTTACATTGAGAAAGATTTGTTTGGGAATATCTCTCTAGATAATGTTATGGCTAGATTTCAAAAAAAAGAAAGAAAGAAAACCCGTCATGAATAGCTTTAGATATATTGTACTTTGATTATGCATTTGTAATAACGTTTGACATAGTTTTGTTGATTATAAGAAATTTAGTTAAATCCGACCTGAAGCAGACTGGAAAAAATATTATATAGCGATAGACTAATGACCAGTCGACCCCTAAAAAAAATCCGCCCTTCATAAATATTTTTTGGGTCCACCTTTGGTTGATACTAGAGAATATGGCCATACAATTAGACATGCTTAAGCTGATCAAAGTTGCAGCTTCAGATCATATAACTCCCTTCAATAGAGAAAAATTATGTGTTAAAAATTGTTTTTTTTAAAGAAGTTCCAATCCAAAATGTTGAGTGGTGATTATCAACTCTATATCATACGACTTTTTAACACAATTGTACTCCACGTCTGGTTTTCAAACAGGCAAAATCATTTAAAATTGATGGTTCGATATAATAATAGAATACTGTGTTTTAAGGTATTATATAACCCTACAAAAAGTAACTTGGGGTACATTGAAAGGACACAACCTTTTAGATAAAGGGGTCATGCTATTTCGTTTAAAACTCACGTGGATTAATACCCTTTCAGGTCATACCCTTTCGCATAGAATGGCGTCGGTTAGAAACGTTTTGACCGGAAAATATCGCTACTAAATAAGGCCGCACCTTTTGTTCATAAATTGCGTCGGTTTGAGAGAACTTTTTAAGCAACAAAAATAATTGCAACTCATTACTATTGGACACATGTTACATTTAACCACCTTTGTCAAAGAATCACAATAACTGCCACCGCTTCCTTGATACGAAATCCCAAATGCCACCATCTTTAAATCTTTAAATCCAGCATGTTCATTATATTCAAATCCCATTCTAAATAATCTCAAAGCCTTCCCCCATTTCGCTTGACATCAAAGGTTCGTTTATTAAAATTTTGGTTCAAACATATGTTTTTTTCCATAGTTTTCGTTTTTTCCTTGAATTTTTTCCGGAAGGGTCGATTTCAACGAACTCTAAATTGGAATCGTCGGGTCGTGATCTGACAAGGTTTCTGGTGACACATGGGTGAGAAAGTAATCGCCAACGCTGGAATCGGTTACCGGATTTAGTTTTAAGCTTTTTGAATCGCCACATCAACCGGATTTAATTTTCCTTGAACTTTCTTCGCAAAATCGTGATTTGCATGGAAGTTTAGAATAAATTAAAGGTAGGAATTCACATGTAAACCATTGACTTTATTTTGTTCAGACATGTAAACCATTAGCTCTATTTTGTTTAGACATACAGTGATCATCATTACTTGATGCATAAGACCCACGGTGTGGAGCATTTGAAGATGGGGCATTATGCAACACGTGGACCACGCGTTAGAACGTGGCGTGGTGCTAAAACGGATGGCGTGGAAGTGGCGTGGTTAGTAGCGTTTTTTTAAATATATAGACATCAACCAATTAAAACACACCCAAAATTCATCCACTGATGAAGAGCCTCCGCTTCACAACCCAAATGCCCCTACGCCGGTGGAAAACCCCAAGCCCAACATAAACGCCATGAACAACGCCGTTCCCGGGTTGTGTGTGCGGCGTGATGTGACATAAACGCCACAAAACCACGTCTTGAGTTTTTGTTGAATTATTAAAATATTGTGACGATTGCTTTTTATTGAGTGGTTAAAAAAACTGATTTGAAAGAAAGTATATGCTTATTCAATTCAGATAAATTTGTTTTCATATATGCTTGAATCACTAAATGAACGAGAAACTAATTAATAATTGATATTTTTTATAAGCATGCATTAGTAAATTTACAAATTGGTTTATAAAAAAAGCTAACATGTTATAAAGAAAAAAACCAATAAAGCCTAATTCCAATTCCATCATGTATCATTATTTACATGTTTAAGGTTATCTGATAATAATTTTATATGTCAAGTATGTTTTCTATTTTTCATCAGCAAAATGATTTAATCCAAAAGATTCAATCAAATGCCATTTGCAAGATTGGTAATTTGTGTGTACTTTTATATATAATTTGCTTTTGACTAATTCTTTTTAAAGCTTCATTATTAATTTTATGACTTTTCTTATAAAATAATATAGTGTCATGATTTAGGGTAGGGATAAAACAATATTAAAAAGAACAGTTTGCCAAAAGTATACTATATCTCATATGGTGAACCCAAAGACTTTCATAATTAACAACCCGCTGCAATGCGCGGGATGACGTCAACTTGTTAAAGACAACTTGTTGATATTTAGTTTTAAATAACCGTTTCTGGGTCTCTAAGCCACTGCCACGCGCCTCCGAACATCTCCACATCCCATCCGCCATTTTACACGTCTTATCCTGCTCGAGATTAAAAAGATTAGGGCATCTGTCTTTGAGCGGATGATCTCCCAACCAGATATCAATCCAAAATCTAATGTCCCTCCCGTTCCCCACTTTCCCCATGATATAACTCAGTAAATTCTTCCCATTTAACTTCTGTTTTAATTCCATTTTAGCAATATTATTCCAACAACCTGCAATAGATTTATTATAGGGCAAAAAACTCGAACCTCTACTTTTATGATGACAAACCTCCACCACTTTCTCCTCAAGGTATCTCCCTGGAAGGGAGTAGTTCGTTTTGGAAAGAAGGGAAAGCTCGCTCCTCGCTATGTGGGTCCTTTCAAGATACTCGAAAGGATTGGCAAGGTGGCGTACAGGCTCGACTTGCCACAAGAACTAAACAATGTGCATTCCGTGTTCCATGTATCTAATCTACGTAAATGCCTAGCCAATGAGGAACTTCAGGTTCCCCTTGAGGACTTGCAAATAAATGAAGCTGTACAATTTGTGGAGAAACCGGTCGAAATCATGGATCAAGCTATCAAGCGTCTGAGGCGTAGCAAAATTCCCATTGTTAAGGTTCGATGGGAAGGAAAGCGTGGCGCCGAGTTCACTTGGGAGTTGAAAAGTGATATGAAGGCCAAGTACCCGCAGCTCTTCGAGTAGTCTTCTTCTAAGATTTTGGGGACGAAATCTCCTAAAGGAGGAGAGACTGTAATGCCTAGCGTCCCTAAACCTTAGGCAGTTGTCAGATTTAGTCCCTGAACTTTATCTAATTGGCAAGTCTGGCCCCTGTACTATTTTATGTGTGGCATTTTGATGAGTTGGTAATCTATAATGGTTGGAGTGTCTAATTCTATATGCTTGGAATGCCTAACCCCATATTTGGAATGCCTAAATCTATGTTGGAATGCCTAAATCTATGTTGGAATGCCTAATTCTATGCTTGAATGTCTAAATCTATGATTGGCATGCCTAAATCTATATTTGGTGCCTGACTCTTGAGACTCGTGAAACTTGATTCTTGGTGAAACGAGAGACTGGAGTCGTGTCACTGGCGGAATCTATTAACCTTTGAAAGACTTTTGGTGATTTTAATATAATCTAGTCTTCTATTACCAAATAATACGCAACGCTTAATCTTACACGCGAGAACAGGATCATGGGAAGGATGGATTAGCCAGAGTGGCAATCCGATCGGATGACCACTCGATCGGATGACCACCCGATCGAGTGGCCACTCGATCGAGTTGCCACCCGATCCATGCACACCTTCACCCTTTCCCACTCTCCTCCACACTATAAATAGGCCTGTCACATCACTTTATTCCCTGATGTGACAGCCTTGTTCAACCAGACGCACGCACACTACAAATCTTCATTTTCCCGTCGATTTTGGTACGTTTTAAGCTAGATCCTTGTACTTTCTTGATCTACACTTCATTCTCTACGTGATTCACCTTTGAAATCACACTTTTCACGGTGAAATCTCTCAGATCTGAGACCTTAAGGATGATGTCATCATGGCAATTGTACAAATCGTTATATGAGGTCATTCTTGGTAAGATCTAGCCGAGATCTAAGGAATTCCATGTATTTTCCATCAAATCTAAGTTAGATCTAGGAATTTTTCATTATAAAACTTGTGTTATTCTCATTTCCTCTTCAAACTTTCACTTTATACGGGTGAATCCGACTCCGAACAGGTTGTAGACTAGATTAATAGTCTGGATTCGGCTTAGAGATGGATTTCTACCGGAGAATGATGGCCGGAATATGAATTCTGGCATAAACACTATCGCAGACAGTTAACTAATCGGAATGGGGTGGTTCCCACCCGATCAGAACGGCTGTGTGCTGATAAGTTTTCCATTGTTCCAATACGTACCACGTCGTCATCGTTAATCTTGAAACTTAGAGATTTTACAAGTTAGGGACGAGACGAGGATCACTTGGCCGAGCGGCAACCCGATCGGATAGCCATCCGATCGAACAACCACCCGATCGAACAGCCACCCGATCGGGTGACACTAGCCTCGTGACCCTTTAACACTTAGAAACTTGAAACTTGGAACCCTTGATCAAGTGGCAACTCGATCGGATAGCCATCCGATCGAGCAGCCACCCGATCAGAGGAACCAAAGCACTTAATACTTGGATCGAGTGGCAACCCGATAGGATAGCCGCCCGAACGGGCAGCCATCCTATCCCCTCACCTTATGGATTTTGAATCAGGTGGCAACCCGATCGGATGGCCATCCGATCGGGCAGCCATCCGTCCCTCACACACATGTCACCGATCGACTGGCAATCCGATTGGATAGCCATCCGATCGGACAGCCATCCGATCCAGTGACTGTTTCCGACACTTTGTGTAATCTCGTTATTCTACCCGACTCTTGTCTGTTGTAATCTAAGCAGGCTAATTCTAAAAAGAGCTCCCTTTGATCCAATAACGGTCTATACCGTTAAGCAATCACTGTGAGTATACTCGATCCATTTTTATTTTAAACCTTTGGGATATAACATGTATTCTATAAACTACGAAACTTGATACTTTTGCAAGCTAAACTCTATCCTACACGTGTGTGAAAACTTGTGCATTCTAGTATTCTATTTTGTGCTATGTGACGTTTAATCCAGGGTGTGTAGTTCCGCCTTAGCAATAATAGCGCTATAGGAGGTGCACCTCTCCCATTATAATTCTTAAAAGACATGGAGAACAACGAATGGAAATATACTAATACAACGAACCGTCCAGCTTACGAGAATCTAACTGATCAACAAAACGTATAAGTCAGCATCAAATCTTTCTGAGGCTAATGGGTGTGGAGGAGCCCCATCACTTAGGGATGGACGTCATCAGGGGGTCGTCACCACACCCAAGTAATGGGCCTAGGGTGTGGGTGAGGAGTCTCCCTATTTTTAATTTTAGTTTTTGTTAAATAATATTCAATATATATATAAAAGTAAAATCAAATTAAATTAAATACTAAAATTAATAATATAGCATACATTACATTAAAAAAAATAAAACCTAAACTTAAAAAAAACATAAATAAAAAACATACTAGTCGTCATTGGGGTCGTTGGGTGCGTCGTCACTAGGTTCGTTGTGTGCGAAGTTTCAAATGTAGTCCACCAAGTCCGCTTTAAGGTTTTCATGTATATACTCACTTTGTGACGAGAACGCGTTTAAATCTTGTTGTTCTTCGCTTATTGGAACATAATTATCGTTAACCACATTTTCGTCATACTCACAAATCGTTTTACCTTCGTCTTCGATGATCATGTTATGCATCAAGATACAGACATACATACAGTATCGCAACTTTTTTTGGTGTAAAAGCACGTGCTCGGTTTTCAATGATGTGCCATCTTTGTTGTAGAACCCCAAAACACCGTTCAGTGTCCTTTCTCGCCGCCTCTTGATACTTGGCAAATTTCTTTATTTTTTTCGTCTGACGGGTGTGAAATAGTTTTAACGATCATCCGTGTCGTCTGCATTAAAATGTTTACAAAAAACTGAGCGGCTTCGCCCGAAGATGACGAACACCACGAAGATGGCGAACACCATGAAGATGAAGAAGACATTGTGTGATTTTTTTAGAGAGTTTGAGATATTTTAAAGAGTGTCAGCGAGGTTTTTTTTTGTAAAAAATGAAGGGTCGAGTGGTTTGTATAATAAATAACATTGATTTTTTTATAAAAAAAAACTAGTCGTTGCATCAACGACATTATTTTTGAAAACATGCACAAGGCTTGTCGGTCTCGTGGTTTAGGCGACGGAACGGGCCCCAAGGGGGCGGTGTGGACGGGCCTCGACGCCCCGGTGCCGTCCCCCACACCCATTGGCCTCAATGTTGGGATTCAACATTAAAAGAAGAAGTTGAAGTCTCAAAATTGAACCCAGACTTGTTGATACTGGGGCGTACCCATGCTTCGCAACCCCTAAGAAAAACCAAATTAAAAATTTGTAAATTTTCAAATAAAAAATTAATATAAATAACAATTTTCAATTAAACACTAATATAATTTACATAATTAAGCCAAATTTCATGTCTAACATCAGTTAAGCTAAGATTAAACCCATGTTGGGCTTAACTCTAGGCCCAATTTGTAAACACTTAGGCTTTAGCCCATGTTTATAAACCTTATTAAAGAAAAAGGAAATAAGCATTAAATATTCTATGGCATTGATGAAGGAAATAAGCATTAAACATTCTATGTCATTGATGAGATTGAGAGTTTAAAAACTTAATGTCATGATTGGTCACATGGTATCAGAGCCATAATTTCTGACGAGAAGATGTTTTACTCTGATTTGGATCCTTTTTTTCGATCAATTATGTTCTATTTCTTTTTTCCTTTGATCTGAATTCGTTTCAGATCTGAATTCTTTTCCAATTTTGTTTCGTTTTGATTATTCTTGTCTCTCCGATTGATCTCTTTTGTTGTGTTATGTATTCCTATTGCTCATCCCCGCATATTATCTCTAAAGTTCAATCATGACAAACGACAAACACAGATGTAGAATACGAAACACTGATTGCCCCTGAGATTGCCCCTGAGATTGCCGATGTATTACCCGTCTGTTGAAACATGTTTTTTCAACAATGAAGTACGTGAAGTCCGATTTGTGTAATCGGATTGGTAATGAGAAATTAAACAATAGTTGTATTTGTTACATTGAGAAAGATTTGTTTGGGAATATCTCTCTAGATAATGTTATGGCTAGATTTCAAAAAAAAGAAAGAAAGAAAACCCGTCATGAATAGCTTTAGATATATTGTACTTTGATTATGCATTTGTAATAACGTTTGACATAGTTTTGTTGATTATAAGAAATTTAGTTAAATCCGACCTGAAGCAGACTGGAAAAAATATTATATAGCGATAGACTAATGACCAGTCGACCCCTAAAAAAAATCCGCCCTTCATAAATATTTTTTGGGTCCACCTTTGGTTGATACTAGAGAATATGGCCATACAATTAGACATGCTTAAGCTGATCAAAGTTGCAGCTTCAGATCATATAACTCCCTTCAATAGAGAAAAATTATGTGTTAAAAATTGTTTTTTTTAAAGAAGTTCCAATCCAAAATGTTGAGTGGTGATTATCAACTCTATATCATACGACTTTTTAACACAATTGTACTCCACGTCTGGTTTTCAAACAGGCAAAATCATTTAAAATTGATGGTTCGATATAATAATAGAATACTGTGTTTTAAGGTATTATATAACCCTACAAAAAGTAACTTGGGGTACATTGAAAGGACACAACCTTTTAGATAAAGGGGTCATGCTATTTCGTTTAAAACTCACGTGGATTAATACCCTTTCAAGTCGAAGAATACCCTTTCAGGTCATACCCTTTCGCATAGAATGGCGTCGGTTAGAAACGTTTTGACCGGAAAATATCGCTACTAAATAAGGCCGCACCTTTTGTTCATAAATTGCGTCGGTTTGAGAGAACTTTTTAAGCAACAAAAATAATTGCAACTCATTACTATTGGACACATGTTACATTTAACCACCTTTGTCAAAGAATCACAATAACTGCCACCGCTTCCTTGATACGAAATCCCAAATGCCACCATCTTTAAATCTTTAAATCCAGCATGTTCATTATATTCAAATCCCGTTCTAAATAATCTCAAAGCCTTCCCCCATTTCGCTTGACATCAAAGGTTCGTTTATTAAAATTTTGGTTCAAACATATGTTTTTTTCCATAGTTTTCGTTTTTTCCTTGAATTTTTTCCGGAAGGGTCGATTTCAACGAACTCTAAATTGGAATCGTCGGGTCGTGATCTGACAAGGTTTCTGGTGACACATGGGTGAGAAAGTAATCGCCAACGCTGGAATCGGTTACCGGATTTAGTTTTAAGCTTTTTGAATCGCCACATCAACCGGATTTAATTTTCCTTGAACTTTCTTCGCAAAATCGTGATTTGCATGGAAGTTTAGAATAAATTAAAGGTAGGAATTCACATGTAAACCATTGACTTTATTTTGTTCAGACATGTAAACCATTAGCTCTATTTTGTTTAGACATACAGTGATCATCATTACTTGATGCATAAGACCCACGGTGTGGAGCATTTGAAGATGGGGCATTATGCAACACGTGGACCACGCGTTAGAACGTGGCGTGGTGCTAAAACGGATGGCGTGGAAGTGGCGTGGTTAGTAGCGTTTTTTTAAATATATAGACATCAACCAATTAAAACACACCCAAAATTCATCCACTGATGAAGAGCCTCCGCTTCACAACCCAAATGCCCCTACGCCGGTGGAAAACCCCAAGCCCAACATAAACGCCATGAACAACGCCGTTCTCGGGTTGTGTGTGCGGCGTGATGTGACATAAACGCCACAAAACCACGTCTTGAGTTTTTGTTGAATTATTAAAATATTGTGACGATTGCTTTTTATTGAGTGGTTAAAAAAACTGATTTGAAAGAAAGTATTTGCTTATTCTATTCAGATAAATTTGTTTTCATATATGCTTGAATCACTAAATGAACGAGAAACTAATTAATAATTGATATTTTTTATAAGCATGCATTAGTAAATTTACAAATTGGTTTATAAAAAAAGCTAACATGTTATAAAGAAAAAAACCAATAAAGCCTAATTGCAATTCCATCATGTATCATTATTTACATGTTTAAGGTTATCTGATAATAATTTTATATGTCAAGTATGTTTTCTATTTTTCATCAGCAAAATGATTTAATCCAAAAGATTCAATCAAATGCCATTTGCAAGATTGGTAATTTGTGTGTACTTTTATATATAATTTGCTTTTGACTAATTCTTTTTAAAGCTTCATTATTAATTTTATGACTTTTCTTATAAAATAATATAGTGTCATGATTTAGGGTAGGGATAAAACAATATTAAAAAGAACAGTTTGCCAAAAGTATACTATATCTCATATGGTGAACCCAAAGACTTTCATAATTAACAACCCGCTGCAATGCGCGGGATGACGTCAACTTGTTAAAGACAACTTGTTGATATTTAATTTTAAATAACCGTTTCTGGGTCTCTAAGCCACTGCCACGCGCCTCCGAACATCTCCACATCCCATCCGCCATTTTACACGTCTTATCCTGCTCGAGATTAAAAAGATTAGGGCATCTGTCTTTGAGCGGATGATCTCCCAACCAGATATCAATCCAAAATCTAATGTCCCTCCCGTTCCCCACTTTCCCCATGATATAACTCAGTAAATTCTTCCCATTTAACTTCTGTTTTAATTCCATTTTAGCAATATTATTCCAACAACCTGCAATAGATTTATTATAGGGCAAAAAACTCGAACCTCTACTTTTATGATGACAAACCTCCACCACTTTCCTCAACAGGCTTTGATTCTCCACACCCACTTGGCCAACAAAGATTCATTCACATTTTTAAGACAATTTATGCCCAGACCCCCTTTTGTTTTAGGTAACGTTACCAAATCCCAAGCCAACCATTAGAAGTCTTATTTGTTGATTTTCCATCAGCGTCGAATATTAGTATTTTAACGCCTTCTCTGGTCTTGACCATTGATAATGCAACGTACAACTGACCATGAGTGAAGACAGGATCTTTCAAATAAAGACCAACCTTTGATAACAATTGTCCTTGACTCTTGTTAATTGTCATGGCAAAACAAACTGATAAAGGAAATTGTCTTCGTTGAAATTGAAAAAGGTATTATTTTGTCAGACGAGATCATATTAATCCTTGGAATAAAAACTCTCGTGCCAATGTTACCGCCAGATATTACTTCAGCTTCTATAACTCGTTTACCAAGAAAGGTAATTTGAAGCCTTGTACCGTTACAAAACCCTTTCTGTTGATCAATGTTTCGAAGAAGCATCACAGGAACACCAACTTTAAGAACTAATATGTGATTAGGCAAGCCAGAAATCTTAAGAGCATTCAAATTTTTTGTTGAGTATAAGCTTTCTTGAAAAGAATCAAGCATTTGTTCAGTTTGACATATACTATCAGAACTCAAATACTCTTTCGCATCACCAGGAAATAATGAAAGCAATCGATCGTTAATTTCATGAACTACCTCATTTTTGGGTGTTAGAATTGCTCGCTCCGAAAAATATCCAGGAATCCTAATTTTTCGATAATTGAAGGATATACGAAGTCAATTAAACTTTGTATCGGGTCACAAATATCGGTGATTAGTAGATCATCTGGTATCTCTATAATTGCTTCACCATCATTATCATCTCCATCGTTTCCTTCACCAATATCAATAAGCCATTTTGCAAATTCTCTGATAGACTCCATATTTGAACTTTCAGCTCCAATAGTTAGACGCATGTTTTTAGTCAGCCGTAACAATCTGCATTTTGACCATATATATAAAGAGCTTAAAGATTGAATGCAATGGCAAATATGATTTGAAAGGTAAGTAGTGCATATCTTTATATACTGCTTTATTAAAGTAATTAAATATTAGAAATGATATGATAATAAATGATGATATAATATTTTATTCACTAATACTTATTCACTAATATTTTATTCACAAAATATGCAAAGTAGGAAAAAAGAGAGAGAGAGAATGTGTCAATTTTAAATTACCATTTTGCATATTTTAAATTTCAAAAGTTATTGATATTATCATTAATTACTGATTTGATTTGCAAGCAATTGTCATCATGACTTTTCTATTTTTTATTTTAAATTTAATTAAGAGATAATAATCGTCAATTTGAAATTCCCATTTTGCATATTTTCAATGTCCAAAGCTCAAGAAATTAACATTAATTACTGATTTGATTTGCAACAAATTGTCATCAAGAGTTTTTTATTTTTTATTTTAACTTTAATTTTTATCATGAAAACTAGGGATGAGCATGTCGGTATTCCGTCCCGTACCGATACCGATACCGACTAATACCGATACCGATTTTCACCCAAACTAGGTACCGATACCGATACCGAAACATGTCGGTTAGGTATCGGTACGGTACGGTATCGGTATTATACCGTATTTTGAGGGTCGGTATCGGTATAATACCGATACCGTACCGTACCGATACCGAAATCGCCAAAATGTGGATACCGATCGGGATACCGATACCGATCGGTACGGGATCGGTATGGGATCGGTATTGGTATTCATATGCTCATCCCTAATAAAAACAATGTTGGAGGAACTCTTATCTCATTGGAATGTAACGATTAGGTAAAATGGTAATTTCATTGTAATTCTAGTTTTCATTTGATAATTTCATTCTATCACTAATTAACCACATCAACAAAAAGGAAACTGTCATTTTTGAATTTCACGTTCAAATTAGTAGCCGGACCCGTGTAAAACACGGGTAGTTTTAGTAACGTTTTATTATATTAATTAGTAAGTAATTATCGGTTCATTTAGATTGTCGGGGATTTGATATATATTGACATTCAAATTCATTGTCCAGACTATAAAACACTGATGTAATAAATACTGTTACATATAAACACTGTTAACATAAACACTGATGCAATATCTGCTGTTGATGTTGAACCACTGTTATTGTTGGGCAGTGGTTCACCTTTGGTTGATCAGGCCTTTGGTTCATCAGTGCTTGTCTTCAACATGGCTTTGGTGTTCATCAATGCTTTGATCTTCAATAGTGGACGATCTTCATCAGTCTTTGTGTACAACAATCTTTATATCCAACAATTGTTAAGCAGATCAGTGCTCTGCCTTATTAACTTGTTATAACCACTGTCATTGGAGTAAACTTAGATGGGCAGTGCTTATTGTGGATCAACTGTTGGGATCCAGTTTTGGCTTTTCATATCATCTGTTCTTCATGGTCTGATCACCTTGTCCAACACGTTATAAAGCAGATCAGCTTTCAAATCAGAAGAATTGTAGAGGGGGAACCTGATTAGATGAACAATCGATTTGAGAAGAGGAAAGATGTGAGCCTGAATGTTTATGATGAAGAAATAGGGTTTTTAGAAAGAGACAGAACCTTGCGCGGGAAAAGGGAAAAAATGATGCCCTAATTTAATGACACGTGGCCCAAATAACTTTTATTTATGATATATAATAGATAATAGAATCGATTCAAATTCATTGTCCGGACTATAAAGCACCGATGTGATAAATACTGTTACATATAAACACTGTTAACATAAACATTGATGCAATATCTGCTGTTGATGCTGAACCACTGTTGTTGTTGGGCAGTGGTTCACCTTTGGTTGATCAGGCCTTTGGTTCATCAGTGCTTGTCTTCAACAAGGCTTTTGTCTTCATTAGTACTTTGGTCTTCAATAGTGGATGATCTTCATCAGTCTTTGTGTACAATAGTCTTTATATCCAACAGTTGTTACGCAGATCAGTGCTTTGCCTTATTAACTTGTTATAACCACTGTCATTGGAGTAAACTTAGATGGGCAATGCTTATTTTGGATCAACTGTTGGGATCCAGTTTTGGCCCATATCATCTGTTCTTCAGGGTCTGATCACCACAATTCATCAGTGCTTTGGTGATGAAGGCCTGTTCATGAATCTCTTGGCTATTTCTTGTAGCTTTGCTGAATCATACCTTTACTATGATGATATTCAAAAGCTCAAGGTCTGATTTGGTGGCAAGTTCTCGAGAGATTGTGTATACATAACATACCATTAAGCGAATCAACATGGGGATGATTGTGGTGTTAAGGATGATGATGCAGCAGTGGAAGAACCTAGGGTTTGACATCAAGTACCAAAACAAACAACCACAATAATAGAATTAAATGATTAGGGATAACTGACCTTGTAGCTTTCAACGGTAGACAAAGAGTTTTACGGTTTGGTTGAAACACTGTTAACATAAATACTTCATATCAGAATCTATCTAATACCACTATCTTACTAAATTATACCCTACATATGCAAAAAGACAAAATATATAAGTTCAGTTTCATAAGTCTTCAGTACGAAACACATCGGATTTATGCCTCGATCATGGTCGCCAGATTAGAGCATATTCTATTCATTCAATTTTATAAAAACACAAAATCATTCATGTGCATATAACCTTTCAATAACAAAAAAAGTAAATGTAAGACGTACGAAACCGGACATGCGAGGCCAGGGGCGATGATCAAAAGCAGCACATGCAACTTCAACAGCCAAATCAACATCATCTTTATCTCCTTCAGCAATATCCGCTATCTTTTCTTCCATTCATCAAAACAAAACCAATATATATATATATATATTTAGCAACAATTAATCTGAAAAAAACACATGGAACTAACAGCAAAAAGTGTACCTGAAACATAATCGATGATTAAGAATAAAAAAAACACGTGGAATTAACAATGGATAGATTAGTGAAGGAAACTTACGATGCTAATTAAGAAAACTCCGTTTAATTGCTCAAATTGAGATGATGGGTGATCAGCAAGGGGTTACAAATGAATCAAAAGCATCAATAAACGGTAAATCAATTATTATTTGTTAATCAAAAAATAAATCAGAACAAATGAGGTTACCTTGGTGTTGTGTGATGAAGAAGGAAAAGATGATGCGACAATTATATGGCAAAAGAACAGATTTAAACATCAGTATTGTTGAATCATTGGGGATGCGTCGATGATATGAAAAAACAAAAAACGAAACTTCGTTAACAAAAATCCTAAAGAACGAAAGAACAAAAAACCAAGTGTGTGGTTCCTGTAGTACCCTAAATAATTTTTTTCTTAGTTAAAAAATCTGAATCACATCAATGAACAGTAAAAATGTACCAAAATTACTAAAATCAAGCAACATAGATTCAGATTTGTAAAAAAAAATTGATAAAAGACACACTTGCCATAATGTGACACGACTATTGAAGTCCGATTAAAGAAAATCTCTAAGAATACCATAAACTTTGATAAAAGATTGTCACGGCTCCCAACTCGGTTTTACCCGTTTCAGGAGCCACGGGACAGAAAACCCGTGGTAATTATTACGTTGGCAGCGGAATTTTAACAGGATCTTTTAAAACATGAAAATGCCCAATTTATTTTATTTCATACATTTGGGACAAACCCCATAATTTACAATAAAGGAAGTTTCTCAAGGAAATTCCCTGTTTTACAAAAAAATATTTATTTATTTTATTGAGCCACTTCTTCAAGCTTGCAGCGCTACACGGCACTTTTTCCTAGATCACAGCAGATCACCTGAAACATGTTTTAAAAAGGTTTTATCAGTAGGGAAATACTGGCAAGACATTCAAGTTGCACAAAAAGACACATTGTTATAATCTACAGTATTAAGGGTGATTACAATGTTTTTATCAACCAATTACCCCAAATCGGTATTTGTCACTTGACAGTGTCTGTGACTATGGTCAGATCACCCATTGGCTAGCCCGTTGTCCAATGGTGACGGGTATCAAGTAATGTATACAAAACCCCACATACCGGCAGTAATTGAAGATTACAAAGACTTAATCCCTGTAATTATAACTTTGAAAATAAATAGGGTTTTGGAAACAATTTGGTAAAAAGAGAATGACTCAAATTGCAAGTTTAGACGGGCTGAGTTTAGCCTACTGATTTAGCCTTGTGACCTATTTAAATGACAATGCACACGACACTAGGTCAGTAACTTAATACAACATTTACGATAAGCTAACGAAATCAAAACCCTCACGACGAATGACAAAGTATAGCCCTGATTTGGGCAGCACTTAAACATCCATCGGATCGGTTTCAATCAATCGGACATTGTATCATAGCAGTGATCGAGTTAATACCCTATATCGTAGCAGCGTTGTGATCCCTTAATACTCGTTTTCAACAGAATATGGACGATTTGAGATAAAATTTTCGAATACAGAAGCAAGTCCCATGCACAGGCTACTTATAGCAACATTTCAAGTTTCACGCGGCCCGCGTAAGCCTTAACATGGCTCTTACGCGGCCCGCGAGAGCCCCTATCCTACGTGTAGGGCTAGTGTGTCACGAGTAGGGTTGCCACGTGTGCGACACGTGGCTCGGGATGCTTATTCGGTCAACTTTAAGTTGACGCGGACCACGTAAGCCTAAGCTTACATTTACGCGGCCCGCTTGAAATCAAAAATCCTTGTTTTCTTGGTTTTTCATGCACATTAGGGTTTCTGAGGTCCGGGTTTTCACTTACGGGTCATTTTGGAGCATTTTTGCAGGTCCTTACAAAGATTAACAATGGATAGATTAGTGAAGGAAACTTACGGTCCTGATTAACAAAACTCCATTTAATTGCTGAAATTCAGACGACGGGTGATCTGCAAGTGATTACAAATGAATCAATGCATCAATAAAAGGTAAATAAAAATGTTACGAATACCAAAAACTAAATCAGACCAAGTGAGGTTACCTTGGTGTTGTGCAATGAAGAAGGAAGAAGATGATGCGACAATTATATGGCAAAAGAAGAGATTTAGACTATATTATGACTCAAAAAAGTCATGTATTTTACTTTATGCAATTGCTCTACACCAAACATAAAACATGGAGGCATGTGAAATCACCTCTATGTCCATGACAACAACACCTTCTTAAAAAACAAAGTAAAACTGATTGTAAGATTAGAACATTCAATGACTTACAGTACATGGGTCCGACTGATCTCAATCATGCACTAAAATTCCTCTACTCATCTGAGATTGTCTTCCGCTCCACCATCTTAATTCGTCTCTCCCTAACTTCAATTGTAAAGAAAAGGGCAAAAATCAAATATATGACTAAAACAACCTCATTGAAAGTAGGACTATAAATGAGTACCATACCGAATAACCAAAAGCGATGAAGCCTAAACTTTTGGGCTGGTATCACCTATCAACAGACCTGAAAACAAAATCAGTTTCTAAACAATGACTTCATGAAACTGAAAATCCTTAAAGTAAACACAAATTAAGTAACAACCAACCTTAATTCACAAGCCTGCAAATATAAAGTTGCCACATGAATAATGAAGTGGAACTTGCTGCAAGAATAATAAAGCGTGAAAACAATCTCAAAAACTCCTCTGTAATTTAGTAGTAAAGCTACTCAATTTAGTTAATTACTTAAACAATCCAACAATGAATATACCTAATCAACAAAGTCTAATAAATAATAATAATAATAATAATAATAATAATAATAATAATAATAATACTAATAATAAGCATAAAATCTATATATTCTTCTAGGATTGCTAGAATAATAGTGTGAAAGTTGGGATGAAAACAGAGGATCAAGAAACATAGGAGCATCCAACATTACTAACATGGGTGAATAAACCAACAAAAAAGATTGTGAAAAACAAAAACTAAAAACATATCAAAATCAATCTACTCGTAATCACATGGTACAACAATGCAAGCATTTGAATAAACAATAACAAATCAAAGACAAAATCAAAAGCTACAAACATATCAAACAAATTTCATAGAATCATGAAAGAAATTAAGTCATGGATTGTTACCATATTTAGTGAGAGAAGAATCGATGGAAGCATTGGAGAAGATGACGATTTCAAGAAACTTCAATCTAGAGAAGATGACGATGAAGCTAAAGACGATTTCAAGAAATATAAAATCTGTATACAGATTTGAAACCCTAAATATGGATTATAGAGATCTATGAGTAAAACATGGGTGAATAAACCAACAAAACAGATTGTGAAAAACAAAAACTACAAACATATCAAAATCAATCTACTCGTAATCACATGGTACACCAATGGAGGCATCTGAATAAACAATAACAAATCAAAGACAAAATCAAAAGCTACAAACATATCAAACAAATTTCATAGAATTATGAAAGAAATTAGGTCACAGATTGTTACCAGATTTAGCGAGAGAAGAATCGATGGAAGCATTGGAGAAGATGACGATTTCAAGAAACTTCAATATGGAGAAGATGAAGGCGAAGCAGAAGACGATTTCAAGAAATATAAGATCTGTATACAGATTTGAAACCCTAAATCTGGATTATAGAGATCTATGAATGAAACATGAATCATAAAATAAAAAAATTACCTTCGTGATATTAAGCAGATCGGCTTTCAAATCGGAAGAATTGTAGAGGGGGAATCTGATTAGATGAACAATCGATTTGAGAAGAGGAAAGATGTGAACCTGAATGTTTATGATGAAGAAATAGGGTTTTTAGAAAGAGACGGAACCTTGGGCGGGAAAAGGGAAAAAACGATGCCCTAATTTAATGACATGTGGCCCAAATAACTTTCATTTATTATATATAATAGATTAAGTTTTTGTTTTTTGTTAATTATTTTTTTAAATTAAGGGCAATTTTGTCATTAAACACCCATTTAACTGAGAAAATTGAATGCCATCCATTTAGGGGACTATCCGAGTAATAACCGAACAAACCACATAGAGCAAGAGTGTAATTTTAGAAAGTTGGGGACTAAAGGTGAAATTTGAGCAAACCACAGGGACTATCCGGACATTTTACTCTAAGAAAAACTTGGAAAATATATAAGAAGTTTGTAGAAAACAAACTTTATATATTTTCAGTATTGCAATTTAACTATACGAGGGTTCAAATCTCGTGATGGAAAAAGGCATATGGAAAAAAAACTCTTTGGCGTCGAAAGGATACACGAGGTGTTTGAAATGGATGGTGTCATTTTTTAAAAGCAAACCGAGTCCACAAGGACAAATTGTGACCCAAGGGTCAGATTCTTAATTTACCCCAAACGAAATGAAACAAAAATGTAATCTACCCTTATATGAAATAAGTTGTTAGACCAATTAATTAAGTTATTTGTAGGTGGATGTGCGCAAAAAAAAAAAAAAAACAGTTTGAAAACTGAAAGCGGTGAACTGAACCGAAACCGAACTGGTAGTACCCACAAATGTGGTGTCAATTCAAATCTTTACAAGTGTTGGTTAGTTAGGAAGCCTAGGTGTAAAAAAAGTAAGAATCAGTGAGATTTTTAATAAATAATATAAAATGGGCATCTAAATATAAGGCACATTAATTTAATTATGACGAAGAATATTAATATGAAACCCGTATATTTGTTTTCACACCTATTAAACAAACCACCTTAAAGGCGTGTAGTAACTTATAAGGAAGAATATTAAAGATGAAACTCGTATATTTGTTTTCACACCATTAACCACCACCTTAAAGGCGTGTACTATTGCAATGGTATTTTAATAATATCATACACATTACCAATATACGATATGACTAACACGTGGATATGATTAGACAGCCTTTTAGTCTGACAGCCTGTCACTAGCTCTAGCATCTCTCCTCCCTCCCTCACCCACCAATCCTGCTCCTTATAAGTAGAAGCTCAGGGCCTTCCTCCCTTTTTAGGTTTATCCAACTGATCCTTCTACTGTGTGCAAGAATAGAGCGGTGCATACACTTGCTTTATCAACCATTGCATATAGAAAAGACTTTCTGTTGCTAAACAAGGTACATGAGTGTTTATATAAGTCTATATATGTTTGTGTATAGTTTCTTAATTTGTTTAGAATAGTCTTTTGGTTATTTATTACCAATGAAAAGTTTGCTACTTTAGAATTTTTATGTGTTTCTGGATATGATTATTTAGCATAATTGTCCTCTCTCTAGTGTGTTTGTGTTTGATTCAATCTTTTTAACACCGAAGTGAATTGATAATTAAGGACATAACGGTTGTTTGATTACATAGAAAGTTGCTCTTGATGCTATTTTATGTTTTCCAGAATACTTTATTTGATTTAGGGAAGAAGTAAGCATATGTGGTTGTTACTGTGGAATTCCAAGGATGTATCATTTATTAAGTTACAGGTACTTGTTCAATTTCATCATAGTGTTATCTTTAGTATAATTATATAATAAATATATATACACGCACACAAATTTTATTACTCAAATTTATTGAAAAATACGTGGGGGTTGCATTTCTTAGCATTCACATTTTGATGAATTTTGATATGTAAAATTGTGAATAAAATAAAATCTATTTGTGAAAATAAAAGGTTTGTATTTATGTCTAAGCATATGACATTAAGAACTAGTACCAATATATATATATATAGGATCACGCTAAAATGAGAACCACATCGAGTTGTAAGAACCGCGAGAACTTTTTGATCCGGGCCTTGGTGGACCAAATTTTTTTTTTCAGAAACGTAGATGCATGTATAAAAACAACATTTGTAAAAAAAAATTCAAAAAAAAATGTCGTGGGTGTAGTTTTGAGCAACACAAGTTTGTGTTTACGGGACCCGTAAATTTTCCGACCAGATTTACGGGTCCCGACACAAACTTGTGGCGCTCAAAACTACACACACGACATTTTTTTTTGATTTTTTTTTTTTTACAAATGGTGGTTATATACATGCATCTACGTCTATGAAAAAAAATTTGGTCCACCGCACCCCCTACGGTGTAGTTCTCACGGTTCTTACAACTCGAGGTGGTTCTCATTTTAGCATTCCCCTATATATATATATATATATATTTATATATATATATTTATTTATTATTGTATTGGAATTTATTATTTTCGATTATAGTAATAAATATTTGAAATAAAAGTTTTTTTCTAACAATATAACATTTGTTATTTTTGTGTGTTTTGTTATTCTTGCACGTATTAGTTTTTTGGGTTCTTGTGTTTATTTTCCTTAAATTACATAAAGTAACATTGGGGCCATGGTCTTTTTATCGAAAATTAAATTAATAAATTTAAGTAAATTATTATGGTGGTTTGGATAATTATGGGAGTTATTATTGTAATGGGACTGATATATTTTTTTATTAAGAACTGAAATATTCTGGTTTGGGACTAGATATTGTGGTCTGAGACTATTGTAGCATCAGACTTGATTGGTGTGTTTTCTTATTGTGTTCTTGAATCATTGTCTACGGATGTTTCTTTCTCAGATTTGACGTAGAAAAGAACCCATCGTTGGAATTGGTGGTCTTGGAAAATAAAGCATATATGGTAAAATCTGATTCCCTTATATATACTTATCCCTTAGTTGGAGCTTCTTGCAATTGTTTTATCTTGGTGTTGTTTTTTATTTAGTTTAATATGTGTATCATATTTGGTTTTTATTACCTCATTTTCACATAAGCGTTATTTAGTACTTATAGTTGGTGTTAGTGCATTTTGGTATGTTTGTGTGCTGAATTTAGTGTTTGAGGGCAAATGATTAGACCATTGTTTAGAGATGTAAACAATTGGGCTTAATGTTTAAAGTAATTGGCCTTAATGTTTGACCATTCTAACCTTAGAGTCAGACCTTTCATAGTATGCGTGAAATTGTGTGTAGATTTGAGAAGAGATCACATAGGTAATCTCCCGGTGCGTAAATGTTGATGTAACTCTTTTGGTATTATAGAATATGTGTCAGTTCCTTCATGTTTATTACCGAATTTGTTTCTCTTATCACTACTAGAAAAGTGCATAATTTCCTACGGAAATTTCCTACACAATTATTTTTGTCACAGATTCAAACACATTTGTGACAAATTTCCTACGATTTTTTTTCCAAAATTCTATGTCAAATTTTTGACGCAACAGTGACAGAAAATAAAAAAACCCTAATTAATTGATAGTTGCGTCACAGATCTGTTAGAAATAATCTACAAAAGGTTGATTATTAAATCATTTCCTACAAGTTTGTGACAAAATATTTATTCTTTAGTTTAATTAAACATTCCGTCGGAACTGCGTCACAAGTTGCGACACATTTCCGAAAACTAAGTCATATTACTTAATTTTATTAAAAATAAATACAAGGATATACACTTCTATATTTATATATAATAGTAAAATTAGTATAATAATTAAAAAATATTATATTTCCTACATATTTGTGACAAAATATTTATTTTTTAGCTGATTTAATCGTTCCGTCAGAATTGTGTCACAACTTGTGACACATTTCCGACAAACAATTTATTTTTTAGTTGATTTAATCGTTCCGTCAGAATTGTGTCACAACCTGTGACACATTTCCGACAACTAAGTCATATTACTTAATTTTATTAAAAATAAATACAAGGATATACACTTCTATATTTATATATAATAGTAAAATTAGTATAATAATTAAAAATTATTATATTTCCTACACATTTGTGACAAAATATTTATTTTTTAGCTGATTTAATCGTTCCGTCAGAATTGTGTCACAACTTGTGACACATTTCCGACAAACAGTTTAAATCTAGTTAGTGTATAAAAGGAATTAAGTTTCATATTCTAACAGCTCCTAGTAGGAGGATAAACTGGTTAAGGCGTTGCGGTTCTAAACGATAAGTCAGGAGTTCGATCCTTGCAAAGGGCCGGTTCTTTAAGGAAGAACCCCCTTTTTGACAGATTTTTGAAATATTTACACTTTGGTCCCTGAAGTTTCAGTTTTTACAAAAGTAGTCCCTATAGTTTCTAAAAAATTTTCTGTCGGAAATTTGTCACGAATAATGCTTTTGTCGGAAATTTGTAACAACTATTTTTATTTTTCTGTCAGAAATTTGTCACGAATAATGCTGAATGAAATTTTTTAATTTTTTTTTTGTCGGAAATGTGTAGCTAAAAAAATTCCGAAAATATAATAATTAATATTTATCATAAATAATATATTAAAAATAACTATGAATTGTTGTAGGAGATCTGTAGCAGTTTGTGACACGGCGATTTTGTAGGAAATGGGTAGGAAATTGCGTAGGAAATGCGTTGGAAACAGGTTTCCTACGAGGCATTTTCCTACATCATGTATTTGTCACAAATGTGTGGGAAAGCCTGTTTTGTAACGCATTTCCTACGAAAACTGGTGTAAGAAATTTCAGATTTTCTAGTAGTGTATAAATTCAATCAAATCGATCCGAACATGAACTTTCAGTTGGTATCAAGGCCGATGTCGGATCTAGTACACCTTAGCAGTGTTATTAGATCGCCAAGCTCCTGGATTTTCGCTAAAATTGAAGGTTTTGGTTGAATCTATGGGTTTTAATGTCACGAACTATCTTTGAATCAAAATTCAGATCTAAAAGTGGTTTAGTATCAAAATTGATGAGTTAGGGTTGTTATTCATGTAAATTCGAGTCTTTCGGTCCATTTTGTGTCGAATTTGGATGAAGTTTAAGTGATTCGGTGTTTCCGGTGAGTGATTCATCTACTGTTCAATGCCATAATAGTAGCAAGGCGATCAACGTATTTATTCAAGTTCAAATCGTTTAAACATGTTAGCGATTCAAGCTTAATCGCTATTTTTTAGCGATTAAGCCTCCTCGTTTTTCATTTAATTAGTGACTATGCCTCCTCATTTAGAATTTGAATAGCGTTTAAAATGATTCATTTGCATTTCCTCACTTGGATTGGGCTTAGTGATTCAATGTTCAGCGATTGAATCTTCTCGTTTGAGACTCTTAGCGATTTTGTGCCGTATTCTAAAACGATTCAGTGATATCGTTTGGAAAATCTAGTAGCAATTAGACGTTTAAAAGTGCAAACGACTATGAGTTATTGTTTAAACATCATTTAGTGATTGGGCTACTAGTTTACATCCCTTAGCGATTAGATTAAGCTGATCGTTTGAGTGTTTTGTCTACTTGTTCACATCTTTTTGTTATTAAGCTAATCCTTTGTGAGATGTTTAAAGAATGAGGCTTATCATTTGAAAAGTTAAATATTTGAGTGAATCGTTTGATGTTTTCTACCATGTTGTGACCAAGACGCGATCATCTTCCAAAAAGAGATTATTCTAAGAAATTTTTCTTAATTTTTTTTTCTTCTGAAAATACGGAATAAGAGGATGATGATTGTGCAAAAATTTGGAGACATGAAGATAGTGTGATCAGTTTGTGTCTCCAATTTTCTTATCTAACTATGTCACTTAACAATAAATTTAGCAACATGAACTTCCAATTCTAAATACTTTTGTTTAGGGAAGTGACTACCGGTCATTTATTCTTCTGTAATAAATGTGTTTATTTAATAAAAAGTTAAATATATATATATTTTTTTGAATGACTAAACTTGCACACCATGGGGATTGAACCCCTAACCTCTCCTATCTTAAATAAATGTGTTTATTTAATAAAAAGTTAAATATATGTTACGCGGATAGTTAAGAATAGGGCAGTAGGTCTTTATAAAAGTATAACCAACCTAGATCATTGGGAAGACTATATGTATTGAGTAGTACTTTTAATTATGCAGGTTACAGTCATGAAATATTTATTACATAAACTACAGTATCACCAACAACTAAATCTATTTTTTCCTGTAGGTGCATGGCGCTATATTGTGGGTAAACCGATTTATTAATAGTTATGACGCTATGATCAACATGAGTGCCTGCCGTTAGGCAGTGGTTGCATGCAGACGTTTCACAGTCGATGCAGTAGTGATTCTCAAGATTTACTAAAGTGTTTGTATGCACTATGCAAGCTAGCGTGGCGCTATATTGTGGCTAAACCTATTGCTAGAAATGACGTTCTTTTTAGCTTGCAGAGTTCACACAAACATTCTAGAAATCTTGAGAATCACTACTGCATTGATTGTGAAACGTCGACATGCAACCACAGCCTGTCGGCAGCAGGAACTCATGCTGATCACAGGGTCATAACCATTTACAGACATATCTGTAAAGAGGTAGTCTCCCTCGATGAAATAAAGCATTTACAGACATGTCTGTAAAGAGGTAGTCGCCCTCGATGAAATAAATAGACATATTGATTGCTCAGGAGGAATACATGTATAATTCACTTTTACCCAAGTGCAATCATTGAGTTAGTACACAAGTATCCTCATTATGTGTCCTAAAACTTAAAGACGGGTTTATGTGTCATCTACAACTGACGATTCCATACCAATATCAGATGATAACGCAGCATGAATTTTGGAATCCTCGTTTTGTATCCTGGAAAACAGACTGAATTTCGGCAGACAAAGACTTGGAGCTCAAAAGAGAGGATCAAGTAGTAGTTATAGAATACTCATTTTGTGTTCTCGGACTAAAAGACTGAATTTTTGTAGCATCTCTAGCTGAAGAAGCCCTAATTTCTGTAGCATCTCTAGCTGAAGAAGCCCTGATCAAATTAGATGACTTGACATCAATATTTTTTTTTGTATTTTTTTTAAATTTGTTGTAGTTGTTATTGTCTATAATCTTTATTTACAGTTAATGTCAAAGTTTATTTACATTGGATATTTACTTTTTTTATTACTACATTTTGTAAAAATTATCAATCAATTATATTATTTTATAAATAAAAAACATGAATGACAAAAAATTATTAGTACTCTTTTTAGTAGGACTTAACAAGATCGTTAGCAAAAAACTAAAAGCATTCACATCGGTTTTGTATCTCCATCTCTGTAATTTAGCTATAAAACACATTACTCCTAATAATTGAAATCTATCACATCTCATTTCCCAAATTTATCAATATTGATTAAAATAATGTTGAAGGTAATCCACAATCTGCATGGTGTCCTTTATGTTTTTCGAGTTAATGCATTTGTTTATTTCATTAAGGATAGTTTTGTCTTTTTGTGTCATATTCTAGAAAAGCAGTCAGCAGTCCATGATGTCAAGCAGTCGAAAGGTTTTTATTTAACCCTGCATGGTGTGTACGTGGGTCATGGTGTGTTTTGCAGTTTTCTTTCTTTTGGGTATTTAAGGTTCAAGTATAATGAATAAAATTATCCAGTTCCAACAATATTAAGTGTCACTTGATTTCTGATATTACCAAGATTTTGGTTCAGTGCACAGGTTCTCGTTCTGAGAGTGTGAAAGGAATCACCGCAATGGCGACAACAACAGTATCAGGAAATCAATCCAACGTTCTAGTCTTCAAAGGCGATGGGCATGAATTATGAGCATTCGGATGAAGATGTTGCTGCTGTCTCAAGACTTGTGGGATATGTGGAAATTGGTTATCTTCCAGTAGAAGGAACAAAAGCGCAAATGGAGGAGAACAAGACGAAGGATGCTAAAGCATTATACCTAATTCAGTAAGGAGTGCATGACAGTATCTTCTCACGTAATTTCATACACTAGATGTAAAACCCGTGTAAAAACACGGGTAGTTTTTAGAAATTTTACATACCACATTTTATTAAACAACGAATCATTATACATTTTTTACAACAATAAAATATATCTTATGTCATCACAAAATATTATAAGCATTTAAAGATACTTAGGGTCACTTTCAAACCAATCAACTTGCTTGAGATCAATAATAACCCAAAGCAACTCATTTCTTTTTGTCCTTGTACTCAGTTAATTATATTTGTTAATGCATAATGAAGCAATTGATCCCAGCCATGTTTTGAATTTAATTTATAACAAACAAACCTTATTATTAATCAAAAACTTCCAATGTATACTCAAAAAATACATAAAAAGTTTTTAGAAAAATCAGAATTGGAATCTGGTTCATCCCCAAGAACATCTCCAAACTTTACTTCAAATACTTCATCTGCACATGAAGACGAAGCATTAGGATCAATTGTACCCGTAGAAACAAAATTGATTGGAGGAGACGCCCGTTTTTCAATAGGTCTGATGTTGATTGATGACTTATCAGTTTTTGGACCATAAGTCATCTTGTCCTCATTCATCAATTCCTCTTCCGTAATGGGCAAGTATGTGTAGTTGTTATTATATGGAGGAGGAACTTGATTGAAACCCAAACCACACCCTTTCTTTCTCTTGTATGCTAGTTGAAGGTCACATAGATCTTTGACCAATTTACTGGAAGACTCATAGTTTTTAATATTAATTTCATTAATTTAATATTTTTCTCTAATGTCTTCCAGTTCTTTGGTCAAAACGCATACTTGTTCTTTAACCTCCAAGTAATGGCAAGTCTTTAAGTTGAATGATGTCTTTTCGCTGAGCTTCGATTTTCTCTTTAAAAAGTTTTCCATTTTTAGCTAAAGTAAAATTTTTCCTTTTAATATCATTATAATCTTGGATTAGCTCAGCGTTGTGTAAACGATATGCCTCAACCCTTTCTCTACATTCAGGAGTGCAAAAGACAGAAATTATATCTTCAACAGTTAATCTTTCCTGAGACTGAGCCAAGGGTGTGTTAAACATGAATGCCATAATGTCAGAGGGTGCTTCACACTTTTGTTCTTCTCCTCAAAACACAAGCCAAAACGAGGACCCGTGCACTCGCTCACTCATATACCTTGCACGCGATCGAATGAACCCGCTTTCTGAACCGCACCTCAAAACCGTTATCACAAACAAACTTCCCTTTTTTTATTTTATTTATTTAATTAGAATGTAATAATAATTTTTTAATTTTTTTTATTATAAAGTAATACTTATTATTATTATTATTAATCTATATATCTAATAAATCAAACCATTGGGGGACACATGTCACCCTATGGTTGATGCCAAATAAGCAGCCACATAAGCATACATGTGGCATACCTCTAAGGCCAGGATTGGAGAAGCTTATTACGTACGTTTCTGTTTCTCTCTCCTAATCTCTCTTCCATCGATCTTCTCTCATTCCTTCCATTCCTTCTTCCAATCATTGAAGCATCAACATTCAAGCGGTAATTCGATCTGTTCTTCTTCTCTTTAATCTATTCATAACCTTCAAATCTTTTTATTTTTATGCTTTGTACATTGACTTTCAATTGATGAATAGGCTCGATTGTTGAACAAACCCTAATCTTTAACCTTCGTATTTTCTCTCATCCCAGATCCATATCTAATTCATCTTCTCCATGTTAACACTCGCAAACCCTAGATCTCTCGCTACTGACGCAACGATTGAAGGTTAGAACTATTTTCACTTCTGCTCATACATAGATCGGTTTGAAGAGGAAATCCAATCTTCTACTCACATAATTTGCAATCTCGGTAAGTTTATGTTTCTTATCTTTTGTTTATTTTCCTATCTGTAATCTGTAACTCAAATCATTCATCTTTTTAACGATTGGTTTTGAATGTTTTGAATGACTGGGATCTTGAATTAGGGCTGAATTTGTGTTTTTAGTGCCTTTTTGTCGTGATTTGTTTTGTTAAGGTATGTTATATATTCTGTTTTCTCATTCTTTTGTTCATATATCATCAATCTGTTTTGATCTGATTCCGTCTCTTTATATATGTGTTTGCTATCGATAATTTTAGTTTTGATATTTTTAACACATTTTGTTTAAAAGTTTGCCTTGTGGATGCTCATGGTATGTTTGATATTAATGGATCTATTTTCAAAACCCTTTTAATCTACTGATTTGCAGGGGGTCTCATGGTTCGTTTCATGGCACCCTTATAGTGATACCATCTTGGAATTCTATCTTCTGATTCAGTTTTCATTTCTACACTCTGACCAACAGTTAGGTTCAGTTTTCACATCTTATTATTACGTTTTTAGTAGTAATTTGTGAGTGTATCATTTTTTGTAGGTTTTATGATTTTTTTTCGGCTATTGAGCAATTGGAGCAAGAGTATCATTCACAACCAGTTACACGTGAATGTGAACAACTAGGATTTAGTCTCCGACCGTGATGCACAAAATGCTTACGTGGTGGGTATGAATGATGATCGAATTGGCATTATAAATATACATAAAGAAAAGCGGATTTTTTGTTACTGGTGCTACAACTGGGTTATTGGGCAAAGGTACATATCCTTTTTCTTTAATCTTTGTGTATGGTGTTCTTGATACAAGAATTATGTGCAACACAAGCTGGTTATGGTAGTATAGACCCTTTGTTGCGTGGCGTGCGCATTCTTGATACAAAAAAAATATGGATGGTGTTATTATTTATTTACACTATCTTTTATTCCAAATCGTTCGAGCCAACAATTGACGTTACCATTTTAATAATAAAAGGACAACTACTTGCCAAACACAACGTTTTATCTAGAATGTTAAATATTGGTTAAAACTGTTTGAAAAAGTTTTAAGTGTATATGATCGGATTGCAAGTCAATCATTATAGAGATTTCCAATGGACTTGGTTATTTAATTATATATTTGTTAGGTGTAATATGTTGACCGTTGAATTGGCACCTTAAAGTATACACCTCTTTCATTATGAAACTTCATGATCCTTATTTTCTATTTGTATTTTTTCCATATATTTTGTGTTACGATAATTTTTATTTTATCTATTAAGTCTATACAACTACAAATTACAAAGTGTGATAAAAGAACATTAGTTGGAGGGACACGAAACTTCTAAATGATCTGATGTGATCGGATATGGGGAAGGTTATTTTGGTACAATTCTACGTCAGCCTTTTAATTTGTGAGCATAGACACCGTAGCATATTATATCTACTTTACCTTTTATGTTATTGAACATGAATTTGTTTATAGAACTTTAATGCTTATATCATTATTGTCATAAACACATAATAACCACTTTCTACTACAGCGTATCATATGCATCTAGATATTTAGTTTAGTTGCATGCTGGTGTAATGGCTTAAATAGTCAAATACGAATAGGTAATGACTGCTTGACTAAATAAGAGCGGGCCATGTTATATACACACATAAGAAATATGTATGCAATATGTATGGTGTGTAGAAGAATATATAGAAGAATTGAATAGTAACGCTATCCATAACATAATCACCACATATTTGCAGATTACAAACCTTTGCCATTAATACTATTTTACCAAGTTAATTGAGTTTGAAATGTGGTGAAAAATTATTTTGCTCAGGTTTAAATGGGTTGGTTGGATTGGTCCAACCGACCAAGGAAATATATATTATAAAATTTAAACTCAAAATTAAAAATAAAGTTTAGAAAATCAAATAAAAACCATGAGTATCATGAAAATGTTATTAAGGAGCATGACGAAAATGTTATTAAGGAGTATTTTTTGTTGCAAGGCCTCAAGTGTAGGTATTAATGAAGATTAATCACAATTTCATTATTTTGTTAAACTGACATGTAAGGCGAAGATTTGAGGTGTATTATATGGAAAGAAACAAATGAGAGAATGAAAATACTAGTATAAAAATGGAAATGGTTTTTACGTGGGTCTTATTTATTAAAAAAAATAGTTTCAGTTTCAGTTTGAGTTTGTTTTTAACTTTGTTGATTGCATTTACATATGGCAAACGTCTTATCGAAAGAAGATTTTTGACGCTTCTGTCAAAGTTTTGGTTTTGGTCATTCCCACATGTTTTGATCAAGATTTTTGTTTTGTGTTTGTGTGTTCAAGAAACAGCCACCAACATGTATTTTGATTATCTATCCTTCTCTCAGGTACCTTCAACTGCATTTTGATCTAGATATTTGTTGTGAGTTGTTCTTATTTTGTAAGTTTTTTTGTCATTTAAAATGCGATATGCTTTTCAGTGTGATTTGATAGATCATACAGGTCAAATGGGTAATTTTGGGAGGTCAAAATGGGTTGGGTTGCTTGACTGCACTAGGGGCACCCCTATACTTGACCAATGGCCACAGACTTTATTTTATACCTTGACTAATTCACATGATTTGCTAAATTTTGAAGCCTTACAAAAAGATTAAAGAAGGTATATTCTTTTTGGCATCTTTTTTATATGTTTTTATGTTTGGATTATTCTGTTAAAAAATGTTTGTACTAAACGGGCCAAGATTGACTGTTTGATTCTTAATGGATACAACTGGTCATCCTGGTCGGGTTGGTTATATATCACGTTGGATCTTTCGGGTTGATGCTTGATGAGGAAAACTGGCCATTTGGGTCGGCTCGGGTATATGATTGGATCATTCAAGTTGATGCTTGATGTGTACAAGTGGTCATCTGGGTCGGGTCGGGTTGGTTATATTACACTGCAACTTTCGGTTTTGATTTATTGTTCTTCTGAATAAATTACTTGCTCTTAAATATCAAATTTTTTCGTTTCATTATTTCTTTTAACTTTCAGGATTAATTCAGTTGTGTAGCCATCTTAATCGACATCTAGGTTTCAGCTGCGATTTTTGGGAAATGATATGTAAGTCCTTGGGACATTTAATTTTTTTTATTCATTTACCTTTCATTTCATAGATTTCTTAGAATTATAAATTCAATTCTTTTATATGACTAGATTCATTATGTGTGACATTTATTTTGTTCATATTAGGTACAAAGAAGAAGCCGAATGATCTCAAATTGTCAAGATGTTCAAGCAACTAGCAAGTGTTTGGATGATATTCATGCTCTTAAGCACTTTCTATAACAATTATTACTTAATATGATTTGTGTATTGATTCTCTAAAATTACTTGATTCAAATTTGTGACGAATGATTAGTCCCTTTCACTACTTGATTTGAAAATATATTTAAGATAAAATTTCTATAATTAGTTGTTATACATGAATAAATGACTTTATCTTTTTTATATAATGTTCTTTATTTTCAACCATATAATACATTCACATTTTATAACATTTGGTTCATATTTTGATATTTTCTTTTTTACTCGACCGGTGTATATTGATCAACATAATTTTTTATGCAACAGTACAAGACTACGCATTACTAAACTTTACAGACGTGTTATAGAATATGAGATTATTTATGGATTTTAATAGGTTTTTATGCATTTGTACAAAATATTATATTTCAAAGTAAATAATATGGTTTTGGATGAAGCCGCGCATCACGCGGGCATTAACCTAGTATATTAATATATTATGATTAATGATTATGTAATGATGACTTAATGATTATAATTATAATTATTATAATTATTATTATATTAAAAATTAAATGACAATATATCACGTCTGTCTTCTTCGTTTAAAAACAAACCCCGTAACCCTAATAATTTTCAGTCAGCCGTCGGAAAATGATGTTTGGAGAAGATGGTGAAGGTGGTTATCGTCGGAAGTGACGAACCAGTTCGATGACGATGGTGGCGGATGACGGTGACCAGAGGTGGTTGAAAAGAAAGGTGATTGGAGGATGATGGTGGTCGGCGTATGACGGAGGTGATCGTGATGTCGGATAACGTCGGTTGGTAGGGTTGTAAACGAACCGAACGAACACGAACAAGTCCTTGTTCGTGTTCGTTCGTTAAGGAAATAAACTTGTTAAAGAACGGTTCGTGAACACTTACCGAACGAGATTTTATGTTCGTGTTCGTTCGTTAAGGAAATGAGTGTGTTCACGAACGGTTCACGAACACAAATAAATTTAGCGAACACGACGAAGGATAAAGGTGGATGGGCCAGAGAGTAGCACTGGAACTTGAATCTATTATTGTGGAACGGAGGTCGATCTTATACGTCAATGTAAATAATGAGAAATAAAGGGAAATGGTGCATAAAGAAGGTGAAATAGGGTTTCCTAGATTAGTTGATAGGGTAATAAAATAAATAAAACTTTAATAATATAAAAAGTATAGATAAAATATATGAAAGTACAAAAATCTTTAACTAAAACACAAACATACGAACATAAACGAACACAAATGAACGAATGTTCACGAACACCTTGCCGAACGTTCGCGAACACAATTGAGCGAACGAGACATATGTTCATGTTCGTTCATTTAACTAATCGAATGAAATTTCTTGTTCATGTTCGTTCGTTTATTAAACGAACGAACATAAACGAACTTCCCGCCGAACGGTTCACGAACTGTTCGTTGAACGTTCGGTTCGTTTACAGCCCTATCGGTTGGTCATGGACTCGATGTAGTATCGTGATGGTTGGCGAAGATGAAGATGATGATAGTTGCACGTTGGTCGCCGGTGGGAGTGAGTCGGAGAAGACGGTATATTTCCAATGTAAAGATGTTCATGGTGGCAAGTATAATATCACGTTGGTGACCTGAGATGATGATCAATGATGTTGCAGATGATCAGAATGCTTTCTACGTGAAGAGACAAACATGCTTCAATTGCGGCATTGCTGGTCACATTGCTCTGAATTGCACACATCGTTCCTACGTACCCTATTATATGCAAAATCAGAGGGTTACACCAAAGGATAACAATCATTCCAAGCCGATGAAGGTGTCATCACCTAAGGCAATGAAGAATGTGAATCCCAAGGTTAAACCATCTGATGGGGATTGGAACGCTGCTAAAAACAAACGCAAAGCTTTTTAGGAACAAAAATCTGTTTCTAAAACTAATAAACCTGAAAAAGCTAAAGTTGCTCAACCGAAGGAAACAAACACGTTTGTTAAACCGAAACAGATTTGGAAACCCAAATCCAAAGCAGCAACGTCTATAATCCTTGAAACGAAAGGGGACTTGTGTTTAAAAGAAGTGTCTTATTTTGATGCTTCAGGAAATTCTAGGACCACTATGGCCTGGGTACCTATGTCTTACTAATCTCCTTATTTTTCAGAAACAACTAAGGAGGAGCTGTTGACAATCTCTGGAGTGTTGATAGCGGTTGTTCCAGAGATAAAACGGGTAACATTTCACTGTTGCAAAAAGTTCGATTTTTTTTACAGATGATATGTTTCCTTTGGAGGAGATAAGAGAAGTAAGCAATGATTAGCAAAAGGTACCGTTTAAATTCAGTACTTTGATTTGAATTTGATTAGTCCTCAATCTAATGACGGAACGGTTAAGCAAAAATATTTTTTAATTTTGTTTCTTAGTTTATAACTTTGTACATAAAGTGTCATTTCTCTAGTAAATGGTAAATTTACGCATAAGTTTTATGCACAAATTTAGGGGGAGAGAGAGACAGATATATTGTTTAGTGGGTGAACACTCATAAAAATACAAAAAGAGTTTGCTGTAAATATGCATTGTTTTAGGGGGAGAAAATGAGAAAAATACAAAAACATTTGAAAAATAAAAAAGCCAAAAAGATAATTTGCATGATATGGGAAGTGAAATAAATATTCATGTTAAAGGGTTTGACTAACACATGTAAGGTGCCATAGCTGAAAAGACTAGGATCTACTGCGATATGTCAATAGGCTTAACGCTCAAAATGATAAAAGATACTAAGTGATATAAACATAACAAACTATGTACCATGTGGGTAACATACCAACGGCGTATGATTTTATGGTCTTAAATCTTGCGTTGATAGATAGCCAACGTCTAAGGTTTCGGGTCTTTATATTGTTGAATCATCCGGGAATATCTTGGTTGTCCTTCTGTTGCATCCAGATTATATATAGACCTAGACACAGTCAGGATATTTTAAAAGATCCCAAGAGGACAAAAACCCTAAGGAATGCCTCGCCCTCATTGGACAAAATCATTGGTCGCTCTGCTGTACGAAAGTACTGACCTGTCACCAATGGTCTAACGTTGTAAATAAAAAAAGGATGACATCATACTCACCTGTTACGATGAATCATTGTGCTTACCTTGATCGTGGGGGTATGCCTTGGAATGGGACACACAGGTATAATAGTATAATATTACCTTAAGCATATCACGAAGTTGAAAAATTGAAAGTTGAGCGTTAAAGTTTAAGTGGACAAACATATTGACAATCGCATAGACCAGCTTGATTAGACTCATACTGAAAAGTGTTCCTTAGTCTGCTTGAGAACGAATTTTGATCCCATTGCAATTGTAATTGTATATTATGGTAGTTGTTTATATTTTGAGTTTTTATTTGTTTTTAGTTCTTAAAAATTAAAAAAAAATAAAAATTAAAAAATACAAAAATATTGTCTTGTTTTTCTATAAAACCAAAAATCCAAAAATATAGTGTTTATTTGGTTTTTCTTAAAATTAAAAAATGTAACCGTTCTTGAAGATTTGACTGATCATCAAAGGTTGAAAGAATTTGAATTGTGAAATCCGAGTATAAGTACTTGGATGTACCTAGTGTTCATATGGTACTCTCCCTATTGCATAGAAATGTTTGCTTATGAATTTCTGAGCATGTGCAGAACTTGATTTCAATCAAGAATATTGGTTGATGAAGATTGAGATGCTGTTAGCTGTTGACAAATCATGAAGCATCACAACAACAAGATGTACCTGAGTCAGAAGAATCAGATACGAAATGTCGTCTAACAGTGAAAGTACATTTGAAGAAGTACCATGAACCTGCTTGAAAGAGAAAGACTAAAGAAGAAAAGAGCTCTTGAGAATTATCCTCTCACATTCTTTTTAACAAGATTTTCAAGCAAAGCTGATCGTGATCCTAGTATGAAGCTAACTAAACGAGCTGAAGAAAGAGACCTAGTGCTGAGAGTTCAGAAGTCAAGAACTTCCACAACATCTACAGCATAGCGACAGCCATATGTAACACCCCAAAATTATTCGAATGTTAAATGTTTTAATGACTAATTAAATTATAAATAAATAATGGAAGTTAAAAAAAAAGACGAAATGCACAAGAATGATAACACAAGAAACTTGAGGGGCGGAACATGTAAATATGATAATAAACATATTAAAAATGAAAAGAACCCAGTGTGGTGGGGGTCTGGGTCGCGAACAAGAGAGCAGGAAGGAGAAACCCTACTCCTTCAATTCTTCTCAAGAAATTCAAAAATTGATGATGAAATTAGACACAAATTGAATGCATGAGCCTAGTTAACCTCTAACCTAAGTGATTTGAGCATAAGGTAAGTTGAATGTTATGTTTTGATGCACTTTTATGAAGTAGGTGTTAATCAGTCTATGAAATTTTATGAAATTGAACTTGTTTATGAGTTAAAATCATCAAATAGAAGACGTATTATGCATGAGACTGATTAGATTGAAAGTTTTAGTAGAAACCCATTTGATTTAGTTGTATGGTGAACTTGTAGTGAATTAATCAAGAGATTTGGATGGGTGAATGTTTATTTACTAAAATACCAATAGATTATTATGTTGTAGAGTGAATGAATTATGTAAATTGGTCAATTGAATGAGTTATGAAACTTGCTAGTATGTTATGCATAAACACATGTACATAGTGCTAAAATTGTGATACGCACACCAAGTGTTCGATTAAATGCTTGAATAGTTGATTTTTTGTAATTTTGAATGAATTAGGATGTCTTGCATTGTCTGTGAAAAATATGGAATTGATATTTTGTAAAAAGTGTGTGTGGAATGCGAATTATATGTGAATGCGATAGTTATGTAAATGAATGGCATAATCTAAGTAAGAATGGATAAATGTGTAGGATTGAAAGAAGAAGGAGGAAGTTCCGGTTCGCAACAAAAAGCTCAAGAACGAGGTAATTTCGCTACTTACAAGTTTATTTAATATTGTTAGTTGTTTGTTCCTTAAATACTAGTTGCTTTTTGGAAGACATTTATATTAAAATGAGAACAAGAAAGAAAAGTTGTTGTCACAAATATGCACCAACAAAGGCTTAGATTTGGTCTTTGGATACCTTGTTATTAGTAAAACGATAAACGTTTAGCAGGTTTAGCTTTGTATTTGTGAAATAATAGAGTATGGGCTAAACAAAACCCACATTGGGTGATGGGGGACGAATTGGGCCTAGCCTATGTAGGAAACCCTAGTCTAATGTTGCAACCTTGTGTTATATAGACAAGGCTTTGCATTAGGGTTTACGTTAATCAGCCAAAACAACTTTTGAGAGAGATTTCGTGAGAGACAAAGGTCTTGGACGAATTTTGTGTGTGTTCGGGATCTTGATTGATTGTAATCAGTTTGATAGATAATCAATAAAGATCGGTTTAATTTAAATTATGTTTTCTACTCGTTTCTGTGATATTCTGGTCTAGAGGATTCCGCACTCTAGATTGGATTGACGATTCTGTGACGATCCGTACGAACCAGGGGATTTACAATTGGTATCAGAGCGTAAGGCTCTTGAAGAAGCTCGGTTCCGAATTGTGATCTGCAGAATTCGGGTGGAAGTGTTTAAAATTTCGGAAATTTTTAAACCTGAAAATTAGGGTTTCGAAATTTTTGAATTTCTGATAAAATTCTGCGTTTTTGTTTGTGTTTGATCAGTTTGTGTGTTTGATTTTACTGATTTGCAGGTTTTCGAGATAGTTTTGTTTGATTTCTTGAAGAATTTTGGCTGGAAAGATTTGAAGATTCGAAAACTGTTCTACGTGTTCTTCATATTTTGTCAAAAATTTTAGTTGCAGGAAACTGTTAAAAGGACCAGGAAAATCTTCAGAAATTTCGAACAGATTGAATTTCCAAAATTTACTGGCATAATTAATAATTTCGCAGTCTAGACCAGCGAATTTAACTGACCAGCGAAGTTAAAATCCAAAGGCGACTTTGGGTAACCGTGTAATTGTCCTCTGTGACATTATTACGGTGATCGGCGAAGTTACTAGACGTCGCTTTAGTGAAATTATTGACTAGCGAAATTGTGCAGCATAATTAACCAGCGAAATTGATTAACCAGCATAATTAAGCAGCATAAGTGATCAGCGAAATTACACAGCGAATTTAATTGGTTAACCAGCGAAATTAGTAGAGGATTTAAAAAGTGGAGTATTTATTTTAGTGGAGTAATTAGATACGTATAGTGTATTTAACGTTTTCGAAAATAGAAAGTGATCCGTAGCTCATCTGACTAAACCGTTTGCACCGTTGTTCGTTGGATTTTTAGGACAAAAAAATGTCGAACGGTGTAATATATCATTGCATTCGTGTATATCATTGGATTCGACATTATATATCATTGGATTCGTCTTTTCGAGACGATTCTAACGGTGTAATTTGGTAACCACTGTTTTCGGACACTTTTTGTATGGTTTTGCCAGTCTGTTACGTTAAAATGTCGAACATGTCAAATTTGAACGAACTATTGAGGATGGAGCACGAGGTTGGCACAACCAACAAACCACCTAAGATGATGAAGGTGGATAATTATCTTACATGGAAGGACAGATTTCAATCCGTCATTGAATATCAGGACACTCGCATGTGGATCTGTATTGTCGATGGGTACACAAACCCAACACATGATTTTGAAGGCAGACAACGTGTCACTGCCTATGTGAACATGTAAGAGGCTGATAAGAAGATGTATGAGGCTGAAAAGAGAGCCTTAGCTGCTATTAAGATGTCCCTACCAGATGGCATTAAACATATCTTCAAGAAGTACATTACTTCTAAGGAAATTTGGGATGCACTAGAGAAAAGATGTGAGGGAAATGCAGATGTTAAGAAGAACAAAGTTGATCTACTGAAGAAGCAGTTTGCGGTATTTAAGTACATGAAAAATGAAACACTTGAGGGTATCATCACTCGATACTACCATCTGATGTCAGAAATGGACAATTATGATATAGATAGTTATTCTAACATAGAGAAAAATGACAAGCTGCTTGATGCTTTACCTGCTAAATGGGATATCTATACTCTCATGATCAAGGGAGAAGCAGATTATGAAACTAAGAAACTTGAAGAAGTGGTTGGGAAGCTAAGAGCATACGAGCTCAACATGAAGAAGAAGGAGACAGGATATGATCAGGTTCAAGATCCAGGGATTTACAATGGTCTTTCATCTTCTTCATCTCACAATGCTTCTAGCGACTCTGCTACTGCATTTTTGTCATGTGAGAATGAGCAGGTTACTGTGAATGAAGATGGTGATGTGTGTTTCGTGGCTGCTTCAGGAGGATCTACAGGTGCTAAGAGAACTTCAGCTACAAACAAGAGCAGCAATACTAAGTCTATGCCTATAAGTGTGAAGGTTGCTGAAGAACATCTAGCATTGCTCGCCTCATTCATTGCCTCTTACGAGAATTACATTCAGGGGAAGATATCTGATCCAGCTACTTTTGATGAAGACTATGATCAGGTTGACCCTGATGACTTAGAAGAGATGGATCTACAGTGGCAAATGGCCATGATTTCCAGGAGAGTGAAGAGGTTTATGAATAGAACAGGAAGGAAGTTCGTGGGAAAGACTGTTGGTTTTGACAAGATAAAGGTTAGGTGTTTCAACTGTCAAAGTTATGGACACTTTGCTAGAGAATGTCAAAGACCAAAGACAGAGTCTTCGAGTCAAAGTTCAAATAACAGAAATGCATCAAACAACTCTGGCTCAAAAGCTTTGATCTCTACTACACGAGAGGGGTCATATGATTGGAGTATTCATCTAGAAGCTGATGAGAATGTCACTTAGGCATTCATGGCAGAGATTGTACCAGTTGATGATGCTGAAGCTAAAGATGAGGATGCTGAAGCAACTGTGGATGGTAAAGTTGAGAAGGTGACTGAAGCTGAAGAGGTTACAGATGATCAGACTATTGAAGCTGAAGAAGAAAAGAAAAAGTCTGATGATCAACAGGTGCTGAAGAGAAGGATGCTGCATATCAAAAGAAGGTAGCTGATCTTGCGGCTCTCATGGCCAACTTAGATAAACAAACTGGAGAGGTAAGTACTGAATCTGTTTGCTTAAGATGTCATGAACTAAGTACTAAATGTATTTGTTTAACATGTCGTGAATTATGAAGTTGACAGGTTGTCAAGACAAAACGAAAGTCTGGTGAATGAGATGTCGAACATAAAAGAGTCGAACTTTTTCGTAAAAAGAAATGAGTCTATGTATATGAAGAAAATTAAAGGATATGAAGCTGAAATTGAGGCTTTAACCTGCAAATTAAACAAAAAACTTCAAATTATAGACTTAGCTCATGACACGATGAGTGAGAAAACAAAAGAAATTTCTGAAAAATGCAAAGAGTTGTCAGATGCACAACTAAAAATCGTTGAACTTGAAAAGAAATTAAATCAATTTAGAGATTCGTCTTTTGTAATGAAACACATGATGGGTGGGTTAAAGAAGAGTAATGACAAGACCAGTGTGGTCTTCAAGGGCTTTAATGAAGTCCCACATCCTCTTAGTCATGACTATTCATTCCTGCCTGATGAAGATGAGTTAACAGACTTTATGTCAACTGCACCAATGTAACACCTCGTAAAATCACGTCCAATGATACGTTGACACGTGTACAAAACCCTAATAAGGTCAATCGTTGACTATGAAGGACTAATTTTGAGAAAAATAAAAAACTTTGATTATGGAAGGACTGGAAGTGTTAACATACTTAACATAAGCCTCGGAATAACATTACTCGGTAATCATATTCACAAATGAACCACTTGTTGATCGAGTGTAGCCGTTTGCGTAATTAATTGAAAGTTTGCGCGATGAAGGGTTAAAAGCGTCAACATGTTAATTCTTACCTCTGAGTGACCTTTTAAACAAATCGGGAGCTTTATGACATCTGATTATACTCTCGGGAATGCCAATTATTGGCCGTCTAAGGTTTTTTATGCCTTTAAGTGACGATACGCGTAACTTTGCAAGTTTAAGGGGGTAAAAGTGTCAATATGTTTAATTATACCTCTGAATGACCTTTTTACGAACCCGAAGCATCATGATGTTTAGTAATACTCTCAAGAATGCCTAATATGGATTAGATAAGGCTTAAATGCTATTAAACGATGGTATGTGCAAGTTTGTGCATTAGAGGGACTAATTGCGTTAAACTGCAAAAGTCTGCCGATTCGTATGGTATCCAACCTACTAGAATATGATCATAAGTTTAACATGCCCGAAATATCCTTTACATCTCCTAGAAATAGGCTTAGAGGTGTTTGGTGCGCAAAAATAAACTTATTTTATCAACAGGGACTAAAAGCGTCAAAAAGTGCATAAGTTTGCATTTTCGCGCATATTTTACGTTCTGAATATATCCGGACATCCAAAAATTTATGTAATCATTAAAATATTTTGTTTTAGTGATTGGCATGATAAAATTCCAATCGTCGTGTAAATTGGATCGTTTTTCGCATCCGTTCGTGTTTCGTCGTAATTAACCGAACAACGCAACCGTACGGCCAAACGAACCGACATCTGAGATGTTTTTGAGCATATTTCATGTTCCCTATACTTTAACTTCATTTTAGATCCTTGAAATGGGGTTAACGGGGTTTAAACGCATCGAAAATGGCTCAAAGGTGTTGCAGGGACCAAACCTGACATTTTAGCAAAGTTTCTGGTCCCTGGTAAGTGGGGGCGCTGCGCCACCACTATAGGGTTTTTCTGTGGCGCGACGCCATGGCCTCATCTGGGCAGAAACTTCATTTTTGCACCCAGGTTGAATTTCAGGGGCCTAAGTGTAACTTTTCTCAATACCGTGTGATGGTTTTGGACACCCCTAGTATTCCAAAACCATGTGCCTTATGTGTAAGGTCCAGATCGAAGCTCAATTATCGAGGAACGATCCTAACGGTTCTTGAAATCCTATAAATACCCGCTCGTTTTGCTCTCATTTCTCACACTTGATCTAAATTGCTCTAAGTTGAAGCTTTATGCTTCATACCTGAGTATTCTAGATCAAATTCATCCTTGCTTGGACCCCTTGTAAGTGCCCTCTTATGGCTAGTTATTTTTATTTGGCTTAAAAGCCGAAAAGTCAAGCGTTTGCGATAACCGCTTTGACTTTTAAACGGTCAAGCCATTGTTCGTAACGAACATGGCTACCTGATCGTAATTAGGTAGGTATTAAACCCTCAAAAGGGCACCTCCTAATTACCACGGTTGCTTAGTTAATTGTCGGGTCAAAGTAATTAAAATAAAAGTCAAACGAGTCGGTTTTTAGATAAAATTCATAACTAATGATGTAAAGGCAATAAAATCAGTTTTGTCACTTTAATAACTTGGTAAATATTAACTGAACATGTCTAGGCATGTTCAACCCGACAATTCTAAGCTTAGGCTCGGTTCGCAACTGAAAGTCGCAAAAGTCGACTTTTGCTTTGACTTTCAGTTCTGACCCGATTTAGCTTAGTTTAGTTATGCCTTAGGATTCCTTTAGGACCATATTATATGTTAGTATAACCCTCCAAGGTTATACAACATGGTTCCATAGAAATCCTAGTTCATTGCATGTTTCTGTTAAATGCTTAAAAGTTGACCATTATGACCTTATGATATTAAAACGAGATTTTTAAAAATGTGAGAGGACAAAAACCTTTATTACTGATATTTAAATATGTCCTAGAAGTTTGACATCAGTTTGTGGTCTAAAATAGAAGTTATACGCGATATCGTAAAATGAAAGCTTTTTTTTTTTTTTAATTAAACAGCATCTTTGGCATAAAACCCATTCAAACCCAATTTTTGTCACCAAACTTTATACCTACTGATATAATATAATATTTAGGGATTTTTGGAAATATTAATTTAATTTTAAACTGATCATAACATAGAGTTCTCGCATAGACTCGGTAATTGACGATAATGCCCTTTTCGCTAATAAAATGAGTTTTACACATCCTTTACATACCAAACCTTTTTCTACTGATTTTATATATTAAATAAGTTATTTTAAACAGTAAAGGCTGATCAAAATCTCAGATTTCCTTAATCAACCCGAATATCGTCAAATACCGACTTTTATGCGATTTAGGCGCATAGTATGGTTTAAAACCATATTTAGCACCTAAAACTTGTTACCTACTGATGTCATGAATAAATTTTTATACTTAAACATTAATTAAAAGTTTTGAACTCAGATTTCCAAAATTGGCCCTTTTAACATATGTGAAATGACCAAAATGCCCCTACGATGCATAGTTTGGCCATAAATGATAAATTTCACATATATATGATATCTTACTGATATAACTTATTAATATAAATATTTCTACTGATTATTTTAGACCAGAACCTCAGGTTGCTATTTAACCTCTTTTATAAACTTTAAAATGACCAAAATACCCATACGGGGCTTAAATTGGTTTTAAATTCGTTTTGGGCATAATGGAAGGTATCCTGCTGATATCACAACATATTTAAGGCATATTAACTTGTGAAACATGTTCATGACTCATTTGGTTACCCGTTATGCATTTTTCGCGTTCGGTATGGTTTATGTAACTAGTTTGCATAAATTAACCGAAACGAGTCAAACCTTATCATTTTCACTTCAAAATTCAGAAGGTGTTTAGTTACCCATATTATACAAGTCTCCATACTTGTCGGGTCTAAATCACATTCTAATCCGGCCTTCGCTTAATCTTGCGTTTTGAACCGTAAACCTTTCGTTAAAACTAACCGGTCTAAGTTACAACTTAAATAAGACCCGTTAGGAATCAAATAGGTTAATAAAACCTTCGTTCCAGATTGAGAGCCCCAGTAGAGGTACTTGTGCTTGCTGATTTGAATATACGGCTAAGAATAAAATTACATTTTAGCTCAGGTAAATACTTTTAACTTATTTTCCCTATACGGGCTTGGGATACGGTATTTTAATAATACCGCTTGGTCGGGTATTGAATGTTTAATCGATTAGTGGTTAAATTATTGAGGTAACCTGTTTTAATCTGTCTTGTTTGAAACAAATCCTTTGGGGGTTAATGACCATGTCCCGGATATCCTTGACATCATTTATTAAGAAATGACCATGTCTTAAGCACGGGGTGTAGGCATACACCTGACAGTTGCGTAGGAAAACGGTATCTCACTCTCTTGTGGGCCTATACTTGTGGTGTGTCTGTTAATCTTGACTCGGTTTCTATATCGGGCCTTGAATGTATAACAAACATATAAATCTGTATACAAGATTATTTTTATATAATTGTCCCAAGTTATAAAAGGATATTTGTGCCTTGTGCATTTAAATCAATTTTCATAAATGTTTTCAAAAGAGTCAGTTAATTGTATTTACCAGTGTAAACTGACGTATTTTCCAAAAAGATTAAGTGACAGGTACTGTACGTAATTGGCTGGGAGCTCATGGCGTTAATAAGGAATCTTGCAAGTTCTAAACGTCTAAAGTCTGTTGAACAGAGTTTATATTTGTGTTTTAAGATCCGCCAGTGGATCCATATTCAACCGTTGTGTAATATTTTATTATACTTTCGAATCGGTTTGTATTATTATTACTTTAGACTTCCGCTGTGCATTGAACTATGATTACTTGACTATGATGATATCAACTACGTCACGATACTCCCCACCGAGCCCACCGGTAATACGTGAAAATATCGGGGTGTGACAACCAAGTAGTTTCACTTCAAGTCTAAGTGATGTGTCTGAGAACGATGATGCTAAGAAGGAAAATAACAGGGAACATGTTTTGAAAAAGAAAAATTCACCTTCTAAGAATAAAAATCAAACTTTTGTTAAAAAGGTTAATTTTGTTTAGGAGTGACATGAAAAACGAAACCACTGTTATTGAGAATGAATCAAATGTTGAGTTTGCAAAAAATAAAAACATAGAAAAATCTGAAATTAAGCAAACTGAAGAAAATCCTAACAAGGCATCATCATCATCATCTGATGAGGGATCTACCTCAAAGACTTCAGCTAAGAAGTCTTCGAAAAGGAGATCATGCTCCAAGTGTCACACAAAGGGACATGTAGCTAGCTGATGTCCTAAGAAAAAGTCTGAAGCACAAGTTAGTGAGAGAAAGAGAGAGAAATCACCAGAGAAGAGTGGTGATAATGTGGAGAAAATGTCCAACTCTCCAAAGAAATCTGCTCCTAAGCAACATGTGGGTGTTGCTGTTGGTGTAGATAAGGCTGAAAAAGGAACTCCACAAGTTCCTCGTTTTCAAAGAAATAAACCAAGATTTTAGCCCGAATCTACATTAGGCATATATGAGAGACCTAGAAGCAGTTCACCTAGAATGAACAATTTTAATGGAAATTCAAGTAATTTCAGAAGTCAAGGTCAATATCAAAATCGATACCAAAATAATGGTGGTCGAACTTCTTATAATAATGGCTTTAGAAATTACAACAATCAAGCTTCTTGTAACCAAAACTCAAGGTATCTAAACCAAAATTTTCAAAGGTCATATAGTCCAAACACATATAGGAACCCTCAGGACCATAGACCTAGTGGAAATACAAATCAAATTCCATCAACAGGTCTGAGATCCAAGACTCCTGTTAGGAGTAATGGATATTGGATGGATGTTCCAGTAGTTGGTGAATTTGGATGACGCAAGACCATTAAGTCTTGAGTCCCCCAATCTAACTAATGTCTTGGTTGGTGTGTGCAGGAGCTGCTAAGGAGGATTATCAACTTATGGTATGTTGATAGTGGCTGCTCTAGGCACATGACGGGGGATGCGAGATTGTTGACTGAGTTTGAAAATTATGATGGTGGACATGTGAACTTTGCTGGTGCTAAATGTGGTAGGATTACAGGTCAAGGAAAAGTGACCAATGAGAAGATCACACTGGACAAAGTGAACTATGTTGAGCAACTTAAGCATAATCTGATGAGCGTGTCACAAGTCTGCGACAAGGGTCACTCGTCCATTTTACCAAGACTGAAGCATTAGTGTTGAAACCAGGTTTGGTGATTCCGGATGATTGGATAGTGATGAGAGCGCCAAGGAGGAATGACACTTATGTCATGGACATGGGTGCTAAGGATCTGACTACTGTAGTGGCGTGTTTACTATCAAAAGCATCTGAAGCTGAATCGATGTTGTGGCACAGACGCATGGCCCATATTCACTATCGCAAAATGAACTATATTATTAAAAATGAATTAGTGAAAGGGGTTCCAATGCAGAGGTTTCACGTGGAAGATAAATGTCTTCCATGTCAAAAGGGAAAACAACATAAGAAACCTCACAAATCAAAAACAGTAAATTCCATAGATGCCCCTTATGAATTACTTCACATGAATTACTTCACATGGTGTGCTCATCATCGGGATGACTAGTGACGAAGGGGTCATGGACTGAAATAAGAGTGACAGAAGGATTCTTGTCAGAGAAACCACCCGCAAAGGTAAAGTATCACCAAAATCTGGTAGCGCGGACTGTTGGAAGTCGTCCTCGTCTTTGGTCAGCAAATCTGGATCACTCTCATGGTCTGACGTAAATGTCTCTTGCGCAGATGCAGTCTCATCATCTGTGACGGCGGCCGTAGGGTTATCAATGTCTGATAACTCGCCTTCTAAATAGTGTGACGTGTGTGCCGGTTCCTAATAGTCATAGCATGTATACCCATAGTAATTATTAACAATTAGTGTATGCAAATATTCACCACATATGCACGTATATCAATAATCTTCAATTAAGCGTGTAAGTAGTAACAATGTAAGCATGTAATCATCCTAGTCTTCCCCAGACTATCCCACCCAGCCTCTCATACTAAACTCCCTAGTCTCTCAGACTAACTCCCTAGTCTCTCAGACCAACTCCCTGGTCTCTAAGACCAACTCCCTGGCCTCTAAGACCAATCCTCCCAGTCTCTAAGACTAATTATCCCTAGCCTCTATGGCTAATTCCCTGGTCTCTAAGACCAACTCCCTGGCCTCTAAGACCAATCCTCCCAGTCTCTTAGACTAAATCCCTGGCCTCTAAGACCAATCCTCCCAGTCTCTAAGACTAATTATCCCTAACCTCTATGGCTAATTCCCTGGTCTCTAAGACCAACTCCCTGGCCTCTAAGACCAATCCTCCCCGTCTCTAAGACTATATCCCTGGCCTCTAAGACCAACTCCCTGGCCTCTAAGACCAATCCTCCCAGTCTCTAAGACTAAATCCCTGGCCTCTAAGACCAATCCTCCCTCAGTCTCTAAGACTGATCCTCCCTCAGCCTCTAAGACTGATCCTCCCTCAGCCTCTAAGGCTGAATTATAAACATAAATTTTGAAATGTGTACTTGTGCTTTTTTTTGTTTGTAAAGATGTTTGTTTCCCTGGATCTGGACGTTTTGTGTATGCAATGTAAAAGTGTTTGAAAATGTTTTCGTGAGAGCCTTGATGATCGTAGTCTAGACTCGAGAAAGAATCCTAGTTCGCTACGACCGAAGCTCTGATACCAAGTTGTCATACCCTGACTATTGCGGAAGCATGGGTTTATTTTGGTGTGACTTCTTAATACCATAGCAACAATCATAACAATGCTATATGATAAAAATACAAGACGTTCATCCATTCATTGAGTTTTAAAATACCACAACATCAGTGTTTGGAAAAGTCGATACTTAAAATAATTTTAAAAACCATACTTGTCTAAAACGTGTTCATAAGACATAACAAAAGACTTTTAATAAAACGAGGTTTAAGACATGCAACCCGTCCAGGTAAGGGTTACACCTCCCAAACCTACTGCCCTGGATGACATCTCATTCAACACAGCTTGACTTATGCATACTTCGCCGGATCCGCTAATTCCCTGAAATACATGTAGTTTGAAAAATCAACATAAAGTTGAGCGAGTTCATGTGTAAGCAAGTATGTATAAACCTTTGTAATGTGTCTGTATGTATGAAAATCCCTGGTATGTAGCAATTAAGGAAAAAGAGATCACCATTGGGTTGAAAAGCCAATGATATGTGTGAAGTGATGCAGGAAGACTCAAACCTAGCAAATTTGTGCGTCGGGCACATAGTCACCACTTGGTCCACTCAGCGGACTCAGGAGTGGGGCTCGCTACACCCAAATATATCTATCACTCATGTCCCTCGGTCCTACAACGAGGATTAATGGCCCCAAGTACCACCTACCCACTCACATGATCTAAGTAGTAAATCCTCCTTAAGCTAACCATACCATGTATATAAAAGTCTGTAATAATTGTCGCATGTATTTCACCCCCGAAGTATAAAACTGAAAACAGTAAAGAGAAAAGGGGGAACATGAACTCACAATATTGCTTCTTCAGTATGTGTAATCCAAGTATCCTCAGCCAACACGACTACCTACAGTGTACTAACGTCTATTAGAAGAACGGGTCGTGCCTTGTCTTAGTATTTGTGTTTTTGGGTTACGTTTCTAGTATTATTCCAAGTTATAATAATTATATTTAGTTTTGGAATAATTGTTTATGCAGTGTTTCTGTATTAATACTTCTCAAGTATTCGTATTTCCTTCCCGAGGATGGGGTATTTCATACATGTATTTTCGTATTTGTATTTGTATATCTTGCCACGTAATGGCGCTGTATTTCGGTGTATTGTTTTAAATAAAATATGTTAATATATTCCCAATATATATTTCCAAACCATATATTTCTAGTCTCACTTAAATATATATAAATAAACCTTATTTTGTTTAATCATGTATCGTTCCAGAAAATATATATTTTTCTCAAAAATTATATATCTTCTAATTATACTAGGAAAATATATTTTTATCTCCCAAAAATAATATATCTTCTCGTTGTCAAGAATATGATATACTTAGTAATATTTACGAAATCATATTTTCATTTCTTTCATTTCCAAAATAATATTTACCAAAAATATAGTGTAATGGTATATCCCGGAATATTTCATAAGTTACGTTTTCTTGTTCGGTTTCTCAATATTACATGTGTAACTAAAATATTTTATTCCTTGAAATTTTTGGTATTATTTTGGAGTTGTAATTCCCATGGTATTTTGTAAGTTATATTATTTTACCCTAAAATAATATAACTAGTTCACACGGTAAACAAATAGTCACACAAGCGTTTTGGTATAAAATATATATTCCAAATACATATTTAACAAATTTTATTTACGAAAATCAACCTCCGGTACTTAGTATTTTTGTAATAAAAATCATGGCGGAGTTTATTTTGAAAACCAAGTTCAAAATATATTTGTAAACATTTGTTAGAAAAATATTTCTAAGTGTTGAAATTCTAGAAAAATTTCGCCAGAGTTTCCTTTGTAAATGGAGGCGTCCATGGTTTTTAGCATATCATTTTCTTTTGTAAAATCATTCAAACAATTAATAACCAACAATATACAATCTTTAATCACTAATCTTGCCAAAAATAAGCCTAAATCATAAACTCATGAACTTGAAAGTTTATAAAAACAAGTAGTAATTTACTAACATCATTAGTGAGTCTTGTTACCTTTAAAAATGTGATTAGTTTCTTAAAAACTTTATTTTTAAAGGATTTAAACATTTACAACTTCTAATCATGATTTACAAAAATATTTCTTTGTGAAATTTTCTTGTCACACAAGTGTTTATATACTTGTTTACTTACTAAAAATGTGTTTAGTCCACACAAGATCCAAGTTTTAACAAAACTAATATTTTTCACTTGGTTCTTTCGAAAAACCACTCATAGATCTTTAGATCTACAAGTTTACAACTTTATTTTTCAAGAAGGCTTATATTTATTCAAGTTCAAAGTTCATGTGTGGATGGTTTCTTCATCCTTCCTATCTTTAACCTTCACATCTTGCTAGTTCATGTTCTTAAACATGATCTAGCAAGTCTAGGTGATGAATCATCTTACTTCTACTAACAAACAACATCAATAATCATAATAACACGAGAACAACACGACTTCAACCTCATTCTATTACTATTTCAGCATTAGTTAGTTTATGTTCATAGACTTTTATTATGTTCTTTGGAGTTTCTTAATATTTATCATTCTTTCAACCATTAACCACCAAAAATAAGAACAAGATGATGATTTGAAGCACTTACTACTAGCACAAGGCTAGGGGAGACACAAAGCGTAAAAGTAGTGGATAAAAGAAAACTAGAGCGGTCCTTGAGCTTCCGAGTGCACCAAGCTTGCTTGTTGGACCTCTTGCACCCTTGGATGTATGGAAATTGCTTGAACAAGAGCTTGATGGTGGTGATATGGTGGTTAGTGGTGGCGGCCGTAGGTGGGGAAGGAGGAAGAGAGAAAGCTTGAAGTTTGTTGTTTGGTGAAAATGAAGTGTTAAACTAATGTGTTAATTTATAAACCAATTCCATTCTTTATCCATCATACAAAGTGTTTCTAATCTTCCAACATGTGCCAATAAAATAATCAAAAGCAAAACAAGAGTGGGTCACCCCTTGGTGACCGTCGAATGGGGGGGGGGGTAGGGGGGTTGGGTTGTAATGTAATGGTTACAATTTAGTTAGGATCTAAAGTGCTTAGTTAGTGTATTAGTGTGTGTTATGTAATATAAGGTGTGTTAGGGTGTTCGGGGACCCTAACTAGCTCAGAAAAGTAAAAACAATGTGCTTGGTAATATCTTTATGTTCAGGGTAAAGTCCGGTTGTTCGGTTGGATGTTGATCCGTTAAAGTGCTAAATAAAGCTTTAAAGTGTCTTTTATATTGTTTTTAGTGACACATTAAATTCCCAACACTTTGGAAAGTATCTAGGATTGTTTTACCAAGTTTTTACACTTTACTAGCATTATTAAATGCTGAATTTTTGGTATTTAGTGCAGAATTCTGCACTTAAAGTATGTTTTAGGCACTTCCCGGCACTATAATTATCACCTAGTGACGCAGTTTTATGGTCCTCACTTCCCTACACTCCCTAGTAGTGTAGTACCCTGTCTCTGGCTCATACTGGCCTCAAAAACATTGTCTGTCTAGGTGCTGGCATTGTCAGCATATTTTCTGGGTTATCCGTTTAGTGTGCTAACTGTGCTTTGTGCATCAAGTTTGTCACTAATGTTTGTATATAATAAATGGAGTGACAGTATGAAAGTGATGCATGTGTATGTATGTAACAGAAATCAGTAAGCAGTTTAATCACAGTTGTAATCAAGCACAGTCATTAAGCACAAATTAAGAATTAATTAATTGTACGGATACCTGTAAATGTGAGGGTTGTCACATTCTCCCCCTATTACGAAAATTTCGTCCTCGAAATTTGTACTACCTTAACTCCTTATGGTTTCGTCACATGTGTATGTAAATGAATAATATCGAGGTAGATGATCACCGAACCGAAACAAACCTAACTCACATTAGGTGAGTCCAAGAATATATAACATCCCGAACTCTATGTTTAAAAGGTATGTGCTTTTAGCGTTTGATGCCAAAAGTACAAGACGTATTTGACGTATAATCTAGTGTAATCGAGTTAACAGGGGTTCCACAATGAGGAGTTTTGACTAATAAGAACCCCAAACAAGTGATTGCAAGATGCAACGAGTTTTCACAAACCATAGCATCTGCTATATGAATTCAAAATCAACAAATCAAATGTAATAGTAAAATGATCTGTCATCTCCTGAATAAATGATTGGTAAGGTTTAGTGTGTTGACATTCTTAAATTTCGAAAGTACGCCGAATGAAATACAAGCGAATCTGGGGTAACATTGTCTTGATTCGTAGTTGCATCAGAAATATTTAAATGACAAGTCAAACGAAAGTATATGCAGTTTTGTGTGAAACGGTTGACCCTGATTAGCACAAGCTACAAATTTGTAATGACACCACAAGGTGTCGTAATTGACATGTTCAATAATAGTGGTGACTGAACAAGTTCACCGTGTTTGAAATCAAATGAAAGTATGCTAAAACAATCTGAAGATTTGATTTACACCATGCCATAAAGCTTTTAGTTAAATATGGAACATCAAAGAACCACTATTTCCGATGAAAAAAACAATAATTACTGCGGAACGTTTGACCAGAAATGAAAGGATCGTTAAGTGGTACATTGTGATATGAAATGAATCGATGTACCATTGCCTTAACACACAACTGTGTTGAGACTGCTTTGGTTGTGATAAACAAAACGGATTTAGAACAAGTCAATAAATATGCAATTGAGTTCGTGTGTGAGGTGCGTAACCAACTTAGCGCACGCTTATTTTTGTGAAAGTATCACCACTAGGTGCTGAAACCAACAAACGATTTAGTAGAGTCGTAGACCAAACCAGTCTACTACGACTTGAAACCAAAGAATCTTTGCCAATCATGTGAATATGATGCTCTCAATACATCATATGACGTCTTAAACTGAATATGCGAAGTGAATAAGTTCAAGCAATTGAACTTGGTTTTAGCGTAACCCGGCAATAAACGTATGTATTAACAAAGGAATCTCATCATGGTTACGAAAATAAACCATGTGTGTAACTTGAAAGGAGAGAAGTCTCAAGACAGTGTGTCGACTTGGTAAGAAAATAGTCAATAGTCACAATAATGTAGGTCATTTGAATCACAAATCAGTAATTAGGTTTAGCAAGGTAACATTTTTAATTTCAATGAAGTGTTTGTTCGAAACGAAGTCACATGCGTAGCAAATGATGCATGTGTGTCATGAAAGTTTCCGAATACTGAAACAAGGACTACTTGCTAAAATGAAGAAATGGCCAAATATCGAAGCAAATGTGTGTTCGCTCTTAGCGAAGAAAATTAACGCTATACAACTACCATTTAGGGGAGTAGAGATGCAACATCTACTCACTAGAAGTAAAAGAAATTCAAGTACTTTCTGTTTGGTCAACGGAACTGGCATATGCGTCAGGTTAATGGTGTCCGTTTGAGTTAACAGATGTGGTTCCTAAGTAACAACTTTTGTGAATTTGGTCCTGGGTTCCCAACGGTCCTAAGTACCTGTTTTCTAGATTCTCAAGGTTTCGTATTTGTTGTAGAATTGTTCTGTGCATCGTGTAGGAAACGCCATTCTTGTGTACGTTAAAACAAATTATTGTCCCACAATTTCCCCCGGTATATTTTCTTCCTAAATTTACAGCTACTTGATCATTGATCAGTCGGGATATACGGGTTGGATCCTCGCAGTTAGTCCAATAAGTAGTTCGTCAATCCTTAGCAAGAGTCGCTGGCTCTTGTTGGCTAGCTCGTCCGACTCCTGGTAGCTTGATATTCATTTGAAAGTCATCGTCCTCTCTGTTGACAAGCAGAACTGGGGTTACCCAAAACAGAAATTTTGGTCTGTTATCTTCCTTCTCTATCAACCACTGAGGTTGCACTGTCAATCCTTGCATCTCCGAAAATGTAAGTCGCTACGGTGCATCGACTACAGGTGCGGTGCCTGGAATTAAATCGATGCGAGATTCGACTAATCGTTGAGGAGATGATTCTGGCAAGTCTTCGAGGAAGACTTCAGGATATTCTCTGATCACGGGGTATCTTCGAGTTTTTGTTCTTCGGCTCCCTTGTCCCCGACATGAGCCAGAAACAACACATCCTTTCCGCAACAGCTTTCGTGCCTCCAAGCAATTCGTGATCTGTAGAGACGTATCCTGCTTCGTAAGTCACGATCGTTTCTTCGTTCGTCATCAAGGTGCGGATATCAATCTCCGCTCGATCGCTTGGTAACTAATCCATCCCAATTACCTCGGCGAAGCTTCCTAACTCAACTGGCAGTAGATCTAGCGTAAACTTACGCTCTCCGGGTTCTATCTTGCCGATTCCGATTACTTCGTTGGCTTCCACTAGCCTCCCATTAGATAGTCCTATCGAGCGCGGGTTATCTAACTTACTTACTACTAAAATAAGTATATTCTGAAGCTAAAATTCGACAATAATATCAAATAGCACAGACGCACAATATTGACTACTATGAGACGTACCGATGGCCATGTTTGGACCCCGCGTGCTTCACGAGCTCCGATGTTGGATGTCCCTTCACGGTCTTGGTAAATCCTCCTTGGGCAATTTTTCCTAAAGTGCCCCACGTTCCCACATCGGTAGCAGCCTGGAAATTTATTATTATTATTACTTCTGTCCTGGTTGTCGTCATCGTTCCCTCCTTGTCTGGGACTCCCCGCCCAACAGGCATCCTTGTTATGTCCTTTCTTTCCACACCTACCGCACTTAGGCTTCCGAAATTGACATTCGTGGTGGTACTTGCACCCAGCACCTCTCGGATTAGCTTCCACGTAACTCTCAACATTGGCTTGATTGTTGTTAGGGCAATCTTTCTTAAAATGCCCTTTATCCCCGCAGTCAAAACAACCTCGAACGGGTATTTGTTATTTAATGGTCCTACTTTGATAGTCGTTGTTGTCGTTGCTTCCTTCGTGATCCTCGTTATCAACTTGACCTTCATTTCTGTGTTCCATTCCAATCTGACACGTCTCCTTGACATGCCCTACTTTGTCACAGTCATCACTTCTTCCATCCCTACATGTCCCGACATGATGAAGTAAGCAGTTACCACACTTAGGTAGGGTCCCCATGTACTCTTTCCTCTTTTTGACTTGGTCCTTGCTATTCGTTCGGGTATTCTCCTGGAAGTCAGTGGGCTTTCTCTTGTTCTTTCCGGGTGACTCCACCTGAGTTTCCTTCTTCTTATCAGGGTTTGAAAGCTTTTCCAGTCTAACTGCTTCTTTACTGAGTGCCGCACTTAACTTGATTGAATCAATGGTTGTTGGCGGAGCTGATACCGTCATTAAGCGCAGGATCTGAGGCACCAATCCCCAGATGAATGGCTCCATCCTTTTCAACTCTGGTTCTACTAGGTATGGAACAACCCGCGATAAATCGTGAAGTTTTTGTACGTACTCCACCACATTTGGACCCTCCATCCTTAGCTTCCAGAATTCGAATTCCAGCTTCTGGATCGCCATCTGAGAACAATACTCCTTACGCATCATTTCCTTCAGCTCATCCCATGTTAGAGTGTTCGTAGCAGCTATGCCCATCATTCGAATCTGAGAGTTCCACCATGACCAGGCCCCATCTCGAAGCGACCCTGATGCATATGGGACTTGTTGTTCTTTCGTACATCCGCAAAACAAAATCCATGTTTTCGGTCCATTTCACAAAGGTTATGGCATCTCCAGTGCTGTCAAAGTTCAGAGGCTCGCAGTAGAGGAACTGCTTATAGGTACAGCCATGAGGTGGGTTGCTTCCAGAGGTACCTCCGCTATGCTTGGGGCGAAGGGCCTCGAGCTGTGCAATGGCCTGTGAGATGCGCTCTTGTAGTTCTGCAGCTGTTGCTGGCAGAGGGTTGTTGGTCTCGAGGTTCCCTTGTATCGACATCTTTTAAAAGAAGATAGGTTAGGTCAGGTCCTTATGCATATAAGTATGTAGTTCGCGTATGTAATAACATTCATCAATCGCAAGTAAACACATAACATCCCATGTCATAACACAAACAAGTAATTCCAATAACGTATATAACGAGAATGTTGTGATTGAGCCTTCATTGTTTACCAACCACAATTACATTGTCTAACAAACTGTATTACATCGAAAGGGGGTACAGGGTCACTCTACCCTTGCCCAACAAGTATATCAGTGTATCACAATTACGTAGTCAGACGTGGTCTTCAAAAGTCTCCACAATCCTGGCTTATCATTAGTGTATTATAGGAACCATCGAAATGGCACGTCCGGCGTTGTAGAGGTGAATGTAGCAAACGGTGCGACCTATGAAGTCGGAAAATACTGCTGTAGCAATTGAATCGTTATGCGGGTGCTGAGTTGGGTTTAAGGGATGCAGTGTCTGGTAAATCAAAAAGAAATAGGGTCATGATCAAGTAAAGGTGCAGGTTCAGCGGGTGCAACATCAGGCGGACCCAAAAGGTGCAGAAGCTAGCTCAAGAGCAGGCTCTGGGTCGCGTAACGGTGTGGTGCCTTGAGTAGGTGATAGTGCGGCAGTTATGTCATCGTGGTCTGCGTCAGTAGTAGAAAGCTGTAATCCGGCTATCTGTAAGGCTGCAGGTGTCGCAGACTCGAAGGAGTCTGATATCGAATGTATGCTAGAATCAGAGGGTAGCTTGACAACAGGGGTCTCAAAAGTGAAATTTTGTAACGACGTTCTCATTAACTTTCCATCATCGTGGGCGTTATCGGAAGGACCATCAATATCACGTCGATATCATTATCAATTGTTCGTCGAGTATCCAACCTTCGGAAGGAATGTCCACAAGAGGCGCATTGTCGAGGATCGGAGCCATGGTGTGCTCATCATCGGGATGACCAGTCGAAGGGGTCATGGACTGAAATAAGAGTGACAGAAGGATTCTTGTCAGAGAAACCACCCGCAAAGGTAAAGTATCACCAAAATCTGGTAGCGCGGACTGTTGGAAGTCGTCCTCGTCCTTGGTCAGCATATCTGGATCACTCTCATGGTCTGACGTAAATGTCTCTGGCGCAGATGCAGTCTCATCATCTGTGACGGCGGCCGTAGGGTTATCAATGTCTGATAACTCGCCTTCTAAATAGTGTGACGTGTGTTCCGGTTCCTAATAGTCATAGCACGTATACCCATAGTAATTATTAACAATTAGTGTATGCAAATATTCACCACATATGCACGTATATCAATAATCATCAATTAAGCGTGTAAGTAGTAACAATTTAAGCATGTAATCATCCTAATCTTCCCCAGACTATCCCACCCAGTCTCTCAGACTAAACTCCCTAGTCTCTCAGACTAACTCCCTCTCTCAGACTAACTCCCTGGCCTCTAAGACCAACTCCCTGGCCTCTAAGACCAACTCCCTGGCCTCTAAGACCAACTCCCTGGCCTCTAAGACCAATCCTCCCAGTCTCTAAGACTAATTATCCCTAGCCTCTATGGCTAATTCCCTGGTCTCTAAGACCAACTCCCTGGCCTCTAAGACCAATCCTCCCAGTCTCTAAGACTAAATCCCTGGCTTCTAAGACCAATCCTCCCAGTCTCTAAGACTAATTATCCCTAGCCTCTATGGCTAATTCCCTGGTCTCTAAGACCAACTCCCTGGCCTCTAAGACCAATCCTCCCAGTCTCTAAGACTAAATCCCTGGCCTCTAAGACCAACTCCCTGGCCTCTAAGACCAATCCTCCTAGTCTCTAAGACTAAATACCTGGCCTCTAAGACCAATCCTCCCTCAGTCTCTAAGACTGATCCTCCCTCAGCCTCTAAGACTAATCCTCCCTCATCCTCTAAGGCTGAATTATAAACATAAATTTTGAAATGTGTACTTGTGCTTTTTTTTTTGTAATAATGTTTGTTTCCCTGGATCTGGACGTTTTGTGTATGCAATGAAAAAGTGTTTGAAAATGTTTTCGTGAGAGCCCTGATGATCGTAGTCTAAACTCGAGAAAGAATCCTAGTTCGCTACGACCGAAGCTCTGATACCAAGCTGTCACACCCTGACTATTGCGGAAGCGTGGGTTTATTTTGGTGTGACTTCTTAATACCATAGCAACAATCATAACAATGCTATATGATAAAAATACAAGACGTTCATCCATTCATTGAGTTTTAAAATACCACAAGATCAGTGTTTGGAAAAGTCGATACTTAAAATAATTTTACAAACCATACTTGTCTAAAACGTGTTCATAAGACATAACAAAAGACTTTTAATAAAACGAGGTTTAAGACATGCAACCCGTCCAGGTAAGGGTTACACCTCCCAAACCTACTGCCCTGGATGACATCTCATTCAACACAGCTTGACTTATGCATACTTCGCCCGATCCGCTAATTCCCTGAAATACATGTAGTTTGAAAAATCAACATAAAGTTGAGCGAGTTCATGTGTAAGCAACTATGTATAAACCTTTGTAATGTGTCTGTATGTATGAAAATCCCTGGTCTATAGCAATTAAGGAAAAAGAGATCACCATTGGGTTGCAAAGCAATGTATCTTCTCGTTGTCAACAATATGATATACTTAGTAATATTTACGAAATCATATTTTCACTTCTTTCATTTCCAAAATAATATTTACCAAAAATATAGTGTAATGGTATATCCCGGAATATTTCATAAGTTACGTTTTCTTGTTCGGTTTCTCAATATTACATGTGTAACTTAAATATTTTATTCCTTGAAATTTTTGGTATTATTTTGGAGTTGTAATTCCCATGGTATTTTGTAAGTTATATTATTTTACCCTAAAATAATATAACTAGTTCACAAGGTAAACAAATAGTCACACAAGCGTTTTGGTATACAATATATATTCCAAATACATATTTAACAAATTTTATTTACGAAAATCAACCTCCGGTACTTAGTATTTTTGTAATAAAAATCATGGCGGAGTTTATTTTGAAAACCAAGCTAAAAATATATTTGTAAACATTTGTTAGAAAAATATTTCTAAGTGTTGAAATTCTAGAAAAATTTCGCCAGAGTTTCCTTTGTAAATGGAGGCGTCCATGCTTTTTAGCATATCATTTTCTTTTGTAAAATCATTCAAACAATTAATAACCAACAATATACAATCTTTAATCACTAATCTTGCCAAAAATAAGCCTAAATCATAAACTCATGAACTTGAAAGTTTATAAAAACAAGTAGTAATTTATTAACATCATTAGTGAGTCTTGTTACCTTTAAAAATATGATTAGTTTCTTAAAAACTTTATTTTTAAAGGATTTAAACATTTACAACTTCTAATCATGATTTACAAAAATATTTCTTTGTGAAATTTTCTTGTCACACAAGTGTTTATATACTTGTTTACTTACTAGAAATGTGTTTAGTCCATACAAGATCCAAGTTTTAACAAAACTAATATTTTTCACTTGGTTCTTTCGAAAAACCACTCATAGATCTTTAGATCTACAAGTTTACAACTTTATTTTTCAAGAAGGCTTATATTTATTCAAGTTCAAAGTTCATGTGTGGATGGTTTCTTCATCCTTCCTATCTTTAACCTTCACATCTTGCTAGTTCATGTTCTTAAACATGATCTAGCAAGTCTAGGTGATGAATAATCTTACTTCTACTAACAAACAACATCAATAATCATAATAACATGAGAACAACATGACTTCAACCTCATTCTATTACTACTTCATCATTAGTTAGTTTATGTTCATAGACTTTGATTATGTTCTTTGGAGTTTCTTAATATTTATCATTCCTTCAACCATTAACCACCAAAAATAAGAACAAGATGATGATTTGAAGCACTTACTACTAGCACAAGGTTAGGGGAGACACAAAGCGTAAAAGTAGTGGATAAAAGAAAACTAGAGCGGTCCTTGAGCTTCCGAGTGCACCAAGCTTGCTTGTTGGACCTCTTGCACCCTTGGATGTATGGAAATTGCTTGAACAAGAGCTTGATGGTGGTGATATGGTGGTTAGTGGTGGCGGCCGTAGGTGGGGAAGGAGGAAGAGAGAAAGCTTGAAGTTTGTTGTTTGGTGAAAATGAAGTGTTATACTAATGTGTTAATTTATAAACCAATTCCATTCTTTATCCATCATACAAAGTGTTTCTAATCTTCCAACATGTGCCAATAAAATAATCAAAAGAAAACAAGAGTGGGTCACCCCTTGATGACCGTCGAATGGGGGGGGGTAGGGGGTTGGGTTGTAATGTAATGGTTACAATTTAGTTAGGATCTAAAGTGCTTAGTTAGTGTATTAGTGTGTGTTATGTAATATAAGGTTTGTTAGGGTGTTCGGGGACCCTAACTAGCTCAGAAAAGTAAAAACAATGTGCTTGGTAATATCTTTATGTTCCGGGTAAAGTCCGGTTGTTCGGTTGGATGTTGATCCGTTAAAGTGCTAAATAAAGCTTTAAAGTGTCTTTTATATTGTTTTTAGTGACACATTAAATTCCCAACACTTTGGAAAGTATCTAGGATTGTTTTACCAAGTTTTTACACTTTACTAGCACTATTAAATGCTGAATTTTTGGTATTTAGTGCAGAATTCTGCACTTAAAGTATGTTTTAGGCACTTCCCGGCACTGTAATTATCACCTAGTGACGCGGTTTTATGGTCCTCACTTCCCTACACTCCCTACTAGTGTAGTACCCTGTCTCTGGCTCATACTGGCCTCAAAAACATTGTCTGTCGAGGTGCTGGCATTGTCAGCATGTTTTTTGGGTTATCAGTTTAGTGTGCTAACTGTGCTTTGTGCATCAAGTTTGTCACTAATATTTGTATATAATAAATGAAGTGACAGTATGAAAGTGATGCATGTGTATGTATGTAACAAAAATCAGTAAGCAGTTTAATCACAGTTGTAATCAAGCACAGTCATTAAGCACAAATTAAGAATTAATTAATTGTACGGATACTTGTAAATGTGAGGGTTGTCACAGCGGAGATGCTGATAGATCTTTTTACTAAATTGGAAAACGTCCATGAAGCAAGGATCAAGAGGATAAGGAGTGATAATGTCACGGAGTTCAAGAATCAGATTCTTGATCTCTATTGTCTTCGCAAGGGAATTGAACATCAATATTCTACTCCTTATACACCTCAACAGAATGGAGTTGCTGAGTGGAAAAACAGGACGTTGATTGAAGCCGCTAGGACTATGCTTTCAGATTTAAAGCTTCCAGTTCTTTTCTGGTGAGAAGCTGTGAATACAACTTGGTACGTCTTAAACAAAGTTTTAACCGTTAAACGATTTAACAAAACATGTCATGAACTTATGTTTAACGAGAAACCAAACTTAACAGGCTTTGAACCATTTGGATTACCCTGCACCATTGTGCGAAACAAAGATAAAAAAAAATTCTGTGAGGTGGCTGAAGAAGGCTACTTTCTAGGTTACGTTCCTGGCACACCGAATAAAAGGGTTTTTAATATACAAACTGGTAAAATTGAGGTTGTTTTTAATGTTGAAATTACTACATACAAACCTCAACAATCAACGAGTGTTACAGCTATATTATATGATTATGAAAGTGTTTTTAAATCATTTAATATTCCTGAGTTTTCAAATGCAGATGACTCTCCGTTAATTCAGACTGTGATCAGTGAAGATGATAAAGGAGAGTTCATGCCTAGATCGAGTGTTTCTATGACGGATGCTCCGGAAACTTCCTCAAGTGCTCCTGTTTATGATTCAAGCGATAGTGAGTCTGAACCCATTCAGGGGGAGGATTTCATTAATCCGTTTACGAATCAGAATATTTAGGGGGAGGTTGGATCAAACCTGGGTGATACTTTAGAAGTGGATAACATTGCTACTACATGAGCAAATATGGATCATCCAGTTGACATGATACATGGAGATCCTACTGCAGGTGTTCAGACAAGACGAAGCATAGCAGCGAATACAGCGAATACAGGTTTATTTGTTTCGATTGAGAAGACTGGGTTGTGAACGAGTGCTTGTATAGTTGCTTTATTTCCCAAGAGGAGTCGAAGAACATTCATATGGCTCTGAAAGACAATTCTTGGGTTGAAGCTATGCAAGAGGAATTGGCCCAGTTTGCAAAATTGAAGGTTTGGGAGTTAGTTGACCTTCCTAAAGGTGAAAGAGAGATTGGCACTAAATGGGTGTTTAAGTGCAAGAAGGATGAAAGAGGAATCATGACGTGTAATAAAGCTCGATTGGTGGTCAAAGGTTTCAATCTGCAAGAAGGGATAGATTACAATGAAGTGTTTGCACCAGTGGCAAGGTTGGAAGCAATTCGGTTGTTCCTAGCTTTCGCTTCATTCAAGGGCTTCAAAGTTTACCAACTAGACGTGAAGAGTGCGTTTCTTTATGGGAAAGTCCAAGAAGTGGTGTATGTCTCACAACCAGATGTGCTCGTTGATCCAGATTATCCAGATCGTGTGTATAAACTTGATAAGGCTTTGTATGGATTACATCAAGCTCCCAGGGCACGGTACGAGACACTGTTTACACATCTGATCAAGAATGGTTTTGAAAGAGGTCAGATTGACAGTACACTGTTCATTAAGAGAAAGAAGGAAGATTTTCTGCTGGTACAAGTATACGTGGATGACATCATCTTTGGGTCATCATATGAAAACATGTGTAAAGAGTTCGAGAAGGTGATGAAGAGCAAGTTTGAATTGAGTGCTATGGGTGAGCTGTCTTACTTTCCGGGATTACAAGTTGATCAGAAGGAGGATGGGATGTTTCAACACAGATGTGTATGACATTTTGTCTCGATTCAAAATGGAGGATTGCGCTACTTTCAACACACCCATATGTGAAAATCACAATCTTGGCCCAGATCATGAAAGTACTGAAGATGTTGATCCTACTCAATACAGGGCAATGATTGGTTCTCTAATGTACTTGACTGCTTCAAGACCAGACATCATGTTTGTCGTGTGTCTGTGTGCCAGATATCAGGCTAATCCAAAAGAGTCACACATGAAAGCGGTGAAGCGTATTCTTCGTTACTTGAAGGGGAAACCTAAACTTGGGTTGTGGTTTCCAGCTGATAGTGATTTGAAGTTTGTTGCTTACACTGACTCAGACTTTGGAGGATGTAAGTCTAACAGGAAGTCTACAACAGGTGGTTGTCAGTTTTTAGGAGGCAGGATTGTGTCTTGGCAATGCAAGAAGCAATCTTGTGTGTCTACCTCTACGTGTGAAGCTGAATATATTGCTGCGGGTAGCTGCTGCTCTCAGGTTCTCTGGATACAACAGCAGATGCGCGATTACGGTTTGGATTTCACTCGTACTCCTATTATGATATACAATAATGCCACAATTTCTATAACAAATAATCCCGTGAAACACAGTCGCACAAAACATATTGACATTCGTGATCATTTTATACGGGATTGTGCTGAAAAGAAACTAATTGAACTGCACCGAGTCGACACACTAGATAACCTTGCTGATCTTTACACTAAAGCTTTTGATAGAGCTCGCTTTGAACATTTAGTCGAACTCAATGGGATGAGGAATCCTGAATAACTGGTTTTTCATAAGAATTTTGTAAATAGTTTACTGCTTTCTTAAAAATCCAAAATACAAAAAAATTGAAAAATAAAAAACATTAAAAAATAGAAAATCAAAAATGAGTTATCACTATGTGAAAAAGAAGAAATGATAGTACATCAGCAAGTTAGACTATCACGCTGAAAATGAATTAAATTGCTTAAGTGTGATAGCAGCTTCATCATACGATGTACCAGTAGGCAAAAGCATGAAATAATCAACTTACCAATGTGATATAAACCTAAACAAACTGAGTATGAGTGGGGAACACATCAGTGGTGTATGGTTTAATGACCTTAAATTTTGCGTTGATAGATTGCAAAAACCAGAGGTTTTGGGTTTTTATGCTGTTATTTCATCCGGGGGTATCAGGGTTGTCCTTCTGCTGCATCCAGATACATGCTGACCTAGGCACAACCAGGATATCCTAAAAGAGCTAAAAATGCCAAAACCCTGAAAATAAAGAAGCTCTCCTAGAGAGTCATTCAAAAAGTGCAAAATGCATAAATCGTACCAAAAATGGTATTTGTCTTAGCCCTCGTTATATATTTTGGTCTCTTTGCTATACGGAAGTACTGACCTGATCACCAATTATCTATCGTTGTAAAACAAAACGGATGAATTCAGTATACTCACCTTCTATGATGAATCTTTGTGCATACCTTGATCGTGGGGGTACATCCTGAAGTGGGACACGCTAGTATATCAGTAATAAAATTACCTTAACTTATCATTCGGTAATGGTACTTGAAATGTTCATGCATTTTGTTTAAGTGGACAAACATACTGGTAATCGTCTTGGACTGCTTTTCACAAAAAAAAATATATAAAGAATTATCTAATAGTGTGAAACAGTTTGATTGTGCTGATATGATCTTCTTACCGGTGATTCTCACAAAAATAGAGTGTTTATTGCTTTTGTTATTTACTTGCTTTCAAAAAATATAAAAATATAAAAATATAAAAATACAAAAATAGTGTATTTTTCTGTTAAAATTCTTAATGTACGGAAAACTGTTATTCTTTGAGGAATTATTACTGATAGGGGGAGACGGTGTTAGAAAGTGAGTTCAAAATTTTAAATCTTATAGGGTCTTGTGTGTTAGAAAAAAGTTGTGCGTGTTGGTGCTGAATTGAAAATGCTTAATCTATGATACACTTTAACTATCTCTTGAATAATAATAATTTATTTAACTTTGTTGAAAAAATCTTATGGTTTCTCGAGATGTTTGTTTTATAGTATACAGATTGAAGCAGTATGTTGCTGAGAAATTGTTGTGTTGAGAAAATGAGAGTTTGATTGGATGCATGGTAGAACCTCCTTTCTACATTGCAAACAAAGTTGAAGAGTTTGAAGATTGCTGTACAAATGCTAAACTGGAGTTTACTCAAGTGCTAACGTTTTGAAGATTTGGTGATTGGATGCATTAGCTTAGGGGGAGTCTGTTGCTCACAGAAGCTGTTAAAGCTGAAGCTATCCAAAGACCAAAGACAATGCAAGACTACATGAAGAATGCAAGATGACTGAAGACAAAGTTATTTTATGAAGCTATTGTCAAGGGGGAGTTTGTTGGTGCATATTTGTGACAACAGCTTAGATTTGGTCTTTGGATATCTTGTTATTAGTAAAACGATAAACGTTTAGAAGGTTTAGCTTTGTATTAGTGAAATAATAGAGTTTGGGCAAAACAAAACCCACATTGGGTGATGGGGGACAAATTGGGCCTAGCCCATGTAGGAAACCCTAGTCTAATGTTGCAACCTTGTATTATATAAACAAGGCTTTGCATTAGAGTTTAGGTTAATCAGCCAAAACTGCTTTTGAGAGAGATTTCGTGAGAGACAAAGGTCTTGGACGAATTTTGTGTGTGTTCGGGATCTTGATTGATTGTAATCAGTTTGATAGATAATCAATAAAGATCGGTTTAATTGGAATTCTGTTTTCTACTTGTTTCTATGATATTCTGGTCTAGAGGATTCCGCACTCTAGATTGGATTGACGATTCTGTGATGATCCATACAAACCAGGGGACCTACAAAAGCTCCATAACGGTCCGTGATGAACGGGTCGGTTTGGATTAGAATAAGAATGTAAAATTTAGTGATCTCTAACGTTCCATTATGAATGGGTCGACCGTTTAGAAGAAAGATAAGAAAGTAAATCATATACTATGTCGACCCATTCGTAGGGGATCGACATATTGTGAAAAATTATGTTAAAGAATGCATATTAGAAAGTTAGTTCTTATGATTATTGGAATTTAGTGTTGTATGATATGTAAACTTATTGACGAAATTTGTTGTTGTGGCATTAGGTAAATCGCAAGTTTAGGATGACGAGATCGGATCGAACACACCGCTTCATCCATATATGTGCTTTCGGTTAAAGTCGCTTTCTTGCTAAAAGGGTCAAAAATGATTTTTGTGATGTAATGTTAAACTTAAGTAGTTTGGTTGTTTTCTTTAAAAATCTTATTTTGGGTAGTTTGGTCAAAACACTTGTAATGAGTTTTTTTGTATGGTTGCAACCTGTATATGTTTAAAAAGTGTCGTAGCATTTAATTTTGAATGAAATTTGTTAAAAGCAGGAAATTGATTATCGTACGAACGGGTCTTGCCCAAATTTTGTTAAAACTTCGAATTTTAATGTCTTAAGATCGTCAATTTAGCTCATGAAAAAAGTGGGCGTTTCAAGTTGGTATCAGAGCCGAGGTTTAAGGGATTCAAGTATTAAGAGCTAAAATGCTTGAACTCAAACCGAAAGCTCGTATGAAGGTGTGTTCGTTCCGAAGCGCTATGCAAGTAAGTAAATCGTAAATTTGATTATGCTTATAGTTAGAAATGAAAGGGTATTTATAGGTTAATTGTTTATAAACCGGGTTTTAAGGCAAATGATGATGCTAAACGGGCCCGTTTTTAAATTACGGACATGTAGGAAAAAGAATCACGTAAAACGGACTTGTAGGTTGAAAGTTATGGAAGTTTTAAGTTGATTTTGAGTAAAAATCTTGAGCTGGGCAAATACAGGTTTTTATAACAAACCTGCTGGAAAAACAGCTCCCATGCGCCACGCGACAGGGATCAAGAATTTGTGCGCGACACGCGACAGCGGTCCACGACAGCCAGGAGGGTAATCCCTCGCGGCCCGCGAGGGCTTCAAATGCTGGCAATTTTTTTTTAATTTGTTTGTTTTGAATACGGGACTTGTTTTAAACGGTTTCTAAGGCCTTGTAACCAATGTTTAAGGTAATTTTGATATTAAGAATAATGAGGGAAATTATATATGAAAGATGAAAAGGTAAATCGTTACGATCAAGGATTATGATCTACACGATACGGTATGATCGTCAAAGAAGATAATGTATAAAGTATGCATTGTAAACTGAATGTAGTATGCTAACTTGAGTTCAAATATGATGAGGAGACATATGAAAAGAAACCTAATAAATGAATGAATGTTTTATGTAGATAACGGACACAGGGAATATAAACGATGATGATGTAACACGTCAAGAAGCATTCGATAATAAGATCACGGAAGCGGCTGAAAAAGTTATACATGCCAACCTTCCACAATTAGCCCAAGAAGTCGAAAGTCGTGTTTGGGGGTTGTTGATTGTTGGTGCACACATCTGTCGTCTTCGTCTTATATAGAGTCTCGAGTTCGTTGCGGATGTGATCGAGCTTGATGTCATCATATCAAAAGATGACATCATAATGGTGACATCAATGTTGACATCATCACATGACAACATCACATGAATTGCATGGAAACTTGAATTCAGAATGTTATATTTGATTGTTGTCCGTTTGAAAAGTCAAAGTACATGACCGTTTGAATTAGATGTCTGTTTGAAAGTGTCATGACCGTTTGAAGGGTGGAATGTCACCTTCAAACGGTCAGGGGTCATTTCCTATAAAAAAGGCTTCAAACTTTCATCATTTGTAACTTTCCGGCCAGAGCAACGAAGTGCTGCCGAAGTGTTGTCAGGTTGTAAAACGTTATAGAATCAATACTACAACAGTTTATTGTGTAAATCTAGCTGAATTGAACTCTACACGTCTGTTTCCGCCTTTCGTTTAGAGATAAACTCTTCTGATCGACTCATTCGGGTCTGGAAACGATCCTACAAGTGGTATCAGAGCTCAGGAGGAAGAGTTCATACCAATTCAGCCACAAATTCTGATTTTCTACACCTTCTTTCAAAATTTAAGAATTTTTCACGGTTAAAATTGGATCAATTTTTCACAGAATGTGTAAAAGTGCATTTTAACAAACCCTTGAAAGTTTCAGTTCAAAATTCGAAGTAAAAGTGGTTAAAATGGCTTAAAAACTGGTGACCGTTTGAACAAGCCCATCGCCTGACCGTTTGAAATTGACCCTGACCGTTTGAAATTGACCCTGACCGTTTGAAATTTGCACCTGACCGTTTGAAACTGCACCTGACCGTTTGAAACTGCACCTGACCGTTTGAAAACTGCCTGACCGTTTGAAATTTGTACCTGACCGTTTGAAAACTGCCTGACCGTTTGAAATTTTGTACCTGGCCGTTTGAAGCTGACATGACCGTTTGAAACATGATTTCCGGTTGAAAAGTTTTGTGAAAGTTCATCGAATATTGTGTAACATTGAATTTGAGAATGTCAGTCGGTCACATGTGAGTGCTTAGTTCAAGAAATAGCATGTGATTTTGGATTGTCTATCAAGCATTATCACGTGAATTCATTTGGAGTTGGTTAGTTGCATGTGATCAGTAGGTTGAGGACAAATAGATTTGTGTTGGGTACTTAATATGTTCGGTTTAGTGGAGTTCAAGGTCCAATAAAATCAAGTTTGTACTAAAAGTTGTCGGCAATTTGTTGGCTAAGTGGATGTGTGTCAGTTGGTCATGTGAGTAATTTGGTCAAGGTTGTACATGTGATTAATATCTTTGTTCAAGGTTTCGGCCCAATCAAAATCATTCATTAAAATAGCCCATGTGAAACAATTAAGTATGTCGGCCCATATTAAAGTCTCTTGAATTCTTTAATTGTCAGACGGATATTTACTAGTCCACGTGATTCAAGTAGTTGTCGGTTATTAATCTTGTTTGCAAAAGACTGTGTTTGTATTAATCTTAGGGTCATACATCGCATCAAAGTCATACGGTTCAAAGTTGCTTGAAACAGTTCACAAGAGGTGGTTCAGTCCGTTTGAATTTAAACTCGTTCCAGGTCGTGTGGTTTAGTCAGGTCATTGGAAAAAGGTCGTTTGAATTTGATCAGGATCATTGCAGTCTGCACAGTGTGTCAACCTTCAGTCCGCACAGAATATTCACCAGTTCGAGTACCAGTCTTATTCTGTTAATTGATAAGTCTTTAAACTGATTGTTGTTTGTGTGTTTGTTGTCAGGTATTTTACTAGGTGATACAGCTCATTAGAGATCAGTAGTTTTTGAAACAAGAAACTTTGTATTTGTGAAGCTTTGAATTTAAAAAATGAGTGAAGATTTCTACAACGTGTTTGCTACTCCGACTACTCCGGCTTCCATTGCTCAGAACATGAATTTGGAAAACGAGACCGGAACATTACAAAAACCCCCGAAATTGATGAGAATAGAAGAATACTACGGATGGAAAGATAGATTTGAAAACTGGGTTCAAGCTAATCATCTCAGATCTTGGGAGTGCATTCTGAAGAAATATGTTTTGCCACAGACTGATTTGAAAGTTGACAAAAGAATATCTGAATTTAGTGATCAAGAACGTGATATGTATAGAGCTGAAAAGATTAGTCTACTTCAGCAAGCTATCAAAGAAGACATTTTCATATTGCTTCAGCATGACAAAACTTCAAAGTCAATCTGGGATGCTTTACGTGTTAAGTTTGAGGGTAGTGAGAAAATGATTAAGTGCAAGAAGGTGTTGCTCAAGAAAGAGTTTGATCTGTTCAGTAGTTTACCGGGAGAAGATACGAAGAAGCTGATTGAACGTTATTGCCACTTGGTGCGATCTATGTCAATGCTTAGTATAAAAAAGGATCCTGAAGAATGGGTAGACAAATTAGCTGATGCGTTACCGCAAAAAGAGTGGGGAACTTATTTGATGATCATGAAAAACACAGGGGTTTATGATGGGTTAACAATTGGTCAGTTTATTGAGAAAATTGAAAGTCGGGATTTGGAACAGCAAAAGATCACTAGGATGAATAGTCCAAGTGGTCAACAGGATGTAAAAATTTATTACAAAGGTAGTGTTCCAGAAACTGAAAGAAGCCCGAAAATCCAGACTACTTTTAGTGCTGGAGATTCATTGGAAAAAGCTGATCAAAGTTCAAACAAAAGCAGCAGTGGTTTCTCATTATATCCGAGTGTCAATCCAAAGAGTTCATCAGAAAGTTTTCAGCATCAAAGCTCAAAAATGGGAAATGGTTGTGTGATACAATGCAATATTGCCTTGAATCTTCCAGATGGACAAAGTTTTTCTGAGGAGGTTGCGAAAGATCACATGGCATTACTTGGTTCCGTGCTTCTCTCGTATGATGGTCTAGTTGCAGGTCGGATCGGAAATCCTATGCTCACAAAGGAGGATTACGATCAGATAGACGCCGAAGAGATGGAACTGATGGATATCAAATGGTGTCTAGCTAGCGTTCTTAGACGTGCTGAAAAGTTCAAGACAATTACCGGGAGAAATGACTTTCTTGATGCTCATGTATCTACTTTAGGTTTTGATAAATCTAAAGTTACTTGTTTTCGATGCAGGGAGAAAGGCCATTTCAAACGGGAATGCAAGAACAGGGAAGCTAGTGGTGCTCAGAATCCATTTGGCAAAGATGATTATTACCGGAAAGCCATTTATCAACAGGTTGGTCAATCACAAGATTCACAGACGGCTCATGGTAGAAGAATCGAGGATTCAAAAAGAGCGTGTGTGGTGGATTTTGACTGGAACAATTATATATCTCCTGATAGCAAAGCATGCATAGTCAATCAAGATGATGAGAGGCTACCTGAAGGCTTCAGCTGGGATATGTTTGTAGACGAAAAAGGAGATTTTAAAGCTTTCATTGCAAAAATAGTGAAAGAACCTGATATGTTTACTGCATGGATGAAGTCTATTGGTGAGACTGTGAAGAATGTGGAGGAAAAGTCTGTTGCATCTGAAGAAAGCTCACAGAGCTCAGATGATAGTTCACAAAGTGATGAAAGTTCAGAAAAGGAAGTTGTTTTTGATAAAACACCATCTGATTCTGGTTCTTCGGATGATAATGCTGAAAATTCAATTGAGTTTGATCAATCACCAACTGATGACAGCAGTAGTGATGATGATGAAGAAAAAAATATTAATATTGCAAAATCTCATCTATCTCCTGAAAGTTTTCATTTTTATTTTGCAGATCGCTTGGAAAAACTGAAAGAGAAACAAGCTGCAAAAGAACAAATGAAACAGAAGTCTGAAAGTGGTGATCACACAAAGGAAGTTGTTCAGAATGAAGAAGTAAAAAGTGTTGCTGAGGAGATTGCTGAACCAGAAAAGATACATGAAGCAGAAAAGGTGGTTGAAGTTGAAAAAATCATAGAAGTTGAAAAGATTGTGGAAGTCATTAAACCTTGCTTGAAGTGTTTGGAATCATGCAAGGAATGTGCAGCAAAAGAAGAGAAGCTAGCTGAATTTGAGAAGATGAAGGAACAGTTATTGTTCAATCTCAACTATGTGAAAGAATCTTATGATGTCTTGAACAAAACAGTAACTGGTCTTCAAAAGACAAATTCTGAAAGAGAACAAGCGCTAACAATGATGAATGCTGTGATGATGACAAAACAGAAAGCTATAAACTTCTACATAGAAGAAAGTGCTAAGTGGAAGCAAGAATTGGAAACTGAAAAGATAGAAAATGAGAGAATCGGACGATTATTGCAGAGTTATTCTAGTTCTGGTTATCTTATTGATAGAATTTATCCGACTGTTGCAGGTATGGAAGCTTTTCAAGATGAGAAGACAAAGAAGAAGGATACTGGTAAGAAACCGAGTGTTAGATATAACAAGTGTCCGCCTCCGATCTGGGAAGGTTATTCTCCCAGAAAACCAAATGAGGAGCAAGTCGAAAAAGCAGTCAATATAAAGCTAAAAACCGATACAACTGATGATTTACCAGATAACATTGATGTCACGTTTACCTCGTCCGATACTGATCATGAGTCTGAGTTAATAAAAAAGGTGGTCGATCAGGTGTTGGATACTGAGGAGGAGTCTGAGTCAAAGTCTGAGTCTGGAGGGTCAAATTCGTCTGTCAACAGTCCAAAGTCGTCGGTTAAACGGTCTTATAGTAAAGAATTTTTGTTATCGAAAGCAAATTTGGATGATGAAGCATTTGAAGTTGCATACACTTTAAATGATTCGGACAAATTATACTCTGACAAAGAGTTTCCAATAAGAAGTGTTCGTTTTGACATGATCAAAAAGGTTTTCAAAATGACATAAATTAATATTTCTGAAATAAAAGATTTAAATCTTATTGAAAAACCTAAAAAGTACACTTCAAGAGTTCAACAACGTCTAAACAAGAAAAAGGGTTACAATTCTGGTTCTGGTTTTCAAAAGAAACCAAACCAAAATCGTAGTTACAAAAAGAAAGGTCTTGGATTTATTCAACCAGAAAATCATAAAAATTTGAAAAATTCTAAAACAAAAACAGAATTTGTGTCAGGTGGAAGTGCAGAAGAAACCATTCTGGAGACAATCAAATCAAGATTTTCTTGCTGAAAAGAAGAAGAATGGAACTGAAGTTTGTCACTCAAAAGAAACTAGAACCTGTTACAAATGCAATGAAGTTGGTCACATTGCATGGAATTGTCCGAAAAATGTCAAGTCAAAACAGGGAGTTTCTAACAAGTTGGAAGGAAAAGTTGTTGATATTGAACCACCAACCGAAAAATTTAAAATTTTTGAAAACTCAACTTATGAGGTTGGTGAGTGTTCTAAAAAGAATTTTTATAAAAAGAAAGAGAAAGACAACCAAGCGTGGGTTGTTAAGAAAGTTGATGAGAAAGTCGGCGATGAATCTGGTTCTACAAAGCCAGAAGAGCCACAGGTTGAGATAAAAATTTTAGTGAATGATGATGAGTTTCCATCACTGAAATTTGAAGAAGTTAAACAGAAAGTTGGTAAGGTTGATATCTCGAATCAGTTTTACAACGAGAATACTAAGTTTGATGTCGAGAAAACATTCAATGGAAGTGTTAAGAAAATTTTTAGGAAAATGTTGAATGGGAAAGCTAAGGGGGTTAAAGATTTTTATGCAACTAAAAAGGCAACTTACAACCCTACTGTGCAAGAACTAAAAGCCATCAAGTCTGAGAAGACTTGGATGGAAGTCTGTTTCCCTTGAAGTCTTAGGACTATGCCGGAGATCCCAAGTTTGTAATTGTGGATCAGGAATCGGCATCTTTCTTGAAAATTGATGATTGTGAATGAATCTTATAAAGTTTAAATTTTTACAGGATAAGTGTGAATTGCCGGAGCTTCCAGGTTGGTAAGTGTGAAGCATGAATCGACATCTTATGGTTTGTGTAGATGTTTTATTCCTACATGTGGTTATATGATTTGGATATTTTTACAAGTGGTAAGAGGTTGGATCTTACAAAGTGATTCGTCAAGGTCATTAATTTGAACTTGATGTAATCCTCATATATGTGATTGAATGAACAAGATGATGAACCCGAACCTACAAGTGGTTAAAACAAAACTTATTTTCCGGAAAAATCATTTTGGTTAAAACAAACTTAAGTGTTTTGAAATCATAATGAGAAAATAGTTTTGTGTAAGGGGGAGTTCTGATTGTTTATGCCAAGTGGATGGCGAATTGAAGCAATTTGATATCAGTTGTCACTTTATTGTACAGTTTGGTTTTCAAATTTCCTAAAATGTGTTTGCATTTTAGGGGGAGTAAGAATTTTTAGAAAATCCAAAAACATTTGAAAATTTGAAAAAGCCAAAAACATGATAAAACCTACTGGCAAAAAGACAAAAACATGATAAAATCAAAAATGAGTTTTTGTGTCAAAGAAGAGGAAATGATAGTACATCATTAGACAGTCACAGTATGCTAAAGAAATGTAATGTTTAAATAGCGTTAAACAGTCTCACTGATGATATGCTGATAGGTTTTTACACATTTAGTAAACTTTTTCGGGATATAAACTTAAATTCATACTTGCTTATTTTGTGGGGAACACTACTTGGATATATAGGTAACCCCTGAAATCTCGTTTGAAAGGTCCCTCTTTCTGAGATACTAGGTCTTTATGCTCAGTGATATCTGGGGTATTATCCCGGGACTTCTGATTTTGCGGAAGCAATGGCCTAGTCCCCGGAGAATACTTTCTGCTTGCTTGAAATATAGCGCCGCCCTCAGCAAATTGATGAAACAATAAAATTGATAGTCATTGTTGTTGTAATTCAAAAGATCCTCTAAAGGGGACCCACCAAAAGTCAAAGCCGTCATCTCTCTGTGTATCGAAAGATCGACCTGAGCTCTCACGGCCCTCGCAATTTAACCCCTGACAGATATCATCTGTGGTATACTCACCTGTAAGACTGAATATTGGGATCTGGATACGGGAGTATATTCAAGAGGTGGGACACATGAATGAGTTTAAGTTCTTAAAACATCTAACTCATATCCTGAATCAGTTGAAATTTGTGTGAGAATTTAAGTGGATCATTATATCGGCAATCTAAGTGAATTGTTTAATTCTTAATGTGTAACTAAGCTCAACGGTACTTGTGACTTGTCAAAAACTGATATGATCCTCTTGCACAAACTCACAAAATATATTGTCTGTAAATATTTCTTTATTGCATTTCTTTACTTTAAAAAGTCCAAAAAGATTTTAAGTGTGTTTTAGCATAAATTTTTGAAAATTCAAAAAGATTTTCGACAACTGATGTTGGAAAGCTGATTTTCAAAGTTCCGAGTGCTAAACATGATGACATTGTTGTGAGGGGGAGTGTGTCTTAATCATCAAATGTGTTTTGACAATCAACAAGTGGTTCATCATAAAGAAAGTAGTTAGAGGGAGAGTCGTTGTTGGTGCACATGTTTATGAAAGAGAATTAGTGTTGGTGCATTTAATTTGTTAAATTCATAAAACTTATTTATGGGTTAAGAATGTGCAGGAATAGCCAAGTTTCAATTCTGAACCTGAAGATAAAGTGCCAGGTTCCGATACCTGAGGACTATGTGATTTCAACAAGCCAAACTGCGATCCCAGCATATTGAAAGGGGGAGTCTGAAGACATCCAAGTAGAGATTGATCGTGAGGAGTCTATTGATGCTGAAGAGAAAAAGGAGATAAAGATTTGAGGATTCTTACAACGTCAGACACTTCAAAGAGTTCGAGAGGACTGATAAAGACTGAAGATGCGAAGACTCGACACTTAAGACTCGTCAACATCTGAGGGGGAGTCTGTTGGTGCACACATCTGTCGTCTTCGTCTTATATAGAGTCTCGAGTTCGTTGCGGATGTGATCGAGCTTGATGTCATCATATCAAAAGATGACATCATAATGGTGACATCAATGTTGACATCATCACATGACAACATCACATGAATTGCATGGAAACTTGAATTCAGAATGTTATATTTGATTGTTGTCCGTTTGAAAAGTCAAAGTACATAACCATTTGAATTAGATGTCTGTTTGAAAGTGTCATGACCGTTTGAAGGGTGGAATGTCACCTTCAAACGGTCAGGGGTCATTTCCTATAAATAGGCTTCAAACTTTCATCATTTGTAACTTTCCGGCCAGAGCAACGAAGTGCTGCCGAAGTGTTGTCAGGTTGTAAAACGTTATAGAATCAATACTACAACAGTTTATTGTGTAAATCTAGCTGAATTGAACTCTACACGTCTGTTTCCGCCTTTCGTTTAGAGATAAACTCTTCTGATCGACTCATTCGGGTCTGGAAACGATCCTACATTGATGCTATGATGACTAGTAAGATTGAAGAGTTGAAGGAGATGTTTGAAGGGTCTAAAGGTAAAAGTAAGGAACGAAGGTGTACATACAAGGATTTTATGGCGTGCAATCTCTCTTCATACAATGGGGAGGTTGATCCGATAAAGTGTCAAAGGTGGATCACCAATATCGAAGCCGTGTTTATACGTAGCCAATGCGAGAAAGAAGACCAAGTAATGTTTGCTACGGGTCAGCTTCAACAACAAGCCAAGGATTGGTGGGATACGCAATGTAAGGAGTTAGGTGAAGAGAAACTCCAAACCTTAACTTGGCAAGAATTCAAGGAGCCGTTTCTGAAGTATCATTGCCTGTAGTTGGCAATCGATATAATACATGAAGAATTTTTGCGTCTTCGCCAACAGAAGGAATCTATTGATGAAATCACCAACACCTTCTTTGATAAGCTAAAGTTTTGTGAAGACTTTATTAAGTCTGAAAGAATGAAGATCAGTCGATATCACGGCATGTTGAAGGCTGAGTTTAGGGAATTTATCACTCCCTCGAAGCGCGAAACTTTGAATGAACTTATCAACTGGGCTCGGGATAGAGAGATTGAGTTGAAGCGACAAGTAGAAAGGGGGGAGAAAAGAGCGGTTGAAAAGCCCACAACTATGAGCCCGTCCAAGAAACCTAAGCAACATGATAATAGAAACAAAGGAGGATTTAAAACTAGTATTCCTCCATGCAAAACTTGTGGGAAGCTTCATACGGGAGAATGCCTGCTGGGAAAGAAGGGATGCTACAACTGTGGTCAGGAAGGGATCCTTACTATAAGTGCCCTAGTCCCGTGAGGATGTCTTTCAATTGCTTCACTCCTGGTCATGTCAAATCCGAATCTCCGAAGCTCAAGCAAAAAGGGCAAAAAGACGGGAAGAAGGATGAAAATCAGAAGGCCCGGGGAAGGATGTTGCAAATTACCACTGAGGAAGCTAAGGTTCTACCGAATGTTGTATCAGGTATTTTCTTGGTCAACCTAATACCCGTGAATGTGATATTCGATTCCGGTGCTAGTAGATCTTTTGTGTCAAATGAACTTATGTGCCACCCCTCTTTTAAAAAAGAATGAATGTCTATACCCTTAGAGGTAAAAGTAGCGGATAACAAAAGTTACATGTTGTGTGAAGTGTGTAAACACTGTAAGATCACCATAGAGAGTGAGGATTTCGAAATAGATCTTATTCCCATGGCTTTGGGGGAATTTAAGGTAGTGGTGGGTATGGATTGGCTACCCCGTTATCATGTGGAAATTCAATGCGAGACAAAAGTTATTCATGTATGGTCACCTAGTGGGAGTCGAGTAAGTATTCATGGGGAAAGAAAACTAGAGATGAAATTGTGTACGATCGTCGAGGCGGTTAAGTATGCAAGAAATGAAGGCAAGGCATTTTTGGCTTATGTGGTTGACACTAAATAAAAGACACCCGAATTTGGAGAAGTAGAAGTTGTGAATGAGTACTCGGATGTGTTTCCGGATGAATTACTGGGATACCACCCGAGCGAGAGGTGGAATTCCGAATTGAATTAAACCGGAGCGCCAAACCAGTGGCCAAAGCTCCCTATAGATTAGCTCCCACTGAAATGCGAGAGCTAATGACACAAATACAAGAATTGCTCGATAAGGGCTTCATACGCCCGAGTGTGTCACCCTGGGGAGCCCCGGTACTTTTTAGGAAAAAGAAAGATGGTTCGATGTGCATGTGCATCGACTATCAAGAGTTGAACAAGTTGACAGTGAAAAATTGATATACCCTACCTCGAATAGATGATCTTTTTGATCAATTGCAAGGAGCGAGCTAGTTTTCGAAAATTGATTTGCGCTTGGGATATCACCAACTACGGGTACGAGAGGAAGATGTTCCGAAACCCACGTTTAGAACCCGATACGGACATTATGAGTTTTTGGTAATGTCGTTCGGACTAACTAATGTGCCGGCCGCATTCACGGATCTTATGAATAGAGTTTGCCAGCCCATGTTGGATAAGTCCGTAATAGTATTCATAGACGATATCCTGGTTTACTCCCATAATAGAGCCGAACATGCGAACCATTTGCGTGAAGTATCAGAAACACTTCGAGGGAAAAGCTTTATGCAAAGTTTTCAAAATGTGCTTTCTGGCTTAGAGAAGTACAATTTCTCGGCCATGTCATCAATAAGGAGGTGTCTTGGTGGATCCAACTAAAGTGGAGGCCGTTATGAACTGGGTTCCTCTAAAGAACCCGAGTGAAGTAAGAAGTTTTCTGGGTTTGGCTGGGTATTACCGAAGGTTTATACAGGATTTTTCCAGAATAGTTTTACCCTTGACCAAACTGACAAAGAAGAATGAGAAATTTGTATAGGGGCCTGACCAAGAGAAAGCATTTCAATCGTTAAAGGGTAGGCTGTCTAGTGCACCAGTGTTAACCTTACCCGAGGGATCGGAAGACTTGGTTGTATACACCGATGCTTCACATCAGGGGTTAGGAGGTGTTCTAATGCAGCGGGGTAAAGTGATAGCCTATGCCTCAAGGTAGCTTAAACCGCACGAAAACAACTACCCAACGCACGATCTGGAATTGGCCGCACTGGTATTCGCGTTGAAACTGTGGCGACATTATCTGTATGGAATGAAATGCAATATATATTCATACCACAAAAGTCTCAAGTATTTCTTCGAACAAAAAAGACTTGAATATGAGACAGCGAAGGTGGCTGGAGTTAATTAAGGATTATGATTGCAAAATCCTTTATCACCCGGGGAAGGCCAACGTTGTAGCAAATGCATTGAGTCGGAAGGATTACCCACCTCCAATACAAGTTAAATCTATGAGAATGACAGTCACTCCTAAACTTTTGGGGTTGATAAAAGAGGCCCAAGCAAAGTCTTTAAGTGCTAATGATCCGATGAAAGAAAGAACGAAAGGATTTATCGATGAATTAAAAATGAATGCTAACGGCATCATGACCAGGTATGGCCGAATCTGGATACCTTGGTTATGTGAAGTGAAATCTTTGTTACTTGAAGAGGCTCACAAATCTCATTATTCGGTGCACCGTGGAGCAATGAAAATGTATCAAGATCTAAAAAGGGGATATTGGTGGCCCGGAATGAAACGCGACATAGTTAAGTATGTCAGCAAGTGTTTGATGTGTTCTCAAGTGAAAGCGGAACACCAGAAACCGTATGGAAAATTGAAACCCCTAGAAGTGCCGGTTTGGGAGTGGGAAGACATAACCATGGATCTCGTTACAAAACTCCCCAAAACAAAACGAGGCCACAATGCTATTTGGGTTATTGTCGACCGACTCACGAAAATTGCTCACTTTCTGCCCATACGAGAAACCATTTCTTCCGAAAAGTTGCGAAGATTTATGCGAATGAAATAATAGCTCGTCACAGAGTACCTGTGTCTATTGTGTCGGATCGTGACACAAGATTCACGTCTCGATTTTGGCATAATTTCATGAGAGTGTGGGCACAAAATTGCGATTGAGTACAACGTACCATCCACAAACAGATGGGCAGTCAGAAAGACATATACAAACGTTAGTAGATATGTTGAGGGCTTGCGTCATAGATTTTGGGGGAAACTAGGACGACCATTTACCGTTGGTAGAGTTCACATATAATAACAGTTATCAAAGTAGTATTCAAATGGCTCCATATGAAATGTTGTACGGTAGAAAGTGTAGAACCCTCGTGTGCTGGGGAGAAATAGGACAACGAGAACTCGCCCCTAAAGATGTTGTGGCGATAACGAATGAAAAGATTAATTTAGTACGGGCTCGTTTGAAGGCAGCGCAAGACCGATAAAAATCTTACGTGGATAGAAGAAGGCGCCCTATTGAATGTCAAGAAGGGGATCGAGTGTTTCTAAAGGTCTCGCCGTGGAAGGGTATAATACGATTTCGTAAACGGGGGAAGTTAGGCCCTCGGTACATTTGGTCGTTTAAAATTTTAGCTCGCGTTGTAAAAGTGGCATATCAGTTGTAGTTGCCTTCGGCTTTAGATGGAATTCATAATACATTCCACGTGTCACAACTAAGAAAATGTCTTGCGGATGATACGGCTTACGTGCCCCTCGACGATATCGAATTGGATGAGAAAATGAATTACGTTGAAAGACCGGTGGCCATCAAGGATTTCAAAACAACGTGTCTTCGAAACAAGGCCATTCGACAAGTTCTGGTGCAATGGCAACATCGGAAAGGATCAGATCTAACATGGGAATCGGAGGATGAAATGCGAAAGCACTACCCGTCTTTATTTGGTACGTATTAAGGTTTCGGGGATGAAACATCTTTTAAGGGGGGTAGACTTGTAACACCCCAAAATTTTACGACAAAATTATTCGAATATTTAAATGTTTTAACGACTAATTAAATTATAAATAAATAATGGAAGTTATAAAAAAAGAAAGAAGAAATGTACAAGAATGATAACACAAGCAACTTGAGGGGTTGAACATGTAAATATGATAATAAACATATTAAAAATGAAAAGAACCCAGTGTGGTGGGGGTATGGGTCGCGAACAAGAGGGCAGTAAGGAGAAACCCTACTCCTTCAATTCTTCTCAAGAAATTCAGAAATTGATGATGAAATTAGACACGAAATTGAATGCATGAGCCTAGTTAACCTCTAACCTAAGTGATTTGAGCATAAGGTAAGTTGAATGTTATGTTTTGATGCACTTTTATGAAGTAGGTGTTAATCAATCTATGAAATTTTATGAAATTGAACTTGTTTATGAGTTAAAATCATCAAATAGAAAATGCTTTATGCATGAGACTGATTAGATTGAAAGTTTGAGTAGAAACCCATTTGATTTAGTTGTATGGTGAACTTGAAGTGAATTAATCAAGAGATTTGGATGGGTGAATGTTTATCTACTAAAATACCAATAGATTATTATGTTGTAGAGTGAATGGATTATGTAAATTGGTCAATTGAATGAGTTATGAAACTTGCTAGTATGGTAAGCATAAACACATGTACATAGTGCTAAAATTGTTATACGCACACCAAGTGTTCGATTAAATGCTTGAATAGTTGATTTTTGTAATTTTGAATGAATTAGGATGTCTTGCGTTGTATGTGGAAAATATGGAATTGATATTTTGTAAAAAGTGTGTGTGGAATGCGAATTATATGTGAATGCGATAGTTATGTAAATGAATGACATAATCTAAGTAAGAATGGATAAATGTGTAGGATTGAAAGAAGAAGGAGGAAGTTCCGGTTCGCAACAAAAAGCTCAAGAACGAGGTAAGTTTGCTACTTACAAGTTTATTTAATGAGTTAACTGCCATTTTCGTCCCTGTGGTTTGGTCACTTTGGCCATTTCAGTCCATTTTTCAAAAATGCGCCATTTTCGTCCCCCACGTTCTGGAAAGGTGCCATTTCAGTCCAAAAATCATAACCCAGTTAAGTCAGTTAGTAAATAAGGACTGATTGTGTAAATTTGTAACATAAAGGACTGATTGTGTAAATTTGTAACACCACCACCACTAGCCCTGCCACCACCACCACTCCGCTGCCACCGCCACCACCGCCACCGCCACCACAGCCCTGCCACCACCACCACCACCACAGCCCTGCCACCACCACCACCGCCACCGCCACCACAGCCCTGCCACCACCATGATGGATGGATTGGTGTATGCTCTGCAATCACCACCATAGTATGATGAATAAGTTGATGATAGTATGATGAATAAGTTAGATGTATTGGATGGTTTAGGTACAAAATTTTAAGCTATTGGTACATATTATTATCACAATCTTCATAAAAGTCGCTGATTAGGATCACTGCGATTTTTGCAGCGAAAATAGGTAGATCGCTGAACTGAACGAAACAGCAGTCTTCACTGATGTTTATAGGCTGTTCAGACCAAAACCTGCAACAATCTTTAAGACCGCTATTTCTGATGGTTGTCTTCTTAAAGGTCGCTGTTTATGAGCACAATCTTCATAAAACTCACTGATTTGGATCACAATGTTCATGAAAGCCGCAGTTTAATTATTATCACAATCTTCATAAAAGTCGCTGATTAGGATCACTGCATTCATGAAAGCCGTTGTTTCTGATAACAATCTTCTGGAAAGTCGCTGATTTGGATACCAGAATAACTATTAATATTATTATTCACCGACGGAGTTGAAAAAGCACTCGTCGGAAAAAAAAAATTTATTTGAAGAACCACCAACGTCGTTCAGCATCTCCTCCACCCACAAACCACCTCCAGGCCGTCACCAACCTGCAACCTGTCACCACCAACAAATTTCACCGTTTACAGATCCCAACACCCACCACTGAACACCACCAAGAGAGATAAGGGTTTGATAGTAGAGAGAGAGAATTCACAGTAGTTTTGAGGGTGTGTTTGTTAGTTGCTGCAGATACACCCCTGAGGGTAAAACGGACATTTCCACTCAAAACATTCAAACAACGGTCTTCTTTATAGCAGTGATATGGATCAGCGGTTTTCTGAATATTGTGAACTGGAACAGCGGTTTTCTCTTTATAGAAGTGAACTGGAACAACAGTAACAGCAGCAGCAACAACATTATCATCAACTCATTCATCATACTATGGTGCAATCGGTGATTGCAGATCATACACCAATCCATCCATCATTGTTCATCAACAGTCACCGTTCATCATCGTCATCATCTCCGTCAACGATCACAACGATGGCGGTGGTTATTACCACCATATGTTCTTCTCATCACCACCGCTGTGTTCGGAGTTCTCGAGGCCACCGTGCCCGATAACCACCTGAACTTAACCTGAACCTCACTCCGGTCATCGTTCACCACCATTGTTCACCTCCGTTCATCGTCGTCATCCTCTCCGACAACCCTCGTTCACCGCCGACCTCCGTGGTGAACGAGGTGGAGATGGTGGTATGAGATGTTGGTGGCAGATCGGAGTGGTGGTGGTGGCAGTGGCAGTGGCTGTGGTGGCGGTGGTGGCTGTGGTGGCGGTGGTGGTGGTGGTGGCAGTGGTTGTGGTGGCGGTGGTGGCAGCGGAGTGGTGGTGGTGGCAGGGCTAGTGGTGGTGGTGTTACAAATTTACACAATCAGTCCTTTATGTTACAAATTTACACAATCAGTCCTTATTTACTAACTGACTTAACTGGGTTATGATTTTTGGACTGAAATGGCACCTTTCCAGAACGTGGGGGACGAAAATGGAGCATTTTTGAAAAATGGACTGAAATGGCCAAAGTGACCAAACCACAGGGACGAAAATGGCAGTTAACTCTTATTTAATATTGTTAGTTGTTTGTTCCTTAAATACTAGTTGCTTTTTGGAAGACATTTGTATTAAAAGGAGAACAGGAAAGAAAAGCTCCATAACGGTCTGTGATGAACGGGTCGGTTTGGATTAGAATAAGAATCTAAAAGTTAGTGATCTCTAACGTTCCATTATGAACGGGTCGACCGTTTAGAAGAAAGATAAGAAAGTAAATCATATACTATGTCGACCCATTCGTAGGGGATCCACATATTGTGAATAATTATGTTAAAGAATGCATATTAGAAAGTTAGTTCTTATGATTATTGGAATTTAGTGTTGTATGATATGTAAACTTATTGACGAAATTTGTTGTTGTGGCATTAGGTAAATCGCAAGTTTAGGATGACGAGCTCGGATCGAACACACCACTTCATCCATATATGCGCTTCCGGTTAAAGTCACTTTCTTGCAAAAAGGGTCAAAAATGATTTTTGTGATGTAATGTTAAACTTAAGTAGTTTGGTTGTTTTCTTTAAAAAATCTTATTTTGGGTAGTTTGGTCAAAATACTTGTAATGAATTTTTTTTTGTATGGTTGCAACCTGTATATGTTTAAAAAGTGTCGTAGCACTTAATTTTGAATGAAATTTGTTAAAAGCAGGAAATCAATTATCGTACGAACGGGTCATGCCCAAATTTTATTAAAACTTCGAATTTTTAATGTATTAAGATCGTCAATTTAGCTTATGAAAAAAGTGGGTGTTTCACCATAGACTTTGTTGAAGACGTTATTGAATTCATGTTATGAAGACAATTTGATGGCATCAGTCTAGGGGAGATTGTTAGGCCCTAAAGTGTGAGACTGACGCATCAAATTAACACAACGGGCTATGGTTACAAACTGGGCCTTACCGGGTTAGTTTATATTAGGTTTTGGACCTTTATAGGTCACTTGGGCCAAGCTTTAGGCCATGTGGGCCAAGCAGGCCCAAGTGGAGCCCATGTAGGGAAGTGGGCTTGACTAGGTATATAAACAAGTTTTCAACTTGTTTTTAGGGTTTAAACCTCTTAGAGCCTCATTTACACAAATTCTATAGAGGTAGAGGGAAAGGCGACTTGGTGGTGAAAATACGTGTACCAGACGTTTTGCTAATTCATAGTAATAGAACGTGTGCAAGTATTGAAAGTGATTCGGTGAGTTCTTCGTATTTCTTATTTTCGTGTTTTTCTTGAATCTCACCAAGTTTGGATTCCGCACAAACTTGGTGATTGTTTGATATCATTAAAGGATCCGGTTTTCGGGACTTACACCTTTTTTTTATCTATTTAGGCCTTGCACATTGCTGAGGGCCATGATACTTGAATACCCCTATCCATGATGAAACAAAAAAGTTGCAGATTAACTCAACCAGAACCCCCCACCACCCATAATCGTTTCTACAAATTACTTAAAAACTAAAGTACTCTATATATCATAGCTTTATGTAATTATCTTAGGAGTACATAGATATAAAAAAAAACTAAGGGGGTGTTTGTTTTTTTAGAAAAGTACTTCAGAACCTCTTTTGTCTTCCTCACGCAGACCACGCGCAGACATAGGGGTTTGCAGATTGTTTGTTTTTTAGAAGGGTTTTCATTAAAAAAACCACTTCCTGACCTCTTTTTCGCGCAGATGTTACCTTTTGTCTTCTAACCTCTTCCCAAAAACTTCTCCATCACAAAAAAAGAAAACCCTATCTTCTATCCTTCCTCTCCAGCCGACCCACTCCTCTCCCACGACATCTCCGGTCACCACAGCTGCGACATCTCCGGTCACCACAGCCCTGTTCGCTGCTACATCTCCGGTCACAACAGCCCCTATTCGCTGCTACATCTCCGGCGCTACATCTCCGGCTACAACAACATCGACCACAACCCTTGCTCTCCACCTTCGCTGCTACATCTCCGGCTACAACAACATCGACCACAGGTTCAGTGGCCGGCAAGATCTCAGCCCTTCTTCTTCTCCTTTCTTTCTTGCATCAGAAAAAGGTACAATATTCAGAATCTCTACTCACATACATACATTTGGTAGGTTAAATTAGGGTTTGATTTGAATTTAAAATGTTGTAATGATGCATACATCTCTGATTTGTTAAGTAAATATGTGTTTTTATTTAAAATTGTGTTGTATTGATGCATACATTTCTAAAGTAAAGTTGTTTTTGGTTGAAAGATGTGTTTTAAGTTCAGATTTGTGAAGTAAAGTTGTGTTTTCAACAGATTTGTAAAGTAAAGTTGTGTTTTAAGTTCAGATTTGTGAAGTAAAGTTGTGTTTTCAATAGATTTGAACATGTGTTGTAATGATGCATATATTTCTGATTTGAAGTAAGGAATTGTTTTTGGTTCTTAGTTGAACATAGTGATTTATAAAAATTGTTTGTTGTTAGTTTAAAATTGTTAATTTGTTAATTTTAGTTCTTCATGTTTGTAAAAAAAAATTGTTTGTTCCTTTTGTTGTTTGTTGTTAGTGTTAGGTTATAATCGTTAATTTGTAATGTTAGTTCATAATTTTTGTCAAAAATGTGTTACTTTTCTTGTTTATTGTTAGTTTAAAATTGTAAATTGTTCCTTTGGTTGTTTGTTGATTAGTAGAAATGGGAGAGAAACAACAATGGTCAAACGACCATCTAAAATGCTTATTAGAAACTTGCATTGAAGAGATAAACACGGTGGGTAGAAAAAGCTTGAGTTTGCATAAAGACTTGTGGAATAAATTAGGAAAAGTTCTTAAGGAAAAGTTTGGCTTGGATTTCACTCAAAAACAAATGAAGAATGCATATGATAATCTTAAAGCCAAATACGTAGGTTGGGTGTATTTGAAAAACAAAACCGGCAACATATACAACCCTCAAACAAATACTTTTACCTTAACGAACGAGGAATGGGAAGAATTTAAGAAGGTATGTTCATTTATATAAATTTTAAACATAATCCTAAAAAAAAGTTTATAACATTTTTTTTATACTTTGGGTTTAGGGGCATCCAAAGGCTGCATCATTGAAGACAGTTCCATTGCCTTTTCCAAAACTTTGTGCAGAATTGTTTGATGGAAATACTGCCACTGGAAATTGCAAGTGGACCTCAACCCAAACAACATCCGGGGTTGGCTCTTCTTGTCATCGTGTCCAATCGCTTATGATTATGGACACCCATTCTCATGACACACAAGATGATGCCGGCACCTCTGAGCCTACTTCCGAGCCCACTTCTGAGCCTAATCCTGAGCCCACTTCTGAGCCTACTTCCGAGCCCACTTCTGAGCCTAATCCTGAGCCTAATCCAAACAAAAGGGCCAAAATCTCAAAATCATCTATTAACCATGATGATTTAGCACGTGATATGCAGAAGGCTCTACATGTTTTGATTAAAGGCAAAGAAGGGCCGACAGTTCGTGAGTGTTCTGAGAAGTTAAAGTTGGTTGGGTTAGACCCGGTAGATCCTATATTCTTAGATGCTTTTCACATTTTTGGGGTGTCCTCCGACATGAGAGAGGCGTGGATGACATTACCAGAAATTCCCGAGGTCTTAAGAGGGTGGATTGGGATGACAACAAAAAGTTTAGGCCTGCTAAAGTAGTGAAGACCTTACATGCTTAACACGACTGTTAGCTTTTGTTTATGTTTGAGACATTGATTGTTTTTGTTTATGTTTGAGACATTTTATGCTTTTGTTTATGTTTAAGACATTTTATGCTTTTGTTTATGTTAGACATTGTATGGTTTTATGATTGTATCCTTTGGTTTATGCTTATGCTTTTGGTTGTTTATAATTGTTAAAACAGGTTTATAATGGAGTATAATAAGAAATTACTTCTCGTTATTCTTATGTACTTGTATGTCCGGTTTTTTTTTGAAGAGAGGTTTAAAACGAGTGCGAGACAATGATTCGCGTATGACGGGACATAAATACACGTTAGAGTTATTGACTGGAAATCCCAAACAATGCATTGAACTTCTACGTATGTCTCGTGAATCATTTGTCCGACTATGTGCACATTTTAGAGTAAATTATTCGTTAAAGAATAGTAAACATGTATCGGTTGAGGAGAAGATGGCTATGTTTTTTATGATAATCGGTCATAATCAACGATATGTAGTTATCAAGCGTAGATTTCAACACTCAAAGCAAACAATTCATAAATATTTTTATGAAGTCTTGGATAAAATGATGCTTTTTGCCAAAGAAATGATAGTACCAACTTCTTTCAATGCTAATCCAAACATACCGGGACATAACAAGAGACTACGACGGGTTTTTAAAGGAGCGGTTGGTGCACTAGATGGAACTTTAATACATGCTGTTGTCCCTACTAGTAAACAAGATTTATATAGAGGAAGAGGAAAAGGAGATTGTTATCAAAATGTATTAGCAATTTGTGACTTCAACATGATTTTTACGTTCGTCGTGGCCGGATGGGAAGGTGTAGCACATGATGCAAGAATATTATCAGAGGCATTATCAGATCCAGATGCACCATTCCCCTTTCCACCACAAGGTATGTTTATGTTTTGTTAAATATTTATCACTTGGTTTACTTTTCTAAATAATTGTATATCTTTACAGACAAGTATTATCTTTGTGATGCTGCGTATGCACACATACGGGGATTTATGGCTCCATATCGTAATGTGAGGTATTGGCTAGGAGATTTTCGCCGAAGACGTGCGTTGACGAATAAAGAGAAATTTAACCATGCTCATGCAAGACTTCGGAACGTAATTGAGCGTGCTTTTGGTGTCTTGAAAGCAAGATTCCCTATTTTGAAAAGGATGGCACCATTTCCATTGGTTACACAAAGGAACATTACCATTGCATGTTTCGCGCTACATAATTTTATAAGGAAAGAGGGTTTGAGCGATGAATTGTTTACAGAATACGATCAACCCAATGTTTCGGTGCATAATAGGCTAGTGCACGTTGATGCTGATGAAGACGAGGTTGAAGCACATGGTACTGTATCGGATCGGGAATATATGACTCAGTTACGAGATGAGATTGCTGAGCAGTTAATGCAAAGCATGGATACAATGCTTTAAAAAAAATGTTATTGTCTTTTTTATGAATATTATTTCAGTATTGTATAACTATTATTTAAGTTTGAATGTTGAAAAACTCTTATAAGTTTAATAAATCAGTTTATTTATATTTCAGTTTATTTCAGCAGTTTGTAGAAGTAAAAAAACAAACAGTCTTCTTCTTGCAGACTGCAGACATTTGGTCCAGCACTTCTGCTGCAGATGTGGTCCGCAGACTGCAGACGTTTTACCTCAGAAAAAACAAACAGCACCTAAGAAGCGAAAAAATGAATAGTAAGGATATATACTCGATTTGGGGAGTGACTTTTGAAGGTTGTTGTCCACGTTGTTGCAGTGATGAAACTGTCAGCGGAGCTTGATTTGTAGAAGGCAACCAAGGTTGTCCTCCACTTGAGACAATAGGTGTATGCATCTGTGAGACACATGTACTGAGAAGTGACATTTTTTGGCTGCTCGAATAACGGTGCAGTGAAGTGGGACATAAATACAATATATAGATTCAAAAGGGCAACCATTTCAACAGATGAATCAATAATAAAAAAAGGCTTTACTGTATATATGAAGAAAGATATACTCTAGAGTTCTAGTGATTATAAAAACCACCCATGTACATAAACCGATCAAAGATCACACAAACTGATTCGCAACATATATCCAGATACTAACCTCCAACTTCCATACTCAAAGGTCCTTTCTCCACTTATATCCAAAATCAGTCTATGTTTTTCACACTATGTCAACAAAAGATAAAACAGGAATTGGACCGGTTTCTTTTTGTCTTTCTTCGTAACACCTCCTTCACTACCCTTAAAATAAACTCCCTATTCATATCAATGATTGAAAATTACAACCACAATAATCACTATGCATCGCATCAATGTGATCCATCCCTAAAGAGGAAAAAAACAAACTAACTCGTTGTTAACTATGCATCGCATCATATTGATAGAGAAATCATTTACAAAATATTATATATACCAGATAAGAAGTGTTTGGGGTCAAAGTATTTAAAAGAAAAGTCAAGAAAACTACTTCGCTTAAAAAAGTCAAAATTTAAACTCAATTTTAGTCTCAGAAGAATATACCTTTTCCAACGAATTTAGAACTTTAGTTAAACAACGCCTGAAGTTGAAAAATTATAAATCCATGGCACTGATAGTACCTTCATCCAGGTTGAACATTTTCCTTTGTGGATATGGTCTGTTGGTATTTTCTCATAAACTAATGCACAAATAACATGAATCCTTTCTTGTGCCATCCTGTGATACGAAAGGATATTAATATAAAAGCTTAATGGGCCACGTTTAACATGCATGGCTAAATGATAACAACAATACCCCTAATAAAAATAACTTACCTGTCCAACCTGGGGAAAGAAAAATAGGTTGTTTGATTGTATTTCATGGTAAAAAAACAACCTTATTAAAGGCCCAACAAAACAAAAATATAATGACATAAGTCAATCGGTTGAAAAACAGTCAATAGAAATTATAGAAAAACTAATGCATTTGAATACCAATTTGAGCAACTTTGGAACCGTTTTGAACAGTATGACCTATTCAACCCTCCTTGATAATCTAATCATTTGACCTCTTTGAGGCAATGTGTAGACAAAACCCCCTATCAAAAGCTCCAAGAGTACGACACCAAATGCGTATGCGTCACTTTTATGAGTGAGCAGACCTGTAAAAGATTCATGGTCTTATTTTTATGTAAACAATAAAAATTTCCAGAAAATTATTAGTGTTAAAATAAAGTATTGCATACCATCCAATTCCCGAAAAACTGAAATATAAGCCCAATATCATTAGTCAAATTCCCGTATCCCCAATTTACCTTACACTATTTAATCAAAAACCAATAGTTTGACAAAGTTGCAATACCCACAAGTGAAAACCATAAATTTGAATCTTTTACTTACATTTGGTGGTTTGTCTTTGGAATTGGATGTGAAAACCCTCTTAATTGCAGAAAAACTCCATGTTCTCCTCCTCATGTGTTCCTTACATTATTGTTTTTCCTGTAAGGCATATGAACTCGTGAATAAATACACGAATAAAAATCAGACGAAGTGTCGCTGCCAGAATCTGTAATTAAAGCAAAACAATTAAGATTTATAATGAAGCATATAACATAAGCGCATAAACTAAATAGGGAAATTCGTAAAATTAATCTTATATTAATACCGCTATAAGAAGATCCAGATACATTGCTTGAGCCGCATAACTTATCTCCATGAGCAATCTGCACTTATACTTGTTTCTCCATCTGAATTGGAGAATTAGCCAAATCGATTCTTTCATCTGAATACATAGTATAGATCACCATAAGAGGACAATATTAAAGATCAAATTATGAATCTGATTCATCATCGGTTTCAGATTCTTTAGGAGCATCAACCATGACCGGTAATTAGTATCATAAGAGGATTTTACCTTTCCTTTTGTAATCTGATATCCGTTATTGTTTATGCCCATTACAGATGTAGAGCTTCCACAAGTTGACCCGAGTCAATTACTTGAAAAATATAAACTATATTTGTGATTTATGAGAGAACAAATCAATTACCTAAATCGAGAAATCTTCCTCAGTAGTCCACCAGTTCCACATCCAACACCTTTGGAAAACAGAGCAAAACAAAGTTATAATATCTTTATACAAACATTCAACAGTTAGGGGGTGTTTGTTTTTTTAGAAAAAACACTTCAGAACCTCTTTTCTCTTCCCCACGCGCGGACATAAAGGTCTACAGATTGTTTGTTGTTTAGAAGACTTTTCATAAAAAAAACATCTTCCCCACCTCTTTGTCGGGCAGAGGTGGCCTTGTGTCTTCTGCCCTCTTCAAAACACTTCATCAAGAAAACACCAACCCTAGTTTACTCCCAGCCGACCAAGCTCCTCCCCCACCATCTTAACTGTCGCCGCCCATCTTCTCCGCCGTCCTCATTCATCTTCTGCCGCCGACCTCATTGTCCTGCTCCATCTGCTCCGCCGTTCTGCTCCATCTTCTCCGCCGTCCTGCTCCATATGAGCCTTGAATTTGTGTTTATTTTGGTGTGTATGTTGAATATTCTCGTTCAAAATCATCATAATTGATGATAGTGTGTGTATGAACCTTGAATTTGTGCTTATTTTGTCTGTATGTGTGCAAAATCATCATGATCGATGATTTGTGTCTGATCACTCTGTATGAATCGCAATTTTTTGCTTACTTTTGTATGTGCACTAAAGATTCTCGTGCATATGGTGATAATTTGATTGTTTGTTTGTGTCTGTTTACTGTATATAAACTGTGTTTTTTGCTTTTTTTGTGTATATTGAAGATTCTCGATTATTTGTGTTCATATACTATATATGAACTTTAATATTGTGCTTAGTTTTATGTATATATTGAAGATTCGTGTCTAAATTTTGATAATGGATTATTTGAGTCGGTTTATTGCATATGAACTTGAATTTGGGCTTAAACTTGTCTAACGTTGGAAGATTCTCATGGAAAGTCATGTGATGCCTACTGTTTGTTTCAGATTTTGAGTTCTATTTTGTTTGATTCAAGTTTGGATAATTGTGTGGCCGATTATGTGAATCATCAGGGTAAACTAAGATCTAAAGCATCTCTTTGATGTTTTCTTTGTGTATAATCTTGTAGAATATGATAATATCTAGAGTATACCCAAACATGTTAGATATCTTTTCATTTGCCAGAATTTTTTTTCCTAGTTTTCTGATATAGCACATCAAGCAAGATGGTTCATTTGGCTCAAATATGTAATGGCTTTGTGAAAGCTGTGGGTTACATTTGGGAATTTGGTTGGTTTGTAGCTAATTACAGACGATTATTATTGTATAGAACAGGTATTTCATGGCGACGTTCGAGTTGTACCGTAGGTCAACAATTGGAATGTGTTTGACAGAAACATTGGATGAGATGGTTTCAAGTGGGATCCTTGGCCCTGAAGTTGTTATCCAAGTGCTTGTTCAGTTTGACAAGGTCCCTTTTATCTTCTTTAACAAAATTTATTTTGTTAATTTTATGCTTTCTTGAATATGAATATTGTCAATTAATATCATAAATATAATATGTGAATCACCATTTCTTGTTTTGGTGGTTGTAGTCAATGGCTGAAGCACTGGACACTCAGGTTAATACCAAGGTGAATGAAGCATTTTGAGTTTGCTTATTTCCAACGGGTTATTTTTGGTCGAACCGGGGGTCTCACTGGAAGCAGCATCTTTATCCCTACGGGGTAGAGGTAAGGTTTTCTACATCTTAACCTCCTCAAACCCTACCTTAGCCTTGCTATTGGTGGGATTTACTGAGAGGGTTTGAGCGATGAATTGTTTACATAATACGATCAACCCATTGTTTCGGTGCATAATAGGCAAGTGCACATTGATGCTGATGAAGACGAGGTTGAAGCACATGGTACTGCATCGGATCGGGTATATATGACTCAATTACGAGATGAGATTGCCGAGCATTTAATGAAAAGCATGGATATAATGATTTAAAAAAATGTTATTGTCTTTTTTATGAATATTATTTCAGTATTGTATAACTATTATTTAAGTTTGAATGTTGAAAAACTCCTTTAAGTTTAATAAATCAGTTTATTTATATTTCAGTTTATTTCAGCAGTTTGCAGAAGTAAAAAAACAAACAGTCTTCTTCTTGCAGACTGCAGACATTTGGTCCAGCACTTCTGCCACAGATGTCTGCAGATGTGGTTCGCAGACTGCAGACGTTTTCTCTCAGAAAAAACAAACAGCACCTTAGTGTCAATTATACGATTAAACAGATAAGTAGGAATTGACTAAAATATATTAAAATAAAACCTTATGTCCAGGCTTCAAGCCTAGCTGTAACGCAAGAAAGTGTTCATGTCGCTTAATGCTCTCACGAAGTGATTCCCCTTTCCATCTACAAATTAAATGAATATAATCTTTAGCACTGAGAAAAAAAGATTACATTAAAGAAGTAAAGATCATAATGTATGTAACGAATAGGGTGTCAACCTTGGGGCAAAATGGAATGATTCTCCCCAACCATACTCATAGAAGCTTGTGACAAGATCGTAATACTTGTTAACTTGAAACAAAACCGCAAGTTTGCAATCATGGCATGGTCCTGGTAATAAAATAATATTTACTGAGTTATATTATTTATATTTGCTTCCACAGTTTACAAGACATGCAAGTACTGATGTATATAGATACTCGAAGAATATATGTACTTGAATAAATGGAGCAGTTATGTAAAATCAGCATATGTTACTTACCCTGTCAGTGTAGTTAGCATTTTGATCTTCCTCTGCAACCCCAAAATCAGAATGATACTTCTCATACCTGTATTGAAGACCATAAAATGACACAAATTACTACAAGTTTTTATAGCTTAAATTATTCACATTGAATCATCCATGGTTACATAAGATATTTTATTCGTAAGATATAAAATGCAAGTCACTTGGTCCTCCATCAATTGTTCTTACTTTGACATCATACATCAAACTAATAATTACCAACATCATAGCAATAATTTATTTTTCTACATTTAAAGCACACTGATTTTGCTTGTAGTACTTTCAGTACAGTTTAATGTGTTTTTTTACTTCCCTTATCGAATAGATATATTATTTGAATTTCATAAAAGTTGGCATTTCTTTGTTGTACCTTAAAGTTATAACAATAAACCATAAGGAGAACATTACCACTAAGCGTTCCTTTAATGAAAATAAACCATATACATTAAATAGTTGCACATGCTCACATAAGCAAAACAACTGAAACATCCATATAAGTATTGTAGCCCTAAATAAAGAGTTTTGGATGTGATTTCTTTTGTTCTCGACAAATTTGTTTTCCGTCCTTCAAATCACAACAATTCAAAAACGCACATCCAAACACCGCCACATAGATGCTTTCGTAAATAATTAATCAAATCCAAAAAACATGTTATCAAATATAATCCATATAAAACAACGTAATTTACAATTAACCACTTCAAATCCTCAATGCTAACAATTTCATACTAAATCACCAATGTAAACAGGATCTATTTCTCCAACATTTTAAGGAGAGATCCATATACTCACCACATACAGGATGCATATATGTTACAACACTAACAAACAACCAACTATTAAAACTTCAACAATCACAAACAAATCAATCTACAAAAACCCTTTTTATAACTTGATTCAACCATCAAATTGAAAAGCAATTTCAACATATACCTAGATTCTTATCAAGCGTCTTAGTAAACTAATTCAAAGCCGGTGGAACCTTCAACCTCTGTTTCAAAATCCTCCTTTTCCTCTGAATCCTGACAACTTGTGGCCATCTAACAAACCTATGCACATCATTCTTCGACGGCAACGCTCCACCGATTCCAAACTGCTTCGGCCTCTTCTCAAACAACGGATTCACAACTTTCTCATGAACCACAACAGTTGCTAAATCGTAAATTAAAACTAAATATGAATAAAAACCCTAAGAAATGTTCGGAGATCGTGCTGTTTTCTTCTTCGTTGCTAGCTTTACTCCTTTCTTAGGGGCCTTCAGTTGATTGAAATTATATTAGTGGAATGTAAGAAGTAACTAAATGAAATTGAAAATGATGTAGATGAAATTGGGGACTCACCATTTGTGAAACTGAACTGATGATGATGCGGATCTTGAAACCCTAGATGGAAAGATTGATCGGTAGGAGGAGAAAATGAGTTGGGAGGCGCTCTAGATTTGAGAGAGAGGGATGAAAGTATGGTTTGAATTTTGAAAATGGAGCCATAACCTATTAGTGTTATTTATGTATTTGAAATGGTATTGAGCCAACTTAATAACCTACACTTTGAATTTTGAAATTCAAATGAAAAGGTTAATTTAATTTATGTATTTTATATAAATGAGATGATTTTTTTTAAATAAATGAAAGTGATATTTATGATGTAATAATGAAGTAGGAAAAGCTGAGTTGGCATAGCTCAGTGTTCGATAAGTAAGCAAATGTGATGTCAGCGCTAAATCTTCTTTAATAGTAAGTAAAGATTTTCAAAAATATATATATGTCGAACCACTCCCAAACCAAACCAGTTTGAATGAAACATGTTTAGATGAAACCCAATAATTTCCAAATATACATCTTCGCATCATTTTACAATCTCTCACAAACCGACTTAGATGAAACCGACCCAACACCAGGGGCGGACACACACCCAGCCCAAGGTGGGCAGAAGCACCCCCGGAAAATAAAAATTTAGTGGTGTTATCCGTCAAAAATCTCGTCCGCACCCCTTAGCAATTTTTCATCCGCATCCCTTGAAAATTTTCGCCAGAGAAACCTGAAATCCGGCCACCCGCATCGCACGCGAACGAAGGCTTTGTTCTCATTTGGTAAGGATCGAGTTTTATTGTTTATATTCTTGTTCTAATACTTTTTTTTTGTAGAATTAGAGTTGTTAAAGTTTGATTTTTTTTGTTGTTTTGATGTTATTTGAAACATTAGTAGGGTGATGATGTTGTTTTAGTGTGTTTACATGTTTACTTAAAAGGAATCAACAACTAGGGCTTGAAATTAGAAGTGAAAATTACAAAGTTTGGTGATGAAAAGCATGAAAATTATTGGTGTTGTTGTTTTATATTTAATAGGAATTTAGGAACAATTAGTAGAGAATTTATGGCGCGATTTGTCAAAAGAAAAGGGGTTGAATCATCTTCCGAATTCATTGATGTGGATAATCTTCCTTCGGGTCCTTATGATCGCAAGCCAATTGAATCATATAACGTGAATAAATGAGATGAGATTAGAAGGGCATATCTACTAAGAGGACCAAGTCAACCAAGAGGTATCGAATTCCCACAATCAAAGTTTTAAAGTAACGAGTTAAGAAAATTTAAGGAAGAATTATGACAAACATGAGTATAAGGGATGGTTAGAGTATAGCTCAAAATCGGATCTTGTGTTTTGCTTATGTTGCTATTTGTTTAGGAGCCAATTTGGAGATCGTAGTGACACGTTTATGTTCGACGGGTATAACAATTGAAAAAAAAAGTACATGCGGCACTTAAAAACATGTTGGCTTGGTTAATAGCCTCCACAACAAATGTTTCCAAATGAGTGACGATTTAGTTAACGAAAATTAAGTGGTAAACACACAATGGGACAATAGGACCACTAAGGAGAAACGTGAATACCGACTTAGACTTAGTGCTTCTACCATGCTTGGAAAAAAGTTGTTGAAGGGCGGATTGGCGTTTCGTGGTCATGATGAATCAAAAGATTCATTAAATAAAGAAAATTTCTTAGAGCTTTTAGAACTAATGGGTGAAATGAAAGAAGAGCTTGGTAACGTTATCTTAGGCTATAGGGTGTGGTCATGACCTTTATGATCACCATGACCCTCCACATTAGCGCCATGTCACCTACTTCTAATCCATCATCCAAAACCACTACCCTAAGGGTGTAGTTGTCGCAACCCCCGATCCCTTATCTGTCCCGGGAACGGGCGGACGCGAACTCAGAGTTTTGGTGGTATCAGCTTGTTAAATTGGCAGCGGAAATTACATCAGGACCGTAGTTAGGAAATGTTTATCAGAGTAAAACCACCATATTTAATATTAATAATCACATGGGCAAAACCCAAGTTTCTTATTACAATACGTTTTTAGGGATACACCCTATTTTATTGAATTTAAAACATCGTCTTTTAGGTAACTTTTATAGCCACATTTTTTCCAAGCCTTCAGTGCTCTCCAGCTGGCTTTTTACTAATTGGCTGTCACATTCTGTTACCTGAAACGCGTTTTAAAAACATTTGTCAGCGGGAAATGCTGGTGAGTGAATCCCAGTTTAATCAAGAAACATTTTATCAATTAAAACAGTATTGAGAGCGATCACATTGTTTATTTCTACACAATTACTCATTCAGTACTGTCAATCCTGACTTGTGGGTCATATTACACATTGGCTAACTCGTCGTCCAATGGTAACGTACTGTCATCCCCGACTTACTACTCACAGTGTAGTAAATTTTGTATACAAAACCCCAACATACCGGCAGTAATTGAAGAACTACAAAGATTCAATCACCGCTTAATCGCATTGTAAAACATTTAAGGTTTTGTAAAATATTACAAAAAGGTTATCAAAAAGAGGATAAACTCGCATTGCTATCTTAGACTTTGCGTAAGGGTTTCCTGGGAATAATCTATAGTTTACACAAATGTACATTGGTTAGTATCATAACCCTTTGAAAATATTAATGATACCCTCCCCGAGACGGCATTCCAACAACTACGTCGGGCAGAACCACGACAGTTATTACGGAACCCTAAATCAATCGGGCAGCGTATCTATTACGAAACCGGGGTTATAATACTTACAACGGAGCAGAACTTCGCTAATTAGGGGTATAATACCCGAGTATAATAAGCCTACTATCAGAAAGTGAGATTGAGAAATGAAATTTGAGCGAGTTCGACTGAGATCCGAGGCCTCCTTTATATAGTGCTGAAATCTGGTCATCACGCGGCCCGCGTAGAGAACATACAAGGGTTACGCGGCCCGCGTCAACCCTGGTCAAACGTATAGCTTAGCTGGGTCAGCATGTAGGTCCGCCGGGTATTAGGCCACGTGGCCGCACCGGGCTGCGCCACATCTTGGTCTCACGCGGCCCGCGTAAGTGTTAAGGTTAGCTTACGCGGCCCGCCTTAACTTAAGTTTCACCGAATTCAGCTTTGAGCCTTGATACTGCCCGTATAAGGTTGAGGTGGGGTCCTACGCGGCCCGCCTCAGCTTAAAAATCAGATTTTATATTACTATAACGTATTTCGGGCTCGGTTTTCACATACGGGGTATATTTAAAGACATATTGGGACATTTTTAAATATAATAGGGTGTCGGAAATATTGAGGGTTGTTACAGTGGTCATGACTCAAACCACTATTATCTTATTTTAATTTATTTTTGTGAAAAGAAAAGGAAATATTGAATAAGGAAAGGAGGCCAATGGTTGCCATAGTTTAATCCATATCATGGTGGATGAGACAATGGGGTGGTGTAGCAATCCATTAATGGTACTACATGGCAATTAGTGACTCAACCATGCCCCTCACACCCTATAGCCTTAGAGAATGCGTGTGATAATTTTAGTGCATTTGACATTCCAAATATACTAAAGCTAGCCGAGAAGTATCTATATGATTTCAATGAGACGAAAAACGAAGGCTTCCGGTTTGATTTTGTGAAAAAAGATAAACAATTCGCGAACTTGGATGATTTGTCAAGTCTTGTAATGTTAACAGTTTCAACAAATATTCACGTAAGTTTTACATTGGTATATCGGTTATTAAAGCTTGTTCTCGTATTACGCGTCGCAACCACAACCATTGAAAGATGTTTTTCGGCAATGAAGAATATGAAGACCGACTTGCGTAATCGGATTGGCGATAAGAATTTAAGTGATAGTTGTATATGTTATATAGAGAAAGACTTGCTTAAGAAATTAGCTTTAGATGATGTTTTGGATAGATTTCAAAAAATGAAAACCCGTATGGCGGCGTTTTAATTATGTTTGTAACAAGGTTTGACGTATTTTTTATGATTATATAAATTTAGTTTGATGTTCTTTTGTTTTACATGACCCGAACTGTCACAGGCCCCGACCCCACCCTGGGAGCGGGTGCTGCGAGCCAGCCAGATGGTATCGGTGTTTATTAATTTCGCAGCGGGAAAATTTTCATCAGGATTGTAGTTAGGAAATGATTTCAGAGTTTGTAAAACACCGAACTTTTAATATTAACAAATGGGCTAAAACCCATATTTAATTCAATTGTTTTTATAGGGATAAACCCAAATAAATAAAACATATTTTTTTTCTTTTATTCAGGTATTTATAGCCACTTTATTTAAGCCTTCAGTGCTCCATAGCTGGCTTCTATTAGCAAAACACCTGAAACACGTTTTGAAAACATTTTATCAGTAATAAATACTGGCGAGTTCATTCCATTTTTATAAAAATATATTGTTATACTTTACAGTATCAAGGTTTTTGTATTAGTTTATATTTACCCAAACACTCAATCAGTATTTGTCACATGATGGCAGTTCCGATGTGACGGTGGTCATATCACTCATTGGCTAACTTTCGTCCAATAGTGAAGTTTATCAAGTAATAAATATAAAATATATCTTATTATGATTCAATGGTATCGGTCACTAGGCGATTCCCGTGACGGTGGTCAAATCACTGTTGATCATTCTTTCAACTAGTGACTCTGGTCATATCACTGTTGATCATTCTTTCAACTAGTGACTCTGGTCATAACACTGTTGATCGTTCTCTCAACTAGTGCCTTTGGTCATATTTCTGGTTGTATCACTGTTGATCATTCTCTCAACTAGTGATTCTGGTTATATCACTGTTGATCATTCTCTCAACTAGTGACTCTGAACTTAGTAGTATCCCATGACATTACTTTGTCAAATACATTTTCTTTGGCGTAAAACCAATTAGCCCAGAAAATGATAGCTATAACTTTATCAAATATAATATATTAATAAAATAACTGTAATATTATTATTTAATATATTAACGTGGCTAAGATTAAAAATATAATCTTAGTATAGTAGAATATATTATATTTGACATAATTTATTATGGTATACATTTATTGACTATACATTATTTTATAATGTTAATAATAATTTAGGTTCATTAAATATATTTTCTTTAATATATATTTTAATAATGATAATTAAATCTCTATTTTATATACACACCATTTATATTTATTTTAGTCATACATTAAATTTATTAATTATTTAATGTAAAAATAATATTAGTTATAGGCTTATGGTCACGGGGGCACAATTTCCCCTGTGCTTGTGGTCATGCTACTATTGGCTAACTTTTTGGCCAATAGTAACGAGGGCCAAGTAATATATAAAACTTTCCATACCGACAGTTATTGTAGAATACAAAATTTAATCACTGTAAGTATAACTGATAAATATTTAGGATTACGGAAAGCATTTTTAAATATAACTGTATCACAAAAAGATGGTAAAAAGGAGAATGACTCACAAACTGTGAGAAAAAAGAGAATGAACTCACCTTGTAACTTTAGTATTCAACTAGAAAGCTTCCTGGTATAAATCTTGGGTATAACTCCCGAGCTATTTTAAATATACATATATATATATATATATATATATATATATATATATATATATATATATATAGGGTAGGGCTATATAGAAAACCCTATCTATATAAAAAAACCCTAGAAAACCCAACCTCCCGACATTTTTTTTTTGAAAAAAATAACACATGTAATATACATGTTTTTAAGAGTTTTGGGCCAAAAAAAAATCAAAAAAGCGCCGAAGTGATAATTTAAAAAAAAAATTCAGCAATTTCTGTCTTTTGTGCCTAACACATGTTAGGCAACCGGACATTGCTGAAATTTGTTTATTTTTTTTAAAAAAATCCCTTCGGCGCTTTTTTGTTTTTTTTTGGCCCAAAAGACTCTAAAACATGTATATTACATGTGTTATTTTTTTCAAGAAAAAAAAAAGTCGGGAGGTTGGGTAAAAATGGGGAGAGATTTGGGTTTCCAGAGTTTTCTAAGAAAATGAGGTTTTCTGTCTAGCATTACCCTATATATATATATATAGGGGAGGGTTCATTGGGGAACACTAAAAAAGTGGGGAACGGGGGAACACTTTTAAAAACTATACTTAACATGTTAAAAAAAATATTTTCTAAATTTTTTTCGGCGCTTTTTCTTGTAAATACAAGTAGAAACATTTTTGATAAAAAAAAATCAAAAACTAAAAATATAAAAAAATGTTTAAAAAACAGTTATATCTTATAGAATTAACTTAACATGTTAAAAATAATTTTTTTTTTAAATTTTCAGCGCTTTTCTTTATAAAGAGGAGGAGAAACTAGTCGAGTAAAAAAAATAATTTTTCTAAAAAAAAAAAAATTTAGCCTTTTTTTAATTGTTTTTTTTAATATTTTTAGTTTTTGATTTTTTTTATCAAAAATGTTTCTACTTGTATTTACAAGAAAAAGCGCCGAAAAAAATTTAGAAAAATATTTTTTTAACATGTTAAGTATAATTTTTAAAAGTGTTCCCCCGTTCCCCACTTTTTTAGTGTTCCCCAATGAACCTCACACTATATATATATATATATGCACTCGTGTTAAGTATAGTAACCCTAATTCAACCTTGTCCCTACGTCACGAGACAGAACCCCAACGAACTTAGTCGGGCAGAGCCTTGACATGCGTTATGGGGCTCCAGATCAATCGGAAAGGGTATCAGTGATCGGGAGTTAAAACACTTAAAACGGGGCAGTGCTTTATTATTATTATTATTATTATTATTATTATTATTATTATTATTATTATTATTATTATTATTATTATTATAGGTGATATAAAAATAAAATAAATAAATAAAACGGAAAAATAGAATGTAGAAAGAGGTGGGACGCATGAAAAAGAAAGAGGCAGTTTGAATGAATAAGGGGTGTTCCCTATTTATACTATTTTGATGAATTAGAGTGTACTCTAACGATGGACACATCTTCAATATTTCAAATGTGAATATGCTTTCGTGTACACTCACTGTACACGTGCACTTTTACCTTCAAATGTTTGGTTTTTTTTATTTTTAATATTATTTTATTATTATAATTAATTAAGCTGCTTCACTTATTTGGCGCTTATAACTTTTAAAATGTGATATTTTATAAAACAATGAATATGTCTTTAGAACGAGAATAATCTTACCTACATTTTGAACCAAGTTTCATTAAAAACGGAGTAAGTTCAAATATAATGTATTTTTATAATTTAATTATTAAACGGTTCATATGCCCGTATAGGTACTTCATATTTCAAACAGTCAACTTACCCGTAGCCTACCCGTTTAATAATATAAATTTTCATATACTTTATTTTAATATAGAAAATAGAAATGTCACATATATAAGCCAATTTAATTAGTATAACATTCCAACCAAATATATATAAAATAGTTTTTAAAACTATATGGGTTGAATAATTATTTTAAAAATAAAACTAGTTACTAGTGGTTAATAAATTTAAACAATCTATAACTCTTATATGAAAAAAATGGATATGTTACACGAACCGACCCGATACGAACCGATTTTTTTTACTTATATGCCCAGGGGCCTAAAATTTTTTAAAATGTTCCGCACCCCATGGAAAAATTCCTGGGTCCACCACTGCCCAACACTAAACTAGCTTCGAACATGTTCGGTAGGAATTAACTCGATACCGGTACCAAGATTCGTCAAAATTGAGTACCGGCGAAAATGCTCGGTACGATACCGGTATTTAAAGGTAATAATGTGTAAAATACCGGTACCAAAAAAGCCAAAGAGTGAGTACCGAAAATAATTCGATACTATTACGGTATTGGTACCCAATACCAAATGCTCATCCTAATGTTCAGTTTGCTGTGCGAACACCGATTTGTTCACCTCTCTTTGTAGGTAAGGCTAAGTAGGCTAAAGCAAATCTTGGGTTGGTCTTTCGTTTCTCTTTTAGTCCTTCTAACAGTTTGGATTTCGAAACGGTTCGGTTTCTGGAGATGTGAAAAACAATAAGTTAATTGCAATTAGAAAATGTACACGTCGGTTTAATATACAAGGTAACATGTGAAATAAAAAAATGATGAAAATGATAAAAACAACGGCAATAATATAAATATGGATACCTAATGTCATGTTTGACATTTTTTTTTATGAAATTATATAGAAGTTGAAAGTTTATTAAAGAAACCAAGGTTGGACTTTGACCCAAATGGGCTTGATCCATTTGGGCTTTATGCTTTATTGGGTATTAAACATCATGAACCTGTTAACAGTTCTGGAGATGTGAAAGATGATGCAGCAGCGACTTGCTCAATGGCAGGGGCGCAGCTTCCTTGGGGCGGGAGGAGGCACCCGCCCTCCCCCCCCTGAACTTTTCGACGCATAGTGCTATGAACAGTACCTTCGTATAGAAATTTTAGGTATATACGTTTTCGCCCCCGCGGAATTGGGAAAAATCGACCCCCAAGCTTCGCCAATGCTCAATGGGGAATAATACTGAAGAAAACAGAAACCCAGGGGACAGTACCAAGAAGTTTAATTTGAATTCCTAGCCAACGAGAAGTGAAGAAGTCATCGAACCTGCTCCAGACAGTTCAGTTAGTGGGAGTGGTCATGGTGGTATGGTTAATTTGGATCAAGAGGTCGCAGCAACGATTCATCTGGGCAAAAAGGTTGGAGCAGAAATAGAGAATTTTCAAGGTCTTGTTAGAGACACGATTATGGATGAAGGGGGACAGGCGGTGCCAAAATGAATTACATCTCTATAAATGTTAAAGGACCGGGGTCGACCGAAAAGGGCGGATGGATTAAAGGTTTAAAAAATAGATTCGAGGTCTCTTTTATTGCGATACAAGAAACTCAGACGGAAAAGGTTTGTAAGTTTACGCTTGATAGAATGTGGGGAAATGATGATTATGATGTTGATATAGTTGATTCTATTGGGCGTTCGGTGGTTTGGTTAACATGTGGAATCCTAAATGCTTTAAGAAGAGTTCAGTTATTAATGATCAGAACTATATTTGCACTTCTGGGAATTTGGTGATCGACGGTACTATGATTAATATTATGAATGTCTATGCGCCCCAAAGTGTTGTTGATAAAAGAATGTTGTGGGGTCGTATTAAATCGTTGATTCATAGTCTACCGGGGTTATGGATTTTGTTAGGGGATTTCAATGCCATAAGATTCCCAGAGGAAAGAAAAAATTCTAGATTCAATAACGTTATTGCTTCC